>OZ018317.1:43908325-45195825 GCA_963969495.1 Ceratothoa steindachneri
CATTGATTTATGTCGGACTTACCTAAATTATGAGATATAGACAATTTCACTTATATTTCACAATTAGGCAATTCCCAAGAAAATGCAATTTTATAGGATAAACAGTGGAAAACTCGTGGAAAAAACTATTTTTACCTTAAATACATTAATCCACTTAACTCATCCTAATCAGTATTCATCCTCGAAATGCAAAACTCTCTCTGAGTCACTTGAGAAACCCCTAAAAAATTCAAGGAAAAGTTTTAGAAGTATTATCCAAGTATGGTCGGTTATGGCCGTGGTATAGTCGTCTTATGATCGCTGTTTGCCGAAATATTTCCGCAATTTAAAGCTTGAATTCTCTTCTGTGCCTAAAGAAGTCGAGACCAAGTGTTACCAATTTGCTAGACAAGATTTAATTGTCCATCATGCAATTAAATTAAAACGAAACACATATGTATACTAGGAACTCATAGTCAACATATTGCAAGCACAATGTTTATATCCATTGATATAACAGCGTGAATTATATTCATAGCCGTAACAGCGACCACGGATGTGTTTATCAACCTAAAAACTGACCAAAATCCACTCTTGGCTATATAGGATTTAATTCAAAGACCCACTACGACTAAAGCACGTCTCTACACAACTAATTCTGCCATAAAATCTGATAATACGACCATATACCATCCTCGATTTATATTAGGGACGGCGTTTAATTGCTCTGAAAACGAAGCAGAGGTGATTTGGCTCCCCTCCCCCCGCCTATGAAGGGATCAGCCCCGTTGTTTCTTTTTTATTTATAACGAAAACCAACGAGGGCATCTGCCATGCATAGTTTGTTAGGGGAAATATGTTAAGAAAGTGGGGAAATGCATTGGGAAGATGGTTAACCATTACCATGGATGGTGTCTGCCTACCATCTTTCCTGCATTACACTTTCCTTACTATATATATATATATATATATATATATATATATATGGATATGAGAAACTCACAAAGTAGCGCTTAAGTAGAGCAATAAATGCAAAAAATCCCACCGGAAAATGAAAGGCGGATTCCAAGTATTTTCGAACTTTTCAGTTCATTATCAAGGAATAATCGTTATTCCTTGATAATGAACTGAACAAGTTTGAAAGTACTTGGAATCCGCATTTCATTTTCCTGTGTTTTTTTTGCATATATATATATATATATATATATATATATATATATATATATATATATATATATATATATATATATAGAGAGAGAGAGAGAGAGAGAGAGAGAGAGAGAGAGAGAGAGAGAGAGAGAGAGAGAGATCGTTGGATAACGGTTTTAACAGAATGCCCCTGCTAGCATTGGGGTCGTGATGGCCTACAAATGCGGGCGTTAGGGCCAATATAGCTCGCATTCCTCCAGATGTCAGCTGCCCCATGGTTGTTGATGCTACACCTGACACCCTCTATGCAGGGAGTCAATTTTCAGGGAGTTAAATGGGCTTCCTTGTGTCAAAACCAACAACGCTTGTTATTTACTTGCTGTGAAAAGTAAGAAAAGGAAGAAGGGAAGAAAAGATGAGCAAACATTGGTAACTCGAGGACTGGAGGTGGGGAGTAAGGCAGGCAACAAGAGCTGCTGTTCTATTGAAGAGCAAATTTGGGATTGGATTTCCTTTTTTGGCTCGGAGTGGACGGATTCGATTCAATCGAGGCTCCTTTCCCCCCTGTGGTCGACATTACCCTCAAGCAAGGTTCAATGCCCTGTGGTTGATGTCCCCCTCAAGCGAGATTCCGTGCCCTGTGATCAACGTCACCCTCACCACGAGTTCGAGAAATTGGGCCGGAGTGGAGCCTCGACTGGACGTCTTGAGGCCGGGTGTCCCAGGAGCCAGATTGCCGTTACATTAAGAGTGTCCGTCAGGAGTTGTCGGCAACGGCCGCCACCACACGTGGCCTGCAGGTGGCTGCAGGCGCCCGGTCAATCTGTCAATTAGGCGAGCGAAACTAAGCAGGTGAGAGCGCGTGCCACACACCTGTGACACCTGTACCGCGCGAAATGACTCTAATCAGGGTCGCGTTACTCAACTCGCGGCTGACCATAATTTTGTAATTACAGCTTGAAACAGCTTCCTATTCACGTCACGGGGTCGCCCTCTTGTCCCCCTCTTTGTGGAGGTGATTTAAGCGCTCACTTCCGCCCGGCAAGGCGCCCGCCCAGCCCCGCAGACCGCGCCCATTTCTCCGCCGCGATTGAGCACGCGCGGATCTTACAGCTTCACCCGGTGGCATCCGAACCTCCTTGCGTGCCCCCCCATCCTCACCGTAAATTGGGGCGGTCAATACTCGGCCTTCCTTCGAGCAGATCCTGCAGTGGTGCGCGCGCGGCCGTCTTGGTTCTCGAATGGCCTGCCTCACTCGTGGAAGCCTTCGGTGGTGAGTTTCACATCGAGTCCCGTCAAATTCGAGCCGGAGGAAAAGAACCTCCTCATTAGAAACAAATGAAGGCCGGGTTCAGTGTAACGCTTGCCAATTCTGCTCGTCGGGGGGGCTCGGAGGGACGCATTTGCGAACGCATGAAAGGCGGTTATCGCTAAACTGTTCCGGCGATTTGCGCTCGGATTTATTGAAATTGTTGCTTCCCATTTGACACTTTCATTTGAGAGTAATGAAGGAAGATTATGGCGAAGATGATTGCGGAATAAGATTAGAAGGTGGGAGAGGTACATTAGGTATTCCGATGAACCAACCTCAACCTCGAAGGCTTGATGAATAGTATGCATTAAGATGCCGCAAAAGTAAGGTACCATAATTTTTGACTCACCGGGGAAATTATTTGCCTGAACTAAATTAGATATTATACGAAAAGGGTAAAAATGTTAAGATTTTTAGGTTTATCGATAAGCCACCTCTTCTAATTCCATTCTTCTACATGTGCCCCTACGAACTCTAGTGATTGTCCACAGCAATTCTGTAAAAATGAAGTAATAATAGTATATAATATTGGTTTTAAGTTAAGATACCCATGACCTTTGGGGGGAAAATGATAAAAAAAAACCCAGTTTTTTATATATGACTACTATAATACTCGAAAAAAACTAGACAAAAAATTTTATTTTCCAGGTTCATCAATATTTTTTATACCTTCCCTGTCGTGTTAATCAGATTAATATTAGATTATTTGTATACGAGTTTATTTTTTACAGGTCGCTTTAATCATGAATTTATCCTTCTCTAATCCTGAGTGTGCTAGATTATAGATTCCAGGAATTATATATTTAAAAAAGCGGTTCTCTTAAAAGAGTTATCAAATGATCTATCTCTCTATCAAATATAAATCTACATCTCCCCTCCCCTCTCTCTTTCTCTCTCTCTCTCTCTCTCTCTCTCTCTCTCTCTCTCTCTCTCTCTTATATATATATATATATATATATATATATATATATATATATATATATATGTGTGTGAATCCATTAAACCACATTGAAAGAGAAAACGGAATAATTTTTCCTTGCAGTAATATTTTTATTACCTTTTTCGAAAAATCAGTGCAGGAAGGGGATTCGAACCAGGCACACTGAGGCAGCGAGCACCGCTTTGATCACAGTTAAAAGTATGCCGTTAGTACACTGCGCTACGCAGAGAACAACTGTGATCAAAGCGGTGCTCGCTGCCTCAGTGTGCCTGGTTCGAATCGCTTCCCTGCACGGATTTTTCGAAAAAGGTAATAGAATATTACTGCAAGGAAAAATTATTCCGTTTTCTCTTTCAATGTGGTTTAATGGATTCATTTCCATCATTCTCTCGTGCTACTTTGAGAGATATATACATATATATATATATATATATATATATATATATATATATATATATATATATATATATATATATATATATATATATATATATATATATAGAGAGAGAGAGAGAGAGAGAGAGAGATTAAGGAAAATTACAATGCTCGCAGTGAGTGATGATATACAGTTTCCATGACAATGCATCGGGCACGCCTGGGGGACGCTCTCCTTCCATGCCAAGTAAGTGACTGTATTCATTAGACCACCAATCTAACAGCCACCCACACGCCAGGGCAACTATCTATTTCTCCCAAAGATAAATTTCAAGAAATCTTTTTTTGTAAAAGATGGTGTTTACTTTAACAAAAAAAAAAGAATTGTGAGTCTGAACGCTCACACCCTTGTGCTCGTCGATCCTAGTATTTAGTTGGCACTTGTTCTGTCCAGCATAATATGACATAGTCACCATAAGAATAAAGATAATCGATCGACCAGTACATTTAAAATACTTTTTTCTTAAATGAAACTTGAACAATCGAATCAAATTTCTTCTCAAGGCAAGTCAATGTTGATTTTCAATATACTGAACTGACTAGGAACTTATTTTGTTTCTTAAGTTTGATGTCTAAAAGAGACTGAGTGGCGTTAATTTCAGTATATACTCTAAACTTACTATTAGGATGGCTTCTGTTTAAGAAGTTTTAGAAAATTTGAGATATAATCCGGGAATGTAAATGATATTTGATAATACCCAGGTCTGAAAAGAGTTGGGCATTCCTTCAAACAAATTTCCTCATGAAAAGACATAAAAGAGAAAATAGGTTAGGTCTAAGTGGATTACCCATGGCAACTCCGTCTATTTACTTGAATCGAGTATCTTTGAACTTTAAAATGCAATCCTTGGTAATATTTGAAGGAACTTTGGCATAATATTACTAATGCTCAAGCAAAAAAATTCGAGCCCGAACCCCTTGAAGAAGTTTAATACTGATATCGATCTTTTCATCAGGGGTCACGGTAGTAAACAACGAAACTGTATCAAAGCTAACGATTGTCAGTTGACTAACATCAATCTCAGTGACTTCTTCTATCAAAGAAAGTGGATCCTTAACAATGGATTTATTAATAAAAATCGGATTTAAATACTGAACAAATTATAATAGAGCAGAGTTGTGTACCAGACGCAAAGGCCTGATTGTATTCACTTTCGGCTATTTTGTTGTCATCTTTAAGCTTATGCTCAAAATCCTATTGAGCTTTCCCTTAAGTGGTAGAATATAATAAAAAAAGGTCACCCTCCACACAAGAAAAATTTGTAGATTCATTCACAATTCTGTACACTTTTTTTCTAAATAATCCAATTTATTCATCGTTTTGTCCTTTAAAAGATTTTTGTACGCATTGGAATTCTTTTGTAGAAAAAAATAATCTAACTTAAACCGACTAAAAATGGAATAATTCCATTAAGTCCTGACGGATCACTCAGTGCCCCTTACCTGACCACCCCGTGCCCCCTCTCTGACAACCCAGTTATCCTGCCCGTAATACCCATTGAGCCCTCCCGTTAAACCAATTAAGCCCTCCTCTAACAACTATTGAGATCTTCTATGGTACCCTTTGAGCCCTTCCTTGACCAACCACTGTTTTTCCGTATACTGAGGGGCAGTTGGCACCCCTTTTAGTGGGGACTCTGCATGAACACATGACGGGACCTCCCTGAACATCCATCAATTGAGCTCTCCCCAAAACTTCATTAAACCCTCCCTGAAAACTCATGAGTCATCTTAAACCTTCCTAGCTGTACCCTCGCTAACGGCCGCCTGATGAGCGCAGTCTCCTGCCTTCCACTTCGGCATTGTTGTGTCGGTCGGCCATCACAACCCTTATATATATATATATATATATATATATATATATATATATATATATATATATATATATATATATATATATATATATATATATATATATATATATATAAATTTTGTACAAGAGAAAGAGAAAATTGGACGCGAATGAGCAATGAGACAAGAAACAGGATGTTTTTTTAGAGGTAAGAGAAAGGGACATTGGAAGAACATAAGGATCAAAGAGATTAGAGAGCGGCACAATGAAGGCAGAAAATAAATATGACGAAAGCCCTGTCATGGTTGTTATCACCCACAAAAATTGTATTTGCTCTTTATTTATATATATATATATATATATATATATATATATATATATATATATATATATATATATATATATATATATATATATATATATATATATATATGAAAGTGAAACCACTGTAAATGAACATAGAATAAATAAATTATATTATGCTCCTATACAGTGGTTTCCTTATCATATACCATATAAAAATACAGAAATAACACCAGGGAAAAAGTTTAAATTTTCCTGGCCGAGAATCGAACCCGGGTTGCTGATTGCCTGTCAGATGCTCTACCATTAAGCTACCATGCACAGTGACTCAAACCCACCCCCCAAAATATTCAAACTTTTTCCCCTGGCGTTATTTCTGTCTTTTCAGTATGGATTGCCTTCATTGTGCCGCCCTTTTCTCCCTTTGATTCTTGTGTTCTTCCAATGTCTCTTTCTCTTGCCTTTAAAAACTCTTGTTTCTTGTCTCATTGCTCATTTACGTAAAGGATTTCACTTCTATTGTACTGTATTGTTATATAAGCTACAATACGACGTCTCTACTTCTTTTTATGTCTTCAAAAGGTTTTTCAAAGGCAGAAATTAAATATGGCGAAAGCCCTGTGGTCGTTGTTACCACCCGCAAAACTTGTATTTATTCTTTCTCTCTCTTTATATATATATATATATATATATATATATATATATATATATATATATATATATATATATATATATATATATATATATATATATATATAACATGCAAGTTCCATTTTGACTATAACTAAATACAGTCATCCTAAACCTTCTTAGCTGTCACGGTTAAAACCTGAGAAATCGTGCGACCAAGATAACAGATTTTGAATGCATAATTGAATAGTTCCTTGAAAAGCCATCTTGGTAAAGAGGTCTCCATCAAAGCTGACTATAATAACTTGATCAGAATCAGCCATAGCCCTAATTTACTCTTCAAATTCCTTTAAATTGAGGTAGCCAGGGATTAGGGTTTTACTAAGCAGGTAAAATAATACGGGACTAATGATTTTTAATGACGTTGAAATCGTTATCCGCATTAAAATAGTGTTGCAGAGTAAGGGGGGAAATTTTCGAACCATAACATTTATATATAGTCACAAACAAGAGAAGGACAAAGGTTACTACAAAACAGGGATTATTAATGAGAGAGATATATGAAAGATTAAAAATACAACTATTCTTTAAAGTTAATTCAAGTGTTAGTAATTTTGGCTGACATTTTTTTCTTTTTTAAATTTAAAGGATTCAACACTATCAAATATTTACAGTAAATCTTACAGAGATTTACTTTCCGCAGAACAGCCAATAAATTACAGTAATTTTTACAGCAACAATGCATGTTATTTTATTTTTAAGGTGTGTTACTATAATTTAGAAGGAGAAACATACTATATAAAAATACAGTAACATTCATTACTGCTGTGAAAAATGTCAGTAACCGACTAGGTGTCCTGTTGCAAGTAAATTACTGTAAAATTTACAGTAACATGTGTATTACTCACAGACTGTACGCCATAAATTTCTTTAATAAAAAAAATAGTGCGTCATTTAGTGAGAAACATTTAAACAGTTGGAGATGAGGAACATACTATTATTACAAGTATTATAAACTAGGTTTGGATTAAATTTAATTACAATATCACTCCCACACAAATCCTATACGTTTATAATATTTTTTAAATGGGAGGGGCGGGGGGCGTTGTTTGACGCATGTATAATAATTGCATTTAATTCATTTTATAATTATCATTAAAACTCTTATAATTCCATAACTGTCTTTGTATATATTTGTGATCTGAGGACTTTTAAGGATCGAAAGAACGGAAACATTCAGATACGCAACATTGAAAATTGAAATTTAGTACATTACTAGATAATGCATTGATAACTAGATTATAATTTTAATAATTTAGTTAAAATAGGCTAAATAATATTATAAATATGGCAATAATTTTTTAAATGCCCAAATCACAATGACGTATTTTGTTAGATATCAACTCTCTAGAATATAAAGAGAATTATGGCATCCCCTTCTACTTTAAATGGTGGTTAAACAGCTCTGTTAGCCTCGTATCAATACAAAAATTACATCTTAACGTGGAATCCGAACCACGATTTACAATTCTACATCATGTGATTATTACCCAGCGCCCAGGCTTCTCCCATCCAAGTACTAATCACAGTCAACGTAACAACTTCCGCGAGCGAAACGGAGCGTGTAGATCAGGGTAATGAGAATAAGTATTTATAAAGTATCGTATTTTTTAAGAAGAACGTTTTATCTACGAATGAAATATATTTTATAATAACTGATTTAAGAATCCAGCACTTAAATATAAAAATAATGAGATGAGATTTTGGCAAAATGTTTAATAATTATTTTTCAATATTTTGTCGAATTCTGAAATGAAACTCGGGCTACGTGAAAAGCCTTCTCGGGCCGCAGTTTGCCCTGCCCGACTCTGGCCTATAGCCATTAACGGCCTATGGGTGAAATTCGTATTGCGAATTTTGGTTGATATAAACACTCCCAGTTAATGAATATTGGTGTTTTTGTAGTACTACTTGGCACTAGTTCTTGTAGTTTGTCTCATAACCACATAAGACGGAAGGGGGCGTTAAGTCTAGCCTAGAATAAATACCCTGTTGTACCAATCCCCACGTAAGTTAGATTAATAGGTCTGTTATTAAGGCCTGTTGCGGTAATTTATTCCTTGTAGGTACATATACAGTGTATATATATATAAGAATTAGAAAGTTCTTAATGGCGATATATGGGAACAGAATTGACTGTAACCTATTTGATCGGGAGTTTTTTTTATGACACTGTAATATTAAAGCAACCAGGAACGTCTACATATGTTGTCCCCCAAAGGTTCCCAACATGATTCCTCAGTTACATGAGGAGGAGCGTGGCCGTGTCAGCAACATTAAAAAACCTCTGAGAGCCCTTCCTCATAAGTGACGGTGTAAAGCAGTGTTGTATATAAGGCCGAACCTGTTTCACGAGTTTTTTTCAATATGGATCCCTAAATAGTTACACAAGATCTTGGCGACATAAATGGCGTCTACATCCGACAACGCACCTATGTAAGCCTGTTAAATCTTAGAGACTACAGGTTCACACTAAGACAGGGGCAACTCATCCTGGAGCTACTATTCGTCGCTGACGCGGCCTTTGGTTGCCCACATCCTGATAACTGTGCAGCGTATAACATAATACTTCGCAGAGGCTGTTGAGCTCGTTGGACTGGAAGTCAGCTTGAAGAAGACAGAAGGCTTTGAATTAATAATCCTATTGTGAAGATTACATCGTCCCTGCATTATAATAAGCGATGCTAAGTTGAGGACAGTCCAAGAATTCAGCTACCATGAGTGCATTATCTCGTCAGACACCAAGATCAACATAGTGTGGCAACACACCCTCAAAGTGAAACATTAGCTTCGGCAGAATATACAGAAGAGTGGAACAACAAGCATTTGAAAAACGACACAAAGATCAATTTTACAGAGCCAGTGTACATACCACTCTCGTATATGAGTCAGAGTCGTGTGTAATCTACTGTAACCATGCGACTCCTCACCTTATATGTAATATGATGATGCAAAGATATGCTAAATGCATAGGGACATGGTAAAATCGGATAAAAAATTGGATTGAAGATATTCCTATTTTCCGAAATGATTGTCTTAAGTCACTCCAAATTGAGAAATCCATATATATATGAAATATCCTGAATGGATTCTAAAGCAGGAAGATCTTGGAGGGTGATAGATTTTATCCACTCGCTCTAAATATCCAAGATCGATAAGATATAGTTAAAGCCTTGAAAATGAGGATAATGACCTGAAATTATATATGTGATATAAATTCGTTCGTCGGGTAGTGGAAGTTGTTTATAAGGTGACTTTGTTAAATTGGCCGTGAGAAGAATCGTTTTATGTGATGACCGAGAGCCCATAGAGTATGTGAGTGGACATGATCCCCACCGACTTCGACCATTTTACTTCGTTTAAGCCCCGCGTAATGAAGTCCAACTTTCGGGCGGATAACGGGAGGTGTCTTGAGCCGGGGTAGCGAAATGCGAGCTCTAAGGCCTTGTGTTCATCTTACCCACGGATTAGGGTCAGATGTTAAGTAGAGCTTTCGCTTCACATAAAACAGCAACCTGAAATAAACAAGGGATAATAGGTGGAAAGTGCATGCTGAGCTCATTCATGGCTCTGGAGAAAACTTAGAATTGTGTAGATAGAAGAACATTATGGCAGATGCTAAAAATGTATGGAGTCGGTGGTAAACTAGTGGATGGTGTGAAGATAGTTAATGTTGAAATTAAGGCATACTTTAGGGTCAAAGATAGCCGTTGTGAATAGCTTGACACACCTAAGGGGTGTAAAACAAGATTGTGTGATGTAGACATTGCTGTTTAATATCTTGATAAAAGAAATAGTGAGAGGAGTACTGTAGAGATTGAGAAGAAAGTGTGCGAGAGTGATAATGAATAGGGAGCAATGGGTTCTGTATATTTTGATATATGCTGATGACCAGGTCTGGGTGGCTGTGAGTGAAAGGGATTTGGAAATGTTGATTGTAGCCTTTGACAGTGTGTGAGAGGAGGGTTCTATGTATAAGTGAATGCAGAAAAGAGTAAGGTAATTGTGAGGATTAGATTGTGGTGGAATGTGAAATCCGACTCCGTGATGTGACCCTTGAAGAGGTTTTAAGTATCTAGGATGTATTTTAAAAGATAGTGGTAGAGATGAACCAGATTGCAACCACACGATTTTAAACGGTATGAAAGTGTTAGTGAATGATGTGTTCAAGTTTGGATTATGCCAAGAAGCTGTGTGAAGGTGTGCTGGTGCAAACGTTGGCATATTCGAGTGAAATTATGGTATGAAAGGAAAAAGAAAGAGTAATGCTTGGTGTGCGAAAGATCGGTAGAGTGAACAACGACTGGGTGTGAGGTGTTTATGGTGTGAAGAAGGGTGGAATGAGTTCGTGACTGAAAGTGTTCTGGGGTGGTATAGACATATAAATGGAAAGTGTGGGAATACTCTTGTAAGGAGAATATATTAGAGATTGTTAGGGTGCGAGGAAGGTTGTAAGACCCGGGTGAAGGTGGGTAGATTGTGTGAAGGAGTGTTTGGGAGAGAAAGAGCTGATACTTCGCATGATCGGTGTGCATGAAGGGTGTTTGTGATTGAGTGTGCTGGGGGCCTTCCTACCAGGGACGAACCCTGAATGGGTAAGAGGCTACAGTACATAACACCCCATCTATAGGAAGGGCCAATTTAGCGTGAAAAGAAAAGATCGGTGGTCTTTTAATATATATATATATATATATATATATATATATATATATATATATATATATATATATATATAACTGAACACAGTTTTTATTTCTAGACAATTATATATGAACTACAACAAAGGAAAATGCTCATAAGAGAGAGAGAGAGAGAAAGAGAGAAACCCTGTCTTAACACTTAGGAGACAGTTAAATCTGCTGGTGCAAATATTTGAAGTGGGTTCATAATAAAATCTGGGCCTTTTTCCATCCGTACGAAAATAAACAACATAAAAAAAAATCACATTTTCGTTTCAGCAGAGCTTAGAAAAAAACTCGAACCCAATCTATCCTAACCTCGGTGCTTGAAAATTGGCCTAATCGGCAAATAAGACTGGCATAATGAGAAGGAATGCTAAAGAGAAAGAAAAAAAAATGCTTTCAGAGTCGCTACGAGTAAAAATTTTATGAGGTGCTACAAGTAAGAAATTTCCGAGTCGCTCTGAATAAGAGCTTTCCGAGTTGCTACGACAAGTAAGAGCTTTCCGAGTCACTACGAGTAAGAGCTTTCCGAGTCACTACGAGTAAGAGCTTTCCGAGTCTATAAGAGTAAAGAGCTTTCCGAGTATCTACGAGTAAGAGCTTTCCGAGTCACTACGAGTAAGAGCTTTCCGAGTTGCTACGACAAGTAAGAGCTTTCCGAGTCTATAAGAGTAAAGAGCTTTCCGAGTATCTACGAGTACACATCCATTCTTGTTATTCCCATTCCTTCATCACCCAATGGACTCTGCATTCGTCGTAGAACGCTTTTGGAGAGGTGAATATTAATGCAGGTTAAAGACCTGGTTTACTTTCTAATCAGAGAGAAAACATCTTGACGACCAAAGAGAGATTCAGAAAATTAGCAGCCAATGCAAAAAAAACATTATCATTATTAATATTCTACACTAAGAAATGAAAAGTAACGAGAGCTTCTTCGCCAAAAAGTTTGTGACGAGGGATTCGTAAAGGAAGTTTTGAAGTTGGAGGAGACTACTTGCTTCGTTATGGACAGGGAAGACGTTCAACTTTCCAGAACTTGCCCATCTCTGAATTTAAGACAGATCTTCCCTACCAGGTTTGGGACGTGGAGGGCATGTCATCTTCCGGATGTCAGCTGCAGCAGCATGAATACACGAGCCTAACTGACCCCCCCTCCCCTCGCAGAGACAAGATCATACAAAGAGCACAACCACTCAAACTTGAATGTAAGGTTGATTCTTCGGATTAGCCATTTTCGTTTAGTACGATTAGATTTCGTCGAATTGCGAATTGTTGTAAGTGAGTATGTGTGTGTAGGGGACAAAAGGGTGTGTAGGTAGATAGATGAAAATAGACAAGTGGTGAAGAGATAAAGTAGTGTGGGAGTGTAGAAAGAGATGCTTGATGCCTGGTGGTCGGGCATATCGCTTTCAATTTAGATTTCGTCAGTCTGGGAAAGGAGTCCAGTAATGACCAGGAACCGGGGCATCAGCTTAAGGTGGCGAGAGAACGGGCAAGGGTGACTTCGAAGGTATAGAATTGTGGTTGCCATTGTCCAGACTTTGAAGTGAGAAAAAGTCACACCTGAATAAACATAAATATTGATAATAAAAGTCAGGTGAAAAGCGCTATTCCACGCAATAGCGCTTTTCAGTTGCCAAACGGGAACTATGTTCTACTTCACTGTACAATATCGCTTACGTCAAGCGCCTCCTACCTTCAAGCTAAAGAGACAAACAGAATCTCACCGGTTTTTCGCCCTCTCAAGAGAATATTTTGCCACTCCTTCCCTTAAAATATTTCATAGCGAGATTTGCACATTCATTTTCGAGTTTCCATTTATCTATCGCTGTCCTTCATTCACTTAATGTTAGCCATATCTGTTTTTGCCACCCTTAATGATGACATTCCCAAACCGGATTTTTCCGATGTTTGTCATTCTATGACGTCGCGCACTATTTTCAGACGACGCATTATTCTACGGTTTAACTTATCGATGACTCACGGTCGATGCAGTAAATATAGTTTGACGACTTGAGCCACACTTTTATCCTGCGATATTTTCCCTACAATCAAGCTTTCCTCGTAAATGTTGTCTCCAACCAACTCACCTTTAACCAAACCTCTGCTACCACCTCTCGACGCCACGCGTGGCCTAGTTTTCCTCGTGTATGTCATTGACCTCCGCCTCCATTGATTTACGTAGACCTTATTTCCATGTGGTAAATGCGCACACCTCTCTTCCACGCCTTGTAATAGTGGTTACTGCATTTGCATAGGGCATTCATTCATGTCAGGAATTTCTTTAAATGGAGCATTTATTAATCTTTGTAATCTTACGTGAGTCTGATTTTTTTATCTGGGCCTACTGATGCTTCTCTTTATTCTTAATCCCCAAGGAAATTATTTAATCTTATTTATGTCTTTCCCTTTTTGATAAAACCTATAAAAGTTGCAATTTAAGTAAGCTAAGAATCGTGATATACACCTGCACTCGATGAATCATCCTCTTATCGTTTTTAGACGTGTCCTCTCACTCTCTCTCTTTTAATGTTGTAATAATATGGTGTAAACTGTTTGCAACCTTACCTCAATGACTATAACCTCCTCTTAGATCTCTTTTTGAAATGATTTCCAGCAGATATTCGTCTCACTACTTCTCCCATATACGATTCATTTGCATACCATCTAAGGCAAGAAAATCCTCATTATTCTTAAAACATATGCGAGGAATCTACAAATCTAACCACTTTTAATCGTACATTTTTTTTATTTTTTACCCTTTCACTACCATTGGGATAATACGTCCCAACGAATTTAAAAAATTACTTTGGGGCAAAATATCTTTTATTTTAAAGCATTTTTTCACCCCATTGATACTTTAGTTAGTTTTAAAATTTTAATTAAAAAATAGTTCGGTAGTGAAAGAGTTAAGGTTAGCTTCGAAGTCATTTTAATAGCTTCCTCGGCGAATTTAATCTTCTCCGGAATTTTAATGATTCTAATATTTGTTTGATGTAATGTTTTCATTCAAGGCTTCGACACTTGTTCAAGACAGAATCGTGATTTGCGTCAATAGTCCTTTAAAAAGGCATTGCTGCTTCCACTGAGAGTAAAGAGAGCGGGTCTCGTAGTGAAGCTGTTATTAATTGGATGGTCTCTTGCGTGTCTCGTTTCCGTGGCTCACCTTCCAGTTAAGTCGGGAGAGAGTGAAAGAAGTCCCAGAAACTGCGAGTCTCGGGGAAGTGGGATAGATGCGGCCCTGAAATGAGGATTTTGTCGAGTTTGGATAAAAAACGTGGGAATTGTAGGAGAGTTGCGTGCCCCTGATGTTAACTAACCCAATTGTTACAACTTAATTTCACCTGGCAAAATTTGACCACTTTCTTTCCACGCTGTTCCTCCTTCCCATCTACTCATCTACATACCCTGTATACTCAGAGCCCACGAAACACGTGGATGCTAGAGAAAACCCTCGTCCAAAACACATGCATACCCACCTGCCCCAAACCCTACGCCCATTTATTTCAGAGAACATACGGAGGTGAGGAGGAGAGGGGAAGGGCAGCCTCGCACTTGTGCCACAAAGGGGAGGGGGGGTGAGGGTTTGAGTGCCAGCTGACGAAACCAATATTGGTGAGAGGCTCCGAGGTGCCGAGCGTCATTATTCCCTCTTCAAGTGATTAATTGGCGGCAGCCAATTGTTAAGTCGTTAGGCGGCGCTGCCTCCGCGGGACGGATCGGCCTCGCCTCAGCATCGGTTGTCTTCTTTCGGGCGATTCGTTGCGCCACATCATTTCGATATCAAGTCCGTGTCATTGGCGCTAGTTTGCGCCTCTTCCATCACTCACTTCGAATTCAATCACACACACACACATATATATATATATATATATATATATATATATATATATATATATATATATATATATATATATATATATATATGTATGTATATATATATATAAATATATATATATATATATATATATATATATATATATATATATATATATATATATATATAGAGAGAGAGAGAGAGAGAGAGAGAGAGAAAAAAAAAAAAAACTCCAACACACCGCGAGAAAGAGAAAACAGAATAATTTTCTTCGGAAATAATTATTTCCTACTTCGAAAAAAGTCCATGCTGGCACCGAGCAACCACTTTGATCTCAATAAAAGTGAGCCTTTAACCACTCGGCTACGCGGTAAACCAAAAAATCTTCTGAATAGACAAGCTTTCAAGCACGCTTCGCAAGGTCGATCGGAACTGTAAAAGAGAGATAAATTAATTAGAACTTCAAAGGACAAAGGAGAAATTGAGTTAAATGTGCAGCGAATACTCAATGTATATCTCTCACTAGCTTAACGGTAGAGCATGTGACCGGCAATCAGCACACCCTGGTTCGAGTGCCGGCCAGGAATTTCAATTTTTTTTCGCCTGGCGTTATTTCTGTCTTCTCAGTAAAGGATTGCCTTCATTGTGCCGCCCTTTTTGATTCTAGTGTTCTTCTAATGTCCCTTTCTCTTACCTCTAAAAACCCCTCCTGTTTCTTGTCTCATTCCTCATTCGCGTCCAATTTCTCTTTCTTGTACTATATTGTATATAGTCTGCAATGCAGGGTTTCTGCACCTTTATTTCTGTCTTCAAAATTGTTTTGAAAGGCAGAAAATAAATATGGCGAAAGCCTTGTGGTGGTTGTTCTCACTTGCAGAACTTGTATTTGCTTTATATATATATATATATATATATATATATATATATATATATATATATATATATATATATATATATATATATATATATATATATATATATATATATATATATATATATATATATATATATACATACATATATATATATATATATATATATATATATATATATATATATATATATATATATATATATATATATATATATATATATATGCATATATATATATATATATATATATATATATATATATATATATATATATATATATATATATATACATACATATATATATATATATATATATATATATATATATATATATATATATATATATATATATATATATATATATATATATATACATATATTAGCGGCCATAATGATTCGGACACTTACGTTTCCATCACGAAACTTACAGTAGCTTCACACCAAATAATGGTAAATAATGAATGATAAATTACAGATATAAACTAAGCATGGCTATTAGTTGTACATGTACATTGCATATGTTAGGATCGATGAAATTGCCAGTTACTTTTAAAAGACCATTTTTATTCCCAAACTATGGTATCAAAATGATCTGGACAGACATCACAACAGACGTCCCGGGTTTTGCAAAAGTTCTGTTACACTCGGTTATTTGATCTTTCGAGAGGGTTACGTGCATGATAGAAACTTTTCCATCAAACAAACTTAAAGTTCTACTTTTTTAGCTCAAGTTAATAAAACATCTTTTCCATTGTGTAAAGGTGTATCAGATGGATGCGAAAAGAATCGAGATCTCTGCTCTCCTACGCGTGGGTAACAAGTCCGACATTGCCAAATGGCTCAACGTCAGTCAGATGACCTTCCAGAGAGTCACGAAAAGGCCCAAGAACGGGGAAGACCCCTAAGATCGACCATGTCCATGCAAACCTCAAGTTGTCAGCTGTTTGGCTGTGATAAAGGCCTTTTAAACTGCCCCGAAGCTCAAAATGATTGCACTTACGAAAAGGAACATCTCAGGGGCCATGATGTCTAGAGCTGTCAACGAGGAGGGCGGCAAGAAGTTAAGGTGTGTGGAAAGGCCTCTGTTCACTTACCGTATGCGAGAACAACGTTGGGAGCGCTCTCGTCGCTTATCAACGACTTGAAGAGTCATGGCCATTGAATTCCCATTTTTTCTTATGAAAAAACCTTCACGGTCGATCCGGTTTTCAACACGCGTAACGATCACGTGGTAAGCTTTGGCCAGGATGTCTCCGAGGTGTGTTACGTGTCCGCGACCAGGCACCCGCCCTTCGTGATGATGCTCTGCGACGTGGCTTCGAATGGGGAGAAGATGCCGCCTATGTGGTTCGCAGCCGGTTACAGGCTCATCGCGGCCGATTACAGGAACATCTTGATCACGAAAGTCCTGCTCTGGGTGAGAAAGATCACGAAGAAGGCGGACTACTTCTTTCAGTAGGGCAGGGCCCCAAACCACGCCGCCAAGACCGTGTAAGAGTGGTTGTGGTCGAATATATATATATATATATATATATATATATATATATATATATATATATATATATATATATATATATATAATTTTCTTGGAGTAAGTCATTGAGAAAAAGGTAATTTAAACATACTTCTGATTTTCTTTTATTTATTTACAACAATGTTTCGAGCTTCTGAGCTCATCTTCTAATATTTAACAATATTTCTTTGAAATGTTAATAATAAAGTTTTTGAGTATATGTATTATATTTAACTGTTATATAAATCGTTTCGCTAATGATGCTATCTTTGGACTGCTTCGAATTAGTATATTGGAGAGCGAATTTTATTTAATTGACTGTTAAGTCAATTCGTTTTTTTAAATAAAATACGGTCAGTTCTGTGACTTTTTCCCATATGCGATAAAAAGTGGGTCCCCAAAGACCGTAGAGTGCTGCTAATATATGAAGTCACGTAACATCCTAAACATAAGAATATGTATACGACACCATTACTTCAAAGTTCTAGGACACATTCCTTCACAGAGAAAAAGCTTTGAATAGTTCTGATATTAATGAAAAAGAAATCTAGATTTTAATTGGTAAAACATATTGTTTTAACAGATTTGAGAATTTATATTTACAAAATTTATTAATGGCACCCATTTCCGACAAATTAGTCACATTCGTTGTTTCTTTACTTTCCCCGTTCTCTACCAATGACTTTTCCATTTCCAATTCTCACGACTGCACAACCCCAACTAAGCTCATCAATGTAGTAATTCAAATATGGTACAATTACGAAGAAACTGATAGATTCTATATAAAAAGTATCCCATACTGCTAGGTTCCATGCCTCACCCTGGAAAATATCTTCTTAAAGGCAAAGGTGGACGTATATATAAGTGAAAAACTAAAATTATACAGCTTTGGGGCTAACAAAAATGGTTAGCATATGAAAAAGTGTCTATAATTTACTTAGTGTTTCAATTAATTTTCACAATAATGTATTCTATATGTATATAATGGAAATAAAAAAGGGGAATATTGTTCACATAAAAACTTTGGGGGGGGAGGGAGGATTCATCACTTAGCAAAATTGGGGAGGGGAAATTCTTCGATTACATCAAAAGGCTTTGGAGACAACTCACCCCACGTCAAATTCAAAGCGAAAAATACACATAAGACAGAACATCTTCAAGTCCATTTATCTGCTGACACGACAGATCCGTAGCTCTCACCAGAGTTCTAACCAGTAACCTCTCGCATTTGGCACTTCTTTCCAAGGATCTCTTAATAGAGCTAGCTTGTGTTTCTTTTTGTGCAACATGGTTTAGTGGTATCGCCCGCGCTTCACATGCAAGAGGTTGATAGTTCGAATGCTGGTAGAGGCTGATGGGTTTTCATCTTTGGCGAGGTGCGCTGATATGCTTTAATGAACTTTAATAAAGAATAAGTGACCCTGGAAAGTTCACGAGGGAAGCTTTTACACCAAAATGACGCCACCGTTGGAGGTTTAAAACGTTCTAAACTTCGAATAAACCCACTTTAAGTGGTTCGTAGAGAGAAAGGTATTCTACCGGAGATGGTATGATCAAAAGTATTGTTTCCAGGCCCCGCCCAAATTGACATAAATTCTACTAATATATCCTATTAAAAAAATAAATAATATAAAAAAATTGCATTTATAATATCTAAATAAAACTATAATAAGCTGTAAACAAAAACATTTCTTTCAGTAACAATTTAAATTAGAGTAGTCTTTCATTTCGTTTTGAGAATTGCTTCGAGTGTTGTTTGTTTGGAGTTTTTTTAATTTATTTTATTTTCTTCTTCCATTTGGGGATCTAATTCCCCCAGAACATAAATAGGGATCCGGGTTTGTTCTCCCTGGACAATTTTGTTACAAACTACATAAAATCCTCAAATGTGAAAATCTTCACTCTATAGGGCGTTAGAGTACGAATGCCTAGTGATAAAAAGATATAGATTAGCCAGTTCTCGTAACTATCGCACTCACCATTTAAACCATTCCTCTCCACCCACCCACCCCTATTAAAATATCCCTCCTTGTTCACTCCTCTACCTGAATAAAGCATTGATAAATTAAAGCGTAAGCACTTTGGATCACAGCTGTCTCTTCCCTAAGGCTGATGATGTTCATCCTTAGTATGATATGATTTCTGTTAGAGCTTCTTTACCTTTAAACATTGGGTAAATTAACATTTCCGCAATGTTCATTTCGTCCCACATTTAATGGGATTTCTTTATCTAGCCCAAATTTCATTGTTGAGAGGTGGAAGCTATGTCTCAGGAAGCGAGATTGAGCTCACAGAAGGAGGCCATCAGAGAGGCCGAAATTGAGGTATCGATCAATAACTCAAAACTGGGATGCCCACGCTGGAGTTGGTTGGGTGGGGAAGTTTGGGAGGAGGGTGTTATTGGAAGAGAAGAATGTGCAGACACAAGGGTATGGGTAGAGGGGGGGGAGAAAGGAAGGGGTATATGTGAACAAAAAATATGGAGATCAAATCCATAGTTTCAAGTATCCATCCTCGTGACATTGGATTTGAGGCAAAATTGAGGCAGGGTGTTCTAGCTCCTGCGCTTCTTCACATAGCTGCCACCGCTCGCGGCAACGAAAGGATCCACAGAGAGCGGAAATCTGATTGCGGTAGCGCTCTTAAGGGCTCAAATGAACAAAACCAAGAATGCATATAGTATTGAGGTAGTTAATACGCAAGTGCACATTCATTAGAATCATAGGAGTGAGTCTATTTAATCAATAAGCCCTTTTGAGAAGCCAGATTCACACAATTCTTTCTAAAAACAAGATGGAAAGACTTGAGTGTTCGGTCTCGTTATTAACTTTCATTTCACTCTGCGTTGTTGTCGACAAGGAACAAATGAGTCGAGGTCTTCCCTTGAACCCCGGACCAGGCTGAGTAGACTGCCTTGATGCCCTTAATCAAAACAATATGCAAGAGACTTTTACAGGCAATCGTGATTCAAAAGTGGAACTTAAAAGTCCAGGGACGGCGACAACATCGCTCAGTGTCCCCGTAAATGACTTCAAATTCGTTCCATTGAATATCAGGGCTTCTTATCCATCCAACACCTTGCATTTGGGATATATGGGCTTTAAAATGCTATATGTTTCGTTCTTTTTTTAACCGTTGCCTTTTTTTTTGTTCATTCGCCTTCTCTTTCTGTGCTTCATTCTTCTCATTCTTTTTTTAAAGTTGGGTAGATCCAAATAGAAGTGAAAGGATTCCTTGACCAATTCCTTGAGAAATAGAGAAAGGGGGCAAGAGTGGGTGATCTCTTGATTGTAAAACATCAAGTTCATATGAAGTTTTTAAAAGGAGTAATGCGCCGTTGTATACCGATGAAATTTCTCCCCGCACGCAAGGTCAGGCCCAAAATTTGCTCCGGCGGACTTTAACACAGCATTTGGCAAATCCGAGGAACAGAATTGAACCTTCGCATCTTCAATCAAAGGCGGGCGTCCCTTTTGCAGTGCTTAACCGTCCGCGAAGTCGACGGCCAATTTGGCCAGCCAGACAATTATACCTGAGATCGAGGAGCTGCAATGAATGGTTGTTAGCCTCGCAGTTCACCTGCCCGACCGTCGGGTCACTGCGTGGCACGTGCGACCAAGCCAAAAGCAAACATCGACCACGCGCAGCCGTCGGAAGTCCCACCCGCCTCACCCCAAACACCGAAACACGCAAGCACATATATAGGTCCCTCATTTGTGGTTGAAAATCAATGCCCCCTCCCTATCGTGTCGAATCGGCCATTGATCAACATTCTGTGTTTCTCCCTCATCAGTAATGATTTCAGATGCTAATTATGGCTGGGACTGGGATTCAGCGGGGATTTCTTCATTTTACTCCCAGTGTTCGGTGCTTTGATGTTAAAGGTGGGACTCAAATAAATATAAAAATAAAGAGTATGAAAAAGATTGGTGCAGAGTTGACTTGTTGAATATAGACGAAGTTGTTGATTAGACATTAACGTTTGCATTCCGAAATCACGAGAATAAGTATGATAGCGTGTGGTGAAAATAACATTGCACGGTATGCGGAGGAATGGAGTGCAACAGTAGTTATTTAAGCTAGTGAGAAATAGAAAAATGGAGCAAGAGTGGGTGATCTCTTGATTACAGGCAGTCGTAACAAGCACTCGAGGCCAAGGATTCCTTGCGAGGATTCCATTGTAGATCGAGACAACTGTGGAGAAATTAAAACACACCAGAGACTCTTTGGAGGAGTTCGTACAAGACAGACAGCATGATCGCTCATAGGATAGCCCATATTCAACGAAAAGAACGTGATATTCATTATAGAAACAACTTTGTAAAAAATAAACGATAAGAATTAGAAGGTTAAAAGGACTGAGTAGAACAGGATTCCTGAGAAATTTAAATTGAACGGAACAAGTTACCAAAACGCACCGAATTCGACCGAACAAACATGGAATTCCCGTCATGACTATATAAAAAAAAATATATTGAAAAATTATGGACGAAGGAAGCCGACCATTTATAAGCTTATGAGCCGTACATGGGTGGGGGGGTTTGATCATAAAGCACCATCGTAGCTCATTCGATACTAAAGAATAAATCTTAGATTCTAAATGCTTCATCGCCAAATTTGGTTCCTAGTTCTTGTGTCCTTATGTAGATGCTTTAGAAAGCCAATAGAGAATGAATTAAATGATTTTAGCATAAAAAGAGTAATTAGGGATTCATAAAGAAACAGCATCAGTTAAAATAAAAGCCAGAACCTTCGCTAAAGTCATCTCTAATAGTCACGGGACAGAGCGTAACTGTCTACTACATTTATTCTTTGGTCATAAATAGAAGTCAGATAAACCTTGAAAGTCATCTGTAAATCAAAGGTTTTCGCAATTCGGGCAAAAGACTAAGAGGAGACAATCGGTGGACGGTCAGGGGTAAAAATGTGTGTAATCTTGGTTCCAAGTATGGCTCGAAATGCTTAATAACTCATAGGAAATAAGGTAATATGATACATATGTGATTAGATCTCTTTATAGGAGAATGGTGGCCTAGCTATCAGCGAGGTTGCCTGAAAAGGAAAGAGCACTCGATGGCATAGGTTCGAACCACACCTAGTATTTCACTTTCTTTAAAGGTTAAAGGAGTTTATATTATTTTATTCCGTTTGCTATCTCTCTCTCTCTGTCTCTCTGTCTCTC
This sequence comes from Ceratothoa steindachneri, assembly GCA_963969495.1. Classification (NCBI taxonomy): domain Eukaryota; kingdom Metazoa; phylum Arthropoda; class Malacostraca; order Isopoda; family Cymothoidae; genus Ceratothoa; species Ceratothoa steindachneri. The sequence goes on from OZ018317.1 coordinate 43,930,993, forward strand.
TTCCTTCTTTCTTAATCTGTGTATGATCTTTATCTGGTCTTATAAAAAGACGAAATCGCATATATATTATCTTTCCTTATTTCCTATTGGTTATTATCTATTGTGCCACGTGTTATTGTGATTTCACATTCATGTATGAAATTTCTCATCGAAAGGCAAATGAAGGTAGAAGGTATAGTGAAGAAGCAGGAGAAAGTTCAGGGATCAGGAAGAATTCCTTGCAGGAGGGAAACATTCCGCTGAGAAAGCATAAGCAAGAAGGGAGCATTAAAGTGCTTGTTTTTTCAAAGACCGCAGACTTGTGCCTCGCCCTGACATTCCTTACGAGTTAGTTACATGAGGGCAGAAACTAAGAAAACAAAACACGATATGAAAAATTAGGATTTTCTATCTAAGAAAATAGGAAACAAACGTAACCACAAAGAGCATTCTCATTTAAAGTTGGAGAAACAATGAAGAGGAGGGATAGAATAATGAAGAAAAATGTTGGATTAATAGAAAGAACGAGTATAATAAAGAAATTAAAGATGCCTAAGGCTGCTGTACTAAACCCCCTCATTCTTAAAGTAAGTAAGAATACTAAACTCACAGTGGCATCATAAACTTTTAAGAACACGTTCGTACAAAGAACAGTCACTTAAAAATACAAACTTGATCATACTGTGGTGTAGTAAAGAAAACAGTCTGGTGACAGTGTTCCTATCTTTTCAATCGACGATCCCCAAGGACTCGAATACTCGGTCCAATTAATGACTCTGAGTCTTTCTTTGGACGGATGCAAATGGCGCTTGAATTATTTTGTGAGGTTGAAATAATGCGTCAGTCGGGAAAAACACCTGTTCGACTAATTGTTGACACAATCTATTTTTGCAGGGGATATCTATTTTATTGATTATTTATTTAGAGATTGGCTAATGCTGGCCTCATTACTTCTGCCTATCGATTCATGATCATTAATTAATCGTTCCCATTGTCTCGGTGCTGTTAGCACACGTAGGGGCATTAGTTACAACCTCACTACTCGTCGATTCTTCCACAGCCGTTTCAGGTCAAAAGTCGCTCGACAGAAGCCGAATTTGAGCAGAGCAAAGGCAGGCAGAGGACCGGCTTCTTGTGACGTGACCCCGCCCTAGCTTACCAAAATTACGCATTTATTCTCAGATGTAAGCGTGTCTGCGAGGGAATTCAAATTCGTATCCAAATATCTGTAATTTGTACCATCTTCTTCCTGAATAGATGCTGTAACAATACTTTTCACCCATTCATTCTTTTGACCACTTTTATTCATCACTCTATGCTCTATCAGAATGTTCGCGTCCAGAGTTTCGACTAAGGATGAAAAAGGACGTTATTAAACTAGCGAAAAATAACTGAATTGCGATGGATGCGCGCGAACAATATTCGCAAATTTCATTGCACCAATATGGAAGGGAAGCTGCGGAAATGCCCGCTTGTGGATAGAAATACAGTAGTTTGGTCCCTGGTGATGTCGCCAAAGGCAGTTTGGTTGAGCAAGTGGGCGGAGGTGGGGCGTTGTAGCACTGGAATCAAAGAAAGGATCGAATCCACCTGCTAGAGAAATATTTCGACTGGTAGAATTACCACTTCCCTCTTTCGTCTACATGCCGTTCTTTCCTCTCTCTACCACTCTATGTCTGTCTATTTTTCACATGTCAGGGCATTCATTTTCTGCTTAAGGACCTGCGGCGGGTGTGGATCTCTGTCGTTGAAAGTTGAGACCGGTGGTCGGCGGAGAGCAGTCAGCGCGCCCACACTTTCTCGTTAACGCAGACCCTGTAATATTTTAAATGAGGTTACGCCTCCCGCTCCTTAGTTGGGTTTAGAGGTGGGGTGGAAGCACATTTTAGAATAATGGGATGAGGAGGGGTGTTCCCTCGATAATGCTCCCCCTCCCCCTTTCTCGGGTGGGGTTGAGTGTTGTTTTTTTTGTCAGCTACAACTTTTACAAACATAGAGTGTCAAGAACCACCATTGAGAGGGCACACGTGTTTTGTATTGGCTGGCTGCTTTTCAAGCAGACTGGAAAGGAATCGATGCCTCCATTTCCTTTAGCACCTCTTCTCATATTTTCCAATTAATTTCGCTCCTCTTAATCATAATATTTTTAAAATGTTTTTAAATTAACGGTAAGTTAATTTAGGCTATTTACGGGAATAAGCTAGGTGCTTAGATTCATTATTTTGTAGAGGCGTAACCTTGTACGCTCAAATAATTATGTTGCAAGAAACTTTGTTCTTTTGCAGGTATTGCAAATCAATCAAACCTCTTTCAGATTGCAACATGCAGATTATTTCAAATTCATTCTTCTTATCTAACTTTAATACTTTATTTTCAAATATTCAAATCATCTTTCGCCCCTTTCTACAAATAGCTACCAACAAACGAGAGAATTTTGGTCTCACTTCGTCTCAAAGCATCGCTAGAAAGGCATTTAACTTTTACAAAACAATAAATTAGATTAGGTTGCCTACACTAAAGCTCTTTATTAACCAGTAAAGACTATCCCACCATCAGGGAAGGTCAATACTACCCCTAACCCAGAATTTGGGCTTCGAATCCTAACATCTCCGCAATAAATCTCATCCTTCCTCTACCGCGGGTGTAAGTATTTCCACCCGTATCATTACGCACATAGGCAAACATAACACCACTATCTCTCCTTTCTCGTCTTTACGCTGCAATACACCCAATCTCTCCTTTATTCTAGAGCTCTGTCGATGAAGTACTAGTTTGAGTGGGTGAGTAGTTTCCTCTATTATGGCGCTCATACCCACTTACTCTTGATCCGGAACGGGGTCACTAGTGATATTCATTCTGTTTTATGTGCATTTCATCATCCAGTCGAGAGATCTTGTCCACGATACGAGAGACGGATAGAGGAACTTATGTACATACACATCAACCGACGCGGCAGCTCACCCTAATGCCGGTTTGACCGGACCGGCCGCTCTCTTTAATACCTGCCCGTCTGACCCGGTAGCTCACTCATTTAATACCTGTCCATCTGGCCCGGTAGCCTACTATAATACCGGTTGTGCCGAACCAGCAGCTGCTGCGTCGTACCCGGCAGCTCAGTCTAATGTCGGTCCGTCTGCCTTCGCTGTTCACTCTAATACTGGTCCTTCCAATACGGCAGCTTACTTTAATACCGGTCCGTCCGACAGTTCACTCTAATATTGCTTCGTCCGCCCGGCAGCTTACTTTAATACCGGCCCGTCCGGCACGGCAGTTCATTCTTATATCGGTTGTTCCAAACCGGCAGCTCACTCTAATATCGCTGTCCGGCCCGACAGCTCACTCTTCTGCCGGTTGCCTCGAGAACAGCGCGAACCTACTTCCTTCCAAAGACGCCTATCGACTTCTGCCTTTCTCGTCGAGGCTCGAGATATTTTCTGATCAGAATAGCGCCATCTTCCTTCCGAGGTGCACCTCGAAGTCACGTGGGGCATCGTCTTGTGCACCGACCGGGAATCCCGCACTCCTTATTGAGGTTATCAATGTAACTCGAATCGTATGCCCTGCTTGTGCGTGTGTGTGTGCATATGCAAGCGTGTGTATTTTTCGTGCGTGCATTAACAAGCACCCTCGAATCCGCCAATACACACAACGCAAATCTCGGTGTCAAGAGAGAGACCTGATGCTGAAGGTCGTTTTAGTAAAGAAGGGACTGCCGGTGGTGGAGTCGCTCTCAAGTGTGGCTGAAATGGAGCAGCTGTCGTGGAAAAGAGCGCAAAAACGCGCCTCTGAAAGACCCTCGAAGGAGGTGAGGGCGCTGATAGCAAACACGCTCCCGTCGATCCTCAAGTGAAAAACAAAATGACAGCGGCGCTGCAGTTGAGCGCAAGTCGGGCTGCGCCGACGCCCGGCGAAGGGTGGAGTCGAGGAACGCGAATTCACTCATTAATTCATCGACCCGACTCAAATCGTCATTTCTTTTGAAGAGGACTAAAAGCCATTTTAATTATTATTATTTGTTTGATAAATCAACACACTTGCTACAAGATTTACTCAGATTTGTTACTCCTCAAAGGAAAATTCAGATCGTTAGAGGGGAAAAGGAAAAATTTTATCCTTGGGAAACAAAGGGCACATTTATAATGCAACGTTAAGTAAAAAAAAACGAATGGAGAAACATAAACATCAGTGCGATAGATAAAGGAAGGTGGGGGTAGACACATTTCAAGTGTTTTTGCGCATCTTGCGTCAACGCGCCATTGGCTCTGCAATGAGAATGCATTTAGTAGTTTTGAGCGGCACTTCTTTTTATCTTTCTCATTTCCAAGTTTTCCTGTTTAGTCGTTCGTTTATTTCTAATGTCCAATCCCTCGTTCACGTCAACCCTTCCAACTCAGACAACCTGCCATCTATGAATTATAAAAGAGTTCTTTTTATTCCGAGTAAATTAAGATACCACGTCCGTTCAAGATGCACGCCATTATTCCTCCTTTCCTGAGAAATAATCAATTGGTTTCGATCATATTTTTGCTTCAATCGTTTCACTACTATTGACCTAAGCTTGCTTTAAGTGTACCTAGTATATCGAAGGCTGACCTTACAATACAACTCTCTTATGTCACTGAAAATAAATGGCAACACAGCCACTAAAGTGTTGCTCTTAGTAGCGTTCTTCACTGCAATAGTTACCAGTCAATCCGAAGTTCTCCCCCTCCTCAGAAACTTTTAGAGTCCTTAAAATTCATTAATAAACCTACACGCTATCCGAACCCTTTTGTGAATGGAGGGGGTGTAAACTCCCAAATCTTCTCCAAAAGTCGGGCGGTCACGAAACCACCGGTGGTCTAGGCTGTACAATACAAAAAGTCTTCAAAACGCCGGCGCGCGCAAACCATTGATGCCGAATATCTGGGAGCGTTCGGAAGCTTCTGGGCAGTGTATTCTCATACTAAGAATATTGTAATTTTTATCTAGCGAACATGAGAATCGAAATTATTTTACGATATTTGTAATTTCTTCAATTATATATCTATTTAAATTTCTCTTATTATGTTAAAAAGAATCTAAAGAAGTTTTTTAGGGGGTTGCATGCCAGATCATATTCTGGATAAATCATCGTGAAAGATCGTGAGCATTTTTAAATATTTCAGCCTTCCCATTCAATGTTTTAAGTACAAGCGGCCAGCACTTTCACACATTAATTCTTCAATATGTATGACAAAAAATGCCGGTTTATGCGGCCGTATTCTTCTTCACAAGTTTTCCATTTATTTTTTACGAGATAAAGATGGTCAAACGGTCAACTATAATGCTGAAAATGGGAGACGAAATACCTACACCGATACGACATAGAACCAAATAAACGCATTTGCATTCAAAATACGAGATGTATTTTAAGAAATGGTTAATACCTCGCATGACTTTAAACTCCACTTGTAATAAATAGGCTAATTTTATAAAGGATCAGTGATAACTTCACAATTAACAAAAATACACTCAATACTTTTGATATTACTGTAAACATTTAGTAGGTTTCTTTAATTCTTAGTGCTTGAAGTAAAAAAAAAAAAGGCCCCACTGTCATTTTTCACCTCTTCACAATCGGTGTTTCAGGTAAAAATATTTTGTAAACATCTGAAAAGTAGCTGTCTGGTAATGAAAGAAGGATGTAGCAAAACATGCATATTCCAAGCCAAAATATTTTTCCCGGTAAAACTTGCACCTTGTTTTTCTCGGGTTCTCACGCAAGAGTAGAATACGAGGGGCGGTAAATAAGTTTTACAATTCGGATAAAAGCAACGAGATATGAGGAAAAGTGTTTTATTATTTTTCAATATAAATACCCTAGACTTCAATGCACTTGCGCCACTTGTCCCTGAGGCTTCAAATTCCCGACAACCAGAAATTTCCTGACTGTTGTTCAATCCACTCCTGGATGGTGAGCTGGACATCTTCATCGTCCCCAAACCGCCAGCCTTAAGCTGGCGGAATAAAAGTAGTCGCTAGGGGCCAGATCTGGACTGTAGGGGAGATGGTTGAGCTCCTAGAATCTGCACTCGCGCAGGGCAGCTTGTGTAACTCTGGCCTTGTGGACAGGGACATTGTCATGGAGGAGCAGGACACCGCGTGTCAACTTGCCGCGTCGCTTCTGACGGATGCACTTCTTCAACCCAGCCAGTTCCTCGGCGTAATATTAGCCTGTGATGGTCCTTTCACGAGGCGCATAGTCCATCATCAACACTCCCTCAGAATCCCAGAAGATGGTCGCCATGATCTTCCCGGCTGAGGGTTTGGTCCGGAAATTGATGGGGGTCGGAGAGCTCCTGTGCTTCCAGGCCATGCTTACGAGTTTGGTCTCGGGATCCCAGTTATGAACTCACGTTTCATCACCTGTCACTATGCGTGACTCGAATCCCGCCGGGTCTTGGTTGTACAGGAGCAGCGGCTCCTCCGAACTTTGACGACGTTGAAGTCGATCATGGGGCGTGAGGTTTCTAGGGACCCAACGGGAAGAGACCTTGGTCATGGCCAAATTGTCGTGGATGATGTTGATAACACTTCCATGTGATATTCCAAGTTCTCGCTCGATTTCTTCGACCTTCACCCGTCGATTTTCGAGGATGATCCTCTCCACACGGGCCACATTGTCCTCGTTGGTCACGACTGACAGAGGTCATGGACGGGGGTCATCTTCAAGAGACTTACGACCATTGCGGAACTCCCTATTCCAGCAATCATTGGTTGCCTAGGAAGGGGCAGTGTCGGTGTACACTGCAACCATGCGTTCATGGATCTCTTTTGCATTCTTGCCTTCCTTGGTCAAAAAATTGATCACTGCGCGGTGTTCAACCTTCTCCATTGTTAACAAAATTGTGACTGGAGATCTGCGATAAACTACTGCTTCATAAATAAATGAGGCAAGAGCGTGCGGCTGCAGGTCCTGACTTGTCATAACTTGTCCTAACCCCCCCCCCACAAAGAGCCATCTCCCTTCCTCTGTTTTGCCCTACCGATTCGAAAAACTTATTGACCGCCCCTCGTACCTCCATAAAGCTTTTCTTTTCAGCAATGACCAACGCAATGTTTTCATTTGACAAAAATGCTTATCAGCATTGACTTCCTCACCTCGCCTAAATAGGATGGTACACGGTGGCTCCATATCCCATCAACGAGAGTATTAAGTTAACAGGGCAAAGTCTTCTATGGTTTTACTACAGGCATCATAGGCATGATGTCTTCTCTGATGAATATGATTATAAAGGACATTTTTCCATTACCAGTAACAATCATTTCCTGATATTTTTCACTAGCATGTATTGTCCTTAATAATGAACAGATTGTGTTTTTTTTTCTCCTTTTGGATTGTCTTCACTTATAGACATAATAAATTCTTGGCAGGTTGAAACCGATTGTCCTAAGTGAAGGGGAATGTCTGAGAGAAAGATTTCCCACTGAAAATATACAAACCATTTTGGCATGTCCTTGCACTTAAGGATTTGTTTACTCAAAGTAAAACTATTCCTCATCAATTCACATGTCGATGAATAATTTTTGAATACGTAGAGCATTTAGTGTCTTAAAAGTGTCCTAATCTATGCACTCATTTTTGGCTCGTTAAATCAACTTAAAATCAACTCAACAATATATTAAATATTTATGAAAGAAAAGAAGATTAGAAAATGAATTTACAAGCTCAGTTTTGCCATACTCTATAAAAAATAACCTTAAAGTTGACATTGCAAAAAGACAAGACTTTCATCCAACCAAATAACCAAATTCAGCTCCATTAAATGTCCCTTTTGAGCGCAAACTTCAATACCTAATTCAAGCTGAATAATTAAACAATTTATTAAAAAATAGAGAGAATAAATAAAGTTGAAGATGAAAAAATTCGGTTTGAAATTTCTAAATTGTGGTGATACGAGTCGTTTACTCATATTTTCCTCTTTCACACTAAACCTCTGGTCTTCACCTCATTCATCAGCAACAGATGTGAGAATATTTGCGCTAATTAAAAACATAAAAGTTAAAAGTTGTTCGTCTATCAAAACTAAAAAAGTGAATACATTCTTACTTTCCAAAGTTTTGCAGTAAGAAACAAGCTGTAGTATATTATGATTTAGGAAACAAAATTACATAATTACATGAAAAAATTACATGACGAAAATCGGAAGAATCTACTTTCCGAATCACACGTAAACAATATATTTTTCAAAACTTGATTTATATTTGTAGATCTATTAAAGATTGTATATATTATTGTATATTTGCTGAAAACAAATTATAAATATTTATAAAGTGTTTTATTGTAGTTATAGATGTGATCCTTGTAAGAGGAACAAATGAACTGCGATCAAGAGCGTTGAGTTGGAATGTGGTGGTCTAACCATGGAAACTGTTACTTTTGAACAGCCGCACAAATTGACGCTCTTGCTAAATGGGCGCCAACAATGTGTCCTCTTTTAAAGTCTGGCAAACTCATTTTTCCGCCCACTCGCACTCACTGCTTCTGCCATACATCTTGTAGACCTGAGGAGCAACATAATTTAATTAAAGATAGCCAACACAGATTCAGAAGACGTCGCTCTTGTTTAATGAATTGTTCAAAAATTTCACAAAATTACGGAAAAATACAACCTCCCTAAACCTGTAGACATTATTTATCTTGATTTTAAAAAGGCGTTCGATTCAGTTCGCCATAAGAGACTTTTGAAAAAGATTGAGGCGCACGGCTTAAAACGTCGCTTATTGCAATGGATCAAAAACAGGCTTACAAACCGTAAACAAAGAGTATTGATAAATGGAGAATCACCTGACTGGTCCTAAGTCACTAGCGGTGTACCTCAGGGAAGAGTCTTGAGTCCTGCATTATTCGTTATCGTGCTAAACCACTCAGATTCAAGACTATTAAGCAAGATTACCGAATTCGCGGACACTACTAAACTATATATCGGGACACAACTTAGATTGAGAGGAATTATGGCAAGACTTAAAAATATATTTAATTGGTCTGTTATATGACAGCTAAATTTTAATCTTAATTAGTGCAAAGTAATGCACATTCGCTCTCGAAATGGAAACTTTGACTATACGTTAGGCGTTCATCGATTAGAAAACGTGTCAGAAGAACGAGTTCTTTATGTATTAATTTCAATCGAGCTCAAATTTTCGAAACAGCGTCCAAATAACTAAAAAATAGCTAATGGAATATTAGGTTTTATTGCCATAAATTTCGAATATAAGAGTAAAGAAATAGTTCCATTGTTCAAATCAATCGTGCGTCCACAACTGGAGTAAGCAACTAAGCTCTGGTCTCCTTATCTCTTAAAAGGGCATTACCACATTAGGCAGAGTATAGCGAAGGACGAGAAAGCTCATTCCTGAGCTACGAAATAATCCCTATGACACAAACTTAAATAATTGAAATTGCTCTCGCTTGAAGATAGTCTTCAAAATTTTGAATGGTTGCGATAATATAAACTTTGAATATCCTTTTGAACGCACTGAAAACATTACGCCAACAAATGTTCATAAATTTAAATTAACTCGTTATCAAATGAATATCAAAGAGAACGATTTCACTTAAAATCCGTGCAAACTTGGAACTCTCAAATGTAGCAAATGTAGTTCAAAGCATGTCAATCAACAAGCTTAAAAAAATAAATTAGAGGAAGACCAATTAAATTATTCACTCGGAATAAAACCATAGTAATATTAACGTGCTACGTTTGCTGTTTTCTGTACTCTAAAAATCATCCATTTTCGCTACGACTAACCATAGGGCGGACTCTTTTCTGGTGTTGATTCTCTAAATTATATAATCTTCCCGAAGATTGGCTGGGCGAGCAATTCAAAAGCTCAGAAATTTGGAAATGGAAAAATATATGAAGAAAGCGAACAAACTTATGAGCACAAATAGTATTATTGCATGAAATTTAAACGAATGAGTAATATCAGTTTGCTAGATTTTGTACGGAATGTCGACAGCTGACGATAAAGTGGCGATGACTGTCTAGTTTGTGCCCAATTTTAAAGATTTCAAGAAATTAATCTTCCAAGTGTTCTCAGCTGTCAACACGTATTCAGGAATACGAACATGTCTACTTTTCTTTTTTGTCTCCCTAACTATTAGAATATTTATGTTGTATTTAAATATGAGTCAAATCGTAATAAATTAATGGCGCTTATTCTAATATTAGTCTTTTATTCGTTTGACCCAAAATGAATATAATACATGACGAAGCTTATAGAATACTGCCTTCTTTGTTTATTAAATTATTTGTCAGAAAATAGATATATGACCAATTGGAATTGGGCTAAATTTATTATATTTAGTTAAATAATGTCAAGACATGCATTGTTGTTATTTAATAGCTGCTTTCGTAATGTTAATATTAGTACTTGACTTTTTCAAGTTTCAAAGTTGACTATTATCAAAACAAATGTAATAGTTTTTTTCTTGGGAATTCATAATCATTTTCATTATTTGTGTCTATTAAGAAAGAATATACTGCGGAGTGTATTTGATGTGAAAGTTGTAACAGGTATGAGTATGGGAACATTTAATCCCATGATTGCTGTGTGTAAGGTTAAATTGGTTAGTGAATCTATGAGAAAATGTGATGAAGGTGGAAATGAATAGTGAATCAGAAGTGAATGGCTATTGAAGTGGAGAGAAAAGGAAGAGTATATGACAATACTTGGGAGGAAATAGGTGCAAGAATTGGTATAGAGCAAATGCGAAAACAATTTAAGCAAGTGGTAGTATGTAGTGCAAGAACTGTGTGTGGTCATGCCAGAACTGGAAAGAGGAGACAAAATGCTAAATGGTGGAATTACGATGTGAAACGTGTAGTGGATAGCAAAAGGGGGAGGGTACTTTTAAATTCCTAATGGTGTAGATGAAAATGTGAGGTGGAAACTGAGACGAGCGAGGATCCAGGAGAGTAGAGAAGCTGTGTGAACATCACTGAAAAATAAGAAGGTCAAAAGTAAATATAACTGTGAAAGGTCTAAAAAGTGAGAAAGCAACTATAGTAGATGATATAATAGCTGAGATGCTAAAATTTGGTAGTGAATGTGTTATGGAGTAGCTCTGGTGGCTGTGCTGTAGTGTATTTAGAATTGGAAGAGTGCCTGACGACTCGAAAATAGCAATAATGGGGCATATGAGTAAAGGAGAGAACAGTGAATGCAAGAACGAGAGGAGGATAGATCTGTCGAGTGTTGTAGGTAATGTGTTTTGAAAAAAAGTCCGATTGAACCTTCATATAAAAAGGATAACTGATGGAGTGGTAGGGGATGAATAAAGACCTGGAAGAGCGGGTAGTTGGGGTAGGAGGAGATCAAATACTGGGTATGAGACAGCTAGCTGAAAAAAAAACAAGAAATAAGAGGTGTAAGGTGTATGCTGGGTTGATGGATCTGGAGAAAGCTTATGATCGAGTTGATAAGAGAAGTATTTTACAGGTGCTAGGAATGTATGGCATGAATGGTAAACTATTATTGGATGGTGTGAGGATTATTTATGTTGTGTTGTAAGGCGGTGTACATAAAGGTGAAAGGGGAAAGAGAGACGTAATAAATGATAAATGTTTTGATGTTGGGGAGTGGCTGAAGTAAGGCAAAGTTGCATGCTGACACTATGGCTTTTTAATATCTTTATGCATGAAGGACTGAGAGTAGTATGTATGGGAATGAAGGGAGGCACTGGGGGGGGTTATGAAGAATGTTGAGGGATAGGTTTTATCTATGATGGTATATGCTGCTGACCAGATGTTGGTGGCTGAGAGTGAGAGGGATTTGGAAATGTTGAAAAGAGTAAGGTAATGGGTATTTGGATATGAGAATGGAGGAGGGAGAGGATAGCCGAGCCATGGTGACACCCTTGAAAAAGTGCGAATTTTTAAGTATCTAGGATCCATTGCAAATGATAGTGGTAGAGATGAAGCAGATTGCAACCACAAGGTTTTGATTGTAGGAAAGTTAAATGGGTTGTGGGCAGGAGCACCCAACAAACATTCTGTAAACCTAATATCAACCACACGGAAAAAATACTTAACTCCACCAAAAGAACAAAGAGCAGAAATACCGCATTTCCCGATGACTAATTCAGAACATGAAGACCCTCTCTAACAGGGCCCCCATGAGAACCCTCTTAGGCTAAGAGCCCCAGAAGAACCGACTATGCGAAGTGCTATACGCTGAAATTACAATAACCTTAGTCAAGCTGATAGAAGTCCCAAACGGCTGCATAGCGTTATGTGCCGAAATCAAGGACGTGGAACAAATCACCAAAGATAAAGAACTGGATTGTTCTAATTGGCCTCTATTTGAAATTTCGGGTTGCAAATTTATGTTTAGCAAAAGTAATCCTGGAGGATATTTAATGGATCTTGTTTATTTCCTTCTTTCGAGGTACATATCATCTACAATTCACTCATACTTTTTCAATCTCTCAGCACCTACACTTCAATATTCTCTATTCTCTCATTTTTATCCTTAATACTTTTATTTCTCTTCCGCTTTAATCACTTAGTACCAGCACTATTTTCATATTGTCATACTAAACATGGAAAATACAACTACACCAATGGCTCCAGTCCCCGGCCTAGTAGGTTGATAAGAATCTCCAGGTTTGATGGTGGACATGTCAGCCAGTAGTATAGACTCCATCCGCAAAATCCCTATTGGTGAAAGATCATCCTCTTTTACCATACATAATTAAAAGGTTTGCGCCCTTTCCTACAACCTCTCCTCTGCTGAATATCACCTTTCATCAGCCTTTCCGAATCTCTTTTCCTAAACCTAGTTTTAGTTTTCAAGCGATACTTGATTTGACCCTATCAGTATTTCGCTCTAAATGTGGAGTGTGTACTTATGATACTCCCCCTTTCCCCCGTTGCCCGACTCAATGACTTCGAACCTCCAAATTTTGATATCATGTGGTTCAAAATTTGCTTACATACCATCACTGTTTTATTTTGCTTCTGCTACTGTTTCCATAATTCTCATAACTATGCTTCGTTCTTTGAGTAGTTAACCTCTTGCCATGTACTCTTGCAATCTACTCACCTACAACTCTATGCAGTTTAGTTTAATGTACAGCACAATGAGTGGCTGAAATCTCTCAAATTACTCATACTGCAACTTATCTCTCTTAGAATCCTCATACCACAACTTTGTTCCGTTACCATTTCTTTTTCACACACACCCCAAATTATTATATCTAACACTCGCCTTCTTTGGCCCTTTGGTCGGGGTCAGCGAGACAATCTGCGCTCTTTTATCCTGATTTTCCTTAGACGAATTACTGCTTTCGTATCCAAGACCCAAACTTTCTAACAAAACGTGTTACTGAGGTGCTGATTGAAAGGATATAAGTGTAAACACATTTTTCCTTCAAAACTCTTTCTTCCTCCAAGCTCTGGTTTTACCATGATTGCTTCTGTAATGTTCAAGTTCGTGATGCGGCATTCCTCCCCTGTTTGGATTCTCGCTCTGCTTCACCTCCTTTGCCTTCAAAGCTGTTAGGAATCGATGCAATGTTAAACTTCGTAAACAAAGAGGAAGTGTAATGGCCTGACTTTATCTCCTACTAACAGTAGCCTCTACTCCCTAGCTAAATCTCTCTCTAAATACTAATTAAAGTCGGGTTTATTTCCCTTGTTCAAACCTGGTTGTACCGTAGCTGAATCTTCCTCTGATAAAGCCTTTCCTTTTGGTTCCTTGTTTTCCTCTAACTCTTCCTTAGATGATTCAAATACCACTGCTCCCATCACTCAGCCTCTCTGAAATCCTATTAACGACGTTATCATTTTGGTATTCAAAGTTTACAGAGCGCTTAGGTCTCTAAAGGTTTGCAAGGCATGCAGCCTTGATGGTATTCCTCCTTGACTCCTCAAGAAATTTGTAGATGAATTGGCACTTGTGATTTGTCACCTTTTTCGTCTCATTTTTAAAACCATGTTTGCAAAAATTGTTTGACGTTGATTTTAAAAAGTTCTTTAATGATTATTTCGACCTCTTCTACTATTGACATCTTCATTCTCTTCAGGTGATTCGCTAAACTCCTGAAAAGATAGTAATCTGATGGGGCTCAGTCGGTGAGTATGGAGGAGGACTCCTTAGTTCCCAGTCGAAATTGTTAAGCTTTTGCATGGTACTCGTAACTCTTGCGATATGAGGTCGTGCGTTGTTTGGATCAAAGAGCACTCTTTTTCTAGTGATTAATGTTGGCCTGTTTTCTTGAAGTGCTAGATATAACAAGGTCTAACTGATCACAGTAAACCTTTTTGGTTGATAGTCTGATTTGGGTTAAGAATTCAGAAGTAGAGTACGCCATTCATATCCCACCAAACCCACAGGAAAATCTCCCTTTGATTAGGCTCCTGTTTCTCTTGTGGCTTTGTCCCCCCTTCCCCAAGGACTAATCTATTGTCTTGAACGTTAATACCATTGTACATATCGCACTTTTCGTCTCCTAATACAATCCTACTAAAATGGTTTACCTTTTAGTCGAAAAAGGAGAGATGAACAAATGGTGATTCTTTGTTGCAAGATTACCTCTGACAGGTCGTGAGGAATCCATGGCCACAATAGTGGAAACCTTGCTTCTCTCTTTTAAATTGCGATGCACTGTGGAATTAGTTGAATGTAATTGTTCGCCCAATCGTTCAACAGTTACAATCAGATTTTCTTGCAAAGTTATTTTTAAAAAGATCTTGATCAAATTCCACAGGATTTTCTAAACGGGATTCATTTTAGAGTCTTTCCCGAGCGAAAAATTGCCCCGTTACTTATGGGATGACCTAATATATTCAATATAATTCAATGTATTTCTATACAAATTTGTATGTGTGTTTTTACATAAGTATACTAAAAGGTTATTCGATAAAACAAACTTCAGCTTATATGGCGGCCTCGTAAGCAACTGAAGGTAGGTAGGGCCATCGCTGGTCTCTCAATGAAGTCGTACTTCAGGTGTTCAAATCGGGAGAGCTGGTGAGGCCCATGTTAGGGGTTACATGATCGTAAAATTCTGTTCCCTTCAATAGTTATGTCTCGGCTTGAACATCAAGTACCAAAAAGAATTGTGATGCTCAAAGAATTCCATTTTTTAACAAGAATCTTCGAATTTCGCCCAAACACGCCAATTACCGCGGCGAAATTAACAGCCCAATAAACAGGGCAATTGATCTGATCTCAGCAATACCATTAAACAAATTATAGTAGTCAACCAAATGCATACAATTACTTTTTCTTTATTAATGCTGTGATTGATGACGGATATTTTTCTATAACCATGATTATATCCTATGGATAAATAATAATTTATTACCAAAGGTCATTTAATACCACTATTTCTTTCGGGAAGAGCGGCATCATTCTTTTCTATCCTATGTGGAGGAAATTAGATTGAATTGCGAGGCCATTTCAAATTGAAACCCATTTTTGGGCCCTGGGCCCCTCTTCGCTGCAAAGAACATCTTGGAGGCAGCCAGTCTTTCTTTCGGGTTGATGAGGCCACACGTGACGTACCCTGGATTGATTTGGCGTGTTTACAAATGTAGTACTTATGTGTGATGATATGTGGACTAATCGTTTTTTAATTCCACCAATTAATTAAGTGCCTTTAAGTTTGCCAGAGACAGCCACGAAGAAAGCAGTTGCAAGCTAATGATCGAGGTCTGCTCTAAATGACATTACCCGTCGCCTCAGCTCAGATGATGTCATCGATTTGCTCCTCCTTCGCGCTCTCCTTTGCCGCCTTCATGCTCGTTCGGCGGCACCATTGGGCGACTAGTAGGGCGGGGGGGGGGGGATGGGGGGGAATTGGTGCGCGTTCTACCGTCATTAATTTGGATCGGAGAACAACGGCACCTAAATGACATAATGACGTTTGCCCTCGTGACAGGTGGATCAGGAGTGGCACCTCGCACCTGCGCCACAAAGCACTCTCCGAGGTGCCGCTAGATGACGCCACCACGAGACAAAAGCGCTGCTGCTGCGGTGGGATTGGCTGCAGATGACGTTTTCTCAGGCACTGTGCGAAGGGCGAGCAGTGGAGAGCGCGACCGCCGCCGCTCTATATTCATCATTAATGGAAGGCGTCGAGTGGGAAGGCGATTGCTGGCTTGTGGCCGCGCGCCACTCGGGCGAAGCGGCATCAACAAAATCATCCATTTGGATTCTCCGGACCCTAAGGAAAGTGCCATCACTCTGGGGTCCAAAATTAAAAGATCGGCAACAAGCCAACCAAGAGTGACTAGGTGGCGAACAAAGGGTGAGCGAATACTTGTGACACGACTGAAGATACCGACATAAAATGCCTATGCGACACAAGGATCAAGTTATAAATTTCGGTTTATCTATATATAGGTTTGAAGAATATAAGCGTTCCTCCTTTCTTTTCACCGTGATCGATAAATCCAAATGAAGGAAAATGACTAAAGATAGGTTAGAAAATACAAGACTAAACCCTCTAATCAAGGCTCCATGGTAAGTGTATAGAATACGAATACACGCAGATTAACTTCGTTATTTCCTCATTTCATGAGAATTCTCTTTCATTTAAATTTATATAAAAACAGACAAATTGAGCGTTCAGGCGATGCCATATGTCCCCAAGAAAGAAATTCCCATTGATCGGCCGGTGAATCGCGGAGCCCTTCCGCTAAGCTCCCTTGACATCCAAAGAGGATCGGTCTATTACTGCGTAGGAGCGCAGCCCACTCAACTGAAGCAAGCTATCGGGGTACGTACACTGGTTATGGTTTTCATTTAATTGGATGGGAAGGGGTCAGGGACTACAGTAGTCATAAACACCCCTAGAAGAACCGGCAGATGACAACGAAAAATAAATAACACTTAGAAGAACAGTTACGCATCCCCCATCCCTCTTCCATCATGTCCAAATGCTGGGCCAGTGGAGAAGCAACCTCTGACAGACACTCTGCAGTTTGATGGATAAAGTAAAATAAATTCAGACTAAAAAATAGAAACAAACTGTGATGGAAATGACCAATTCTGCCGACAGGTAACAGTCATTGGCCAACTCCTTTGGGCGAAAGAGGATCACAGCCTATCGTTTCTTCAAGCTCATTTCGTCTTCTTAAGAACAAGGTCAACATACCTAAGTCGCGTGCTCTCAATTACTCTGAATTATGACCTTATGACCATATGACCTTCAAAACTTTCAACAAGTAGGGAAATCTGACCCATAGTTAGTTTTCTTTTAATAATACCCGGACTAACTTTGGGACGATCTTAACAATTATATCATTTAAAAGAAAATGTAAAGGAACATAAGCGTTTCAAATTTCGTTACAATCGGCTGAGTAGTTTAGTTATTGTCAGAAAACTCGTTGAACAGTAAAACGGTTACCATCCGACCAACTGACCTACGAACTGACATAGTAACTTATAGAATCGCTACTAAAATTAAGTTATATGAAAAAAAAACAGATCAGTCCATAAGTTTGTGCGCATTTTCCATAATCAGCCTTACGAATTTAAAGTTAGGCAAATTTGTTTTGATATTTGTTGCTAAGCTATTCAATTTGACCCTATTTATGACGTGGCCATTTTTGTGCTACCATTTGATAACGTAAGGAAAATGCAACAAAAGAAAGAAAACAAAAAGAATAAAACTAGCATTTTAATGCTATATTTTCATCTAATAAAAACCTCATACTAACCATGACTGGACGAAGTGCTATAACATATAGCACTCCTTCGCTATGAATGGCCAATTTGTCATATAAAAAAGATGGATAGGTGTGGAAGATGATAGGTGTATCGGACACTGGCATTCTCCCTTCCCTGCCTCTGGTGGAGCAGGGACGGAAAAGACCCCCAGTCGACCTCCTCCCGGTTCCCCGACGCCGTTCTTCCCCAAGTCCCACAATGTTTCGTGGGCCAGAGGGAGAAGGAACGACGGAGGCCGTGGAGGGAGGATAGGAGGAGAAGGAGATGAAAGAGGGCGAAAAGGAAAGTATAGTAGGAGAAGAAAAGTTGATCTCAGGTGACCAACTTTTCTTAGCTGGGGATAGAATGGAATAGTTCCATTTTGTTTGCACCTACTGATTAACGTGGAATACGAACCACCACCTTTTTTACCTTTTCTATTCCATTCTTTACCTGTTGCTTCTGTAAAGATGTGGGTTAAACCGACCAATCTCTGTTTTCTATTATTCATTCTTTCATTATTGTGTGTTTTGCAGCATTCATGTCGTTATATGTGTGCATTGTTTTGCTACTCTGTTGGTTTCTCAAGTCTTTTCCTTTTGACTTCTATTGATCACTTGATTTTCTCACTTCACTATAGTTAAACACTTTTGTCTCTATTAACTATAGTTAACCAAAATTAATTTGTGTTTCATTTCTCTTTATTTTTCACTTCACTTGACGTTCTCACTTCACTGATTTTCTAGTCACTGTGGGTCACTTATCTTGGGAGTCTTGCTAGGTGATTTCTTTCGTCTTGTTCGGTAAGGATGTATCTAGTTCTGGTGAGCTCCATAGGAGCTGGTTTACTTGATTCTGCGATTTTTCTTCATTATGTGTACAATGGTGATGATGGATAGGAATCGGGATAGGAAAAGAGGTGAATGTGTGAGAGAGATATGATAGGTAGAAATCATTGTGTAAGTGAGGGATAAGTAGTGTTAATGATATCGATGAGGAGGGGAGATGATTATGATAAATGATTAGAATGAGGATGATTGTGATTTGTGTTAGGTTGCTTGGCTAATGCTTTCGTTTTCCATTTTCTTTTACATAGAGCTATATTATGTTTTCATTTGAGCATAGGAGCCTTTGTTCTCTTGAGGTTTTGTTTCTTGGTGTGTTTTCCGTTTAAGATGTCTTGGTTTTTGTTTTAGCTTTCAAGCCTTTATTCTCAGAGTTTGATCTCTTTCGAGCTTTGATTTTTCTGTTATCCTTTGTTTTTTTTTTGTGTGTGTAGCGTACGAGAAGTGCAGGCGAGCGTTCTAAAAGCTCCGCTTGGATGAGTCTTTTTTGAGACTCACGATGGCCGAGTGGATTCGCCGTTCGCTAACAGTGGTCCAGCGAACACCTTCCCGCATCGTTGGACCACTGTTAGCCATCGGCAAATCCACTCGGCCATCCTGAGTGTCAAAAAAAAACTCATTCAAGCGGAGCTTTTAAGCGGCTCGCCTGCACTTCTTGTATGCTACATTTGTAAGAAATTGTGGATGCACTCTCGTGCTTTTAAGTTATTTTTTCTTGTTCATATGTTTCTTTCTCATCATTTTTTTAAAAATCTTTTTAGCTGTATAGTGGTTCAATTTTTTTTTAACCTCTTGTTTATCGCTTTGGAAGTTTTGTTTGAATTTTATTGTTCTATTTTCTCTATCCGCTAGTTTGATTTTGTTTAAACTTCGTTTGGGAGGTTCTCTTTTATTTTGTGCCATATTTTGGGGGCGCGTTCATGGATGAAATGATTAATTGGTTTACGTTTTGACCTTTAATGTAGAATGGTTGATAGTGTTCTCTCTTTTTGATGTTTTGGTTATGAAGCGGGTCGCTTGGTTTTGGACCCTCTGCATTTGCAGGATCTTTGTCTTTGATAGTGTGTGAACCGGAATGATCGGGATATGTCTGTATTAGGCGTACTAGTGCTAGGTAGAACTTTCTTTAGTTCTTCTCTTTGGAGTTATTGAGTCTGTACAGGGAAGAGAGGACGGTCTTTGCTGGGTTAACTTTCTCGTTAACATGTGAACTGTATCCCTTTTTGAGATCTTCAGGCCGAGGACTTTGCCTTCGTTGGCGTATGGATATTTGATGTTGTTCGCAGGGATTTGATGGGTTTTGTTTCTATTCAGGAATATTGTCTGAAACTTGTCCGTGTTCGTCTTTATTTTGTTTGCTCTCTCGAAATCGTTGATGTATGGGATTTCGCGAGCACTTCGTTGTGCGATGTCTCTTGGGTTCTTGCGTTCACTTGCAATAATCTGAGACACATCATTTACCAATTGGATGTACATTGCGCAGTCATCCTTGGAATGGGGGAGGTCTCTAGTATACACAGTATAGAGCGTGGGTCTGAGACACCCCCCTCTGCGGGACCCCTTTATTTAAGATGAAGGCACTGCCAGTGAAGCCGTTGATAGAAATTCTTGCTTTTCTTTCAAGTTAACTGCAGATGATTCGTGTCAGGTTTTATTCTAGTCCGATGTCAGCTAGTTTAGGGCTTTAGTCCTGGAAGCCATACCTTATCGAATGCTTTGACAACATCGCGGAGTATTAAATCCACTCGTTTTGACCCTTGCAAGTTCTACGGCAAGCTTTTTGGTGATTAGTGCTAGTGCTGTCTCGGTGCCTCGATGTTTTCTGAATCCATGTTGTTGGTTGTTCTGCATATCGTTATCTTCCAAGAAATTTCTAAGCCCTTCATTAAGAAGTTTTTCGAGTAGTTTTCCATTAAATTCCAACAGTGAGATCGGTCGGTAGCTTTCAATATGGCTTTTGAGTTTTCCTGGTCTTCAACGTGGCTAGAAAGTGCCCCGTATCTAGGCATGCGTTGAAGCTTTTGAGCAATGATAATAGTATAAGATTGGGCGCGTTTGCTATGTGGTGCTTAGTAATTCCGCTAATTCCAGGGCTTCTTTGTTTAAATGATAATAGGGTTGTTTTGAGTTCTTTTAGAGTAAAGGGCCTTTCTTCGTTCCTTTGTTCCCGGATTTCATCTACTTATGAGTAAGGGGAGAGTTCGGGCTCCCTTACTGCTAGTTGTTCTGTGACTCTTTTCGAAAGCCAATTCGTAATTCTGGTTTACCTCCTGGATAATGGAGAAGATCTTTGACCAGTGATTCTTTAAATAATCATCGATCTCTCTGTCGGTGTCTATCATAACTTCTTTCAAATGCACTTTCTCTTTTGGTTCGGAACCTTTTAATTTTCTATACTGGTTCCAAAATATCTTTCGATTAGGTTGTTCCAGATCGTGTTCGTATTTCTTTTTATAAGTTCGTTTACTTCTGTTGGTAGATTTCTTAGTCTTATGTACTTGTGTCTGTTGTTTTCGTATTGACGGATTTCCTCGAACGGGATGTAGATATCTATAATCTTTAGCTTGATATCTTTTGTCCATGAAGGTGTGGTAATGGTTCTATAATTTGTTTTGGGCGTATGAAGCAGGTCATCTTCTATCATTAGGTCTGAATATTTCTTCTATGGAGCTTTCGTCAAAGGAGGCGATATTATACTCGGCAAGATGGGCCTTGTATGTCTCCCAGTTGGTCCTGGATAGTGCTTTTGTTCTGTAGATTTTTGTGAGAAACCCGATATGATCAGATGGTATTGCCGGGTTGGTATAGGAGTGGATGTTTAGAGCGAAATCCGGGTTTGTTAGGATGGTTGAGGACCTGTCTGATTGGAATGTTGGGAGGTTGGGTCCTTCTCTCTGTAATCTTTGTCTCCTCAAGAAGAGTTCTAGGGTCTTACCCTTAACATTAATGCCAGCCGTATAACCTGTTGACTGGCACTTTGCATTCAGGTTCCCTAGAAGGATTGCTGATAATATGCGGCAGACGATTCGAATGAAGATAGGGGTCGGAAAATACGAGCTCCAGGGTGGTTGATATGCCCCGGCTATGACTAGATATCCAGTTGTCATTTTTAGCTTTATAGCCATATATGACCTTTCTAGATCTTTTATTTTGGAGAAAGTTCGTCCTCTTCTGATTCCCATTTGCTTTTTCAAGTTTCTGCTAGAGTAGTTTGATGTGTTCGTTGGCGTCCATTTCTTCTTCTTCAACGACCATGGTATCGCTGCCGGAGTGTCATTCTGTTGGTGTGGTCGGTTCTTTTTCGGTTTCCTGTTCGAGGGTGATGGAGATAACGTAAAGGTCGTTTGAAGGTGGGTTCTCGGGGTACCACATGGGTTTAAGTCCATTTTTCGTGAGCATTTTATTACTTTCTTCGGCGTACTATCCAGGTTTAGCCATATTAACAAAGTGTGCATGTAAAATGCACAATATGAGGTCCGGCTTCATGTTTCGTTCAATATTCACTAGGTTTTTTTTGTCGTGTGCACGGTCGGATGGTAATGATTTTACTTTTCAATGAGTTTTTGAAAGTTTTGAAGGTCGTAAGGCCATGAGGTCATAAGGTCATAAATCAGAATAACTGAGACCACGCGACTTAGGTATGTTGACCTTGTTTTATCTTGTGTCGGTTTTGTCGAAGTTGATGTTGCTGTTGCATTCGTGATTTTCTTTCTTCTCTCATAGCTTTTTTTGTTTTTTGATCATTTCTTCTTTTTTTTCTAGGGCAAGACATTGCAAGTGTGTGGTGTGAGCCTCCACAGTTTTCGCACTTCTTTTTTCAGAAGCCTGATTGGTATTACAACATTCTGATGTGGGTATGAAAGAGTCTTCCATTACCTGTTGGTTGCATGTGCAATTACAGTTATCGCTTTCCAGTTGATGCGGTTGTGAGTATCTCGCAGGTGGTCCGTGAGTGTGTTACTGAACCACCCTGGGTAATATCCTGTCTGTGCTCTTTTACCCTGGTTTCCCTCTGGAGGACTCGCTGTGTACACCGTTGTTTATGGCTTTGCTCCTAGACTTCCTGATGAATGCCGCAAGGTGCATTAGATTTTGAAAGGTATCCTCTATGTTATTCTTGCACAAGACACTCCGGGCTGCATGTTCTTTTATGCACAAGAATGACCTGATGGTGATGGCAATTTTGGTCAGATGGTTAATGGCTGACAAATAGTGGTCAAAGTCTTCTTTGTTGGTTGGCTTTCTGTAGACTGAGAATCCCATCCCTTCGTGGATCTTATGCATTTGATGTCTAAGAATGTGATGGTCGCGTCGTCTCCCTCTCCCGTAAAGTTGAAAGATGGGGAAAGCTCATTGATCCTTCGTAGCAACCTCTTATGATTGAACCATCTGGGAACAATCATTTATGTGTTGCCCACATACCTGAGCCTCTTGATGTGTGGCAATAGTACTTCCCTTACCTAACACGCATCCATCTATCTCATGAGTAGGCAGGGTAAAACGAAGGATAGAGAGAGCTCCATGGTTCATTCCGTACACTTGTTGGTATTCTGGCCACGGAAATCGAAGGTGTTGAACTTCTCGCAGAGCTCAATCAACTTCAAAAGTCATTCAGAGGAAGAGGCAGTGACTCGGAACTGTCTGGCAAACAATCTTGAATTCAGGGGATGAGATTTAATCTTATTGATCACTTTTAAATTGTCCTTTCATGCATTATGTAATTCGTCACTTAAATGTTTAGTCACCGAATGCTGACTAGCCACAACATATTACTCAACTAAAACTCACAACCTTTTACTACAACTACCAGTCACACTATATTACACAACTACAAGTCACAACAGATTGCACAACTATAGGTAACAACCTATTGCACGGCTACAAGTCACAAACAATTACTCAACTACATGTCACAACCTATTACACAACTAAAAATCATAACCTATTACATCACAACTACAAGGTGCAACCTATTAGACAACTACAAGTTACACCCTATTACAAACCTACAAGTCACACTTTATAACACAGCTACAAGTTACACCCTATTACAAATCTACAGGTCACAACCTATTACTATTTACAACCTCTCACAAAATTTTTACTAGCGTATTTGATCGTTAATATGAGCCATCGGATGACTTTTGTTATTTTAAACAGGATTTGGGGCGTGAATTTAAAATATATTTAATTTATAGGTTTAGTTGCCCTGTTGTGAGTGGTTAGGTTACCAAAGTTATTTGTCATTTAGTTTTTGGTACCACTCCACGGTAGACAGATAGGGCTCACGTTCAGGCTTGGTGGCTACCGATTCGATTATTCTCGTAGTGCCTTTTGCGTGAGGCATTGACTCCAGGTAGTAGAGTTATCTTTTTTTCTTGATTAAAAGCTGAGTAAACGTGAACAGGGGTTCTTTACGAGTAAAGAAATCTTTGGCGCTGGATTCAGTATACATTTTTCGACGGGAACTTGGAAAGTCTTCAGATATTGCTATCTCCATCTTGAGATATTGATTGATTGTATAGGTTTATTGTGCAATAGCGTACATTTATACATAATCTAATACAAATACAAAAATAATCCAATACAAATACAGTAATAGTATGATACAATAATATATAAATACACGTAGTATAAGCGTACAAAGCGGGGAGCCCGTCAGTGTTGGCGTGCAGTAAGACGCGGTGGAGCGTCCCACGCGTGTCTTATCTGCTGCAAGTGGGTGGCGGCAGTCCTCACCACCCGTCGCCCGGCTGGGCGCCGGCGGCGATCAGCACGGAGGGGGTGCTGTTCTCAGCACCTCCAGCAGCTCGTTTGTTGGGGTATGATGGACCACCTGGGCGGCTCTTGCCTCTCGCGCATGAGGCGGGCGGTGGCTGGGCAGGAGAGGAGGTAGTTCACTAGTGGGCGCCGGGAGCGGCCGCCGCAGTGTTCGCACCTCCCTGCCACAAATTCGCCGTGCAGCTCTTCCCGCGTGGAGTATCCCAGCCTTACACGCTGTAGCAGCACGCTGTTCACCCTGGGCTGCTGGAAGGATGAGTTCAGTGGGCGGTAAGCTGTGGCTGCAGCATACCACGCCGCTTGCCTCTTAGTTGCTTCCCATTCTTGGTGCTGCTGGTGGGCGTTGTGGGCGGCCATGCATTTAGCCTGCACCTTGAGCTGCTGCAGGCTGGGGCGCACGGTCCAGGTGATGGTGGGGCCGTGGGCGGCTCGCTTGGCAGCCTCATTGGCAGCATCGTTGCCGCGCACGCCAACGTGGCTGGGAATCCAGTGGAAACGGACACGCCTGCCCTGAGCTGCCAGGTCCTGCAGGGTGCACAGGATGGTGGTGGTGAGGTGAATGTTGTCCCGGGTGTGGGCGTGGGCGTGCTGCAGCGCCTGCAGTCCCGACCGAGAGTCCGTGTGTATCACCACAGTGGCTTCCTAGCGGAGCAGAGCGTGCTCGAGGGCGTGCAGGATTGCTATAAGCTCCGTCTGGAGGGTGGAGCAGTGGTCTGAGGTCATCCACGCCTGCGTAAAGCCGCTCGTGACGAAGGCGTCGCCGGACCTCCCGCTTTCGGGGTCAACGGAGCCGTCGGTGAAGTAGACTGCGCTGCCTGGCTCCGTGACCTTAGACAGGGCCCTGACGGCGTGCTGGCGCAGCCCCTTGGTGAGGCAGTTCGCTTTGCTGGCGGACAGCTGTGTGGTGGTAAAGTAGGCAGAGGGTGGTCCCATGGTGGTGGTGGAACGTAGGCGGGGTTGGGTGTGTTGGGGTCGCGCCACAGCCAGTTCCCTGCCTGGTGGAGGGAGTTGGTTGCTAGGCTGACATTTATGAGCCACCTGTTGTTACGCAGGCACTCGATGCCATACGCCACGGCCATTCGAAGTCTCCTCTGCGCAACACCCTCCACGTCGTGCTGGAGCACTCTGGCCACCCGACAGACCACAATGCAATCCACCCTGGCGGTGAGGGGCACCAGGTTTGCCTCACTCTGTATGACACAGGCACTGCACTACCTGGGTGCCTTCGACATGGTCCTCATGGAGGTGTTTTGCATCACCTCCAGGCGCTGTTGCTGCTGCCGGGGTAGCGCTACAAGGACCGGTGCACTGTAGTCTACTAGGGAGCGCACTGCCTGCAGGTAGTAGAGGCGGAGGACGGAGAAGGTTGCACTAGCGCTCGGCCGCGTCATGGCCCTCATCACATTCAGCCGGGCCTGCGTCCGCTCCCTCAGGTGCGTGACATGCTGCGTGAAGGACAGCCGCCTGTCCACCCACACTCTGAGGTACTGGTAGGAGTCGGTCCAGGCCAGGCCAACTCCTTGGATGCGAAGCTGCTGGCCAGCAGGTGTGCAAGTCTTGATGGCCATGGCCTGGGACTTCTTTGCCAAGATCTTGAGCCCAAGCTCTTCGCACTTGGCAGTGATGAGGTGCAGCGCTTCTTGGGCCCGCGCGAGCTTGTCGCCACGCCCGGTGACGACGAGGGCCAGGTCGTCGACGTAGCTGAGAAGGATGGTTTCTTCCCAATAGGGAAGGGCGACCAGCTGCTCCATCAGCACGTTGAAGAGGAATGGGCTGAGGATGCCGCCCTGGGGCGTCCCGTTCTCGAAGGTAAGGAAGGGAAATTTGTGATCCTGGAACTTCACACGGGCTCAGCGCTGGTGAAGGTAGTCCTGGAGCCAGCCCAGCAGTCTCCCTCGGATGCCCTTCCTCACAAGGGCGGCTAGTATGGCGCGGGGGCTAGCCAGATCGAAAGCCTTCTCGAGGTTAAGGCAGACTACGATGGTAGGCTGGTTTTTGGCGTAAGCCAGGAGGGTGATCAGGCAGTCCGCCGTGCTTACCCCCCCTTTCCTCCCTGGTGTAGCCGAACACGTGGTGGTGAAGGCTCCCCACGCTCCACTGTAGGCGACTCAGCACCACCCTCTCCACTGTTTTTTCGGTGCATCTCAAGAGGGAGATTGGCCTGAAGGTGGTGTGATCCTTCGGCTTGGGGATGGGCTGGATGTCAGCAGACGGCCTGACAACCACGACGCGTTCAGAAGGGCTAGCAGCGTGGCGTCCCCGGCGGGCACAGCGTGCGCCAGCATGAAGTACCGCACTCCGTCGGCTCCCGCCGCTGTGTCACGCCCACGCTTTGCCCTGGCCAGCTCCTCGAGCGTAAAAGGCTGGTCCGTCGCGTGTGGCTGGCCCCGTGCCTCCCTGACCTCTTCGTCGCGCTGTTGGCGTAGCTGCTGCTGGAGGTAGCGGGTGGGGGGAGAGAGCTGCTCGATGGGACCCCTCGCTGTAAAGCAGTTCGCCAGCCGATCTGCCTCTTGCTGTGGGCGTGGGTGGGCAGCTGGGCGGGTCGGAGCCGCGCCCGAAGCCTTCCTGAAGCTACCCTACAGCTGGCCGAGGGAGGTGTGTTGGCTGAAAGAGGCGCACCACTCCAGCCACTTTGCCTCCCTGGCGCTTAGGGACACCTGTCGCGCGCGGGCTACCACGTCTTGCAGGAGCTGCAAGTTGATGGCGGTGGGGCGCTTCTCGTACAGCCTCCGGTGGACGTTGACGCGGTATTTGAGTTATTTTAGTTTAGTTTTATAAAAGATGGGAAATAGGTGTGAGATAGTAAGAGAGTAAAGTTAGAAAAAGTGATGATTTAGTAAGAGAATTGGTGTGCCAGTACGTCTGGCAATGGCTTCATTTCTGCTTCTTTGGTTTAATTAATCTTCGGTCGTATATCATGTAAGCATTCAAGCCTTTGTAATCCTAAATACGTCTGTTGTGACAGCAGAGATCACTCGTTTGGTAACGCCGTGCATGTGCTGCTTGTATGCTCAGTGTCCTTTTTGGATATTTTTCATTTTGAATAGTCTTTTGTTCATGATTTGATCGATAAATGTGTCCACTTCGGATCTTTTTATTTTATTTTATGTTTATTTATTCATCTATTTATCTTTTTATTTTCATTCATTCATTTTTTTAATGTTTTTTTTTGTTTTTTTTGTTGTTTTTTTACTTTGACATACATGATCACATGTAATCAGTTCGTAGTTGGGCGTCCTGTTAGGATTTTGAAATTTTCCGAGTGTAACTTCTTATCCGTATAGTGGGGCAGCGTCCTCCTGCGTACGCAGTTGGCTGCTCCTGAAGTCGCGTCGATAATGTCCATGTTGGTTTACGAGATCGGGGAGTCTTAATTTTTGAAGAACTTCTTCAGGCATATAGGAATTGATTTTGGACCATACATCCTTTGCTCTTTTATGCAGTGTCATGTTGAGGGGTTCGATCCCAGCAAGGTCATGTAGAACTCTCGAGGGGATGAAGTCCAATAGTCTGACGTCCAAAATGTATCTTAGTGCCTTGTTCTGCACTGCTTGCGCCTTTCTAAGTTGGGTTTTGCTGGCTAGGTGCATGAGAATGACGGGGTACAGAAGAATTGGCCTCACCAGGCTCATGGACAGTTTTCTCTTATTCTTGAAGGAGAGCCTGCGGAACCGATAAAGGCATTGCAGACTTCTTTTAGCTTGTGAGACCTTTTTATCCAGATGTTTGCTATATCCATTTGATGTAACCTCGAGCCCAAGGACCCGAGCATCACGTGCGTATGGGTACAACTCGTCCCTGACCAATACGTCCGCTGTCTTCCTACGCCCAATGGGCAGGACCTTGAATTTTTCGACATTGGTGCGAATCTTGACTCTGCACTCGTAGGCGTTGAGGTTTTGGATTTCGCACGCCGTCCTATTCGCTATGTCAGCTGGGTTCCGATGAGATAATTTGCAATTTCCCTTTTATATCAATAGGGCGCA
The DNA here is from genome assembly GCA_963969495.1 of Ceratothoa steindachneri. Lineage (NCBI taxonomy): Eukaryota > Metazoa > Arthropoda > Malacostraca > Isopoda > Cymothoidae > Ceratothoa > Ceratothoa steindachneri. The sequence goes on from OZ018317.1 coordinate 43,959,269, forward strand.
CACCCTTCGGCGAACAGGAATTATAATTGGTATTAATTTTTTGAGACATTAAAAATGAGTTTCAAATAACATTAAATTTGTACATTCTAATCAGATTAATTTTCAGCAATATTTTACATTATAAAAGAATCTTAAAATTGTTATTTAAGTTTACAAAATTATTTAATAAGGTAGTTTTCCTTAATATTTCATCAATAACATTTGTTCAGAATTAGAGCATTAATAGCTTTAAATAGAGGTTTTTGAAATTTAGTTATAACGGGAAAAATAATTTAGTTAGTGACACAATAAGGAACTGTGTACGAAAATGACTGAAACTAGGAAAATATGACTAAAGCTCTTGTGTTCTATCTAGCAGTTGACCTTGACAAATCCTGAATCTTATTGTCAACTTTGCTTTTTAATCCCATCTCTGGACCGCCATTAACTCTAATTTTGGTACTCTAAGTTCCATTTATTCTAATTAATGACTATTAGAATTCCTTCAGTCTTTTTTTACTGATTCTTGAAGTTCTTTTCTTCCCTCTCCAAAGGAACCCCAAGATTACTCTCTTTTTAACTTTTATTTATATAGAGACTGATAGAAGTTTCGAAAGTACATATTTCGTCCCACAGCCATCCTTCATTTATTTTCATTTCGCTGTGTTAAGGTTGAAGTCCTTGGGTTATCTATGCATAATAATCAAATATTACCTTAATTTCTTCTTGTTTATTATTTTCCTATAATTAAAAATTCCCTGTTTCGCTTATTAATCAACCCATGTTTTTTTTTCTTGATCTTTGTTCACTATTCGGTTGTGTATAGCATATATTAATTTCCCCTAAATCTTTCCCTGTGTGCATAAAAATAAAATAAAAATCAAGAATGATGGAGTAGTGGGATCAAAATATACGAGGACTCCCTCGAAAATCGGAGAGGGTAAAAATTCCTCGTGTGTACATTTGCAAGAGTTTCACGAAACAAGTGTCACTTTAACATAACATAACATAATTTCACGGATGACAAAAGCCACAAGGGCCTATCAAAGGTCATTCGCCTCCGTCAAAACCCACCCACAAAAAGCACCATCACCAGGGGAAGACAAAATCAAAGTCCCCCACAATATAATATAACAGATGACAAAAGCCACAAGGGCTCATCATAGGTCATCCGAGTCAAACGGCCTCTTTTTTAAAGCACCCAAACTCCCAGGAAAACTACAAATGAATTTCATCCCTGACTCGATACTTATTCCTAGGAAAGATAATTACATCTAAGATTGTCGAGGAATTTGTATCTATTTTGACCCCATAGTTTCATTATTCTAGTCTATTAAAACTATTAAACAAGTAGTGAAAAATGGAGAAGGAAGGAATCAACAGATAAGCACAGAACTTTATTTTTGATTTTTTTTCTGAAGGTTGTTTTCTTTTATGTATGTGCTCTGCCGATGAGTATCCGCGGTGAAATCCAGTTTGGTCTTTTAGTTAATTAAAGTCAAGTTTAGAAATAATTTTAAATGTGCAGAACTTGGAAAATGATCATAATAAATTGGTTATTGATTGGCTATTAGGTATTTTGTTTCCTTTATGTTCAGATAGCATCATAACGCTGCATGATTGAAAGTTATTGTAGACAATGATAAAAGTTCTATAAATGTTTAGAATTCCTTTTTTCTGTAGGTTTCTGCAGCTATAAAACGCTACATTTCTGAATTAAAATCCAAAGCCATTTTTTATTTTACTTTTTTTTTTGTTAAGTCCAATGTGCGAACGAACATGATAAGAAGGAATGCTTCCCACCTCAGAAATGTTTAAAAATGTATTAAAAATAATATTAACTATAAGTAACTGACATATTGTTTCTAGACTTTTAGGCTTGGATATATAGTTTATGATCCATTGCATAACTATAGAGCATTCAACATGTTGCGTACCTATCTACGTCCCAACATTTCATCCTAGATGTCTTCTGACAAATATTACCCTATAAAATTACTACACTTGTAGTAAAGTCTAGGGTAATCATAATAATTTAAAACATGATTTGTTTTAGTGTTAAATTTCATCACTGTATAACGAAACCTTAATGTTAAGTAATAATTACTGTCAATATCAAACGACCCATCCTGGTTTCAAATATTATTTCCGTTGAGTGACATCGAATCCGATTTCTATAGAAAAATCTTCATTTCTATAAAGAAGGACTTTTAGTGAAATACAGCAGGAGTCGATAGAAAGTATTTTTTGCTTATTTATGTACTCCGGATAAGTATTAATTCTGAGTTGCTAATACGAGTGTTTTACCAATTAAGTGCAACAATTAAAAGTGTCAACAAAACTCACTGAGATGCCTTAATAAGAGCATGTCTACATAAAATTGTGGTCGGAGCCGGTAAGAAAATTTACAGACTCGGCATCCCCGAAGCAAATACAGATCAACCTTTTTCTTCGGAAGTAAAGTAATTTTGTACATTTGGATAAGGAAAAGTTCAGTGAAAATAATAAAATTGCACATTTCAGAGTATGTACTGTGAAAATCACACTCACTCATTATAATTGAAGTAAAGGAAGTGAGCTAATATATATATATATATATATATATATATATATATATATATATATATATATATATATATATATAAAGTGTCAACATCACTTTCATAACAAATTGGAGTGGCTATTCGAAAATAGCCCATAGAAGAAGGCTTCAAATCCTGCGAAGAATGTTCTCAATCTTTCTTCTTATGAGCTCTCGCGTGATCAAGAAATTATCCTCTGCTAATTCATTTTCCCTTAATTATCTCCTTTCTATAAATAAATTTTGTGAAAGTGATCAGTCAACCATTGAGTTCTTAAGTGGTTTTGTAGCTGGTGCTTTATCCCATAGTGTCAGTGTGAAATACTTAAGAGATCTCCAGGCGTTTCATGACTCCCCTCAAATTACTTAATTCTAACAAAAATATGATCCTAACAAAATCGGACAAAACTAACCAAATCGTGGTGTTAGAGAAAAATTCTTTTATGAAAAATTACAGGATTTACTCAATGATATGAACATTTACGAGAAATTATCTTCCAACCCTTTGAAAAATAAAATCGAGATCTTCAACAAAACTCTCACAAAATTCCTCAAACGACCCAACCCAGACCTTCTTCATCGTTTTAAACCTACCAACCCATCACTTCCCCGTATGTATGGTCTGCCAAAAACCCACAAAAGAGGAACGCCACTCCGACCTATTATATCGTGTATTGACTCTCATGCATACAAACTCTCGAAGCGGTTAACCTTCCTTCTTGCTGACGCTGTTGGATCGACCTCCCATTCACACATAATCCATTCCTCTGATTTCATTGAAAAATTTAGGAAAATCAACATAAAAGGAAGCCGCTTAATAAGCTTTAATAAACTGTGTGTTACTGACAATGTATTTATCAGCGATATGGGTTTTTTTCGTAAAAAATATAGTCTTAGCATGGGTAATCCTTTGTCGCCCATTTATGTAACCTTTCTAGGGAAAATTTCGAAGTATCATTACTCCCTTTTGTGATTCCCCATCATAATTTTGTATGGTATAGGTATGTGGATGATGTCATATTGATTTGGCTTATAAATAGTTCAAACTTATTTGACAATTTCCTTAAAAATCTTGACGACCTCCACCCCAGTATCAATTTTAAAGTAGAGTGGGAAAAGAAAATTGTCAATCCTTTCTTGATGTAAAAATTGTTCGAGTCATTGATAAAATTAGCTTCAATGTGTATCGAAAACCGACCCATTCTCACTCGTATATCCATTTCTGTTCTCATCATGATATTAACATTAAGCGAGCCGTTGCATCAAGTATGTTTTTGAGAGCACTTAGAATATGTGACCCTTGCTTTATAAAAGACGAGATTACATATATAACCTGCAGTTTCATCGAATCAAATTATCCCCTCACGTGATCGATCAATGAAAGTTTATTTAAAGCAAAATCTACTCAGTACCGTCCCAAGGCTAAAAAAATTTAGTAATACGAAGTGTCTATCCCTCCCCCTTTTCTCCCCTCCTCAAATGAGTAAACAAAGTTATTTCTCTAGGCCTAACCACATTTAAATACCCTTTTTCTATCCTTAAATCTTTCCCTTCGACCAAGCCCGTGGATCAGCCAAAATGAAGCAGGTGTATATTTAATCCCGTGTGGCTCTACAAACAGTCCATCATTATAGAAAGGAGAGATCGGAAGAACCTTAACAAAACAAATTTATGAACATAAAGGTGATGTCAGACGAGGCAGTACCATATCCAGTATTTTATAATCATATTAGCAACTTCAACCACCAAATTGACTATTCAAAGGCACAAATCATATATAATTGTAAAGATTTCCGTAAAAGAAAAAAATGTAGAATCTATATTAATAGGAGAAATTCCCAATTTTAATTTGTCAGATGGGCAATTGAAATGCAGCCTCCATTCCAGTAACCTCATCGTAAACCGCTTGGTCAATGATCTTAAACTCACACCCCCTGATTAATGACCTTTTCCCCCCCGTTTTGTGTTTTTTTTTGTGTTTTTTTTTCTGATTTGTACGCTATTTATAGACTTTTATAACAATCGCATTCTGAGCATACGACTGAAGAGGGTATGATAAACTACATACCGAAACTATTCTCGTAAATTAAACTTTCGGCTCCTATACAGTGGTTTCACTATCATATATATATATATATATATATATATATATATATATATATATATAACGATTGCATATGAAAGATCAAACATACACATTTACAGCAGGATGATGGAACTACTGAAATTTATTCCTAAAAATATAATTTTGTAGTTGTGCATGGAGAAACATCTGAGCATCCTATCGTTCTTTCAGCTATCTAAGAAGTTCTTGAAGAGAACTGTAAATTTATTTTTGGTGAGGTATTTATTACGCTTACGCAATGTTTGAGGTAGCACACCATAACTAAAAGCCACAAGCCGCCACCGTGTTTAGTGTGTGTATGTGCACTTTTCATGTAAGAACCAAACACTAAAATGAAGACTTTTTTCAAATTTTCAAACTGCTAGTGAACATCCTAACAATAATCGTCGTCCTCGCAATCCGTCCTCAATAAAAGCGACAGGACCAAGACGCGCCGGTCGACCTCTGTCTCCCCACTCGACGCAGCGATGGTATTTGGTTTGCGATCTGGCGCTGGCCAAGAGAAGACATGGATGGCTTTATTCGTACGTCGCCGACTAATTTCACGGGGCACAATTTATTCTACTTGAGCGGTTAAAATAGACATCTGTCTCGTCTTAGACGAGACAGACCGATGTTATGAATCGCGCTACCATTTAAATCATTAAAGATAGAAGATAGGAGGGATAGAGTTTGGGTTAAGCAATCAATTACTTAGTTATTAATTTACATATATCTTGAATATGATAAATGACAGGGAAGATAATTTTCTGGAATTATGAATTTGCTTGTAAAGATTTTGCAACACTCCTTCTAATATAGACAAATATGCACACAAACATTGATTGTGCATTTAAAATTCCTCAAATATAACTTATTTTCGATATTATAACTATGTTATCAAAGATTGCGAAGTTGAAACCATTCGTCTTTACCATCTTCCCAGGGTGATGTGAGTAGAAGCCAATTTGGGCTTTGTGGCAGAGGCAAATTAGCACCAAAATGGATTCGCTCGAGCGAGGTAAGGAAGCATAGGCCGTGAGAAGTCGCAGCAGTGGCTGGACGTGGGTAGGTAGCAGGTGGAGAACGGATCTGTGGGTCACGTTATCTGTTATCAGTAGAACGCTGAGAATTGCACCCGCTGCTGTCCTGATCCGATAGTGGTCATTGTCGTGGGGCACCTTCAAGCAACTGATCGAAAAAAGGAACCGAGGGAAGACGCAGCTTTGAAACAGATCTCGTCGTAACAACATCTCAGTGGCGCGTAGTGACCCTTTCCCCTCCATCAACTTTGTTAGGTGCATAAATGTGTTGCGTCGTGTTTATCGTTTAATGTCGCACTAGAAGTAGATAAACCATCAGACGGTCGATTTCGGTAAGTTTTTGTGCCATTTTATTTGACTTAGATTATGACCAAGACGCAAAATTGGTCATCTCAAATCTCGTTCAATGAATGGTCACCATTCCCATATATACAAAGGGTCCTGAAACACCCAATAAGATCCCCATCCAGTGACGTCTATTTGAACTTTCACAAAGGAATATTTTATGAAAAACAAGTGAAATTTATATTAAAACAATCTAATAAAAATTGATGACAAGATGCGGTCGTGTTATCCAAATTTACGGTAAAATTTGTTTTGTAGGGTCGTGTTTTTGCTTTAAATCATCCATGGCCAACAGTGAATTTTTATCAGTTATTTAGGTTGTGAAACAGATCAGTAGCCACCGTTGCATTCGAGTTATCTCGATCGATATAAATACATACTAAGCCTACAATATGTTGACTATGAGTTCCTAATACAATATACATTTGTGTTTCGTTTTAATTTAATGATTTTATATACACTTATAATAAGGCGATTAAATCAGTAACACTTAATCTGGGCTCCCGTGAGCACAAAAGAGAATTCCAGCTTTATGTAATTTGCGGACATTTGGGGAGAGTTGCAACCTTGGTCATTTGGGGGGGAAGGGACCCTCTGGATCCGCCCCTGTTGATAGCTATAAACTACGTACGGGTAAAGGTTGTGCAAATTTGGAGGAATAAAACGAAAGTTATGAGCAGATAAGCAATTTATTAGAAAAATTGGTGTCCAAAATGATCCGAACATCAGAAACAAATTTCTGTTGGAATAGAGTGATTAAATTAGCAGTGGGAGACATTGGTACAAGTTATAAGTAATTAGTATTTAGTGTGGCTGTCTTTATTCTCGGTGGTGCTTTGAGGTCTCCTGCCACCGAAGGGAACTAATTGTTGACACTCCTGTGCAGTAATCTCGTTCCATTCATCTTGAAGAATTTCACAGAGATCTGCAACTGTTTTTCTGATTCCACCCTTTAGGCCTTTATCCGAGTGTCTTCTAAACATTTTCAATGGGGTTCTAGTCTATATTCTGTGCAGGCTCGTCGTCCAGGAAGGTCTTCAACAACTTTGCCGTTTGGCAGGGGGCGTTATCCTGCATGAAAATTGCGGGTTGGGTTCGGAGGCTTGTAGGTGGGGCAAAGCATCTTGGCGCAGTAATTCCTTATACACTTTGGGCATTCACTGTGCCCCGTAAGCGCACAAGTGGTCCTCGGCTTCTAACAAAATCATGCTCGAGGCCATGACACTTCCTCCGCCAAAGTTCACACTCTCTTTGGTGCAATTGAGTGAATCTTTCGCCTGCTCTGCCACGATCCAACCTCCTCCCATCGGATTTGAATAAATTGAACTTAGATTCGTCACTGAAGTGGACTTGACTCCATTGGTCAAGTCCAAGACGAGCCTTCTTGCTCTTCGGACTGATCAACCAGTCTTGACCAGGAATAAGCGAGCGCAGTCTGCCTGGAGATATCGATAGCCAAAATCTCACTAATCACTCCATAAACTCGAGGAGACGTCTTGAAACGGACCCTCTTCACAATTTGAGTAACGGCTCTGTCTTCCCTTTTTGAGATCTTCCTTGCCTACCGGTTGATTTAACCGCCTTACATAAACCAGTTTTTCTCATAGATTGACAGTCTCTGCAATGGCTCTAAAGACCATTTTTGTGGCGTAGTTGCGTCCTGTTAATATTTCTGAAAATTCTAGGGAATACTTACCTTAAGAAATTCAATTAGTTTCCTTTGGTCCAATAACGTTTCAAGTTTCCTTAAACATAAAATTACTAAATCTCCACCCAGTAGAGTTTGTGCATATGAAATTCTTTGTGCAGACTGTCCCCCATAAAAAAAAATAAAAGTGAGAAAAATGATATCCGCTTAGTGAGATGCATAGGCGTATAAAGCAATATTGAAATAGAAAGAGAGAAAAAAAAACGAAAGGTTAGGGGAATTTCGGGTCGAGATGACATCATATCCACGGAAAGACAACCATATGTAAGCACCATTTAACGCTTTTTAACACATTTTAAAAACTCTGCAGCTTAACAGGGAAAAATATGTGTACGATTTATTTCAAATATGTGCACGTCGGTTCCATCCATTGCTTCTTGTTCTCTTCTGCCATCATGCCCAATTAATATATTTTCAGTTTAACGTTGTGGAAACTCTTCTTGGAAATACGCAAATAGCGTTATTGTACTCAACGAATTAATATTTAGGCCATGTTTACATAAAATACAAAGCCTGGGAGAGCCTCAAACACCTCCTTATGGCATGCTGCTAAAACATTTCGTTTTATCGATGCAACATCATTTATTACAATTGTTTTTGTTCTATTAACTAATTTTTAATGTAATTTATTAAATTCCACAAGTTACCCTGGGTTGTAATTTTCTTTAGCAATTGTTCACATAGTATTGTATTTGATGCTCTTTCAGAATCCTATTTCTACCTTATTCGAAGTATAAAAATTTAGCAGATTCATGACTCCGTTATGGTTGGTCAAATGGACTTTTTGCCTCATTAATGATATTAAAAGTTTGACAATTAGCGCAATGCCTGCTAAAATATAACCCCTTTCTTACATATTAACGTCACATTCGCTATTTTATAATTTCTTGTGATTGTTTCATTCTCGAACAACCTATAAATATAGGACAAATTGGGTCTATTCAATAACCTCCAGATTTATTTAAATAATATTGATAAAAGATCATGTTCCGGAGATTTCTCTAGTTAATGTAGTTTCCACAACAACTACGTTGCTCAAGACAAGTTCTTTTTTTGTGAAAAGCATTGACCTTGGAATATATGGAATGTTATCCATGTTTTGGGGGGAAAGACGCTACATTAAAATGACCACGCGGGATGCTGCCATATTTTGGGGGCCGGATCTCAATATGCTGGCCTCATCTCATAGGTGAATTGTATCTCACGTTGGATTTCAGTTGTGGATGTAGTGACAGAACCTTTTGTGGAACCTATTCAGGCCACATGAAAACATGTTATGTGCGAACTGGTGCATCTAAGTCGTTCTGCTCTAGACGGAGTCAAAAACCTCAAAAAGAATTGAAATTTTATCAATACAACTGGTATATTAATCCAAAAAAGCAATATCTTAGTATTTAAAGTTCACAAATGATATCGTCTTTCAGATATCGCCTTGGGGCGTTAGTGATCTTTTCAAGAAGGATTCGAGAAAGTATCGGTTAAACATCTGCCTCCCAGACCTTCGTCTGCGTGCCCTATGGATCGGCCGGAGGCATTGTGTCGCGTGTGTGGGGACAAAGCCTCCGGGAAGCACTACGGGGTGGCATCCTGCGACGGCTGTCGCGGTTTCTTCAAACGATCCATCAGAAGGTACAGAAACAAGTAAGTTTCTCTCAAAGAAACGTCTCTATCTCATACTAGCAATGCGGAGAGGGTATCGCATTTATTGAATAGGAGAGAGACATCCATGAATTAAATTACCGCATATTTTGCTGTACTAACTTTATTTTGAAATTTCGAGAAAAAAAAGGATGTTGGAACGCTTACGGTTTAGCTAATATGTGATATGGTGCTGACTTTTTTGCTTGTTTTTAATGGGCAGAAACTCATCTAGGCTTAGATATTTAGGAGTTTAGATATTACATATAGTTGCAGTTATTTCTTTCTGGTCATGTTTGTGGCGAAAGACTCCACAATTAAGATCGTGGATTTTGGGTTGGCCTTACTTTGTACTTGGATCTATTTGGTAGCACACACACATCCCCTCTGAAGTTAATGGTGGGTAAGTGACTAGGTAGAGGAAACGTTGAATACCAGTTTGCTTCTCATATTCTTTTTATTTTCTACAATGTGGAATAATGGTATAGGCCCTTGTTCAAGAACGAAAATTACCTTTTTTTTTCTCAATTAATGCTGCCAAATCCTCAACTGCGTTTGATTTTTTTTTTGTTGTTGTTATTTTTTCAAATAAAACCTTCAGCTGAACAATCTCGGACCCCCTCCTATACTCTTCCACTGCCTGAAAGTTGAGTTGGTCTAGACATGTCACAAAAAAAATGGTTAGTCCAACAACTTCTCTTTGTAATTAATGAATGATTCCTTTCATCTGCACATCAATTAATCACACATCTCCACAGATCTTCGAGCAGCACAGAATTCTCTCGTATGGGCGCCCATAACGTGATTTAGCTGATGGGTCGCCCTTTCATCAAAATTATACTCAGTTGAGAGCCCCAGATAGACTATTGCATCTGCCATTTGTAGGAATGATACACCCTTCCGACCCCAGTGCTCCAGATTAGTCTCAAAACTATCTGGGCTAAATTCCATTTCCATTTTACGACCCCTTCCCCAAATTAAGCAATATTCTTCTCCAATCCAGGAATTCCATCTTTGAGATTCAAATTCGCATTATGGAGCTTCTGGTTTCTGGGTTCGAACCTCCTATCGAGGAATTATAATAAAGGCGCCAAGTCCCGATTGTTAATATTAATTAACGATGCTTAGTTACAATTGCATTCGTTGTCTTTAGCAATTTTCACCTTTCTAATTCTTTCTATTCACTCGTATTCACCTTTTCCTTTGTTTATGATGTCTCTCGTTCTTTATACAGTCAGTAAAGTTTCCTTTGTCGGGTTGTCAATTTGCTTTCTTTTCTCACTTTCTCTCATGTTCTCTTTCTCTATCTCTCTTGCTCTCTCCAACGGGGGGAGGGGGGCGTTACTTCAGTGAGAAATGCCGTGACAATGGAGAGGCGGGATAACGCATTAGAAAGGAGAGGAACGAGCAAATTGTCCTTATATCACCGACTTCCAATGTTCGCACTTATAAACCCCAAATGCTGGTGCCGAGAGAACCCAGGATTAGGTCTGTACGAGAAAGATGTCCGGGGGACGGGATGCCATAATTGAAAGCCGAGGTTTCCTTTGGACAATATAGGGATATTCGGAGAGGGATAGAGAGGAGGGGGGGGTGCTAGTTTCTTTTGAAAACTCACGAACTCAAACTCTTGCCCCAGAGTGTATATTGTCAGAGACTCCCTTTGGCCCAGGTGGGGTGGGAGCCACCGCAGTATTCGTAAACGGATCAACTGAACGAAATCCCTCGAGTTCTGGAGCCGGGAGAGCATCGCTCTTTGGGAACCCGAGAAGATAGGGCCCTCTAACACTGGTTTCTTTTCGTCCCACTCCAAGGACCCTGGACTACGTGTGCAAGGAGAATGGTGCCTGTGTCGTGGACGTAACCCGGCGGAACCAGTGCCAGGCGTGCCGCTTTCAAAAGTGCCTCCAGGTCAACATGAAGAAGGACGGTAAGTGTCACCTTCTCCTCGTTGGTCCCAACTCGAGTCAGGCACTCTCTATCTTCTAAAATGGGGCCGGATGGCACTGGGGTGCGCCGCAACCACGACCATCTTTAATTCTACCTCATTTCCCTTTTCCCTGTCCCTCACCCCTCTCCCCCATGACGAGGGGCGCTTTTTACGTACTCTTCGCGCCTCTTGTCTCGCCTGCCATCTGCATCCCTTCTCCACCGCCAGAGTGCCTACTTAGGCCCATGTGTACACAAGTTGTGTACACAGATGACATTATGGAGAGCGAGGGGAGATTTTCTCACGCGCTCACCTGCTCCCGACACCACCTCTCATAAAGAGGGTCATTATTCCAGCTTAGACCGCCCGATCCATTTGAGTTCTTCCCGCCCCACAGACAGCCGGCGCGGTGCGTCAATACAGCCGTGTTAACGTCAACACCACAGCCAATAATATATAAATATATGGATAGACAGATAGACAGATAGACAGAGAGAGAAAGAGAGAGAGTTGTTTAAATAAAACATATCTTTTACCCCTTCTACAAACACGAGAGAAAACCTTTTGCAACCTTTTTCTTTAAAGCATCGAAAAACTCTCCTTTACTTAGAGGAGAACATTTCCTTACATAAGATTCCATAAGGTCAGGTCGATACAGTTTTCTAAATGGGCTATATAATTATTTTAGGTCGATGCCCCGCTGGGAAGGGAGGAAGGTTAGCTGAAAGATGCAAATACCTCAACCATAAAACCCAACAAGATTAGAAGAGAAATAATTACTCAAGTATAAATAATTTTAGTGGTTGCACACACATACACACACACAAAAAAAAAACTGATATCAATAATAAAAAACTGCTTTTAAGAGAGCCTGAAAGGAAAGTATCAGGATCCGCTTCCCGCTCTAACTGATTTTAGGTGGGAAACAGAAATTCGCGGCACATTTTTGCTTTAAAAATTCGCAAAATTCCGCCGATCAGGATCGTCATCAGCGTGGAGGGGGTTAAGAATACGTCCAAAGAGTCCGAGTCATTGTCCAGATTCCCTCGTCAACGTCTTGTAAGGCAAAGGAAGCGACCCTCCACAACCGACATATTTAGCTCGATACAGATGGACCTAACTCAGTATGTCTGGTCGAGGCCGGTGGTCTACAACTGGAGGAATGTCATCGGATTAAATTAAGAAGGGCCAACGCCGCACCTCGCTGTATCAAGAAGTTAAATTGCTATCTAATACAAACGTGTCTCATTTACACATCTCTCTCTCTCTCTCTCTCTCTCTCTCTCTCTCTCTCTCTCTCTCTCTCTCTCTCTTATATATATATATATATATATATATATATATATATATATATATACACACACATATATATATACTTACTCACGCGATACTTTGTTAGTTTTTCCATATATATATACCTCGCACTGGTGGACAAAGGTCTCTTCAAGAAGCTTCCAAAGGATCGCGGTCAAGGACACGAGTCTGCTTTGCATTGTCGTCCTCTGGGTGCCTTTATATATAAAGGTGACCCGTTTGGCATTCCTTTTGTTTACCCTGTGTAGTTTCTTCCAGCTGTATGTCTTGCCCATTACCACTTTAGAAATTTTGATTATATCTTCCACCTATGTTTGTATTCTTATCCATATATTAATTTTATGGTTCTCTTCGGATTATTCCTAACATGCATTCCTCTCCTTTTCTTTGAGTTTTCTGCAGATGGTTTTTCTGTTCAGTGTCCAAGTGCCACTTCAAGTTAAGAGACGTCAGATGGATTGATTAAATACTTTGCTTCTATTTAATGTTTCTCATTTGAGTCCTACCTAATTTCCTTCTTTTACTCATTTCCTTTCCCATGCTCCAATAAGGAGTCACAAACTGTCCTAAATACGTGTATCCTTGTACCTGGGCTATAATTTCTTTATTTTAATTGTTCTCTCTTCTTAAAAACTGTCATTCATTATTTTCGTTTTGTGCAAAATTCATTTACAGCCCAACTTTGAAAATAGTTTGCGATCATTCTGTTATCATTGATTTTAATTCTTCTGGATTTGAGGTAAATAATGCTATGGCATCATCAAGGCCAAGGTGACTTCCATTAATTCTTATTCCCTTTTATTTCCACTCGAAAGCTTCAAAATCTCTTCAAGACCTCCTCCAAACAGTTTGAGGGAGATGAGTTACCCCTGTCTCACTCCTTTTTATTTGTTTTTTTTTTAATTATTGGTCGAATGGAGGTTAAATGACATGTTCCATGACTGTGTGGGCAACATAGAATATGTAGGTTCTTTTATTCTTTATTTATGTAGTTTGTTATTAGAATTGAATTATTTTCTACTGAATCAAGGCTTTTCCACTCTGCAAGTGCCATACCGAGAAGTATTTCATATTCAGTTTTTCTCTGCCATGTTATTAAACAACCTCCAGTCGATCATATTCACTATAGTTAGTTCTCAAACCCGCCTGTTCCAGTGTCTGGTTGCAGTGTGATGTACAAAGAATTACAACATAGCAGTTGGATTATGGTATTGGAATACAATTACCAATAAACAGTTTTTAACAGACACAAACCTAAATATCACATTTTTTCTAAGACAAAATGGTACTTTACAGCGATGTGGTGTTATGTCCTGTAGCATCTTTAACAGCCTCACTTCAACAGAACCATAATAATCTGGAATAATCTACCAGCTGATGTGGTTAAAACAGCTAGTTTTCCGTGATTTACGCTTATACTGTAAATTACTTTCACGAATCAACGCCCAAATATAGTCTCCCATTAGATTTTTCATTATACGATCCTTGATAGCAGCGTTCAAAGTCCAGTAGATCCTGGTGAAAGCGCTCGCCATGCTCCTCGGAGTACGCTCCCATGTTCTTAAATTTATCAAGATGAGCGTCAAGAATATGGACTTTCAGGTACATCCTGCAACCCATCTTGCCCTAATTTTTCACTAAGCTCTCAACAAGCTCTACATAGTTTTCGGTTTTGTGATTACCTAGGAAGCCCAGAACCACTGCGATAAAGCTGTCCCACGCTGCCTTTTCCATCCTAGTGAGCTTCTCGGGAAACTCCTTGCGCTCCATGATCTTTTTTATTTGTGGACCGACGAAGACTCTGGCTTTCACCTTTGCCGCAGATAGCTTAGGTAAGAAATCTTAGAGATACTTGAAAGCTGCAGATTCCTTATCTAGAGCTCTGGCAAATTGTTTCATAAGGCCCAATTTTAAATGCAGAAGAGGAAAGTACTTTTCGGGGGTCCAACAAAGGCTCCCATTTGACGTTCTTTCTCTCTAAACTAAACTCGGTCCGTTGTGGCCAATCCCGCTGATAGTAGTGTGTTATAGTGTCCCTGCTGTCCCAAAGGCAAATATAACAACGAAACCTTGTAAAGCCGCCTTGGAGATCCATCAAGAAGGCCACCATATTGAAGTCTCCGATAACCTCCCAACCGTACTCTTCATATTTCAATGCATCCAGCAAGATCTTGACACTGATGTATTACTCTTTGAGCTGGACCGAGTGAGAAAAAGGGAAGAGATGGATACATGTTCCCGTTATGAAGCAGCACTGCTTTGAGGCTCCTAGACGAGCATTCAATGAAGAGGGGCCACTCTTTGAGATTACAAGTGATTCCGATGGCCTCAAACAGACCGGTCACATTGCGACAAAAGCAAAGTTAATCTTGACGTGTAAAAAGGCTTAGAAAACACTGGTGACGCTTTCTCTGACCTGATATTTGCACACTGTCATCTAAAAAATCCCACTGCTTGAGTCTCAAAGTTAAAAGCTCGGCATTGGACTTTGTGAGACCAAGATCTCTGACAAGGTCGTTGAGATATTTTTGGTTGGGATAATATTAGTTTCTTTCCTCAGTTGCACCTTTGTAACCTGGATCAATGACTTCATCCTCTTCTGAATTGCTTTTCCTTTCTAAAAACTGCTGCTCTCTTTTTGGAGGAGTAGGTACGGCAAGCTCAAAACTGTGTGGCACTGGCGCAATAGATGACTGAAGGTCTGTATACATGATAACAGGCGCATTTTTGTCTGCTCGACGTTTGGAAGGGTTCACCATGCAGAAGAAACAAGTGCGTGAGTGGTCAGTTGGTTCCCTCCAAATTGATGGGATTGCGAAATTCATAGCTCTCTTTTCTCCTCTGTACCATCCTGTAAAAAAAAAACAAAATAAAAACATAAGTATAAATATACAAATACTTTTCACTTAGTGTTATTAGAAATGTTAACAAAATTCCAGTATCCAAATAAACAAAACACAGTATTTACACACACACACACACACACATATATATATATATATATATATATATATATATATATATATATATATATATATATATATATATATATATATATATATATGTGTGTGTATGTGTGTGTATGTGTGTGTAAATACTGTGTTTTGTTTATTTGGATGCTTACAACCTCTTGATGCCATGTGTGACGAATGCTTCTATCAATGACGAGTGACGATGTCTGCACTGTGATAACTAGTTAAACTGATCTGTTGAGTAGAAATTCTTTGTATTTATACAGTCATCTACGTTGCCAAAATGTTCTAGAATTTCTTCAAACATATAAAAATTATCGAAAGTTCTAGAAAGCTTTATAGTTTATTTTTCACCAATTAGTTCTGAATCTATGTGGAATGTAAGAGAACTACCATTGCTGTCCAGGTCTCATAAAAAAATAATAAGGGAAATAATAGCTATTACTACTGTATTAGTGTTTCTATAACTTTTTAAATACAGTATATCATGTTTATACCATAACTTAAAAAAACATAACCCTTGAAACTTTTTATATATTTTTATTATTTGCATCTAAATAATGTTATTTACCATAAATGGGCTAATTTAAAAATTCAATGTCCTAGCCACAAAAGCAAAGTTTTGGGATTAAAATTTATGGTTTTTTTATTTAATCGAGTCACAAACAATTGGGAAATAACACTTTTAACCCAAAGACAAGAAAAAAGTGAAAGTTTGTTACACAGTACATAATCAATAGTTTTTCAGAATTGAGGAACAAATTTTAGAGCAGGTACAAGAGTAAGTTTACCTAGGACAGTTTGGGACTTCTGATGATAATATGGAAAAAGGACCATAAAAGTACTCGGCTAAGAGCACAAACACTGGTAAAGAATGCAGTAAAAAGAAAAGTTCAATCGAGGAAAGGGTCAGAATACAGTGCAATACAAAAACGACAGAAAATGAACAAAAGTAATTTTAAATTGGCCACCTTAATACAAAGAAAGACCAGGAATACAATGTGGTAGAAGGTATGAAGATGAAATTCACGCAAGGGCAGAAGTCACTTAGAAACTCGAGTACGGACGGTGATCAATGGGAAATTTGAGCAAGGCCTTTGCTCTGCTATAGGATGAGGTATGCTGATGATAATGATAGTGCGTATAGCCAATCTCAACTGTGACTTATGAAACTGAAATTCCGAACTTAGTAAAAAAAACCAACTCAAGATAAAACTCAGTAGAGCCCAAATAGATTACGATTGCTGGTAATAACTTGACCCGAAAGAAAAAATCTCCTAGGAAACATGACAGACGATATTTCAAGATATAGAATGCATCAGACAAATCTTCTAACAAACAACTCACTAAATCACACCAAACGACACCTAACACTTGGCAAACAACAAATGCCAACTCTAAAAAAATAAACAGGGACTAAAATCACAGAGAGAAAAGATCCTTGAAATAATAGAATAATTCTATCCGGAACTAAACGATTAAGCTTGACACCCGGCAACAAATAACTTTGCAATAAAGGAAGGGAAAATTCCACTACTAAAAGAGTATGAAATTTCGCCGCATGCACTTAAGGGCATAGAAAATGGTAAAGAACGTGAAAAATATCATGTAATAATCAACTTGATAAAAGCTGGACGAGAACGTCTCGCTAACCTTTTTGCTAATCTGTTTACAAAATGTTTAAAAGAAAAAAAATCCTATGCCATGGTCCAACTTCTCACTTTTTCCTCTTTTTGACAGAGGCAACAAGAAAGGATTGAAGAAGTACAATCCAACTTATCTCTTGCCTGTGACAAACGGTACTAAAGGCAAAAGTTATAACCATCATAATAACACAAATACTGAAGTGCAATAAGTCACCGGAATTGGCAAGATTCACAAGTAACGATGATAGATATACAATCTACAGTGTGTTCAATAATTATTACAACAAACTAAGGGAATACGAAATAGCGGTATTATTGTATTTTAATACTTTCTTAACTCTACCAATTTCTCGTTAACCTTAGTCTTTATTCTCTTTTCTACCTAAGAGAAGTGGCGAAAGTTACATTTTATTAAATGTTTTATGCATAATGAATAGTATTTGAAAATTGCACAATAAAATATGTATTTATAATATATTCTTTAAGGGATACTTTGTAAAAAATGGCTAGCTCTTGTCCGGAATTTGAACCACCCTGTAACTTCATTTAATGTTCCCAAAGAAACAAGGTACATGTTTCTTGTTGCCTGATATTAGCCCCTTTAATGATCTACTCCGGAGACGTCTAGCCTTTATTTTTTTTACATTACTGGCAAATTAATTTTAAATTCGCATTTATCAATGCCACAAATATTGACAAGATTTTAACGTTAAGGACAGAATTCCCGCTGCTATGAGTTCGTACGAGGGGGATAATTTCATTGTTCTAGGTGAAGCTCGGGACCTTTGATGGATGTACGGTGCGCTAACTTCAGTCTAGATTCTACTCTCACATGGGTATTATTAATAGAAAAAGAAAGCCATTATGCAAAAAGGAATATTCTTTCATCAGAAATCATTATATTAAATGTAAATCAGGTATGGCCATGCCTTATCCCTCTCCCTTCCTTCAGACAAAATCTGATTTCGTTACGTTTGATCTGAGATCAACAAACTTTCCATGATCGAATAACGTCCATCTCTGGATCTGTTGTGCAATTTACAGAGGAAGCAACAAACTGCATTCCAAGTAGAGGCGGGACGACTTTTAAATTCCTACAAATATGTATACCTACACGAGTGGCTATAATTAATCTACTGAAAGAAAAGTTTCATATCTTTAGTAAGATTATCCCATGAAAAGTAGGTGGCCTAAGGAAATGAAATAGCATTTGTTTCCATTTTGGAGTAGTACAGCATCAAGGAGTATGAAGGTGCGCCTTCCACCAGTTGTCCACGAACAAGAGGACGGATGCCAGGAAGAGGATGCCAAACAGAAGATATCCTGAGCCACTCCCTCATGTCCATGATACGAGGGGCGGTCAATAAGTTTTGCAATTCGGATATAAGGAAACGAGATATGAGGAAAAGTGTTTGATTATTTTTCAATATAACTACCCTCGACTTCAATGCACATGCGCCACTTGTCCCTGAGGCTTCGAATTCCCGACAACCAGAAATCTCACGACTGCTGTTCAATCCACTCCTGGACGGCGAGCTGGACATCTTCATCGTCCCCAAACCGGCGTCCACGCAGTGCAGCCTTGAGCTAGCGGAATAAAATGTAGTCGCTAGGGGCCAGATCTGGACTGTAGGGAGGATGGTTGAGCTCCTCGAATCCACACTCGCGCAGGGCAGCTTGTGCAACTCTGGCCTTGTGGACTTTGACGACGTTGAAGTCGAGCATGGGGCGTGAGGTTTCTAGGGACCCAACGGGCAGATACCTTGGTCATGGCTAAATTGTCGTAGATGATGTTCATAACACTTCCATGTGATATTCCAAGTTCTCGCTCAATTTCTTCGACCTTCACCCATCGATTTTCGAGGATCATCCTCTCCACACGGGCCACATTGTCCTCGCTGGTCACGTCTGACGGGCGTCCTGGATGAGGGTTATCTTCAATGGGACTCACGACCATGGCGGAACTCCATATTCCAGCGAGCAATGGTTGCATAGGAAGGGGCGGTGTCGGTGTACACTGAAAACATGCGTTCATGCGTTCTTTTGCATTTTTGCCTTCCTTGGTCAAAAATTTGATCACTGCGCGGTGCTCAACCTTTTCCATTGTTGAAAAATTTGTGACTGACGATCTACGATCAGCTACTGCTTCTTACATAGACGAGGAAGGAGCGTGCGGTAGCAGGTCCTGACATGTCATAACTTGTCCTAAAAACCCCACAAACAGCCATATCCCTTCCTCTGTTTTGCCCTACCGATTTGCAAAACTTATTGACCACCCCTCGTATGTTAAGTCTCAATGGCATGGCATGAGAGCCGCTAACTCGAATGGGCCATCTTACATACAAGCTTCTCCACGCACCCTACCACACACCATTCAAAATCGTCCATGGGAGATTCAGGTCTCATTACCTAAAACACATTAAAATCCTCTAGACATTCATACTATACCCAATATTAGCACACCTTAGATAAAAACTTAGATACACGGAGTTCATCGAGGCCGGTGTCCGAGAGACAAACTCTAGGATAGAGGAAAATTAGCTACCTAAAAGCTCAGGGACTTAGCTTAAAATAGCCGTAAATAACCGACGACTTGCAGGTTTGTGTTTATGTCATATAGCGAACTGCAGTTGATTTATAATATTACATTAGCATCAACCATGTATGAGGAAAATTACTGCATCAAATTAATTTAAGGTCGATATTTAGGCCTACGATCGACATTAAAATATGGTAGTTTCTTCACTCGTAAAATCCTTGTCCACCTCTCAGGGGCAGACTAAATTTAGAATTTTGAGGAGCAGTACCATGTAGGTTTCCTATTCTTTTTCTTGTCCTGGTCTTGTAGGATTGATGAAGCTTGCTGCATCAGTCCCTTTCAGCCATAATCTTTTTTAAATCTTTCCTCCCTTATTTGCACGGGTCATCCTGCGTTGTTATCAATAGGGCGTAAGTCCGTGATCGCGATTAAGCAATCACTGATTCATTTATTGACACAAATAATCTTCGAGGATTTGAGAGCAAACAATAATTCCTTTTTAAGTTTGTCCGTCATTAAGGATTGGTCAGCAAACAATAATTCCTTTTTAAGTTTGTCCGTCATTAAGGATTGGTCAGCCAGAAGGGAATATTAACTCTAGTTCTATAAAATGAGTTTATTAGATTTTAGATGTATGTGAAAATGTTGCATATCTATAAAATGGCGCTGGCCTCGAGTAGACCTACTGGTCTCTACTGAACCTGATCTTATAAAGTGGAATAATGAGGAATGTAAGTCAAATGAGATGAATTTCTCCTTCACAAAATTCCCTTTGCCACATTTGATCAACTCACGCTGAAGGCCAACAGGCGAAATCCCCTCCAACCTCCAATTCTAGCTTATCAACTTCCAACCCCCTGCAAGGAGTTCTCTCTTCATTGCAGATCGGGGGTTGGATTGAGGAGAGAGGTGGGTTCATTCAGTTCTCAGCGCCCCAATGCCATGCACTTCCACACATTTTCACTTTCCCTAACATCACAACATTTAATACAAACCTCTTTGCAAATCCTTCTGACGCAGATGTTCCCTGTGATTTTCGGTTATTAAATGACAAAAAGTCCCGTCAATTCACAAACAGAAAAAAAAACAGTTAACAGAGACCGTACAGATGAATGAGCCGGTGGCTTATACCGGGTGTCCCCAAATTGAGTGCATATTTTGATGAAATCGAAAACTTTTTTTGAAAAATTCTTGTTGAATTATGTTCATCATGTTCAAATTGTGCTCTATAACGACGGGTTGAATCGTCGAGTGAGGAAATTTAATGAAGTTCTAGACTGACCAATTTAAACTGATCTTCAATGGCAAGAATCTTACGAAAACGCGAGCCTCGTCCACAGACCCAGCAGAAAATCATGGCATGAAGCGACATCAGTGTCGCCCTGTGTCGAATTCTCGGCTTGACACGACAAAGGACAAGGTTATGAAATATAAATGTCGACCATTGATTACACAGGCCTGTGTTTGAAATTTTTTTTTATGTTCCCCAGGATTTCTTTGTGGTTTCTTAATGAATCCAACCTCCTGAGCTCAAAAATGAATGTATATTTGTTCAATCAGGTCAGATTTTCTCAGTACAGCATACACCATTTTCATTGAGATTACCTCATTTTTTCTGAATTTAAAAAAAAAAACTTTCTCTATTTAATAATGCATTATTACTGTTATATCATATAAACAGGAATACACGTATGTAAACTATAATTCTTTTAATAAACAAAAAAATAAAAGAATGCAACATAATAAAGAAAATAATTTTCGTTTGTGCCTGTCATCTGGTGCATCACGCTTCAAACACCAACAGTAGTCAGCAAGCATGTTTCCGTTCTATTTACACTGGTACCTGGATTCCATTGTTTTTATGTCCTGTGGAATTTTTGCCCCTGTTCTTTACTGTAATCCCCACAGTTGTCGGGAAAATAATCCAGATGGGACTGTAAAAAGTGTATCTTTATAGACATTCGAGCTCCCAAATGTTTGAGACTTGTTAAGAGCTGATTGACCAGGGCAACATATTCTTCTAGGCTTCTTTTATTGCCTAGAAAATTGTTAACTAGATCTTTGAAAGCTTTCCAGGCATCTTTTTTTATGTCCTTCATTGATGCATCAAATTGCTGATCAAGTTCCTGATTTGAAGTCCATCAAATTACCCCCATGGAGCTTAGCGTCACTGATTTGTGGAAATTTTTGAAGAAGAAATTTAAAAGCTTGGCCTACTTTATTAAGGGTTTTGACATAATTTTTCATTATGCCAAGCTTTATATGCAGTGGAGGGAGGAGTATTTTTTGAGGAGGCACTAAAGGTTCAGCTATCACATTGTTTGATCTAATTCTAAATGCTTCTCGTGGAGGCCAAACCTTCTTCTCATAGTGCATACTATCTGCACGACTGTCCCATAAACATAGGAAATAGACATGCTTCGTGTAGCCTGTTTGCGTCCCAAGCGTAAGAGACACTACCTGAAAAAAATTTAGCATGGTATGTAAATTCAGTGTAATATTTCTAAAAACAAATTCAAAGTAATATTTCTTAAAACAATAAGAATATGAATATGTACTGAAAAATCCTGTATGCCGATGCATTAAATCATCGTATTGGAACTAATTGGATATATGTACATCTTATTTTGAGTTTATTGAGTTGTGTTGTATACCTTCTCAATTAGGATAAGTTCATAATTAACCCAATAGGATGCATTAACCTATAGGGACACACTTCAACAAAAAATATAACTCAAAAAGGACTCATGATTTCCAGATTTGCATTCTTGTAAAATGTAAGTTGACCAAAAGGTGTATACAAGTATTAACAATTAAAAATGAAAATGTCAATATCAAAAAGCTTAGAAATGCCAAGTGTAAAATGAACTTACTTTTAAGTCACCACATATCCTCCACTTATAGCTAGAGTAATTTATTGCATCCAGCAATTTTTTCATATTTTCATAACTTTCAGTAAGTTGGATTGAATGGCCTATAGGAACGGAAGCTATCTTGTTACCAATATTCAGGAACACAGCTTTTAAACTTCTACTGGAGGAATCTATGAACAGTCTCCATTCTAATGGGTTGTAGGGAATTCCAAGGGCCTCAACAAGTACTTTAATATTAGCGCAGTATACTAAAGAGCTGGAAGAATGCTGTAAAAAATAGCTTCGAAACTCTTGTTCTCTATTTCTGTACCCCCCTAAATGTTGTTTCTTAAGCGAGAAGATTACTTTCACGAAGTCGAGAGCCAAGAAGTTGTGTATTCGCCTTTGAAACCCCCAGATCCCTGGTCAGGTCATTTAACTGAACTTGAGTGAATGGTCTTGCGACCATATCATGTGTGGAAACCTGATAAGACTCAGATGTGTCATAATCTTGGTCAACTTCCATATTAATCTCTTCATGTACCTCTATATGTTGAGGGGGAGAAGGTATAGGAATTCCTGGGCCATGGGGCAGGGGTTTGATGGCAGAAGGAACATCCGGATATGCCACACTATGTTTATTCTTCTTATTTATACCTGTGGAAAATATAATTGCATATTACATAAAGGAATTGATTTGGAGTTGCAGATAGTACATAAATGTTTAGTAAAGGATATGTTCATGCTGAAGTGAACTATGTTAGTTTTTAATTTTATGCTAAGTCTTTGCATAATAATGACATTTTCAGGAGCCAGTATAATACAGAAAGCTTGAATACTTGATACAATGCTCACCTTTAAGATTTGTCATGCAAAAATAGCAGTCCGTAGTGTGGTCCTTGCCATCTCTCCACACCATGGGAACACCAAAAGAGAGGGACTTCTGTTCGCCCTGACTCCAGCGTCTTAAACTTATGTAGCATCCCTTGCAGCAGATATGTGGTGCAAAACTTTTATCTTGATCTCTTAGCCTTACTCCAAAATATGCATGATACAAAGATTTAATTACAGGAGGGATTGTACTTTGCTGCTCGGGAAAAGTCACTTTGCCGCAAACATAGCAAAATCTGTCGGAGCTATTCTTACATTTTCTGTTCATTTTTAACTCAACCACTATTATTATTATTCCTATTATTATAATGCTAAGCAATTTTTAACCTGCAAAATATAAACCTATTTGCATAATTACTTAAAATGTACACAAAATTTACTGCGAATAGAGCAGTGCAAAAACTATTGAAATTTGATGTAATATAGGAGATGTATAAACTATAAAATTATTATCACCCCCTGTATCGCAAAAACTGTAGGTGATAGAGAAAAACGGATGACAGATTCGGATTTAGAAGGTCAATTTTATTAAGAAACACTATAGAAAACCTAAGGTACATTTTTGACGCAGACCAGTGTTATATTTCCATTAAATTTCATCGAAAATTGAAGAAAAAGGTCCCAATTTACCATTTTGAACGAGTGGGGTCCCACCTTTGTTCATTTAAAGAATAGAGGCCCCTAAACAAGATATATGAAAGTAAAATCATTTATTTATGAGTTTGGTTTAATGAGCGAACGTAGCAAATGAATCAGCCTTATACAGCGCCATAGATGCCAACATTAACTTAACCTAACCTAACGAAAGGAACTTCAAACCAACCACACTAATACGGAAATAGTCTCATCCTAATTTGTGAAGAGTGAGTAGGCGATAACGCTTTCCCCCAATTCAATCTGGTCATTTTCAAATTAACCTATTTGAATAATAAGGAACCCGTTTTGGCCCATTTGAGGAATAGCGATCCGATCGCAGTGTCAATTAGGGCCGCTTTTCTTTAAAAGTTGCAATATGAAAAGTGAGGTTCGGGGAGATATACGGTTGAGCCAAGCAGAAACGCAGCTTTGAAGCCTACGTATGGTTGATCGGGGTTGATATTGCAGAGGATGCAATATGTTGCACTGACTCGTGGCTTGTACCCCACGTTAAATTGACGGCACCACCGAGATAGGCATTAAATGGTGCATCGCTTGTTGTTTTTCATCGTTAAAGCAATAATGAAAAAATGGAAGCCTTTCGCTGTTGGAAGGGGTCTAAGAAAAGGACAAAACGAGACACAAGGACAGAGGAAGGAAAGAAAAAGACATACTCGTAACGAGATAAGGACAGATAGAAGAAGGACAGAGCGAGACCCAAGGGCAGAGAAAGGACACTGAGAAAAGGACAGAATAAGACAAAGACAGAAAAAGTACAGAAGTATTAGGATAGAGCGAGATACGAAGAAAAAAAAAGATAGAAAGATACACAAGGATAGATATATGACAGAGAGAAAAGGATAGAACGAGACACAAAGGGAGAGAAAGGAAAAAAATATAAGGAGAGCTCGAGATACAAAGGCAGAACGAAAAGGATGGAACGAGAAATAAGCACAGAGAGAAAGGTCAGAGTGGAACACAGAGACAGAGGAATGACAGAGCGAGACAGACAGACGAGGAAAGTATGGATATATATGACACAACGATATAAAGGGACAGATCGAGGCACAAGGACAGGAAGGGAAGATAGAACGAGACATAAGAACAGATAGAATAAACGAG
The DNA here is from genome assembly GCA_963969495.1 of Ceratothoa steindachneri. Taxonomy (NCBI): domain Eukaryota; kingdom Metazoa; phylum Arthropoda; class Malacostraca; order Isopoda; family Cymothoidae; genus Ceratothoa; species Ceratothoa steindachneri. The sequence goes on from OZ018317.1 coordinate 43,984,569, forward strand.
AAGTGGACAGAACGAGACGCAAGAACAGAAAGAAAAGACAGAATGATATACAATGAAAAAAAGACATACAGAAAGAACATAACGAGAAACAAAGACAGAGAACGGACGTAGAGATGCGGACAGAACGAGACACAGGGACAAAAAGAAAAGGAGAGAAAGAGACACAAGGGCAGAGAAAGGACAGGGTCATATTTACAGATGACCAACACCCGAACATACACTTTAATTACTAGGGTCGGTAGGGCGTATTGTACACCTCGAGCGATATGTCCGTACAACGCACACAGACACTCAAATATACGAACTCGAACCCCTTGGCGAGGGGCAAGCTACAGGGGAGGGCGACCTCGCAGTTCTTGCGCCCCACTAATGTGCGTTTCCCTTCCAGCGGTGCAGCACGAGAGGGCGCCGCGCTCCGTGCAGAAGAGGCCGCTGTTTGGCGCCGAGCTGACGTCGGTGGGTGCGGGATTGGGCGGCAACCTGCTGGGGCCACCCGTACCTTCGCCCATGCCCGCCCTTCCTCCCTACTACCCGGGCTTCTTCTCGCCATCCGCCTTCAAGCCGGGATCCCTCTCCCCATTCCTGCACCCTGCTCCCCCGCTGCCCCCTCTCACCCTCACCCTCAGTCACAACTCCGCCTTTCGCCCCAGTGCCAAATCTCCAGTGGTGATAGGGGCGCCGGCGCCACTGCCGCCACCGGGAAGTGGTGAGAGCGGGCTACCACCCGGCCTACTCGGTGCCTCCGTCAGTCACGCCACCTCCTTCATGAGCTCGCTCACGCCCACTTCCGTGGGCGCGAGCACCGTAGCATCGGCCACTTCTTTCCTGCAACCATATGGAGGCTGCGGCCCCTTTTCGGGTGGCTTGGGCTTCCTGTACTCATCGGAGGCCGGGCAGCTGTCCTCTCAGGGCAAGCTCATCATCACTCCTCCCACAAGGCCCCGAAACCACGCCCCGTGCAGCGTTGCTCTGCCTTTCTCGGCCGAGTCCTTAGCCCAACCCATCCGGGAGGATCTGGATAAGGACTCAGAGCCGCCCCAGAAGAGACGCCGGAGCGGCAGTGCCAGTGAAGCCGAAGTTACGAGCTCGGGGGCGCCCTGCGTCGCTCCATCTCCATCCCCCAGGGCGAAGGACACAACGCCTGAGAAGGAGACCTCTCCAAGAGACACCGTCGCGGCTTCCACCGCGGCCTCTTTATTTCTGTCCTCTTTCAAAGCCGGGATAGAGGCCCTGCACGCCTCCACGCCCGACCTACACCCGCGTAGCCCCGTCCGCTATGAGCTGGCCTCGAGGCGATCTGCGAGCCGCCCTTCCACTGCCATCGCTACCACCACCACCAACAACAACAACGATGGCAACAATGGTAGTTCTCCACTCGCGAAGCCCCACCAAGGAGGTGAGCCAAGGAGAGGAAACTCTTTTCTTGGGAAGAGGGTCTGGGAAGGACCTTCGTCTGATAAGTATTTCTCCATAGGTGGTCCACAGCGAATCAACACCGAGGCATCGCCTTCAGACGCAGCCTCGCCGCCCACTTACTCCCCCTCGCCACCACCCACGCCCGCATCGAGCCCCACCGAAAAGGTTCCGGCGCTAACACTCATCCAGAGGGACGTTAAGGAGCGTTCACCTACCCGGAGCGATGACTCGCCCGTCCCGTCAGCAAATCGCTGCGAGGCGGGCGTCCAAGAGAAGCCTAAAGGTGCTGCTTTTCTGGCGAAAGATGATTCGCCGCCCCCTTCTGAGGAAGGCGTACCGGAGGGCGGTGACGGTGTCCATGAGAACGCTGCTCGCCTGCTCTTCCTGGGCGTGAAGTGGGCGCGTTCCATTCCTGCCTTCATGCAGGTCAGTGTCCCCGAACATTGCGATTCCTTCGCCAATTAATTTGGTCGATAGCCCGTGCCTCTGACTGTTCCCCTCTTGCCTTCCAGCTCTCCTTCCGTGACCAAGCTATCCTGCTCGAGGAGTCCTGGAGTGAGCTGTTCCTTGTCAGTGCCGCCCAGTGGGGGCTCCCAGTTCCGGAGACAGGTGAGAAACGTAGAGCGAGTGAGGGTGTTAGTAGTCCTGAATGGTTTAAGGGTAAGAAGATGAGAGGATGTGGTAGAAGATGAAGGACGGAAAAGATAACCCTTATCTTCGCAGCAAATAGTGTGAGTTGGATTTTCTGCCCTTTTAATGGGGATATCTGGTGTAAGCAGGGAATTGACCGAAGTTATTTCTTGTTCCCAGAAGCCACTCTGGCAGCCCAGACGGCCCCCATCGAAGTCCGTCTCATGCGAGATCTGTGCTCTCGATTCCACAACCTGAGTGTGGACGCCACTGAGTACGCCTGCCTAAAGGCCATTATCCTCTTTCGACCTGGTGAGTACTGACATTCTCGTCATCCCGACCCGCAGCTGGTCCTCATCCTAAGAGTACTGGTCTTCTGATCGCTAACGGCATTTCTTGCTCTCCCAGAGGCCCGCGGACTGCGAGACGGACGTGGGGTGGAGGCGCTCCAGGACCAAACCCAGCTCATGTTCCACGAGGTCAGTGACTACCTTCGGGCGATTATCAAAAATCAAGGGGATTGGGGGGTTAATTAGTGAGGAAAACTTGTGAAATTCAACGAGTTGAAAAGGGTTGGACTGCCGCAAGAAAAAAAGGTAAATGAAGAGAAAAAATAAAAATAGTAAAGATCGGGAAAATGTTTGTTATAGTAGTCCTTATCAAGTCAAAATAATAGAAGCGAGGGGGCGTGTTCGAAGTTAACAGGAACAAATTCGTATAATGAGCCCAATCACCACTTTGCGGGGGAGTAAACACGAGGTAGGTTTGTGCCAGAGTCTAGCTTGCATAGCCCAGAGCACCTGATTTCCATTTGAATTATCCGCCCCTTTGAAGGATTTGAAGCCTGCGATTTGAGGGTGGAAATAACAGGGGGGAAACGCGGCCAGGGTGAGCAAAAGGTAGCTTAGGAACACAGGGAAAAAAGTCATAAGCAAGGATAAATGAGGAAAAATGCGTGAAATAGTTACTTTGGGTATCCGAGCGAGCACAACGGGGACGAAAGGGAGTGTTATCCGCTGGGTCCCAATGAAAGTGATTTGAGAGGGAGTTGCAACTCGAATTCCAAAGGAAGAGTGTGTTTGCGGCAGTGTAAAACCATGGGGGTCAGAACATGGCGTGAATGTTTTTTTGTTAACGTGGGAGACTGTCTAATTCTCTTGTCTACTTGCAGTACCTCGCTTCGAAGGTGGGCGGTGCCTGTGCCCGAGTAAGAGTGGGAAAACTTTTGCTTCTCCTGCCTCCTCTCAGTCACGTGTCTGCCTCCGCCATTCAGGAGATCTTCTTCAAGCGGACGGTCGGTGACATCCCGATCGAGCGAGTCCTATGCGACATGTTCAAGTCCTGCTGACCCTCGTCAACTTAACTAAAAAATGCTAGTGGCAGGCGTGGACTTCCGCGACGCCAGCTTCACTCCATTACGGTACAAAGTAGTCAGCTTGACCCTCTGCCGAGGAATCTGGTGACGAATAGGTGGGGATCTAGTAAAGCAGCGAAGATCCCCCACACTTCCAGCATTTTCCTTTCAGGCTTTAACTGGAATTTGCTCGCTCAAACGTGTCGCTACGCATAGGTTTACATCATTTATTTATGCTACGATAAGAAAAGCCTCCGTTTGGTGGCTGAAGAATTTAAATTATTTACCATATGAAACAAAATGCAAACGGATTGCTGCAAACCATTGAAGATTTATGTTTTTTGTTGAAGTATTAAAGTTGTGTTGTGTCCTTTTGTTTCATTGCGAGTTATCTTCCATACACAGCCCCTCCCTGGTAAAGTAAGAAGTACCCAGCTCGGTCAAATCAGTGCCTTTACGATAAGATTTCCAATCTCCTACCCAACCTTTCTCCTTCTCCCAAATCCGCTGAGAGAGAGAGTTGGCAGAAGAGCCTCGTCCGTCTCTAGTTTCTCTTTTCTATAGTTCACCCTGGGAAAAATATAATCTGAAACTACTACCAGAACTTTAATCATTGAGAGTACTTTTTACTCATTTGTGGAATCAGATCTTTTTTTCTTCCTGCTGGAACCATAGATCAACCTTTGCTATTTTCTTACAGTCGGAAAGGTCGTCTGCCTGAAGGTCTCCCGAAGATATACTGTTACTTCCTTTAGTGTGGGATTCGAGTAATATGCTAGGGGTTGTTTAATTCCAAATCAAACAAGGTGACACCTTGAGAATGGGTGCAGTACGGTAAGCAGATCTCTTTGATGCTGCAAACCCGACGTATTGGCATCAAATGCTGGAGAAGAACTCCAACCAAGAGGGCAACTACGAATGCTTCCGTCTGAAACTTATTCCTGACGATGGGGGTACTTTTTCTAGCAGTTCAGCGTACGTTCTCCTGGCGGTGGCGACTTCCTCTTGAAGGTCACAGATGAAGCGGTTTTTCTCTTCCACAATCAACTGAGAAAAAAAATAATTCAGATTCAGCGCAAAAGAACAGGAAGATAAAGCCCAGGTCAGAGAGCGATTCGTACAATCTATTGCCACTCGGTCCTCTAGTGAGGTAGTTCAAAATTATACTTTGAGTGTCAGTAGCCTTTGTACAAAATTGTTCCCAAAGCTTTTATACACCCTATTTCTTCCAGTATTTAAAGTTGAAGAAATTAGATACTACTGATATTCGGTATCACTATACATTTTCTCTATTTCTCTACTTTTTATTTACCGACCTTATTTCCTTATCCGTCTCCCCCAACTCTCATACTCCTATTGAGCAAAAGAAAAGGCTACGATTGGTCATATCGCTTTCTTTTCTGAGCCATAAAATAAAAATCTTTGACCTATTTGACTTACCTCAAACTTGCCCGACAGAGATTCGAATGCCTTCGGGTCTAAATTGGCCGCCCTGACTACTTCGGAAAGAACCGAATCCCTTTTCTCCAGCTGCAGCGAGAGCTGCAAATGAAGCATGGAGTCACGATCTCAAATTTTACGATGAGCGTTGATTAAAGAGAAGATTGTGGTATCATATACTTCGAAGGGCGTTAGAGGAAGAGAATTTTATAATATTAATTTGTTGACAACATCTAGTTTGCTCTAACGACCTAGGCCGATTCGAAACTCCGATTTTGACAAGGCTGCAGTTAAGCCGCATTAGATATGATTGTCGTTAAAGGGAGCCTATTCGAGCCAGATTGACGTGGCGTGAGCTGTCATATATGTTGTTGCAGCGATGCGCACTAGACAGTGCGAATCGGTAATAAAAGTCGTACAAAAACAACCTCTGGGTGAAACTTTGCCAGTTATCCCCAAAGGGATTCACCCGATATTTTGTAATCGCCAAAAGGCAAATGGCTGAATCGGGTCTCTAAGACTTAACATTGGCAAACCACAAGGTGCTACCTCTGAAAGTCGCTTCTCAAGGAGGGTTGACTTCATTTGACTTCTCTGGTGGATGTCAGCCACGACCGCCACGAAGTTGGAATACAATTCGTCTCTTTCACTCTCGATCTGAAAATGAACAATAATAAGCCTGACTCACCTATCGGAAATGTTGATTCTAAAATGCCAGAACCTACAAAATAAATTTGATTACCTTCTTAGTATTTTGTACAATCTCTTGCATTTGTAGTTCCAGATCTCTCTTGTCCTTCTGGCAGGTCTTCAGGGTGGTTTGGGCTGACTGGAAGCAATTGAAATGTTTATTTGTAAAGGAATTAGAGAGGGGGAGGGACTCTAACTCATGATCTTTTCATCATTTCAAACCCCTGTCGTGTATTGGGAGCACCCCGTAGAGCGAAATTCTGACCAAAACTTCTGAGAACGAATGAAACTCATCACCAGAGAGATTGATTAGTATTACAGACCGAAAGAAGAATTGTAGAGTAAATGACTGATAAAAAAGAAAGCAGCTCAGCAAACATGGCATGACAGAGACATAAAAAGAGAAGGCAGCGGAAGAATCTGAAGAAAACAGACTATAAGCTGATTGTAGATAAAAATAATTATGCAAAGTGATTAGGGCAGCTATCACATTTGCTGCAAGTGTTAGATGAGATGCAAAGAATCCTTAAATGAGGATGCTCCAATGAGATAAGCCGTTCTTTCAACCTCTAAGTCAAAAGAGAGTTCCATAACAGGTTTCAGTGCATCCTTAATTTATGTATGATTACGATGTTTTCAAGTTAAAACCCAACCACACTCGAAGAACTTCACTGTGAACTTGAAGCTCAGGTTGTGCCAACATTGTCCGACAACTGCATCCTTGTTTAGTGCACAAAAGCAGCACAAATCGATTTTGGTAGGGGCAAGTGATCAATCGTGAGCACAAACAATGGCTTTACAGAATTGCCTTCACCTTATAACTCGATTGCAGGCGTTCCGATCGTTCAAGGAGCTTCTGCGAATCCGCGAGCTGCTTCTTCGTTTGGTTGAGTTCCTTGATAACGGAGTTCCTCTCTTTCTCCTCTTTGGCCTTCTGCTGCGCATCCCGGAGGGTTTCGCTCCTCTGTTCCGCGAGTTGCGCCTGTAAACGTCAAGGATGAGCCACATTCATCCCGGGTGCAGAGAGGCACACAATATTACTTTATTGACTAGGCCTCTTACTTATGGAGGATCAAGGATGAGTGCGGAGGAGCATGTCTGAGAATTATTCACATAGAGATAAAAATAGAGGAAAAGGAGTTTGAAAAAAGGCTAATCAATAGCCTATAGGAGGCTGTTCCCATAACCCAGCTCGGTTCCACTTAGCATCCTCATGCATAAATCCATCCAGTATATTCTTAAAACTCCGCAGGGAGGACGATTCTGTCACATGACTATTAATCCTAATCCATTCATCTACCACTCGATTTGTAAACCAGTTTTTACCAATCTTTTTCATAAACCTTAACTTGTCCAGCTTAAGCCTATTGCTACGTGTCCTATCATAACCTTTTTCACACTTGAAGACCTCACTCCAGTCCCCCTCGGACTCTTCTCCTATTAACCCACCAATCATCTTAGTCATCCTTCTTTGCAAATGTAGCAAAGAGCATTTGTGAAATGTTTACAGTGAAATAAAAATGGGAAGATGACGAAAATTTTTCATTTTCAGTGTATTATTGGGCAGATGGTGGGGAGGGATGGGGGAATGTCTTTCGGAAGAGAGGCAGTGGTAAGGAAGTCTTTTTCCCATCGCAATAAAACGTACACATGTACGATGGGATTAAACAAGTGTAATGGGTGTACGTGAATCGACGGACCACGTGATGGTAGTGGGGTGTCTCATGAGAAAAGAAAAGTAGTGAAGCAAGAGAAAGTGAAAATTGTGCATAAGACAGCTGCAGATCTTCACGAAGGCAATAGGACCGAGATGACAAACTGGAGTGTTGAGGCCGGAAGGGCACGCAGTCTCCCAGATGTCAGCTTCAACATGGTTGCCCATGCAAAACCTGAAATGTCTTTGCAAGTAAGACAGGGAAGATGAAAGGGGCGGGAAGACTATAGGCGTATTAACCCCCCTCTGGAGCGAAGAAGGAGATGACTCCTCCCGCTCACAGGCCCCCCAAAAGGAAGAGTGGGTGGAAGCTGGTTGGCGACTAGCCTGAAAAATTAGCCTTCGGTAAAGGAAAATATGTGAGAAGAGGCTTGCAAAGAAAGTATCGTAAAGGGGTAAATATGTCTAGAAGGAATAAAGCCCAGGCAGTTTCAATCTCGTTCAATACTACCAGGGTAACTGGAGTCATTAAGGCGTGTCACTCCTTCAGAGGCCAATTGTAACAACCCACGTGGGGCACTCCCTTGCGGCGTAGGTCATACACAGCTATATTCTCCACAATCGGAGAAAGATTACCCTTTGGAAAACAACCACCACACTTTGACAGCCAGGTTGCTGCTATCCACTATAAAGACGCCGTCGAAAATCTTTTCAACCACGTTCGTTGCAGAAGACTGAATCAACCCCGGGCGTCACATTGCACCGAGTTCCCCCAGAACAGTGGCCGCCCCTTCGGCTTACACTCGCAAGCCGACCCAACCATCGCCTTAGGGCCGAGCGTACGCCCTTCGACTCGAGCAGTTACTCATCAAGCACCTCTCTAAACTCACGCAAGTTCGCTTGTAGTTCCGCGCTAGCATTCATTTCGCTCGCCCTCGTTGAAATACTCCCCATGAGTCGAAGCACCCCCGTAAATGCTTCCCGAACGCCTCGCGATCTCGAGAAATCAACAGCGTCAACTTCATGTACCAGAGCGACCCATCTCTATGGCAGGAATTGAGCCACTCTTGAAGACAAGAATCTTTCTAGTTTCATTGCAATGGTTTTTGCTCGCTTTCACTACCACTCAACCGTGTTTTAGTTGACCTCTTTGTTGTTTTTTAATATTTTTTTTCCTAAAGAAGGTTCGATATTGCGGACCTTTCGATCTCAAGTGAGATTTAGAACTTTATTATTCTAATATATTGAAGAGGATAAAGCGTAAACCAACAAGCACATTTCTAGCGCGAAAATTTTAAAGAGATGAAAGTGAAGTTGGGAGAAGTGAATGGAAGGTACATAACATCCAATTGTACTATTAGAAACGCGTAGTGAAAGAGGTGAAAGAGAGGACTTTACTTCTGCCCAGTCTTGGTGTAGGGAAATTTTTGGCCAGGAACCATATGATCGAAGAATGTGTGTGCGTATGTATGTGTGTATTTTACGGTGCCCAAGAGTGTTACCCCACACAAATGGATATGATGAAAATAAAATAAAATTGCCTCATTGGTGGTGTTGGCGTTGGTGTTGGTGTGGTGAGAGACTGAGGCAAGAGCGCACGAGATCTGCTATCAAGTCTCTTTAAAAGAGGACCCACGTCGGAGATAAAAGTCCTCTTTATTGGTCACAGATTTATTATCCCAAAGAAGATCTTTGCAAGAGATTAAAGAAAGTCGTAAAGGCAGAGACAATTGATCTTACCCTCAGCTGTTTAATTAGCCTGAGATTGGCGGTAGTGACCTCGGACGATTCCTTCTTGATGCGGTCGATCTCTCCTTCGTGACTAGCGATCACTTGTGCCAGAGAGGCGCTCTTCTCCTCGCGTAGCCGCGTCAGCTCGCTCATTCGCTTCAGATCCAAGTCCTGCTGCAGGCGATCTATCCTCTCGTCACTCCTCGCCTCCAACTGGCGGGTCTCTCGCTCGAACGCGCTACGTTGCGCCTCCAGGTCCCGGCTGTGTTTCTGTGAGGCGCCTACACTTTTTAGTTGCTTAAACAAGTCATAATTTGGTTTACCATCAATTAAAGATTCATTTATTTCTTAATGAGGACCTACTGTCTAACGTGGATTCCGAACCACGGGTAATCTACAGCGTATGGCAGTGGCCGTGAAGGCGACCCGAATCGGGGCATTACCCGGTGACTAACGACACCCGATGTAGCTTAACTTCGCTACAATCGGACCGGAGGTTTTCATTTGGCGAGGTTGAAGACCAGATACTTAACCATTAGGTGCATCAGGATATTACGCCATATTTATCTTGAACTCACACTCGGGATTCAACCACCATCAGACTAAGTGGTATGAGTGAAATCATTACAACCCTGTTAGGTTCAATAACAAGTATAATTAGTGGCCAACCTCGTTATTTTAAACAGACTCCAAGATTTAATTATTATGATTGCCTTGTCTTCTCCTTAAAGTACTTGGTGAGGCGTATTAAAAAAAAAATAGCCACACCTTCTAGCACGAGAGGGGGAATCACCACCCAAATTTGATTGGAAGATGCCTGACGCAATGTGAGCTCCAAATATAAATAAACATCAATTTTGCCTAATAACAACGACAAACACAGACCACCGAAAAGAGACAAATTTTCCTCCACCTGTCTTGAATTATATGGCCCCATCGCCACACGGCCTTATGAAGACCTTTCAACAACATTTTAGGTGGGAATACTGACGAAGGAAGGCAGAAAACTCGCGCAGAATTTCGTCAAAGGACACATCTACCTAAGTTATGCCTCTCTTCTCTTGCCTAGGTCGTCTGACAGAGCTATATTTTCATTAATCAACGTAATTATGCTCTCTGCAAAATTCATTCTATCTCTCACATACACACAAACACTTCTTGTTTCACGAACCAAACAGAAAACCGCTTCCAAAAGATACTCTTGGCCAAAAGTATAAAGCCACCCCTCACACATTTATATATTTAATAAAATTTTAGAATTTATCATATTATTCATAAATATGTATGATAATAATATATTTTGATAATATGTTTGAATATTTGGTTAATGTTTTTATTACTTATTATTTTGCAAAATGGTGTGTAATTAATAAAATGATATGTTTTCAAAAAATCGGACTTTAACCAATATTTCTTATGTTTCAGCTTAAATTTATAAATATTTTGTATTTAATATTGTTCTAAATAAATAATATGACTAAAACTTAAGAACTTACATAATCACAGTGACCACAAATCCAACTTCTCCATAGGCAAGGGTTATCCCAAGTAGAAATTGGTAAAAATATAAAATAATCAAGATATGTGTCAAAACCACTATAAAACGACATCAAGAGACCAAGAGCTTTGTATCAAGAAAGATAAGTAGAAGCAAACGTTTTACAACACCTAAAGAAGACTGATCTATTAGTCTGGCTTCACTACAGAGTGCAGAAAAACATCTGAATTCCTGAGGAGTTCAAAGAAGCTTCAAGTTCAAAAATCTTAACCAGAACAGTTACATAGATAGAGACTTAAAGATCAAGAGCTAAAAGGATGCAAGGCGAGAAAGAAGCCATGGTTATCTGTGGTCAACAGAAAAAAATGTCTTCAGTTGTTCAAAGATCACAAATACTGGACACTCGAACAAAAATCTAACTTATCCGGTCAAATGAAAGTAATTATCAGGTAGGTAAGAAAGAATATTTTATTGTCGTTTTACATGTAATTTATGTAATTCTATTTAAATATATCGTGTAAAAATATAAAAAATAAGTGTTTGGTAACAATTTTGCAGATTTTCATAAATTCTGGGGTTACCTTTGTGAGACAAAAAGTTGGAGAGGTATTTCACCCTGCTTGTGTGGTGCCAATTGTGAACCATAAAGGTGGCTCTATCATCGTATGGAACTACATGTCTTCATCAGGGCTAGGGAAAATGTTTTTACGGAAGGGAAAAATGAACTCCACAACTTATAATAACGTTGTCACAAGTTTTAAAGCCCTAAATCTAGAAATTGCATCTCACAACACCAAGAAATCAAGTTATATTTTAGCAGGATATTTGCCAAATGTCGTGCTGAACCACAGCAGAAAAAATGAGGATCACCTCTATGGAGAGGTCACGATAGACCCCAGATTTAAATACAATAGAACACTTGTAGGGGGGTGCTCGAAAAAGCAATAAGAAATACAAGACAAATAAAAACTGTATGAAAAAATAAAGCTCGGTGGGGAAAGATAGCGTCATAAATTTGTGAAAATATAGTGAAATCTATGCCACGAAAAATTATGGCTGTAATTAAATCACTAGGAATTTTAGGGAAAATAATATGGAACATTTATAAAGGACAATTGATCGGTATAATCATTATTAATGTTACAAATTAAATATTGAAGTGTAAATGGTCAGAATTTAATGAATGTAGCAAGAAGTTAAGAATGGTGAAGAATTATCATTATTATTATTATTATTGCCTGTCAACTTGCGACCCGAAAGGAAAAGTACAATGTCAACCGATCCTGAAGCACCAGGATGAAGATCAACTATTTGAAGGAAAAGTAATAAAATGAAAAAAAAAGAAAGAATTAGGTTTATGCAATGATTTAAAAAAAAAATAGCATCAAGTAAGAGAAAGGGGGTGATTTAACAACTCTATCAGCGATCTTACGTGACCGTTTATGGTTGAACAATGTCATGCCACACATTTAAACTATGATTTCCTCCGCAAGACGGTTGAAGTTCGTTCTTTTGAATCTGTGTTTCTTGTACGAACTTTCTCTTCGAAACTATAACTATATCGCCATGATTCAAATCTTTCAGGTTGATGACATTGCTTATTGAAGCATTTTTGACACTTTTTCACTATTATTGTGTATTTCCGGTTTTCCTTTTTTGTCTAATTCCCCCCCTCCCCCCTTAATCAATGCTGAGAGTTTTGTAGTTTTTTTTCAATTCGCTCATTTGGTGTTTGCTTTCAAGGGCATAAGTTGCCGTAATAAAAATTCTACCCTAGTACTAGGCTATTCTAAAGCTCGCAAAAAAACACACTAACAACAAAGAGAAAAATGAACAGACCAAAAAACAAGTAGGAAGCACGTTCCGGCGTCGGGGGTAAGCCCGCCTTTCCCCGGCGCAGGAACAGGCGAGTGCTAAGAGCGGTGTGATGGGAGTTTCTCAGACATGTTCCGAACTCCAGCACCTTTGTAATTGAGGCAGTAACTATAGATTCATTCTCATTTGACTCCATCTTTGCCACCTCTCATTTCAGCTACACTACCACCGTGTTTTTGGTCTAGGCGTCTTTCCACCTGCAGAGGTCCATGACGAGAGGAAATGAACTTACCAATTTTATGTTGGCGAAAAGACCGAGAAAGGACGCCTTCTCCTCCAGCAGTTGATTCCGCAGAGCCTCTTTTTCCTTCACCAGCTCAGCTCTCTCCTCCAAATGCTGCTGCTGGAGGCTTAGGATGGTTTTTTTGCTCTGTATCTGCAAGAGAAGAAACAATCGGAGGGAGTTATCAGCAGACGGGGGAAACCTCTGAAGAAAAAGTTTTGTGGCTGTTGACAGGAGCACCCGTCCTCACCAGAAGAGAGCTGCCTCGTCCTTTGAATTTCTCCCCAACGATTAATATTATAAAATGCAAACTTCTCTAATAAAAATCTAGGTAGATTTTTAGAAGTATTATCAGAGAAGATGGTCGGTTATGGCTGTGGTATAGTTGTATTATGGGCACCTTTCCGAGAAATGTCCACAATTTGAGGCTGGAATTCTCCTCCATTCTCACGGAAGTTGGGACTAAGTGTTATCAATTTGATAGCCTTATTGTAAGTGTGTGCCATATATCATTAAATTACAACGAAACATTATGAATATTGTACTAGGAACTCATAGTCAACATAATGTAAATATAATATTTATATCGATCGAGATAACAGAGTGTAACAAACTCATGGCTGCAACGATGGCCAGAGATGTGTTTTACAACCTACAAAAACTAACCAAAATCCGGTGTTGGCCACGGATGATTTAAAAAAGAGACATAGGCCATAACTAAAATGCGACCTGACACAACCAATCTTGCCATAAAATCTGACAACATTACCATATACCATAACGCCGATTCCAGCCAATAAAGTAAAAACTTGTGGATTGTAAATGTTTATATAATAGGTCTCATTCTTACTCGGAATGCTATCCTTTTGAATACTAGTTCAATACTAGTCGAATACTCGTTAAATACTAGTTGAATACCAGATACAAGTGCTGCCTAAAGTTATTTATTAAATAATACGGTTAATGACTATGTTTCTTGTTCGTTCAAACGACAGGAGGCACTATTTTGAAATTAGGGACTTGTGGCAATATGGGCACAAGAGGTCTACAGGATATCCTGGTCCCTACCGCTCAGCATAGTCTATTATTGTGAATACTTTAGGTATTTGCCTTCCACACATTTTCACTCTCCCTCACTTTCCACTTTCGTTACTAATATGATCTGGAAAGCATTCTGGCTTTGATTTCCTCATTGTTTTTGTCTTTTCTTGATAAAAAAAATCGCAGAAAAATTTTCCCATCGCTCCAAAGGGTGTAAAATGGTGTACTGTGGTGATTTACCACACCTACCATTTTTCTCTCTTTTATTGACAGTCAACCTTCTCATATCAAGTTCCTCGCTTCCCTCACTCAGAACCACCCCTTAGAAATTGTTCCCACTTTCCTCTCTACCTATTGAAGTCAATGCCTCACTGCCTCAATGCTTCTCCTTAATCGCCCATAGAATTAATGTTTTCTTTCTTTGATAATTGCCAGTCTTTCTTATGCATGAGAATTAGAAACGCCTTTGACCGTGGCCTCGCCCCTTAACTGAATTTGGACCATTCTTGAATGGAAACGCCTTTCAGTAGCCTGTCAAAGTTTGTGTAAAATCAACTTCACTCGATTGTAACATTTTCTTCGATGATTACCTCAACATTTAAATTCAGAACGCCAAATCTATTATTTTGGTCGTTATAAACATCGGAGGTAAGCCGAAGCGCCTTGCCTTCGAGGATTAACCTTCATCATAATGGTCGCTTTCAAATAACGGCTACAGCAATGTCGCTTGATCAGTGCAAACTCTTCCCTTAACGTTTAAACGTCCCTTATATTGTAATGAGCGACTTTGTCATGCCTGTAAAAATCCGCAAATTGGTGTTATAAGGATTTAAGTGACTCCGACGGCAACCTTACAGTTGACTATCCTTTTCATTAAAAAACCCCGCAGTTTAGATGCGTTTCTATGAGATTGAAAGATCCATAAGTACCATTTGGTTTGATTCTAGAATATCAACTCCTAAAAAATCTACGAACTCCCCTCCACTAAAACCAGAGAATCGTCATTGTACCTGAAGGTCACCAATATTCGCCCCGCATTCGTCAATGACGACTTTCACTTGTCGCCTGTTGGCCCTTGATTCGTTCAACATCAACTTTTCTGTCTCCGCAACTTCAGCATCTTTAAGTCTGGAAATGGATGAACTTTGGATCAAAGGTCCACTGAGAATGAAACAGGTGTCTCTAAATGGGTGGGGTGGTGGTGGGGGGGTCTATACAGATTCCTACAATTTTGGTGCATAACTTTATATATTTAGATGAATGAGTCTAGTGAGTTCTGAAATTAAAACGTAGCGTATTTCAATTATATTACAAATGATCTCGAGTGAGAGCGCTGCAAATGGACAACTTAAGAGGATTGTTTGGTGGGTGAAAGTGAGGAGCCAATGGGTAAGAGGTAATCACGATGTGAACGAGGTTGTTGCTGAGAGAGTTATGAAGTTGTATGGGCATATGTAAGAAAATATTGAAATAGACTTGTTAGGATGATATATATATATATATATATATATATATATATATATATATATATATATATATATATATATATATATATATATATATATATAATTAGGTAAAAGGCCATGTTGTATGCAGGTTTTATTGAATTCCACAGCTGTGGCAGCGTTTTTAACTTGTATTTTCTTAATATTTCTTACAAGTTTTTAACGGGGTCTTCGAGGAGAGGAAAAACATTGCAAATGACATTCTTATTTCTAGACGTCTTTCGGCCATGTTAGGTCATCTTCAAGAAATGAACAGAAATGGAATTATTGATGGTATAATCACTCTATTTGAAAAGGATAGTAGAAGGTAAAAAAGTTTGTGAAAGATGGGGTAGGGTTGCCCTTGTTTTAGGGGCATCGCAGGCGTTCTTGTTTTTGTTTGTTGTCTTTTATGTTGCAGTTGGTTTGTTTTATTTGTCGAGTGTCTCTGTGATTGTGTCTCTTTAGTGTTCTTCTAATTGTTTGTCTTTATTGTGTTGTGTACTGATTTTTGTCTCAAATTCGAGCATTCGAGCCTTTGTTAGTGCTCGATGTTGTTAATACACTTCGCGTTTGTGTATTGTTTACGCAATTTGGCTTGTATGATTGGTGTTTGTATGTTAGTTTTGTTTTGTGTTTATGTGTACATGTGTTCAATGTTTTCCTCGGAGCAGTGTTTAGTGCTTGGGAAGCGTCGATTTCGGGCGACCTTTCCGCGCAATCTGGCCGGGATGTTGATCCTGCCGCCAGTTCTTCTTACTTCTGGGATGATATCATTGGCAATTGTAGACCAGACCTTTTTGGCCAGTTTTAGGGTGGCGATATTAATGGGCTCCAGTCTTTGTCTTTGGTGCAGTACCCTCTGCCGAATTTGCTCCCTTCTTCTCGTCTTGTTGATGCAGAGGGTTGCTGAGTTCTGCACTCGCTGGAGTCTCTTCATAGTGGTCTTGTTGGCCATTTGAGTCACTACTGCAGGGTAGATGAGCTTAGCTCGGATGAACATCAGGTATAACTTCCTGATGTTCGCCGAGCTAAGATCACGGAACCTATATAGCTTGGGGATTTCTCTCCTTGCCATAGTCTGCCTCTCCTTGTAGTGACTCGAGTATCCGCGGTCGGAGATCTTTAGGCCCAGGAGGGTGCCTTCGGCGGAGTAGCCGTATCTCCTCCCATCTATTATGATGGGCCACGTAGACTCTCGGCTCAACGGGAGAATCTTAAATTTCTCCCGGTTTGTCCGGATCTTCCATTTCTGTTCGTATTGGTTGATGTTACAGATCTCTGCAATTGTGATGATTGCCTGATTCCTCGCTTTCCTGACCCTACTCGGGACGATCTGGGTGACGTCATCTGCATATTGCAGATACATCGTGTCCCGGTGTATAGGAGTAGGGAGGTCGATGGTAAAGACCAGGTAAAGCAGGGGATTCAGGCAGCTCCCCTGGGGAACGCCCGCTGTGAGTTCGAATTCAGGTCCTTTGTGCTCTTCAATCATGATACGCGCCCTTCTATCCATGATGAAGTCACAAAGGATCCGTTCCAGGACCGGGTTTAGCTGGAGACCAAGTATTTTTTACTGTAGTCCGCTCAGCCAAACCTTGTCGAAGGCCTTCTGCACGTCCCTCATCACGATGTCTACACATTGACCCTTTGCTCGGCAGTGAGCGATCTTTTCGGTTAGGAGCGCCAGGGCCGTTTCCGTGCCCCTTTTAGGTCTAAACCCATGTTGTTAGGGGTTATGCGCTCCCAACTCGTCGAGTTGATTTTGTAGCCTATTAGCTAAAATCTTCTCGAAGATCTTGCCGGAGAATTCTAGGAGAGAGATAGGGCGATAGTTGGCCACTTGGTCTGGGGGCTTGTTCCCCTTCGGAATAAAAATGATTTTTGCCACCTTATATCCGTCGGGGAAGTAGCCTGTATTCAGGGATGCATTCATGGTGTTCACCATGCCCTGAATAATTTGCCTTGGGGCATTCACTAGGTTGTTCTTAGTGAGCCCAGACCATCCTGGTGCCCTCTGTTTGAAGGACTTTATGGTGTTAATAGTCTTTTCAACAGTGATCGGGCGCCCATGGTCAACCATCTCTCTCTCTCTTGAAACTTGAGGTTGTGTCTGGGTCCTATGTAACATCGGTCTGAGTTCGTCGAGCAGTCGGTCTTCGAAGTCCTGGTCGAAGTCGTCGTTTTCCTCAGGTGAGATTGCAAAGACCTGTTTCCAATGACTTCTGAATTTTTCTTCCAGAATGTCCGGATCTTCTATGATAGTATCGCCATCCTTGATCTTTATTCCTGGCCTAGGAGGCAATCCCCTAAGTCTTCGGACGCTGTTCCAAAAACTTACAGGATTAGTCTCCCGGTCTAGTTTGCCTATGATATTGTCCCAGATTTCTTTCTGCTTTTCGAGGATTGTGTTCTTCACTTCCTCGCTTAATTGTCTCATTCGGGCTGCCCTTTCCCTGTTCGGGCCTGTCCTGCCGGCTTCCTTATAAATGTCCCTGTGTTCCCTGGCGATATCCCTCATTTCATCCATCCACCTAGGTTGCGGGAGCATTTTGTACGAGATTCTGGGCACGCATCTTTCGTCGGCTTGAGTGAGGAGACCAGTGATCTTGTCGATCTCCTCATCAATTTCCTCGAGATTAGCGTCGCCCAGGTCAGCTGGGTGATAGGTGCTGAGCATTTCTCGGAACAACTCCAAGTTAGCTTACGCGTAACTTTTCCTAAGTGTGACGGGCTTGAGTATAGGCGCAAGCGAGATGGCGGTGATGATCGGGATATGATCGCTCGGGAACACAGGTCCTGGAGCATTGGCTATATTGAAGGGGAATTCTGGACTTGCTAACACGATGTCCGGTTTTGACACCGAATTATGTGTCACGAAAGTTGGAAAGTCTGGTCCAACTCTCTGGAGCTTCTTCCTATCAAGAATCAGCTCCAGGTTTCGTCCTCTTGGATCGACCCGCCTGTAGCCAGAAGCTCGGCAACAGGCGTTTAGATCTCCTCCCAACAATGCTAGCCTTTTGTGCCCGAAGAGGGTATAAAAGTTGTTAATCGGCAGGTATTGTCTCCTGGGCGGCTGATAGGCTGCCGCCACTGTAAGACCCCCAACCAGGGTAGGGATTTCGATAGCCACGAATAATTCATCTAAGTCCGGAAGTGTTTTGAATTGTAGGTTCTTCTTGATAGCAATTGCGCAGCCATCGAATCTTGTTTGTGTGTGTTTTTTTTGTATGATAGTGTAGTTATGGATTTTTATTGTGTCAGTGTTTGTGTTGATTCCGTGTTCTGAGATAAGAATGATGTCTGGGTCTTCTTTCCGGAAGATGTTCCCGTAGAGAAGAGATTTTCCCTTCCATCCATTCACATTCAGTGTAAGTATTTTTAGCGCGTTGTTTCTGTTCTCCATGTTTTTCTTGTATTTGTGTGTTGGAGTTTGTTGTGTTTATGTGTAATGTGTTTTTTTCCGTTTCTTACTTTTTTGAATTCTGCATCACTTAGGGTAATGCAGGATTCTTTGTGTAGTTTAACGGCGCCCTCTACCATTGCCTCTTCTACGTCTTTTTCTTTGTCTGTTGTTGAGTAAGTCCATTTGTATAATTTCTGGTGGATAACCTGAAATATCTCCTTGGGGGAGAGTCTCTGTGGGTATTGGTTCACCTCGCTCGTTATGATCTTGAGGTCAATCTCCTCTCCGTCGTACTTGTAGGTACGCTTCAAGGTTTTTGACCTACTTCGTGAGCTAACAGGGCTTTTGGTTGCCCTGTCTTCGACCTCCTCAACTTCAGACTCCGAAGACGATTGACTCGTTAGGTTGCCTTCTGCTTCTTCCAACCTTCTGGCTGCTCTTCTCTCCCTCTTCTCTTGGCGCTTCTGTGCCTCCAGCCTAGGGTCAGCCCTGGTGGGATTGGCTTTTGCCGCTGGGGTTTTTGCCTCCTTTGCCGGACGGTCGACTTCTCTTTCCTGGGGAAATGGAGTCGCCGATGCCTCGGTAGTCTCCTTTGGCTGAAACTGGAGCTGCAGCACGTCACCCGATGGGGGGTCGTCCGGAAACCACATCTCAGCCATGCCGTTTTTCTTTAGCATGAGATTGAGGGTTTTCGCAAACGTCCCCGGGTTGGTAAGATTATTCACGTGCGCGAATAGGATGCACGTGAGTATCTTCGTAGAATTTTGATTCTCAAGTTTGAGATAGGTTTTCGACGTCTGTTTGCCCGAGGTCAAAAGTGGCGAGGCTCTTGCTGCAGCAGCTTGAGCATAGGAGGTGGAGCTTCTAGTATTTGTTTCATTCATTTTTGTCCTGATTATCTCTTTTTTCTTGGGGCAGGACATAGCCATTGCCCCGTGGCTAAGACCACAGTTAGGGCACTTTTCAGTGGTGGCCCTACACTCACGCCAACCGTGGCCTTTCCCGCTACATTTGGAGCATGTGGCTACTTGTTCTTTGCAATCTTTTGTTGCATGTTGCTCCATTTTGTAGCACTTAAAGCATATGAGGATTGGGGTAAATTCTTCTCTCTCAATTTGGTCTGCTGAGACTCTGGCATTGAAGAGGAGAAGCCCCCTTTCCTTGGCAGTTTGTGCCATCTTTGTGTCGCTAAAGATCACCTTAAATACGTGTTGGTACTCGGTGTTATCCCGCCTATTGCAGAACTTTATCACCTCCACCACGTTGGCCCACGGTTGGTTTCTGTTGATTTCTTCTTTTATTTCTTCTTTCGTGTGCTGCCCGATCCATGGATCGAGCTGCCTGCACACCACACTTCTGTGAGCCTGTATCTGAGGGGGGGTGCTAGGCTGGAGGCCTATCTCGTTAAGCACCTTTTGACCCTCCTTCGTTGTCAGGGTTTCCACATCTGCCTCCTTCTCGCAGACTGCAGAATAGCCGACTCGGGTATCAATCAGCCTCGGGATACCCACACTCAGCTTCCCAAAGACCGTGGCAAACACCGTCCCACGGTCCGGTTTGGGGTGCCCACCTATAACCCTTAACGGGACTCTTGTGGCTGGGTGGGCCGCCATTTTTGTACTTCTGCAGCCCCTCTGACCGGGGGGGGGGGGTGCAGATCTTCTTTGTTTAAGTGTTTGTTTTCTATGTTGTGTGATTATGTGTTTAAGTTTGTATGTGTATTGGAGTGTATGGTTATTCACGTTTTTTACCTTTGATGGAGAAGAGAGCCCCCCCCCCCCACGCTCGCCGGCCGCCTGGATGAAAGTGAGAATTGCCTTTTTAAATGAAGGATTATGATGGATGGGATGAATCCGGGTGGGATCCTCTCAGGGGTGTGATTGTATGGCAGACTTATTGACAACGCCACCCCCCCGAGGGTTTTGAATCGCGACCGCTCCCCAACATACCATAGAGACGGTTGTATGTCCCTCTATGGTCCTGGAAGGGGCCTTCGCCGTAATTAGCACCGAAGGTTGCAGTCCGTCCCTTGTCCGGAATGTTTCTGGCATTGTCCTCTACTGTGGGCTAATCCTCAAACCAGCTTCTTCCAATGCCCCCAATTATGGTCAAGCAACTGCCTGACATAGTTGGGACGAAACGTGAATAGCAATCTCACTTCACATCTGACGGTGGTTCACGCAGGAGGGTTGGCCGAGGACTTAAGCAGTCATCTGCTTAAGTTGGGCCGCTGTAGAAAAAGATGATGATAGTAAATAGGGAGTGAATGATGTTGGGGGGTGGGGGGACACCAGGGTATAGCTCTCTTTTTTTAATATTTGGTCCTAAAAATAGGAACCAAATTTTTGGAGGCGTGTGCAAAAATTGCCCCAAAATTTTCCTCCTTTACCAAGCAAGGAGATGCGTGCCGCGAAGTGATTCTGCCCCAGATTTCCGTCCAGTCAATTGAATTATTGATGGTATATTCACTCTTTGAAAGGATAGTAGTAGATAAAAAGATGGTGAAGTGGGGGGGGGGTTGCCCTTGTTTTAGGGGCATCGTTAGCTTGCTTTATATTTTAATTGAGATCTTTTTCTTTTGTGTGAGTATTGCGTTTCTCATGTTTTCGTTTTGTGCGTGTTCTTCTTATTGTTTTTCAATGTATTTGTACTTCTTTCGTCTGTGTTATTTAGGCTGTGTGTTTGAGCTTTCAAGCCTTTGTAAGCTTGCAATTATGTGTTTATACTTCGTGTCAATGATCTTCTTTAGTTTTACATGTTATGAATTTATGAGTTGTCTTTTGTGTCACCATGGTGTGTGTTGCTGGTGTTTTGTGTTTTTAGGTGTAGATTGGTCTTATGTTCTCCTCCGAACAGACTTTGGTGCTCGGGAATCGCCGGTTACGACCAACTAGCCCGTGCAACCTGGCAGGGATGTTTATCCTGCGTCCAGTTCTTCGTAACTCTGGTAGGATATCATTGGCCATTGTGGATCAGACTTTCTTGGCCAATTTCTGGGTAGCGACATTTATCGGCTCCAGCTTCTGCCTGCGGTGCAGGTCCCTCTGCCGAAGTTGATCCCTTCTTCTGCATTTGTTTATGAAGAGGGACGCAGAGTTCTGTACTCGCTGGAGCCTTTTCATAGCTGTTTTGCTGGCCGTTTGAGTCACTACTGCGGGGTAGATAAGCTTAGCCCGGATGAACGACAGGTATAATTTCCTGATGTTCGCCGAGCTGAGTTCTCTGAACCTGTATAGCTTAGAGATTTCTCTCTTCGCCATATTCCGCCTCACCGTGTATTGCCTCGAGTTTCCGCGGTCGGAGATTTTTAGGCCCAGAATGTTGCCTACGGCGGAGTAACCATATCTCCTCCCATCAATCATGATGGGCCACGTCAACTCACGACCCAGCGGGAGAATTGTGAATTTCTCCCTGTTTGTCTGGATTTTCCACTTTTTCTCGAAGTTGTTGATGTTCGAGATCTCCGCGATGGTGTTGTTAGCCTGGTTCCTTGCTTTCCTTTCCCTACAGGGGACGATCTGAGTGATGTCATCTGCGTATTGCAGATACACCGTGTCCCTGTGGATTGGAGTAGGGAGGTCGATGGTAAAGACCAGGTAAAGCAAGGGACTCAGGCAGCTCCCCTGGGGAACGCCCGCTTTAAGTTCGAATTCTGGACCTTTGTGATCTTCTATCATGATACGCGCCCTTCTGTCCATGATGAAGTCACAAAGAATCCTTTCCAGGACCGGGTTTATCTGGAAACTTAGGATCTTGTATTGCAGTCCACTCAGCCAAACCTTGTCGAAGGCCTTCTGCACGTCCCTCATCACGATGTCTACGTAGTGACCCTTCGCACGGCATTGCGCGATCTTTTGTTTTAGGAGCGCCAGGGTAGTTTCAGTGCCCCGTTTCGGTCTAAACCCATGTTGTGCCGGGTTGTGCGCTCCTAACTCGTCGAGTTGATTTTGTAGCCTGCTGGCTATAATCTTCTCGAAGATCTTGCCGGGTTCTTCTAGGAGAGTGATTGGGCGGTAGTTGGCCACTTGGTCTGGGGGCTTGTTCCCTTTCGGGATAAAGATGATTTTTGCCATCTTATACCCGTCTGGGAAGTAGCCTGTATTCAGGGAGGCGTTCATGATGTTGACCATTCCCTGAATAATTTGCTTAGGGGCATTCACTAGGTTGTTCTTAGTGAGCCCAGACCATCCTGGCGCCCTCTGTTTGAAGGACTTAATGGTGTTAATTGTCTCTTCAACAGTGATCGGGCGTCCGTGGTCAACCATCTCTCTCTCTCTAGACACTTGCGGTTGTGGGTGGGTCCTATGTATCATCGTCCCGAGGTCGTCGAGCAGTTGGTCTTCGAAGTCCTGGTCGAAATCGTCGTTTTCCTCAGGTGAGATCGCAAAGACCTCTTCCCAGTGGTCCCTGAATCTTCTTTCTAGGGTATCCGGATCTTCTATGAATATGTCGCCATCTTTGATTTTAATCCCAGGCCTGGGAGGCAATCCCCTAAGTCTTCGGATGCTATTCCAAAAACGTACAGGATTAGTCTTCCGGTCTAGCCCGCCAATGATATCATCCCAGATTTCCTTCTGTTTCTCGAGGATTGTGTTTTTCATAGCCTCGCTTAGTTGTCTCATTCGGGCTTTCTTTTCCTACCAACTTCTTCATAAATTTCCCTGTGTTCCCTAGCGATGTCCCTCATTTCATCCGTCCACCTAGGTTGTGGGAGCATTTTGTACGAGATCCTGGGGACGCATCTTTCGTCAGCTTGAATGAGGCGATTGGTGATGTTCTCAATCTCCTCATCAATTTCCTCCAGATTTGCGTCCTCCAGGTCAGCTGGGTGATATGCGCTGAGCATTTCTCTGTACTGCTCCCAGTTAGCTTTCGCATAACATTTTCTATGTGGAACGGGCCTGAGCAGTGGCGCAAGCGAAATGGTGGTGATAATAGGGACGTGATCGCTCGGGACTACTGGGCCAGGTTCGTTGGCGATGTTAAAGGGGAATTCCGGGCTTACCAACACAATGTCCGGTCTTGTCGCCGAACAGTCTGTTAGATAAGTTGGGAAGTCAGGTCCTACTCTCTGGACTCTATTTCTGTCGAATAGTAGTTCCAGATTTCGTCCCCTTTGGTTAGCGCTCCTGTAGCCAGATGCACTGCAGCGGGCGTTTAAGTCCCCGCCTAGCAGCGCTAGTCTTTTGTGCCCGAACAGGGTGAAGAAGTTGTTGATTGGTAGGTACTGTCGCCTGGGTGGCTGGTAGGCTGCCACCACAGTTAGGCCACCAACCAGGGTCGGGATCTCGACCGCCACGAATGATTCATCTAAGTCCGACAATGTTCTGTATTTTATGTTTTTTCTGATAGCGATGGCTGCGCCATCGTATCGTTCTTGGGTGTGGTTCTTCTGTATAACGTTGTAGTTGTGTATCTTTATGTTGTCTGTGGTTGTGTTTATACCATGCTCTGATATGAGGATGATGTCTGGGTCCACTGTACGGAAGATGTTGCCATACACAATGGATTTTCCCTTCCATCCATCCACATTCAGAGTAAGTATTTTTAAGGCGTTGTTTGTGTTTTCCAGTCTGAGTTGTTTTGTGTGTTAGTGTTCTTCTTGGTGTTTTTATGTTTTAAACCTCCCGTTGCAAATTTCCTTAAACTCTTCATTGTTTAGGGCAATGCAAGAGTCTTTATATATTTTTACTGCGCCTTCATGCAGTGCTTCCTCTACTTCTCTTTCTTTTATACTTGCGGCGTAAACCCATTTAATACTCCCTTGTTGGATCCCCTTAAGGATTTCCGTGGGGGAGAGCTTTTCTGGGTGAGGGATTTGCTCATTCGAGACGATTCTGAGGTCGATCTCCTCTCCGTCGTACTTGTACGTACGTTTCGAGGTCTTCGACCTGCTTCTGGAGCTCACAGGGCTCTTGGTTGCCCTGTTTATTGCTTCGTCAGCTTCCGAGTTCGAGGAAGCTTCGCTGGTCAAGTTACCCTCGGATTCTTTCAACTTCCTTATAGCCTTCTTTTCCTTCCTTTCACGTCTCTTCGCCGCTTCTAGTCGGGGGTCCAGCCGGGACGTGCTGGCCTTCGTGCTTGATGAGCTTTCCGACATTTTGATCTCTGACGCAATCTTTTCTTTGGGGAATGGGGTTGCTGGGGCCTCTGCTGCTCTGTCAGATCCGAACTGGAGTCTCAGGACGTCTCCCGATGGTGGGTCATCGGGAAACCACATCTCCTCCATGCCGTTTTTTTT
Source organism: Ceratothoa steindachneri (assembly GCA_963969495.1). Classification (NCBI taxonomy): domain Eukaryota; kingdom Metazoa; phylum Arthropoda; class Malacostraca; order Isopoda; family Cymothoidae; genus Ceratothoa; species Ceratothoa steindachneri. The sequence continues at coordinate 44,009,252 of OZ018317.1, forward strand.
TAGCATGAGGTTGAGGGTCTTCGCAAATGTTCCCGGATTAGTGAGATTGTTCACGTGCGCAAAGAGAATGCACGTTAGAATCTTCGTTGAGTTCTCGTTCTCGAGCTTGAGATATGTCTTCTTCTGGGTTTGTGGGGTCTCTTCTGTGTTTGGGGCTCTCTTCGCGACTTGGGCGTAAGAGGTACTGGCTCTCCTTTGATCTTCTGTCTTCTTCTTCTTTACTATCTCCTTTCTCTGGGGGCAGGACATTGCCATCACCCCATGGTTTAGGCCGCAGTTTGGGCACTTCTCCTTTGTCGCCTTGCACTCTCTCCATCCGTGGCCTGATCCACTGCACCTGGAGGAAGTTATGTTGGACTCCTTGCAGTCCTTCGTGGTGTGCTGCTCAAGCTTGTAGCAGCGGAAGCAAATTTGGATGGGAGTGAATTCCTCCCTTTCCATTTGGTCCGCGCTGATCTTAGCGTTGAACAACAACAGGCCCCTTTCCTTCGCCTTTTGTGCCATCTGCGTGTCCGCAAAGATGACCTTAAATACGTGTTGGTGTTCGGTGTTGTCCCGTTTGTTACGGAACTTCACCACTTCCACCACGTTGGCCCATGCTTGGTTTCTCTGGATTTCCTCCTTTATCTCTAGGCTGGTATGTTGGCCTATCCAGGGATACAACTGTCGGCACACTATACTTCGGTGTGCCTGGATCTGGGGGGGGAGTGCTAGGCTGGAGGCCTATTTCCTCTAATACCTTCCGACCCTCCTCTTTGGTCAGGGTCTCCACGTCTGCCTCTCTTTCGCAGACTGCGGAGTAGCCGACTGGGGTGTCGATTAATCTCGGGATAGCTACGTTGAGCTTCCCGAAGATTGTTGAGAACACCGTTCCTCGGTCCGGCTTAGTTTGCCCAGCAATTGTCCTCAGTGGGACTCTGGTGGCTGGGTGGGAAGCCATCGTTTTCTTCTGCTTTTGCAGCCCCTCGACTAGGGGGTGCCAGTCTCCTTCGTAAGTGCCTCTTGTTAGGTGGCACTGTTGGTCTTCTTATGTGTGTGTGTGTGTATATTTCGGTTTAAAAATTTTACGTTTTGCTTTTGATGTTACTTTCACTTTTTTCCTTGGGGACAAAAAGAGGCCCCTCTCACGTTCGCCGGTCGCCTGGATGGAAATGAAGATTGCTTTTAGGTGAATGATGATGATGAATGAGATAAGTCCGGATGGGATCCTCTCAGGGGTGTGATTGTATGGCGGACTTATTGACAACGCCGCCCCCCTGAGGTTTTTAAATCGCGACCGCTCCCCAACATAGCATAGAGACAGTTTTCACCCTCTATGATCCTGGAAGGGGCCTTCGCCGTATTTAGGCACCGAAAGTTGCAGTCCGTCCCTTGTCCGGAATGTTTCTGACATTGTTCTCTACTGTGGGCTACTCCTCAAACCAGCTTCCTCCAATGCCCCCAATTATGGCCAAGCAACTGCCTGACATAGTTGGGACGAAACATGAATGGCAATTTCACTTCACATCTGACGGCGGTTCACGCAGGGAGGTGGGCCGAGGACTTAAGCAGTCATCCGCTTAAGATGGGCCGCTGGAAATAAAGGGGGTGATGGTGGTTAGTGAGTGAATGATGATGGGGGTGGACGTGAGACCAGGTTATTACAATTTTTCTTAATATTTGGTCCTAAAAATAGGAACCAAATTTTTCGGAGGCGTAGGCAAAAATTGCCTAAAGATTTTCCGCCTTTACCAGCTGGTAAGATGCTTGAACAAGGTACTTTCTGCCAAGAATTCCGAGCTAGCATGGAATTATTCATTTTTTTTTCATTTTTGTGTATAGAAAGAACAGAGAGGGACTGCTGTAACACGGCAGTCGGGTAGTCAGAGAGGAGCGTTGCGGAAAATAATTAAGAAAGGGACAGCGAGAGTAGATGGGTCGGTGGCTATACACCGAAGCGAGGTGTTGTAGTGAGGGTGTAGGTTATGTGGTAATTGACTGAGCGAGGGTTGGGGGCAAGTCAGGGGGGGGGAGGCTGACAGTCCATCCGGAAACGCGTTATTCACGATGCCTTATTGGTTTTATGCGAAGAATGGTACGGGTGGCAGGTGTTCGTGGGCCGCGGGATATCGCGGCGCCATCGCGTACCTTCTTACATGTAGCGAGGTGTAAAGTGGGTCTGTGGTGAGTTTTCCAAGTTGTTTTGTAAGTCTGGTGTGAGCGTAGGTGTTGAGAGGAGTTAGTTTGTTGTTGTTGTGTAGTGCGTCCATTCTCGAGTACAGCGGCGAACGGCAAGCGCGCTTCAGAGCAGAGTTCTGAACGCGCTGAGCCTTTCGCTTCCAGGTGTCGCTCGAAGCTACGAGTGACAGTGGGGCGTACGTGAGAATGGGACGCACAAGTGCTTTGTATAAGTGTAGTTTTAGTTTTTTACTCGCTGGGTAGAACCTACCCAGCGATGCGTTTGTACGTGAGGCTCTTGCTTGTATTATGTTCTGGTGTAAGTTGAACCTTTGGGATTTGTCGAATGTTACCCCCAGGATTTTGGTGCACTGTGTGTATGCGAGCCTTGTTGGGTTTTGGTGGATCATGTTTGGTGTGTGTGAGTAGATTTGTAGGTCGTGCATGAAGTGATCTCTAGCGCCGTAGAGTGTCATCTGTGTCTTCTGAGGATTCGTGGCAATCAGCCATTTGTCCTCGTAGTCTGTCTTCTCGTCAAGTATTCTTTGTGCGTGGAGCGCGATTTCTTTGGGGGCCCGGCCGCTGACGAGAATGGTCTCGTCGTCGGCGTAGGCCACTATGTATGTGTGAACGCAGTTTTCTGGTGGGCGTGGGGTGTCGTTTGTGAACATAATGTAGAGTGTGGGTGCCAGAACGCTTCCTTGGGGAACGCCTGAGCGTGGTGTGAAGGGTCTTGAAAGGGTGTTGTTGTATCTGATGTGGCAGCGCCGTCCAGTGAGGTAGTGTGAGAGGAGCCTTCTGGTGCAGAGAGGTAACTCCGTGTTGTTGGCGAGTTTCCAACGGAGTCCCTCGTGCCACACCTTGTCAAAGGCTTTCTCCACGTCCTTACTGACGGAGAGAGTCTTTTGGTGTATCTGTCGTTTCTTCTGTATTCTGTCGTGTACGATGGTCACGGCCGCCTGAGTGGACCTGCCTCTCCTGAACCCATATTGATGGGGGGAGAACCAGTCCCTCTCTTCCAGGAACTCCCGTAGGCGGCAGTTGACCATACGTTCGAGCATTTTGCCTAGGTGCCTAGGTCTTTGTGTTGTTTATGAAGGAGTATATTGTGAGAGACTTTGAATATTTTAGGGAAGTGGCCTGAGGCTAGAGAGGCATTGAATAGATGTGTGAGTGTGGGGTATATGTCTGCGGGGAGGTTATGTATTAGTGTGGCTGGTAGGCCGGAGGGGCCGGGGGCGCGTTTTGGTGTCGATTTTATGTAGTGTTTAGTTTCCTCGACGGTGATTGGAGTGGTAAGTGTGGACGTATAGTCGAGCACCTCCATGCATATCAGGGGGGCAGGCCTCAGCTTGTGAGCATGAGTCCGGCACCATTCCTGAATGTCCTGGAAGTGCTCCTGCGCATGTGGTTTTGGTGGGTTGTGGGTGTGTACTGTGTCCCAGTGGGACCTGAATGCGTCGAGGATGTCATTGGTGTCTGTGAGTGTGTGGTTGTTTATTTTCAGTGTTATTAGTTTGGATGGTTGGGTACCCAGCATCCTTTTCACGTGCCGCCAGAAGAAGGAAGGGTCCATGCAACGGGTGTCGTCCGCGATGCAGACGACCTCACGCCACTGCCGGTTCCTATCTAGCTGCACGCATTGAAGGATGCGGGCACGTAGTTGGTTGATGTTCTGTTGTCGTGGGCCTCTGGTGTAGTGTTTGTTGTACTGTGTGATAAGTCTCTGTGTGTGTATTGAAAATGTGAAGTGTTTTTAGCAGGTGTAGTTTTTGCGTGGTGAGTGTAGATTACGTGCGGTGGTGATGGTATCCAAGAGTGAGCACCAGTGGTGGTCTATTTGTCCTGGATTGGTGTTCTCCAGGTCGAGGTTATGTGGTGTGTTTGTGGATATGTGGCTCCTGAATTCAGCCCAGTTTGTGTTTTTGTAGTCGTATATAGGTGATGTGGGGATGAGTATGGGGGATGTGGATATGAGAAGGCATATTGGTATGTGGTCTGATAGTACGTGGGGACCGGGTGCAATGTGAGTGTAGAATCGTGTGGCGTGGTCGTTACGGAAGACCACATCCGGGGATGTGGTGCCCCCACGCGGGCCGAAGAACGTGGGGAAGGCAGGGCCGATGTGTTCGCAGCGGAAACGCCGCAAGGCACCGGCCAAGTAACTCCCCGCATCGTTCGTATTGTTAGAAAGGAGTGTCGGGTGAAAAGCGTTGAGGTCCCCCGCGAAGAAGATAGGTAGGTTGTAGTTTGAAAGGGCCCGGAGTGGGACTTCTAAGTTTAGCTGTATTCGTGGTGGTCTGTAATGTGTGGCCACTATTATGGGGCCAGAGCTTGTGTATATTTTGCAGGCTAGAAAGGAGGTGTCGCGTGTGTTGACGAGGGAGTAGTGTATGTTGCGCTTTACTAGGATCGCAGATCCTAGGTGTCGCGCCTGTGGGGATAAGTATGTGTGATAGCCTGCAATGCGAAGTCTGTTGTTGGGAGGGTGTAGGCTGGTGGAGTTTAGTAGTATGATGTCGGGTCTTTGTGTGTTGAGTACCCAGTTGGCGACCGTATGGCGAATACCGTGCCAACTGCGTACGTTTAATTGTATTACACTAATACGACCTATTGTCGTGGTCTTAGTGCGCGGGAGGCTGACTTGCCAGGAATCGTCCCCTTCTCCTTGGTTATTGCCCAGGAGGCGTGAGGGGCGAGTACCTTGACTCGTGTTGATGCTTGTTTGTGAGGCACGGCCGTGTTATTGGTTGGGGGAGCCGTAGTGGGTGGAGGAGTGTGTTCTGTAGAGGTGGTGGCTTTGGGTGGGGTGGTGTCTTGGTGGAGGAAGTTCGTGACGGGGGTGGGCGGTGTAGAGCTGGAGGATGAAGGGCTGGAAATGGTTGGGGAGGTACATATTATGAGAGGAGGGGTGTCGGGGGAGAGAGGAGGTAGGGACGGCGGAGGGGTGGTGGAGGTGGGAGGGGAAGGAGTCGGAGGAGAAGGAGTTGAAGGAAGGGGGGTTGGAGGGGAAGGAGTCTTAGGAGAAGGGGCGGAAGGCGGAGGAGGAGGGGAGTGAGAAGGAGTAGAGTGAGAAGGGGTGTGTTGAGAAGGGGATGATTGAGAAGGAGTGGAGGGGGAAGCAGTAGGGAGCGAGGAGGGAGTGGAGCTAGGAGAGAGGGGGGTTTGTTTGTCCCGTGCCTGTCTACGCGGGTGGGGCTTGGGGGTGGGGTTTTGGGGGTTGGCACGGGGTGTAGTGGACTGCGAGGGGGTTAGAGTGACAGTGGAGGCTGTGGGAGAGGAGGCTGAGATGGGTGCGAGGGGGGTGGTGGCAGTGGGAGGTAGGCGGGGTTTGGATAGAGGGGTGGCGGAAGCGCGAGGAGGATAGGTTGTGTGAATGGGGGCTGGAGCAGTGGCTAAGGAAGGTGCAGGGACAGGACAGACGGCGGGGAGAGCGTGGTGAGAGTGGAGGGCGGTGGTTCCCTGCGGGCAGGGGTGTGTACCCGTCGGGGTGGGGAGGAGTGCAGGTCTGGATGTGTGTGATCTATTAGAGCGAACACCTTCTCGGGGAAGGTGATTTGCTCTATGCCGTTGGAGGCGAATAGTGTATTTAGTATATTCGCGTATAGTCGGGAGTCACCCCTCGACATGTCTTTTGCCACCGCTGAGAGCAGGGTGGCCAGGTGTAGTTTGGTTTTTGTGTTGTCGCAGGGGTGGGGTGGGGTGGGGGTGGGGGTGGGCGTGTAGAGTGGTGTGGGGGTGGTAGTGTGGTGTGTTGGTGTTGGTAGTAGTGGGGTCTCTGAGTGTTATGAGCTAGGGTAGGGGGGGGAGGGATGTGTGGGTGGGGTGTGGATGCTGCAGGGGGGTGGTGCGTCGCGGGTAGAGCAGGGAGAGCCGGCAGCGTAGGGCTGGCAGCAGCGGCGAATGACATGGTGAGGGGAGGGGGTGCGGGGGCGGGGGGTGTGGTTATGCGTGTGTTTGATTGTGGGTGCCGGATGGCCTCCACGGCGTCGTGGCGTGCCTTGCCTAGGTAAGGGCACCTGGGGTTGACGGTGACGTGGTCGCCGCAAAAGTTTGCACAGCGGGCTGTGGTGGAGGTGCAGGTCGTGTAGTGGTGCCCCATTACACTGCACTTTGAGCAGATTAGGTCTGCAGTGCAGGTGTTGGTGCTGTGACCGGTTTTATAGCACCGGTGGCATTGTGTGGGTCTGATGTTGTGTTGTTCCTCAATGTGTGTGGGGTTTGTGAGGATGCCGCAGACCTTGATGCCTTGGTCTAGCAGCATGTTTTTCGTGTTGTCACTGGACAGTGTAATTACTGCCCAGTTTTTAGACCTGTTGAAGTACAGGTCCTTGATGACCTCCTCCCCGTACTCCTGACGGAGGTGCGAGCGAAGGTCCTCATTAGTGAAGGCCAACCACAAAGGGTTGGTCCATGTGACACGTATTTGGTATCGTTTCATGATACCATCAGCGAGTCTCGTCTGCAGGTTGTGTGTTTAGTGTAGTGGTGGCATTTTGGTGGAAAGTTAGCGCGTCCTCCTGTGAGCGGAAGACGAGCTTGTGGCCTGTGCGTAGTTTGATTATGTTGGTCATTGGTGTGTCGTGGGTGGAGGCTAGCGTGAGCAATGTGTGGTGGTCGATTGTGTCGGGTGCTGGTTGTGTGGTGCTTGTTAGTATAAGGTGTGAAGTGTTTGCCATTTTTGTGGTCTATACGCTTTTTTCTTATATGGGAAGGCCCCCGCCCCGCCGATGAGGACCCCGTGAACATGACTCGGATGTGGTGAAGGGTGATGGATGATTTTATGGACCTGGTTGGGCTCCTCAGAGGGTGTAAAAACATGGCGGACTTAATGATGACTGAAGCCAGAATCAACTGACTCCAGTCGGGGTGCCGCCCCCTCTATTGGGTTTTGGTTATTTAACAGTTACGTCCGACATCTCACAGAATTATTCATTGGACATTGGACATTGGACATAATAAGAGTTGAAAAGATAGAATTAGATGGAAAAAGTAAGAGAGTAAAGTGGTTAAGAAGTGAGTTTAAAGAATAGATGTTGTGTAGAAGAAAGAATAAAAGATCCCTGGTGAAAGGGTAGCTCTGTATGTGTTTTTTCTTTGGATTTCTTTGTGTTTTAAACTATAATATCTATAGTTTATTTAATCAAATCAGCATTGCTGATTTGATTAAAAGTTCTCATCTTGATGATGAATTTTGGTTTTTGGCATTCAAGCCTTTTTTAGAGTCGGGGTTTTTACGTCCCGCTTTGGTATTTGAAAAAATATTAAATTTTCCTAAATTTTAGGTTAATTTGAAATTTACTTTATTTTTTGATTATTAATAAAAAGTTGAGTGAATTTGTTTCATTTGTGAGGTTGAATTTTATTTAAAAACTTTAACATTACACTGGTTGGTTGAGTCTCGTTTATTGTCGATCGCGTTGTGTGTAATAGGGAGTCACGTCACCGTCAGACTGTAATTTACTGCTCTTAAAGGGTCTTATTTGTCTGTCGGCCTCGATGTCTAAGTGTGTACGAGAGAATTCAGGGGTCAAGCGCGCACCAATGGCTTGCCATATCCTCTTAGCTCTCTCGTGGAGCGCCACGTTGATCGGAGATAATCCAACCGAGGCGTGGAGCTCCCTCTGTTTTTTATGTTCTCTTCTTCGGGTATTCGTAATGAGTAAAACCGCCTTGTTCTGGATGGTTTGTAGTTTCGCAATGTGGGTCCTGGCGCACGCATTCAACGGCACCGGGGGGTACAAGAGTCTCGAGCGAATGCACGCATTGAATATCTTGAGCTTATTTGAGCGGGTTAGGTCCATGAACCTATAAAACTCCCTCAAATCTCTCTTGACATTCGCGACTGTTCGTCCGATATGACTCTTGTATCCTCCTGTGGTGATTTTGAGCCCCAGAACCGTCCCTTCCGAGCAGTAGGGGATTCTCTCCCCCTCTACCCGTATATCATTGAAGATCTTGCGAAACATGGGAATTATTTTGAATTTTTGGGCATTGGTCGAAATCTTCCATTTCCTCTCGAAAGAGTTGATGTTGGAAATCTCCATAGCCGTATTATTCGCCATAAATTCCCTGTGAACGTAGGCGGCTGTACAAATTTGCGATATATCGTCAGCGAACTGAACGTATATCGTACCTTCGGAAAGAGGTTGTGGTAGGTCGCGTGTATATATGTTGTATAAAAGGGGGGAGAGACACCCCCCTTGTGGGACCCCAGATTCGAGATCGAACTCGGGGCCTTTGTGCTCTTTGAACTGTATATACGCTCTCCTCTCCATTATGTAATCGCATAGGATCCTTTCAAGTATGGGGTCGAGGCCCACTTGCAGGATCTTAAATTGCAAGCCTCTTTTCCAAACTTTGTCAAAAGCTTTTTTGACATCGCGGAGCACCAGGTCGGCATGCCTTTTACTTGCTTTGATGTTTGCAAGTTTTTCCGTAATAACGGCTAGTGCCGTGTCAGTCCCTCTTTTCTTTCTGAAGCCGTGCTGTTGCTCGTTATGCAGGTTGGCTTCGTCAAGAAAAGAGTTGACCCTATTTGCCAATATTTTCTCGAAGACTTTGCCAGCAAATTCTAAGAGAGATATCGGCCGGAAGTTTGCAGGGCAGTCCGGGGGCTTTCCCGATTTGGGAAGGAAGATCATCTTGGCCACTTTCCACTGATCGGGAAAATAGCCTGTGTTCAGAGCGGCATTCATGATGTTAAGAAGCCCACTCAGAACATTAGGCGGGGCCTTAATGAAATTCTCCCTGGTCAGCCCCGTGGTACCCGGTGCTCTTTGACGAAAGGATTTTAGTGCGACGGAGAACTCTTGGGCAGTAATTTTACTCCCATAGCCCTCCATCGCCCTTTCTTGCGATACACAATGATGAGGGGAGGTTTTATGTATTTGCGTGTTTAACTGTTGGATAATGTCATTTTCGAATTCGAGGTCATAATTGTCATTTTCTTCGGGGGTAATTTTAAAGATTGAAGACCAGAAAATCCTAAAAATTTCCTCAATCTCTGTAGTCTCGTCAATTTCTTCGTCGTCACGTTTAAGTACAATTTTCTTTTGAGGGGGTTGTCCTTTTAATCGTTTGTAAGTCTGCCAAAATGTTCGTGAGTCTCTCTCTATGTCAAGTCCCTCAATTAGTCCGTCCCATACCTGTATTTGTTGGTCTGTTATGAGTGTCTGGAGCTCGTCTTTTATCTGTCTCATTCGTCTATGGGAGTTGTGGTCGGGGCCTATCAGCGCTATTACATCGGACAGGTCCCTATATTCTTGGGCCAGGGCTTTCATGGGGGGGGGGTCCAAATAGGAGCTGAAAGGGTTTTATATTTAATGCGGGGAATGCTATTTTTATCTGCTTTTATAAGGAGGTCAGTGATTTTATCCAGCTCTTCATCTATCTCTTCTAAATTTGCATCTATTAAAGGGTCTGGGATATAATTTAGAAGGTAATTTCTGTAGCTTTCCCAGTCCGCCCGCTTATAGCTTTTGCGTTCTGGGATTGCAATTTGAATGGGATTTACGCCTATTATGATTCTAACTGCCTGGTGGTCGCTTGGAATAACGGGGCCTGGTTCAATGTAATAGTTGTATGGAAACCTGATACTGGATAAAACAATATCAGGCTTCGTTGCTGCATTACCTGTAATAAATGTCGGGAATTCTGGTCCAATTCTAGTCCCGTATTTTCTGTCTAGTAGGAATTCAATGTTCCTACCCGCATTGTTGTAGGAGGTATACCCTGACGCTGCACACCTTGCGTTCAGATCTCCAGCAAAGATTACATTCTTTTTATGGCTGAAGACCTGTAGAAGGTTATGCAGGGGTACATAGCCGCGTCTTGGGGGTTGGTACCCCCCAAAATTGCTACATTATATATAGTATTTCTACGCGAACATAAGTACTACAAAAATTGGCCAATCATGGCACGGGAACTTTTTAAGGGGAAACTAAGCGCTACAAGAAACATAAAATTGGAAGGCAAATATTTGAATTTGGATGGACTGGACGGAAATCTTGGGCAGAATCACTTCGCGGCACGCATCTCCTTGCTTGGTAAAGGAGGAAAATTTTGGGGCAATTTTTGCACACGCCTCCAAAAATTTGGTTCCTATTTTTAGGACCAAATATTAAAAAAGAGAGCTATACCCTGGTGTCCCCCCACCCCCCAACATCATTCACTCCCTATTAACCATCATCATCTTTTTCTACAGCGGCCCAACTTAAGCAGATGACTGCTTAAGTCCTCGGCCAACCCCCCTGCGTGAACCACCGTCAGATGTGAAGTGAGATGGCCATTCACGTTTCGTCCCAACTATGTCAGGCAGTTGCTTGACCATAATTGGGGGCATTGGAAGAAGCTGGTTTGAGGATTAGCCCACAGTAGAGGCCAATGTCAGAATCATTCCGGACAAGGGACGGACTGCAACCTTCGGTGCTAATTACGGCGAAGGCCCCTTCCAGGACCATAGAGGGACATACAACCGTCTCTATGGTATGTTGGGGAGCGGTCACGATTCAAAACCCTCGGGGGGGCGGCGTTGTCAATAAGTCCGCCATACAATCACACCCCTGAGAGGATCCCACCCGGATTTATCCCATCCATCATCATCCTTCATTTAAAAAGGCAATTCTTACTTTCATCCAGGCGGCCGGCGAACGTGGGGGGGGGGGACTCTCTTCTCCATCAAAGGTAAAAACGTAATAAACCATACAACCCAATACACATACAAACTTGAACACATAATTCACACAACATAGAAAACAAACACTTAAAAACAAGGAAAATCTGCACCCCCCCCCCGGTCAGAGGGGCTGCAGAAGTACGAAAATGGCAGCCCACCCAGCCACAAGAGTCCCGTTAAGGGTTATAGGTGGGCACCCCAAACCCGACCGTGGTACGGTGTTTGCCACAGTCTTTGGGAAGCTGAGTGTGGGTATTCCGAGGCTAATCGATACCCCAGTTGGCTATTCTGCAGTCTGCGAGAAGGAGGCAGATGTAGAAACCCTGACAACGGAGGAGGGGCAAAAGGTGCTCATCGGAATAGGCCTCCAGCCTAGCACCCCCCCTCCCCTCAGATACAGGCTCACAGAAGTGTGGTGTGCAGGCAGCTCGACCCATGGATCGGGCAGCACACCAAAGAAGAAATAAAGGAGGAGATTAACAGAAATCAACCCTGGGCAAACGTGGTAGAGGTGATAAAGTTCCGCAATAGGCGGGACAACACCGACTACCAACATGTATTTAAGGTGATCTTTAGCGACACGAAGATGGCACAAACTGCAAAGGAAAGGGGGCTTCTCCTCTTCAATGCCAGGGTCTCTGCAGACCAAATTGAGAGGGAAGAGTTTACCCCAATCCTCACATGTTTCAAGTGCTACAAAATGGAGCATCATGCAACGAAAGATTGCAAGGAACAAGTAGCCACATGGTCCAAATGTAGCGGGAAAGGCCATGGTTGGCGTGAGTGTAAGGCCACCACGGAAAAATGCCCTAACTGTGGCCTTAGCCACGGGGCAATGGCTATGTCCTGCCCCCAAAAGAAGGAGATAATCAAGACAAAGAAGCAAGAGACACAAACTAGAAGCTCCACCTCCTATGCTCAAGCTGCGTCAGCAAGAGCCACGCCACTTATGACCTCGGGCAAGCAGACGTCGAAAACCTATCTCAAACTTGAGAATGAGAATTCGACGAAGATTCTCACGTGCATCCTATTCGCGCACGTGAACAATCTCACCAACCCGGGGACGTTCGCGAAAACCCTCAATCTCATGCTAAAGAAAAACGGCATGGCTGAGATGTCGTTTCCGGACGACCCCCCATCGGGTGACGTGCTGCAGCTCCAATTTCAGCCAAAGGAGACTACCGAGGCACCGGCGACTCCATTTCCCCAGGAAAGAGAAGTCGACCGTCCGGCAAAGGAGGCAAAAACCCCAGCGGCAAAAGCCAATCCCACCAGGACTGACCCCAGGCTGGAGGCACAGAAGCGCCGAGAGAAGAGGGAGAGAAGAGCAGCCAGAAAATTGAAAGAAGCTGAAGGCAACCTGACGAGCCAATCGTCTTCGGAGTCTGAAGCTGAGGAAGTCGAAGACAGGGCAACCAAAAGCCCTGTAAGCTCAAGAAGTAGGTCAAAGACCTTGAAGCGTACCTACAAGTACGACGGAGAGGAGATCGACCTCAAGATCATAACGAGCGAGGTGAACCAATACCCACAAAGACTCTCCCCCAAGGAGATATTTCAGGGTATTCACCAGAAATTATACAAATGGACTTACTCAGCAACAGACAAAGAAAAGGACGTCGAAGAAGCAATGCTAGAGGGCGCCGTTAGACTACACAAAGAATCCTGCATCACCCTAAGTGATGCAGAATTCAAAAAAGTAAGAAACGGCAAAACACTTTACACTTAAACACAACAAACTCCAACACACAAATACAAGAAAAACATGGAGAACAGAAACAACGTGCTAAAAATACTCACACTGAATGTGAATGGATGGAAGGGAAAATCTCTTCTCTACGGGAACATCTTCCGGAAAGAAGACCTAGACATCATTCTCATCTCAGAACACAGAATCAACACAAACACTGACACAATAAAAATTCATAACTACACAATCATACAAAAAAAACACACACAAACAAGATTCGATGGCTGCGCAATCGCTATCAAGAAGAACTTAAAATTCAAAACACTTCCGGACTTAGATGAATCACTCGTGGCTATCGAAATCCCTACCCTGGTTGGGGGTCTTACGGTGGCGGCAGCCTATCAGCCGCCCAGGAGACAATACCTGCCGATTAACAACTTTTATACCCTCTTCGGGCACAAAAGGCTAGCATTGTTGGGAGGAGATCTAAACGCCTGTTGCCGAGCTTCTGGCTACAGGCGGGTCGATCCAAGAGGACGAAACCTGGAGCTGCTTCTTGATAGGAAGAAGCTCCAGAGATTTGGACCAGACTTTCCAACTTTCGTGACACATAATTCGGTGTCAAAACCGGACATCGTGTTAGCAAGTCCAGAATTCCCCTTCAATATAGCCAATGCCCCAGGACCTGTGGTCCCGAGCGATCATATCCAGATCATCACCACCATCTCGCTTGCGCCTATACTCAAGCCCGTCACACTTAGGAAAAGTTACGCGAAAGCTAACTGGGAGTTGTACCGAGAAATGCTCAGCACCTATCAACCAGCTGACCTGGGCGACGCTAATCTCGAGGAAATTGATGAGGAGATCGACAAGATCACTGGTCTCCTCACTAAAGCCGACGAAAGATGCGTGCCCAGAATCTCGTACAAAATGCTCCCGCAACCTAGGTGGACGGATGAAATGAGGGATATCGCCAGGGAACACAGGGACATTTATGAGGAAGTCGGCAGGACAGGCCCGAACAGGGAAAGGGCAGCCCGAATGAGACAATTAAGCGAGGAAGTGAAGAACACAATCCTCGAAAAGCAGAAAGAAATCTGGGACAATATCATAGGCAAACTAGACCGGGAGACTAATCCTGTAAGTTTTTGGAACAGCGTCCGAAGACTTAGGGGATTGCCTTCCAGGCCAGGAATAAAGATCAAGGATGGCGATACTATCATAGAAGATCCGGACATTCTGGAAGAAAAATTCAGAAGTCATTGGAAACAGGTCTTTGCAATCTCACTTGAGGAAAACGACGACTTCGACCAGGACTTCGAAGACCGACTACTCGACGAACTCAGACCGATGTTACATAGGACCCAGACACAACCTCAAGTTTCTAGAGAGAGAGAGATGGTTGACCATGGGCGCCCGATCACTGTTGAAGAGACTATTAACACCATAAAGTCCTTCAAACAGAGGGCACCAGGATGGTCTGGGCTCACTAAGAACAACCTAGTGAATGCCCCAAGGCAAATTATTCAGGGCATGGTGAACACCATGAATGCATCCCTGAATACAGGCTACTTCCCCGACGGATATAAGGTGGCAAAAATCATTTTTATTCCGAAGGGGAACAAGCCCCCAGACCAAGTGGCCAACTATCGCCCTATCTCTCTCCTAGAATTCTCCGGCAAGATCTTCGAGAAGATTTTAGCTAATAGGCTACAAAATCAACTCGACGAGTTGGGAGCGCATAACCCCCAACAACATGGGTTTAGACCTGAAAGGGGCACGGAAACGGCCCTGGCGCTCCTAACCGAAAAGATCGCTTACTGCCGAGCAAAGGGTCAATGTGTAGACATCGTGATGAGGGACGTGCAGAAGGCCTTCGACAAGGTTTGGCTGAGCGGACTACAGTAAAAAATACTCGGTCTTCAGCTAAACCCGGTCCTGGAACGGATCCTTTGTGACTTCATCATGGATAGAAGGGCGCGTATCATGATTGAAGAGCACAAAGGACCTGAATTCGAACTCACAGCGGGCGTTCCCCAGGGGAGCTGCCTGAGTCCCCTGCTTTACCTGGTCTTTACCATCGACCTCCCTACTCCTATACACCGGGACACGATGTATCTGCAATATGCAGATGACGTCAACCAGATCGTCCCGAGTAGGGTCAGGAAAGCGAGGAATCAGGCAATCAACACAATTGCAGAGATCTGTAACATCAACCAATACGAACAGAAATGGAAGATCCGGACAAACCGGGAGAAATTTAAGATTCTCCCGTTGAGCCGAGAGTCTACGTGGCCCATCATAATAGATGGGAGGAGATACGGCTACTCCGCCGAAGGCACCATCCTGGGCCTAAAGATCTCCGACCGCGGATACTCGAGTCACTACAAGGAGAGGCAGACTATGGCAAGGAGAGAAATCCCCAAGCTATATAGGTTCCGTGATCTTAGCTCGGCGAACATCAGGAAGCTATACCTGATGTTCATCCGAGCTAAGCTCATCTACCCTGCAGTAGTGACTCAAATGGCCAACAAGACCACTATGAAGAGACTCCAGCGAGTGCAGAACTCAGCAACCCTCTGCATCAACAAGACGAGAAGAAGGGAGCAGATTCGGCAGAGGGTACTGCACCAAAGACAAAGACTGGAGCCCATTAATATCGCCACCCAAAAACTGGCCAAAAAGGTCTGGTCTAAAATGGCCAATGATATCATCCCAGAAGTAAGAAGAACTGGCGGCAGGATCAACATCCCGGCCAGATTGCGCGGGAAGGTCGCCCGAAATCGACGCTTCCCAAGCACTAAACACTGCTCCGAGGAAATCATTGAACACATGTACACATAAACACAAAACAAAACTAACATACAAACACCAATCATACAAGCCAAATTGCGTAAACAATACACAAACGCGAAGTGCATTAACAACATCGAGCACTAACAAAGGCTCGAATGCTCGAATTTGAGACAAAAATCAGTACACAACACAATAAAGACAAACAATTAGAAGAACACTAAAGAGACACAATCACAGAGACACTCGACAAATAAAACAAACCAACTGCAACATAAAAGACAACAAACAAAAACAAGAACGCCTGCGATGCCCCTAAAACAAGGGCAACCCTACCCCATTTTTCACAAACTTTTTTACCTTCTACTATCCTTTTTAAATAGAGTGATTATACCATCAATTTGGATGACTGCTTTGCTTGCCTGAGCCAGTCTAGTTCTTCTCTCGTGTACTGATAAAGCAAACCTTTTGTTTGATTTCGCACAAGAATTGTGAAAGTGTTTTTCGCGCGTTAAGTGATTCCTCGCTTACAAGTTCTTACGCAGCCTACGTTTGAAAGTCTTATTACGTATTACAGTAATAAGTGAATTTTCACTCGCTTCGTGCGCCGGTAGCGAGGGTGAACTTGTTTCCACCCTTCCCCTCCGTTTTCCTCATCGGACTCCCTTTGAGGTGGACCAAGGACCTGCAGGCTCTCGAAAAGCGCCTGCACGTAAGATAAAGTGCCATATTTGCTTGGGTTATTTTTGTTTTGGACAGGGACCCCCTCTTTGACTAGCTCTGTTCTCACTGGTGAAAAATATCACACACACATACACACACAATGGATATTCGACTATCTGCCAAAAGGAGAGCGACTGTGAAGTCCTCACCTCCCAAAAAGTGGCAGAATCCCTAAAGAAAATAAATCTGAGACCCCACACGCCTCAACAAATCAAAACTCACCGCAGCATCATTCTTCGCCGCCTCGATCTTTGGGTCGGTGGCCACAGCATCGAAGAAATTCATGCTGAGGTCGAGAAGAATCACTCTTGGGCTAAGGTAGCGGAAGTCCTTAAATTCAAGGACTATACGCATGTTTTCAAAATTGTGTTTACTGATTCGGCAATGGCGGTAAAGGCTACGGAGGGCGGTATGCTCCTCTTCAACGTTCGAATCTGCCCCGAGCAGGTCGAGCGTGAGGAGTTTATCGACCTCCAAATGTGCTTCAAATACTACAAGTATGAGGAGCACACTACAGCCAACTGCCCCAAAGGGAATGCTCTCTTGTGTTCTATCTGCGCGTCGGACGACCATTCTTGGAGGAGCTGTAAAAGCACCTCCATGAAGTGTCTCAACTGCACTGGTGAACATAAGACACTCTCTATAGTTGCCCCATCAAGAAGCAAATTTTGAAAAAGAAAGCTAACCTAAAGAAACTGGAAGAGGAAACTAAGGCCAACACAACCTATGCCAAAGTTGCAAAAGCTGCGGTAGCCGAATCAAAAGGAAACCCGACATTTCTCCACGTCGAGAATGAAAACTCGACTAAAATTATGTGTTGCATATATTATCCTCATATTGCGAATCTCTCCTCCCCGGGGTGCTTTGCAGATGAGCTTAATAAGATGCTAATTCATAATGGAATGGAAAAAATGTGGTTGCCCCCGAACCCGCGGTCAGAGGAGATCCTGAAAATTAGTCTCAAACCACAGTGCGAGACTAGTTGTCAGAAGCTCCCAACTCCCAGCAATGGCACAACCCCAGCCTCCTCCAGGGACCCCAGGATCCAGGCTGCAAAAGCACGGACGGGACAACAACATACAACGCAAACTCACCAAAAGAAAACCACTCATGCACACACACCCACACAGGTTGACAATGAGGCTCCGGAGACTGGAGTTGCGAGAGCCGAGGGGGGAGCACGTTCGCCCCGCTCACGGAAAACCTCGCAGCCCCAGAGACGCCTGAGATCGTCTTTTTCTTGCAAGAGGGAATCTAGGCACGCCTACCTTTCAAGAAAAATTAACTTGAAGGTATTCGCTGCCGAAAGGTCCCCTTTTCTGATGTATCAGAAGGTTTAATAGCCGGAAAATACAAATGGGAATTTACCTCGGACGAGTACAGTGAAAAGCAGGTCGAGGAGGCTTTACTCCAAGGCTTGATTAAACTGACTCCGGATACTTTTGTCACCCTTACTGACGGCGAATACAGGAAAAAACGGACAAGTAAAACTATCACACCTCCTAACACTCCACAAGGACCAAAGCTCGTAAGAGAATAAGTCCTAAAAACATCATATCACACTCAAAAACCCTTAAGTGAACTATACAATGACGACTCTAAAAATATTACACTTAAACTCTGACGGATGGACAAATAAACAGACAGTGTACGGAAATGTATTGAGACAATGCGACCCAGACGTTATATTTATTTCCGAACATGGAATAAATTACGCAAACCCACTAAAAAATTTTCCCTACGAAGTCTTGACCAAAAATCACAGCGGAGAACGTTTTGACGGAAGCGCTATAGCTGTGAAAAGAGGTCTTGACTTCAGATCAATAAGTGGACTCGACGAATCTTACCTCGCTGTGGAGGTCCGTACGGCAGTGGGACCCCTGGTCCTGGCAACGGGGTACCAACCCCCAAGGAGAGAGTATTTGCCCCTTCCCAACTTCTTGCAGCTATGTGGTCACGGCAGAACCGTTCTCTTTGCCGGTGACATCAATGCAAGAAGCACTGCCTCCGGTTATACGTCGACCAACCCAGCAGGCAGGAATCTCGAGACACTTATCGATAGACATATTATGACTAGAATTGGACCAGACTTTCCCAAATTCCCCACACACAGGTCAGCTACCAAACCAGACATTGTACTAACCAGCAATATGTTCCCATATAATTACTTCATTGAGCCGGGCCTCCCTATTCCCAGCGACCACCAGGCTATCCTTATTAGAGTCTCAACCTTCCCCATTCAAATCCCTATCCCAGAGCGAAAGAGCTACGCTCGAGCCAACTAGGATAAGTATAAACAACTCCTCGAATGTTATAACTCAGAACCCTTAATTAATGCCTCCCTAGAAGAAATTGACGAGGAGTTGGATAAATTGAATGAAAATTTATTAAAAGCCGACAAGGAAGCCGTCCCCCGAGTTAAGTATAAAACTCTCCCTGCCCCCTCATGGACCCCTAGAATGAAATCCATGGCGAGGGAGTATGGGGAAGGGATCAATGAAGTGAACCTCACTGGCCCCAACATCAACACACACCGACAAACACGACTCATTCGTGACGAACTAATGACTCTTATAAGGGACCAACAGAATGTACTCTGGAATAATTTAATTGACGGACTGAACGTAGAAACTGACTCACGTACATTCTGGCAGACTGTTAAACGACTAAAAGGCGGACAACCACCAAAGAATATTAAACTTAGACGTGATGACACTGAAATTTCTGACGTGGAAAGAATCGAAGAGGAATTCAGACTCTTTTGGGCATCTATAGTTAAGATATTCCCGGAAGAGAATGATGACTTCGATTTGGACTTCGAAGACGGAATCATTAACGACCTGAATGATCAAATACACAGAACCCACCCTTACCATTGCGTATCACAGGATAGGAAAATGGAAGGACTCGGCGGTAGAATTACTGCTGAGGAACTCTCACTGACCTTAAAGTCCTTTCGACAGCGAGCACCGGGGCGTACAGGACTGACGAAGGAGAATTTTATTCGAGCCCCGCCCAACATCTTATTGGGGCTCATGAATATCATGAACGCGTGCCTGAATGTGGATAATTCCATGACCACTGAAAGATAGCGAAAATGATATTCATTCCAAAAGCCGGTAAACCACCGGACAGTCCAGCTAACTTCAGGCCTATATCTCTCTTAGAATTTTCAGGGAAAGTCTTGGAAAAGATATTGGCCAATAGGGTAAATACGTTCCTCGAGAATAACAATTCTCATAATAATCAACAGCATGGCTTCCGAGCGAAGCGAGGAACAGACACGGCGCTATCCGTAATTACCGAGAAGTTGGCAAAAGTAAAATCAGAAAAACGCCACGCAAATCTTGTGCTACGCGATGTCAAAAAGGCCTTTGACAAAGTATGGAGGAGAGGCCTACAATACAAGATCTTACAACTGGGCCTCAATCCCATACTTGAGAGGATCCTTTGTGACTACGTGATGGAGAGGAGGGCGTTTTTGAGTATTAAAGGTTATAGTGGCCCTGAGTTCGAACTCGAGGCGGGGGTGCCGCAAGGCGAGTGCATCAGTCCCCTGCTCTATAACATATACACCATTGACCTTCCCCAACCTCTGACTGAAGGTTCCTTGTACGTCCAATTTTCGGACGACATAACAATGATATGTACGGGGCCTTATCGGAATGCGAATTTCATGGCACAGAATACGGCAGTGGAAATCGAAAACATCAACTCTCTCGAGAGAAGATGGAAGATATCCACCAATGCCCAAAAGTTCCGTGTAATTCCATTATTCCGAAGGACACTGGCAGACATCCGTGTGGACGGGTGCACGCATCCCATACCGCATGGAGGGCACGGTTCTGGGACTACATATTACGACTGGTGGGTATAGGAATCATTTAGCGAAAACTACATCAAATGCACGGAGGGACTTGGGGGAATTTTTCAAATTCGTAAACCTGAGCACCTCCAACAAACTTAAAATCTATAATGCGTGCATTCGCTCAAAACTCCTGTACCCCCCGGTCCCTATAAACGTAGTTTCCAAGACCCAAGTCCTTAAACTGCAAAGGGTCCAGAATAAGACAGTATATATCATTACGGGAACCCGAAGGAGAGAAGGGAGAAGGCAGAGTGAACTCCATGGTGAACTACGGATGACCCCCATAAACGTGGAGCTTCACCTCAGAGTAACCAAAATCTGGGATAAGGTGCACCGGCACCTTCCTCTCGAGTTTGTGCTCGAGCACATTGACTTCGACAACTTACACAACATAAGACGACTAATATCGTTTAATAGCAGCAGACTACCGATTGACATTGACGTCGACCCAAAGTTCACTTAAAGTTAAAAAACCCAATTCACAACACAAATCATGAACAAAGCCAAGCGAAGTTAGCCACTAAATTAGCATTTGCTAATTTTAGTTTCTAGTTAATTTTTGTGCGAAATATCGCCAAAAAAACAAAAACAAACTAACAAACAAAACACCACAAAACAAAAAAACAAAATCTGGGTGTAAAATACCCAGAAAAGAAAATTAAAATCTTCAACAAGCCACGTAGAGGGAAAAACATCTACAACTACAAAGGCTTGAATGCCCAGTGCATTACTCCCGCAGGGGGGTCTGTCCCCCACTCTCCACTTGATTTACACAGCGGATGTCCCAGCCCCTGTAAGCCCCACTTACCTCAACATTAAATTTGCCAATGATTTCACCCAAATAATCACTTGTCCATGGAGAAATGCACTTTGGCAAGCTCGTATGACAGCAGCAGAAATTGAAAATCTTAACACCTACGAGGTCCGGTGGAAGATCCGCACCAACTAGGAAAAGTTCAAAGTATTCCCCATAGGCAGGAGACTACTTTACGACGTCAGGGTGGGGGATAGACGTTTTCCCTACACCACGGCGTGCAATGTACTCGGAATGAAGATTACCTCATCCGGGTACAAGAAGCACGTCCAAGAAAGAATCACCAAGGCCAATGATGCAGTCAAGACTCTATACAGGTTCAGAAATCTTCGTCAAAGCAATAAGAAAAGATCTAGAAAGCACTTGTAAGATCGACGCTGTTATACCACGCTTACGCCCTCTCATGTGTCTCGAAGACACAAAAGAGGGAACTACAAGTGGTGCAGAATAAATGTACGTGCCTAATTACAGGTACACTCAGGCAAGAAAGAAGACGCCAGGAAGAGCTGCACCGGAAGGCGGGGTTAAGTCCCATTAACATTGGCATAGAAGAACAGACAAGGAATTATGCTGAAAATGGTTAATAGTGAATTGGACCATGATATCGTCCAAATGATTGACCAGAACGGAAGAGGAATAAGTCGTGCCAGATTTCCAAGCTCCACCGGAGTTTTAGCTGGCGGAGCAGAAGTGCCGTTCTACACATGATAATAGAAATCTTTTTACCCTAAACCAATAAAAAATCCGACTAAGAAAAAAGCTTACCTAACTATGAAACCTCACCGATTTCTACAAATTCACAGATAAAGACCCAAATCTACCGATGAAGACCGAAATTTACCAATGAAGACCGATATTTACCGAAGAAGACATCCACGAAAAACAAAAAAAACACGAATTACACACACTACAAGATATACGAAAAAACAAAGACTCTAAGCACAACAATAAAGTAATTATTACCACAACAGCAAATGCGAATATCATATCCAAAGACATTAATTGATTTTGAAGACAAATGGCTTGAACGCCATATTTTATATATATATATATATATATATATATATATATATATATATATATATATATATATATATATATATATATATAAACTAACTCAAAGACAACAAAAGAACTACAAAACCAATATACTTAAAAGCGATAGGCCTGATCACCAGGCTCTAGCATCTCTTTGCACCCTTCCACACTTTTTCTCTTTTCACCACTGGTCTACTTTTCGCTATCTGTCCACACACCTTTACTCTATCCCCTACCTACATCTATTCTTACAACCATACGAATACGAATACGAATTTGGATTCTTTTTTACAACGGAGAGCTGTGAGCGCGCGTAAGGAAAAGTTCACTTTCCATTATAGTTAACGTTAACTTCAAGAAAGAAGAAATATATGCGCCATCTGGACTGATTGGAGATTCCGCCTGTTTCCAGTGAGTGTGGTGCTTACACAAAAGGGGTAATTCATCCGTAATTCCTCCTTAATCCACACTGTGACTTCCACTTACTTCACCGACTAAAAGTGACATAACGCGACGACCGCTGCGCCCAGAGCCACTTAAAGTAGTGTATAGTGAACCCCAGAAGGAAGCCCCAATAGGGGTCGCGAATAAAAGGGGGTCCTTAAGACCACGAGCGCGAAATTCTGTGGAGGTGCCTCTTAGCTTAGGCCTATATAGGTAGGGTAGTTGTGAGAGCTAAAATAAGTAGGTAAATAGGAAACCATAGGCTGACGGGTGATAGGGAACGTTTTCTCTGTCCTTTTTTTTACAGATTTAGAGAGGAAGGAAGAAAACAAACATAGGCTTCGGAAGAAGGGACGAAGAAAAGAGCGCCTAGGCGCTCGACTAGAAAAAGGATGGAGGATCATCCCCCTCTAGGGAAAGGAGGCAGCTTGGAATGCCTACGAGTACCTCTACGGACAATTGACCAGGAGATCAAGCCGGACAAAGGAAAACTCTGCGAGACATTATTTGGGAGGATAAAAGTAGCGCTAGTCAAAATTATCGACATCTCAAATGGCTTCGTGGTAAGGTCAAGCTAGGAAAAAGTAGAAAAATTAGTGTCCCAAGAAGGAATAGAGACACTAAAGGGAATAGGACTAACGCCCAAAATCCCGCCCTAGATAATTGCAAACAGAAGCATCATATGCAGGAAAGTCGACGTTTGGGTGGGTTCCCATGACAAAGAGGAAATGAAAGAAGAAATAGAAAAAATCAGGAAGTCATAAAAATAAATGAAATAATTAAATTTGGCCACCACACACATGTCTTCAAAATTGTGTGTGCAACAACAGATATGACAACAAAGATATTCCAACGAGGACTGCTCATGTTTAACATAAGAATTCCACCAGAGAACATGGAGCGCGAGAAACATATTAATATTCAAATGTGCTTCCGCTGCTATAAGATGGAGGACCACTTGATGCGTGACTGCACTGAGAAAGATACAGTATGTTCTGAGTGCGGACAGAAGAACCACGAATGGAGACAGTGCAAGGAAAGTACTAAGAAATGCGCGAACTGCCATGAGCCAAATAGGACTCTATGACAATGGCATGCCCCCCAAAGAAAGGAGATAATAGAACGAAAGGAAAGAAAAACGAGAAACGAAGGAGAAACTAAAAGAAATGCAACACACGTAGGAGTGGCTAAAACAACTGTGAAGCAAATGCAGGAAGCACATACCCATCTAACTGTGCCACAAGGGGCATCAACAGAAGTGCTCACATGCATATTCTATGCCCATGTGATGAATATCGGGAAGCCGGGTACCTTTGCTACGAGGCTCAATACAATGCTAGAAAAAATGGAATGAAGAAGACGTGGTTCCCGGACAACCCCCACTCATCTGAAATCCTTAAAATCAACGTCGCTTCAGAGTCGGCACCAACGAGCAACGAGGAACATACTACCGAAGAGAACGCAATTTCAAACATGTCAGTGCAAAGCAATGAAGGAGGCAAAATAGTACGCATGAAAGCACAGGAAATAAAACTTAAAGTCTACAGCGATGAATGCTCTCCCCTCCCGAGGGGCAAGAAACAGGGAGACATCATTAAGGCAATTAAAGAAGGAAAATGCAAATGGGCTACAAAGGAAAGACAGGAGAAGAAGACGAGGAAGAAGTACAAAAACTCTTAATGGAAGATAAAATTCGAATCTACCCTGGCGCCTGCGTTACCCTCTGCCATACTACATTTCAAAGTATGAAGAATGGTAGGTTTAAAGGCAACGAAGCAGAACCCAACAAGGAATCGACCCGCCAGAAGTCCAGAGATCTCTAGACGAACAAACTTAATAAAAATGGAACTAAAAAGGAGAAGAAAGTTCAGCATTCTGCAAATCAACACTCAAGGATGGATCGGTAAAACATCGACATTATGAAATAACTTCAGAGAGATCGATCCAGACATAATATTAATATCAGAACACGGAGTGAATCCATAAGAAAAAACAATGAAATGTTTGATTACACCGTCATAAATGCAAACCCTTCAGACGAACGTCATGACGGGACGGCCATGGAAATAAGAAGAGGGCTGAAGTTCAAAAAAGTTAATAATTTGGATGAGGCATACTTGGCCGTAAAAATTGAAACAGAATTAACGCCAATAACAGTAGCCACGTGATACCAAACACCAAGAAAAAATTACCTTCCCCTGCACAACCTATTTAAAATCTTTGTGGCACAGTTTTCCCAACCATCTTTATGGGATATCTCAATGCCGGGTGCAGTGCAAATGGATACCGCTCCAGAAACAACAGAGGAGCCAACTTAGAAGTGATGTTGGAAAGAAACATTTTCAAGAGAATAGGGCCAGACTTTCCAACATATATCACGGGCAATGCAGCTACAAAGCCAAACGTCGTGCTAAGTAGCTTCAATATGCCATACAACATCCACATGCAACCAGTTAACTTTGCTTGTAGCGACCATGTTGGAACACATTTGCTCATGAATCAATACCCGATACAGGTACCGGTAACGGCGAGGAATGATTACAAGAGAGCAAAATGGGCAGGTTATACACAAAATCTTAGAAACTTCGTCCCAAAGGATCTCACTGACGCCAACCTGGAAAATATTGATGAGGAGAACTCAAGATTAACAAGAACAATCATTGAGGCAGACAAAAGATATATACCAAATACAGGTACCGTACTCTTCCACATCCTCGATGGACATAGGAAATAAAGAGAAAGAATAGTCAACTAAAAGGATTACTAGACCAAATAACTCTCCATGGACCAAATAGAGAACGATATGAAAAAATCAGAAGACGAAGAGAAGAACTGAGGCATATCATAGAAGAACAGCAAAACCACATATAAGATAGCCTAATAGAGAAAATATACGAAGAAAGAAAAACAAAAGAGAACTGGAAACTAATAAATAGACTTAAAGGCAGACCCCCGAGAGCAAAAATAATAATTAAGAATGAACGGGTAGAAAAGATCTAAGGAAGAGAGGACCACATAAGAACTTTTTCGTAATCACTGGAAATCAGTGTTCTCCATAGCACCAGAGGAGGACGAAGACTTCAATCCAGAGATAAACGAAATGTTCGACACAGTAATGCGAGAAAACATAGACAAGATCACTCCAGCACCAAATGTAGAGCGAGAAAGGGGGGAAATTCTGGGTACAGGGGCCTGCATAACAACGGAAGAGACCAAAGGCGTAATACAACCATTCAAGCAGGAAACGTCAGGCCCCTCAAGAATAAACAGAATTAATCTTACCAAGGCACCTAACATAATCCTCAGAACATTAAAGAATATTTTTAACGCGTGCTTAAACGCCGCTTACTTCCCTGATAGCTATAAACTAGCCGAAATGATATTCGTCCCAAAGACAGGAAAACCACCAAACTACCTCAGCAGTTACCAGTCAATATCGTTATTGAACTTCATGGGCAAAGTCTTCGAGAAAATCCTTGACCCTTGACAGAAGACTAAAAGAATATCTTAAAGAAAATGACCTTTATAATGATTATCAGTTCGGATTCAGAAGAGGCAGAGACACAACAATGGCACTTGGCATAATAACAGAGAAAATAAAAAAAGGCGAAAGCAGAGAATAACTACATCGATCTGGTCCTGAGAGATGTAGAAAAGCATTCGACAAAGTCTGGGTCAGAGGAATGCAATATAGGATCTTAAATCTCCAGATGGATAGCAATCTGGAGAGAATTCTCTGCGATTATGTCACAGACAGAAGAGAATATGTAAAGATCAATGGTTATTCAGGACTAGAATTTGAATTGGAAGCTGGACTCCCGCAGAGAAGCTGCCTCAGCCCCACGCTGTATTCAATATACACAGCAGACTTGCCACCACCAATAATGCTTGGATGCCTAAACATCCAGTTCTTGGACGACATAAGCCAACTCGTCGTCACTCCGTACAGGAACGTACGCTTTCAGGCAAGGGCAAAAGGAAAACAGCTTTAGAAATCAGCAACATCAACAACTACGAAAGAGATTGGAAGATAAGGACGAACAGGAGGAAATTTACAATAATCCCAATCTCCAGGAACAAAGCAGCTGAAATTGTAGTTGAATATCCCAACTACAGATATCATAGTGATGGCAAAGTGTTAGGATTCAGAAGTTGCACGTTAATTGTGGATGACCGAAGCCGTCATTATTCAAATGAAGAAACAGGCAATTGATGTGCAACTTCAGCCGGAAACCATACTCCTAACATCTCGGCATCTTCGAGTTGACCGCCGTTAAAAGAAGCATGTTTACAAACACTCATTTTCCTTTGCCTCCTTTGCCAGAGAACTAGATTGGGGCGATAAATAGTCAGACAATGATGATGTATATAGAAAAAACAGAGAGGGATCACTGTGTAACACAGGCGATCAGGTAGTCGTAGAGGAAAAGGGTACGGAAATAACTTGAAAGAGGATAGGAAGAGTTGATAAGTCGGTGGCTAGACACTGATGCGTGGTGTAGTTGGGTGTGGCTCGGGGTGTTCGTGACTGGATGATGGTTGGGGGGTGGTCAGGAAGGAGATCGTGTTTGCATAGTCGGCAACGCGTTATTTATGATGCTCTTAACTTATGTGTAGAACGGTATGGGTTGCGGGTGGTCATGGGCTGCGGGGTATCGAGTTTCCTGAGTTGTTTTGTTAGTCTAGTGTGAGCGTATGTGTTGAAGGGTGCTAATTTGTTGTTGTTGTGTAGTATGGACATTCTCGCGCACATGGGGGAGCGGCAGGGTCGCTTCAGAGCAGAGTTCTGAATGCGCTGAGCCTTCTTCTGCCACGTGACGCTCGCAGCTACGAGTGACAGTGGAGCGTACGTGAGAAGAGGTCGCACGAGTGTTTTATATAGGTGTAACTTTAGTTTCTTGCCCTCAGGGGAGAACCTGCGCAGCATTTTGTTTGTGCGTGCGGCTTTTGCTTGTATTGTGTGCTCGTGTATATTGAACCTAAGGGACTTGTCAAAAGTTACCCCAAGGATTTTTGTCTGTTGTGTGTAGTCGAGCCTTATTAGGTTTAGATGGTTCATGTCTGGTGTGTGTGAGAAAATTTGTAGGTTATGCATGTACAGTAGTGATCTCTTGCGCCAAAGAGTGCCATCGGTGTCTTCTGAGGATTCGTGGCAATCAGCCATTTATCCTCGTATTCTGTCTTTTCGTCTAGTATTATTTGTGCGTGGTGCGCGATCTCGGCTGGTCCGCCGCCGCTGACGAGAATGGTTTCGTCATCGGTGTAGAACAATGTGTAGGTGTGACGGCAGTTTTCGGGTGGGCGTGTGGTGTCGTTTGTGTACATGATTAAAGTGTGGGTGCCAGTACGCTTCCTTGGGGAACGCCTGAGCGTGGTGTGAAGGGTTGTGATAGTGTATTGTTGTATTTTATGTGGCATCTCCGTTCAGTGAGGTAGTGCGAGAGGAGCCTTCTAGTGCAGAGACGTAACTCCGTATTGTTGGCGAGTTTCCAACGGAGTCCCTCGTGCCACGCCTTATAAAAGGCTTTCTCCACGTCCTTGCTGATGGAGAGTGTCTTTTGATGTACCTGGCGTTTTTCTGTATTCTGTCGTGAACAATGGTCACAGCTGTCTGAGTGGACCGGCCCCTCCCAAACCCATATTGGTTGGGGAAGAACCAGTCCCTGTCTTCCAGGTAGTCCCGTAGACGGCAGTTGATCATACGTTCGAGTATTTTGCCCAGGTGCTCTAATAGAGCAATAGGCTTGTAATTGTTTGGGTGTTTGTTCGTTTTGTGTAGAAGTATGTTGTGAGAGAGTTTGAATATTTTCGGGAAGTGGCCTGAGGCTAGTGAGGCGTTGAATAGGGGTGTAAGTATAAGATATATGTTTGCAGGGAGGTTGTGTATTAGTGTGGCTGGTAGCACAGATGGGCCGGGTGCACGCTTTGGTGTTGTTTTAATGTAGTATTTTGTTTCCTCGACGCTAGTCAGCGCTCTTCGCTAAAATGACCACGACGCTCATCACCATAGCTACCATCCTTTGAGTCTTTAAATACATCTATTATATATCACGGTGTCATGTGATTTTCGATTATTATAAACAAAAAAGCCCGTGCCCCTCATACTAGAAAAACACTTGTCTTGTCTTTCACTGGATAAAAACCTACACTTCGTTATTCAAAAGGCTTCTTGAATCAACCTTCTTGGAGTTGAGGATGGTAGCTCTGGCAATGAGCGTCGTGGTCATTTTAGCGAAGAGCGCTTTATGACACAGGTTCAAATCCAACTCCTTTATTCATTTTCATATAACGGTTAAAATAGTTTCCCTCTTGTCCGTTTCTATAATTCTCCCATTTTCTTTCTTAAGCTTTAATGGACCACGTAATTAATTTCCCTAGCGTTTTTCCGGGTTTTCTTACCAGTTTTCATTTCTTTGGGTCTTTAAATACACACACATACACACATATATATATATATATATATATATATATATATATATATATATATATATATATATATATATATATATATATATATACAGGGCGGGCTGGGCCAAAAGTCGCGAAGAGGTTTAAATATTTAATAACTTCTTTAATTATAAAATTGGTGCTATTTTAAAGTTGTAATCTTTCACAACTAGGAAAAATAAAATTGTAAACCCTTTTTATATATTAACCACTGAAATAATTACATTTTAATAAGAATAAATGAGTATTAAATATCTACGCTTCTTCGTGATTTTTGGTCCACCCTGTATATATATACATACGCGTGTGAGTGGCAGGGTGTCCGAAGGGTTGGAAGACCATAAAAAAGTACGTTTATTACGTGAATGAATATTTGAGAAAGAAACGGCTGATGTGACAGGTGTGCAGAGATGGATTTGTGATGGGGCGGGCCTGGGCTCTTCTGCCCTGCCCTGACGAAATGCTACAGAACATGGCACCCAATCACTTTGATAGTGCACTTTGACATGTACACATCTTTTTTATGTTTTGTGTTTGATAGGACATAAGGGAGGGATAGAGTGAGTGACTATTATTTAATTGACTTTCACGTTCGCTGCACCCACTTTGTTGCAGAGCAGTTGATGACAATTGTGAAAATAACTTGTTCCTACTGCGCGACCCTAGAAAATAGTTTAGTGCTGCTCTTTAACTTATTTTTTGTTTTTATATCTCTTTTGAAACTATAAAATAAGACCCGCTCTACAAGCCCCCAAAGCCACGCGGAGACATGTTTCAGAAAGGCCATATGGACGAGACCATAATTCAATATGGATATTTCATTATTCTGTTGCGAGCAGAAATTCCCAGATTCAGTGCTTCCTCACCGCTGACTCAGATATATATAGCATCCCTTTCTCTTTAATTACACTGGACTGCATCAAAAATGCAACATAAATAACAATATCATTTTCCAGACCAATTTTGCGTGCTGAACACTGTGGTAGTGTTCGTTTTGCTCCTGAGGTTCTAGTTTTTGTGTTGCACAACATGTGTTATAGAGCTAGGTGCATAGGCAGCTATGTATGAATTATTACTGTGTAATGTTCAGGTGTGATCATTGACTGTGTCTTATGTTTATTTATTTTGTTGCAGATTAACTGAAGGATGCCGCATACTTGCAAGAACCATCCTGACTCGTTCTGCTACATATGCGGAAAGTACACACCCTCAAAACAGAAACGTACTATCACATCTTCAGTAAAACGTCTGTATCGTGCCTACTTTGCCATTGAACTAGGAGATAAGGACAAGCCATGGGCTCCTCACTTTGCCTGTGTGAACTGTATTTCTGGGTTCAGCCATTGGATTAAAGGGAAACGTAAGTCAATGCCATTTGGTATACCAATGGTTTCGCGGGAACCGAAAAATCACCATGATGACTGCTATTTTTGTATGGTGAAACCACTGGGAAGGAATGCTAAAAGCATGAAACACATTAAATATCCAAACATTCCATCAGCTATGCGACCTGTACCACACAGTGATGACGTCCTAGTACCAATATGTCCTGAGAATGTGCACCGTAGCAGTTCTAGTAACTCTTCAAGTAGTGACCGTGAAGATGCAGATGTGGATGAAGAGTTTAATCCTACCGGGATCCGTGGGAAAAGCCCTCAGTTGTTTAAACAAACTGAGCTAGATGACCTTGTTCGAGATCTTGGGCAGTTAAAAGAATCTGCACAATTGCTAGGCTCAAGGTTAGGAGAGAAAGATCTTTTGGGAGGCAGCACACACTTTGCATGGTATAGGCATCGAGAGCAGGAATTTGTGCGGTACTTTACTAGGACAGATGATATGGTGTATTTCCATGATGTTTCAGGTCTTGTGTGACACAATGGGCAAGGAATACCATCCTGAAGAATGGAGGCTCTTTATCGACTCCTCTACAAGGAATCTGAAAGCCGTGCTACTTTTTAATGGCATAAAAGTAGCATAATTTTCCATTGCGCATTCCGTCACCCTGAAAGAAACCTACGCTACCATGTCACTTCTTCTTAACAACATACAATATTAGGATCACAACTGGCTTCTTTGTGGTGACCTGAAAGTCCTAAGTATTTTGTTAGGGCTGCAGGGAGGCTACACAAAACATCTATGCTTTTTATGCTTGTGGGGCAGCCGTGCAGATTCCGTACACTACTGACAAGTGCAATGGCCACAACGGACGGAATTTGTACCTGGCCGCCCTAACGTCAAAGCTCTACCACTTATACCAGCGGAGAGAGTGCTTCTACCTCCACTTCACATAAAGCTGGGATTGATGAAGAACTAAGTAAAAGCACTTCCGAAGGATGGAGAAGGGTTTAAGTACCTGTCCCACAAATTCCCTTCTATAAGTGATACTAAAATGAAAGCCGGCATATTTGTTGGACCACATATTCGTGAGCTTCTTTCAGATACCGGCTTTACTGAAGCATTAACACCTCATGAAAAAAGTGCTTGGAATAGTTTTAAGTCAGTTGTAACAGGTTTCTTGGGGAACACAAAAGCCGATGACTACGAGGAAAGAGTTGGGAACATGCTTCAAGCATATGAGACGGCTGGCGTACGGATGAGCATAAAAATGTATTTCCTCCATAGCCATCTTGACTACTTTCCTACCAACTTGAGTGACTTCAGTAAGGAATAGAGGGAGAAGTTCCATCAAGATATATCCGAAATTGAGCACCGCTATCAATGCAATTTGAGCGTGACGATGATGGCTTATTTATGCTAGTCGCTTCAAAGAAGCCGGACAACATCTGCTGATACATCGGCACAGAATAGAAAGTCTGGAACGCGTGCCTTTTAAGGAGAATAGCTGGCATCAACATTCAAATACAATGGTGATTTTCGTAAGCAGATATGTACATGCCTGTATGTGTGTAACGTACATTTATCATGATTTTGTTTCTTCTCAATAAAATAAAATGGCCTGTCAACCTCTGTTTGCCTTTACTTACCTATATGAATTTACAGGAATTTTATAGACCTTGCTCAGACGCATTTCTGCACAATAAACCTAAATCATTTAGTGTCGGTTATTACAAAAAAATGAGAACCTCCTTGAAAGAATGAGTATGATTTCTTGATTCAGCATGCAAAACTCTAATTGGAAATGGTAATGGCGTGTTTGTTGCAAGGAATTTTTTTTTTGAGGGGGGGGATGGAGCCCAGTGTTATCAGCGGCGTCTTCGGAATTTCGTTATTCGGATTGTTCTAGAATGGACACATTACGACCTAAACAATCTGAAATACATTATTCATAGTAATGAAAAGAAATGTAAATTCATAATCTACACAATTACATTTTGGGTGCTTATTTCTTGCTTTTGTCTCTATTATTAGGTTAAGCACAATAAAAACTTTCTCCTTCCGTCACTATATGTACGAGTACATCCTTCTCCGAAAGCTCAAAAGTATTGAAGTAATATTTAAAAAGAAATACCTACCATTTTGCTGATTACTAACCAAATAAAAAGGTAATGGGCATATTATTATGGAAAGAGAACCTGAGAGATGTCTTGGTGTCTTCGAGGCTGCTCGCCGCTCCGTTCCAAAGTCGCTGGACGCGTTCCAACTCGCTCTCGATGAAGGCGCGCTCCTCTCGCTCCCGGGCGATCTCGTTCTTCAGCCTGCGACGAGGAGACAGTTCACGGCGAGGCGCTACCGACACCCTTTATTATCATGGGACGCACAGCCCTATTCAAACTCTCTTTGGCATTTAATTCACCACCGCCCTATTTTTTCTATTCCTTTGCCTGGATATTAATTTCTCGCTGAGGGCGACAAGGGAATAGGGATAGTGAAGACAGAAAAATACAAACTTCTTCCATTTATCCCCGATCATTCAAACAAGAGATTCAATAAAGAGAAAAGAAGAGTGTGACTCTTCTTTTCACGTCTCCTGACAGAGGTCAAATTATTTTCCTATAGAAAAGGGATGAATAGAAAAGGAAAATACATTTATGTCCCCACTTTTTCTGTGTCGTTTGACAGAAATCTCAAATGAACTAGTTTTAGTTCGCGGCCTCTCGTGATTCCATCGCCAGCAAGGGAGAAAAAGCGACTGAAGTCGGTTGCCTAGCCCTTATCATTTTGGCCAAAGGTGGGCTTTTGAAGTATATCAGTCTCAAGTGACACATTTGAGAAATATGACCTTCAGTTTTGAACGATAGAAATCCCTTGTCAATTGGGACTTGATTGACTCCTTTCGGAAAAGCTTGTAGAGGGAGGAATCCAGCTCATTCTTCCTCCTCACGTCTAGTGTGGTCTCCCCATTTCTTTACTGCCACATCCGAATTTGGCCACAATAATGAGTTCCGCGAATGAATGTCCCCTTTCTAATTATTAAGTGGGAAAATGGAACTTGTATAATCCCAGCAGCAGTGGTTCACACATCGAAGAAAGCAACAGCCAAAAAGTGAATGCTCCAAGTCAAAGACAATGGAAACCTTCCATGAATGCAAAGGGACCCTGTAGCGAACCTCATCAACATAAAATAATGGGACCAGAGAGGTACACTCGTAACCTCCCTGAACAAGTTTATGCAATAACATAGCAGGAGAAAAAAAAACGGAAGAAGAGTATGAGCATTCAGGGAAACCCTCCATGAATGCAAAGGGACCCTGTAGCGAACCTCATCGACATAAAATAATGGGACCAGAGAGGTACACTCGTAACCTCCCTGAACAAGTTTATGCAATAACATAGCAGGAGAAAAAAAACGGAAGAAGAGTATGAGAGGACACTGAACAGCAGCAAACATTGAACAACTGAATAAAGGGGAAGGGAGGAAAGGGAGCATATATTCAAACCCCAGGAATGAGTATTAAGATCAAGCTTGTTCTTGAATGTTTCAACTGTGCCTTCGCGGTCCCTTTTTACCACAAGCGGTTTAATTTTAGTGATTTCCTATCTTTTATTCTTTATCTACCTATTTCCCTTTTTCTAGACCTAGATATGGTGCAGCTGGGTATTAAGTCGCTTAAAAAAAACTTGAAATCACGCATCCCACCTCTACAGGAATGTCCCAATAGGTATTGTGTTCTATATGTGGTTTACATGTGCTTGAGTCTCTCTTGAGGTTCAATATTGTTCTATATGTTTCTAAGCCTAAACTTATTGAATCCACACTGAGCAGTACTCCCTGTAGTGGTGTCCAAACCAAAATATTTGTTGTTGTTATCAGCAGCTGGAAAAACAGGAATCCATGTAGTGGTATCCGTTGTTTTTATAAGCGGCTTGAACAGTAGTACTCTCCGAAGTGGTTTCCGCCCCCAAATATTTGTTGTTATTATCATCAACTTGAACAGTAGTACACCATGTAGTGGTATCCACCCCCAAATATTTGTAGTTGTCATCCGCAGCTTGGACAGGAGTATGTCTCAATTTGAATTCGTGTTTGAATACTAATCCAATTTCTTGAGTAGATACCATTAGTTTTGAGGGTGGCAAATGACTCTAAATCATTCATTTGCACTTCTGAGGCAATTACATTACGAAATCCTTCATTTTCCTGCCACAACATTCGCTGTGAAACAATCTAATACTTTGCATGTTGCCTATAGGTAAGTGGCGCTATTGTTTCTCGTATCGTGGACGAGAAATGACAATCACTCGTGAGCCGGAATGCACAAGGGGCCGATCCTCTTCGGTAGTGGTTGTGGAGGGGGTGGGGGCTCCGTGTCGGATTATATGTTTTTTGACAACAACCAGCGATGGCGGGACCCTTTGTGACCACAGGGACGCGGAACCCATTCCGCATCATGGGTATGTGCATAGTACCCCATAGTACCTTCGCTAGTACCTCATCGTCAAGGTCCCGGAATAGAGGAGAGAGTGAGTATGTTGTGTTGTGAAGGCTGGAATGGAACGGATATCGGTGTTGTGATTGGCTATATGCATGATGATGCACATAGCATGAGGATGTGGAGCTACTGGCCTACGCAGAGGTAGTATCAGCGTATCCGCCTGATGCGTGCCCAACTCATGACGCAACTAAATGTTTTGTGTCTGCGCTTGCTAGCATTGAACCCGTGCCTTGGCGTCATAAATCCAACGCTATATCTACTGGGCTAGCGAAAGCCCCGCATGTTACCTATTATGCAGGGTCGAATATCCTTTTGCTAGACGTCAGGATTGAATGAGTGGAAACACAAGAATCAGACTTGCAAGTGGAGGATATCGCAAATGTAGAAGGAAACTGGATTATTAAAGCACAGTGCAGAAGTACTGTATTGCTTAGCCACTGCCCCTAATGCCGAAAAGAGGAAAACGCGGATTAGCAAGAAATGAAAGCACACATCTCTGCCACCTCCTCCAACTACAAAGGGTCTGTAAAAATGAGAACAAAAAACTTTAAAATCTTTCCCATTTACACGAATTAATGGAAAGTTAAAGGAATAATTAACAATAGTAAATTCAAGTAAAAAAATCCCAACGTCATACTGATAAAAATATCGGATTAACACAGATATGACGCAGTAACAATTACTATTAGAACATGCCTAAAATATAAGAGAGTCTGAC
Organism: Ceratothoa steindachneri; assembly: GCA_963969495.1. Taxonomy (NCBI): domain Eukaryota; kingdom Metazoa; phylum Arthropoda; class Malacostraca; order Isopoda; family Cymothoidae; genus Ceratothoa; species Ceratothoa steindachneri. The sequence continues at coordinate 44,044,452 of OZ018317.1, forward strand.
GAATCATATTTCGTGGTTGAAACCAAAATAAAGATAACGAATATGGTCTTAGCCATATCATATCAATCACCCAGAAGAAATTACTTGTACAAAACAACTTTATAAATATATTCAGTAAGACAAATTCAGCAATCATTGTAGGAGACGTGTATGCCAAAAAGCTATGAATCAGGTTATCGAGTAAAAAACAATATTAGAAACAATCTGCATCTACAAATTGAAAGAAAACTCTGCTACGAATGAACCGAGAGCTTCCATAGTTCATAACAGTGAATAGTACCAACAAAACCTGAAATCTATCTTGCCACCACGATAAATAAATTGACTACCCTCTGGCACCTACTGAGTACTGACATCCCATAGGCATAATGCTAAAAAATTATAAATAACCTTATCAAATCCAAACGAAACCCAGAGAATCATAGGCAGGAGCAAATTTATTCCTTGTGTTCCTTGATACTTTTAGTACGTAAATATGTCTGAGCCACCAAATCTTTTTTTTTTTTTAAATAACATCTGGGGAGTGGAGGAGTTACGAGAATAGAGGCCCCTTGCGCCCATGCGGCCCGTCGAAACCACGAGGTCAGTCCACGTGAGCGACGACCGTGAGAACAGTCAGAATATCGACCTGCTTTCCGAGATAAGCGATGGATCGGAATCTCAAACGCGCGCTTCTGTCGTCTCCCAGGGTGTTATCAAAAAACCCCCGCGGAAGTGTCTCCCATCCCTCAAGCGCTGTGTTGGTTCGTGGAGAGATCCCCCCCCCCTCCCCCTTGGCGGAGGCAGTAAAGGATCTGGATGTTCCCTATATATTGTCGATCCCAATAGGGCATCGACAGTATAGGCCTGCCTTTTACAACGAAACACGTCATTCTCGACCGCGCTCCTTTTTCTCCGCGAGCGGAAGGCTAGAATTATACCGAAGGATCTGAGCCCCAGTCAAGTTGCCCATCCTTGGTTTCGGTACATTTGGTTTGGCACGAATACTTCCTCCAGTTAGTGTTACTACTAGAGGTTAAACTCCCCATGGTTAAAGCCCCTTGAATAACCATCTGATCCATCGTTTCATCTCTTAAAGCCCCGAACCGAAGCCAGGCTGAGACGAATCATCTGTGGCTATTTCGGCCAGTCATCCCTCTGTGTGTTTGTACAGAGTCTCGCATCGCCTCTCGACCACCCATCCTTCCGTAGAGCCCGCTGTGAGTAGCGCTGATACGTTCGGTCCTTGGATACATAGAGTATCTATTGCTATTATTTTATTTAATCTATTTATTGTGTATAACTGTGTATATATTAAAGTTTATTTTTGTACCTACTTTTTCATATGCTTCATAGCCGGAGCCATCATTAGTTAATATCGGCCAACTGCACTCAATCTTTGGAATTTAAAATCCTTCGCACTCGTCTCCCATACCCCATCACTTCTATCCTCCATCTCTGTCGTGACCAGAGTAAAATCAAGGTCACGCGTTGACCTTTAGCGACCACGCCTATTGGGTAGAAGTGACGTATATGTTAGGGTCATTCTACGACAGGCTATGTTTACAATTGACATGTCTGGCTGAAAACGAGTGAAGTGCTTTCTCCCAAAGACACCATACAACTCTAAAGCAGGAGGATGAAGCATAATGTTATGGAGTACATACATAGAGTTGGTTTTGTGAGTATATTTTATTTAATAACTTTTATATAGGTGGATGGTTAGTTATTAAATTCTACGTGATTTTACCCATCTTCAATCCGTAAAGACAGCATTGTTCTGTATTCTCAAAACGCCCTCTCTCGCATTTCGACTGCTTGAATTATCCCTTTTAGTTCATAGATGTCAGGTGAGTTTTTTTCGATTAGACTTTCGGCTTAATAAACTGCGGAAAAGGGGTTTATATAAAAGAGCGTTGAGAAAATAAAGAACGAAAGTAGCATGCGGTGAGTTGCGAAAGGCTTACTGCGTCGCCGGACCTACCTTTGGCGAGCGGAGTATCGACTGTGCCACCCTGAGTCTCAAAATACTCATTCAAGCAAAACTTTTAAATCACCCACTTGCACTTCTCAGCACGCTACAAAACCACTATAAAAAAAATCGCAAGGGGGGAGAGCAGGAGACCGTAGAGGCCAGGGCGCACTGAATGACCTGCGACCTATCCGTCGCTTGGGCAGTGTCACGTAGATTCAGTGCCTGACCTAGGTTTCTCAATGGGAGCAGAGCTCCAAGGTTCATAAAAAGCAATGCATCACTTAGGCCTATAGCTCCCGCATTTGCTCATAATTAATGGTTGCCCAAAATAGTAAAATAGTGAGGTATCAAAACATGTGATATTTCCCTAGAACTATTATGGGTAGAAAACAAAACTTTTCCCAATAGTATCCCAAACCGTATTTATTGCAAATGAAGAGATTTTTAGTCGCGTGTATGCGATTCTTATAAGTTACTATGTTTGTCCGTAGGTAGTCGGACGGATGGTAACCATTTTACTTCCAATGAGTTTTTTGGCAATAACGTCGTATCTATTCGGCCGATTCTAACGAAATTTGAAACTCCTTATTGTTGTTTTACGTTCTATTTCGAATTATATAATTGCCAAGGTCTGCCTAAGGTTAGTCTGGGAATTATCAAGAGAAAACTAACTATGGTTCGGATTGCCCCACTTGTTGAAAGTTGTGAAGGTCATAAGTCAGAATAATTGGGAGCACGTGACCTAGATCTGTTGACCTTGTTCCTTCGTTCAATTTGGATTTTCTGAGCCCATTAGCGATGATTAGGGCGGTTAACAATCCTGGTCAGGTGAAAATGAACCTCATCAGACCACAAAATCACTAGCAAATGCATAGGATTTGCTTCATTTCTGACATTGAATATATTTTCTTCCAAAGTTTCTACACAACCTGAACCTTTGACGGGTGCCATTTTTCTTCTTTCAAAATAATTAAAATGTTGCGCGGCTCAATGAAATTTACAATGTTGCTCGTCCTGTTGAAATTTGCGGCTTCTTATTTAAAATGGATAACGAGTGACATTTTTTCCCGTTCGACTTGTCCTTTTTTTTATTTTCCTGCGCACATTTTTCACACAACAAACTTGCATCAACGATATGTCTCCTGCCGGAGACTTATGTGTGCTGAAAGCTTATGACGCTGTTTGTCCACTCAAACCACACTACATTTGGTTCTCTCAATTATGAAAACTCAATAAGCCTTACTATTTATGCTTACGTGAGGCAGAAACTAAGGATTACAAGCTTACACAAAGACACAGGCCCGGGTAACTGACCCAGACTATGCGCAAACAAGAGGAAAAGTCCCTCCAATTAGATGATAAATGGTTTTCCATGGTTCAAATCACTTACAAGTGCCTTTGAATTGCTAAATGAGGTTTCTGCCATTAGATGGCGCCCCCCAGCGCCAAATCTGATTGCAGATTTGAAATCTCCAAGGGTGGATAACCGTATGTCCCATGGTCATAGGGGTTATTTCATGGCTCTAAATGGGTATAATTGAACTTTACTCCTTTTGAAAATAAAGCGGCGCTTTGACCTGGCGCTTCGCCGCAGGTAAAAAGAACAAGATATTCGGCCTTTCTAACCTAAAAATTATTTAAGAACTCTAGTTTATTTGACATGATTTTTTCTTATAAATCATTTGCTTTCGTATCGGTACATGTGTTTTCTTCGCAGTTTCTTCAATTCGATATATAGATTTAAAAACAGTTTAACCGAAAAAAAGACAAGACTATTAAAACCGTTAGAGTTAAAAGACCCACTGTACATCTTTCGATTTTGATCAGTCATTATTCTTAAAACTTTGTAGTCTTTATTTCGCCCTCGAATTCATTTCTTGGCTGTGCTTATGCTGAAAAGACACACCAGTCAATTCTCCCTAGTCGATCGAAAACAACATTGAAATCACAACCTTTGTTTGCTGCCTTGCTTATTTTGGCGTCTAACCTATTAGGATTGGTTGTTTGCAGCGGTTCTCGACTTGAATATTCTTCAACCAATACATGTTTATAGTAATAATTAAATATAACATTTAACTACGTGTGAGTTCGACTTAAAAAGAAAATTACCGGTAAATAATTTAAGTCTTTTGTCGTCCTCTGTATCGAATATCTTGGCTATAAATTCAAAATAACCACATTTTTCACTGGTATTTTTGAATGACATAGGAGAGGCAATGAAGAAGACAACGAAGAAAAAACTGTGCTCACCTGAAGATGTGTCCCTCCAGCTGTTCTCGCGTCATGGTCTTCAAAGGTACTCCATCGATAATTGCCGGCGTTCGGCCACTGCCTTGCTTTTTGGCGCCGCCCTTGGATTTTACCTTCTCGCCCTTCTTCTTCGCCGGCTGCGACAGAGATCTGATTAGCTCATGGGGAGTACAAACAAGTCACCCAGACACACAAACAGGCATGGTGAAAATCACATCAAACGAGATTCAACCGAAAGAGTACAAGTTCCGTTAATGTGGAAGTTATCGTTCCTCTAAGTTTCTATACTCATTGTACAAACTCTGACCGCGGCCATGACGAACTGATTTTTCTAACAGTCATTATATGATTTGAATTTGTTCGGGATTTCGAACGTTGTAAAGACTAGCCGCCATGTACTCAAGATTAGCAGACCGAAACTAAGCTGGTAAAAATAAGCTGTTCTGAGAGGTGTCTATTTGTAGGAAATAAAGAAAGTTGAATTATTGAATATTGGATATTTCGACACAAACAAAATAAATAACCTGCCAATGTAGGATAACAATATTTAAAGACCACTAACTTCATCAAAAGTTTAAGTGAATTAATAATGAGCAGCAATTGTCCCGCGGAAAGCATGAAAAGTCTCTTGCTTCTTTTTTTCTCTCATAACACAACTCGACTCAGCTTGTAACGATAAACTAACTTAAAAATAGCTCGTAAATATAAGCTACCCTCAAGCACTCTTGTGCTCTTGATCGTTATAACATCCAGTATTGTTCCCAAGTTTATTCATTATTGTATTCTTTTCCATTTGTTCTTTCACCCATCTATTTCCAATACAGTCGCCACCGGACTCATCCGGGGGGGGGGGGAGGCAAGGAATCTTTATTAACCCTGAAAAGTTTTGTAGAATACAAAATAAATATTAATTACGAAAAATCCTCTAAAGGGGATGTTTTCCTGTATAACTCAATTTGGGCTTAAACAAAAATAGATACAAATAATTATTCGATTGCCTTCGGTTACCTTGCATCTCACTTATAACCTGCTCTTACGAATACTCCGTAAACCTCCTCATATGAGGTCTGCACGCAATGCCCCACTCCCTTTCCAAAATTATGAACCATGTCAGTGCCAGCAAATAAGTGAGTTTGGACCCAGTTCATCTAAATCGAGGTTCGAGGGAGAAAAATACGAGCTCAAAAATCGGCGACGCGGAGACTAGAATTGACTCTACGTATTGGAGGAAAATGAGGGTACTGTTAGGGCAACTTGATGAAGTGTTTTCAGTGGGGGACAGACACAGGAAGAAAAGGGCGACAAGGATCGTAGCAGCGCGCTTGTTCCACTCAGTAAGGTGTCCGAAAGTAGAATGAAGTTGGTACCCAAAGCAAAAGGTCTCAAAATACGGTCTAGGTTTCATCCTCTATATTGAGATACAGATTTGACGGTGAACGACAATACCAAATACCAAGCAGGTGGAGGACGAGGGCAAGTCTTATCTGATTCCCTCTGGGTAAGAGGTCCAGAGTTATAAAGTACCGAAGAATGGTAAGATTACAATATATTTCGAGAATATTAGTGTGATTTTACAGAAAATGCAGATAGAACAGAGCGACAAGATAAAGAAACCAATGTATAAGCGAAGAGGAGTGATTAAGTGAATAACAATTTTGACTGTACTGTATCAAAATGTGCTGGTGAGCACGAAATTTACTGCAGGAGGAAATATCGTAAATGTGGGCACGAAATCAGGTATGCATCGGCAGGATGCCGAATTAGGGAACATCAGTCAAATAATAATTCAAACTTAGTCGTAATTTTGCCGAGCTGATTTTGTGGCATTGATTTATAATTATGAAATGTGTATAAACGAAATTACTCATAGTTCCGGCAGTGCTGGTGATCTTACGTAAAAGTATTCTAATTCACACGTTTATTAACAAAAACATACACTTACCATTTCATATATATTATATAGAAGAGAGATAAAAATTAATCTTTACAAAATGAATGAGATCAAGAACTGTTCAGTTGTTTAACTTTCATTGCCATGGCAACGCGGTGGCTTCAAACGGTGCAATAGCAGTATAGATCTGCACATTGACGAGAGAAGCAAAATCGGGGAAATGATATCATGTTTTTTAACATGAGTTCGTATTATTATGTCTGTGTGTACAAAACTATTGTTTATCTTAAGAAATAATGAGGACGGTTTCTGAATTCCTTTGTGATCTGCGTGTCGCCCGAGGACATATTTAAAATTAAGTTGAATTAGCTTATATATATATATATATATATATATATATATATATATATATATATATATATATATATATATATATATATATATATATATATATATATATATATATATATATATACATATATATATACATATATATATATATATATATATATATATATATATATATATATATATATATATATATATATATATATATATATATATATATATAGAGAGAGAGAGAGAGAGAGAGAGAGAGAGAGAGAGAACTACAAAACTAGGAAGGACTAGCAAAGACATTCGCGTCCAATCAAGGCCAGTCCGAGAGCTAATATGATTATCATCACCTCAACTTAGGGAATACAGTACATGCATTCAATATATCTATATCTTCAGGTACACACTTACCTACAAGTGTACCTACATTTCATGCAATTCCTAAGTACCTACACACTTATCTACGAGTGTACCTACGAGTATAACAGCACAAGTTCTAACATGTATATTACTTCTCGCTCTCATATAAGCTGATAAGATAACTCTCCTCTCTCCCGCAGCACTGCCATTGCTTGTGTTGAATATAATAATGACACAAAAGCCGGAAAAGAAAATGTCAAACACATTTCGACTCAAGCTCTACAAACAACTAACAGCTGGCATCATTTGGAGGAGCGAAGGGGGGCTGGCGCGCTTATGCATATCTACTTCGTCCTGATTTTATAAGGTTATCTTTCGGGTTCCTACTAGGTTCCATTTACACGCAATAGTACTCGTCCAATATGTTTTTTAATACTTTAACCGACGTATTTCCACTACTCGGTCGGGTAGGCTGTTCCACGTTTGGGTGATTTTATAGGTAAAAAGAAATTGCGCTATGCCACTGTTGAATCGCTTGTTGTCTACTTTATATCCATTTTACGGGTATTCGCCCTATAATCCATCTCGATGAATAGCGAATAATTTAGGTTGGAAAACCTTTTCGAAATAAACAGAGTAGTTCTGTAGCCCTCCCTGTGATTGTTAAGATAATGAAGAAATAGAAGAAGAGTGTACATACTTTGTTCACTATATTATCCCTTAATATCAATTTGAATTTAGATCTCCAAGTCACCATAGCCAACTTGCAAATGGCATATATAATCTTAGGGGATTTAAATGCAGATCATCTCCTTTGGGGCTCAGACATTACCAATTTTAGGGCAAGGTTTCTAATTGATTTTCTTATGAGTAGGGATTTATTTATACTTAATAATCCTTCTCCTACATACTTATCCGATAGCACAGGTAGATACTCTCATATTGAAATTAGCATTGCATCACTATTCAAAGCAACAAAATGTGAATGGATAACCACCTTATTTAAATGATAGTGACCATTTTCAATATTTTTAATGTAAGAAGACAATGATTCTAACAATCTAACTCCAAATATTCATTCAAATAGGGGGAAAGATAACCTAAAAAAGGCTAACTGAGCACTGTATACGAATACAGTTAGACTATCGCATGATTACAAATCTACTTCTGAGACCTTTCAAGATATCATTGAGTCTATTAAGATTGCTGCAGATATTATCATCTCTCACCAAAGTCCTTATTATGATGCGCAGTACGCTAAACCATGGTAGAATAAGGGATGCTCACTGGCAATCGAACCCAGGACGGTATAACATAGGATCTTTAAAACAAATGCCATATTATAAAACTTTATAGCTCACACGAGTGCAACGGCTACTGTAAGATACATAGCAAAAAAAGAAAAGAAAAGCAAGATAGCACCATCATTTTTCTCTAGTTCGACTTCCCAAAGCCTAACTTTTTATTTATGGAGTAAAATAAAAATGTTTGTAAGAACTAAAATGCCAAGAAAAAATCAACTTTGCACAGGAAACAATAGAATTAGTTCCCCAGATTAAGTGAGTAACCTTTTAGCTATGCACTTCGCAAGTATCAACAGCATTAACCATTGGAGAGAACCTTTTGTATACCACATGGCAGAAAAATAATTCATCCTTGTCAATTTTGATTACCATACTGAGTTAAAATATAATAGATTTCCCAATTTCATAACTAAAGTTTGCTTTACGAACGGTGAAAGACTCTGCCCCTGGCATAGACTGCATATAAGTTTAATTCTTAAAATATCTCCCAGAACAATGACCTATGGAATTTCTTAGCTTTTATAATAAATTGTGGCTAAATAATCAATTCCCAGATTAATAGAAACTCTCTCTTCTTCTACCTCTACTTTCAAGTTGAATGTAATGATACATACTCATAATAGTTTTGTATGCAAGACTTCTCCAAGGGTGTGTACTGAGCCCTACTCCTTTCCTCATTCATATTAACGATCTTTTCCATGGAATCCCACAGATTACTACAAACAATCTTTACGGATGATTGTGTCATGTGGATCATATCAGAGGATTACAACTATCTTTAGATAATATGCAAGTAGCACTTGAGAACTTAGAAGGCTGGTCACATCAATATGGTCTAGATTTCACATCTTATACACAAACGAACAAACAACTTTTCTAGTCGTTCAGTCCCACTACATAACAATTTAAAGCTAAAAAAAAACACACCAATAAGAAGAGTAGCGTCTTACAAGTTCCTTGGCATGATACTTGATAGGTCCCTTACATGGAGACATCATATAGAGATTCTACAGAATAAGTACCAGTGTAGATAGAGGGGATTAGGAAAAGGGCAAATAAAAAATAAAGAAGGAAAGTAGAGTAGGCGAGTTGCCAATAGCTTCCCGCGTCGCTGGACCACTGTTAGCCAGCGACGAATCCACTCCACCATCCTGAGTCTCAAAAAGGTTCATTCAAGCGACGATTTTTAAAAACCGCTCGCCTGTACTTCTCGTCACGCTACACCAGAACCCTCTAAACATTCTTTGATTACTATCATATAAATCATGGGGTTGAGACAGAAAAACATTGCTTATGATATACAAAGCACTCGTACGTTCCAATTTAGATTATGGATTATTCCTTTACACTAATTCACTTTCCACACATCTTGTTGTGGATCGGATTCAATTTTACGGCAGTCTTTTAGTCACTGGTGCCCTACGCTGAACTCGTGTAGTTATCTAGAAGCAGAATCTGACATAATGCCTCTAAACTATCGCAGTCTACTGCGAGTATTAAAATATACCTCTTGTAGTGTTTACCTCAGGCCGCCTAACGGGACGGCCTGAGGTAAACACATAAGGGAACAAATACAACGAGATACAAAAAAATAAATTGTATTTAAGTATTAAAACCCTTTAGTGTCCAACGTTTCCATTTTGAGAACATAACTTCTAAATGACTTTTAAGTGCAATGTTCAGCTTAATTCAGTTATTGATCATCCCAAAATGTAAAACTATGTTTTATTCTATTTTTTTATATATTTCTATAAAATGAAATTTTAGTAATCATATTAGGGGTTATCAAATATATACAAATATTACAATTATCACTTAATATTATAAATATAATAGAAAAACTGTTGAAATTTTTAATACCTTTTTATAATTTGATATTATAATTTAGAATATGACTTTAAAAATAATTATTAAAAGTTCTAAGATCTACGGTTAATCTTGTATATAAAAAAATACAAAGAGATACAAAAAATAAATTGTATTTAATTATTAACAGAGAATATTGCGATTGAAGATAATTAGTTTAGTAAGAGATAATTGATTGGATATAATGCAAGATACAAAATTGGTAGAAAAGTTTTACATTTTTATATCCCTTTTACAAATCCTTGTTTTATTTTATAGTACCTCGAAAATGGGCCTGTACAGCCCGAAACGTCGGAATATATGAATTATGTTTCAATTGTATTTACTTTCATCCTGAGCCTGAAGATCCGCCTCTGTAGGAGCAATATATATATATATATATATATATATATATATATATATATATATATATATATATATATATATATATGCAAATTTTGTTGAAGACTATGGTATATTTCGCCTGGATCAATTTCCTTTGGCAACTCTCTATTCTTCTACGAGTAGCTGTCTTTTTTAGTCCATCTTGTAGATGGTAGATAACTTGTCTTATATTCATATCTCTCTTTAATAAATGCGTTTGGTGAAAAACAAATTAAATTGCTGAGCTTTCGATCATCTTCGGAGCGTCTTTAGGTATTCTTTGCTCTTTAACCGATGAAGTATGGTGGAGTCAGAATCAGGCTGAATGAAAAGAAGAAGATGGTATACTCAATTTAGTAGATGATGGGATAGTAGTAGATAAAAGTGGGTGAAATTTAAAGCGGGGAGGGATATTTTTCCCTAGTAGGAGGTCATCACATTATGTTCTTTCTTTTGATTTTTCCTTTTTGTCTTATTTGTGGTATGTCGTGTTTTTCTATGTTTGTTTCTTTTTGTGTTGTTAGCGTGTTCTTCTTATTGTTAGTGTTTCAATTCTTGCGTACTTATTTTTGGGTTAAATTCTTGAGCATTCAAACCTTTAATAGCTGTTAGCTCTGCAATTTACCACGTGTTGTTTTAATGTTATGTTATTTGGTCTCTCTGTTTTTATTTCGGTTGTACTGTGTTAGTTTTTTGTGTTCCTGTTTTGTGTATATTTATGAAATATTTTCCTGTAAGCAGAACTTAGTACTTGGGAACTGGCTACGACGTGAGACTTTCTCTCGTAGTCGTGCAGGTATATTAAGTCTGCCACCAGTTCCCTGTAATTCCGGAATGACAACATTCGCAAAGGTTGACCAGACCCTTCTTCCCAATTTATGGGTGAAGATGTTAATAGGGTCCAGTTTTTTCCTTCTATGGAGATCCATCTGCCAATATTGGTCAGGCCTTCTGGCTTTTTTAATTATTAAGGATGCCGAGTTCTGTACGCGTTGCAGTTTTCTCATTGAGGTTTTGCTGGTCGCTTGAGTCAATACTGCGGGGTAGATGAGCTTAGCCCGAAGGTACATCAGGTATATTTTCCTAATGTTGGTCGAGCTAAGATCTCTAAACCTGTATAGCTTGGAGATTTATCTCTTTGTCAGGTTCCGCCTATCCGTGTAGTGTCTCGAGTATCCGTGTTCGGAGATCTTTAAGCCCAGGACCGTGCCTCCAGCGGAGTAGCCGTATCTCCTCCCATCGTCGATGATGGGCCACGTCAACGTGCGGCTCAGTGGGACGGTTTTGAACTTGTCCCTATTAGTTCTGATCTTCCAGCGTCTCTCGTACCAGTTAATGTTATTGATTTCCACTATTGTGCACATTACCTGATCCCTTGCTTTCTTCAGCGGGCACGGAACGATATGGGTGACTTCATCTGCAAGTTGCAGATACATCGTGTCCCTGTGCACCGTTGTTGGGAGATCGATGGTAAAGACCAAGTAAAGCAGTGGGCTCAGTCAACTTCCCTGTGGAACGGCCGCCTTGAGTTCGAATTCAGGTCCTCTGTATCTTTAGATCATGAGACATGCCCTTCTGTCTAAGATAAAGTCACAAAGGATCCTTTCCAGGATTGGGTCCAGCTGGAGATTCAGGATCTTGTATTGGAGTCCTTCCAGCCAGACTTTATCAAAGGCCTTCTGCACGTCCCTCAACATTATGTCTACATAGTACCCATTCGCTCGGCAAAAGGCTACTTTTTCTGTTAGGAGCGTCAGAGTTGCATTTGTGCCCCTTATTTGGCAGAACCCGTATTGTTGGGGGTTATGCGCTCCTAAAGCGCTCAGTTGAGCTTGTAGCCTATTAGCTATGATCATTTCAAAGATCTTACCGTGCATCTCCAGAAGAGGGATCGGGCGATAGTTAGCCACCTGGTCTAGGGGCTTGTTTCCTTTCGGGATGAAGATGATTTTAGCCACCTTGTACCTGTCAGGAAAGTAGCCTGTATTCAGGGCAGCATTCATGGTGTTAACCAGTCCGTGTATGATTTGCCTCGGGGCATTCATGAGGTTGTTTTTCGTGAGCCCAGACCAGCCTGGGGCCCTTTGCTTGAAGGACCTTATGGTGTTCATGGTCTCTTCGAAGGTTATTGGGCACCCGTGGCCAACTATCTCTCTTTCCTGAGATACTTGCGGGTGGAGATGGGTTCTATGTATCACTGTGCCGAGGTCATCCAGCAGTTGGTCTTCGAATTCCTGGTCGAAGTCGTCGTTCTCCTCAGGGGCTATAGCGAAAATCTTTTTCCAGTGTGTCCTAAATCTTTTTTCGAGAGACTCTGGATCCTCAATGATTTCATCTCCATCTTTTATTTATGTTCTGGCTTTGGTGGGCAATCCCCTAAGTCTTCGGACGCTCTTCCAAAAACTTACTGGACTGTCCTCACTGCCCAGCCTACCAATGATGTTACTCAAGATTTTCTTCTGTTTCTCTGTGATTGTGTGTTTTAGTTCCTCGCTTGTTTGTCTCATTCTGGCTGTCCTTACCCGATTTGGGTCTGCCCTGCATATTTCTTTGAAGATTCCCCTATGTTCCCGAACGATTTCCCTCATCTCGTCCATCCACCTATGTTGTGGGATTATTTTATAAGAGATCCTGAGGACGCATCTCTCATCGGATTGAATGGGGATATTAGTGATGGGGTTTATCTCATCATCTATCTCTTCGAGATTGACGTCTTCCAGGTCAGCTGGTTTATACTCGCAGAGTATCTCTCTATATAGCCCCCAGTTAGCTTTTGCATAACTTTTCCTAAGTGGGACGGGCTTGAGAATCGGTGCAAGCGAGATTGTTGTGAGTATCGGGATATAGTCGCTCGGTACTACAAGTCCGGGCTCGTTGCTGATGTTAAAGGGGAAGTTACGGCTCGCTAACACTATGTCCGGTTTGGTTATTGAACGTTGTGTTGGGTAGGTCGGTAAATCCGGTCCTACTCTCTGGATTCTATCTCTTTCGAAAAGTAGTTCCAGATTCCTTCCCCTTTGGTTGGTGCTACCGTAACCAGACGCTGTGCATCAGCCATTTTTCCTCGCCCAAAGATGTTGAAAAGGTTGGGAATTGGCAAGTATTTTCGGTGGGGCTGCTGATAGGCCGCTGCCACAGTTAGGCCTCCCACTAAGGTTGGGATTTCGACAGCCACGAATGATTCTTCTAAGTCTGGAAGTGTTTTGTATGTGATGTTTTTTTGGATCGCGATGGTTGCACCGTCGTACCATTCTTGTGTATGTTTTTTTTTATCACAGTGCAATTTGGTGTTTTTATTGTGTTAATTTCTGTGTCTACACCGTGTTCGGAAATGAGGATCAGGTCGGGATCCACTGTACGGAATATATTTCCGTAGGGAATAGATTTCCCTTCGCATCCGTTAACGTTTAGTGAGAGTATTTTTAGTGTGTTGTTTGTGTTTTCCATGTTTTGTTTGTTTGGTGTTCTTCTAGTCTATGTGGGTGTATGTATTACCATTTACTTCTTATCCCGTCTCTTTTTGCCATTTCCTATTTTTTCATCTCTGCTTCACTTATGGTGAGGCAGGAGTTCCTGTGCAGTTTTATCTTCGCTGCCATGAGCGCCTCATCTACTGTTGCCTCTTGTGCCTGCGCATCGTAAGTCCAGTTTAATTGGCAAGTATTTATCCCCTTAACAATCTTCCTAATGCTTGGGTTGGCTGGGAATGGGGTCAGATCAGTTCTGTAGAACTGCATTTTTAGCTCTTCTCCATCAAATTTGGTGGTTTGTTGGTGAGCTTTTCCCCTGCTTCTACTCATCGACCTTTTACTTTCTTTTGGGGGTTGGACCTATTCTTCTTCGTCTTCAGAGGAGGATGCGGAGCTTGAGAGGTTACCCTCAGCCTGTTTTATTCTCTTTGCTGCTATTCTCCCCTGTATTTCTCGTTTTCTTTTGGCCTCTATTCTCGGGTCCTTATTTTTGGATTTTTGAGGGGCTTGTATTGTTTCCTGGTTTTCATTTACTTCCGCTCTTTCTTCACTTGATGGAAACGGCGTCGCTTGGGCTTCTTCCTCGGGTCCGTATTGCAGTTGCTGGATGTCCCCCGATGGAGGGTTGCCTGGAAACCACATTTCCTCGAGTCCATTCTTTTTGAGCATGGTTTTAAGCTCGGTTGCAAAACAGCCTGGGTTGGTGATGTTTCTCACGTGTGCGTACAGAATACACATGAGGATTTTTATGGAGTCTTTATTTCCTACCTTCAGATAAGTATTTGGAGCGGCACTTTCTACTGTCCTTGCGGCGGTAGCTTTTGCTGCTAGGGAATAGGAGGTATTGGCTCTCCTAATTCCCTCCGCCTTTTACTCGTCTGCTTGAATGAAAAGAAAACGGTTTTTAACGGATATTTATTCCGCCTCGCTTAAGCGTAACATCAAGGGAAATGAGCCCATCCAGTGAGTGGAATTTTTAGAACAACTTTAATGTTCGATTCCAACTCGTGGCCTGACTGTTGAGGGCCGTCTTTTCTTCGTTTATTAAGATGGCTTCTAAGATGTTTAGCTGAACATCTTAGAAGCCATCTTAATAAACGTTATACGGACCTAGTCCTTAGAGATGTTTCAAAAGCTTTTGACAAAGTATGGAGAGTTGGCTTGAAATTTAAGATAAAAAAACTAGGACTCCCCTCACCACTAACAAAGTGCTTGTGCCACTACATCACAGATAGATCAGCCTATATATCAATAGAAGGCTTTAATGGACCGTACCTTGAAATCCTACAGGGGGTTCCTCAAGGGGGGTGTATAAGCCCGACACTCTACAGTATATACACAATGGATCTTCCCAGCACAGTTAACGAATACACCAGATATATACAGTTCGCTGATGATATCATGATTATAGTGAGTAGCACATATAGCCCCCCTCCCCCCCAGACGATGGCAAGGATAACAGCGGCTGAAATAGCGAACATTAACGAATTTGGGCGAAAATGGAAGATTAGAACAAATGCAGACAAGTTTACTATCATCTTATTAGGGAGAAGAAAAATAGACATAATTAAAGTGGACAACAGCAGATATCGCTATGGAAGTGAAGGAAAAGTACTCGGCCTCAAAATCAGCCAGCAAGGCTACGTCAAACACGTAAAGGGACGGATAGTATTAGCTAAAGCAAATTTAACCAAATTCTATCAATTTAGAGACTTGAAGGAGGAAAACAAAAGAAAAATATACAATGCTGTTTGCCGGTCTACGTTGCTCTACCCTGCTGTTCCACTGAACAAACTCCATAAAATGAACACACTTAAACTTCAAAGAGTTCAAAATACAACATGTATATATTATCTAAAACACGATAAGAAGAGAATACAAAAGACAAAGTGACCTGCACTAAGACATCGGTCTGAAATCAATAAATGTCTTTGCACAGGAGAAGATGTAAATTATGGGGAAAGTTAAATGATATATTAACCGACGAAGAAAAAAGAACCATGAACATCCTGCACAACTACAGGGAAAATAATAAAGGTAAATTTAGAAGCGGAAAACCTATTTCAAGAGAGGACCCGCCCCCAATATATAGTAGGTGAGATTGCAAAATGATTGCACACATTAAAATAAAAGAATCTGCGTTAGCCATTGAAAGAAGAAAAGTGAAAAAAAGGAAATAGTGGAGCGAGAGCTTCCTTTATACGAAAAATATAACGTGAGGGATAATAAATAAGAGAAATACAACGGAGATGGCTGGTCACCCAGCAAACTACATTAATTCAGACTTATTCTTTTTCAACACTCTACCCTAAAATCTACTCTCCACTCTACTCTTACTGTACACTTTTAGCTTATAACTTTTTTCAGACGTAGGACGATCTTTTCATTCAGCCTGATTATGACTCTACCATACTTCATCGGTAAAGGAGCAAAGAATACCTAAAGACGCTACAAAGATGATCGAATAAGATCGAAAACTCAGCAATTTACTCTATTTTTTACCAAACGCATTTATTAAAAAGAGATATGAATGTAGGACAAGTTATCTACCACCTACAAAATGGACTAAAAAAGACAACTAGAAGAATAGAAATTGCAAAAGGAAATTGATCAAGGCGAAATATAACATGGTCCTCAACAAAATTTACATTTAAGTATAGCAATGCCCTCTGGCTTTCCTATAAAATATTAAATGTATCAATATTCAATGTTATCGCAATGCCCTCTGGCATTCCTATAAAATATTAAATTTGTCAATATTCCATTAGCATACTTTTTTGAATTCAATGTAAAATTATCCATTATAAATCATCGATCCAAAATCTCAAATAATTTATAATATATAATTGCCATTCAAAAATCAATGACTAAGATATTCTTTTCGTCCACACTTACTTTTACCAATACACACGAACGAACGCACGCCTTTAGCTGCCAGCTTTGAAGCAGTCACCCGTCCATTCGTGCTCTACTTTACTTCGAATCAAGGTCAGATATAAATCCTCTCACACTTATTCTCTGCAAACTGCCATACGAGAGTAGGTCCTAATTCTTGTTACTTCTCTCATTGCAGATCCCAATCCACAGTCCATCATAGTTATTTTACCACATCATAATTACCACATCTTAGTTATCATATTTTAGTCATCTAATTACCACATAGTTACCAATTACTCGCACCGTGGAATTGGCTCATCCTTCTCCAGGAAACCCCATCAGCGTCGCCTCCGATGCATCTTCAACCCACGTAGGTGCAACTTTGCAGCAGAAAGTTGGTGACAAATGGCAACCTCTTTATTTCTTTTCTCACGCTCTTACAGACCCTCAACAGAGATATTCAACGTTCTCTCGATAACTCATCGGAATATATCTCGCTGTCCCGCACTTCTATCATCATTTGGAAGGGCGTGAATTTGCCATTTTTACTGACCATAAGCCCTTGGTCGGTGCATGTTCGTCTCGTAGTACTTCGTCAGTACACACTGCAGTTGACACTCGTCATCTTGACTTCATCCTGCAGATAACGAATGATATTCGCCCCGTTCCTGGTTATTCAAACGTCGTACCGGACGCGCGCTCTCGCATCTCATCAATTTCGGGCACGCAACTCTCCTACACTGCGCTCATTAATCATGCAACAATAGTGTTTGCCCAGGAACAAGATGAAGACACGCAAACACTGCGTCACTCTTCTCAACTCGTTGTTCGTCAGATCGACTTGCCGGACAGTCGTTCCAGGCGCATCCTGGTTGACTATTCAATTCCTGACTGTCCTCGTCCTCTCATTCCTCTCGCTTACCGTCAGCACATTTTCGACCAAATTCATGATCTCTCTCTCTCTCTCTCATCCTGGCGTCAATGCCACACGCAAGCTCGTTGCATAACGCTTCGTTTGGCCAGGTATGAATGCTGACGTGGCCAAATGGACTCGCTCATGCCTGCCATGCCAGCGTGCTAAGGTCCATCGCCACATAAAAGCTACCCTGGCCCCTTTTCCTCTTCTTTCGTCACGTTTTGACGCCGTTCACGTCTATCTAGTATGTCCTCTTCCTTACTCCCGTGGTTGCAATTATTGTCTCAGCATGATCGATCGTTTTACTCGTGGCCAGAGGCGGTTCCTATCTCTGACATCAGAGCTTCCACTATCACTCGAGCCTTCGTTTCAACATGGGTTGCTCGTTTTGGTGTTCCCTCAACGATCATGACTGATCGTGGCAGCCAGTTTGGATCTCACCAATGGGATGCACTCATGTCCATCCTTGGCTCCTTTCACCTTCGTACTACAAGCTATCATCCACAGAGTAACTCTAAGGTAGAACGTCTGCATCGGACCATCAAAGCAAGCTTACGCTCCACCGATCCAAACATGACTTGGGTGGACAGCTACCTTTGATTCTCCTTGGCATTCGCTCGTCCTTGAAAGATGATTTCGCTTGCTCTGCAGCGGAATTAGTTTACGGTACTCAACTTCGTCTTCCCGGTCGAATCTTTTCTTCCTCTGACCGACCTCCACCTACCTTCTCACCTAGATCCTTCTTCATACGTACATAACTTTGTACGGGCGATGGCTGAAGTTAAGCCAACTTCCCCAAGAGTGCATGCTAATTATAAAACCTTCGTGCCAAAGGAGATGACAACATGCCCCATATTTTCGTCTGTCGCGATTCAGCTCGCACTTCATTGCAATTAGTCTATGACGGACCCATTCTCGTCATCTCCAGGAAGCCGAAATTCTTCGTCCTAAAGCTTGGCACCAGGCAAGATACTGTCTCTATCGACTGCCTGACCCCGTTTATACCGAAAATGTTCATCTAAAACCATTATTACCTAATTCTCCTCCTACTATACCCCTTTATGGTACAGTAATCCCCCAAACAACCACCCCTGCTACTCCAACTCCACCTTTCGTTTTGCTGCCTCCTCCTCTTTTGTTGCAGGAACCATCGTCGGCAGAAGTGATCAGTCAGGAGCAAATCTCTCCCATACTTGCCACTCCATCAGCGAACAACGGGACTCAAGACTCCCACATCCCGCTTAAAGCAACCTCGGAAAGAACCAACAAGCGGATCACCTTCGCTCCATCAACCTTCTCTCATGTCGGTTCCTCATCCAACGCTGCTGGCACTGCCAGACTGAATCTGTGCCCTCGCAGCCTAACGAATGGCACTGTCACACGCTCTGGTGGCGTCGTCAGAAGGCCTCGGCGTTACTCTGACAGCGGAACTTAAATAAAAAAGGGGGGGGGAATATTCTTAAGGGGGCAGTGTTATCGCAATGCCCTCTGGCATTCCTATAAAATATTAAATTTATCAATATTCCATTAGCATACTTTTTTGAATTTAATGTTAAATTATCCATTATAAATCATCGATCCAAAATCTCAAATAATTTATAATATATAATTGCCATTCAAAAATCAATGACTAAGATATTCTTTTCGTCCACACTTACTTTTACCAATACACACGAACGAACGCACATCTTTAGCTGCCCGCTTCGAAGCAGTGACTCATCCATTCGTGATCTAGTTTACTTCGAATTAGGGTCATTTATAAATCCTCTCACAATTATTTTCTGCACAAACTGCCATACGAGAGTAGGTCCTAATTTTCGTTACTTCTCTCATTGCAGATCCCAATCCACAGTCCATCATAGTTACATTACCACATCATAGTTACCCTCTTTTAGTTATCATAATTACCACATAGTTACCGCATCTTAGTTATTTTACATAGCATACATTCATTCTACTTTTCATTACTTCCATACATTGCATTACGTTTTGACTTCCTTATAAATTCTCAATTTAATAATATCAGTCATCCATATAATTGTAATAACCGCTCACTATTTATTTCCTAATTCAATTCTCTCATTGTGCATTCGTTGATTTTGTAAATCTATTTATTTTGTTTATTTTCTGTTTTTCTTACAAACCTAGTTCAGAAGTTTTCTAAATTTATTTCACGTCAGTCGCTAGGACTAAATATTAGCAGACGACTATTCCATCCAAATTCAACAAATTTATTGGTATGGTTTTAAATTAGCTATCTAGGCTGATTTATTAACTAAAGTCAATCCCACTAATAACCAAATACCATATAAGAAAGACTGCTACACATCTACACTAATATATATATATATATATATATATATATATATATATATATATATATATATATATATATATATATATATATATATATATATATAAAGCGTCTTTCAATATGGACGCACGAGATTTGTCAGGCGATAGTGGCCATGTTGTTAAAGCGACATCTTGCAACCTCACAGGGAACTGTTCAGTAGTACTTGGCAAGTCACGATGGAATGTTATAGCGTTGAACAGCGTGTGCAAATCATCAAATGTTATTATCAAAATCAGTGCTCCGTTCGACAAACGTTCCGCGCATTACGTGATTTCTATCCTCGCTACAATCGCCCTGCCCTGTCCACTGTTTGACGCTTGGTGGCCAAATTTGAGACAAAAGGGTCGATCAACAATCCGCCAACACCCGTACGTCGCCGAGCGCAAGTTCTGCTGAAAACATCGCTGCCGTAAATGTACGGGAAAATACAAGGCAGTCAATTTCTCGTCGTTCACAAGAACCTGCCCTTTCTGCGAATTCGGTTTGGCCAATTATGCGTAGAGACTTGAGTATACACCCGTACAAAAAAGTTTCGGACAAAGGCAGTTCCAATATTGAAAAGCATTTTAGGATAGTTTAATATATATATATATATATATATATATATATATATATATATATATATATATATATATATATATATATATATATATATCGCGATAATGATATCGGGTGATCGGTTATCCAATATTTTATTTTTCCGCGTTATCGATTCATCGGTATCGCCGATACTTTTGGTTCTAAACTAGCGATAATCGATAATTTCAGTTTTTAGTTCCAGTTTAGCACAGGGGCGAGCCGCGTGTGCCTTGGAGGCATAAATAGGTAGGTCCGAGCTGGCAACCAGCTGGCAACCTAATGACTCGGGATTTTCGCCTTTCAACGAAATCACATCAACTACACCTCTTTATGCCTGAGACCCTTAGTTTCGTCATCATCTTCGAAGACCGATTCAAAGTTTATTAAAGAATTAGCCTCAAACATGGCACAAGTTGATTTCACGCAGGTATCCCTAGGGCACTTGCACTCGGTGCCAAAGCCTTTCGTACCCAAAGATCTTCGTGAGGAAACTCATGTGTCGGTCCGAATAGATCGTGTGCGCAAACCACTAGAAGCGCCATATGCTGGCCCTTTCCCGCTGATCGAGCGCGACGGCAAGGTTTACAAATTGGAATTCCCTGACGGCAAGAGGAACACTGTCTCGTTGAACAGACCGAAACCGGCAAGGCTTCCTCCCTCGCATTGTAATAACGTGCCGGGTAATCAGCAACGCCCGAGGACTCAGTCAGAGAACAGGAGAAGGACAGTTTGCACTTCACCCCTTGGAGTGTGTAGCGGTCTACACCCCTACAAGTAGAAATATTTAATCATCACAGTATATATATATATATATATATATATATATATATATATATATATATATATATATATATATATATATATATATATATACATAGTTTCAAGAAGGGTTGGTAACCATAACTGGTAACCATAACTTAAATCGTGTGATTGGTACGCCCGATCTCCAATGCGTTTTAAAATCAAACATTAGATTCTTTCACTTTGCTGTTCGTGTCATCGGAATCAGTTCTGTAATACTTGAATAGTAAATTTTAGTTAGGTATGTCCAAAAAGAATCACGAATGAATGCTTGTTTCTTCTCTCATTTACAGACCCTCCCAACTCCGTTGTAATTTATTTATATAATATATTTATTTAATCTATTTATATATCCAAATTACAGTCTATTTATGTATCCAATTTAATCTATACAATCTATTTATACATATCAATCTATATTAATATTTACCCAATCCATTTAACTTAATAATCTATTTATCAATCCATATAAATATTTATCATACATTTATTATATTTACTGATTTAACATTCAACTATAATCTAATTAATATTAGTCAATATAATTAGTAATCATCATATGTGTACTCTTATTCTCATTAACTCGTGCAAAGTTAATTCAACTGCGTAAAATTCAATCCAATCATAAACTGTATAATTTCACTTTTTAATCATAACTGTTCATTCCATAATATATATTTTTCGTATCTCTTTGTCTTAATACACGTATTCCCACGACGTTGCCTATTTAGGCCTAAGGAAATTTCATCTGCAAATTCAGACTTCCCGTTAGCAATTAACTTCATTTCCCTTGTATAACAAAAATATAGGTTCGGGGGTTTATTGTGACCAGAGCTATCTAGTGTATTGGCACTATAACCTATAGAGTGCATGAGACAGAAGTCAATAATGCCAAAGGAAGTCGACGAGACACCTCTATAGGAACCGGAGAGGATAACGACAAGCCAGACGTCCTCACGCGCTCTGGGAGATGAGTCACGTTTGCCAAGAACCCGTCATTCTTATATTTTTGAATACTTTGGTAGGCATTATATTGCAGCGGCATATTATAATGAAAGAGGTAGAAACATAAATATAAATGCCTCGTTACTCTATATATATATGGCAGAACACGTCATAATGAATAGGCTCGTTTTGTTGAGGACAGATGTATGTGCTTACGAATACCGATGCCCTGTACTAATGCTGTTAGACATCAGGTCTGCCTGAAATATTATTTAATATGTATCTACCTATGTATTTATAATGCGTTATATTTCAGTAACTCCATTACTGGCAGGGTAGTCCTTTAGAACTCGTTCTATAATATAGGTAGGCCTCTATCATCAATTGCAGGATTTAATAGGCCCAGCAAGGAATTTCACAAATTGGTCCTCGGTGGATTTATCAAATCTTAAAAATTGCTATGTGTGTAAATTAAGGAAATAATATACCAAGCCTAATAACGAGAGAGAGAGAGAGAGAGAGAGAGAGAGAGAGAGAGAGAGAGAGAGAGAGAGAGAGAGAGTGTATATAGCAATACCCACTGAGCATTCCTATAATAACATAAATCATCCTGGAAAACTTATATATATATATATATATATATATATATATATATTAGGTATAAAATAAAATTCAAATCATTCATTTATTTTACTTAACTTTTGTCAATTAAATCATCCATGTAGTTTATGTATAAATTAATAATTAATTCATTTATTTTACTTAACTTTTGTCAATTAAATCATTCATGTAATTTAGGTATAACTTAAGAATTCATTCATTTATTTTTTGCATGACTTTTTGCAATTCAATCATTCAATTATTTTATGCATAACTTTTTGCAATTCAATCATTTATTTATTTTATGTAACCTTTAATAATTAAATCATTCCGTGACGAGAAACTGATTTCATCTAACGCACAGATACAAACAACATCTCTTAGAATTTCACGCACATACAAACACACGCATTTCACTACTTGTGAAATAACACAAAATGACTCTTTAACTTGTATTCTCGTCGCCGTCATATTAAGCCTCAATTCACTAATTATTGTCACTACAACAAAACGATTAAATCGCTACATCAAAATCATTTCCACATTCAAAATCCATTTACAAAATTAATACGGCACACTTCATCTGTCAAGTGAAGTTATTTTCAACTCAAGTTCAACCTTGCCTAATTTAACGTAATTCAACTTATTATAATCTGTTTTGTTAATATTTAATATATATATATATATATATATATATATATATATATATATATATATTATTTTCTTTAAAAACTCGTTGTATTTTCCATCCCACGTGATAAGTGTTTCCTTTGGCCTACATTGTTCATTATTCAAAATCCCTTCAATCAATCAAAATTTATGTGTGAAGAATATTGTACCATATACACTATCTAGGCCAACGATATAGTATTCGACATTTGTATAAAGTATAGTCTTAAAAGTCTCCCACATCTCATAAGTATTCTTCCCCCTGAATTATATATATCATCTAATCTGATTTAGCAAGTTTCGTAATTTATCGTAATCTCCCCTATAAAAATTGGGAGTTTTTGTAGAGTTTGTTGATGTTCTACCTTCTACTATTCCCAAGTTAAAATGAACCATCTGATGATCACTATTTCCCAATGTTTCTCCGACGGTCAATTCTTGGACCATATGATCATCATTTGAAAGTACCAGATCTAATATATTGGCACCCATTTTTGGCTTATTAACAAATTGAGTAAAAAAATTATGGTCAAAGCATTCTATAAACTTACTACTTGTTATCTCCCTTCCTATCATATTTTTCCAGTCCACAGAATTTAAATTAAAGTCACCAAGAATAACTGTATTTAGGTTCACATCCTTTCCTGATTTCCCTTATTAGGTGGTCTGCAAAAGGCTCCCAAGTGTATTATCCTATTTTTACTGACCCTAATATCTATTCACAGTGACTCAACTTCTTGCTTTATAGAATTATTTAAATTTGAAGAAATGTTATTTCTGATATAAATGACCAACCCATCACCAGTCCTATCTCTCCTTTGACTAATGTATATATCATAACCCTGTAGTTCAAATTAACTCACGTTTTCATTAAATTTATTTTCATTTACCCATGATTATATTACACATATTATATTTATATCTTCATCAATAATATAACTAAATAACTCATCTTTCTTATTTCTAAGACTACGAGCATTGGTATAAAGATAACTTAGCCCTCGAATCCCTTAAGCAACTCTTTTAGAATGTATACCTTCCACTCTATCTCCTCTGCATCTCTTTCCTTTCCCTGCCCCACCCTGTACTCTTATATTTCCCTGACTACTATCAGTAACTAGTTTCCCACCTGCAAAGATCCAATAATACTATCCAACTCCTGCCACAACACATCAACTCCAGCCCAGCTTAGATGGAGTCCATCCAATGCATACATTCTTTATTCCCATAAAACTCATTCCAAACATCTACAAACACTAATCCCGACTCCTCACACAGGCCTTTCACATACGCATTCAGTCCAAATGCATGAGAACCATTCCACCCCTATATCCAATCTCGGAAGCACATCTGAAACAACGCCTTTCGCTCTCCTTTCACTAATCCTTTCAACTAACTTTTTGTACATCTCTCGTAACTCACATGAACACACCTTCTTTACATCATTTACTCCCACATGCATAATCATAACTGCATCCCTCTCACACCCAGACATCAGATTATCATACCTCTCATACACATCATTTACACCAGCACCCGGCAAACAAACTCTCACTCCCTTCCATTTGCTTGCACTGAATTTCCTATCTAAATATCTAATCTGAGATTCACCCATCACAAGCACCTTAGTCATCCTCCTAGTCCCTCTTTGCCTAGCATTACCCTCCCTCCTGTTCTCATTCAAACTCCCACTTATTTCACTTTCTGCCACAACCATATCAGACCAATCACTTTCAACCTCTTCCATGGCATCGAATCTGTTAGTCAACCTAACAGGTTCCATGTCCCTCTTAATCACAGACCTAACCTATCTATTATATCCATATTCACCCACCTTTCATCTTCACTCATATCAGTCACTTCTTTCTCTCCAGTCCCTAGTCTAGGCCTATATTTCACCCTCCTGGTCCCAGCCACATTCTTCATGCGTACGCTCGCATCCCTTCTCACTTCTTTAACCAACTCACTTAATCTCTTGCACTCATCACGCAACCGACTCACCTCCTCTACCAAAGCCATATTTCCACTAGTTACATAACACACCGGGCATTCAGATACATTTGCTCTTCTTTCAACACTACAAGAATCACAAACTACATACACCCCGCTTACATCAAAAGGCATACTCACTTCATCCAAAGCAACAGCTATACTGAGAAACTCTTCAAAATATAATGAAAAATTCCTTTAGTATTATGTCTAACACTGAAAGTTAACTATTTCCCCGAACTTAAAAATATTACACCGAAAAATCCAAAATAAAAAACGTTACTGAATATAGAGCTCGCTGAGAATATGTCCAATCGCTACTGACCCTACCAACACAGTGCATTTTGGATAACATAACATAATTTCATGGAATACAAAAGCCACAAGGGCCTATCAAAGGTCATCCGCATCTGTCAAAACCAGCCCCCAAAATGCATTCATAGGATTGTGTTAGATATGCATATATAATATACAATTTAAACAATTCATAGGATTGTGTCCGATCTTCCCTTTACAATATACAACTTGAATCATACACAGGAATTTTTCAAAAACAAAAAGCATCATCATCGAGTCTCGTCAAAATCCCAATTAATCGTAATATACAATAATAAAAAAACTGCATCCACAGGAATGAATCCAGAATACCCTCCAAAGTTAATCCTCCCTCCCGATATAATCATCTAATCTGCGTTTGAATACATTCAAGTTTGGTTTGTCTTCCATCTCAGATGGCAAACTATTCCCGTAAGTTACCACTATATTAGTGAAAAATATTTTCTAACATCCAACATGCACTTGTTTTTTTTATTTTTAAGTGGTGATCCATAGTCCTATTACTACCTTCCACCTCAAATGACTTCCTAAAACCAACGTATTCATCCCTGAACATATTTTAAAAAGCTCAACTGAACTGAACGGAAGTGTTTTTGTAAGTTGAATGCCTTTTGTGGATGGGTTTTGGCAGATGCGGTTGACCTTTTATAGATTCTTGTGTCTTTTGTCAGCCGTGAAATTATGTTATGTTATACCCACACACGCCATGTGGAACCACCCTTCGCACCGCTCACATGCCACGTGACACTCCTGTTCGTCATACCACTCCTGCACATGCCACAATTGCTTACAGATATTTTCCCCTTCTATTTCTACAACAAAAAAAAAAATCAAATTTGTAAACAACAAAAAAACAGCAACAACAACAAGCAGTTCTGGCGACGACTCAAATAACTTCACAAGTAGAAGAATAAAACTACCTTAGCGTCTTTCTCCATCTATTTTTTATCCTAATTTTTCTTACATTTCTATTTCATTGTCCAACTAATATGATTTAAGCTAAACAATAAAATACGCTGATAAATTTGCATATTCCGAAGTACCCAAACTTCTTTCGGTTTTAGATAATTTACAATAAAGTAGATCAATTAAAACATGGTTCCCTAAAAGATTGGCCTATTTCGATGATCCACTTCCGAGTTACACTTTAATAAGCTACTTATTCACAGTAGAAACCCGGGTAGGAGGCTGAATATGGGATAAACTTGTAGATTAGCGGCTCGGCCAAAAAAGTGGATTTTTGTTTTATATTTCGTTAACCCCTGCCTGAATATCCATGCGTGTTGGAGTCCTATTTGAAATATATATAGCACCATTTTTTTAATAAAAATGCCCGAAACTACCTAAACGAAATACGCTATACTGGGGAGCCCCCCAGACCCCTCCCCCCATTGATTGAAACTCGGGATCATCGTCCCCTTAAATTTACTCCCAAAATATGAAACATATTGGAGTACGCACAAAATAGTTTACATCCCATCATTCAACCGCCAATCTACATATTTACAGAATATGGAAAGAGCATTAGAAATGATTGAAGTTTATTGTGAATTGAGTGGGGTAGTGATGGAAAGTCTGGGGTAGAAAGAATAAAAGAGTTATGCCAATCTTATATAATGACACGTAAGGGGCGCGGCGATTTGCCATCCTGGCTGCCATGCTGACGGGACTCAGCACCGTGTCCGACCCCAGCTTAGCCTCTTCTCCTTCCTTCAAAACACTTGTTTCCCCGCTTTTCATACAACCTCTCCCACAACTTTCTCTGGTCAGCCTCTAATTTCACAGGGTAGATGCTGACCTTCTTCTCAAGCAAACTGTCCCAGATCGGGGCTGAGGGAGGAGGGGACAACGTTCCCTAACCCCTGAGCTCTGTTTCGCGATGTTTTTTTTTAACAACCTGCTTCATCCCCACCCATACATTCATCACATCCTTTTTCCTTCTCACTTCACACTCTATCAGTTTTAAACCTTGCCGGGATGAAGGCCTGTGCCTCCCCACACAAAACTGGTGACACTGCCAAGGGGACCTGCGATGTCCTGGGAGGGGATGGCCAACTGGAGGCCCCTCCTGTGATAGACAAGGTCCTTAAGGAAACCCAGCCTCAGACGGTAGGGCCTTCCATGGGGGAGAATATGGGCTCGGCGCCAAGCACTGAACCCGAATCTGCACCTATGCAAGGTCCTCCTCAAACGGCTGGGGGCTCTGAGGCAGTACAAGGAGGGGAGGGATCTCCTCCAAACGGTGCCCCTGTGACCACAAGGATCTTTCCATTTCAGAGAAGGACCTGGTTGAGGCCGGTCCATCTGGCCCTTCTGGCGGAGGTGAGAAGCGGGTTCATTCCCCGCCCTCCTCTCCAAAAAAGAAAAAGACAAAAGAGACTTGGGGCTCTTCTCCATCCACGGGGTATGCAGGGACGGATGGGTCTGCTGCCACTCTGGCAAGTGACCAAGCCAAGATCGGCACATCCAGCCCCTCTACCCACCCACCCACCCCCGTGTGCGGAGCCTCGATAACATCGGGGCCCCTCA
The DNA here is from genome assembly GCA_963969495.1 of Ceratothoa steindachneri. Taxonomy (NCBI): domain Eukaryota; kingdom Metazoa; phylum Arthropoda; class Malacostraca; order Isopoda; family Cymothoidae; genus Ceratothoa; species Ceratothoa steindachneri. Next base: position 44,072,843 of record OZ018317.1, read on the forward strand.
TTCAGAGGTTACCCCGCGTTTTTGAGCCCGCTGGCTTCAAACGCTTCCTCGTTATTCGCTCCACTGATGTCACCAATTAGGCCAAGGGAAACATGATCCATCAAAGGAGAGGATTAGCTAGTGCAATTGGTAGAGAGCCGAAGGTGACCCGTTTCTCCGGACGGGAGCCTTCTTGCTAATGCGGCGAATCCCGCTGAGGCGGCCAAGATAAGTGCTCTCCGGACACTTGATGGCACCCCGGTGAGTGTGACGCCGCACTCTACCATGAACTTTGTGAAAGGAGTAGTTTATGCGAGGGAACTCGTTGACTACTCCATTGAGGACATCACCTTAGAGCTGGCCGACCATGGGGCGGTCAAGGTCGAACGTGTGATGAGAAAACAGGGATGGGCCTCGAGACCCACCCCTACACTCTTCATCACGTTCGACTGTGACAAGCTCCCTGAGTCGGTGCATGCCGGTTGGTACCACTACTGTGTGAAGGCATTCGTGCCACTGTCGTGGCAGTGCTATTACTGTCACTGCTTCGGCCATACAAATCGTTCTTGTAGACGTGCAAAGTTGGGGTCTCCCGAAGTCTGTGTAAATTGCTCCAAGGCTGCACACAATAAGTCTAAATCGTGTGTGGCCAAGTGTGTCAATTGCGGAGAGCCGCACCCCGCTTCTTCAAAGCAATGTGGTGCATATCTCCTTGAGAAAGAAATCCTGGCTGTTCAGGCCCAGGATCAACTCTCATTCCGCGAGGCTAAGGACTTGGTCCTGGCGCGCCTGGGATGTCATATGCCTCAATAGTTAGAAAGGCACCCTCTGCTCCTGGCACATCCAGGCCAACGAGCACAGTTGTTTCCGCGCCCATTCGGAGCCCTTCTGCAGGCTCTACTCAACCCGGGCGCTTCCCTGGTAAAGCTGGTGGCAAAAAGGGTTCATACCCAGCCCATGGCTAAAACCAGTGCTCCCCCCCTCTTCCCTCACCGTGACCGTTTCCCGTAAGGTGAAACGGCCACGCGCCTCCACCGAGTCGTTAGACTCACAGGAGGCAACACCCCTGAAGTTGGTCGCCAGGCCATCTTCCGGGGTTCCTAAAGCTGTCCCCCGAAAGGAGGACAGCAAGAAAGTAGCTTTGGCCCCTTCGCCCATGCCTAGTGGTGGACCTAGTGGCTCGAAGACGGTGGTTCCTCGAAAAGAGGGCTGCCTTCGAAGCCGCAATACCCGCCCAAGGTTTCGAGGCGGAGGGAGGAAAAGACTCGCATGATGAGCACAACCTCCCCCAATAAGTCCTCGAAGGCGACAGCGCCTGGGGTTCTGCCTCCCGTAATGTACGGCCATTCCCGTGAGTGTCTTCAGTTCGAGGAGGGCCGCCGCGTCTCTTCCGAACTAGGCCTGGAGGGCATATTCCTTTAATGGAATTGCCGTGGACTCCGGGCCAGCTGGGAGGAGCTGCGGAGGCTCGTCCCGTTCCCCGTTAGCTATTTTTCTGTAGGAGGCCATTCTAGGTGTATGCCCCCTGCCCGTCCTCCCGGGGTATAAAGGTCTTGCGACCCCACCACCACGAGATGGCCGGGCTGGGGGATGCGCGGTTTACACCCGGCATGATGTCTCCGTTCTTCCTTTCTCTTTAGATACCAGCTTTCAGGCAGTGGCTGTGAAGCTGCACCTGGATAGGAGGTATACTATCATTTCTGTGTACATTCCACCGTCAGCTGACTTTGACGCGGTGAACTTCCACCGCATCGTGGCACAGTTGCCGAGGCCCTTTCTCTTGCTTGGAGATCTGAACGGCAGGCATCCTCTCTGGGGAGATTACTCAATAAATCCCAGGCGACAAGTCCTTGCTGATCTGATCGAAGAGCTTGTGATGGGTGTCCTAAACATAGATGAGTTTACGCATCACTGTCCGAGAACCACTTCATTTTCTTGCCATAATCTATCTTTGTGCTCTTTGGATGCACATCCTGACTTTGATTTGGTTTTGGTCGATGACCTCCATGGTAGTGATCACTTTCCCATTCAAATATCATTTTCAGGGCAACTGCCGCCTGAGAGCCCACCTCGGTTGTGCTTGGTGCGGGCGCGGTGGCCTGCATTTCAGGAAATGACTGAATTCTCTATCTCAGTCGAGGAGTTTAGGTAGGTAGATGAGGCCGTTGAGTGCTCCGGCAACCTCATCACCGCGGGCCTGACTACTATTCCTCGAACGTCTAGCCATTTTTCACGCCGACCACTCAAAGTGGTGGTCGGTCGAGTATGAGACAGCCCTCAAACAGAAGCGTTATGCCTACATGCGCTATAAGCGCCGCCCGAACGATTTCACTGTCGCTGAATTCCGTTGGGCTAGGGCTAGGTTCCGGTATATTTCGAAGCACGCCCGCCGCTCTTCTTGGCGGGCATACGTGTCTTCACTTAACGGGAAGACCCCTTTAGCAAAGGATTTGGGGCAAGTTCTCGCAGGATCACCCTCCCGTTCTGTTCTCCAGGAGAATGGGACTGCAATCTCGAACCCCGCGTCCGTAGCGGAATCCTTCGCAACTACCTTTTCCGCATTCTCTAGCTGGGATGCTGCTCCGCCAGCATTCAATGCACGTCGTGATGTCGCGGAAGGCCGCCGGCTGGACTTTACCTCCAGAGGTGGAGAACCCTTCAACGACAGGTTTACTGTGAGTGAGTTGTGCTCCGCTCTTGCTTCGTGCGCGGACACCGCCCATGGTCCAGACGATGTCCCGTACGCCATGCTTCGACACGTGGCGTAGCGAGGCATGGCCTTTCTGTTAGATTTGTTCAACAGGATCTGGGTGGAGGGTCTTCTACCAGATTCCCGGCGAATCGCTAATGTGCTCGCCTTTCGCAAACCTTGGGAGAGATCACTCTACTCCAACTGGTTTCCGCCCAATCTCTCTAACCTCTTGCGTGTGCAAGTTGATTGAGAAATTGGTAAAGGTTAGATTAGCCTTTTTCCTGGACAGTGGAGGCCATCTGTCTTATGCACAGTGCGGCTTCCGCAAGTTCCACTCCACGTCGGATGCTCTGCTCCAAATGGAAAATGCCATCTGTGAGTGTATATGGATGGCTCCAAGTCCCAAGAGGGGGTTGGCTTCCACGCCGTGTCCCCTCTGTTTGAAGTCAGCGGGGCTCTGCGTCTGTCTTCACAGCAGAACTGTTTGCAATACACCACTTGGTACGGGAGATTACCTGATGTGCCCGGTTCGGAGACCGGATTGTGATCTATAGCAACTCACAAAACGCCCGGCGTGGAAAAGAAGAAAGGGATTAGACATTCGGGAAGGTGAGGGGAGGCGGACTTAATCTAACTAGTACATGTCCATTATCTAGAAGTTCCCTAATCCATCTCTTTATTATTTTTTCTAGAATTTTACAGCCTATAAGAAAGCTTACTAGTCTAAAGTTATTTGGATCTTCTTTACCTCCCTTTTGAGAATGAGCACTATAGTTCTTTTCCAGTCATCATGTATTTCAGTAACTCCACAGATTAATGACTACCAATTTTGCTGAAACTTTAGTTAAATTCTATTCTATCGGCCTATCTGAATTGTCTATTGCTATTTATTCAGCCCAGAAAACACTAGTTTCCCTATTATTCAAACTTGAAAATAGTATTTTGCAAACTATTAGGAGTGAAAAGGGACAAAAAAAGACAAAAAGGGACAAATGCAAAGTAAGACATTAATGCCAGGTAAATCTAGTTATCAAAAAAACTGTCCAGAAGATTGAAAATAACCTCAAAAACAATTAAGGAGGAAGATAAGATTAAAAAGGGAGATTAATATGGGAGGTCAGGACTAAAAATGGAGAGGCAGATAAGTTCATATCTAATAAAATGTACAGACATATATAGAAATAAATGTACATATATAAATGCCAATATATATATATATATATATATATACATACATACATACAGGCCATCCCCGCATTAACGTACATGCATTGTATGTTATATTGCCGTTAAAGTGAGGCATTAACGTTCACTGGTTCATAGAAAGCGTCACAATGATTAAAGGGAAGACTAAAAAACAATAATTCCCAAATTTAATGTTTATGGGTAACAAATACCTACAGAAAATAATACCAAAAGTACATGCAATATTTCTTTTAGTTAACTAAATGTTATCATTTCAACCAATAATGCATTTCACATTGAAATAGAAGGATCCTTTGTTTTATATTGAGTTGGATAAGTCTCATTGCTTAAAGAAGTGAGCAAATAATCATTGAGTTTCTCATTATATATATATATATATCTCTGTAACACCTAAGAGCATCTTGCAACCCATGATTTATTCGATAAACCTCTGTCCATTTGGATCTTGTCTTTCCAGTTTGGCCAAACTTGCTTCAATGAGGTTTAAAGCTTCTTTAAGTTCTGGCACACAAAATGTCATCTCAGCAGATTCGATGTCACTATCGGTGCAATTGGATTCCAAATTTTTGTCTGATTCTTCAATTTGTTCTATTAGAAGTTCCTCTTGTTGATCCTCAATAAATTGACTCAAGTTTCAGGAGTTAATTCTATTTGCAATCTTTTTCCACAATCAATTGAAACCTTACTGCTAACTGAGACATGGTCCTCCTCTAAAGTTAGTCTCCAAATGCCTTTCATATTTGAAGATTTCACCTCTGCCCAAGAATCTGCAATATTTTTTATGGCACTATAAATGTCATATTTTTTCCCAAAATCGGCTAGCGTTTTATTTCCACTTTGTGTGCAAGTGTGTGCGTAAATAGTACACTTTAAAGGATGCAATTGCTCCCTGATCCATAGGCTGCAACAATGCTGTTGTATTGGGTAGTAAAAATATAACTTTTACGTCTGGGTGAATGTCATCTAAGGCTACTGGGTCACCGGAGCATTATCTATCAAGAGCATCACCTTAAATGGAATTTTCTTCTCTGCACAAAATTGTTTGGCTTCTGGTACAAAATGATTCAGGAACCATTCTTCAAATAACATTTTAGGACCCCAGCTTTCTTATTAGATTTCCATACTACTGGTAGTGATGATTTAATGATTCCTTTCAAGGCTCTGGGATTTTCTGAATGATAGACAAGCATAGGCTTTAGTTTACTGTCTCCAGATGCATTTCCACCCAACAGAAATGTTAATCTATCCTTTATAGCCTTGTGTTCTGGAGAAGTTCTTACACTACTGCTGATATATGTTCTGCATGGCACTGTTTTCCAGAACAGCCTGGTTTCATCCACACATGACTTGTTCTGGTAGGAATTCTTTGGTGTTGATTAATATCAATAACTTCTCTACGAAAGCTTGTGCTGCAGCATGATCAGAACTTGCAGCTTCACCTTATAACTTGATGCTGTGCAGATTTGCTCTAATTTTGAAGCAATGAAACCAACCCTGACTGGCTACAAATTTCTCATTTCGACTAGCAAAAGAACTTGGGCACTCACCTAACAATTCCTGAAAAATTGATGAAGCCTTATTGAAAATAACACCAAAAACAATTAAAGGGAAAGATAAGATCAGAAAGGGAGATTAATATGGGAGGTCAGGAGTAAAAATGGAGAGGCAGATAAGTAAGTACAAATCTAATAAAATACAATATATAAATGCCAATATATATATATATATATATATATATAGTAATAAGATGAGAATAAGAAGGGAAATTAAAAGTATATATATATATATATATATATATATATATATATATATATATAAAATTAATTACACAATAAAAATGTGGACAATGTTGTGTGAATGAAATTTATATAATATAGTCATTAAGTTTATACAAGCCAGGATTAAAAATTGAAATTTGGGACTTTATTGATGAATGCTGATCCATTGACATTCATTATGGGCAATTGTATCTTTAGCTTGGCATGATTTTAGCTGATTTGCAAGCTATGCTCTGATTAAGTTGTGACATATATAAAAAGAACTACTCTCTTCTCCATGTTGGACATTTTATTTGTTATTTGGATATATGTTTTGGCAAACATTCACCAGCTTGCCCAAAGTAATATTTAGAACAATCTAAACATTTAATGTAATATACATTGCTAATGGTGGAAGGAGCATTCTGCACTAAAAGTTTCTAACATTTTTCTAGCTAAATACAAAAGAGATGCCTAATGATTTTAAAACATGAGGGATAGTAGCAAAAGGCTGGATTCAAAGGAAGTACAAGAGTATTCTTGTTATTAAAAGGATGGTGAAGTATAAAACTTTAAAAAGACATTTTAGTTTACACAAGACATTTATCAAGAAAATGGAGAGCATAACAAAAATTTTATCCAATGTAAAAAAGTTCTAAGCTTTCAGTGTCTAATAATTCAGGACTAACCATGCAAAGTGAATGAAGAAACATAGAGATAAAAACACTGTTTTACTTTAATATGATGAGAGAAGTAAAAGTGAAGAATTAGTCAGTTTACGATAGACAGAGAATTTGAAACCAGAAGGAGTGTGGTGTATTAATAAATCTAGGAAAGGAAATGTGTTGTGTTCTAGTTCAAGAGTAAATTTAATAAAAGGTACAAAAGAGTTAAGTTTATTGTTGATTAAAAAAAGGTTTTATTTTCAGAATTAGGCCATAAGTAAAGTATATCATCAATATACTGAAACCACATAATAGGGAAATCAACAAAAGAGGCGAGGTAAACATTGCCAAAAAATTCTATATATAAGTTAGATAAAATGGAAAATAAGCAGTTACCCATAACTAGACCAAATTTTTGTTGAAAGAATTTACCATTAAAATAAAAAGGTACAATCTTTATTACAAAGTGAAATAAGTTCTAAAAATAACTTAGGGTGCGCAGGTAATTCAATGTTACACAATTTATCCTTATGAATTTTAAATAGGTCATTAACTGGGAACAAACATCAAAGCTAACAAGGGTGAAGTTTGAAAGGTGTTAATATTTGATGGTGTGAGTGTTGAAGCCTTAAATGGTATTGAGCTAGATTGTTTGAATCAACTTCATTATCTTAGGATCATAGGGAATTACTTAAATGGTAAGAGAGAGCTAGCATAGAATCGTTTGCTTTGCTATGCTATCCTATGACTGAGCCAGGGTCTGCTGGATGGGATCTAATGTCAAACTGATTTTATCTTTTTAGGTTTTCAGATGCAAAAAAAGTTATCTTATATTAATCAGTTTTAAGTAAATTAAGTTCAATGTATTCACTGAACCTAAATTGTGAATTGGTGCAAAACTGACTGAGCCGTGTATTTTCAGATGAAAGCATAAAAGATTGACCATTTCTCATTGTTGTAAGTATCATCATTTCCCTAAAAAGTATCTTGTAAGAACTTGTGTGGCAGACATTCAATTTTGATCTTGTTAGGTTTAATCCCAATTTAATTTGCTTGATTCCTTTTCAGAGGCATCCTTGAACCAATTAAGATGTCAAACCAAAGCCCAAGTCCTGGGAATGTTATGTCCCCAATGGTACCACAACAACAGTCTCCATCTCCCATGCCACCCCCACAAGCTACATCACCTGCAGTATGCCCTCCTCAAGCTCCCTCCCCAATGGGGCCTCCTCAAGGACCTCCTATGGGTCCTCCTTCCATGTCTCCTGGTCTTGGCACAGGTCCTGGATCAAATCAAGGTGGTGGCATGCCACCAAGTCTCCCCAATGCTATCCCAAATATTCACCATGTCTACAGCTCACCTTCACAACCTCCCCAAGGATGGCAAAGTAATCCAGCTGCTTTCCCACCTAACAATTACAATCAACACCCACAGCATCTTCCAAGCCAGCCGAGTCCAGGTATTAGCCCTGGACCCCCATCAGCTCCCATGCACAGTCTGCCCCCCATTTCTCAGGCTGGCCCCCCTCCTAACCCCCCAATTTCGAGTAGTAGTTCCAGTGGCCCAAGTGCTGCAGGTACCCCACCCACAAGCGCTGCCAGCCACAATGGAGTGAACCCAATTCAGGAAAGTTTGAGGGAACTTCAGAAGGCCATCAGTACAATGGAAGAGAAAGGGATGCAGAATGATCCTCGTTACTCAGAACTTATTGCAATGAGGGCAAAGTACACTGGGATGGTTTCGACTCCCAGCACTGTATGTCCTCCATCTAATGGCATTCCTTCTTCAGCTCCCTCGGGGCCTGGTTATACAGGCCCTGATAATCAGAGGCCTCCGAGTGGCCTCATTTCAGTTCCTCAAATGTACCAACTTAGAGCCCAGATTATGGCATACCGTTGCATATCTCGCAATCTCCCAATCCCAAGTAATATATGCAATGTGGCTCAAGGAAGACGTCATGACCAAGACCCCAGTCGACCACCAGTTGGTCCTGGGCCACCACCACCATCTACACCTCCATGTCCGCAGCCTGGTGCGCCTCCTCCCAATGTCCAGTATGCTCGTCATCCAGCTCCACCAGGTAAGGATTAAAAACAATTTAATCCAATGCTAAATAATACTTCTGAAATGAGATGAAGTTTCTGGTTTGTTCTCTGTCATTATTACGTTTGAATTCTTTTCAAGGCTTACAACCACCGTATAATGGAACTGGTCCTCCCCAAACTCCTCCACTTCCTCCACCAGTAGCGGTTTCTTCAGTTGCTGGCCCACCACCAGTCTCAACAATGCCACAGCCTACAGCAGGAATGCAGCTGAGGGCTCCAGTAAGGGATTTATATATACTTTTGAAAGGCAAATTGGGCTTATGTGAAATCCAATTAGTTGATTATTTAATTTTCAATTTACTTGTTACTGAAGATGTACGATTGTTCTCAATATCTGCTGATTTCAGGGCCCTCCATCCACAACCATTCCTCCTCCAGCATCAACTTCTGCTGCTCCAGGTCCTCCAACTCAAACTGCTACGACTGGCCAGCCAGGACAAACTGTGCCACTACCATCAACTCAATCATCTAAAGCAAATAAAGTGACCCCTATAACCAAGCCTGTGGGGATCGACCCTCTTGTATTGTTACAAGAACGAGAGAATAGGTAAAGTGTGTTGAAAGAGAAAGGAACAGGGGAAGGAGGAGGAGGCAATCATTGTAGTGTTAAAATGCTTTATTCTCCTTATCCATTAATATAGAGGGAATGAAAGCATCTTAAAGTATGTGTTCCTCTTCCCTCTAGTAAAAATCATTGTACTTGTCTCAGTATCTGTGTGATGTGGGTTGCTGCTCTCAGTCTCTGGTGCTCCGGCATGCCTGGTTGGGATATCATACAGTTCTGGAGGAATCCAACATCATGTAGGATATCTGAGCTTACCTTGACAGTCCTCTTGGTAATGGGTTGTGCTGTCACAGACCCCATCCTGTCTTTCTGGTTAATCTACATCAATGTGTGCATTCATTCAGTGTGTGGAATGTGAGGGCTATATGCAGATGCTTGCTCTACGTGAGACAAACATAAAAGAGAATGGAAAGTTTGTTCGGGATGGAGTATGATCAGGGTGGTATGAGTAAAAAGGGTGTGGCAGTGGTTTTGAGTGAGCCAGCAGTGACACGATGAATGGTAAGGTATGAGCTTGTGAGCTCAAGAATTATGTGGGAGAAGTTGAAATTTGCAAAGATGAAACATTCTTGTAGTGTGTGGACCTTGTAATGATAGATGTGAATCTTAGAATGAGAGGTTCTGAAATGACTTGGGTTGAGTGTTGGATCAAATTAAAAATGGGTATTGGTTGATGGTTGTAAGAGATATGAATGAACAAACAGTATGGTTTTGTTTTGGTTCACCAACCTTCCTTTATCCAGGAGGATCCCCAACTGGATAATAAAATAGACATAAAGGTCAGTGTGACAATCGCTGGTGTTCCCGAGGGCACCAGGGGCCGGTCCTCTTTGGGGAGAGGTGCCAGGAAGTATTATGTTTTTGATACCAAACCGTGTTGAGGTGGAACCTTCATCTCCCCAGGAGCAGAGGGACCTGTTCCACGTCTGAGGTATGTGGATATAGATACCCATCGGCAGGATTCCTTGCAGCAGAAAGTGTGTGTGTATTGTGCTTTGAAGCCTGGAGAGGAACGAAAGCAGTGTTGTAATTGGCTATGTCTGTGATGATAAGTGTATAGATACCCATCGGCAGGATTCCTTGCAACAAAGAATGTGTGTGTATTGTGCTTTGAAGCCTGGAGAGGAAAGAAAGCAGTGTTGTAATTGGCTATCTCTGTGATGATAAGTGTAAAATCTACCCACCCCAGTATAGGGTTGAGCACTGCATCCACCAATTGGTAGCCAGATTTCTACATGTGCTGACATTTGTCTCCACTCATGCCAGTATCAAACCCAGTACCACAACATTGGGAGACCAACGCCGTATCCACTCAGCTAGCAAAAGCTCTGCAGTATGGTAGATTCATGTATCTGAAGAAAGCTTATGATTGTGTAGATAGAGAAGCATTATGGCAGATGCTAAGAATGTCTAGAGTGAGTGGTTAACTATTATTGGTGTGGATTATTTATGTTGGAAGTAAGGCATGCATTACAGCGAAAGATAGCCAGATGTTAGTGGGTTAACATTGTTGAAGTTGTAAGACAAGGTTGTGCGATTTTGCCAGGGTTGTTTAATATCTTTATGGCTGGATTACTGTGTGAAGTATGTAAAAAATTAGGGATGGATTCTATCCATGTTGGTCTATGCTGATGACCTTGTGTTGGTGGTTTAGAGTGAGAGCAGGAAGCTAAATGAGAGTATGCCGATACCAATGTTTGTATATGAGAGTGAAGCTATGCTATGGAAAGACAAACGAAAATCTTGAGTGAGAGCAGTGCAAATTGACAAGTTGAGATGGTTTCTTGATGTGCAAAAGCTAGATACAGTGAGGAATGACTAGGGAAGTGTGTTTATAGTGTGAATGAGATTATTCTTGAAAGTATGAGTTGTGTATGGAGATTAAGAAGAATGGATGGAAATAGACTTGTAAAGATAATATACGAGATTGAGTGTTAAGGTGTGAGAAAGAAGGGTTGGAAAACTGTGTGGAAGGTGGGTTGATTGTGTGTTTGAGAGAGAAAGGGCTGGCTGAGGATGAAGTGGTTGATATTGTGTATGATATATGCTCTTGGAGGGGGTTTGCTTTCCGCCTTCTGCCAGGGTGGAGCCCTGCCTGGGTAAAATGCCTTACTTATGCTTAACAGGGTATAAATGGGGTGGGAGGGATGTGTAGTTTTTAGTGGCATTGAAGTGCACTAACCCCATTTTGTGGGAAACTGTTTGATGTGGACATCTTTCCTACTTCTGGTGTGCATTTGTAGACTGTAGGTGTGTGGGATGTTTAAGTAAAGGTCAAAAGCATGAGAGGCAAGAGTTTGACCATCCACCGTTTGCCTCACTTGACTGTATCTTTGGCGTCTCTTCCCAGTGGCCGATAAAGTGATACCTTTGATTTCCTGTCACACCTTTAAATCCCCCCCACCTCTCCCCCAAAATAAGGTTCACATCTTTTTCCACTCAGCTAAAACAAGAGCTCTCCCCTCCCATAGTGTAACCATTTCCTGTAAGGTGAAATAGCCGTGCACCTCTACCGAGTCAGTTAGACTCACAGAAGGCAACACCCCTGAAGGTGGTTGTGAGGCTGTGTTCCAGGGTTCCTAAAGCTGCCTCCCAATAGGAGGGCAGCACAAAAGGAGCTTCAGCTCCTATGCCCAGGGCTGGGCTGGGTGGCTTGGAGATGGTGGTTCCTCCAAATGAGGACCCCTGCCTACCTATGGTTTCTAGGCGGATGGAGGGATAGACTTGCATGGCAAGCCCAACCTACCCCAATAAATCCTCAGATCCTACAGTGCACAGAGTTCTACCTAAGGGACGTATATAGCCATTCCCGTGAGGGTCTTCTCTTCAAAAAGGCCCCCTGCATCTCCCAGAGATATGTCTGGATGGCATATTCCTTCAGGAATTGCTGATGAATCTGGGCCAACTAGTAGGAGCTGCAGAGGCTCATCCTCGCCCCATTTCCCACCACCATGGGATGGGGGCTGGGCAGAAGGTTGCACCATTTACTCCCACTTTGATGTCTCCATTCTTCTCTTTGCTTTAAATGCCTCCTTTCAGGCAGTATTAGTGCCGCTGCACCTCAATAGAAGGTATTTTCTTATTTCTGCATACATTCCACCATCAGCCAACTTGAACATGGGTGACTTATGCTGCATTTTAGCACAGTTGGTGAGGCATTTTCTACTGCTTGGGGATTGGAACGGTGGGGGGAGGACTACATCATCAATTTCAGGGGTCAGGTCTTTGCCAACCTGATTTACGAGCTGGAGATAGGCGTCCTAAATGTGGATGCACAGCCTGATTTGGGGTGGGAAGTAGTCAATGACCTTCATGGTAGTGATCACTTTCCCATTCAAATATAATTTTCTGGACCACTGCTGCCTAAGAGACCCTCCTAGGGTGCTTAGCGAAAGCGTACTGGTCTGCATTTCAGGAAATTACATTTCATTTTCTTAGTTGAAAAGTTTAGGTCTGTTGGTGAGGCCATTGAGTTTTCCGGTAATGTTCCTAGAACATTGCATATTTTGCACACTAACTGCATCTGTGGTGGTCAGCCGAGTGTTAGACAGCTCTAAAACAGAAGCTTTATGTCTACATGCACTCTAAGTGCCACCCAAACGTGTTCACTGGCGGCAGTGATTTCAAGGAGTTAGTGCGAGGTTCTAGTATTTTTGAAGCACGCCGTTGCTCTTCCTGATGAGCATATGTGTCTTTACTTAACAGGAAGTCCCCTCTAGTAGAGGTGTGGAAGTGAGTGAAAAGGATTCGGGGCAAGATATTGCAAGCCCCCACCTTGCGTTCCTCAGAAGAATGGGACTGCAATCTCAGACCCCAAGTTCGGGGCAGAGTCTTTCACAACCGCTTTCTTCGCATTCTCTTGCCTGGGTCCTTCTCTGCCAACTAGACTTACCTCCAGAAGCAGAGACCCCTTCAACAACATATTTACATTGAGTTGCATCCCACTCTTGCTTCATGTGTGAACACTGCCCCTTGTCCCGATGATGTCATGTATGTCATTCTTCGACACCTAGGTGAGTGAGGCCTGACCTTTCTGATAGATTTGTTCAAATGATCTGGACAGAGGGTCATCTCCTGGACTCCTGGCGAATTGCTACTTTGCTTTGTTTTTGCAAAACAGGGATAGATCACTCTACCACGGCCTGTTTCCTCCCAATCTCTCTAACCTGCCGCATGTGCTATTTGATGGAAATATTGGTAAATGTTAGACTAGCCTTTTACCTGAACGGTGTGGCTTCTGCAAGTTCCACTCCACTTTGGACATTGATCTAACTGGAAAATGTCCTATGATGCCGCATGGCGATACAGTATCATGGAGACTACACAAGAGAGGGGCAAGGGGACTCCTCCTATATTTATCTCAAGAGTTTTTGCGAGGTCATCAATTCTGCCTCTGGGTGGGGCAGTCCTCTCTGGCCCAATTGAGCAGGAAGAGAATGTCCTGTTGGGAAGTGTCCTCAGTTTCATACTTCACCCTGAGCATCAACAGTATCACAGGTGCTACCAAAAGATGTTCTCACTGTGCTCTATGTGGACAACTTTCGATCTCTGGTGCAACTCAGATGCCAACTCTGGAGCATTGACTCCAAGTTTCCAACAGGCACATCTCTCAATATGTCAAAGCGCACAGGTTTCAGTTTTTCTTGGCCAAGACTAAGGTGGTGCACTTCCGCCACCAACCACTGTTCCATCCTGACCCGGACTTGTTCCTAAATGAAGTTTGCCTGGAAGCATGGACATTTTTTGTTCTGTGATATTCAGCACTTGGGGTGCTGTTAGAGCTACTGCCTTTCCTTTCTATTGATCCTCTGTTTGTTTGAAGCTTGCCTACGGATGTGAGTTTTATGCATCCGCAGCCATTAGGGCATTACGAAAGATGGAGTCAATCCACCACACCATTCTCCGCCTGGTGACTGGTGCCTTCAGCATGTCCTCCAGTGAAAACCTACTTGTCAATGCTGGGAAGCTACTACTTGTTCTACACTGTGTACAGTGTATTATGTGCCTGCACATGCAAGCATGGCAGCTCCCTCATTCTACAACGGTTCTCAGTGGATCTACAGCTGATCTCGATGTTGCCTATGCCACAGAGCGATGCTAGTCATACCCTAAGCCCTTTAGGGTTTAGGGCTAGGAAACTTCCTCAAGAGCTCAGTGTAGTTCTCGGGCCGGTAGCGCTTCTGGTTCTGCCCAGGATGTCACCCTGGAGGGTAACACATTTGAGTATTTGTTGTTGCCACGCCCCTGCTCTTAAGGTTTCCACTTTGCTGGGGTTATTGTGTTTGTCCTTTCAGAAGCCTTGTATTTAGGACAGGTTTTTATACACAGATCTGTGCACTATGTGACTTTTTTGAGGAGGTTGGCCTCCATTTTATTTGACTGTTGTAGGTCAAATTTGTTAAGTTGGGTTGAGGTGTGCCTCTCACTGATGCTTCCTTCTTACTTTTTTGGTCTTTTTTAAGCTGTAAGGTAATTACAGTGGCTATTGCCCTATTAGGCAGTCACCAGATGAGCTCTTTAAAATATCAATGCAGAGGTCTTCGGCCTCATCGGTATGAATAGTTTTTGACCTCACATTGGAGTGGCTGAGTGGAACATCTGACTAAGCTACTCGCTCACAGTCTCTGGCTCAGCACTACAAGTTTCCACCCAAGAGATTTTTAATGCACAGTGGTTTGTTGCCTGGCCGTCATCCTTCAACCACTCCCACCATAAAGAGGTGAGGTGGTGCTAGCTCACTTCAGTTTAGGTCTCGCCAGGCTAACTTGTGGCTACCTTATGTACCACACTCTCCCGCCCACCTATGTACCACACTCTCCCGCCCACCTGTACCACCTGATGTATCAGACTCACCGTGTGCCTGTTGAGTGCTTCATGTACTCTACCCCTCATCGCTGCTACTTTCCTTTTCTCTTTTCCTTCCCTGACTCAGATCATGGGCTTATTCAGAGCCGTTGGTCCTTTGTCCTCCATAAATGACCTCTTCTCCTTCCTCTCTCTGACTGGTCTTCTTCCCTTGATATAATTTTACAATTGTTGTTCTTTACGCTTTCCACCCCACTTTTCCCCTTGAATTCATAAACTTTGCTCAGCAATCACATACATTTCCCTAAAACAGTTTCACTTTATAACCATTTCCTCTTCCAGGACATGTAAAAGGTGATTAAGCCCAGACAGTGGTCGCTGCTTTTTGAAGCATTACCACGCAAATATTTTCCTCCTGTGAGCATGACTCACAGTGGGCAGTGCTGTCACGAACATCATCCAATTATGCTGGTTGTGGCATTGATGCACACCAAACTCTCATTGTTGGAAATCATTTGATGTGTGTGTGTTATGCTTAGAATGGTATATTAGTCAAGAATTGTGAAACACAATTTGGTTCTTTTGAAGGTTGAGTGCTAGAGTCTCCATTCGAATTGATGAATTAAGTAATCTTCCTGCAACCATGGCAGATGATTTGAAGATCAGAGCTCAGATTGAACTCCGGGCTCTCCGACTTTTAAATTTTCAGCGCCAACTCAGAGCAGAGGTGAGTGAGATTGTTTTGGGGTCCATTTTTACTCTTTTTTTTTTTTTAATCTATATGGCTTTTGTGCTGCTAAGATGAGTGATGTGAATACTTAATTGCGCCATTTTTTTCAACCTCTTGTAGATTGTGGCCTGTAACCGCAAAGACACAACTCTCGAGACAGCCATCAACATCAAGGCCTACAAGCGAACCAAACGGCAAGGCTTGCGTGAAGCTCGTATCACAGAGAGGCTAGAGAAGCAGCAGAAGCTGGAAGCTGAGCGTAAGAAGCGCCAGAAGCACCAGGAATATCTAAATGCCATTCTTCAACACGGACGGGAGCTCAAGTAAGGGTTTCTTTTGCCTGAGCACGGATCTGAGAATAGTCTTGCGCTCCAGAAATGACATTGCTCATTGCATTTCCTCCGCAGGGAATTCCACCGTCAGAACACGCAAAAGATTACAAAGCTGAATAAAGCCATTATCATGTACCACATGAACGCAGAACGTGAGAAGCAGAAGGAACAGGAACGTATCGAAAAGGAGCGTCTGCGGCGCCTCATGCTTGAGGATGAGGAAGGCTACCGAAAGCTTATAGACGAGAAGAAGGACCGACGCCTCGCCTACCTCTTACAGCAGACAGATGAATTCATCAGCAACCTGACAGAGATGGTTAAGCAGCACAAAGAGGAGCAGAGAAACAAGTATAAAGAAGCGCGGCGCAAAATGGTAAGGGCTTTCTCCGCTCCTTTGAACCCATTTTAATGCACCTTCGTGAAAGATCGTGTCATATCTAAGAGTCTACTTTTATTGACGATCTCTTTCCTTGTGTGCACATTATTTTTGCTTATGTGTGTGACTTCCCTCGGTGGTTCTTCCTTTTGGATGCTGCAGCATTTAGTTTAGAGATGATAGCATGTTGTAACGTGATGGAGGAGCAAACCCCTCTTCTACAGAGGGAAGATACCGAATTTGTGGAGACTGAAAGTCACTTGTAACCTGCATGTTTTTCTCGGTTGGGTCAGCGAGAGGAGCGTCGGCGCGCGCGCGAAGCGTTCGAGAAGGAGGAGGGAGGCTTAGTGCACGTACCTGTGGTTGAGCAGGCGACAGGGCGTATATTGTCGGGTATGGAAGCTCCCCTACAGGCCAACCTAGATGTGTTCCTTACCGGCAACCCTGGGTGGGAAGTTCTACCCCTTGAAGATACAGACACGTCCGAGGATGAAAAAGGTAAGTCGTCCTGACCTCACCCATTGCGCAGGTACCTGGATGAAGAGTTTGTGAGGGATGGAGCTTAGGGAATGTAATCAGGTGTGACTCGGAGGAGCAGAGGTAAAGTGCGGGTAGCTCTGCTATTGAGCAAGGAGTGGCATGAAGCAATGATTGTATGAATTCAAGAATAATGTGTGCGGTTATAGTGTATGGACCTTGCAATGGTATAAGTGAAACATGGTGGAACGACTTTGGACAAGTGATGAATGAGAATGTGTATTGCAATATGGTTGGAGGGAACATAAACACATTTGGTGAGTTTGTGTTGTGGTGTGAAAAAGGGGGGACGAAAGATAAGTGTTGTGATTGGCTGTGTGTGTGTAAAATCTACCTTTCCCCCATGCGGGTAAGCACAGCGCATCCACCTAACTGGTTAGACCTACGTGCCCTGTTATTTGTGTGCTGCTCTCGCTGAGATTGGACCAGTTTCCTCGATGTTAGAAGACCAACGCCAACGCCATATCCCCGAGGCGGCGGGCGAGAGCTCTTAGGTTAAAAGTAGATGGCAAAAGTACTTTGAGCTGCATAATGTGGGTATGGAACACAAAGTGGATGTGATTATCCTGGCCTTAAGGGTGTAAAGCAGTTGATGTATTAAGGTGTGAAACTGATACATACTCGTATAATTGAAGTTGATAGTGTTGTGAGAGGTCTAATAAATGGCAAGGCAGTAGTAGCCACTATGATACAAAAAATTTATGATAATGCAATGGAAAGAATTTTGTGGTTGTATTGTAAAGACTATGACAATGCAACGTCAGAATTACAGAGGAATAAGTCTGTTGGTAAGGTATATTCGAAAGTTCTCTGAGCATGTAGGAAGGTATTGAAAAAAAAAATTAAACAAAAAAGATACAAATTCATTATTTGCAGTCCTCTTCTTTCTACTAAGAGCTTATCCGCACAAGTTAAGGAAATAATTATAATATGTAAGGGTGTTTATGAATGTTGTATACAAAAGTTATTTCAGGAAAATAATAAAAGAATATAATTAACTCCTTCTAGGGAAAAAAATCAGTTCACCACCACCAGGTAACAACAAAAACACTCTTGTCCACAATTTGTCAAAATATGACTTCACTTATTGACAAATTCCTTAATTATATATCATATAATAATAACATCCACCTTTATTATCCAAAATAATTTTTATATCTCCAATTGTCTATGTCTGTAAATGGATAGAAAATTGATTAGATTATATATTTCAATATATACATTTTAATTAAAATCCACTTATCTTTCCTTCAACCATCAATTTTCTTCTCCACCATCTCTTTCTTTCATCTCTTCCTTTAGTCTTTCCCTACACACTTCCTAGATTCTTATCAGGTATAACAAAGGGAATGATAGGGGATGAAAAAGGTGGGTTTAAAGTAGTTTTGTGGAACAAATATTTGTGGTGAGCCCTCTAGCGGAGAAAGTAATAGAGTATGGATGGTTTACCACTGCTCCGCACTCATTCCCAGTCGTTTTATTTCTCAGTGCAAACATACTAATTAATGTAGGTTCCGAACAACAGCTATCATAGACAGCGTATGGCAACCGCCATGAAGGAAATCTGAATCAGAATTCCATCCAGCGACTAAACACATCCGATATGACATAACTTTCACAAGTGATAAAGCATGAGGTCTAAGATGAATGCTGGATTTATAGATCTGGAGAAAATGAATCCCTAGAAAAGCACTATAAAAAAGAGTATTGGGTTGGGTGACGATGCCATCATTTTTGGCGCCAAAGCCAGTGGTGGATGAGTAAAAGCTGGGCCAGATAATTAGCTGAAGGGGTTGGGGTTAGGTATGAGCATGACTAAAATGGGGCACCACGTAAACCCCAAATACTGGGAATGGGAAGGCACATCAGTACTCCCCATTTGATAGTTCACACAAGTAACATAGTCGTTTCAAAGTATGAACTTAACCTTCCTTGTGTGGGGGTTCGATTGTAACCCTTAAACCAAGTTGGATGTTGTTGGAAGAGATACACAATGCCCCCTACCCTCCAAATCCAGTTTCCTGTTCCCGGAACACAGCTCGGTCCTTTGACCTGGGTGACTCCTCTCTTCTACCCCTGACAGAGGTGAAGGTGGAGGAGGAAGTGGAAGGCGAGATCTCTGATAAGCCAGAGGAGCCCCTGGATGAAGAGGTGATGGAGGAGGATGACCTTGAGAAGGTAACGGTGGCAAATCCCAAGGAGGTACTGAAGAAGGCCAAGGTGGAGGATGACGAATACAAGGAATCGATTGGCGGCGAGAAGAATTATTACTCAATTGCCCACACCATCAAGGAGGAGGTTGATGAACAGCCCACCATCCTCGTTAATGGGCGGCTCAAGGAGTACCAAGTAAAGGTAAGTCCTGCGATAGATTTTCCCTCAAGTGTGTGCTATCGTCCAAGTATTTCAAAGGACACCTATTAAGTGGGTCTCCCTTCCCCCACAGGGCTTAGAGTGGCTCGTGTCTCTCTACAACAACAACCTAAATGGGATCTTGGCTGATGAAATGGGCTTAGGTAAGACCATTCAAACCATCGCCCTCATCTGCTACCTGATTGAGACAAAGCGCAACAACGGACCCTACCTCATCATTGTCCCACTCTCTACCATCTCCAACTGGTCTCTCGAGTTTGACAAATGGGCTCCCTCAGTCCAGGTAAACTGTGTGTCCACCCTTTTGGTTTTCTTCCCTTGCATTTGCCTTCATTGCGGAAGCAGGGTAGGTTCGAGTACTCATTCTGTGTACTTTCCACAGCCTCAATATTTTCATTATACCCCCTCCCCCTCCAGTCAATTCAGTGCTCTTAGTGGTGATAGCAACCCTTTCAGCATTCTTAATCTCTTTGTCTTCTTGCTTCCACTTAACCTAGAAGAGGAAGCAAGGATGTCTTCAGGGACAACCGCGGGCAACCTTAAACACCTTATAGCTAAACTTTCTTCAAAAAGTCTAACTCTTTTTTTTTTTTACAATATTTTGCATTTACAGATTGAAATTAACTTAAATTTATGTGAAACTGCTGAATTATAAAGCTTTTAAACATTTATTCCAAAAGTGCTTCTTCATTTATTCAAAAACTAGTCTTTCATTTGTCTTCCATCGACAATCAAATGTTCTTTCTTGAAATATGAATGTGAATGCATTAGATAATACATATATAAGCAAAATATCTATTTATCAAAGGCTATGTGTGTGTTCTTTATAGACAGCCCCATTTATGGACCAATTGAGCAGAAATTTAGCACTAGAAGACAAAACCTATGGCACAGCGAAGGGGTTCTGATAGTAAATAATAACCTTTGTTAGGTTTCTCGATGGAGTGACTCCACACTTCCTTTCAGATTGTCGCCTACAAGGGCTCTCCGCAAGTGAGGAGAATTGTCCAGAACCAGATGCGAGCCACCAAGCTGAATGTCCTTCTGACCACATATGAGTACATAATCAAGGACAAGGCTGTTCTCTCAAAGCTTCGCTGGAAGTACATGATCATTGATGAAGGACACCGGATGAAAAATCATCATTGCAAATTGACCCAGGTGAGGATATCATGTTGGACTGTCCACCATTAACCCACTGGGGATATCAGTGGAATAGTGCTTAGTATTCTTGACCTTGAATTAAAGGTCCTGTGCAATATCTTGAGCTTGGGTAAAATAATCATAAATGCCAGATGTCACTTTCAAAACCCAACTTAATCTATTTGATATCAGGTTGAAACTTAAGTTCCAACCAGACTGTTTGTGCAACCTGGAGCTCTGAGTACTAAAGTAAGAGTGACAACTTCTACAAAACCTCGAATAATTTGAAATCTTCACTTGCACTTACCTATGTGGAAATCAAATAGGTCATAATACTTCTTGCTGAAACCCTAAGGACTGGTGGAACTATCACACAAAAAACTGACCACATGATGAAATAACAAAGCAAAATAAAATCAAAGGCACCATGGAGGGTGTTTTCAAACGATAAGCATCATTGATTACTTTCCCACAGTGTGGTTTGGGCGCATCAACGCCGCTCACGTATCGTTGCTCGCAGGAACAAAACTTTTGAGTGATAACTTCCTTAGAGGCAAACACAGGAAAGCAATTCGCTACACCAAGTTATCATCATGCACACTACATCTTTACCCCCCCCCTCCTCCTGTTAACCTTTTGCTTCGTGCCTCCCACCCTCGGATCCCAACATCAAATCCCAGTTACCCACTATGACATCTCCATTCTTATCTAACACCCGAGCAGCTCAAGCTCTACAACTCAACATCACAACACTTGAACCTTGGATGCAACATAGCATAATGACAGTCTCTCCTTCAAATTCCTTGGTTGCGCTCTTTCCCCCTTCCCCCTCGTCGTTTTATCAAAGATCCCATTCCCCTTAACATACAACACAAATAGTCTTTGATATCACACTTGGTACAGGACGAAATTTTCGCCAATACATAATAAACAACGAACACTGCTGACACAAACATTGACTCACTTTGAGCACTCCAAGGAATCCATTTGCCACACTTATAAGCACACCACATTATTTTATACTATTGTATGCACTGGGCGCCAAATTTTGCACCTAGGCACTACAAAAGACAAACAACTTCTAGAACAAACCACCCATGCGCCTCATACCCAATCAAATGCAAAGATCGAGCAGCAAAAACAGCTGAGTCGAGAAAAGGATAATGCAAGATCGGATTGTACCTTGTCTTTGTGGGGTGTCTAAAAGTTCTTGATTAAAAACCCCAGCAATCACAACAGCCATGACGAACCAAGACATTGATCCATTCCTTATCAACAATTCCATCCACCACTCATCCCGAGTCATTCCAGAATATCTCTTTCTGAACTTCATTTCTATCATTACTGGCTCCATCCCTACACTACAAACACACACAGTTTTTCCCTTGCAAATTTCAACTTCACCCATATAATTCTCGAGCTTAAATTTCCATACCCAACCATTGCATCATGCCACTCCTCACTCAAAAGTGATGGCACTTCCTCTTTATTCCTACCATCCTGTTCCACCTCTGATCGCACTCCATTCCACACAAACTCTTCATTCACTCAAAAGAGATGCCACTTCCTCTTTATTACTACCATCCTGTTCCACCCCTGATCGCACTCCATTCCCCACAAACTCTTCATTCCCTTTCATTTTTGTCTCACATAGAGCAAGTATCCGCAATATCCCTGTTTTAAACCCATTGACCACCACTCCTCTCTGTTCCACCTCACATTCCATGCACCCATTCGGTTTACACATTGATGCGGGCTAAATGGCCTGACAGGTCTGGTTCCGCGACAGCCTCGCCCATTACCGTCATTACGTGCCACACTCTTAGGATAAAGCCATCGGGGGTGCAACTTCCCAGCTCAGCGATCCAATATCCAGGCTTAGTTGCCTTTTATGACACCCACAGGATGACGATATGAGTATTTCTTCTAGGCCTGCATACACACAGACATCATAGAACACATTTGTCAAAACTCTTAAGCAGATATAGGACTATACATAGGAAAGTAAGGCCAGCCATCCACATATACCTCTTTCCCACAATTAGCCAACCCCTCCCCCATAATTAGATATCGACTCCCTAAATTCCAGTCTACTATGGATGCTCACGGGTTAAAAAGTGTTGTCATTTATAGTGATCACTACATTTCCTTTCCTTGCAGACTCTGAATACTTTCTACAATGCGCCCCACCGTGTCCTGCTGACGGGGACTCCGCTTCAAAATAAGCTTCCTGAGTTGTGGGCTCTCCTCAACTTCCTCCTGCCCTCTATTTTCAAGTCTTGTTCCACGTTTGAGCAATGGTTCAATGCCCCGTTCGCCACCACAGGAGAAAAGGTAACCCTCGTTCTTTGCCTCCCCGAATCGCTTCTTTCTTTCGTCGAGCCCAACCATACAAGACAGTGACAAATGTATCTTGGGAACCCATGTTGCAGTTAACATCTGGAGAACTGCTTGCCTCCGGACCAAATGTCTACCAAGTAGACTTGGTGGTGGTGGTAACTGTTACCGTTACAACCACTGCCTACCGATTTTAATACTCTTCTGCATCTTTCTTCGGCTGTATTTTAACTACACCTTTTAACACAGGTTGCAAGAAACCAACTTGATTGGTCCTGGTTGTTGGAACATGATTACTGATTGTTTGGGTCCTAGTAACCCCTTCTCTAATGTGTAATGGCCTGACCTCCCCCATGCGACCATCCTGGGGTTCCTAAGGCTGTACTTTTTATGACAACCAGGGTTTACTGCCTTATTGGCTGCCAGAGCAACTAAAGTCCTCGATCCGTCCTCTGGGTCTCATTTCCGCAACCAGGGAGGTGGCTACTGAAAGGTCTGAAAATCTTAGGTGAGATGGCGAGAGGGAACTGCTGGATGTGGGCTACAACTCACCACCCTATAACTTATTTTATCTATGTCTAGAAACCGTTAGGAGTTGGAAGTGTACTCAAGTGAATTTTCATTCCTTTTTATTGCTCTTAAGCTTCAGATAGAAATATGTAACTCAAAGGATATGCAGAATTAAAACAAAATATAAAGATGCTACTGGATCTCTGGGAGAACCCTGTCTAACTAACGGGGTTCGTTGAGGCTGCCTACTTAAGTCTAAAATAGGGATCTGCGCCTGTGGCAATTTCTCAAATTATCTGGGGTTTGGGGTG
Source organism: Ceratothoa steindachneri (assembly GCA_963969495.1). NCBI lineage: Eukaryota > Metazoa > Arthropoda > Malacostraca > Isopoda > Cymothoidae > Ceratothoa > Ceratothoa steindachneri. The sequence continues at coordinate 44,096,267 of OZ018317.1, forward strand.
GGAGGCAAAATTTACATGAATGTTCGAATGGCAAGTGTTAGTTGGAACACACACCATATAAAGGCTGGCACACAATCACTATGAAAACTTCCATGCCATTACAGATCCACTCTCACTTCTGACTTTAGTGGTTAAGCCACATTGGTAGTGTTTAGTTGACAGAATGGAGTAAATATGTCACCTGGATAATTTAGTTCCGTCAGTGAACCTAAACACTAAGAAGATTTTTACACTGTCCCCTCCTGGTGTGACTGGAGCTTCAGGATTGCGACTTTACTTCTCTCCTTTGGAAGCCCCGTGTAAGGGGCACGGCGAATTACCTTCCTGGCCGCCGTGCTAACAGGACTCAGCGCCCCGTCCGGCCTTAGCTTAGCCTCTTCTTTCTGACAGCTTGTGTTTTCACCCTACTTCCTCACTTTCCATACAACTTTCTCAGGTGGGCTTCTAATTTCACAGGGTAAACTCTGACCAGCTTCCTCTCTCCTGAGCTGCGGTCTGCTCACCCCCACCCACACCGTCACATCCCCTTTTCTTTCTCCTTTCAATGTCTATAGATCTTACGCCGTGCCTAAGGTAGAGCCGCGATGCCGATGGGCTGCCAGATCACTAGGCGGGAGGAGTGGCCTCAAATGGCGGCAGCTCACTTTGCCGGCCCCGTATTCACACCTCGAACCGGGGCTCAGTGCCAAGCACAGAACCCTAGTCGGCCCCTACGCAAGATCCTCTTAAGTAAGACGGCTCGGTCCCCGAGGCCTCAGCAGTAAAGGAGGGATTGCCCCCCCCCCCTCCTCCCTGGTGCTCTTGTGACAGGCAAGACCTTCTCCATTTCAGAGAAGGATCTTGCCAAGGCCTGCCCATCTGGCCTAAGGGCTCTTACCGGTGGAGGAGAGAAACGAGGTAATTCCCCACCCTCCTCTCCTAAAAAGAAAAAGACTCGGGGCTCCTCCACCTCCAAGGGAGCCGAGGAAAAGGAAGGGTCTGCTGCCTTTTCGGTAAGTGACCAAGCCAAGATCGGCACGTACGGCCCCGTTGCTCCCCCGGGTGGGGAGTTATAGGCGAAGACCAGAACTGCGCACAGCAGAGCCTCGATTACGTCGAGACCCCATTCAGAGGTTACCTAACGTTTTCGATCCCGCTGGCTTCAAACGCTTCCATGTTATTTGCTCCACTGATGGCACCGTGTTGGGCTAAGGGCAACATGATCCATCAGAGGAGAGCTTTAGCTAGTGTGATTGGTAGAGAGCCGAAGGTGACTCGTTTCTCAGACGGGAGCTTTTTGGCGAATGTTGTCTAATTCCTCCAAGGCGGCCATGATTAGTGCCCTTTGGACACTTGATGGCACGCATGTGAGTGTGACGCCGCATTCTACCATGAATTTCACGAAAGGAGTAGTTTATGCGGGGGACTTATGAACTACTCCATAGATGACATCACTTTAGAGCTGGCTAACCATAGGGCGGTCAACGTCGAACGTCTGATGTGAAAACAGGGAGGGGTCTCGAGACCCACCCTTACACTCTTCGTCACGTTCGACTGTGACTAGCTCCTTGAGTCGGTGTGTGCCGGTTGGTATCGCTACCGCGTGAAAGCATTTGTACCACTGCCGCGGAGGTGCTACTACTGTCACCGCTTCGGCCATACGAATCGCTCATGTAGACTTGCAAAGTCGGGGTGACCCAAAGTCTGTGTAAATTGTTCCAAGGCCGCACACGATAAGTCCAATTCGTGTGTGTCAATTGCGGAGAGCCGCACCCCGCTTCTTCGAAGCAATGTGGTGCATATCTCCTTGAGAAAGAAATCCTGGTCGTTTAGTCCCAGGATCGACTCTCATTCCGCGAGGCTAAGGACTTGGTCCTGGCGCGCCCGGCTGGGACATCATATGCCTCAATAGTTAGAAAGGCACCCTCTGCTCCTGGCCCATCCAGGCCAACGAGCACGGTTGTTTCCGCGCCCATTCGGAGCCCTTCTGCGGGTTTTACTCAACCTGGGCACTTCCCTGGTAAAGCTGGCGGCACAAAGGGTTCACCTCCAGCCCAGGCTAAAACCATGGCTCCCCCACAGCCCAGGCTAAAACCAGGGCTCCCTCCCTTTCCTCCAGTGTGACCATTTCACAGGACGCAACATGCCTGAAGTTGGTCGCCAGGCTATCTTTCAGGGTTCCTAAAGCTGCCCCCCGAAAGGAGGATAGCAACAAAGGAGCTTCGGCTCCTTCGTCCACGCCTAGTGGTGGGCTGGGTGGCTCGGAGAATATTGATCCTCGAAAAGAGGGCCTCCCCGACTCGAAAGCCGCAACGCCCACCCTCCCCCAATAAGTCCTCGATGGCGACAGCGCCTTCAGTGCATTGTCCGGCCAACAGTGCCCGGCATTCTTCCTCCTGGAAGCGTACAGACATTCCCATGAGGGTCATCTGTTCGAGGAGGGCCCCCGCGTCTTCTCCAATCTAGGCCTGGAGGGCATATACCTTCATTGGAATTGTCGTAGACTCCGGGCGATCTGGGAGGGGGTGCGGAGGCTCGTCTTGTCCCGTTCCCCGTTAGCTATTTTTCTGCAGGAGACCATACTAGGCGCGTGCCCCCTGCCTGCCCTCCTGGGGTATAAGGGTTTTGCGACCCCACCACCACGAGATTGGGCCCGGGCTGGGGGATGCACGGTTTACACCCGGCAGGATGTCTCCCTTCTTTTCACTTTAGATACCTCCTTTCAGGCAGTGGCTGTGCAGCTTCACCTGGATAGGAGGTATACTGTTATTTCAGCTTACATTTCACCATCAGCTAACTTCGATGCAGAGGACTTCCGCCGTGTAGTGGAACGGTTGCCGAGGCCCTTTCTCTTGCTTGGAGATCTGAACGGCAGACATCCTCTCTGGGAAGACTACTCAATACATCCCAGGGGACAAGTTCTTGCCGATCTGAATGAAGAGCTTGAGATGGGTATCTTAAATGTGGATGAGTTTACGCATCACTGCCTGAGAACTGCTTCATTTTCTTGCCCTGATCTATCTCTGTGTTCTCCGGATGCACACCCTGATTTTTATTGAAGGGTGGTCGATGTCCTCCATGGTAGTGATCACTTTCCCATTCAAATATTTTCAGGGCAGCTGCCGCCTGAGAGCCCACCTCAGTGGTGCTTGGCGCGGGCGCGGTGGCCTGCATTTTAGGAAATGACTGAATTCTCTCTCAGTCGAGGAGTTTAGGTTGGTAGATGAGGCCGTTGAGTTCTTCTCCGGAAACCTCATTGCCGCGGGCCTGACTACTATTCCCAGAACGTCTGGCCGTTTTGCACGCCGACCACTCCTGTGGTGCTCGGCCGAGGTTGAGACGGCCCTCAAACAGAAACGTTATGCCTACATACACTATAACCGCCGCCTGAACGATTTCACTGTCGGTGAATTTCGTCGGACTAAGGCTAGGTTCCGGTATATTTCGAAGCACGCCCGCCACTCTTCTTGGCGAGCATATGTGTCTTCACTTAACGGGAATACTCCTCTAGCAGAAGTGTGGAAGCAAGTCAAAAGGAGTAACAAGGAAAATAAGAACTCTAGAAGAGCTTACGGTCCATTCAATGAGGCTACCTATGGACTAGTTGTCGAGCTGGCACATCCCCATTCAATTGCCTTACGTTCTTCCTAAACAGCCACTTTAAAAGACTTTGTCTAGTCTTGTTTTGAACTGGTCAACAGAATTGCTGTTGACAACCTCCATTGGAATGCGTCCAGCTACCGCAGATATTGTACGTGAAAAGTTTCCCACACAGATCGCAGTTGTAATGCTTCAGCTCAAGTTTGAAGCTGTGATTTCTTGTTCTGCTCTCATTAAGGCTGAAAATATCCCTGTAGTCAACATTGTCGAACCCTCGAAGTATTTTGAAAACTTCGATGAGCTGACCACGCAGTCTACGGATTTTCAACGAGAACAGATCTAATTCCCTTAATTTATCTTCATAACTTTTATGTCTGATAGAGGGAATCAGTTTGGTTGCCCTGGCTTGCACGCGTTCCAATCTCGCGGTGTCCTTTCAAAATGAAGGACTCCAAAATTGTACGGCATACTCCAGGTGTGGTCGGACAATTGAATTGTACAAACAGAGTACTATTTCCTTGTTCCGATATCCAAACTGTCGCTTTATATAACCTAGCATACTTTGGGCTTTTTTCTCCCCCTCAATACACTGCCTCGAGAACTTGAGATCACTAGTTATAGTTACACCCAAGTCCTTCTCACTATCAGTAGATTCAAGAGCAGTGCCCTTAAGGATATACTGAGATTGGGGGTTTCGGTGGCCGATATGCATCTCTTTGCATTTGTTCACGTTAAAAGGCATTTGCCACGTGTCCGACCACTCCCCAATCTTCCGAAGATCTTCCTGCAGGCGGGCAGTATTTCCATCCTTTGCAACGTTCATACCAAGCTTGGTATTGTCGGCAAATTTAGAAATCTTGGCAACCATGTCACCGTCCATGTCATTGACGTAGATGATGAATAGTAGTGGCCCCAGCACAGAACCTTGAGGCACCCCGCTAGTAACGGGCACCCACTCAGAAGCCTGTCCATTCAGCACCACCCGTTGCCGTCTGACACTTAGCCAGTTCTCTATCGAGCCTGCTATTTTCCGTCTATGCCCAGCGCTCGCACTTTCAGGAGAAGGCGGTGGTGTGGTACCTTATCATTGGCTTTCTGAAAGTCTAAATTAGACCACATCCACCGCCTTGTCCCGATCGTGCTCACTGAAGACGAAGTGGAAGAATTCCACAAGGTTCGCAGGAATGACCGTTGCCTTCGGAAGCCGTGCTGGGAACCCCCTCTCGTTCTCCAGGAGATTGGGACCGCAATCGCGGACCCCGCGTCCGTGGCGGAATCCTTCGCGACCACTTTCTCCGCATTCCCTAGGTGTGATGCTACTCCGCCAGCATTCAATGCCGTCGTGATGTCGCGGAAGGCCGCTGACTGGACTTTACCTCCAGAGGGGGAGAACCCTTCACGACAGGTTTACTCTGAGTGCGTTGCGTTCCGTTCTTGCTTCGTGCGCGGACACCGCCCGTCGTCCAAGCGATGATGTTCCGTACGCCATGCTTCGACACATGGGTGAGCGAAGCATGGCGTTTCTGTTAAATTTGTTGAACAGGATCTGGGTGGAGGGTCTCCTCCTGGATTCCTGGCGAATCGATACTCTGCTCGTCTTTCGCAAACCGGGGAGATATCACTACTCCGCCCAATCTCTAATCTCTTGCGTGTGCAAGTTGATGGGGAAATTGGTAAATGTTAGATTAGCGTTTTTGCTAGACAGCGGAGGCCATCTGTCTTCTGCACAGCGCGGCTTCCGCAAGTTCCACTCCACGTCGGATGCTCTGCTCCAACTGGAAAATGCCGTCTGCGAGGCCTTCCTTCGTAAACAGCATTACGCCATGGTGTTTTTCAATCTGGTGAAGGCCTATGATACCGCATGGCGATACGGTATCTTGGAGACTCTCAACACGAATGAGGCGAGGGGGCGCCTCCCAATGTTTATATCTGAATTTTTGCGAGATCGTCGATTCCGCGTACGGGTGGGGGGAGCGCTCTCCCGCCCAATGGAGCAGGAAGAGTGTGCCCCGCAAGGAAGTGTCCTCAGTGTCGCACTCTTTGCCCTGAGCATCAACGGCATCACCTCGGTGCTGCCGGAAGATGTTCTCGCTACGCTCTACGTGGACGACCTTTCGATCTCTTTTGGCGCGGCCCAGATGCCAACTCTGGAGCGTGGACTCCAATAGGCATTGAACCGCGTCTCGCTTTACCGAAGCGCACAGATTTCTGTTTTCCTTGGCCGAGACTAAGGTGGTGCACTTCTGCCGTCATCCAAGGCTCCACCCTGACCCACACCTATTTCTTAATGGAGTACGTTTGCAAGTGGTTGAATCTTCCCTTTTCCTTAGTCTTGTATTTGACCGACGCCTCACCTGGGAGGCTCATATTCGCAGCCTTAGGTTCTCTTTTACCCTAGCCATGGATATTCTCCGTTCCGTGACGTTCAGCGCTTGGGGCGCTGATAGGGCTACTGCCTTACTTTTTTATCGATCCTTTGTTCGCTCGAAGCTCGACTACGGATGCGAGTTTTATGCATCCGCAGCCGAGCGTGTATTGAGGACGGTGGACCCGACCCATCACACCGGCCTTCGCCTGGCGACCGGTGCCTTCCGCACTTCCCCCATTGAGAGCTTACTTGTCGATCCTTGGGAGATGTCACTCGTTCTGCGCCGTGCACAGTGCATAATTCGTCTGTATGCGCGAGCCCGGCGCCTCCCTCAGTCACCAACAGCTCTCACTGCATCCGCAGCTAATTTCGACGGTGCCTATGCCACCGAGAGACGCCAGTCATACCCTAAGCCCTTTGGGTTTAGGGCCAGGAAACTCCTTCGAGAGCTAGGTATAGCTCTCGGGCCGATGGCGCCACTTGGTCTGCCCAAGACGCCACCCTGGAGGGTACCACATTTGGCTATTTCTCGCCACGCCTCTGCTCCCAAACCTTCTACAGCGTCGGAAGTATTGGTTTCGACCTTTTTGGAACACACCTCGTGTCACGCTGGAACCGTGCCAGTGTATGTATACGGATTGCTCCAAGTCCCAAGAGGGGGTCGGCTTCCACGCCGTATCCCCTCTGTTTGAAGTCAGCGGGGCTCTGCCAGGCGCTGCGTCCGTCTTCAGGGAATCGGACACACTCGTGTGACGCATCGCTATTTGATGGAGCGCTCGCCTGCGCCCTATTGTGACGACTGCGGCGTCGTCTCCCAGACTGTTGGCCACATTCTTGTCGAATGTCCCAGTCTGGGTGATCTTCGCGCACGTTACCTGTCCCGGTAGGGGGATGGGCGGGGTCGCTACCGCCTGTCCCTTGTACTCGGGACGAGTGCGTGCACATTGACTGGTGGACTTGTTGACTTTTGGGGGAAGGCCGGCCTTTTCCCTTTCATTTAACTAAGTTTTGTTGTTGTTGTTTTTATTATTATTGTTATTTTTATCTCTTCCTAATTATTATTTCTTTTGTTGTTTTCTGTTCAAATTTTTTAAAGTAGCCTAGAACTAGGCTGTTTGTTTACGACGACTTATGCCCAAGTGGGCAGTCGCCAGATTGCCCCTTAAAAAAAAAAAAACTGTCTTCAGGGCCGAGCTAGTGGCAATACACCACTCGGTACGAGAGATAACGCGACGTGTCCGGTTCGGAGACCGGATAGTGATCTATAGCGACTCACAAAGTGCCCTGAGTGCTCTCAGGGCATTGGAATCTCCGCATCCCCTGGTTGGCGATATCCGTGACGTCACGCTTTTGGCGAGCTTGGCAGATGTCGAGATTATCTTGTGCTGGGATCCTGGACATGTAGGAATTGCGGGAAATGAGGGCGCCAAAAAGTCCGCGAGGACTCTGCGATCCGACCAGCGTTTCGCTCTTACTCACACTGACTACATGGCAGGAATACGGGCAGCTCTCGGTCTGCTTGACAAAGAAGATGGGAGACGCTTGAAGGGAACTTAAAGTCGCTTGCCATTGCGCCGCGACTGTTCCCATGGACCTACCCCTCAATGCCGCGAAGGCTTCAGGTCGCTTTCTGTCGTCTCCGAATCGGACATACTCTTGTGATGCATCGCTATCTGATGGAGCGCTCGCCAGCGCCCTATTGCGACGACTGCGTCGTTCCCCAGACTGTTCGGCACATTCTTGTTGAACCTCCCAGTCTGGGTGATCTTCGCGCACGTTACCTGTCCCGGTACCGAGATGGGCGGGGTCGCTACCGCCTGTCCCTTGTACTCAGGACGAGTTCGTGCACATTGACTGGTGGACTTATAGACTTTTGGGGGGAATCCGGCCTTCTCCCCTTTATTTAACTAGGTTTTGTTTTTTATTAGGTTGTAAGCTCCTGCGCTGGGGGGAGGGGGACCATCCCCCGACGCCGGAGCTTGCTTCCTAATTGCTGCCATCTTCCCTTTTTATCGTTTTGTTTTCATATTCCTATTTTAAAGTAGCCTACTGCTAGCCTGTCTTGATTGCGGTGACTTATGCCCAAGTCGGCAGTCGCCAGATAGGCTCCTAAAAAAAAAAACTCATCCAAAACCGCCCCGCTCGCCTAAGGTTTCGAGGCGGAGGGAGGAAAAGACTCCTGGCGAGCCCAACCTCCCCCGATAATTCCTCGAAGTCGATAGTGCATTTTCCGGCCAACAGCACCCCGAGTTCTTCCTCTGGGAACCGTATGCCCATTTCCATGAGGGTCTCCTCCAAGCTAGGCGTGGAGGTCGTATTCCTTCAATGGAATTAAAGGAACAACTGGGAGGAGCTGCGGAGGCTCGTCTCGGTCCGTTCCCCGTTAGCTATGTTTTTGCAGGAGACCATGCTGGGGGTGTGCCCCCTGCCCATCTTCCCGGGGTATAAGGGTTTTGCGACCCCACTGCCACGGGATGGGTGCCGGGCAGGCAGATGCGTGATTTACACCCGGCATGATATCTCCGTTCTTCTCTTCGCTTTAGACACCTCCTTTTAGGCAGTTGTACCGCTGCACCTGGATAGGAAGTATACTGTTATTTCCGCGTACATTCCACCGTCAGCGTCGTGGCCCCCTGAGAGCCCGCCCCGGTGGTGCTTGGCACGGGCGCGATGGTCCGTATTTCAGGAAGTGAAAGATTGCTCTATCTCAGTCGAGGAGTTTAGGTCGGTAGATGAGGTCATTGATTTCTTCTCCGGCAACCTCATCGCCACCGGCCTAACTACTATTCCTAGAAGGTCTCGCCGATTTGCACGCCGACCACTCCCGTGCTGGTCAGCCGAGTGTGAGACGGCCCTCAAATAGAAGCGTTATTCCTTCATGCGCTATAAGCGCCGCATGTGAATTTCGTCGAGCTAGGGCTAGGTTCAGGTATATTTCGAAGCACGCCCGCTGCTCTTCTTTGCGTACATACGTGTCTTTACTTACCGTGAAGATTCCTCTAGCAGAGTTGTGGAAGGGAGTCAAAAGAATTCGGGGTAAGTTCCTCACAGGCTCCCCCTCTCGTTCTCCTGGAGAATGGGATCGCAATCTCGAACCCCGCTTCCGTGGCGGAATCTTTTGCGACCGGTTTCTCCGCGTTATCTAACCTCCTGCTTGTGCAAGTTGATGGATAAATTGGTAAATGATAGATTAGCCTTCTTTCTGGACCGCGGAGGCCATCTGTCTTCTACACAATGCGGCTTCCGCAAGTTCCATTCCACGTCGGATGCTCTGCTCCAACTGGAAAATGCCGTCTGCAAGGCCTATTATACCGCATGGCGATATGGTATCATGGAATCTCTCCACACGACAGGGGCGAGGTGACTCGTCCCAATCTTTATATATCTGAATTTTTGTGAGATCGTCGATTTCACGTACGGTTGGGAAGGAGCCCTCTCCGGCCCAATGGAGCAGGAAGAGTGTGTCCCGCAAGGAAGTGTCCTCAGTGTCGCCCTCTTTGCCCTGAACATCAACGGCATCACCTCGGTGCTGCCGGAAGATGTTCTCGCTACGCTCTACGTGGACGACCTTTCGATCTCTTTTGGCGCGGCCCAGATGCCAACTCTGGAGCGTGGACTCCAACAGGCATTGAACCGCGTCTCTCGCTATGCTGAAGCGCACAGGTTTCAGTTTTCTTTGGCCAAGACTAAGGTGGTGCACTTCTGCCTCCATCTACGGCTCCACCCTGACCCAGACTTGTTTCTAAGTGGGGTTCGCTTGGAGGTGGTAGATGCGCACCGTTTCTTTGGTCTTGTATTTGACCGACGCCTTATCTGGGAGGCTCATATTCGCATCCTTAAGGTCTCTTATTCCCGCGCCATGGATATTCTTCGTTCCATGACATTCAGCGCTTGTTGCGCTGATAAGGCTACTACTGCCTTAATTTTTTATCGATGCTTTGTTCGTTCGAAGCTCGACTACGGATGCAGTTTTATGCATCCGTATCCTAGCGTGTATTGCGGAAGGTGGATGTCATCAACCACACCGGCCTTCGCCTGACGACCAGTGACTTCCGCACTTTCCCCATTGAGAGCCTACTTGTCGATCCTTGGGAGATGCCACTCGCTCTGCACCGTGCACAGTGCATAATTTGCCTGTACGCGCGGGCCCGGCGTCCCCCTCAGTCGCCAACAGCTCTGCATTCGCAGCTGATCTCTCCGTGCCTATGACGCCGAGAGATTCTAGTCATACCCTAAGCCCTTTGCCTTTAGGGCTAGGAAACTCCTTCGAGAGCTAAGTATAGCTCTCGGGCCGGTGGGGCCTCTGGTTCTGACCCGGACGCCACCTTGGACGGTATCACCTCTGACTATTGGTCGCCCCAGTTCTGCTCCCAAAGCTTCTACAGCGCCGGGAGTATTGCGTTCGGCTTTTTTAGAGTACACTTCGTGTCACGCTGTAATGCGGATGGCTCCAAGTCCCAAGAGGGGGGCGGTTTCCACACTGTTTTCCCTCTGTTCGAAGTCAGCGTGGCTCTGTCTTAATGGCCGAGCTGGTTGCAATACACCGCTCGGTACGGGAGATAAGGCGACGTGCCCGGTTCGTTCGGAGACCAGATTTTGATATATAGCAACTCACAAAGTGCCCTGAATGCTCTCAGGGTATTGGAATCTCCGCATCCCCTTGTTCGCTATATCAGTGACGCTACGGTTTTGGTGAGCCGGTCGGATGTCGAGATTATCTTCTGCTGGGTTCCTGGACATGTAGGAATTGCGAGGAATGGGCGCGCCAGAGAGTCCGCGAGGACTAGGCGACCAGACCAGCGTTTCGCTCTTCCTCACACCGATTACATGGCAGGAATACGGGCTGCTTAGCAAAGAAGATGGGAGACGGTCGAAGGGAACCTAAAGTTGCGTGCTTACCGACTTGTGGACTTTATGAGTTTTTGCAACAGGCTGCTCCACTTTATTTGACCCTTTTGTGTATTTCTTTTTTTAAGTCGCATGTTCTTGCGCTGGAGGGAGGCGGGCCTACCCACGACACTGGAGCACGCTTCCTTCTTGCCTTTTACTTTTTCTTCTTATTTTTTTTTAGCCTTTGTCCTTTTTATCGTTATTTGTTATTTACATATTGTTCTTTGTTTTTGTTATTTGTTTTTTAATATAGCCTAGTACTAGGCTGGGTTGTGTACGTCGACTTACTCCCAATTAGGCAGTGTCCAGATGGGCTACCACAATGAAAAAAAATTTCTTTGGAAGCCTCCTGCCCCTTTTTGTGTTTCTCTCTTCTCAACAGAACAGGAGACCACTCCCACGATTTAATCTATTTTGGTTACCTAGGGCAGCGACACCCGGCATCTACCGACTCTTTCACCGTTCTCTGACGACAGCCTTTTGGCTAAAAACTCCAAAGTTATTTAAACACCTGTCTATTCGCTACAGCCTAGTGGAACTCCAACAGCCCAAGGCAGTTTGTTTTTCTTGCCGCCGACGTAGTCTTCACCCAGACCCTGGCCTCTTTCTGGGTCGGGTTTGTCTCGGCGCGTTTGAGGCGCTCTACCTTATTATCCCTGCATATGCGTTACTCGGCAGTCAAGTGCCCTTCCCTTATGAAGGAAGGTTTGGCCTTGTTTTGTAAGTATCTTGGAGATTGCACAGTTGTAGCTGGGGTCACACAATCACGGTTTTGCGCACGATTGCATACGCACGAACGTTTATTGGTAGTTGGCATTCGAATACGTTAATCGAAATGAAAATTGTGTAACGCCGGTAGGGTTTGTACGCCGGTCGTGGGGAGCCGCGCGTTCCCAATTGTCATATATTGCAAACAAAAATTGACGATTGGGGCTCGGTCGTAATTATCTATGACAGTCGTTATGGTAAGCCTGACTATCGGGGTGCATTACCGTCAATCGCCAATTTTTACGACTGACGGCCGGAATCTGGCAACCGCGCCGCACTGCTTTGTGGCGGCAACGTGTGATGGGTAGTATTTAATGACCAGCCAACAGTCCTCTCACCAAAGCCGACTATCCTCCAACTCAACACCACCGCCTCTCCTCTAGCAGCACCTTCAGCGCCTACAGGAGCCCTCCACCAGCTCTCATCACCTTCAGCGCCTACAAGAGACCTCCACCAGCTCCCTCTGTGCCCCCCTGCCATCCTACCATTAAGAGGAAGGACCTGAAAAACCTGCGGAAGGATAGTGTTACCCAACCTGCTACTACTACTACTACCACCACCACTACCAGCTCTACAACTTCGCCGGGAGTATTGCGTTCGACCTTTTTGGAGCACACATCGTGTCACGCTAGAACCGTCCCAGTGTATACGGATGGCTCCAAGTCCCAAGAGGGGGTCGGCTTCCACGCCGTATCCCCTCTGTTTGAAGTCAGCGGGGCTCTACCAGGCGCTGCGTCTGTCTTCACGGCCGAGCTGGTGGCAATACACCACTCGGTACGGGAGATTACGCGACGTGCCCGGTTCGGAGACCGGATTGTGATCTATAGCGACTCACAAAGCGCCCTGAGTGCTCTCGGGGCATTGGAATCTCCCGCATCCCCTGGTTCGCGATATCCGTGACGCCACGGTTTTGGCGAGCCGGGCAGATGTCGAGATTATCTTCTGCTGAGTTCCTGGACATGTAGGAATTGCGAGGAAAGAGCGCGCCAAAGAGTCCTCGAGGACTCTGCGACCGGACCAGCGTTTCGCTCTTCCTCACACCGACTACATGGCAGGAATACGGGCAGCTCTTCGGACTGCTTGGCAAAGAAGATGAGAGACGGTCGAAAGGAACTTAAAGTTGCGTGCCATTGCGCCGTGACTGTTCCCATGGACCTACCCCCCAATGCCGCGGCGGCTTCAGGTTGTTTTCTGTCGTCTCCGAATCGGGCACACTCGTGTGACGAGCGCAATTTGATGGAGTGCTCGCCTGCGCCCTATTGCAACGACTGCGTCGTCCCCCAGACTGTTCGGCACATTCTTATCGAATGTCCCAGTCTGGGTGATCTTCGCGCACGATACCTGTCCCGGTAGGGGGATGGGCGGGGTCGCTATCGCCTGTCCCTTGTACTCGGGACGGATTCGTGCACATTGACTTCTGGACTTGTTGACTTTTGGGGGGAGGCCGGGCTTCTACCCTTTATTTAAGATTCTTTTTGTTGTTTTGTAGGTTGCACTCTCCTGCACCGGGGTGAGGGGGACCTCCCCCCGCTGCCGGAGATTGCTTCCTGGTTGTTAAGTTTTTCGAATTTATATAATTGTTACGTTTTCATATTTTTATTTTAAAGTAGCCTAGTTCTAGGCTGTCGTGTTTTTCGGCGACTTATGCCCAAGCGGGCAGTTGCCAGATGGGCTCTGTAAAAAAAAACAAAAATAAACACCACATCTCAGACGCCGGTACCAGGCACCTCCTCCACCTGTTACCCCCCCACTGCCCACCTTGACTGCTCACCCCATCCCTGATACCCCCACCACGCCGAGGTAGATGTCATCCTGGACAACGCGCTATCTGATTATGATGACGACGATTAGGATAACGACTACGATGGTGCGAGGCTTATTGAGGTTGCGAGAATGCCAAAGGCGTTCTCCACCGTCCGGCGGCCCCGACTGAGTCTGTAGTTGTATATTCGTTCTGGTCTGGTGAGGCCTCGTAGAATGTAGGGTTTCATCATGTAGGTGCGCAGAGGGAACGCATCATCCCCGACCAGGACATTAGACAACACCTCTGGGGGTGGCAGCTGGGTGTCCTTGTTTTTGACTAATTCCCCAAGGCGGGTCTGGCAAACACCACCAAAAGACTCTGCCCCAATGGCACCCACGTCGACGTACAGGAACTTGTATGCTGAGTCATCAATGGCAAGTAGGACAATGGAGAAGTGTTTCTTATAATTGTAGTAGTAAGTGCCAAAAAGAGAAGGATCTGCTACACTTGGTACCTGGAGGAGTAGCATGTGCTTCTGGCCCAAGTGCCCGCAGTGAAGTACCATCTGGCACACCCTCCCTGGCACAGTGCTCGCTCGCAGTTATGCACCCCCCCTCTCTACACTTTACAGGACCTGTTGCTTTATTTTTTGTACTATTTTCAGCTAATGCATTCTCCTGGCCCCTCTATGTATCCCCTTTTTTCCTAAGACTATCCCCACCTTTGCCCTACCTGGAGGAGCTGCACATCCTCCAGGACTGAGTGGAAATAAGGAAAGTCCTGTCACGATTGAATGGAACTATCTGGTGCGAACTGGGAAGCTTTTTGTGCACTTCCTTCTCGCTCCCTCAACATTCCTTTTTCCCTATGACTATCCACTCCACCTCTTGCTCCGCTGAATGACCTGGCCAGCTACTTGATGCCATGTCAGAAGAGAGGCTTTGGAACCTCTATAAACAATGCCCTTTAATTCCCCAACTTCGCAAGAGACCTGAACTTGTAGGTTTGTGGGTGTTGGTGTGTAATTAATGGGAAAATCTGTTTTGCTCGATAACTATTGCCATGTGTGTAATTGGCCCACCACCTCTCTGCCACTGTTCTCGGGTGCATAAAGCTGTACTACTTATGGTGGGTGGGCTTTACTGCCTTGTTGCCTGCCACAACAAATCTTCATATCTTAGCCGTCATGTCGATGATTAGTATGACCTGTTAAGGAAATCGATTCTGTCGCCCTGCCTCTCTAACTGCTCAGTTAGAAGATGCGGACTTTGGGGATCGACTGGTCCACTGCATAGGTGCGAACACCACTCTTTAACACACTGTTGGTGGAGACCTGAAAATTTTGAAGGCCTGAGATGGGATCGGCTGTGGGCAGGATATAGCCCACCTCCCTTTTTCTACTTTTCATTGGTCACCTATTTTAAAACTTTTGTGTGTTGCCAAGCATTCACAACTTGTCAATATTTTCGACTATATTTTTCCCCCTCCAAAATCCTTGCCCGACCTTGCTGTTGGGGCATATGAAGTAAAGGGTTTCCCCTTTGCCATCTCAGCAACCAGGCTGTGGCATCACCTCTTTTAACGAGGTGCCTTTCCTTCCCTTTCTCAGTGGCCCTCAAAGTTACGACGAAGCAGAGGACTTGCCACTGGCAGCTTAACCACCTAAACCCCTCTAAGAGCGGTAAGAAGCATCGTCGCCCCTGAGCTTTCCCAAGGCAATTCGGTGATCTGAGGTCTGTCCCTAATGGGACCTGACATGCCCACTCCCCCATTCTGCCCCCTGTGACGTTTGTGACAGGCCATAGGCCAATCGAGTCCCTGGTCGAGATACCTGTACTTTTGGGGTGGGGGTAGCCACTTGAAGGTTATTCCTGGGGTGGAGATGATCCCGAAGGTGCCCTACCACAGACGGTCGTGTCTTCTTTGTGGGCAAACCTGTGGTGGGTGCCAGACACCCAACCGGTGTCTGCCCTTTGCAAGGTCCTCCTGAGGCAACACTAGTCCCAAGGAATCTCAAGGAGAGGAGGGACCCCCTCCCCCACCTAGTGCCCCTTTGCCAGCCAAAATCTCAATTTCGGAGAAGAATCTTGCTGAGGCTGTTCTGTCGTGCCTTGCAGCTCCTTCCAGGGGCGGAGACAAGCGGGCTCACTCCCCGCACCTTTCATAAAAAGGAAAGGTAATAAGAACAAGAGGATGAGTGGGACCAGTGGTCCGTTGCTTTTTGGCAAATGGCCAAGCCAAGACTGGCTCCTCCGGCCGAGAGGTGCACTCTGGCAGAGACACCCAAACAAAGACAAAAGTTGTAAGTATAGTGAGCAGAGCCTCGACGACGTCGGGGCCCTTCATTAAGAGACTACCTGGTACTTTTGAGCCTGCTAGCTTCAAATACTCTTTAGTTATTCGCTCCACTGATGGCAGTATATTGGCCTTGGCTGTATGTTCCATCAAAGGAATGCATTTGCTAAATTTACTGGTAGAGAGCCCAAAGTCACCTGGTTCTCAGACAGGAGCCTTCTGGCAAATCCAAAATGGGTGGTTTATGCAAGGGGCCGTGGACTACTCATTGGAAGATGTCACCGAAGAGCTGCCCACCCAAAGAACAGTCATAGTTGAGCGTGTGATGATAAAAAAGGAGGGTGGGGGCATTTATGCTACCTCCGCGAAGGTACTGCTACTGCTTCAGCCATATGAATAGTTTGTGTAGGTGTGCAAAGTCAAAATTCTTCCAATAGCGTAAATGATAAGTCCTTATGCTCTGCTAAGTGTGTAAATTGTGGATAGTCACTGTTTCCTCGAAGCAATGTGGCTCATATCTCCTGTAGTAGGAGGTCCTGGCCATTTAGGCCTTTGATCAACTCTTCTCGCGAAGCTTAACTTTAGCTCCTGTCTCACCCAGTGTGACCTGCAACGTCTTTTGCCTCAATAGTTAAAAATGCACCGTCTACTCCTAGCCCCCTCAGGCCTACTAGTAAGGTTGCTTCTGCACCCATTTGGAATCTTCCTACATTTTCTACTCCACTTAGGCGCTTACCTGGTACAGCTGGCAGCTCAAAGGTCACATCTCCTACCTTGGCTAAAACCAGGGCTCATCCGCATCACCGTTTACCATAAGGCAAAACATCTTCACACCTCCACGAGTTGTTAGATTTGGTATTCAAATCCCCGAAGATGGTCTTGAAATCATCTTTGGGACTCCTAAAGATGTCCCTGGAAAGGAGGTTTTTGGGGGGCCAATTCTAAGGTAATTCACTTCTGCCATCATCCAGAGCCTCACCCCAATACAGACCCGTTTGTAAATGGCACAACCCTGGTTGTGGTAGAGTGGGATCTTTCCTTTGGTCTCTTTTTTGGCTGCTACATCACATGGGAGGCACACATTCACAGTCTACTAAGCCTTAGTACTGAAACTGATTTGAAATTATAGAAAGTGGACTCACCACACTGGTCTCCATTTGGTCGCTGCTGCCTTCTTCACGTCCCCTGTAAATATCTTGCTTATCGATCCAAGAGATATGCTGCTCACTTTACTGCATACACAGTCCATTATGCATTTGTGTGCGTAATTCCAGCGTCTCCCTCAGTCTCCAATGGCTTTCACTTTGTCTGCTGCCTATGTCGACATGAGATTCCAACCATACCCTAATTTGGCTTTAGGACAAAGCAATTTTGAGAGTTGGATGTAGCTGTCGGGCCGATGGTGCCTTTGGTTATACCCAGGACACCACCCTAGAAGGTACCACCTCTGAGCATTTGTCTCTATTTTTCAGCTCCCAAAACTTCTTTAGCACTAGGTGTATTGCGTTGGTTTTTCTTGAGCATGTGCACATCACCCTGGAGCTGTTCAGTGTATATGGATGGCTGCACATCAGGAGGGGTGGTTGGCTTCCATGTCATTTTCCCCTATTTGAAGCCGACAGGGCTCATCTGGGTGCTGCATCTGTCATCACAACCAAGCTGGTTGCAATACACCACTCACTACGGGAGACTGCGCTGTGCTCAGTTCGAAGACCTAATTGTGATTTATAGCAACTCAGAGATCACTCCGAGTGTCCTTGTACCATTGGAATGCTGCCCTCTCTGGTTCGGTTTCCTTCATGCTACAGCTGCTGCAAGCCGGGAGGAAGTCGAGTGTCTTCTGCTGGGTCCAGGATAAGTGTGCATGGGGAATGAGGTCAATTAAACACACTCCTCATCTGGTTGACAAAACCATTATGTTGTGACTTTTCCAGTGCAACTACCACTATCTCGACCGCATCAGGTCCTTTTCTGTTTACTCTGAATCGGTGATACTCAAGATGCCGCATCATTTAATGGACCGCTTCACTGAACTAAGCTTAGTGTGTCATCCGCTTGATCTTCTAATTTGGGAGAGCTTCATGCGCCCTACCTGTCCCGATATCAGGACAAGCCCTGGTTAGTTACTGGTTGTCCCTTTGGCCTGGGGTGTATTTGTGCACTCCCGATTCTAGATTGTTAGACTTTTTCTGGAATGCGGACCTCTTCTATAGTATTTATTTTGAGGGTGTTGTGTACATGCTCATGCCCCTGAGTGAGTGTGCCTTCTTCTTTCTATTTCTTTTTTTGGGGGTGAGGTGGGTATTTTTGTTTCTTTTGTTGTGTTTTTCATTTTGCCTATGTCATCTCCTGGGCACATTCTGCCAGGGAGGTTTGATTCCTTAGACTGTGTGGCATATTTTTTTTGTCAGCGGGAGCTGCTGTGCAGTCTCAGTCCTGGGATGGTGGGAGGGCCCTTATCATTTGTCCCTGTTGCTTGTGCAGATTTATGGGTCATAGAGTTCATGTAAGAGAAGCATCCTCTTACAAGATATATAAAGTAACCTTTGACCCAAAAGCTACTTCCTGATGACGTGTACCCAAGTCCTTGAAATAGGTGGTTTTCCTATGTACTATTAATCAATCAATTTATTGGTACCTACAGGTTTTACCAACTCATACATGATATACCATGATATTTCTTTTTCAGAAGGACGATCATTTTGTATTTCTAATTTTTAGGGGCTTATCTTTTTTATTGTTGGTATGCATGTCTATAAAATGATTTAATGTTTGTTGCAACTGCAATGCCCAAGTTGATTGCCGCCATGATTAGGTTCTTAAAAAATAGCTTTCATTGAGCCAGAGTCCTTTTCCTTTCTAGGTGGAACTGAACGAGGAAGAGACTATTTTAATCATCCGTCGTCTCCACAAGGTGCTGCGCCCCTTCCTCCTAAGGCGCCTCAAGAAGGAGGTTGAAGCCCAACTGCCTGATAAGGTAAGATTCCTTTCACCCATGGGTATCATAATGTGTCTTTCATCAAGACGGGTTGTGAGATGCTACATCTGCCTCTCGAGGCTTGGTAAAAGGGGGTCAAGCTGTTTTCCCCCAGTAAGTAACCTTTGACTCTTCTCTCATTCAGGTTGAGTACATTATTAAATGTGAATTGTCCGGACTGCAGCACGTTCTCTACCGCTCAATGCAGTCCAAGGGCGTGATGCTGTGTGCCGACGCCAAGAAGGGAAGCAAAGGGAGCACGAAGGCTCTCATGAACACCATCATGCAACTGCGTAAACTCTGCAACCACCCTTTCATGTTCCAGCATATTGAGGAAGCTTATTGCAATCATGCAGGTTTCACTGGAGGAATCGTAACTGGGTGAGAAGGAGATCGGTCGATTCTTATAACTACCTACTGGGTGGTGTTCTGGCCATGTTGGAGTTTGGGGTAGTTTTCTGTTTGGCCCCACACTAGCTTGATTTGGGGTGGGGAGAGAATGGAAGGGTGGGAGGACAGACAAAGCAAAATTTAAGGAATATTGAAGTTAAGAGAGCAACACCTCTGGCATTTTTGCAAGGACCTATTAAAGGTATTCAAAGTCATGACTTTATTCACAACGGGGAATATTGTAATCCCAGGCGAGGGTCCAAAACCCACAGTGTCTGTGGCATTTGATTTGTTCGTGCCCCGCCCCACGCACAGGGTTTGTTTTTTTTCAGTTACCAATCCCTGCCTTCACGAAAAAGAATTCTTGCCCAGATTTGTCAGTTCTTAACCGAAATTAGATGCCCGTGTGAGACGCTTGTCCTTTCCTTGCAGACCTGACCTCTTTCGCACTTCCGGTAAATTTGAAGTCCTTGATCGCATCCTGCCCAAGATGCGTACTACGGATCACCGTGTGCTGCTCTTCTGTCAAATGACTCAGCTCATGACAATCATGGAGGACTACCTAAACTTCAAAGGCTTCAAATATCTCCGCCTAGATGGTAAGGAGTCGATACTTCATTTCAAAGTGGTGGCTGTTTATTTGGTGCCGACGACGTTGAAATTGATTTGAGCATTTTTACCGCGACAGGAATGACGAAATCGGAGGAGCGTGGTGAACTCCTGAGGCTCTTCAACGAACCCAACTCCGACGTCTTCCTGTTCTTGTTATCAACGCGGGCCGGAGGTTTGGGCCTGAATCTGCAGTCGGCCGACACGGTCATCATCTTCGATTCAGACTGGAATCCTCACCAGGACTTGCAGGCGCAGGACAGAGCACATCGAATTGGCCAGACAAATGAGGTAACAACATCTGGATGCGCAGGTTCTTTCCGTCTGGGCGGGGTTCTCTCATACATCCGACATCTACCACCCTGTTTATAGATTTTGTATTAATCGTGCAAGTGTCGGGTATGTTGCGAAGATATGTTGTATGTTGGTCAAAATGGTAAGGTGTTTGTAATGTGACTGAGTTTTAGATAGCCTAGTGGATACAGCGTTGGACTTCCAGTATCGAGGCACTTGTTAGATTCCATTGAGCGCGAACACAAAACGGGCGGCGTCACGAGCTGCCCGTTTTGTAACGGGCTGGCTACCTCCCTGTGGCCGTTCCCGAGTACATAAATTTGAACTGCTTATGGCTGGCAGGCTTTTACTGCCTTGGTAGCTGCTAGGCCAACTAAACGTATTGGATCCTGTGTGTCTGCAACAACAGTTCTTCCGTTCCTGACCATCTTGTCGAGGATTAACTCGTCCTACAGCCCTGTCGCCCTGCATTTCTGGCTGTCCAGTTGTGAGCTGCGACCTTTAGGGAAGGGCCGGCTACTGCATAACTTTTTGTCAGTTGCGTTGCTGTCCTAGATTGCGAACACCCTTCTTTAACGCACCCAGGGTGGAGCACTAAATGAGGGAAATGTAGGTAATTCTCTGTTTGGTAGGTCTTCACAAACTCACCAGAATATCGGACTACCACTCCCTCTAAATCCTCCCTCTACCTTGGTGGTGTTAGGGTGTATGAAGAGACTAGTGCCAGCACTACTGACCGTTGGAGCGGTTTCCCTACAATCTTCTGAATGCAGTAAAGAGCTTTTCACTTTGCCATCTTAAGAGCTGCTCCCGGGTAGCTCCACCTCTGTGATGTAGTTGCTCCCGTCTGTGTCTTCTCAGGGGCTCCTTCAAGACTCTTATAACGGAGAGGGCTCTTCTTTTATTGACGGGATCGGCAGTTTTCTCCTTACTCCCTTTGGCAGAGTTGTCTCCAGGCAACTCTCCTAAGAACACAACAAAACAGGACGCCCCTCTCGTTGGGGTCAGTTAACCCAACACAATCCTCTTGCCCACGCACCTCGTCAAAACGAGGGTTGTCATGTTGATAGGAACTGGCATACCCACTCCTGCGTTCTTGCCAATGCAGGTCGCTATGTCGACCATATTGACGTTTGGGACGGTCCATAGGCCCTTTGACTCCCTGGTTGCGATATCTGATACCTTTTGGGGCGACCAGTTGTAGACCTCTCCTGAAGTGGAAATGGTCGTGGAGGTATCACGCTTCAGATGGCAGGGTCTTCCAAGCAGACGAACAACAGCTCGGTCCAAGACACTGAACTTTAGTCTGCCTCTGATGACTCAAGGATAGGATGGACCCCCTTAATCCTAGGAGTGGACCAGCGAGTTAAAAGGCTTGGGGAAAACTTTTCTGGTGACTCCCATTCTGGTAATCAGCAAAGTGTGGGACTAACTACTCACGTCTTGGGTTCCTTTTCAGGGCAATTCCCTGGAGGACCATGTGCATCATGGGTCAAGGTTTTGTTTGATGCCCCTGTATTTAAATGTGTTTGGAGATGAAGCAGGATATTTATTCCATGTGCACATAATTTGAATGGTGTGGTTGGATGGAGTGTTCTGACTGGCTATACTCGGGTGCTTGTCAAAAACTAAGGGGTGGGGGGCTTGGTTTTGCCTTTGGAAACCGGTGTGGAGGCGATGTCTTTTTCATTTTCCGAAGTTTTTTCCGACTTCAAGGTGACATCCTCTTCCTGCTGTCCTCGTAAGGAGCGCGCCGATTTGTTTTCATGGCCGCCGTGCTGACAGGACTCAGCGCCCCAGCTTAGCCTTTTCCCCTTCTTTCTGACAGCCTGTGTTTTTACCCTACTTCCTCACTTTCCTTAATCTCTCTCCAACAACTTTCTCTGGTCGGCCTCTAATTTCACAGGGTAGACGCCGACCAGCTTCTAACCCAACTATCCCGGATCGTGGCTGAGGGGGGGAGGGACAGCGTCGGCTCACCCCTGAGCTCCGGTTGTGTGTGTGGGGAGGGTAACAACCTGCTTCATTCCTCCCCACCCACACCTCCCTCACATCCCCTTTCTCCTTTCAATCTCCATCGATTTTACGCTGAGCCCAATGTGGAGGCGCCATGCTAATGGGCTGCCTGGCCACTAGGCGGGAGGAGTAGCCTCAAATGGCGGCAGTTGGCTTTTCCGGCCCTGTACTCACCCCTTGCAAAAATGTTCCTTTACGTTTGCCTCGACCATCGTCGGGGCCGCCCTTGGGCAGCTTCCCTCAAAAAATGGAGTTTTTCCTGCCCCTGTACTTTCTCAGGGGACCCTCCAAATTTCTTCTACCGGAGAGGAGGCTTACCTCTCTCCTTTGCCTATGGGTGTAAGAGACTCCCCATCACCCCCTTCTCAGGGGGTCACGGAATGGCAGAGCTCGTCGGTCCTTACTCCCTAACATCCTACACTCGTGCGCTAATAGCCTACAGGGGGTCACTGTACGTGCCCCCCTCTCTTCCTCGATGGATGCTGGTTTGCCTGCATTAGGTAAAAAAGGTACGTCGAATTGGATCTGTGATGTCTCGGGGGGGGGGGAGGGAGACTACATGGAGGCCCCCCCTGAGGTGACCCCTCCTTAAACGGTAGGATCTACCATGGGGTCGAACCTGGGCTCGGTGCCAAGCACATGAGCCTTATCCGCCCTTATCCAAGCTCCTGCAAAGACGGCTCGGGGCCCGAGGCCTCAGAAAGAGAGGAGGGATCTCCTATACCCCGGCTGTTGTTCATATGATAAACAATACCTGCTCCATTTCAGAGAAGGATCTTGCTGAGGTCGGTCCATCTGGCCTAGGGGCTCCTGCCAGCGGGGGTGGGGAGCAGGTTCATTTCCCGCCCTCCTCTCATAAAAAAAGACGGTGGAGGGGGGGCTCCTCTCCTTCCGCGGGGATGAACGGGGTAGCTACCATTTCGGTAAGCGACTAAGCCAACATCGGAACGACTAGCCCCATTGCTCCCTCTGGTCGGGATTTCCAGGCGAATACCAGAACTGCGCAGAGCGGAGCGTTGATTACGTCGGGGTCCCTCATTCAGAGCCTACCTGGCGTTTTCGAACCCACTGGCTTCGAACGTTTCCTTGTTAGTGCTCCACTGATGGCAGCATGTTGGCTAAGGGCAACATGATCCATCATAAAAGAGTTCTAGTTAGTGTGATTGCTAGAGAGTCGAAGGTGACCCGTTTCTCGGACGAGAGCCTTTTGGCGAATGCGTCGAATCCCTCCCAAGCAGCCATGATTAGTGCCTTTCGGACACTTGATGGCACGCCGGTAAGTGTGACGCCGCACTCTATCATGAACTTGGTGGATGGAGTTTATGCGAGATAACTCGTGGACTACTCCATAGATGACATTACATTAGAGCTGGCCGACCATGGGCCTGTCAAAGTCGAGCGTGTGATGAGAAAACAGGGAGGGGCCTCGAGACCCACCCCAACACTCTTCGTTACGTTCGACTGTGACAAGCTCCCTGAGTCGGTGCGTGCCGGTTGGTACCACTACCGCGTGAAGGCATTCGTGCCACTGCTGCGGAGGTGCTACTACTGTCACCCCTTCGGCCTTACTAATCGCTCCTGTCGACATGCAAAGTCGAGGTTAGCTGAAGTCTTTGTAAGTTGCTCCAAGGCCACATACTATAAGTCCAAATTGTGTGTGGCCAAGTGTTTCAATTGCGGAGACCCGCACCCCGCTTCTTGAAACAATGTGGCAACAATCCTGAAGAGGGTCGTGAGGCCATCTTCCTTGGTTCCTAAAGCTGCCCCACGAAAGGAGGTTGGCTCCTTTGCCCACACCCAGTGGTAGGCTGGGTGGCTCGGAGACGGTGGATACTCGAAATTAGCCCCGCCTCCGGAGCCGCCTCTCTCGTCTAAGGTTTCGAGGCGGAGGGAGGAAAAAGACTCGCATGGCGAGCCCAACCTCCCCCGATAAGTCTGCGAAGGAGACCGCACCTTCAGCGCATTGTCTGGCCAACAGCGCGCCGAGTTCTGCTTCCGGGAAGCGTACGGCCATTTCCGTGAGGATCTTCTCCGAAGAGGACCCACGCATCTCCTCTGAGCTAGGCTTGGCCTGGAGGGCATATTCCTTAAATGCAATTTCCGCGGACTGGGAGGAGCTGCGGAGGCTCGTCTCCTCCCATTTCCCGTTAGCTATCTTTTGGCAGGGGAACATGCTGGACGCGTGCCCTCTGCCAACCATCCCGGGGTATAATGGTTTTGCGACCGCACCACCACGGGACGGGGGCGGGCAGGAGGATGCGCTATTTACATCCGGCATGATGTCTCCGTTCTTCTCTTCGCTTTAGATACCTCATTTCAGGCAGTAGCTGTGCAGCGGCACCTGGATACGAGGTACAATGTTATTTCCGCGTAATGGAGCGCTCGCCTGCGCCCTATTACAACGACTGCGTCGTCCCCCAGACTGTTTGCCACATTCTTGTCGAATGTCCCAGTCTGGGTGATCTTCGCGCACGACACCTGTCCCGGTACCGGGATGGGCGGGGTCGCTACCGCCTGTCCCTTGTACTCGGGATGAGTGCGTGCACGTCGACTGGTGGACTTGTTGACTTTTTGGGGTAGGCCGGCCTTCTCCCTATTATTTAAGCAGGGTTTGTTTTTTTTTTGTTTTGTTTTGTTTTGTTTTTTGCATTTGTTTTTTTTTTTCCTTTAGGTTGCACGCTCGTGCGCCGGAGGGACCTCCCCCGACGCAGGAGCTTGCTTCCTTTCCCCCATTTGGGGTGTTTTTTTCGTTTCTTTAATTTTATTTTAAAGTAGCCTAGAACTAGGCCAGTATTAATACGGCGACTAATGCCCATGTAGGCAGTCGCCAGATGATCTCTTAAAAAAAAAAATAAAATATTTCCGCGTACATTCCACCGTCAGTCGACTTCGACGCGGGGAACTTCTGCAGCGTCGTGGCACGGTTGCCGCGGCCCTTTCTCTTGCTCGGAGATCTGAACGGTAGACACCCCCTCTGGGGAGACTACTTCATTAATCCCAGAGGTGAAGTCCTTGCCGACCTGATTCTAAATATGGATGAGTTTACGCATCACTGCCCGAGAACCACTTCATTTTCCAGACTCGATCTATATCTGTCCTCTCCGGATGCACAGTCTGATTTTAGGTGGGGGATGGTCGATGACCCATGGTAGTGATCACTTTCCCATTCAAATATCATTTTCTGGGTCACTGCTGCGTGAGAGAGCCCCGCCCCCCCCTGCCCCCCTCCCTGGTGGTTCTTGGCGCGGGCGTCCGCATTTCAAGAAATTACTCCTCGACATGCTTTGAGCCGAATCGCATAGGCTTCGGTTTTCTTTAGGTAAGACCAAGGTGTTGCACTTCTGCCGTCATCCACTGCTCCATCCTGACCCAGACTTATTTCTCAATGTGGTGCGCCTGGAAGTGGTGGACTCTCACCGTTTTCTTGGTCTTGTATTTGACCGACGCCTCACCTGAGAGCCATATTCGCAGCCTTACGATATTTTTTACTCGCACTATGGATATTCTTCGTTCCGTGACATTTAGCGCTTGGCGCACTGATTTCGACGGTGCCTATGCCCCCGAGAGACGCCAGTCATACCCTAGGAAACTCCGAAAGCTAGGTATAGCTCTCGGGCCGGTGGTGCCCTTGGTTCTGCCCAGGACGCCACCCTGGAGGTTACCACCTTTGGCCATTTTTCGCCACGCCTCTGCTCCCAAAGCTTCTATCGCGCTGGGAGCATTGCGTTCTGGCTTTTTGGACCACACTTCGTGTCACGCTGGAGCCGTGTCAGTATATACAGATAGCTCCAAATCCCAAGAAGGGGTCGGCTTCACGCCGTACCCCCTCTGATTGAAGTCAGCTGGGCTCTGACAGGCGCTGCGTCTGTCTTCACTGCTCAGCTGGTGGCAATCACCACTCGGTACGGGGGATAACGCGACGTGTCCAGTTCGGAGACCGGATTGTGATTTATAGCGACTCACTAAACGCCCTGAGTGCTCTTTGCATCCCCTTATTCGCGATATCCATGACGCCACGGTTTTGGCGACCGGGTCGGATATCGGGATTATCTTCTGCTGGGTTCCTGGACATGTAGGAATGAGGGGGCCAAAGAGTCTGCGAGGACTCGACGACCAGACCAGCGTTCGCTTTTCCTCGCATCGATTACTTTGCAGGAATACGGGCTGCTTCGCAAAGAAGATGGCAGACGGTCGAGGGGAACCTAAAGTTGCGTGCCATTGCGCCGCGCCTTTCCCATGGACCTACCCCCTCCCCCCACACCAATGCCGCGACGGCTTCTGGTTGCTTTCCGTCGTCTCCGAATTGGACACACTCGCGTGATGCAGCGCTATTTGATAGAGCGCTCGCCTGTGCCCTACTGCAAAGACTGTTCGGCACATTCTTGTTGAATGTCCCAGTCTGGGTGATCTTCGTGCACGTTACCTGTCTCGGTACTGGGACGACCGGGGTCGCTACCGCTTGTCCCTTGTACTCGGGATGTGTTCGTGCACACCGACTTGTTGACTTTTTGGAGGAGATTAGCCTCCTCCACTCTTTGATTATTTTTGTAGGTCGCGTGTTCTTGCGTCGGGGTAAAGCGGGCCTACCCCCGACGCCGGAGTCCGCTTGCTTGTTGCTATTTGCTTTGTTTTCCTTTTTTATCATTTTTTCTTTTCTTTTTTTAGCCTTTGTTTCTTTAGCCTTATTTATTTTTTTAACATAGCCTAGTAATAGGCTCTGGTGAGCACTGCTACTTATGCCCTAAGTAGGTAGTCGCCTGATGGGCTCCAAAATTTTAAAAAAAACTTCCCGCTGTTGTCGCCTGCCCGACGACAGTGATTAGAAGCGCACCTCTGGTCGTTTCGAAATTGTGTGTAGATTGTGTTATCATGAAAAATTCCTGTCTGCGAATCCAATAAAACTTCAGTGAGTATTTTGCCAATAAATCGGCGTTATCTTTTTTACTTTGTTCTTGGTTTCTGAAACGAAATTAACGTTCTTTCTATCGCCCCATTCAGGTCCGAGTATTGCGCTTGATGACTGTGAACACAGTAGAGGAACGAATCCTGGCCGCTGCACGCTACAAGCTGAACATGGATGAGAAAGTAATCCAGGCCGGGATGTTCGACCAGAAGTCAACCGGCTCCGATCGACGCCAGTTCCTCCAGGCCATCCTCTCTAACGACATTGAGGATGAAGAAGTAAGACTGCGTGATTCTTGTTTGTTTGGCCCCGCTGCATTGCTCCCATTGTTGAACCAGGTGACCGACCTACTGCGTAAGCTGCGGGAGCAGTTGAGTCGAGGTCTTGAATGTAGCCAAATAAAGAGAATCGTGAAATGAACCAATTGACATTATCACCTGATCGTCTGGTTATTAGTGATAATGGGCAGCTCAAGGGATTTGAGGGTTAATATTTGATAAGACCCAAAGCACTTCAAATCGGACAATCTTTAGTTGTATTTCCAAATAAAAAAGGGTCATTTTCTGGATTGGTAGTGATATCCTCCTGGTAAGGGATTGTGAAGAGCAATGGATGATCTAAATTAGATCTATCTTGTACCGTAACCACACACTATCTAATAAATAGCCTTAACACACATCTTTCGTGTAAGGGTGGGGCGGTGGCACATATAAGCTAGTGACGACCACCCTGAGGTCGGTCGGATGATGAGTCTCTCGACCCGATCCAACTGATCGCTTTCAAGGGATTAGGATACATGAGAGCAGAATGGGCTCCTATGTTGGTTCCTACCCATTTCATGGATGGGTGCCGTCTCATTTTATCACCCCTGACACGCAGCAGACCCCATAATGGTAGTATTCTTACTCTCTAGCCACGCCACGGGAAGATGATCACTTTTGTTTACTCTTTGATACACTGCGAATCCTGCAGATTAGATGTCCTTCCCTCTTGGGCCTCCATGTCCTGGCAGGGGTCCCAGTTTTGAGCCACAAGTGAGATGACCAACACAACCACATGCTGCCACCAGCATTCACTTACAACATTTGGAGCTCCATAGCCATATATAACACTTCTACCAATCCCTCAAACTGGAAACACATGCATGTTTCTCCCATTCTCAAACCAATCAAATGCCGCCAACATTCCCACCATGCAGACCCATTTGAAAGAGATTAGTCTAATCAGGGTTGCCACAGGTCAGTCAAAGTCAGGTAAAATCAGTTTTTTGGATTTCGGTCAGGTAAAGTCAGTTTTTTAAGAAAAAAGTCGGGTAATTTGTGTAAATTTATAAAAAAAGAGTCAGGTAAATTTTTTTTCAGATTTTTATGTTTTCCATTCTAATTTTTAAAAAATTCTGTTACAGGGTGGGTAAGGGGAAGTCCGTGTTATGGGTTTTATTTTTTTTTAGTTCAGTTATTCTTTAAAGTTTACTATATGCCTATTTAATGGTCAGGTAATTTTAAAAGTAAGTCGGGTAAAAGTCAGTTTTTTTTCATATTCATATTCCTGTGGAAACCCTGTTAGAAAAATAATCCTCAACATAATCACCCATTACACTTCTCACACACCCAACACAGCTTCAGAGAAAAACTGCAACCACCCTGCTGACCACTCTTGCAGTGCACATTTTAAAAGACCTAAAACCAAAACCGTCCTCCACAACGAACAGTCATGGTTGCAACAGAATCAGCAAAGCCTTCGACACCCTCATGCAAGAAATACTAGATACCAACCCAACTACCACACCAATGACAAAAATGAATAGCTAACTTTTTCTCTACCAGATGCAGTGCCGAATCCTAAAAGAAAATTGTGTTTACAGTGTGGCACCTCAGGGGCGCCATCCTCTCTTCCACCTCTCTTCATGTATGACATACTCCTCCCCACTACACAATCACTCGGCCTAAACATCTCTGCAGATGACTTATCATGTCCCAATCCACCTTCATACCCACTACCTCAAAAAACGTAAGCGCGTACATAAACGCCTTCAAAACTGGTTCTTATAACCCGAATTTCCACCCCCCGTAGTATCTTGGTATCTGTGATGCCACGATTCCCGCAAGCCCGGCAGATGTTGATTATTTTTTTCTGGGTCCCTGGACATATAGGGATTGCGGGGAATTGAGGCTCCAAGAGTCCGCGAGGACTGGGCGACCAGACCAGCGTTTCGCTCTTCCTCACACTGATTACATGTTAGCAATCTGGCTGCCTGACAAAGAAGATGGGGCGGGGCAGCCGATGGGAACTCATAATCGGCAACTGTTGCCGTGGACGTACCACCCAATGCCTCGTCGGATTCACGTCGCTTTCTGTCGTCCTCAAATTGTGCGCATTCGTGGGACGCACCGCCATTTTATAGAGGCCCCTCCTCTTCACCTTAGTCCGATGGCTGCATTGCCTCCCCCCACATACTGTTTGCCACATTCTTGTTGCATGTCTCAGTCTGAAGGATGTTGGCATACGTTATCTGTCGTGGAACCGCGACGTGTGG
The DNA here is from genome assembly GCA_963969495.1 of Ceratothoa steindachneri. Lineage (NCBI taxonomy): Eukaryota > Metazoa > Arthropoda > Malacostraca > Isopoda > Cymothoidae > Ceratothoa > Ceratothoa steindachneri. The sequence continues at coordinate 44,125,636 of OZ018317.1, forward strand.
GATCGCTACCGTTTGCCCCTTGTCCTCGGGACGGATTCATGCACACAGACCTGTGGACTCGTTGTACTTTCTGCGGGAGGCTTTCTTCCCCCATTTTATTTGATTCTTTAGTTCGTTCCTGCTTCTTCTTGCCTTTTTTATTGTTTGTATTTGCTTTGCTTTCGGGGGGGGGTTTATATTGTTTTTGTTTTTTTTATTATTTTAATGTCTATTAATAGGCTATTGATTGCGGTGATTTATACCCTTGATGGTAGTCACCAGATTGCGCTGAGTCATCACATAAATAGTTTGAAAAAAATTGATACAAAACATGTTGCTCAACCTACAGATTACAACGTAGGATTGATGGAGGAGAAAATTATATGGTTTCTAAATGGTTAGAGAGGGAGGTATCTTCAGAGGGGTGGCTTCCGCCTCGTTTTACTTCCCTGCCCCGACTCTCGAGAAGTCGTGTGGGTCAAAGGTCTCTTACTCTTATGTTCCCGTCTGCAGGAAAACGAGGCTCCCGACGACGAACAGATCAACCAGATGGTCGCTCGTTCCGAAGATGAGTTCGAACTCTTCCAGAAGCTCGACCATGACAGGAGAATGGCAGAAACGAAGTCCCGGCTCATGGCTGAGGACGAACTGCCCGAATGGATGCTCAAGGTTTCTGACTCGGTGAGTAGACGCCGGCAGTTCAGTGCTTGTTCCCTGGAGGGCGCGATCCACCGTGGGGTGATGAGGAACTTCCATTTTGGGGGTTTGTTCAATAGCAAGGGGGAGGGTTCGCCGGTTGCAGCCCCTACTACACCTGAAACTTTCATGAATGTCACGCCCTCCTAGGCTCCTGGCCACAGGGTATACCTTGAAAGTGGGTATGATGTGTAGCATGGGCCAACATGCCGCAGCTGACATCTAGAGAATTGCATCTCTCCCAGCACATATGCCCACAGTCTTTTTAGTTATATTTCTTCCACACATTTTCACTTCCCCTATCTTCACTCTTCATGGCTCTCTCCTTACAAACTTACTGCTAAAGATGCTCTCGTTAGTTTTAGCCTTAACTTTACATTAAAAAAAACCGCATACAGCTTTTGAAAAGAGCTTTGAAACGAGGTTTTTACTCAGGGTACATAGGCAGCAAATGGAGCATTCGGAAGGAAGGACGGTGAATAAGGATACAGATGGAAATAAAAAGTTATTTTTAAATTAGATGAAAAAGTTGGCAACCCATAAGAATATAATTATCTTAGCAAGGATAAATATAGGAGGGTACTAGTCAGTGAGGAGGAGGAGAAAAGTAGACTGCAAGAGTACTTTGATTAGCCATATCATTAGATTGTCTTTGAGTATGCATACTAAGTGCATGCAACAGTAGACCCCCCCCCCCCCCGTTCAAAAATCGAACTTTTTCTTATTTTCATAAGGTTTTTGTATATTTCTCATTCTTTTTGACCTGGAAACCCCGGAAATCACAATTATCTTGACCAAGGATGTGTTAAGAAGCATTGCCGCATGGAGCTTTAAATGTTCTGCTTTTAAGTTGACCAAAAGCACCAGTCATGTTTTGCACTCAAAACTAGATAGCGCAACAAAATATGCACCAAATTCAAGTGGTTTCAACCATCTTTCTAACTTAGACAATTATGATAGTCTTGTAATAATAAATAAAGGCACCTTATTCATGACATTTGAAATTAACATTTTGTCACAAGTTTAATCGATCTAGAACTGAAAGTATTACATGATGATTAATTTCATAATGTCTTTTGGAAGTCAGTTGTTGAGAGTTTGTTTTTGAAGTTGTTAAAGCGGCGTTTTTTAAATTTCACAGCTTGAAGGAGATAGTCCCTTTGTTTGGCATTTGTTATGACATTTACACAGTCGCTCATCATCTTGACACCACATTCAGCAAATTCACCTCTTTTAGATTCTTAACATAGTCTAACGCTCTTCTGTAATTCCCATTGTATGGCCAAGATGTGAGAAGTTCTAGAAGCCACTTTGATCCACTGTGATTTTGGGTTAATGAGATCAACCAGGGTGGACTTAGCTGTGACCTGAATAGAGGCTTTCATGTTCTGAAGCTGTCTGGCTTTTCTGGCATGCATGTAACTGGACAGAAATGTATTGGTACAATGTGTCACTCAATCTACTGCTGATCAGGGCAAATGGCACCACTTACTGCGTCGGCTACCATTTGTAGTTTTCTATCTTATTAAGTATTGCATCATCAAGCTCTGGGTCAGGTTTCTTGTACTTCAGCATATCCGTGCATCTGTAGCAGACATTGATATCATCCATACAGGAGTGTAGAACATTGCAAAGGTATTGTATTTCCAGCTTCGATGCAGTGTCTTCGTTGTACTCAGGTTGATCTGCCAATGTCAGCATTTTCTGGCCTGATGAGTAGCGCCTGGTCGACTCCAGTGAATTCCTCGAGGAGGCGTTCTTACAAGCCATTTGCTGTTGTTAGCCAGTAGCTTTGGATTTTCCTTAGATAAGTCCGTCCAAACATCCTTCAGATGCTCAAACCAGAGATTATCTGGCGCATTCACTTTCCCAAACCGCTCCTACTAGGATTTCCAGGATATTAGTTGACAGGCCAGCCATATAGAACATCTTTTTGTTTGGCATTTTTTCTAGCAGCTTGGCAGCTTCTCTATGAACTCCATTGATACTGGATGTAGTGTCAAAAACAATTTTGACAGTAACATTATCCATAAGTTCCCATGTCTCCAGTAAATCCATTGATGCCTCAGCCTAAGCTGTGCCAAAAGAATTGTCGATGACAGGTTCTCCCAATCACTTTCAATGTATGAAGATGGACCAGACACTAGCACAGCTAAAGTCTGAGATACTTCCAGGTTCACTGCACAAGACATCTTTGAGCAACTTTTCAACCCAGCCTAAGGCAGCTTACAGTGGGGGGGTTTCACAAAACTTGGCCATGTGACTAGCTGATATTTTCTGTTATGATGTGTTGTTGAGTTTGAGATAACAAAGTTATCCAACTTAGCCCCTTCAGATTTCAAATCTGATAAATCAAGACGATTAGCGGTATTGCAGAATACATCACATTCCACCACCAACCTTCCTTGGAAACATCAAAGTGCCACTAGTCACAGTGTCTGGATGGTGAGAACATCCAGGATGAGGCTTATAGTAATCTATGTCCTGTGTTAGCCTCGTTGTCAGATAAGTCACTCCAGGTACAACTGCCTCTTGTACATGAACAACTGCCTCTTGTAAATTTTAAAACGTTTTGTGACGTTCACAGTAATTAGTTTTTTCTTATTTTTGTTTATTCTGGTCTTTCATTCCAAATGAAATTAGTTTCAATTAAGGAAGTTCCTACGCCCCATCCTATAGAATCTGATATCTTCATCTTTCTTCTCTCTGGTTAACAGTTGGTTGTTTTGTATTTCCTGGATTGCATCTGAAGCTCCAATATCAAACGACTGTCTAATTCCAGCACAAATGCTCCTCCTTTTCCTGCACGGTTACTTGCTCTTGCTTGCTTTTGATCAGAGCATGATGTTTCTTGTGTAGTTTCATGAAAAGATGCATTGTATTTGATTATTGTCTTGAACCTAATCATCTGCCCCGTAAAGAGCGCGGCGATTTGCCTTCCTGGCCGCCGTGCTGACAGGACTCAACGCCCGGTTCGGCCCCAGCTTAGCCTCTTCTCCTTCTTTCAGACAGCCTGTATTTCTCCCCTGCTTCCTCAGTTCTCCTACAACCTCTCCCACAACTTCCTTTGGTCGGTCTCTAATTTCACAGGGTAGATGCTGACCTTCTCAATCAACAATCCCGGATCGGGGCTGAGGGGGGAGGGGGCAATGTTCCCTAACCCCTGAGCTCCTGTTTGAGATGGTGGGTTTTTAACAACCTGCTTCATCCATACCCATACCTTCCTTACATCTCTTTTCCTTCTCTCTTCACCATCTATTTTTTTTGTTTTAGGCCGTGCCGAAGGGCTGCCAGGTCACCAGGCGGGAGGGGTGGCCTTGAATGGCGACACCTGGCTCTGCCAGCCCCGTACACACCCCTTGCAGGGCGTGCTACTGCGAGGGGTTATGAGCGTTTGCTTACCGCAGAAAGAATAGGGTCCCCATACCCGATGATGCAAATCCCAAAAGATAACATCTTCCCCTTTCCCCCTCACTATCACGATGTCCTAGGGGGGGGGGGCAACTGGAGCCCCCCGTCCCCGAGATAGACCTGGTCCTTGAGGCAACCCAGCCTCAGACTGTAGGGCCTTCCATGAGAGCGAAGCTCATTGCCAAGCACCGAACTCGAGTCCGCCCCGTATACAAGTTCCTCCTCAAACGGCTCTGGTTTCCAAGGCAGTACAAGGAGGGGAGGGGGATCTCCTCCTCCGACCGGTGCCCCTGCGACTCCCAAGACCTTCTTCATCTTGGATAAGGACCTTCCTGAGGCCTGTCCATCCGGCCCCTTTGCCCCGTCGGGTGCGGAGCCCCTGACTAAGACCAAAAGTGCTGGTGCACAGGCGGAGCCTCGATTACATCGGGGCCCCTCATTCAGAGATTACCCGGCCTCTTCGAGCCCGCTGGTTTCAAACGCTTCCTCGTTATTCGCTCTACTGATGGCACCGTGTTGGCTAAGGGCAACATGATCTATCAGAGGAGAGCTTTAGCTAGTGTGATTGCTAGAGAGCCGAAGGTGACCCGTTTCTCGGACGAGAGCCTTTTGGCGAATGCGTCGAATCCCTCCGAGGCGCCCATAATTAGTACCCTTCGGACACTTGATGTGACGCCGCACTCTACCATGAACTTCCTGAAATGAGTAATTTATGCGTGGGAACTCGTGGACTACTCCATAGAGGATATCACCTTAGAGCTGGCCGACCATGGAGCGGTCAAGGTAGAACGTGTGATGAGAAAACAGGGAGGGGCCTCGAGACCCACCCCTACACTCTTCGTCGCGTTCGAATGTGACAAGCTCCCTGAGTCGGTGCGTGCCGGTTGGTACCGCTACCGCGTGAAGGCATTCGTGCCACTGCCGCAGAGGTGCTACTACTGCCACCGCTTCGGCCATACTAATTTCTCCTGTCGACATGCAAACTTGGGGTTAGCCGAAACCTGTTTAAGTTGCTCCAAGGCCACAAACGATAAGTCCAAATCGTGTGTGGCCAAGTGTGTCAATTGCGGAGAGACGCACCCCGCTTCTTCGAAGCAATGTGATGCGTATCTCCTTGAGAAGGAAATCCTGGCCGTTTAGGCTCTGGATCGTCTCTTATTTCGCAAAGCTAAGGACTTGGTCCTGGTTCGCCCGGCGCTACCCGGGACGTGCTATGCCTCAATGTTGAAAAAGACATCCTCTGCTCCTGACTCCATTCAGGCCTACGAGTTCGGTCGTTTCCGTGCCCATTCGGAACCCTTCTGCGGGTTCTACCCACCCCGGGCGCTTCCCTTGTAAAACTGGCGGCACGAAGGGTCCACATCCAGCCCCGGCTAAAACCAGGGCTCTCCCCCAGCGTGACCGTTCCCCGTAAGGCGAAACGACCTCTCGCCTCCACCGAGTCGTTAGACTCACAGGAGGCAACACGCCTGAAGTTGGTCGCCAGGCTATTTTCCGGGGTTACTAAAGCTGCCCCTCAAAAGGGGACAGCAACAAAGAAACCGGCTCCTTCGCCCACGGCTAGTGGTGGGCTGGGTGGTTCGGAGACTGGATCCTCGAAAAGAGGGTCCCCCGCATCCGAAGCCGCAACGCCCGCCTAAAGTTTCGAGGCGGAGGGAGGAAAAGACTCATGGCGAGCAAAACCTCTCCCAATAAGTCCTTGAAGGCGACAGCGCATTGTCCGGCCAACAGCGCCTGGGGTTCTGCCTCCGGGAATCATACGGCCATTCCCGTGAGGGTCTTCTGTTCGAAGAGGGCCCCCACGTCTCCTCCGATATAGGCCTGGAGGGCATATTCCTTCAATCGAATTTCCACCTGGGAGGAGCTGCAGATGCATTTCTCCTCCCGTTCCACCTTAGCTATCTTTTTGCAGTAAACCATACTGGGCGCACGCTCCTTGCCCACCCTCCCGGGATATAAGGGTTTTGCGACCCCACCACCATGGGATGGAGGGCAGGGTGGGAGGATGTGTGATTTACACTCGGCATGATGTCTCCGTTCTTCTCTTTGCTTTAGATACCTCCTTCAGGTAGTAGCTGTTCAGCCGCACCTTGATAGAAGGTATACTGTTATTTCCGCGTACATTCCACCGTCAGCCGACTTCGACGCCGGAGACTTCCGCCTCGTCGTGGCACGGTTGCTGAGGCCCTTTCTCTTGCTCGGAGATCTAAACGGTAGACACCCCCTCTACGAAGACTACTCTATCAATCCCCGGGCTCAAGTCCTTGCCGACCTGATCGACGAGCTTGAGATGGGTGTCCTAAATGTAGATGAGTTTATACATCACTGCCCGAGAACCGCTTCATTTTCCTGCCTCGATCTATCTTTGTGCTCTCCGGATGCACAACCCGATTTTGATTGGGGAGTGGTCGATGACCTCCATGGTAGTGATCATTTACCAATTCAAATATCATTTTCCTGGCCGCTGCGGCTTGAGAGCCCGCCCCAGTGGTGCTTGGCGCGAGCGCGGTGGTCGGTCTGCTTTTCTGGAAATGACTAGATTCTCTATCTCAGTCGAGTAGTTTAGGTCGGTAGATGAGGCCGTTGAGTTTTCTCCGGCAACCTCATTGCCGCCGGCCTAGCTACTATTCCCAGAACGTCTGGCCGTTTTGCATGCCGACCACTCCCGTGGTGGTCAGCCGAGTGTGAGACGGCCCTCAAGCAGAAGCGCTATGCCTACATGCGCTATAAGCGTCGTTCGAGCGATTTCACTGTCGGTGAATTTCGTCCGGCTAGGGCTAGGTTCCGGTATATTTCGAAGCACGCCCGCCGCTCTTCTTGGCGGGGGCATACGTGTCTTCACTTGACGGGAAGACCCCACTAGCAAAGGTATGCAAGCGAGTCAAAATGATTCGAGGCAAATTCTCGCAGGACCTCTCTCCCCTCGCGTTCTCCAGGAGAATGGGACCGCAATCTCGGACCCCGCGTCCGTGACGGAATCCTTCGCGACCGCTTTCTCCGCATTCACTAGCCGGGATTTTGCTCCGCCAGCATTCAATGCACGTCGTGATGTCGCGGAAGGCCGTCGGCTGGACTTTACCTCCATAGGCGGAGAACCTTTCAACGACAGGTTTACTCTGAGTGAGTTGCGTTCCGCTCTTGCTTCCTGCGCGAACACCACCCATGGTCCGGACGATGTTGCATACGCCATGCTTCGACACCTGGGTGAGCGAGGCATGCCCTTTCTGATAGATTTGTTCAACAGGATCTGGGTGGAGGGTCTCGTTCCGGATTCCTGGCGAATCGCTACTGTGCTCGCCTCTCGCAAACCGGGGAGGGGTCACTCAAACTTCGGCCGGTTTCCGCCCAATCTCTCTAACCTCTTGCGTGTGCAAGTTGGTGGAGAAATTGGTAAATGTTAGATTAGCCTGTTTTATGGACAGCGGAGGCCATCTGTCTTCTGCAAGTGCCACTCAACGTCGGATGCTCTGCTCCGACTGGAAAATGCCGTCTGCGAGGACCTTCCGCGTAGACAGCACTACGCCGCGGTAATTTTCCAACTGGAGACGGCCTATGATACCGCATGAGGATACGATATCATGGAGACTCTCCACACGATGGGGCGAGGGGACGCCTCCCTATCTTTATATCTGAATTTTTGCGAGATCTTCAATTCCGCGTATGGTTTGGGGGAGCCCTCTCCGGCCCAATGGCCCAATAGACAGGAAGAGGGTATCCCGCAGGGAAGTGTCCTCAGTGTCATACTCTGCTCTGAGCATCAACGGCATCACCGCGGTGCTGCCGGAAGATGTTCTCACTACGCTCTACGTGGACGACCTTTCGATCTCTTTTGGCACGGCTCAGATGCCAACTCTGGAGCGTCGACTCCAACAGGCATTGAACCCCGTCTCTCGCTATGCCGAAGCGCACATGTTTCGGTTTTCTTTGGCCAAGACTAAGGTGGTGCACTTTCGCCGTCATCCACGGCTCCACCCTGACCCAGACTTTTCTTAATGGGGTACGCCTGAAAGTGGTTGAATCGTACCGTTTCCTTGGTCTCGTATTTGACCGACGCCTCAACTGGGAGGCTCATATTCACAGCATTAGGGTCTCTTGTACCCGCGCCATGGATATTCTCCGTTCCGTGACGTTCAGCGCTTGGGGCACTGATAGGGCTACTGCCTTACTTTTTATCGATCCTTTGTTCGTTCGAAGCTCGACTACGGATGCGAGCTTTATGCATCAGCAGCTGAGCGTGTATTGTGGAAGGTGGATTCGATCCACCACACCGGCCTTTCCCTGGCGACCGATGTCTTCCGCACTTCCCCCGGTCGCTTTCTCTCGTCTCCGAATCGGGCACACTCGTGTGACGCATCGCTATTTAATGGAGCGCTCGCCAGCGCCCTATTGTGACGACTGCGTCGTCCCTCAGACTGTTCGGCACATTCCTGTCGAATGTCCCAGTCTGGGTGATCTTCGCGCACGATACCTGTCCCGGTACCGGGATGGGCGGGGTCGCTACCGCCTGTCCTTTGTACTCGGGTCGAGTTCGTGCCCATTGACTTGTGCACTTGTTGACTTACTTTGGGGGGGGGGGTTCTCCCCTTTACTTAAGTAGGTTTTATGTTTTTTTGTTTATTCTTTTCTTTGTATGTTGCACGCTCCTGCGCCGGGGTGAGGGGGACCACCCCCCGACGCCGGAGATTGCTTCCTAATTCTTACGTTTTTTTTCCATTTTTATCGTTATGTTTTCATATTCTTATTTTAAAGTAGCCTAGTGCTAGGCTATCGTGATTCCGGCGACTTATGCCCAAGTGGGCAGTCACCAGATGGGCTCCTAAAAAAAAAAAATGCACTTCCCCCATTGAGATCCTACTAGTTGATGCTGTGGAGATGTCACTCGCTCTACACCATGCACAGTGCATTATTCGACTCTACGCGCGAGCCCGTCGCCTCCCTCATTCGCCAACAGCTCTCAATGCATCCGCTGCTGGTCTCTACGGTGCCTATGCCGCCGAGAGACGCCAGTCATACCCTAAGCCCTTTGGGTTTAGGCCCGGGAAACTCCTTCGAGAGCTAGGTATAACTCTCGGGCCGGTGGCGCTCCTGGTTCTGCCCAAATTGCCACCCTAGAGGAGACCACCTTTGGCTATTTGTAGCCACGCCTCTGCTCCCAAAGCTTGTACAGCGCCGGGAGTATTCCGTTCTGGCTCTTTGGAGTAGACCGCATGTCACGCTGAAACCGTGCCACTGTATACGGATGACTCTAAGCCCCAATATGGGGTCGACTTTCACGCCGTATCCCCTCTGTTTGAAGTCAGCTGAGCTCTGCCAGGCGCTGCGTTTGTCTTCACGGCCGAGGTGGTGGCAATACACCCCTCAGTATGTGAGATTACGCGACGTGCCCGGTTCTGAGACCAAATTGTGATCTATAGCGACTCATAAAGTGCCCTGAGTGCTCTCGGGGCATTGAAATCTCCGCATCCCCTCATTCGCGATATCCGTGAACCAACGGTGTTGGCAAGCGGATGTCGAGATTATCTTCCTCTGGATTTCTGGACATTTAGGAATTACAGGGAATGAGGGCACCAAAGAGTCCGCGAGGACTCTGCGACCGGACCAGCGTTTCGCTCTTCCTCACACAGACTACATGGCAGGAATACGGGCAGCTCTTCGGACTGCTTGGCAAAGAAGATGGGAGACGGTCGAAGGGAACTTAAAGTTGCGTGCCATTGCGCCGCGACTGTTCCCATGGACCTACCCCCGAATGCCGCGAAGGCTTCAGGTTGCTTTCTGTCGTCTTCGAATCGGGCACACTCGTGTGACGCATCGCCATTTGATGGAGCGCTCGCCAGCGCCCTACTGTGAAGACTACGTTGTCCCCCAGACTGTTCGGCACACTTTTGTTGAATGTCCCAGTCTGGGCGATCTTCGCGCGATGGGCGTGGTCGCTACCACCTGTCCCTTGTACTCGGGACGAGTTCGTGCACATTGCCTGGTGGACTTATAGACTTTTCGGGGGATGCCCGCCTTCTCCCTTTTATTTAATTAGGTTTTTTTTTGTTGTTTTCTCTTTAGGTCGCACGTTCCTGCGCCGAGGGACCATCCCCCGTCGCCGGAGCTTGCTTCCTCCTTGTTGCCATTTTCCCTTCTGTTGTTATTGTTTTTCATATTCTTATTTTAAAGTAGCCTAGTGCTAGGCTGTCGTAAGTGCGGCCACTTGTGCCCAAGTGGTTAGTCGCCAGATAGGCTCTTAATTTTTTTTTTTAAATTATATTATTATCCTAATCATCTTCCAGAATGGGATAATAGATTCAACCTTTTCATATGCAAGTTCTTGAACCTTGGGTCTTTCTGCATTTTTCGGTATATTCTGAAGATTAAGGAAATACGAGAATGCGTATCTGTTGGTGGGAAGCTGGGAACCACTGATAAAAACTGAAGGGTCAAAAAGAATTTGAAAATAAGAAAAAGTTGATTTTTGAATGGCCTAATGAACAGATCATTAAAACTGTGAAATGTAGCTGAAATGGATGGTATACTGAAATAGATGTGAAGGAATGGTGGTGATTGGTTGTGTTGTATGGCTTTTGAAAATGAGTGTCCTGAGATTGTACCACTATGAGCTTGAAAGTGCGAAGTGGTTTTAAGAATCGCAGGATAATAATTGTGTGTTCTAGGCAAGTTGTGTATAGAAAGATTTGGATTGAGCGAGTGAGTATTAAAGAGTTGGTGGGAAGTTTTTGATTATTTGCAGGAAGAGAGCAAGGGATTTTTTTCCCCTTGAATTTAAATGCAATGCAGGAGGAGGGAGTATTCACGCAGAAAGTTTGTTAGGAAAGATCTGTAAAAAAAGTAAAAAAATGTATGAAAGATATATAGGCATTGTGCCCAGGAGGGTTCAGCGCCAGGGGTATGTGCGGATGCTAGTGCCCCATAGGTAATATTTAGCGCTGTGAAGATGGAAAGGCAAGACAATGGTGGTGTGATTGGTGGTATGCGTGATGACGTGTGTAAGAACTACTTACAACCACAGGGATAGACACATTGCCTCCACCAGTTCCTCACAAACGCTGAAGTTTTTGTGTCTGCTCTCCAGGGATTGAACCCAGCACTCCTAGGTGTTAGAAATCCAATAGATCTACGAATGATGAAGAATGGCTGAGAATAAACAAATTGGGTGAAATAGGAGGAGGAATGTGCTGGTGAATATTTTTGGTGTGTAAGCTGAGCAGGATGTAAATGGGCCACTTGAGTGGAAAGCCGCGCCCCTGATTTTTTTTCCTTCCAAATGCAATACTAAATGGCGCTAATGGGCAAACTCTCCTTTGGGGCGTTGATGCCCCCCTCCTCCTCATACACATTGTGCAAATGGCTGAAAGAACACGAAAAGATTTGATTGACTATGTGAGTGCTGATGAGAAAACTGACCTGCAGCATGGCAAGTTGATAATAGTGTGTATGATGGCGAAGGGGGGAGGGGCTTACAGCAGCATCTCACTGTGAAGGATCCATGACCCGGAAAAAAGGATAGGTAGCTTGGCATCTGACAGGGCATGAACGGGTGATTCAGGGAGTGTACTTGTTAATATTGGCATTGATGCACGTTGATCCCACTTTGTGGGATCAACGAGTGTGGGTTTACTCCTAGGATTGTTAATCCATTTAAGTTGGTCGTGGCTTAACGAGTAGAAGAGTGAAAGTGTCGTTTTTTTCGCTTTCTTTGGTATACAAGTTTCACTAGGCTGAAGGTGAGAAGACTCAATTTCCCGCCTCTTTTCAGGAAATTGAAGAAGACGACGAAGAAGAGCAACTGGGCGACCGGCGAGCGCGATCCCGCAAAGAGATCGATTACACAGACAGTCTCACTGAAAAGGAGTGGCTGAGGGCCATTGGGGTAAGATTGGTTCAGTTTGCTTCATTTGCGCGGGAAAGGAGTCCTGGAACTCTTCTTTCACTCTTTTCTGAGGTCTTCCTACAGTTTGACGGATGAGTAGCTGCCTTATCATTTTGTATTCGTCATTGGCACCTCTGTATAGTAAGGACCTCGTTCCTATGATAGTGTGAGTTAGGACTTTTTTTGTACTCCCACAGTCAGTAAGACATTTTGAGGGGTTGAATGTTCTTGTCTGGGAGAACTCGGGGACTCGGTACATCTCCCAGTCCTGCAACGTGCGTGGTTGCTACCTCCTGTCCCGAGTCTTGAGAGAAGTTTCCTGATGAGGGGGTTATTGTGGTGGTTCCCCGCGCCCTCTTATTCTAGGAATCTCGCACCATGTAGATAGGGCACACCATCCACTGTAATTTTCCAAAGCTACAGGACATTGTCAATGTTATTGTGTTCTCTGAGAGCTGTCTAGTTAACGCAATCTTAAATGAGATTTGTGACGGTGTGGGGATTAGCTTTGTTTGGGTGTTGTCTATGCGGTGTTTGTATGTATTGAGTGATTGGTGACCATCACAGCAAAGTCGTGTAAGGTGCACTCTATCCGACCTAGAGTGTTGTGTTTCGGTGCAGCTTATTTTTGGTTGGTGTAGGGGGGATTTAAGTATTTTGTTATGTGGAAGGTTATTGAGTGGTTTTTCTGGTGAGGGGGGGTGGGTTGTAGTGTGAAAGGTTTGTTGGTTGTGGTATGGAGTCAAGGATGTTTGTATAGTATCGATGTAGTGTGCTTGTTACTTCTCTGTGAATAGTATTGTGGTTGTGTAGATAGTGACAGGGGCTGTTTGAGTTGTGTTTGACTTGTTACCTGCCCATGCTATACACAAATTGTAACGATAATAAACGTGAAAAACTATAATTACCTTTCCTTTAGTCAGTCTGCTCAAGCTTTAGGATTCTTAACGAATATCCCACAACTCACACACGAAGCACAAAGAAATAATCCTACGACAATATATATAATCTGCCTACTGCACTTAGCTCTATCCGCATCACCGGTTATCCACTCCAAATATCTGACTAGACAACCCACTACCGTGAACTTCCTAAACCTACCAACACACCGCAACCTACACGTAGCACACCAAGAGTTTCCCGCCAACACTGACGTCATTGACCGTGACGTTACAACATTCTTCCCATTGTATTTACATGATCGATTACGCTACGCATTATGTGCGATCTTCGTCACTATACAATCTAATATTTTTATACACCTGTGAGTGTGTGTATATATGTGTGTGTGTGTGTGTGTATATATATATATATATATATATATATATATATATATATATATTGATTTATCTTAATAAATGACCCCACACCAAGTAGTAGTTACCACCATGAGATAACCTACGGAGGGGGGGGGGGGCTTTAAATACCGGACGACCGGTAGTCTGCCCACCAATTACTTTCAGGCAGTGGCCAAATTCTAACCACTGATTCAAGGAATTGTGTATCTCTCATGTTAAGGTGTTGCTTAATTGTGAGGATTTTAGTTTCAGCATGTAAGTGTTTGGTGGGTGTTGTTTGTGTACTACCTAGTATGATTCTAATTGCTATGTTTTGTACAGTCTTTGTTTACTTGTGTTTTGGATATGGCAGGTCCCAAAGCAGGGCTAGCATAGTCAATAACTACACGTATGTGCTGTTTTGGATGATGGTAAGGGGGTGGCTCCTATAATTATTCGGGTTGTTGGTTGCATGTTCAGGAGAGGTGTACCTAACTCTGGCACCTTTCTGTGTCTATTCGTTTTTGGTTGGTGTTGGTTTGTTGGGGAGGAGGGTTGCTTTATCTTTACATTTTAAGGTAGCCTAGGGAGAGGCTTGCTTACGATTTCGGCCATGGTGCCGTTGCTGGCCCCGCCAGAGGAGAGACTTAGAAGAAGAAAATGAAACAAATTACTTTGATTTTGTGTGTGAAATTCCTGACGAACTCATTGGGGGGTGGATGATTGTTTTATTGGTTCTTGGATCAAATAATTTTTTTGTGGAGGTCCTTCCAGGGCTTGGGGTGAAGGCTGCTATGAATTAATGGTCTCTACCTGTCCAGGTAGCTCGCCTGCATGTGTGATTGCTGGTTCTGAGAATAGTTTTAGAGTGTTGCATGCTTCTTCATCGACTCCTAAACCTTATGTGACACTAACGTGTCTTGTTCTTTCTCGCACCAGGCAGTTGAGGAGGAGGGAAAAGAGGTGAGTCCCGTTCCTGGTCATTCCCGCCACTTTTCTTGCCCATTTGATTAAATACCATTTGTAATGTTGTGACGCAAGTCTCCATTCTTGGTTGTAATTATTAGGATTGTAGATTGTTGTAGTAGTGTGGTTTTCTGGTCTTTGGCTCTGAGTAGCATAATCGCATGTCGGTGGATGCCTTACGGGCGTGTCAGACACCTTTCCATTTCGTCTCGGTCGCCTGCGTGGTTTAGGTTCCTAAGGTTCTGCACTGGTTACTTTTGGCAGATGAGATTTGCTTAGTGTTTGCCACTTTTGAGCCCTCGAATGGTTTCTTCGGAAAGCAATTTTGGGATACATGGCCGAGATGTATAGCAAATTCTCTCTGATTGCTTTCTATTTAGAGGATTGCTAAATGTTTTCTTTCTAACGTATTAGAAATCAGTATGATATTGTTTGTTAGCAAAAATCTGGGTTAAAATCGTTATTGATAACTGTCTGGAGTTCCTTGCGACGCCAGACGAGTGAAGAGCGGCTTAATTTTGAGTTCTTGCTGGGTCATTTGATGACAGGCCATGGAAGAAGAAGAAGAAGAGGCGAGTAACAACGCGCGACGGGGCCTGAAGAGCAAAGCGAAGAAGAGGAGAAAAGAAGAGGAAGAGGACGAAGAGCCGAAGCCGAGGAAGCGCGGTCGTCCGGCGCGTGAGAAAACCCTGCCCAAGAACAAGAAGCTGATCAAACAGCTGCGGCGACTCATGGACATCGTCATCAAATACACGGATAGGTAGGTCGCACCCTTCGTCGGGTCGAAGTCCTCTTTACATTAACGCGGTTGAACAACAACAAGATCACTTTACATGCCAATTTTCAAGGGGGCGTCATACCTCAATTGAGCCTGTAAGGACGGCACAGGCCTCGGTGCTAACTGGCACCATATGCCATGTCAGATAGGAGACTAAAAAACTGCTGACCATCCTCCGATGCTCATAGTTGAGGGGGGAGAGGCTTTACATCCTTTTTAGCCAACTAAAACTCTCGAATACTCCCTCTGAGTCTGTCTGGTGGCCTCCAAAAGCCAGCTCTTAATGTCCTGTCGACGAGTAGTAAGGTAAGGGCCACTTGTTTAAAATAACCCTCCAGATCACCCCTGCAATCGGGTGATCTGTGTTAACTGTTACATCTGGCACCGAGTGTAGCTGCATGCCCTCTAAAACCAAATGTCTCTGGAAGTCTTAAAACTACCTGTCCTTTATAACTGTCTGTATGTGGGGTAGGAAGAATATCCATACCGTCATCCTATTGGTATGTACAAGTGGATTAAACCCAAATAAGGTTTGCTGGCCTAGAAAATAGATCCGTGAAGGCTTTATTCCAGGAGCGCAATAACGCTAAGTGCAGATTGTCGCGGAGCCTGTCAAGTCAGGCCGGTTAACCCGCGTCAATGTTTGAACAGAGTTTATGTGATCTGGTCGTCACTGTTTTTTAAACACGGGGTGGGTGGGGTGAATTGCAAATTTCTTTTCCTATGTGAGACAAACATGAAAGGAAATGAAGAGTTTCTGATGGAAGGAGTAAAGAGGGTGTGGCTGTGCTTTTGAGTGATGATTGGTGGGTTGGGTATGAGTGTGCGAGCTCGGGATTCATGTGGGTGAAGTTAAGATTTACAAGGTTGAAACTGTGCTTGGTTGTAGACTTGTAGTGTATGGATGGACCCCTAATGATAGACGTGAAATAGAAAGGGAATTAAATAACTTGGAATGGGTATTGGTTTATGGATGTAGGAGTCAGAAAGAGAGGGGGGGGGACTTTAGGTTCACCCACTAAAAATGAAAATGGTGTTAAGGTTATTTGTTGAAAGAAACCTGTAGCAAACACATCTTTTAGCACAAGGATGTGCATAAATACACATGGGTTGGGCAAAGGATAGGGGGAGAAGTTGAGTATGATTGATCTCTGTCTAGAAAGAAAGAAAATATTGCGGGATGTATCTAATGTGTAAGCTGTAATAGGTATGAGTGGGTTTATCGGATCACATGATTATGCTGTTCAAATTTAAAGGAAATCAGAAAGAGTAGAAGAGAAGAAATATATGTGAACATAGAGATAATAAAGCAAAGGTGGACAAAATTGTAGGAAGTGTGGTTGTAGCAGAAGGGTAAATAGAAAGTAAATTGCCGAAGGGTGGAATGAAGCTAAAACATAGTGAAAACTCAATAGGGGGCCTAGTTGAAAATGCTTAATAGTGCAGAAGATGATGTCGGGGAGATGCGGTTGAGTACATACAGGGAGATGGATAAAAAAAGTGAAACAAGTGATCAAACAGGAGTAGGAAAGCAGTAAATGAAGTGTTTGGACAAAAGATGAATGACGATCTCGATTGGAACAACAAACTATTTAGGAAGAAAGTGAGAAAGAAGGATGAAGAATCAGGAGAAGAATAACTGTGTGAAGATCAGGGACAAGAAAGGCGCGCTACTTGTGAACAATGATGTTAAGGGCGAAATTGGTGTTGAAAAAAATGTTGGGTGGCTTTGTGTCTGATAGGATAAAAAGGGAGGGAAAGTGTGGTTACTATTTTTAGTGAGAATGCGCGCACCGACCTCATTTTGTGTGAAAGCGGTTGATGTTGTAGTCGTGATGCTATTTTTGTTGGCTGAAAACCGAACGTTGGATTTTGCAACGACGATCCCCTCGCCGTTTGCCGCCATGAACGTCACCCCTTACAGTTGCATCTTGCGCCTGAAAGTTATAGAGGCTGTTCTTAAATGGACCGGGTGCATCTTAGAGCAGTGGAGAGGAATATCTTTGGCCAACCCGCTCCGTCCAGCCCCAGCTTAGCCTCTTCCAGACAGCCTGCATTTCTCCCCTACTTCCTCACTTCCTCTACAACCTGTCCCACAACTTTCTCTGGTCGGCCTCTATTTTCATAGGGTAGATGCTGACCTTCTCGTCCAACTTTCCCGGATCGGGGCTGAGGGGGGAGGGGACAATGTTCCCTAACCCCTGTGTTCCGGTTTGGGATGGTGGATTTTTAACAACCTGCTTCATCTCCACCCATACCTTGCTCAAATCCCCTTTCCTTCTCACTTCACACGCTTATCAATTTTACGCCGTGCCCAAGGTGGAGCTGCCATGCTGAAGGGCTGCCAGGTCACCAAGCGGGAGGGGTGACCTTAAATGGCGGCACTTAGCTATTGCAGCCCTATACGCACCCCTTGCAGAACGGGCCACTGCGAGGGGGTGATTAGCGTTTGCTTCCCGCAGAAAGAATAGGGTCCCCATGCCCGATGATGTAAAGCCCCAAAATAAAACTCCCCTTTTCCCCTCACGATCGACAGAGCCGCCTTCGGGCTCCACCGAAAAAGTGGAGCCCTCCCCTCCTCCCTTTGTGCTCTCGCAGGGGACCATCCAAATCTCATTAACCAGAGAGGAGGCTTACTCCTCTCCTTCGCCTACGGGTGTAGGGGACTCCCCCTCACCCTCTTGTCTGGAGGTGCCTTCGGGCGCCTCCCTCTTTCCATGATTAGTACCCTTCGAACACTTGATGGCACGCCTGTGAGGGTGACGCCGCACTCTACCATGAACTTCGTAAAAGGAGTAGTTTATGCGAGGAAACTCGTGGACTACTCCATAGAAGACACTTAGAGCTGGCCGACAATGGGGTGTCAAGGTCGAACGTGTGATGAGAAAACAGGGAGGGGCCTCGAGACCCACCCCTACACTCTTCGTCATGTTCGACTGTGACAAGCTCCTTGAGTCGTTGCGTGCCGGTTGGTATCGCTACCGCGTGAAGGCCTTCGTGCCACTGCCGCGGAGGTACTACTACTGCCACCGCTTCGGCCATACTAATCGCTCTTATCGACGTGCAAAGTCGGGGTTACCCGAAACGTGTTTAAGTGGCTCCAAGGCCGCACGCGGAGAGCCGCACCCCTCTTTTTCCAACAATGTGGTGCGTATCTCCTTGAGAAGGAAATTCTGGCTGTTCAGGCTCAGAATCGTCTCTCATTTCGCGAGGCTAAAGACTTGGTCCTGGCGCGTCCGGCATTACCCGGGACATCCTATTCCTCAATGTTAAAAAAGACACCCTTTGCTCCTGGCCCCTCCAGGACTACGAGTACGGTCGTTTCCGCGCCCATTCGGAACCCTTCTGCGGGTTCTACCCACCCCGGGCGCTCCCCTGGTAAAGCTGGCGGCCCAAAGGGTCCACACCCAGCCCCGGCTAAAACCAGGGCTCCCCCCTGCCATTTCCCCCAGCGTGACCGTTTCCAGTAAGGCGAAACGACCACTCGCCCCCACCGAGTCGTTAGACTCACAGGAGGCAAAACCCCTGAAGTTGGTCGCTAGGCCATCTTCCGGCGTTCCTAAAAGGCTGTCTCCCGAAAAGGAGGACAGCAACAAGAAGGCTTCGGCTCCTTCGCCCACGCCCCGTAGTGGGCTAGGTAGATCCTCGAAAAGAGCCCCCCCCCCCTCCGAAGCCGCCCCGCCCGCCTTAAATTTCGATGTGGAGGGAGGAAAAGACGCATAGCGAGCCCAACCTTCCCCAATGAGTCCTCGAAGGCGACAGCGCATTGTCCGGCCAACAGCGCCCAGAGTTCTGCCTCCGGGAAGCGTACGGCCATTCCCGTGAGAGTCTTTCTTCGAAGAGGATCCCCGTATCTCTGAGCTAGGCCTGGGGGGCATATTCCTTAAATGGAATTCCCGCGGACTCCGGACCAACTAGGAGCTGCGGAGGCTCTGGATGGAGGCCGGGCAGGAGTATGTGCGATTTACACTCGGCATGATGTCTCCGTTCTTCTCTTCGCTTTAGATACCTCCATTCAGGCAGTAGCTTTGCAGCTACACCTTGATAGGAGGTATACTGTTATTTCCGCGTACATTCCACCATCAGCCGACTTCGACGCGGGAAACGTCCGCCGCGTCGTGGCACGGTTGCCGAGACCCTTTCTCTTGCTCGGAGATCTAAACGGTAGACACCCCCTCAACGAAGACTACTCTATCAGTCCCCGGGCTCAAGTCCTCGCCGACCTGATCGACGAGCTTGAGATGGGTGTCCTAAATGTAGATGAGTTTATACATCACTGCCCGAGAACCGCTTCATTTTCCTGCCTCGATCTATCTTTGTGCTCTCCGGATGCATAGTCTTATTTTGATTGGGGGGTGGTCGATGACCTCAATGGTAGTA
This sequence comes from Ceratothoa steindachneri, assembly GCA_963969495.1. NCBI lineage: Eukaryota > Metazoa > Arthropoda > Malacostraca > Isopoda > Cymothoidae > Ceratothoa > Ceratothoa steindachneri. The sequence goes on from OZ018317.1 coordinate 44,144,999, forward strand.
ATCACTTTCCCATTCAAATATCATTTTCTGGGCCGCTGCCGCCTGAGACCCCGCCCCGGTGGTGTTTGGCGCGGGCGCAGTGGTCTGCATTTCAGTAAATGACTGGATTCTCTATCTCAGTCGAGGAGTTAGGTCGGTAGATGAGGCCGTTGAGTTCTTCTCCGGCAACCTCATCGCCGCGGGCCTGGCTACTATTTCCAGAACGTCTGGCCGTTTTGCACGCCGACCATTCCATTTTGGTCGGCTGAATGTGAGACGGCCCTCAATCAGAAGCGTTATGCCTACATGCGCTATAAGCGCCGCCCGAACGATTTCACTGTCGCTGAATTTCGTCGGGCTAGGTCTAGGTTCTGGTATATTTCGAAGCACGCCCGCCGCTTTTCTTGGCCGGCATACGTATCTTCACTTAACGGGAATACCCCTCTATCAGAGGTGTGGAAGCGAGTCAAAAAGGCAAGTTCTCGCAGGGCCCCCTTCCCGTTCTCCCGGAGAATGGGACCGCAATCTCGCCCCCCCCCCCCATCTGTCCGTGTTGGAATCCTTTGGGACCGCTTTCTCCCCATTCTCTAGCCGGGATGCTGCTCTGCCAGCATTCAATGCACGTCATGATTTCGTGGAAGGCCGCCGGCTGGATTTTACCTCCAGAGGCGGAGAACCCTTCAACGATAGGTTTACTCTGAGCTAGTTGCGTTCCGCTCTTGCTTCGTGTGCGGACACCGCCCATGGTCTGGGCGATATCCCGTACGCCATGCTTTGACACCTGGGTGAGCAAGGCATGGCCTTTCTGTTAGATTTGTTCAACAGGTTCTGGGTGGAGGGTCTCCCGGATTCCTGGCGAATCGCTACTCTGCTCGCCATTCGCAAACCGGAGAGAGAAATCACTCTACTTCGGCTGGTTTATGCCCAATCTCTCTAACCTCTTGCGTGTGAAAGTTGATGGAGAAATTGGTAAATGTTAGATTAGCCTTTTTCCTGGACAGCGGAGGCCATCTGTCTTCTGTACAGTGCGGCTTCCGCAAGTTTCACTCCACGTCGGATGCTCTGCTCCGACCTGAAAATGCCGTCTGCGAGGACCTTCCGCGTAGACAGCACTACGCCACGGTGTTTTTCGATCTGGAGAAAGCCAAAAGAATACCGCATGGCGATACGGTATAATAGAGACTCTCCACACGATAGGGGCGAGGGGGCGCCTCCCAATGTTTATATCTGAATTTTTGCGACATCGTCGATTCCGCCTACGGTGGGGGAAGCCCTCTCCGGCCCAATGAAGCAGGAAAGTGTCCTCAGTGTCACACTTTGCCCTGAGCATCAACGGCATCATCTCGGTGCTGCCGGAAGATGTTCTCGCTACGCTCTACGTGGACGACCTTTTGGTCTCTTTTGGTGCGGCTCAGATGCCAACTCTGAAGCGTCGACTCCAACAGGCATTGAACCGCGTCTCTCGCTATGCCGAAGCGCACAGGTTTCGGTTTTCCTTGGCCAAGACTAAGGCAGTGCACTTATGCTGCCATCCACGGCTCCGCCACAACCCAGACTTATTACTCAATGGGCTGCGCCTAGAAGTGGTGGACTCGCACCGTTTCTCTAGTCTTGTATTTAACCGATCCTTCACCTGGGAGGCCCAATTTCTCATCCTTAGGGTCTCTTGTACCCGCCACATGGATATTCGTCCTTCCGTGACGTTTAGCGCTTGGGGCGCTGATAAGCTACTGCCATACTTTTTTATTGATCTTTTGTTCATTCGAAGCTCGACTACGGATGTGAGTTTTATGCATCCACAGCTGAGTGTGTATTGCAGAAGTTGGACTCGATCCACCACACGGGCCTTCTGGCGACCGATGCCTTCCGCACCACTCCCATTGAGATCCTACTAGTCGATGCTGAGGAGATGTCACTCGCTTTACGCCGTGCAGAGTGCATTATTCGCCTGTACGCGCGAGCCCGTCGCCTCCCTCATTCGCCAACTGCTCTCAATTCATCCACAGCTGATTTCGACGATGCCTATGCCGCCGAGAGATGCCACTCATACCCTAAGCCCTTTTGGTTTAGCGCTAGGAAAATCCTTCGCTAGGTATAGCTCTCGGGCCGGTGGCGCCCCTGGCTCTTCCCAGAACGCAACCCTGGAGGGGACCACCTTTGGCTATTTGTCGCCATGCCTCTGCTCCCAAAGCTTGTACAGCGCCGGGAGTATTCCGTTCTGGCTTTTTGGAGCACACTTCGTGTCACCTGGAACCGTGCCAGTGTATATGGATGGCTCCAAGTCCCAATAGGGGGTCGGCTTCCACGCCGTATCCCCTCTGTTTGAATTCAGCCGCTGCGTCTGTCTTATCGGCCGAGCTGGTGGCAATACACCACTCGGTACGAGAGATTACGCGACGTGCCCGGTTCGGAGACCGGATTGTGATCTATAGCGACTCACAAGCGCCCTGAGTGCTCTCGGGGCATTGGAATCTCCGCATCCCCTGATATGCAATATCCGTGACGCCATGGTTTTGGCAAGCCGGGCGGATTTCGAGATTATCTTCTGCTCGGTTCATGGACATTTAGGAATTGCGGGGAATGAGTGCGCCAAAGAGTCTGCGAGTACTCGGCGACCGGACCAGCGTTTCGCTCTTCCTCACACCGACTACATGGCAGGAATAAGCGCACCTTGGCAAACTAGATGTGAGACGGTCGAAGGGAACTTAAAGTTGCGTGCCATATTGCCGCGACTGTTTCATGGACCTACCCCCCAATGCCGCGATTGCTTCACGTTGCTTTCTGTCTTCTCCGAATTGTACACAGTCTCTGGACGCCCCGCCATTTGATGGAGCGCTCGCCATCGCCCTACTGTGAAGACTGCGTTATCCCCCAGACTGTTTGGCACATTCTTGTTGAATGTCCCAGTCTGGACGATCTCTGCACCGGTACCAGGATGGGCGGGGTCGCTAACGCCTGATCCTTGTACCCGTGATGAGTTCGTGCACATTGACTGTTGGACTTATAGACTTTTTGGGTGAGGCCGGCCTTCTCCTGTTTATTTAACTAAGTGGGTGTTTTCTTGTTGTTTTCTCTCTAGGTCTCACGTCCCTGCGCCGGTTGGGGCCGACGCTCGAGTTTGCTTCTTGTGGCCTCTTTTCTTTTCTTTTTTTTGTTATTCTAAAGTAGCCTAGTGTTAGTCTGTGGTGGTGAGTACGGCGACTTGTGCCCAAGTCGGCAGTCGCCAAATGGCCTCCTAAAAAAAAAATAAAAAATCTGGCCAATCCCATTGAATAGCACCCACCCCCCTTCTCTCCCATCTTGTTTCAGAGACGGACGGGTGCTGAGCGAGCCCTTCATGAAGCTCCCGTCGAAGCGAGAGTTACCCGATTACTACGAGGTGATCAAGAAGCCGATGGATATTCGTAAGATCCTCAGCCGAATCGACGAGGGACGGGTGAGTCGCGCGCTTGGTGGCGAGGCAAATAACCTCTGGGCGAGACCTGTTTTCCCCTAACGAGGTGGAGGCTGTCACCATGCTCTTGTCTCCAAGTTGGTTTCTTTCTGCCCAACCTTGGGAGATATAGAATGCCTTCATAACTTTTAGCGTTGTCGAAGTTTAGTATTCCAGTAGTAGTTTGTCTTGATTAGTTTCTCCCACTATTACCCGCAAAAGGGTGCCTCGTGTAGAGTGTTACACCTGCCATCTGGGCTACGGCCTAGCCGAGTGGAAACACCGCCTCCATTTACAGCGAAGTTAAGCCACTTCAGGTGTGGTTAGTCGCCGGATGGAGTCACGATTTGGGTCCGCTTCACGGAGCCTGCCATTCGCTGTAAATCCCTGTGGTTCGGATTCTACGTTAAAATGTGATAAATTGCAACTTTAATGAGAACAGATCGTGGGTAAAAGCCCCTACCAATGGATTTTTACACTTGGCATCTGAACATGCAATGTGCCTTCCCGACCCCAGTGCCCCGGGTAGTGTCGAACTAAGAGAACCTGGGTTTTACACCTCCGACACCTATTTTACCCTCTCTCCACCAATTTCTATCCCAAGCCCTTCTCAACTATCTTCTTTGGGGTATCAGACGCAGCATGTGGTCTTCTCCAGAGCTCTCTTAAAAAGGTTAATTGAGAGTGGTTCTGAGATGATCAAAAGTGGGGCAGGATAGGATGAGATTGACAGTGTTTTCAGGTTGCATTAGGGGGCGGGGGTCGAGAGGCTGATCGTAGGCAGGACGGTAAAACTTCGGTTCGACAATCTAGGGTTCCCTTGGAATGGTGGAAATCGAGTTTGGTGTTTTGCCCCTTGTTTTATAGTGCTTTGTCTTGTTCAGAGACCGATGTGTAATTAATTCATAGCGACTCAAAGCGCGCGTTGTGCTCTTGAGCCATTGTAATCTCCGCGTATCCCGCTTCGTAGTATCCGTGACTCCATTTCTGTTAGCGGTCGGGAAAATATCCAGATTGTAGGGGTTTGAGGGAATGGGTCCACTGACGAGGGCTATTCCCCACACTCTTAACTACACAGCTGGAATCAGAACAGCTCTTCGGGTTCCATCATAGCAAAGTTAATGGCAGAGGGCACACGGGAAGCGGCGTCCCAGTGCCGCCCCCCCGCCTCGTGTTTTCATCGGTATTAGGTCATTTTTTTGTCTCTGAATATCCCACATCCACTCATGACCAATCTCATCTGCTAGCCAATTCCCAAGAACTCTTCTAGCAAAATTACCCCCCCAACCCCGACAGTGTAACGCATCTTTTGGTGGATTTCACAGTCTGGGGAAGCTTCATGAGTGGCACGTGTCACAGTATCCGGACAGGCGCTACCGCCTGCCCCTTGTGAAGGACACACCCCTCCCAAATTGTGGCACGATTGACTTTTTGGAGGACGCGAGCCTCCTCTATTGTATTTAATTATTTAAACCTCTGGCTGCATGCTATGGGCCTCTTTCCGGCTTCTAAGCGTGTATTTTACATATTTTCATTGTGTTCGGCTTTCTATTTTGTCATTTTTGTGTTTATTAGTTTAGGTTTGGATTTGCTCTGCCTATAGATAGGCTTCTTGTAATTTCGGTGGCTTTGCCCTGGCTGGCGGCCTCTAGAAGAGAGCATAATTAAAATAAAATTGACCGCCCACCGTTGGCCTATTCATTCATTTCTTGCGTCTGTCCTCTGTCGCTCTCTGCCCCCACTGGCTAACAAATGCTTTCACCCATCACGCTAATAATGGAAATGATCCGGCAGTACGATGACATCAACGAGCTGGAGAAGGACTTCCTCTTGATGTGCCACAACGCGCAGGAGTACAACGAGGAGGCATCGATCATCTACGAGGACTCGATCGTAATGCAAAGCGTGTTTTGCACCGCGCGGGAGAGGATCGAGCAGGAAGCCGATAACGGCAATGATGAGAACGGTGAGGACCCTATCGTATTTGGGGGGAGTAGGAATAGGAAGGCAAAGCTCCCCTCCGGCGAGTGAGGGAAAACGTCTCACTACTCCTATAAAGTGTAACTGTCGGTGGGGATGTAACCCACGACTTGTGTAGTACTTACTTTGTGCCTAAAGCGGGGTGTCGCTCCCATACTTGGCGGGTTCAGGAGAGTCTCCGGTTCTTAGCGCCCCAAGTACACCTCTTACTCCTTTTACCACTTGCCACCTCTTTCTAAATTTGAAAATTTTCCTATTTGGTTTCCGCTTTGGATTACTCCGACCTTTTCCTAACCTGCCTGTTTGCCCCCAGACGACGACGATGAAGACGAGGACGAAGACGAGCCTCCGCGCACCAAGAAGGGCCGTCGCCCAATTAAGACCTCGGAGAAGGACAAGGGCCGCGGGCGCCGCCGCTGGGTTCGCTACACGGAGGACTCCGAGGAAGAGGAAGAGTCACTCTCGGCCGTGACACCGTCGGGAACGTCACAAGAAGGGGCACCGCCCGCAGCCGAACCCAAGACCCCATCCGTTTCGAATTCCGCGTGAAGGGCGCTGGGATCTGATCCAGTCACGGCCCCGTGTCGAAGGATTCTCCCAGGACCAAAACCGAGACGGGTTTCTTCCTTTTGTCCTCTGGACTTCTCCATTGTCGACATCGGTATCCTGGCGTCCTCAGCCCTATGAACTCGATTCGACTAAACTCGCTGAACCTCGAGTCGATAAATAATTGGTCTTGAATCAATCCCTATTGTTCACTTAAAGACGAAGGTGTTCGCATTTTTATACCGCTCTGTCCAGCTTTGCAGAGATATAAAATCGTATATTTATTTAATCCTTGGTGTAGGCTCTATTTATAATAACGCTGATGTTATGACGTCGCTCTATTGAATTTCCAAAATTTGATGCTAGTTTGTTCCATAAACAATTTAGATATATTGCTAATGCTGCTTTCCAATCTATGTAGCCAGAAATGCAGATATGTCGTAGATTAATAAATGACTTGAAAAGTGGTGAATTATGCTTGAGTCCTTTGATCGTTTGTTCATTTTACTCACATAATTGGGTTATCTATCTGACCTCTGCTTAAAATTTATGGTAATTGTGGAGTTGGCACAATAGTCTCATCAGTGCAGATCCGAAAAATCTGAAGAATAAAAGCTCCAGACTCTGGGGGGACAACACGCATAAGCTTTCGCACAACCGTTCACTTTTCTCTTTTCCTCGAGTGAGGTTCTAATTTTTAAATACCTGAACTTAATTAATTAACCCCTGGCTTAGGGTACTCCTTAAGACCTACCGTTTCAACGAATTCCGCCGACCCGTGGGCGTTTCAAGAACCTCTCTATTCCATTTATTTGTAGGCTTTGTCTAATGTAGGCATATTGTGGTTGCTGATCCTGAAGCTGTCTGGCCGACATTGGATATATTAAAGTTGAGAAGAGTAGTAGAACGATAGAAAAAAAAATAGTTTAGTGCGAGTTTGGAGGATTTGTTCCCTGGTGAAAGGGTATCTCCACCAAAAGTAGGAATAACATAGTATAAGTTGGTAAGATTCCTGGTGAGAGGGTAGCTGGGCATAGTAGAATTGTAATCCTTGTCATTTGGGTGGCATTCAATCCTTTGTAGTGATTTGGTTAAAAGTCGTCACTACGGTAAGTTATATTTGTTGTAATTTAGAGTTTGTATATTTGGGTTATTATTTTGTTAAATTAGGTTGGTGTCATGTTTCAGTAAGGTCTTGAATTCACAGCTAGCCATAGATAATACCCCCGCAATGTATTGTAGTTGTCTGATTGGTACGTATTTATTCTCGTTCCACTTTTGCTCCTTGTCGGGAGGACGATCTTGTCCTCCCCTTGCAGATCTTTTCTTTTGGAAGTCTGTAAGAAAAACATCAGTGTCTGTCAAGAACTTCACGAGTCCGCGGAAGAGAGCCTCTTTAAGTAGGTCTGGCGTGTATTGCCCGGCCCTTAGGCCATCGACAATATCATCTGGGCCCGCCTCGTCCGGAAACTGGTTCCCTTCGGCAGCATATACCCTAAGGTATATCGAGTAGTACATGTACTTGGGAGTCCCGAGTCTTTGATGACTATGACCAACTCGGTCGATTTGACTGAGAGGCCTTTTGGAGGCGGGGCGAATGCTCCACCTTCCCGGGCCTTACAGCCCGGGATTCCTTCCTATCGACTCTCGAATCTGGAATTTTCTCGTGTGTGTGTGTATTTTGAGCTTTCTGCCGGGCAGCCATAGCCTGGACTCGAGGATACCGTGAGAGGACATTGCTCAAGGCCGGAGCTTTTTGGCCGTTCTTCTCGTTCTGAGGTTGGAGGTTCTCTTAGGGACTTCATTCGACGGAGTGTTTTCCAGAAACTATATTTCCTCCTTCACGTTTTTCATGACTATGGTGTTTAACTCCTTCGTGAAGGTACCAGGCCGGGTCAACTGTGCCTAATATATGCACCACATTACTTTGGTGAACTTTTCATGTTCGATTTGCAGGAAAGTATACTTTGGTGCCGCACTATTTGCAACTGCTGTCTTGGTAACCTTCGTGAAGTTGACGTTAAATTTCCTTGCTTTTGCCCTTTTGTTGTTTTTTTTATTTGCTCCTTTTTTACAGGGACACGTCATTGCCACTCATATTTGGGCCACCACAAGACACTTCTGGACAGAACTTTTACATTCACACTAGGAATGGCCTTGTTGGGCGCACACAGAATAGACTTGAGTGATGAGTTAGGACAAGTGGCAGTTGTTTGCTGATTGTACCTGTACCACCTGAAGCACATTTGTAGGTGAACCAATTCCTCCCATTCAATCTGCTGGGGGCAGATACGGATATTAAAGAGGAGGAAGCTAGTTTCTTTTGCTTTTATCGCCATCGTGGTTTCGGTGAATACTACTTTGAAAACGTGGGTGTAACCTTTGAATTTTATAACCTCGGCTACTTTCGCCCACGAGTGATTCCGAAGAATTTCGTCAGATTACGCTCTTATGGGAGCGTATTTGTGGCGGTGTCTGGTTTTAGATTAATTTTTGTAGAACTTCTGTGGCACGCAGAGAGGTGAGGGCTTCGGTGTCGTCCTCCTTCGCACAGAGAGTCGAATAGCCATAGGAATATCAATCAGGCGAACGAGAGCAATATTTAGCTGTCCGTAAATCTTTTCGAAGACTACCACTGTCCGATTTTGGCCGTCAGGTCAGGTCCTCAAGGCTATACGCCGGGTCTCTTTCATCGCCCCGTCATTTCACCTGAGTGTAATTTGAGACAATCGGGAAGATCCGAGTTTCTGGGTGTGTGTTTTGGAATTCGTTATGGAAAGATGTCCAATGAACAAAATAACCACTTTACCTTGAGGCAGCGAAGAAATATCCCTCAACTAACGTTCATTGAGGCCAGTCAAAGCGAAAAAGCCACTTCCGAACGTATCACCACTTGTAATATTTCAGATCACGCACAACAAAGCTGTATATCAAAAACAATACACTTCATTCGAGTTGGAAATTCAAAGATCTATTCTCCACATACACCAAATGCTTCTGCTCCCCAAATTAGGCTATGGGAGCCATCTTTATGCAGCAGCAACAACCAACGCTTTACAAAGACTAGACCTTCTCCACTCTCCACCAACAATGTTTAAGAGCTGCTACCAGTGCCTTCAAAAGCTCCCTACTCATTTCCTCAAGTGCTGAGTAGATTTACCCACTTTACTATGCCGCAGGTATGAGTACGGTTTACGTTATTCCATACGCTGCCATCGACAAAGACACCAAACTCCTCAGAACGATCAAAAATGCTGACCACCAGAAGCTAACAGCACTCGGCAAGATACTAAAAGAGCTGCAATTCTGATAAATGAACATGCTCTCAGAAGACTACTTCGCAACTCCTCCCTAGAAAAAAAACAACCTAAAGGTATGCCTTCCATAAAACATAGCATCCAAATCATCAATTACCCTCTTCAGTAACGGCACAGAGTTTCAGAGACCATTGCCTACACATTCAAACGGCATAGCTGTCCATACTAACAGCTCAAAATCGGGAGGATTAGGCTGTAAAGTTGTGCCTCCGGATAAGATAAGAATAGCACACCAGTGATCTGCCGATGAGCGTCATGGCCATTTTAGCGAAGAGCGCTCAATGACACAGGTTCAAATCCAACTCCTTTATTCATTTTCTTATAACGGTTAAAATAGTTTGCCCCGATTTTCCTGTTAATATATCTCCTATTTTCTTAAGCTTTAATGGTACGCGTAATAATAATTTCCTTAGCTTTTTTCCAGGTCGTCTTACCAGTTTGCATTTTGTGAGGCCTTTAATATATATATATATATATATATATATATATATATATGCAACAAAGCCCACAGGGAAAATTAATACGAGGATTCCAAGTACTTTCGAATTTTATTTCGAGTTCTTTATCAAAGAATAAGAAAAGTATTAAAATTGTAATTATTTATATATATATATATATATATATATATATATATATATATATATATATATAAGGATGATACAGAGGAGAAGGAATGCCCACAAAAAAAAGCAAAAGACCAATCAACAAAATGAATTAATATAAAATGGAAACCTTAGGAGGAGCGAAAATAAATACAAACTAAGATCATTAAATCAGGTAAATTCGAAAAACTAAAGGTAACAAGAGGATTAAAATACCGCCTAAGCAATTAGGGGGGGGGAGAAAATCTGTACGAGAGATTGACCTCAGAGTTCAAGTTGAAAAACCAAGTTTGAATAAATACAAATGTTCTAAAGACTTGACTCAAACGAAAACAAATACACATACATAAGCATAAGGCTGCATAGATGCACAAAAAAATAAATTATATAGTTTATTAAGATTTTATAAATATTTAGTCTCAAATTAAAAGTTTCAACAGTGCATTGTGAATATAATTTTTAAAATAACCATCGAGTTTATATAAGCCAGGACTTAAGTTAAAATTTGGGAATTTACTAGTAAAGGTCGATTCAATGATATTTCGTGAAATTGCATCGTTGTATAACAGATGATTTTAGAAGAATTCCAATCAATATTGTGATTAAGATATGACATGAATTTAAAATGAGCTGCTTTCTTCACCGTGACGGACATTATATTTATGCTGAGGAATTCGTTTTTTTAAACATTTACCCGATTGGCCAAAGTAATATTCAGGTAAATGTTTATAAACACAAATTTCTCATATAAATATTCAGGAATAAAAGCACCCTCTGAGCGGCCCAGCAAAGATGAGGGGAGACGGTTGTGTGCATCAAAAAGGTGAGTGCTATTGCACCGCGACTCTTCCCATGGACCTACCCCATAATGCCGATTTCATGTCGATTTCTGTCGTATTCTGATTGGGCACACTCTAGGGACGCACCGCTATTTGATGGAGCGTTCCTCTGAACCTTACTGCTAAGACTGCGTTGTTCACCAAAGTGCTCGGCACATTTTTGTTGAATTTACCATTGTGGGTGATCTTCGCGCAACTCACCTGTCCAGGTACTTGGACGAGTGGGGTCAGAATTCGATCCCAACTGCCTCTAATCGCATCGACAGGAACCGCATTAGCAAAATTCGATATCGTACTTTATGTCAAGTTCGCGCAACAACTTGGAGGAAATACGTCTCCTCCATGACGCCTATTTTTCACCTCGCAGGCTGGGAATCGAATTAAGATCAGGTATGTACGCTGATCATACCGCCCCTGCTCTAGAAATTAGTAGATACATAGTGTGTGATCCTGTACGCGTATAGATATCTTTGCTGCCTCATTTGCTGCGTGTTAATTTTTTCGCATTAAGTTTCAGGGGGAGAAGATCCTTCTGAATTGATCAAAACTTTGGGATCGCCCCTCCAGTCACCTCTTGATAACACAACAACTACGTTCATCCCTCTCTAAGTGCAGCTCAACTTCCCCCGTGCCTAATGATGTCTCTCATGACTTCTCCCGGCACTTTCACCAACATGTAGAGTCGTTTTTTCTTGATGTCCTCAACTGGATTTTGGTGCAGGGATCTTATACCTCATGTGGGAAGACGGCTATTGTTCTATTTTTCCCTAAGCCTAAAAAGAATGTTCAATCCCCAGTAAATTACCGGCCCATTGTTTTCACTAGTTGAATCGCCAAACTTATGGAGAAGATAGTTAACGCCCAGTCATTGTGGTACTTGGAGTCACAAAGCCTAGTGAAACTTTTCCAGTCAGGGTTTCGCGGGAAAAAAACGTGCCATTGATTTCTTGATTAGGCTGGAAGGAATTGTACAGGAAATCCTCGCTCGCAGACAACAGGTTATGGCCGTATTTTTCGACATTGAAAAGAATGAGAAAAGAAAACAAGAGATTGCCAAAAGTACCCAACCTATTATTGTACCGTCGATTCTACAAGCCGTGAGACAGCGCCTGAGGCAATGTTGAAGGAAGCACCAGAACAATAATAAGACAGGCAAAGAGCATAGGCAATATCGCAAATAGCTGCAACTTTGACCTCGGGAAGACAAATTACGCTATCACAAAATTGGTGTCCGAGGAAGAAGAGTTTCAAGACACGGAAGACAAACTTAGAAGTATTGAGCACGATATTGTACTCTTTAAGATACGAAAAGACCTAAATATGTGAGAAATTTGTTCCTCGAGAGGAGGAGATGGTACCACTACGTCATCTATGTAGCAACAAACAAATGGGACACATCTCGATCCTGGTCCCTGAAATACTGGAATATCTGGCCACTGTTAGGAAGATTATTAGACATTTTAATCGTTTCTAAAAATCTGAGATGAGTGCTAAAAGTGATCTTTGCCACTGCATCCGAAGAACAAGGATCTCGTTGAAAGCTTTCACTAGATGAAGACGAGATATAAAAAGCAACAGAAGATAGAAAACATGAAATCAGGTAGGGTAATGGGTAACTCAGGTGTAGACTTCAACACTACGTAGAGTGGGTAGGCTTAATGAGACGTTGAGATAGCAACAATGCTAGCATCTAACATATACTCAAAAACTTTATGCATTTGAGAAATTCTATCTGGGGCTTAACGTTTGGGAAGAGCGAAGATACGTCCTTTGTCTTTTCTCTAGTGTTAAAGCTCAATGTTTAATCTGCTTTTCCCTCGAAAGAGAGAGGGGAAGAGCAGGATGCTTTGAAACTGGAGTTTAGTTGAAGGTAGACGGACAGATAAGAAGGGAGCTTTCAAACAGAAAAAAAAATTCACAGAAAGTAAGAGAGGGTGTGTGGGCGAAAAGCTTGTTCTTCCGTGAATCGACCAAAGGGTCCTGGGCAGAAAGGAAATAAAGGCCAAAAATAGGACAGTCTACCTCGTCAATAAAGAAAATCAATCGAAAAACACTATGTATGGAAACAGAGGGAAACCTTAAGGTTACGCCTACAATAGGTCCTAAAGTCAGAAGTATTAGCTGCACGAAGAACTAAATTCGAGGGAGAGCCATTTTTTTTACCAGGAGAAGCTGAAAGAACATTGAACTCAGCACCAGTGTGAACTAGGAAATAAAACCCATAAAGTGAGTAGAAAATACGAAAATGATGACCTACCTGAGGAGAATGAAAGACGGCAAAAGCGGTTGACCCTGTGACCGCTTTTCATATAAATTTATATGAGATGAAGATTGAACAGAACATGATGAAGACAAGGAATTAGATGTAGATTGTGACGAGGAAGTAGATGTCGAGATTCGATAAGAACCAGGATATGACGAAGACAAAGAATGAGATGAAAATTGTACTGAGTATGTAGATGACAACAGTCAAGAAGAACCAGAGTAGAAATATCAGTTTAGTTGTTTACATTTTACAACTTAGTTTTGTGCTCTCTGTGGCGCCAACACAGATTAAGCGATTGATAATAAGAAAGTCTCCCTAGAAAGAGGAGATTGTTGAGAGGTTAAGCCTTATGTTTTTTCAGGAATGCAATAGTTGCTTAATTTGTCTTCAGGGGGGGGGCAAGGCGAATTTACCATGATGCTTTCCATCCCAGTGCCGATCGCAAATGCACCCATGCTGCAACGTGAGGCCCCCCAACACCTTCAGGATATCTTTAATAATGATCTTACTGTGAGACAAGGGAGGGTCTTCACACTGTTGCACTCTAGCCGAGTGGCTGAAAAGCTCTGCCGTTTTCTGGAGAAGCAAACAATCGTTTTGATTAGCGTTGGGATTATGACCCATGGGACCTCGATCAAATATTTCATCAGCAATCTTTACCAGGTTTCAAGACCTACTGAGGGTCAACATGGACCGAATTTACTTTGGCATGGGTCTGGAAATAGTTTCCTCCAAGAGCAGTTCGAAAAGCTGAGAAAGATTTTTTTTTATCTGGCCGTGCCAGCTACCTCAGTTGCATGAGTGAGCTTTCCGATGATATGAGTGCTTAGTAGCTCACGCAATTTTTTTCATTTGCGACTTTCAAAACATTGCTTTCTTCCTTAAGTCACCTAATACCCTCACGCGTCTATAACCCCACAATATCCTATTAAATTGTAAAAAGATATCCAATACGGACACATTGCGATATTTGAAGCTTTTCAGCGGCTTCCTGATGTCCTGGGCCTTAATTGATATCTCCGTCAGATAGAGCTACTCTAATGGGTCTTCATGTTCAAAACCAGACAGGTGTACTCTGTATAGACTGTTATACTTGACATGCAGAGGAGCGACAAGCCCGCCTGGTTCTCGTGCACCGGTGTGTAGTTGTGTCTGTTAGTTGCATCATGTACAAACCACAGCACAGTTGACATTTGGAGTACCTTGTGCCTTCTCATAAAAATCATCTGTAAGGAAGGTGAATACGGTGGAGGAAGCTGCCATTACTACTTTTTTCTCTTTCTCTTTCTCATCCCCATCTACAACCTTTTTAAAATCTCAAACTATCTTTTCATTAATCCAAATTCTAGTGGTGTCAGTGTTAATAGGAGAAACCATAGCACACTTGACACTTACGGGAGCTTTTCCCTCCCTGCTCTATCACTCGGTGGGAATGTTTAGACGGTAGTAGCAAATGCACCACTATCTCGCGTGGCCTAATCTGCGTCATTAGAAACCTACCATTTCACTATCTTATATATTATTATGGACATGACCAGCTACATCACGCTGTTTAACACCCGTAGGTTGTAAGATTACGATTGATGGGTCCTGAGCGGTGTGGACGATTTGGGGAATTAGCTGTTTACGCTCTAATAACCCCTTTAATCCGTGTAATGGACTTACCATACCCTCGCGATTGATTTTGATACATAGAGCACTACTGCTTATGGCAGACGGTTTTGACTGCCTTGTTGGCTTTAGGTTAACTAAAACTTCTAATACTGCATCTGGCTCTGTTAAATGACATCTTGAGACTGACGCTCCTGCCGGTGACAAATTTGACTTAATAAGTGGTTACACCTTGATACTGCCTGCCTTCCTGGCTGCTCAGTTATTATTTTCTGCCTTTAGAGTTCTTCATGAATCGTTTCTGATAATGACTACCTGCTGAGTAGCTTCTAGTAAAGGTAGCGTTAGTCTGGCGCAAGGATTATCATTATTCTACCTAAGTAGGTAATAATTAAAATGTCATAAAATCTTAAATTGGGTAAGCAGTATCGACTGGAGAAGAGATATAGCTTATCGCATTTACTTGAATTCTTTTATGGTCGAAGGCCATACCGAGTTACGAATGCACTCAGATTTTGTTCCTTTGTAATCTTTTGATCTTTCTAAGGGCTATTCTTTCAAAGAGAAGAATCTGCAAGTTAGGTCGTAATTACGCCTGACCTAGGCGTCCATCGGGGTGGGGATGTGAGAGAAAGGCTACGGCACACCTTTTTTCCCCTCATTTCATTTAGGGTGTAGATAGAGGGGAGTAGGAAAAGGGGCAAAGGAAAAATAATAGCGTAGGCGAGTTGCAAACAGCTTCCCGCGTGCTGGACTACTGTTAGCCAGCGGCGAATCCACTCGGCCATCCCAAGTCTCAAAAAAGACGCATTCAAACGAAGCTTTTAAGGTGCTCGCCTGCACTTCTCGTACGTTATACAACCCCCCTCCTAGAAGCGGAGCGTATTTTGAAGAAATGAAGAGAGCCCGTTTGGAAATGTTATCCACGGGCTAACGCTCCTCCTCCCGGGTCTGGGCACCATTGTAGATAGAGGGGAGTAGGAAATGGAGCAAAGAAAAAATAATAGCGTAGGCGAGTTGCGAACAGATTCCCGCGTTGCTAGACCACTGTTAGCCAGCGGCGAATCCACTCAGCCATTTTGGGTCTCAAAAAAGACTCATTCAAACGAAGCTTTTAAGCCGCTCGCCTGCACTTCTCGTACGCTATAAGGGGATATTCTCCCCCCCCCTCCTTCTACCGTGGAGACGACCCCAGTATCCTTCCCCATGTTTTACGGAGACCAAATTAAACAACTGCGTGGGTCACTCCACACCCTACCAGGAAGTGCCTTTCAGGGAACTAGTATACACTTCCGTTGAAGATATATTAACTGAAGAGCAAACCTACCACTTTATGGTCAAGATCAATCTAGCACTTGAAGGTATTCGGCGGTTACCGCGGAAGTGTTATCATTAGTATCGCTTTGGCCAAGGGACAAATCCTGTGGAAGTGCTAAGTTCGGTCAATCCCAAATCTCTGCAAACTGCTCTACGGCTGTACGCGATAGAAATGTTTCCTCTAAGAATTTCCGTTCATATCTGTTTGAAACAGAACCTTTGGTCGTCTAGGTTGTGAATCAAATTTCGTCCAGAGAGACTAAGGACTTGTTACTGTACTGTACGGGCGACCTATAACTTTCTATGCCTCATAAGTAAAAAATGCATCATTCGATCCTGACCCACCCAGACGTAAGAGGAGGCAGTTATGTGTCCATTCGTAACACATCAATTGACTCTATCTCTCGAGAGTTTTACCCCAGTCCAGCTGGCAGCCACTCTGTCTTGTGCCTTGCCGCGGACAAAATCGTACCAAACAAAGCAGCCACGCTCATTCACGATGTCAGACAAAAATATAATCAATCAATTAATTTGTAACGAGAGAATATTCAATATAACTTCACACCAAAACATGAAAAATACCTTTTCTTTAAACCTTTCCCTACACGAGCACGCATATACAAACACACGCCTTTCACCATCTGTCTTGAAGCTCTGCGCTTAGTCCACCTGTGCAGAACGTCCCTTCGAATAAGGTTAGTTACTTTTTATCTCCCAATTATTGTCTACAATCAGTTCATACGAGAGTAGATCATAACTCATGTTCTTCTCTCATTGCAGACCCCAATTCACACTCCATCATAATTCTATCCTACTAATTATACTTACTACACCTACACCACATAATTATATTTATACACTCACATGTAATCTCGTGTACTCACGTATATCCCTCATTTATGTGCATAATTATATTCACCTATATTCATAGTCGTATAATCTCATGTAACAACTTGTACTAGCAATAATTATATCACTTATATTATATTTCATTCTCAACCACTTACTTATCTTTCATATACTCTGTATACCATAAAAATCGAATTCGTCAGTTATCATTTGTGTACTAAAATTAATTTACGAAAATTAACCTCAAATCCATAATATCTTGTAAAATTATAATATATCCTATTTTTGTTCATATCAAGTCATTCCAATCCTTGGGTAGCTTGATATCGAATCCACGTTAGGGTTGCCGTACGATCAGTCAACTCAAATAACAAATTTATGCACGTACTGCCTATTCCATCGCTATCTAAGGCAACTAAATCATTCATGCACTAGTTGGAACCTCTGCACATTAATGCGAAACGCTATTTTAACTTTAGTGACCGGCGTGTACGTCCAAAATAGGACACACGCGAGAGTCGCTACACACATAAAGAACACAAAGAGAGAAAAGTAAAGTTAGCACCGTTTACGAGAATGTCACAAGGTAATAAACGGAGCACAGTTATCTCTGTTAGAGTTGGTCGATGCAAGCTTAGGCAAACATTATAATCAAGGCAGAATCCAGAATAAACCGGATAGCTATCACTATTAAACAAATAGAAACCAGATTAGGAAGCTGTCTTCATGGCAACATGCCACCGGCCACAAAATTTTACCCAAAAGTCGGAGTGTCTTCCTTATCAATATGTTGGGCAGTAGCCAATCAAAAGTCGAGTTATGTTAGTATCGACAAATTAACGGGCCGATACATAAGAAGGAGGTGTGGCTTAGTTGGACAAGGAACTTGTAGGGCGTGGGCTTAGTTGGACAAGGAACTTTTTGGGCGTGGCCTAAATTGAATATATAACTGTGTGAAGCCAGAACAAAGAGGATAATTAGATTACTGTTTTATATAGAATATATCGCATTATATATCGTTCAGTCCGATCTCTCAGATTCGCGTAATTCATCTTTGTATATAGTCGTGTACATAACGCAGACATTAAGGTGTAACTCTTAAAGGCTCTATTCGTCCGGTCTCCTTTAGACTTTGCCCGCACTTGACCTCGAACTTAATTTATGTCATAACTTAGAACTTTAAACTTAATTAAAGAACTTTTGTAAAGTGCAATAATATCTAGTTGAATAATAATTTAATTTTTGCTTGGTGACTTCAATATTCTGACGTTCCTCAATCTTTCTGCTTCAAGGCCTCATTAATCGGGAAAACAGTGGTTGCACATTCTCCTCGTTAATCGTAATTCATCGCGATTACAAAACTCCCGAAATACCGGTGTTCTACCCTCGTGTGGTCTATTCCCACCCTCCGGGCTATTTGATCTCGTCGCTAGAAAAAGACCGCCCTTCGGCTTAGGGCACCCCATAGCAATCAACAAAATAACCCTCGTGGGAAATAAGGAAGAACAACGCAAACCAACCGGTGCATATGTATCAACCGGAATCTTTGCCAAAAAATTACGCAATAACTCGGCAATCTACCACCATTAGTGGCAACCAGCGTCCCCCTTCAAAGGCTCTTGGGTTGTCCTCACGATTACCTTCAAGAGCTCCCCATAAACTTACCATTGCAATGCCATTTCAATTCCTTATAAATCGTGCAAAAGCCTTTTCACAGGGCAAACAACTAAATGACTAGGGAATAGAATTAAGAAACAAATACAGTTGCTGAACAAAGATAACCTATATTGCCGTTTTCATATATCAATCAACAATAAGTCAGGTTAAGACGCAAAATCATTCATTTTTATACCTAATGTTGTTGAAAGAAATTTAGTTGAGTCTGCTATTATAAAATTCTTGCAGCGAATAATTGTCACAGTTAGGTTAACAAAAAGATATGGTTTTGGACCAATCATATGAGATAAGATTTATGACAATTGAATAATGCTCAAATTGGCGAGCTATGAGGAAATACAAAAGTTAAGTGAGTGGTGAAGGAGGCGAGGTGGTAAATTGAAAGAAATGAGGCAATGCTGTTTATATATATATATATATATGATGAAAATTAATGCAATATCGCAAGAAAAGATGAGGAATTAAACCACATACTCCGAAGACAATTTAATTCAGAACAGTTTCGGTGTATCTCACACCCTTTTTCAACTGACACTGGATAGAAAATATAAGAAAAAAATGCATACAAGCATCACAGGTCGTGAAATATCCCCTCTTTTATCCCCAATCCCCTACTTGTGGCTAATCTGGGGGAAGGGGGGGTTAGGCCTAAACATATTGAAGGGCTGACATTTTACTATTTTATTTATTTGCTTTCTTATTACAGGATTAAAAGAAAATTGACCCTCAGATAGATTTAAATTAGAAACTGACGATATCAAGCTCGATTCTACGATTCTTCTCTTAACATAGTTTGCCAATCAAAATACCATTTTACTTCCATTGAAATCGATCGTATGATTATTGTCTCTAACATGGCAAAATATTCCACTGCTTTCGGAGAATGTGGTTTAATTCCTCATATATATATATATATATATATATATATATATATATATATATATATATATATATATATATATATATATGATTAGTTAAAGTCAACAGCGAGGGCTGCTTGGTTAAGTTTACTTTGGTTTTATATCATAATGTAAACAGCAAAATCATTGTGCCGCAATCGAAAGTGATTAAAAATGATTGCGATCGCACCCGCAAGTCGCAACCGCTGCAATAAAAGAGGAACTAATATTTACGCGACAATTATATTTATTGAAGATTTACGAATATGTTTTAATATTGGAATACGTTATATTTTAAATTATTTCCTTTGAGGAATGTAAGCATTTCAAAATGTTTGTAGGAGAGAAGAGCACGTTTGGTCGTAAATATATTTTCCTAACGAAAAGAGTCTCTCCACTGCAGCACTTGATGGAATTGCCGTATTGTGTCTTATGAAACATGAAACAAACGAACTCGATGAAAACATTGCTAGGTGAATAGCTGGACTTCTAAACGGGTACGCTACTGGTTGTTGTAGCTATTCTTTTACTTCATTTGACGCGTCTTTCCTTCTGGTGGCACGCCCTTCACTCTTTACAAGGGAGCGGAAGTAGTTATCTTCTGCTTCATTTTTTTCTCCTTCTGCACTGCTGCTTTCTGAGGCTGTAATATCACCTAAGTGTTTTATATCTTGCGACATCTTTTTACTAATGTAATTTACTTTTTTGATATTATTGAGCCACTTTAGCTTAAAATGGGGATGAGAAGCAGATGCCAAGACACACTCATCATCTTCCAGCATTTTACCAAACCTGTTGCGGATTTCATTTTTAGCAACAGTAGCAAGAGGGTCACATGCATACTGGTATTTTGCCTTAACATCAATAAGTAGATTAAGGCAAACGTTATTGTTGGCAGCAAAATTCCCGTGTACGCTTTATCCTCTTCTTTGAACACATCCAAGGCCCTAGCAACAGGATACATCACCATTTCATATTCTTTAAGAGAGGTAACTTCGATAGGTGCAAAGATTGGGATGCCTAAGGTATTACAGACTTTATTCAGAGCACTTTCCTTAGATCCAACATCATATAAAGAGTTCTATCTTGTAACTCTTGAGATTATGAATGGTCCATCTAATTCGTCCTTGATGACATTAGCTGCTTGGAGGATCCTGGTCTGTTTGTTTCACAAAGCTTGGGCTTTACTGAAAGCCGATCGCGAGATTTTTTGTAATCTTTATTACCATCGTGATCCATAACTTTAGCAGCGTCTGTGATTGCAACAAAGTTTAAACTATGTGTAGCACAACGAACATGCTTTGGCAAGGCATAGTAGTCTCCCAATTATGAAGATTGCAGGCCTGAAATAAAAACAAAGGTCAAGGACTATAACTCTTTTACTCATTTATATTTATTTATTATACCCAGCCTTCTTCCGCAAAGCAGGGTGGCTCGGACACTAAGAGCACCACGATCCTTTCGCTCTCATACACACCTAGCCCCTCTCTCAGAGCGGGTTATTCCTGAGAGAGAGCCTCGCCGCGTCCCTTTTTCCAGATCACTCGCTCTCATTCAATCCTTACTGCCTCATGAGGGATACCCTCACTGCGGCATGGTCTCCGTTTTATTTACTTAAAGAAATTGTTATTAATTAAATAAACAGTTATTTGTGTATAAGTTATAATTTCACTTATCAACAACTTAATAAGTTTAAGTATAGTTATCACTTATCAGCTCATATCTTGGTCAGGTATTGTTGTGACGTCTTCAATTGTTGTCTCATTTCGTCAGCATCATCTTCCTCTTCACTGCCACTGTGTGTTGTAGGCCTTGCAGTGGCCTGTGATTGACTGCGCTTCCCGTCAGACTTTGACTCGCCAAATAAGTTGTAAGAGATCAAGAACAACGATAAGAATTCAAAGCATTATTTTTTTTGACTGACAACTAAATTTATTTATATATGAATAAAATGTACTATTACTAATATTCATAGCTGGGTGCAACTTTAAATTTTTCAGGTGCGACTTTGTCGACGGATCTGGCGCAACCTCGACTTTGCCACTCTATTTTTAGCATCCCCCCTCCCAGTGTGACTTGAGACTTTTTTTCCAGGGGCGACTCCAGTAAATTACAAAGTAACCTTTAGCGCGATAACAGAAACATGCTTTTATGAGGCAGAAAAACACATATTTATTATTATTTATTTTTTTTAGTTGAAATACAGCCTAAACTAATATCTACAGGTCATCCTCCTCCATGTCCTCCTGGCCCATCTTCTCCTACAGGAGGTCCATGTTCCCTTTGAGGAACACAAGCTCCTCAAAGTTGACCTCATCCAGGGAGGACCTTATAACGTACGAGAAGTGCAGGCAAGCGGCTTAAAAGCTTCGTTTGAATAAATCTTTTTTAGACTCAGGATGGCCGAGTGGATTCGCCGCTGGCTAACAGTGGTCCAGCGACGCGGGAAGCTGTTCGCAACTCGCCTACGCTATTATTTTTCCTTTGTCCTTTTCCTACTCCCTTCTATCTACAACCTCTTGGTCCTGAGGACGTCCCCGGCCGTGCTGAATAGCCTATCCACAGTTACAGAGCTGGGGAAGGGGGCATTGTACTTAATGAATAAGTCCACCCAAACCTCCCTGTGCTGGCAGGGGAAGAGGAACCAGGCGTCGGAAAAGAAGGAAATAATGAAATAAGAGATTCAGATCGGCAAAGGACATCACTGTTAACCTTTACCGGTTTAAGTTAGTAAACAATCGAGATTTTCTAACCTCATAGGGTGGCCTAATGAATTTAAAGAGAGATAAAACCATGTGAGTTTAACAGGCTAAATCAATATGATCTTTAAATTTACTACCAAGGCCTAGTCTACGTATGATGGTCCAATTTTTACTCATATTGTTCAATTTTGCCATGTTAAAGCTAGAATGCTGTTAGATTTTAATTACTTCTTACACTTCACAGTATTTTTTTCGTCTTAGCCACAATAAAAGTATAAACACATATTAAAACACGATAAAATGAGATTAATTCGCTCAATGAACGCCACAAGCCATGACACGTTCTCAAACGTTTTTAACTGACAAGACAGATTTAAAACTTGGTTCACGCCTGAAAAGTGTATGTAATTTTACTAATTTATAATAAAATTCAGAGTAACAAACCTTTTGGGGGTACGTTTAGGTAGTTTCATGTAACGTCAGTCTCATATAATGTGAAGAATTTATATTTATCGTAAAAGGAAAGTTAAAAATCAGATCAAAATAAAGTTAGCTTTTACCAACTCAAATTTGATATTTTTAGCCAAATCGGGCTTTAAAACTGTCTTAAAACCCCCGCGGCCATTTCTTTCAAAAAGTCGTCTTTGTTCCTGTTCAAAGTATCGGAAAATTGGCGGTGCGACTTTGCTTAGTCCGACTTTTTCAAAACGTTTGCGACTTTCGACTTCGAAATTCATATTGCGGCAAAGTCGCAACTCGTTGCCGCAACGCCCAGCTCTGCTAATATGCATTAAGATTCAATATTGATTTCGTTATGGCAGTGATCAAGAAATGTGTCTCTTTAAAGAATTCATGAGTCGTTAATATTTTATCATTTAATTACAATATTATATTGATTAAAACTTACCTGAAAGCTTTTACAAAGTTACTACCATTGCCCGTGGTAGTTGCACGGGTCTTATCCTGATGTGGATGTCCTCAATTTCTTTGGGAAGCAAATTGAATGTGTTTTCCTTTCAGCTGACGGCACGCTATGACCGCCGTCGATCCAATTAACAGTTACACTAAGATATGATCTGCAAAAATGATTGTATATAATTAATAATAATTAACGAAACGAAATAAACATGAACAAAATTATATAAACTAATTTACGATATTTATAATAGTAAAGGGTTGCACGCCAACCACAACTGGGCGATAGGAGCTCCTCTAGGAAATCGGATCGTCACATATAATTATGTTTATAAAATTCCAGCCGGTTAGTGCCAACTTCCTCGACTAAAAGAGCAACTCGGATACGACGGCGTGACTCCTACTGATCGCAATTTATGATTGGCTTTATCGTCGCTGAGTCGGTTCTAGCTAACACCGTGGCGTCGAGCCGAGCCCTGTGGTCTCTTACGGATGATGTCGTTTCAACATATACTAAGATCAGTGAAGTGGAAACCAGCTTCTACGACGTCTTCAAGACGGCGGAGGAGCTCCTCCAGGAAATCGGATAATCACATGACAGCATTCCTGTGCCTCGAGTTTGTAGGCAGCAAACGCAGCGAGTGAGCGTACCCTACCAAACAGCTGAGGAATATTCCCATCGATCTGTCTCTGTCCCGTTAATTGCCAACGCGATTACTAAGCTGCAGAGCCGCTTCGGATAGGACAGTATTCCGGCCGTCCTCAACATTAAACATCTGCTCAAGCGGCGTCCACGGAAATTTTGCTGCTTTACTGGAGGCGGCAAAAGTCTACGAGGCTGACATCAAGGCCTTAAGCCTCGTCAGAGGGGAAGCAGAGCGCTGGTTTTCGTCAAGTTCGACTCGGTTTGAGATGCTCTTACTCACGCCCAGACCCGAATATATTCAAAACTGGCCAAGCGTTTCTAAGTTCTGATCACTCTTCCAGTCACGAACGCGGCCACGAGCGTTCATTTCCTGCCCCGAAACGACTGAAAACGTACTTAAGGAATGGAATGGGTCAAGAACCCTGGCGCTTATCGATGTTCACAACGAAATTTATGTTAGAATAGTCAGCTTAATCAATGCATTTGCCCAAACGAACAGGAGGTTGATGCTCATGTGAAATTCCGTGACCAATGCTGTGTGTTAGATGCTGTTATTAACCCTTTCATACCCATTTATGTTTATATTTCTTCTTTAAGCCATACTTGTATTCTGCTATTCAAAAAGAGTTATCTAATAATATAGAATATATATATTTTAACAGGTTTTTTTTTAAACCGTTGCGATTGAATTTACCTCATATGATACTTCTAAATGAAGGTAAATCTAAAAAATAATTATTAAATATAGTATATCTTACCTGACATCCCAAAACTACAATAAACTACAATTCATAATTTTCTGAAGTGTGGAAAAAATCCGATCTGAGAGAGTTAATGACAAGTCATGTGTGATTTACTGTTATTTATTATAAATGTCGTGAAATATAAACATTATTAATGATCAATGCTCTTTTCTCAGTCTAATCAGAGAATTCCAGTTAACCCCCCCAACCAACTTTTATCCTGGATTCGCCACTAGGAGCATTGATTGTCAATGAAACCGTGGTGTACTTTTCAATATGTGATTGTTGAGATGTATTTGGTCATGTTTGCTTTCAAATTCAATCATAATGTTTTTTTAGGTTGCGTATGATAAATATGCCTGTTGGAGAATGTGAGAGTGTTGTCTGTGTGAGAATGTTTATGTGGTTGATGTATGTCTGGGCCAATTACGAATGTGAGCTCGTATCTGTAGTTTGCTGCACTGGAGTGCTATTGTAATACTCTGTACAACTTTTTGTATACTGTAGAAAAGGTAAGACGC
Organism: Ceratothoa steindachneri; assembly: GCA_963969495.1. NCBI lineage: Eukaryota > Metazoa > Arthropoda > Malacostraca > Isopoda > Cymothoidae > Ceratothoa > Ceratothoa steindachneri. Next base: position 44,169,841 of record OZ018317.1, read on the forward strand.
ATTTTAGTGCCCTTTAGAAAAACTCTTTTTAATAATGGGTCTATCTGGTGAATGCCACTGAGGGCACAGTCGCCAAAATTAATTAGGCCTGTCTTATTTATACGAACCTCCATTAAGGGGGCGTGACTTAGCTATCCTTATTCAAAGCACCAGGCGGAGCCTCACAGATTAAACAATGTTTGTTTCTTTCTTTGTTGAGACTGCTGAGCAGAGTCAAAATGTGTCTGTGTTTCAATGTAGATAAATTTGGTCACATCCGGGCTGGCATCGATAGCAAGGTGATACCAAAGTTAATTTTGTTGATTCGCGGGTCACGTCAACTTGAGCTGGTTGAACCCAACTCAGTTATGGCTGCCTCGTTATCTTGCATCGAGACCTTTTGGCTCGTAGCTGTTTCGTCGCGTCGGAAACTCCAACTATTCCCTTGCCTTTTTACACTTGTTTTTCTTAATACATCTACAATTGTGATTAACATTATATTAAAGTATTTCCCTTTATTCTACATTAGTTCATTGCTACTATATGTCATATTATTTCAGTAGTTAATATGTGTACTTAATTTCAAGATTTCAAGGGTCCGACAGGGTGCTCATTTGTAAAGTTACTCGTTGAGCCTCCTTCACTTTGTAATTCGAGCGTTGCTACAGATATATTGCAACCAGTTTATTCGTGTGGATAAACGTAGTACCTGGTAGAGCCATGTTGAATTGAAACAGAGAGGGTACTGCGTAAATGCCGTTGTAGATATAGAGCCATCGTGGTATGAACCTAGATAGATACTTCACAACACACCTGTATCTATAAGGACGGAGGGGGTTTGAATCGTAACAATGCTCGAGGAGCTGAGCTAATGGCGAAGTTAGGCTTAATGGCTGACTACGAAATCGTTAAGGAATGTATGGAATACAACGAGGATAGAAGAAAATATATATTATTATAGATTAATAAGAATGGAACATAGTTGAAATATATTGATTGAATTTGAATTTAATTATACAAAATGATCATGAGTTTAATACTGAATTTTCGTCGTGACTTAGCTTGGTGTAAGGTAGATGGGTAATGGTAAATAGGTAACAAGGTAGCATCTAGTGTGTATGGGAGTATAGCAATGCCCTCTGGGCATGCCTATAATAAAATCCTCCTGGGAAAATTAAATATATATATATATATATATATATATATATATATATATATATATATATATATATATATATATATATATATTATGTATACAATTCAAATCATTCATTTATTTTACTTAACTTTTGTCAATTATATCATTCATGTAATTTATGTATAATTTAATAAATAATTCATTTATTTTACTTAACTTTTGTCAATTAAATCATTCATGTAATTTATGTATAACTTAATAATTCATTCATTCAATTATTTTATGAATAACTTTTTTGCAATTAAATCCATTTATTTTATGTAACCTTTAATAATTTAATCATTCCGTGACGAGAAACTGATTTCATTTAACGCACAGATACAAACATCATCTCTTAGAATTTCACGCAGATAAAAACACACGCATTACCAAACTTGTGAAATAACGCGAAAAGACTCTCTCACTTGTATTCTCGTCGGCCTCATATTAAGCCCCGATTCTCTAATTATAGTCGCTACAGCAAAACGATTACATTCGCTACATCAAAATCATTTTCCACATTCAACATCCATTTACAAAATTTATGCGTCACACTTCATCTCGTTACGCGATGTTATTTTCAACTCAAGTTCAACCTTACCTAATTCAACTTATTATAATCTATTTTGTTAATCTCTAATATATATATTATCTTCTTTAAAAATTCGTTGCATTTATTTTCCATCCTATGTGAGAAGTGTTTCCTTTGGCCTATATGTTCATAATTCAAAATGCCTTCAATAAATCAAAATTTATGCGTGAAGGATAATGTATCATACGCTCTCTAGGTCAACGATATAATATTCAACATTTGCATAAGGGAGTTTGGAATGAGAGGACGAGGAATTAAACTAAGTATGATTTGTTTGGAGTTAAATGAGAAGGAATATTCACTGACCCTTACGATGAGAATGACGAGACACGAATGAGGAATATTTGTGTTCAATGTGGAATAGCTGAAAGTGTGTTACTTTGACTAAAGGAAGTGTTGCCAAAAAAATGTATCTCAATCACGTTTTTTGGATGCAATTATTTATGCATAAATATTTTGAAAATACATATAACATAAAAATTTGAGAGCTTTGATTGATAAATTAATATACGATTATTTGAGATGATTGATAATTTATGCATGATATTAAATAGAAATAGTTGAAATTAAATGGGAAAATAATTGGATATTTTAACATTGTATTTAAAAAGGAAAGTATGCTAATGTTTTATAGGAATGCAAAGAGGGCATTGCTATACCGACTTCTTTTTAGATTTCGGACCATCCTTGTAAACTGGCACATATCTAGCGCAACAAGAAGTAGGCATAAAGAAGGTCGAATGCAATACTTCCGGCGCTATATAAGCTTTGGGTCTAATGGCATGGCGAAAAATAGTTTGAGGTGGTACCCTCCAGGGTGGCATCCTGGAACGAACCAAATGTGCCATTCCGCCGATAGCTACGATAAGCTCACCAAAAACCTTCCTAGCTCTAAACCAGAAAGGATAGGAGTATGATTATAATCTCTGAACTGTATATCAACCAATAGGCTATTAATAGGAGACGTCCGGCTAGCACCAGTAGTCAAACAGAGACCCGTGTTAGGATTCGCGCAGAACTACCGCAAATTACGCAAAATTCACGTGAAACTCCGTAGCCAAGCTTTGAGCGAACAAATGAATGATATAACGACAAAGAAACTTTAGCACTATCAGAACCCCACGTAATGTCGCTCACGCTATGAAGAATATACACTGCACACCTGCGAGAGAATATAAGGCTGCGAATATGGGCCGCACGGTTTAAGCGTAAGGTCAAAAACAAGAATCTACCACATCCTGGTTAGTCCCGTTCTGGAACAAGTCCTGGTCTGAGTTAAGCCGTGGGTGACAAGAGAAGTGCACCACCTTGGGCTTGGCCAGATAAATATGTGTTCTTTGGCATAACAAGAGATGCAGTTCAATGTATTTTTGGAGTCGATGGACCTTAGATGGCATTTTGTTCCCACCAAAATAGATCGAAAGATCGTTTACGTCGATCCTAGCTGGAACATCTTCCAGCAGTATTAAGGTGATACCGTTGATGCCCCAAGGCGAGGCGAGTGAGACTGTGGTCACTTCTCAGCGGCATGTCCTCTTACTCCTCTATTGGGCCCGGAAGCACTCTCTCACCCGTACGCGGAATCAATGATCTCGCAAGAACTCAAATATGAATATTGTGAGCTTCCTATCGCCCCCATGGAGTCGATAATCTCGATGATACCCTTCACTTTATAAACAAATTCTTAGTAAATTTCTGCATATTAAGGCTCCGCAGAGAGGATTTCCAGTTGGAGAAAAGCAACCAATGTGAATTGGAACTTGTGGAAGCCGCATTGAGCACAAGGTGCGACAGAGCCAAATCCTTATCCTTTCGAAAAGAGATTCGGTTCAAAGCCTGAACGACCAGGACCGATTTCTTAAGAAGATACGAGGCACATTACTTCGAGGAATCAAGGTTTAATCACCTAATATCGTTTATCATCATTAATCTTCTCCAATATTCATTTATCTTTTAAGTTCAATCAACTATTATATATCGATCCTATGAATTCTTTGTTCATGACTATTTTTCCATCCGAATGTCTTGTGTCCCAAAACGCTGTTTGCTCGTATCTGGAATAATTTTTTCTTTAATAAATTAATACTCTTTCCCCATCTAAATAATTATATATATATATATATATATATATATATATATATATATATATATATATCTCTCTCTCTCTCTCTATATATATATATATATATATATATATATAATGAAAATTTATGCAATATCGCAAGAAAAGATGAGGAATTAAACCACATTCTCCGAAGAAAATTTAATTCAGAACAGTTTCGGTGTATCTCACACCCTTTTTCAACTGACACTGGGCAGAAAATATAAGAGAAATGCATATAAGCATAACACAAGATCCCCTCTTTTTTCCCCCAATCCCCTACTTGTGGCTAATCTGGGATGGGGGGGAGGGTAGGCCTAAACACATTGAAGGGCTGGCATTTTACTATTTTGTTTATTTGCGATCTTATTACAGGATTAAAAGAAAATTGACCCTCAGATAGATTTAAATTTGGAACTGACGATATCAAGCTCGATTCTACGATTCTTCTCTTAACATAGTTAGCCGATTTAAATACCATTTTACTTCCATTGAAATCGATCGTATGATTCGAGTCTCTAACATGGCAAAATATTCCACTACTTTCGCTGCCCACTCTAATATCTCTTTTGTGTTCGTACAATCTCTTGTCTAGATTTATCCCCGTTTCCCCTATATAAACTTTATGGCAATCATTGCATGGTACTGCATATACTCCTATGTTATGATGTTCTTTGGGTTTCCTGGCCATCATCAATTGGTTTAAGGAATTATTATATTTAAAGGCTAGATTAATACCCGCTTTTCCAAATATGTCCTTTAAACTATTTAATTTTTTATTAAATGGCAATGTTATAAATTTGTTGAAGTCGTTAGTGCGGGAAGGCTTATTACCATAGAATGTTTTGCTAGCTGCAAAATGGGCCGGCGATATGAACCAATCGGGGTAATACAAATTAGAAAAAATGGTCCTGATAATGACAATTTCTTCATCTAAATAGGAAGGATGACATATTTTGTATGCTCTAAGGAAAAGGTTAGAAATTACAGATTTTTTTAACAGTATTATCGTGAAACGAAAAATAATGTATATAGGCATTCGAGTGGGTTGGATTCCTATACACGTCAAGTTTTAATTCATGGTGATCTTTATTAATGAAGACATCTAAAAAGGGTAATTTATTATCATATTCCCATTCATATTTAAATTTGATGGAGACATTCAAATTATTCAAATTATTAAAAAAGGTATCAAAATCATGGCCATTAGGCCATACAGAAAATACATCGTCAATGTACCTTAACCATATAAAGTTAGGGGGAGAAATTGTGGGAAGGAGTTCAGTCTCAAAATATTCCATGAAGAGACATGCCAATATCGGAGATAAACTATTTCCCATGCTAAGGCCAAATATTTGTCTATAAAACTCATTATTTACTCGAAACACATTGGAAGAATCTCATATGCACACATTATGAACACTCAAGATTTCGTTGACCGCCTCAACCACTTGTAATTACCGGATGGAAAATTTTTGAGCTTTGATGTAAACTCTATGTTTACCAAAGTTCCGGTTGACCAAACCATGGGCCTTCTGCGGGAAATCATGCCTAGACTTAATTTGGATCTTCCCATTTCTACGAGTAAATTTATCGATTTAGTTGAATTATGTCTCTCTGACAATGTGTTTCGAGTAAATAATGAGTTTCATAGACAAATATTTGGCCTTAGCATGGGAAATAGTTTATCTCCGATATTGGCATGTATCTTCATGGAATATTTTGAGACTGAACTCCTTCCCACAATTTCTCCCCCTAACTTTATATGGTTAAGGTACATTGACGATGTATTTTCTGTATGGCCTAATGGCCATGATTTTGATACATTTTTTTTTATAATTTGAATAATTTGCATGTCTCCATCAAATTTAAATATGAGTGGGAATATGATAATAGATTACCCTTTTTAGATGTCCTCATTAATAAAGATCACCATAAATTAAAACTTGACGTGTATAGGAAACCAACCCACTTGAATGCCTATATACATTATTTTTCGTTTCACGATAATACTGTTAAAAAATTGGTAATTTCTAACCTTTTCCTTAGAGCATACAAAATATGTCATCCTTCCTATTTAGATGAAGAAATTGTCATTATCAGGACCATTTTTTCTAATTTGTATTACCCCGATTGGTTCATATCGTCTGCCCATTTTGCTGCTAGCAAAACATTCTATGGTAATAAGCCTTCCCGCACTAACGACTTCAACAAATGTATAACATTGCCATTTAATAATAAATTAAATAGTTTGAAAGACATATTTGGAAAAGCGGGTATTAATCTAGCCTTTAAATATAATAGTTGCTTAAACCAATTGATGATGGCCAGAAAACCCATAGAACATCATAACATAGGAGTATATGCAGTACCATGCAACGATTGCCATAAAGTTTATATAGGGGAAACGGGGAGAAATCTAAACAAGAGATTGTACGAACACAAAAGAGATATTAGAGTGGGCAGCGAAAGTAGTGGAATATTTTGCCATGTTAGAGACTCGAATCATACGATCGATTTCAATGGAAGTAAAATGTTATTTAAATTGGCTAACTATGTTGGGAGAAAAATCGTAGAATCGAGCTTGATTTTGTCAGTTCCTAATTTAAATCTATCTGAGGGTCAATTTTCTTTTAATCCTGTAATAAGATTGCAAATAAACAAAATAGTATAATGCCAGCCCTTCAATATGTTTAGGCCTACCCCCTCCCCCCAGATTAGCCACAAGTAGGGGATTGGGGGAAAAAAGAGGGGATCTTGTGTTATGCTTATATGCATTTCTCTTATATTTTCTGCCCAGTGTCAGTTAATAAGGGTGTGAGATACACCGAAACTGTTCTGAATTAAATTGTCTTCGGAGAATGTGGTTTAATTCCTCATATTATATATATATATATATATATATATATATATATATATATATATATATATATATATATATATATATATATATATATATATACATATAAATAGACCAGGCCCAGACTGATTTGGTAATATTAATTTTTATTGTGCAATCGACTATTAGAAGTCCAGCCTCATCATCAAGATACTGAAAGACAGAAAAGTAATTCGGTTACAGAAAAATAACTAACAAAAATATCAAAGTCTATCTTTATATGCATTATATTTGTTTAAATTTTAAAGTATAATATAAATCAGGGTAGAAGATGAATTTATTTTAGAAAAGGTTTTAATTTATTTATGAAAACGGATTATAAAGATCCCAGGTCAGAGTTGTTATTTGTTGAAGATAGAATACAAAAATTATGTGCAATATTGCTCTGATAGGTAGCAGTAATTTGCAATGACCCGTTGCTCTCTCACGCATTCTCAGTTTAGCTTGTTACAAATATATCGTTAGTTAAATCCGGTCTCTTCTTGCCTTGGGTTAGTGCCGATATAAAGGCGGCACTTGATAGTCAAACTTAGTAAACATACTCTGTCTGGTAACAAAACTTAAAAATTTGATCCAAGTCTAGCCTTTTGGCTTATCCTCTTGTTTCCCGTTCGACTATTGCACGTAAAATAAGACAATCTGGATTTCTTGGGTTATTGTAAAATGGTAAGCTCATATATGTCTTAGGAAGTAATAAAAATAATATAGTGAGATTATGGATACCAACCATCTATATACCCTAGCAGGATGATTTGATGAGACTAGTTTCACCTATTGGCAGGTAAAAGCCCGTTTCTGAAACTCAACTTTTTTTTTTTACTTTATCTGGTCCCACTCCAATGGTCCTCTGCAGGACCCTAGCTCAAAATGCAGCATATTCCAATCAAGGCTATTAGGAAGAAATGTAGGAAGCCGTTGTGGTGGAATTACGAGATAGCTAGGAAAATTTCTGAGAAGAAAAGGGCATACCAGAGATTACAGAGAGAAAGTACTTTTGACAATTTAAATCATTATAGGTTGACCAGAAATAAGCTAAATAAGATTATTAAGAAGAGCAAACGGGTAAACATGTAGATTGGTGGCTCGGCTGAAAAAGTGGATTTTTGTTTGTTTCTATTTTGTTCACCCCTGCCCGAATATTCATGCGCGTTGAAGTCCTATTTGAAATATACCCAGTGCCATTTTTTTTTATAGAAAAATGCCCAAAACTAATCAAATGAAAAATGCCATACTGGGGGCCGTGCCCCCCCAGACCACCCCTCAATTGATTGAAACTCATGATCATCGTAGGGTGGTCCCTCCTCTGTGTTTACCCCCCACATGAGCCGTCCCCTCAAATTACTCCCAAAATGTGAAACATATTGGAACACAGACAAAATAGTTTACGTCCCATTGTCTGAGCCGCCAATCTACATATTTACCAGCAAAAGGACAGCAGAAATTAATTTAGCTCAAAATAATAATAAAGATCCAAGAAAATTCTTTAGCTATTATAAAATTAATAACAAATTTAACAGTGATAAAATAGGGCCTATTTGATATGAAGGGGTTTTGAAAGAATCTGATTAGGAAATAGTAGATATTCTTAATGGTCATTTTTCTTCAGTATTTTTAACAAGAGAATCAAGATAGATTAATTGATGATAATTTTAGGTGAAGGGAAGTAGTGTTGAATACCGTTAATATGAACAGGGAAATATTTAAAGGGCTTATATTAGAGTTAAATACTAGTAAGTCATCTAGCCCAGACAACATTCATTCTAGGTTACTCAAAGAAGGTGTAGATAGTATTGCAGTAGCTCTTGAGAAGATATATACTAGATCACTTGAGTTTGGAGAAATATCTAATGATTGGAAATTAGTGAATGGAGTACCAATTTTTAAAAGGGGAAGTAAAGAGGATCCAAATAACTTTAGGCCAGTAAGCTTAACTTCTATCTTTTGTAAAATCCTTGAGAAGATAGTTAAAAAGGCGATTTCTGATCTAGAGTATGGTAGGTTAATAAATGATGCTCAGCATGGGTTTAGAAAAGGTAGATCGTGTTTAACAAATTTACTGGATTTTATGGATTATGTTACTAAACAATTAGATAAGAGAGAGAATGTTGATGTAATTTACTTAGATTTTAGCAAAGCTTTTTATAAGGTTCCACGTAACAGACTAGTTTACAAATTAAAAATGCATGGGATATGTGGTAAAGTTTTGAATTGGATAACTGAATGGCTGAAAGACAGGAAACAGAGAGTTGTGCTGAATGGGGTGAGGTCACAGTGGAGGGACGTTATCAGTGGCATACCTCAGGGATCCGTTCTAGGCCCTTTATTATTCATAGTTTATATAAATGATTGCAGTGAGGCTGTAAATAGCAAAGTGTCAATTTTTGCTGATGACACTAAATTGGCAGCTTAAGCGTTGAGGGTAACTTTTAACCTTAAAAAATGCAAAGTTCTTAGCATGATAATAAGGAATTTAGCTATGAAATGGATGGGCATTAACTGAATTCAGTTGAGGATGAGAAGGACTTAGGCGTAGTAGTAAATAGGTTACTGCAGTTTTTAAAGCAGTGTATTGAGGCAAAAATTAGAGCAAATAGGGTGCTAGGATACATTAAAAGGAATGTTAGCTGCAAAAGTAAAGGGGTTAACCTTAAACTCTATAACTTGTATGTTAGATAGACCACAGTTATAGTACTGTACACAAGCATAATCACCACATTTTAAACATGATATCAACATGCTAGAGTCAGCACGAAAAAGGGCAACAAAAATAATACCCTCCCTGAATACAATGGTTTTCCAGCTTGGGAAAACTTGATGATTCATCATGCCTATTTTAAGATAAACATGAAGATGCAACCCTGGGTTCAAACAAGGTCAGTTCAGATTCGGCTCTATGAGTGTTGACACCTTCTTCTTTGGGGTCAACTATTTTCAGGAGATTTCTTAAATACAATGGTTTTCCAGCTTGGAGAACTTGACCATTCAGGAGGAATTGACCATTCTGTCCAATTGGGCTGAGAAATGGCAAATGAAGTTTAACATAGACAAATGTAGTGTACTTAGTATAGGTAGAAATAATCCACTGAATAGTTATAAATTAAATGGGAGAAATTTAGGGAGGACCGATTGTGAGAGGGACTTGGGTATTTTGGTAAGTTCAGACCTTCGTCCTAGAAAGCAATGCCTAAATGCTAAGAATAAAGCTAATAGGATATTGGGATTCAATTGACTACGCAATTGTAAATGATCATATGTACCAAAGTTTCTGCACTATGCACATCGATGAAGAAAGAGAATGGTTTGACATATCAGATCATAATCTCATAAAAATAGTTTTTGAAGCTAATAAAATTGTACCAAAAAGAGAACAAATTTTGGAATATAGTTATTATAAATTTAATCAAGAAAATGTGTCAAATTATATAAGATCTATAGAAGAAGAAATGGACAATGACAACTCAAAGTGGTCTATAACAAAAATTGAAAAATGCATAAAAGAAAAAGCAGATGCTATACTAAAAAAAACGTATAAGAAAAAGGCAAATATAGATAAAACAAATCCAGAACCAAGATGGCTAAATTTTGAAATAAAGCAGAATATTAAATTAAGAAAGTACTATAATAGAATAAAAAGAAATGCCAAAGAAGAATCTATCAAAGAAGAATTCACTCAGAAATATTTAGAGCAGAAATTAAAAGTGCAATTACTTGTTCGTGACTCAAGGGAAAAACTAGAAAAGGCTCTAACAGAACAAATAAAGGAAGATAAGAGCAGAAAACTTTGGAAACACATGAACACCTTAAGAAATACTGACAAGAACCCAAGAGAGATATCAGTATATAACTCCACTGGAAAAAAACTAGATGAAATAGAATGTGTAAAAGAAATAAATAACTTTTGGAGTAATCAATATAAAATACATGAAAATGATATTAATAATTACTGGAATAATACACTAAAGCAGAATTATGAAAAATAATTCTACAATAGACTACTGACAGTTGGATAACGACCAAATAATACATTTCCAAACAGACAATAAATTTATAATGGAAAATTTTGATTATGTGGCCAAATTACCATCAAATCCATGCAATAGCATGAAATGTCCATTGATAACAGAAGAAGAAGTTAAGGCAGCAATAAGCAGGTTGAAAAACAAAAAAGCCTCAGGACCAGATGGATTAAAATGTGAATTTATAAAGGTACTAGAGAATAGTAAAAAATTCCTAAAGAAGATTTTGGAAGCACTAAATGATGTAAAGGGAAATAATATACCAGAAAATTGGAAATCATCCCTCACAAAATTGATACCAAAAACAAAAAGACCAACAACATCAGATTTTAGACCTATAGCCCTAACCAATATTACATATAAAATATATATGGCAATTATAAAAGAAAAAATTGAAGTCCATTTACGTGAAAACTTGTGCCAGCTTGAATATCAACAAGGGTTTACCAAAAAAAGACGTATTGAAGATAATATGTTAATGTTATCCTACTGTATTGATTATAGTTATCAAAATAAAAAACCACTATATGTGGTATCAATAGACTTCAAAAAAGCATTTGATTCAATAAAAAGAGGTAAAATAATCGAAACCCTAAAAAAATATAGAATATGTCCAGAAATAATTAATACTATAGCAGCTCTATATACAAGTGATTATACTTTTCTCTGCTTAAACAAACATAAAGTTAAAATTGATATAAGTAGTGGCATCAAACAAGGATGCAATGGTTCAACCACTTTATTTGTATTAATAACGTATATTATACTTAGTAAGATAATAGACAGTAAATATGGATTCAAATCTAAAGATTTCTATATCCCGGCCCTGTTTTATGCTGATGATGGCCTTTTGATATCTAATTCACTTATAGAAACAACATTCCTAATAAAAACCTTGAAAGAAGCTGCTGAAATATTCGGTCTATCAATAAATTATAATAAAAGTAAAATTATCATATATAATAAATGCTACTGTGAAATAAAAAATATTGTTCAAATAAATGATATTCAAGTGGTTAGCCATTTAAAATACCTTGGAGTTGAATTTAATAACTCTAGGAATTATTTCAAAATACATAAAGAAGAGAAGCTTAAATTTATTCAATCAATGAGTCATATGCTGCCCGCAGTAATTAGTAAAAGCACAAATAAGGTGCTTATTGGTAAAGCATATTGGAAAAACATCATATTACCAAGTGCAATATACTCAGCGGAAATTATGTATTTTACAAAAAATGAAATAAATGAATACCAGAAGGCTGAAAATAGGGCATATAGACATATTCTTGGAGCTCCAAAATATACTCCTGTTGCTGCCCTTAGAGGAGAAATTGGATCCTCTACTTTTGAAAATAGGTTGGCCCTAAAGGTGATCATGTATATAAAATATCTAATCAACAATAATGAAAATGAATTGCTAAGTAAGATATTTATTGTATTATACAATAATAAATCTAACAAATGGATAAAAAGTATACAATCCTACATGAATGCCCATAATTTATCGTTGGACAATATTAAATACAAAAATAAAACTGAACTGAAAAACATTATAAATAACATAGATACAGACAAATGGAAGAGAGAGCTAGCAGAAAGAAGTAGTCTTGCAATATATTGTGAATATAAAAAGAAAATTAAAGAAGATGGAATTTATTACAATGACCAGTACTCAAGAATCTTATTTTTGGCAAGAACCAATACACTCAAACTGAACTGGAGGAATGAAAAATTGGATAAAAATCAAACAGACCAATGTCTCCTTTGCAACATGAAAAAAATAGAAAATATAGATCATTTTTTATACGAATGTCCAAGATTGATAAACATTAGACAGGAGAGTAAATTTTACACTGATAAAAAATCATTTATAGCTGCAATTCTATTGTTTAGCAGTAATATGAATAAGAATGAACAAGAAAAACATAAGATGATTTTATCAAGAATGTGGAAAATGAGAGAAAAATTTGTAAGTAGTTTGAATTGAGACATTTGCCCTATTTTATGTGATAATTTAAATTGAAACATATGACATATTTTATTTATATATATGTATATATATTCTGAAACTCTGTACATAATCTTAATGTAAATACAAGACAAAGGCAACTATAAATAGGTAAAGAGCCTGAAAAATAATATTGTGGACAAAGATAATAATCTGAATATTTTAATACTTTCTAATAAATATGACTATATATCAGGTGCCGATGTAAAGGTAATACCGAACCATTTGATCTGAGGAGAAGTGTAAGCAATAAGAGTGCTGAAGTCATTCTAAAACTGTATCTGGCGCTAGTTAGGCCTCATCTAGACTATGCAGTACAATTTTGGTCACCATATTATAGGAAGGATATTGATTTGCTTGAGTCTGTTCTGTTCTGTTCTGTTTGAGGTTCGAGATATTGCCTTTACTTCGGCATCTCTTAAATATACATTATGTCTTGTTTATTTCTTTTTGTATTGTTTGTTTTGCAGAATTTATTATCTTTGTCATTTTATTAAGCTTTTTTCACCCTTGTCATTAATAACTATATATTTACGTATCAGGCACACTTGATTAGGATTGTCCTTGTCATCACTTGATTAGGTTTTTTCACCATCGTCATTATTAATTAGATAAGATATTTACATACACATACTGGTGCCTATTGTCATTATTAGTTATATATTTACATACACATATATGAGTGCTTATTTTTCATCATTTACTTTGGCTATTTATCAATCTTATTAAATTGCTTTATCCATTAGTTTTTTTCTCATCATCCAAGCCTCTTTCAGGAAATTTTTACATTTATATTCTTCTTCCTCTTGGATATTATTAAATAGTAGTAACTTCTCTATTCTTATCTCTCTTATTTCAAATTTTTTTCTGATTTTTTCCAATTTGCTACATTTTATAAGAAAGTGTTCCAAAGTTTCTTCTTCTTCATTACACAGTTTACACTTTGTATCTCCTCCTACATAAATCTTCCTCCATTCAAGGTTCAAAGTGTTTGTTCTACATTTAAACATAAGAATTGATGGAAAATCATTACGATAAATATTTTCTTCTTTAATCTCTCTTTTATTTTCCTGGTATAATTTGAGAGTGTGTTTTTTATTCAAATTCTCAATCCATAACTTAGTATCAAAATTCATTGTCAGTTCTTTTAGTTTTTCTTTATTTATTTCTCTTAGCTTCTTTGTATTTATTTCAATAAACTCCATATATTTCCTTACTATGTCATTCCATTGTTTGTCCAGTTTTTTGTCCATCATTTCTTTCATGATTGTTTTACTCAATGGTGTACCTTTATCCAGAACATATTTAATGTAACCCAATTTTGTTTCTATATCTCTTTGACAAAGATGATTGGTGGGCTAAGGAACTTACCTTATGGTGAAAGGCTCAGAAAACTAAATCTACATACATTGGAAAGGAGAAGAGTCAGAGGGGAATTGATTGAAGTCTTCAAATGGGTAAAAGGATATAATAAAGGGGATCTGGGTAAGGTTCTTATACTTAGTGAACATGACAGGACACGTAGCAATGGGTTTAAGCTTGATAAGTATAGGTTTAGGAAGGAGATTGGGAGGAATTGGTTTACAAATCGTGTGGTAGATGAATGGAATAGGCTCACTAGACATGTGATAGAAGCCTCCTCTCTGGGTAGTTTTAAGAATAGATTAGATAAATATATGAATGAAGCTGCTAGATGGGACTGACTTTTTTATGTACATATGTATATATTTTTCTAAGGAGTGGGGAGATTATTTTGCGGTTGCATGAATGGACATAATCCTCTGGATGCATTTTATGTATATTGTAGATTAGATCTGACGAACTCCTTTAAAGGGTGACAATAACATAACATAACATAACATAATTTAACGGATGACAAAAGCCACAAGGGCCTATCAAAGGTCATCCGTATCCATCAAATCCCACCCATATAATGCATCCATAGGATTTTGTCAGATCATGCAGCTACAATATACAATTTAACAATCCATAGGAATGTCCAACCATGCATCTACAATATATAATTTAAAGCCTCCATAGGAGTCTGTCAAAAACAAAAACAAAATCCCCCAAAATATACAATAAAAAGAAACTGCATCCACAGGAATGAGTCAAGAAACATATCCACATACCAAAAAGTAAGAAATTAACCCTCCATCCCCATATAATCATCCAATCTGCGCTTGAAAACATTCAAGTTTGGGCTGTCTACAGTCTCAGGTGGCAAACTATTCCAATAATCTACCACTCTGTTAGTGAAAAAATATTTTCTAACATCCAGTCTGCACCTCTGTTTTTTAATCTTTAAGTGGTGGCCTCTAGTTCTATTACTACCTTCTAACTCAAATAACTTGCTGAAATCTAATTTATCCATCCCAGAAAAGATTTTAAAAAGCTCAATCATATCTCCCCTCACACACCTTCTTTCAAATGAAAACATATTTAATACCCTCAGTCTATCTTCATATTCAAGGTGCTTCAGGGATGGTATTATTTTTGTTGCCCTCCTTTGTACTGACTCTAATAAGTTTATATCATGTCTAAAATGTGGTGACCATGCCTGTATACAGTACTCTAAATGTGGCCTGACATAAGAGTTGTATAGTTTAAGGATGACCTCCTTACTCTTGTAGCTAACATTTCTTTTAATGTAACCTAGCACCCTATTTGCTCTATTTTTTGCCTCAATACACTGCTTTGAAAATTTCAGTGACCTATCTACAACCACTCCTAAGTCTTTCTCATCTTCAACTGAATTAAGCCAATATCCATCCATCTCATAGCTAAATTCCCTATTATCTCTCCCCATGTTAATAACTTTGCATTTATTAAGGTTAAAAGTCATCTGCCACTTCTGAGCCCAAGCTAACAGCTTATCTAAGTCACCCTGCACTTTAAAGCTACCCTCAACCTCTTTGACTACAGCTGCCAATTTAGTGTCATCAGCAAAAATTGACACTTTGCTATTTACACCTTGCCCAAGATCATTTACATAGATTATAAATAATAAAGGGCCTAAAACTGATCCCTGAGGTACGCCACTAATAACATTCCTCCACTCTGACCTCACTCCATTCAGTACAACTCTCTGTTTCCTATTTTTCAGCCATTCAGTTATCCAATTTAAAACGTTCCCACATATCCCATGCAGCTTTAATTTATGAACTAGTCTTCTATGTGGAACCTTATCAAAAGCTTTGCTGAAATCTAAGTAGATCACATCAACTTTCTCACCCCTATCTAATTCTTTAGTTACATAATCCATAAAATCCAGTAAATTAGTTAAACACGATCTATCTTTTCTAAAACCATGCTGAGCATCATTAATTAACCTGCTACTCTCTAGATGATCAGAAATTCCCTTCTTAACCATCTTCTCAAGAATTTTACAGACTATAGAAGTTAAGCTTACTGGTCTAAAGTTATTTGGGTCCTCTTTGCTTCCCTTTTTAAAAATTGGCACTACATTTGCCAATTTCCAATCATTTGGTATTTCTCCAGACTCTAGTGATCTAATAAATATCTTCTCGAGAGCTACTGCAATACTTTCTACACCTTCTTTGAGTATCCTAGAATGAATGTTGTCAGGGCCAGATGCCTTACTAGTATTTAACTGAATTATAAGCCCTTTAATTTCTTCTCTGTCTATATTAATAGAATTTATCACTACTTCCCTTGACCTAGAATTATCATCAATTAATCTAACTGGTTTCTCTTCTGTGAATACTGAAGCAAAATGATCATTAAGGACCTCTACTATTTCCTCATCAGATTCTTTCAAAACCCCTTCATATTTAATAGGCCCTATTTTATCACTGTTAGATTGATTATTGATTCTATAATAGCTAAAGAATTTTTTAGGATCTTTATTATTATTTTTAGCTAAATTAATTTCTGCTGTCCTTTTGGTCTTCTTAATAATCTTATTTAGTTCATTTCTGGTTGACCTATAATGGTTTAAATTATCTAAACTACTCTCACTTTGTAATCTCTGGTATGCCCTTTTTTTCTCTGAAACTTTATTAGCTATTTCTTGGTTCCACCATAATGGTTTCCTACATTTCTTCCTAATAGACTTCATCGGAATACACTGTTCCTGAACCATGTTTAATATAGTCTTAAAAATATCCCACATCTCATAAGTATTCTTTCCATGGAATTCTATATCCCACCTAATCTGATTTAGCATGCTGCGTAATTTATCGTAATCTCCCCTATAAAAATTTGGAATTTTCGTGGAGTTTGTCGTTGTTCTACCCTTAACTATTAGCAAATTAAACCGAACCATCTGATGATCACTGTTTCCCAATGATTCCCCTACACTCAATCCTTGAACTAAGTGATCATCATTTGAAAGAATTAGATCTAATATATTGGCACCCCTTGTTGGCTTATTAACAAATTGGATCAAAAAGTTATCCTCAAAACACTCCATAAACTTACAACTTGCTCTATCTCTTCCTATCATATTTTCCCAGTCTACAGAAGTTAAATTAAAGTCACCAAGAATAACTGTATCTTCTTTGCATCCTTTACTTATTTCCCTAATCATTAACTCATCGATACAATCAGTCTGTCCTGGTGGTCTATAAAAAGCTCCCAAGTGTATTTTCCTATTTTTACCAACCTTAATATCTATCCATAATGATTCACCTTCTCCTTGCTTTATAGAGTTATTTAGATTTGAAGAAATGCTATTTCTGATATAAATAATCAACCCACCACCAGTCCTATCTCTCCTTTGACTAATGTACATAGTATAACCCTCTAGTTCAAATTCACTGACATTATCATTAAATATATTTTCATTAACCCATGATTCAACTATACATATTATATCTATATCTTCATGAATGATATAACTAAATAATTCATCCTTCTTATTTCTAAGACTACGAGCATTTGTGTAAAGACAACTCAGCCCACCTATCCCTGAAGCACCTGAGGGCCTATCTCCTCTGCATCTCCTTTCTCTCTTTCCCCGACCCTGTACTCTTGTATTTCCCTGACCACTATCACTACTCAAGTAGTTTAACCCTAAAGCACTTCCATTAGCCTGCCTACCTTCTACAAATCTGTGTTTGCTTCCTTTCCCTGCCTCACTTTGAGCCATTAAATTTCCCTGACCACTATCAAAACCTAGTTTCCCGCCTCTAAAGACCTAATAACACTATCTAATTCCCGCCACAAAACCTCAACCCCATCTCGGCTCAGATGGAGTCCATCCATCGCATACAAACCCTTATTCCCATAAAACCCACTCCAAACATCTACAAATACCAATCCTGACTCCTCGCACAAACCTTTCACATATTCATTCAACCCCATTGCACGAGACAACCATTCCATCCCCACATCCATTCTGGGAAGCACACCTGAAACAACGCCTTTTACTCTACTTTCACACATCCTTTCAATCAGCCTTTTATACCGCTGTCGTAACTCACAAGTACCCACCTTCTTTACATCGTTTACTCCGACATGTGTAATCACAACTGCTTCCCTCTCACACCCAGACACCAACCTATCATACCTCTCACACACATCATTTACACCAGCACCCGGCAGACAAACTCTCACTCCCTTCCATTTACTTTCATTCAACTTCCTATCTAAATACCTAATCTGAGAGTCACCCATCACAATCACCTCAGTCATTCTCCTATTCTCTCTAGGCCTAGTATTACCCTCCCTCCTGCTCTCACTCACTCGACCTCCTATTCTACTTTCAGGCACGGCCACACCAGACAAATCTCTTTCAAATTCTTCCTCTCTCAGGGCATCAAATCTGTTAGTTAGCCTAACAGGTTTCATGTCCCTCTCATTCACACACCTAACCTGTCCTAACTTATCTATTCTGTTCACTTTCACCCACCACTCATCATCACTTACTTCACTTACTGCTTTCTCTCCAGTCCCTGTTCTAGGCCTAACTTCCTCCCTCCTGGTCCCAATCTGACTCTTCAAACGTACACTTGCATCTCTTCTCACTTCAGACACTAAATCATTCAGTCTCAAGCATTCCGCACGTAATCGACTCACCTCCTCAGTCAAAGCACATACACGGCACTCAGACACATTCACTCTCCTCTCTACACCACAGACATCGCACACTACATACACACTACTTTCAAAAGGCATACTCTCTACATCCAAACAGTCAGCCATACTTAAACAAGAACAATAATAGAAACAAAAACTTACAAACAACAAGAATTTGACCCCAATTTGTGCGCGCAAGTTTAAAACCTGCTAATCAAGATGGCCCCGAAGTAAACAAAAGTCACTTTCTCACCAAAACAAAATAACCACAATTTATACAAAATAACCACAATTTAACTTTGTTATATTAACCAAATATATGATCTTATAACTTAATATTTATGTTTATGTCACACACCAAAGTATATCAAATAATCAAAATATTCTGAGAGCTCTACGAAACATGTGCTACCTGTTCGAAGGTCAGTCGTAGACTGACCTTTTTCTCTGGTAAGAAATCTTTTGTGTGTTGACTGGAACAGGAGCTGCCAAGTGTAGGCCATGAATGGTCTTTTGCAGTCTCCTTCTTTTCTTATGTTCTTATGAGTCATCACGCCTATTTTAAGGTAAATATGAAGATCGGTGGCGTGCATGAAAAAGTGTATTTTTTTTGCGGGTCTGTTTTGTTCACCTGCACATGCATATTCATGCATATTTGGAACAGGGACAAAATATTTTGCATCCCATCGTTTGCTCCACCAATCTTAACTTAACATAACATAATTTAACGGATGACAAAAGCCACAAGGGCCTATCATAGGTCATCCGTATCCATCAAATCCCACCCACATAATGCATCCATAGGATTTTGTCAGATCATGCATCTACAATATACAATTTAAACAATCCATAGGATTATGTCAGACCATGCATCTACAATAAATAATTTAAAGCCTCCATATGAGTCTTGTCAAAAACAAAATCAAAGTCCCCCAAAATATACAATAAAAAGAAACTGCATCCACAGGAATGAGTCAAGAAACATATCCACATACCAAAAAGTAAGAAGTTAACCCTCCATCCCTATAGAATCATCCAATCTGCGCTTGAAAACATCTTAGTCGGGCAGGTGTTGAGGTTCTATGGGGGGAGCTGGATAGTGTGATTAGGTCCTTACGGGTGGGAAACTAGAAGCTGTTAGATGTAAGGGAATAACAGGAATAGAGGGCAGGTGTAGGAAATGGAAGGGATGCAGAGATAGAGGAATAGCTAAGGGAGAGGGCATACTGATGCATTATAGGGGGACTAATGCACAAGTGAATGAGCAGATAACTAGGAATAAAAAAGCACGATGCAATGAAGATGGGAATAATAAAAAAAACTTAAAAATATACTACACAAATGGTCGGAGTATAAGGAATAAGATAGATCTCTTAAGAGCGTTAGCGAGTGAAGAGAATTTTGATATAATTGCGATAACTGAGTCATGGCTTGATTTGGCAGGAAATCACTTTAAACCTGAGGTTGAGATTGAGGGCTTTAACATGTTCCATACAGATAGGAATATGAAGAGAGGAGGAGGGGTTATTATTTATATTAAAGATAATCTCCAGTGTTGTGTAAACAGTACAATTAAATTAGATGATAACACAGAGTCATTATGGCTAAATGTAAAGGAAGGTAAAAACAAGCTTGTCATAGGTTATTATACAGACCACCAAATCTTAGTAAGGAAGCTTCAAATCTTCTGTGGCAGGAGATTGAACGGGCATGTAGAAGTAAGCATGTGTGTATAATGGGCGATTTTAATTACAGAAATATAGACTGGGAAGCTCTTGTGGGTGATCAGGAGGCTGAGGAATTTTTGAATGTTGTCCAAGATAATTTTCTGAGGCAGATTATTAACGAACCCACTAGAGGTAATAATATACTGGATTTAGTTCTGACAAATAGGGAAGAAGTTATTAAGTTCTTTAGTTACTATAAAATTAATAACAAGTGTGGCAGAGTTAAAATAGGACCTATCAAATATGAAGGGTTTGTGAGAGAAACTGATGAGGAAATAGTTGAGGTACTAAATGGTCATTTTGCATCAGTATTTACAAAAGAGAAACTAAATAGTCCTATGTATAGTACTCATAGGTCAGGAAAAGAGGTGTTTACTAACATTTGTGTGGATCGGAGGATGATAAAAGGACTAATAGGTGATTTAGATACTACCAAGGCCTCCGGCCCTGATAATATTCATTCTAGGATACTTAAAGAAGGGGTAGAAAGTATCTCAATAGCTCTGGACAAGTTATATACTAGGTCATTGGAATATGGAGAAATACCCGATGATTGGAAGAGAGCGAATGTAGTCCCCATTTTCAAGAAGGGTAGTAAAGAGGATCCAAATAACTTTAGACCGGTTAGCCTAACTCCTGTAGTCTGTAAAATTCTTGAGAAAATAGTTAAAAAAGGGATTTGCCAACATCTAGAGAGGGAGGGGTTAATCAGCGATGCTCAGCATGGGTTTAGATCAGGTAGATCATGTTTGACTAACTTACTAGACTTTCTGGAGTTTGTAACAGATCAAGTAGATAAGGGAGAGAATGTAGATATAATTTACTTAGATTTTAGTAAAGCATTTGATAAGGTACCACACAGGAGACTAGTTCATAAATTAAAAATGATTGGGATATGTGGGGGTGTTTCAAATTGGATAGCTGAGTGGCTGAAAGACAGGAAGCAAAGGGTAGTGCTAAATGGTGTAAAGTCAGAGTGGAGGGATGTTATCAGTGGGGTTCCTCAGGGATCAGTTCTCGGTCCATTATTATTTGTCATCTATATAAACGATCTTGGGGAGGCAGTTAATAATAAAGTGTCAATTTTTGCGGATGATACCAAATTAGATATAATGTAGATATAATTTACTTAGATTTTAGTAAAGCATTTGATAAGGTACCACACAGGAGACTAGTTCATAAATTAAAAATGATTGGGATATGTGGGGGTGTTTCAAATTGGATAGCTGAGTGGCTGAAAGACAGGAAGCAAAGGGTAGTGCTAAATGGTGTAAAGTCAGAGTGGAGGGATGTTATCAGTGGGGTTCCTCAGGGATCAGTTCTCGGTCCATTATTATTTGTCATCTATATAAACGATCTTGGGGAGGCAGTTAATAATAAAGTGTCAATTTTTGCGGATGATACCAAATTAGCAGCTGTAGTTAAAGATATTGATGATAATTTTAAAGTGCAGGGGGACTTAAATAAATTGTTATCCTGGGCACATAAGTGGCAAATGACTTTCAACCTTGATAAGTGCAAAGTTATTAACATGGGAAAAGATAATAGAGAATTTAACTATGAAATGGATGGGCATTGGCTGAGCTCAGTAGAGGATGAGAAAGATCTAGGAGTAGTAATAGATAAGTCATTAAGGTTTTCTAAGCAGTGTATTGAAGCAAGAAATAGGGCAAATAGAGTGCTGGGTTTTATTAAGAGAAATGTCAGTTACAAAAGTAAGGAGGTTATTCTTAAACTCTATAACTCTTATGTTAGGCCACATCTAGAGTACTGTATACAGGCATGGTCCCCACATTTTAGACACGATATTAACCTTCTTGAGTCAGTGCAACGGAGGGCAACAAAGATTATTCCTTCCCTGAGGCACCTTGAATATGAAGATAGACTGAGGGTATTAAATATGTTCTCGTTCGAAAGGAGGTGTGTGAGAGGGGATATGATTGAGCTGTTTAAAAATTTTTCCGGGATAGATAAATTGGATGTTAGCAAGTTTTTGGAGTTAGATGATGGAAATCGGACTAGAGGTCACCACTTGAAAATTAAAAAGCAAGGGTGTAGGTTGGATTTAAGAAAATATTTTTTCACCAATAGAGTGGTAGACTTCTGGAACAAATTGCCGCAGAGGGTAGTAGGTAGTCCAAATCTAAATGTATTTAAGAGTAGGTTGGATGAGTTTATGGGAAGGGAAGGTTGTGATGGTTCCTAAGTTTTGTATATATTAATATTGTTTGTATATATCTATAGCTGCATGATTTAGTTCTTGACAAGCCTTGATTGGTGATACCCTTGTTTCTGGATGCAATCCTCTGGATGTAGTTTTCCTGGGAGTTTGGGTGCCTTGAAAAAGAGGCCGCTTGACTCGGATGACCTATGATGAGCCCTTGTGGCTTTTGTCATCCGTTATATTATATTGTGGGGGACTTTGATTTTGTCTTCCCCTGGTGATGGTGCTTTTTGTGGGTGGGTTTTGACGGAGGCGGATGACCTTTGATAGGCCCTTGTGGCTTTTGTCATCCGTGTAATTATGTTATGTTATGTTTTGTTATGTTAAGGATACTGAGATTGGAGGAAATTTGGGTAATAGTGACCATTGTGAAATTAGATTCAAGATGAAATGGAATGGTATTGATAGTAGCATGAACAATGTTAAAATTCCTGACTTTAGAAGAGCAAATTATAATGGGCTAAGGACTTACCTGGAGGCAGTTGTACAGAAACCAGGCAATGAAATCAATTCAGGAATAGATTCAATGATATCAGTTAGTGGAGACAATAATCACCAGGAGGAAGAGATTACAATTGAAGAGGAGTATGAAAGAATAATTGAGCAATTAATTACAGGTCAGATGATTAACATTCCTTATAAGGAGATTAGGACTAAAAATAATGACCCAAAATGGATGACAGATAAAATTAAGCATTATATTGGCATTAAAAAGGGCATTTATAGGAAAATAAAAAATGGAGAGGATCACTTAAGGCAGAGATATAATGAACTAGCAAGAGATGTTAAAAAGTTAGTTAGAGTAGCAAGGAGAAATTATGAAATTAAAGTGGCAAATAGGGCAAAGGAAGATCCTAAAAGTTTTTATCAATTATACAAAACTAAGGTTAGAGATAAAATAGGCCCACTTATAGATTCCAATGGAGAATTAGTGAGTGATAGGGACTCAATGGCTGGAATGCTAAATGACTTTTTTCTCTCAGTATTTACACAGGAGGATACTCTAAATATACCCGAGGTGTCAATGATCTTTCGGGGTAATGATGAAGAGAAATTAAAGGATATCTTGATCACAAAGGAGATAGTGACAAAGGAAATTGATAAAATCAAAAGTAGTAAAGCACCCGGTCCGGATGAGGTCTTTCCTAGAATTTTGAAAGAATGTAAGGATGTGTTAAGTGAGCCCCTAGCATGCATCTTTAGAAAATCATTGGAGAGTGGCATTGTGCCAGTGGCATGGAAGAAAGCCAATGTGATACCTATATTTAAGAAAGGGGATAAAACAAATATGTCTAATTACAGACCAGTAAGTTTGACATCAGTGGTAGGGAAAATGATGGAATCTATTATAGCAAGGAATATTAGAGATCACTTGGATAAGCATAAGTTGATAAAAGAATCACAGCATGGCTTTAGTAAGGGTAAATCCTGTCTGACTAATTTGCTGTCTTTTTATAGTAAGGTGTATGAAGCAGCAGATAAGGATGAAAACTATGATATTTTATACTTGGACTTTAGTAAGGCTTTTGATCGAGTGCCACACTTACGGCTTCTGAGCAAAGTTAAAGCACACGGGATCGATGGCAGTATATTTAGGTGGATTCAGTCATGGCTTGGTGACAGACAGCAAAGAGTTAGTATAGATGGAGTTAAATCTGAGTGGGGGTGTGTTAGCAGTGGAGTTCCGCAAGGATCTGTTTTGGGTCCCTTGCTATTCTTAATTTATATTAATGATCTTGACATAGGTATAAGTAGTGACATAAGTAAATTTGCTGATGATACTAAGCTAGGTAGGGCCATTAGGGCTGATTCTGATGCTGTTGTAATGCAGGAGGAATTGACCATTCTGTCCAATTGGGCTGAGAAATGGCAAATGAAGTTTAACATAGACAAATGTAGTGTACTTAGTATAGGTAGAAACAATCCACTGAATAGTTATAAATTAAATGGGAGAAATTTAGGGAGGACCGATTGTGAGAGGGACTTGGGTATTTTGGTAAGTTCAGACCTTCGTCCTAGAAAGCAATGCCTAAATGCTAAGAATAAAGCTAATAGGATATTGGGATTCATTAGGAGGAGTGTAAGCAATAAGAGTGCTGAAGTCATTCTAAAACTGTATCTGGCGCTAGTTAGGCCTCATCTAGACTATGCAGTACAATTTTGGTCACCATATTATAGGAAGGATATTGATTTGCTTGAGTCTGTGCAGAGAAGGATGACAAAGATGATTGGTGGGCTAAGGAACTTACCTTATGGTGAAAGGCTCAGAAAACTAAATCTACATACATTGGAAAGGAGAAGAGTCAGAGGGGAATTGATTGAAGTCTTCAAATGGGTAAAAGGATATAATAAAGGGGATCTGGGTAAGGTTCTTATACTTAGTGAACATGACAGGACACGTAGCAATGGGTTTAAGCTTGATAAGTATAGGTTTAGGAAGGAGATTGGGAGGAATTGGTTTACAAATCGTGTGGTAGATGAATGGAATAGGCTCACTAGACATGTGATAGAAGCCTCCTCTCTGGGTAGTTTTAAGAATAGATTAGATAAATATATGAATGAAGCTGCTAGATGGGACTGACTTTTTTATGTACATATGTATATATTTTTCTAAGGAGTGGGGAGATTATTTTGCGGTTGCATGAATGGACATAATCCTCTGGATGCATTTTATGTATATTGTAGATTAGATCTGACAAACTCCTTTAAAGGGTGACAATGTTGATGACTTTTCTCTGGTAAGAAATCTTTTGTGTGTTGACTGGAACAGGAGCTGCCAAGTGTAGGCCATGAATGGTCTTTTGCAGTCTCCTTCTTTTCTTATGTTCTTATGTTCTTAAGTTTGGGCTGTCAAACAGTCTCAGGTGGCAAACTATTCCAATAATCCACCACTCTGTTAGTGAAAAAATATTTTCTAACATCCAGTCTGCACCTCTGTTTTTTAATCTTTAAGTGGTGGCCTCTAGTTCTATTACTACCTTCTAACTCAAATAACTTGATGAAATCCAATTTATCCATCCCAGAAAAGATTTTAAAAAGCTCAATCATATCTCCCCCCACACACCCTCTTTCAAATGAGAACATATTTAATACCCTCAGTCTATCTTCATATTCAAGGTGCTTCAGGGATGGTATTATTTTTGTTGCCCTCCTTTGTACTGACTCTAATAAGTTTATATCATGTCTAGAATGTGGTGACCATGCTTGTATACAGTACTCTAAATGTGGCCTGACATGAGAGTTATATAGTTTAAGGAATATCTCATGTTTACATATTTTAAATTTTACTCTAGCCTTTATGGGCAGCCAATGGAGCTCAATTAGTAATGGTGTAACTATATCACAATGAGACACCCTTAATCTGTCTCACATTTCAAATATTTTGTAGTTTCTTAAGTTGTATTTGTGGCAAGTTACACTACACTGAGTTACAATAATCTAATCTAGGTTAAAGATTCGTTTTAACACTTACGATTCTATACTTTTCAAAGATATAAACATTTTTAACTTTTAAAATGATGCTCACTGATGCCATTTTTAACTTCTGCAACTTAATAATAACATAGCTATTCACTTTTCAAAAATATATTGCTATTTTGATAACTTTGAATCTTTCTGCATCATTTTTAACCTAGCTTCTTCAACTTTTGCCTCGATTCATTCACACCTAGACCTGGGCTTTCGATATCTAAAGGTGATTTGCTCATGCATCTTTTGGCAATATTCAACCAATACCATCTTTTTTTTATATCTGCGCATGCGTCTTTTGGCTTCTTATCCAATGACAAGCTTCG
The DNA here is from genome assembly GCA_963969495.1 of Ceratothoa steindachneri. Classification (NCBI taxonomy): domain Eukaryota; kingdom Metazoa; phylum Arthropoda; class Malacostraca; order Isopoda; family Cymothoidae; genus Ceratothoa; species Ceratothoa steindachneri. The sequence goes on from OZ018317.1 coordinate 44,196,400, forward strand.
TTATATTTCATTTATCCCAGATGCTTCGTGGGTTTCCATGTTTTCAGTTTCTCTGGTATAATGAGTGTGTTAGCTGTGATAGATCGCAATACTTTACCTTGATGAGGGTCTTCAATCCCTCATCAGTTGCTATTGCATCTTCAACCAGTAGGGCAGAAATAAGACAATCAAGAAAAAGGTTGGCTAATTATAGATGCAGAACAGAACCACAAAGGAAAAATGAACTAAACAAAATCATATAGTAGGGGGCCAAGAAACATTTCAACTTTCCACTTAAAAACAACTGAACTTGCATTGACAATGTCGTCCAGGAGAGAATTCCAGAGATTAACAACACGTATAGAAAAAAAATGAGTGTGAGCATCTGTATTTGAGTGGGTTAGAAGGATTTTTTTGCTGTGACCACGTGTTCTGTGTTCTCTTCTACATTCAAACAAATCATACAAGTGGGACAATGATCATTTAGGATCTTCCAAGCCATAATTAGTTCTGCATGGAGAAGGCGTCCGTTGATGGAGAACAGGCCCAAATTCGATAATCTATCAGCATAAGAAAGATAAAAAAAATCCCCAAATCTTTTTTGTCCATCTCCTCTGTATAGACTCCAACAAGTGCAAGTCACCAACATAGCCAGTATTTCACACCCCATAAGGGTCGCGGCGATTTGCCATCCTGCCACCGTGCTGATGGGACTCAGCACCCCATCCGATCCCAGCTTAGCCTCTTCTCCTTCCTTCAGACACTTGTGTTTCCCTTATGTTTCCTCGCTTTTCATACAACCCCTCCCACAACTTTCTCAGGTCAGCCTCTAATTTCACAGGGTAGATGCTGACCTTCTCAGCTAACTATCCTGGATCAGAGCTCAAGGGGGGAGGGGACAAAGATCCCTCACCTCTGAGCTCCATTTTGGGATGGTGGGTTTTTAAATAACCCTCGTTATCCCCACCCACACCTTCCTGACCTCCTCTTCCTTTCTATTTTTAAAAAAAATAGTCACCATGCCCAATGATGATACCCCCCAAAAATCTTCCCTCAATTTCCATTTGTCCATTGTCGGAGCCACCCTTGGGCAGCTCCACAGAAAAAAATGGGGACCCTTCAAATCTGTCTAACCAGAGAGGAGGCTTACTCCTCTCCTTCATCTACAGGTGTAGGGGGACTCCCCCTCCCCCCCTTGTACGGTGCAATCACCTCGCAGTGAGCACTGAGCACCAAGGGACTTGTAAATAATCCATCCATCCATCCCCCCCTTGTCTGGGGGTGCTTTTGGGCACCTCCCTCTTCCCAGCGGCAGTCCCCCCTTTACTTTCCAAGGGGACTGATAAGAAAGCCAGCAGGCAGCCCATAGCTGACCGCTCCACATTGAATTAGTTCCGTAGAGCAAACTCCTTTAGGGGGGAGAGGGAAGCCAGGCCCCATCGGTTGCTTCCCTCAAAAAAACGAGATTATTGAACCTTGCTGGGGTCTAGGCCTGTGCCTCCCCAGACTTGACTTGTGACAGCGTTCCCTGAGATGGACATGGTACTTGAGGCAACCCAGCCTCAGACACAAGGGCCTTCCATGGGAGCGAATCCGGGCTCAGCGCCAAGCACCAAACTCGAGTCCGCCCCTATGTAAGGTCATCCTCAAACAGCTAGGGTTTCCACGGCAGTACAAGGAGGGGAAGGATCTCTTCTGACTACTATTCCCAGAATGTCTGGCCATTTTGCACGCCAACCACTCCCATGGTGGTTGGCCGAGCTTGAGACGACCCTTAAACAGAAGCGTTATGCCTACATGCCCTATAAGCGCCGCCCAAATGAATTAGTTCCATAGAGCAAACTCCTTTAGGGGGGGAGAGGGAGGCCAGGCCCCATCGGTTGCTTCCCTCAAAAAAACAAGATTATTGAACCTTGCTGGGATCTAGGCCTGTGCCTCCCCAGACTTGACTTGTGACAGCGTTTCCTGAGATGGACATGGTCCTTGAGGCAACCCAGCCTCAGTCGCAAGGGCCTTCCATGGGAGCGAATCCGGGCTCAGCGCCAAGCATCAAACTCGAGTCCGCCCCTATGTAAGGTCATCCTCAAACAGCTAGGGTTTCCACGGCAGTACAAGGAGGGGAGGGATCTCCTCTGACTACTATTCCCAGAATGTCTGGCCATTTTGCACGCGGACCACTCCCATAGTGGTTGGCCGAGCTTGAAACGACCCTTAAACAGAAGCGTTATGCCTACATGTGCTATAAGCGCCGCCCAAATGATTTCACTGTCAGTGAATTTCATTGGGCTAGGGCTAAGTTCCGGTATATTTCGAGCATGCACGCCGCTCTTCTTGGCGGGTATACGTATCTTCACTTAATGTGAAGACCACTCTAGCGGAGGTGTAGAAGTGAGTCAAAAGGATTAGGGGCAAGTTCTTGCCAGACCCTCTTCCCCCTTGCATTCTCAGACCCCGCATCCGTGGCAGAATCCTTCGCAACTGCTTTCTCCGCATTCTCTAGCTGGGATGTTCACCTTTCGCAAACCAGGGACAGATCACTCTACTCAGGCCAGTTTCTGCCCAATCTCTCTAACCTCTTGTGTGTGCAAGTTGATGGAGAAATTAGTAAATATTAGATTAGCCTTTTTTCTGGACAGCGGAGGCCATCTGTCTTGTGCACAGTGCAGCTTACACAAGTTCCACTCCACATCAGATACTCTGCTCCGACTGGAAAATGCCATCTGTGAGGCCTTCATTCATAGACAGCACTATGCCACTGTGTATTTCGATCTGGAGAAGACCTATGATACTGCATGGTGATACGGTATCATGGAAACTCTCCACATGATGGGGGCGAGAGGATGCCTCCCAATCTTTATATCTGAACCGCGTCTCTCGCTATTCCGAAGCACACAGGTTTTGGTTTTCTTTTGCCAAGACTAAGGTGGTGCACTTCTCCACCCTGACCCAGACTTGTTTCTTAATGGGGTATGCCTGGAAGTGTTTGAATCGCACCATTCCCTTGGTCTTGTATTTGACTGATGCCTCACCTGGGAGGCTCATATTCGCACCCTTACGGTCTCTTGTATCCATGCCATGGATATTCTCCATTCCATGATGTTCAGCATTTTGGGCGCTGATAGGACTACTACCTTACTTTATCTATCCTTTTTTCATTCAAAGCTTGACTACAGATCTGAGTTTTATGCATCCACAGCCGGGCGTGTATTGCGGAAGGTTGACTAGATCCACCACACCGGCCTTCACCTGGCGACTGGTGCCTTCCGCACCAGTCATTGCTGGGGAGATGCCACTCGGTCTACGCCATGTACAGTGCATTATTTGTCTGTACTCGCAATCCTGGCGCTCCCCTCAATCGCCAACAGCGCTCATTACATCCACAGCTGATTTCGACATTGCCTATGCCGCTGAGAGATGCCAGTCATACCCTAAGCCCTTTGGGTTTAGGGCCAGGAAACTCCTTTGAGAGCTAGGTATTGCTCTCGGGCCAGTGGCTCCCCTGGTTCTGCCTAGGATGCCACCCTGGAGCGTTGTGAGTGCGGCGACTTGTGCCCAAGTGGGTAGTTGCCAGATAGGCTTTTACCCCCCCCCCCCAAAAAAAACACCCTACAGTTTACCATATTTGGCTATTTGTCGCCATGCCTCTGCTCCCAAAGCTTCTACAGCACCTAGAGTAGTGCATTCAACCTTTTTGGAACACACCTTGTGTCAAGCTGGAACCGTGCCAGTGTATACGGATGGCTCCAAGGCCTAAGAGGGGTTCAGCTTCCACGCTGTATCCCCACTGTTTGAAGTCAGCGGGGCTATGCCAGGCGCTGCGTCTGTCTTCATGGCTGAGCTGGTAAAAATACACCACTTGGTATGGGAGATTACACAACATCCCCGGTTTGGAAACCGGATTGTGATGTATAGTGACTCACAAAGTGCTCTCGGGGCATTGGAATCTCCGCATCCCCTGGTTCGCGATATCCATAATGCCATTGTTTTGGTAAGCCAGGCGGATGCCAAGATTATCTTCTGCCTGGTTCCTAGACATGTAGGAATTGCAGGGAATGAGGGCGCCACAAAGCCTTGGAGAACTCTACATCTGGACCAGCGTTCCACTCTTGCGCAGACTGACTACATGGCAGGAATACGGGCTGCTTGGCAAAGAAGATGAGAGATGGTCAAAGGGAATGTAAAGTTGCATGCCATTGTGCCGCGACTGTTCCCATGGACCTACCCCCAATGCTGTGAAGGCTTCAGGTTGCTTTCTGTTGTCTCCAAATTGGACACACCTGCGGGACGCACCGCCATTTGGACTTTTAGACTTTTGGGTGGGAGGCCAGCCTTCTTTATTTAAATAGTTGGGTTTTGGGGTGTTTTTTTTTCTTATTCCAGTAGGTCGCATGTTCCTGCTCCGGGGGGTAGACCTCCTCCCAATGCTGGAGCTTGCTTCCTGCTTATTACCTTTTTTCTTTGTTTTATTTTATTGATGTTTCTTTTTGTTTTTTTAGCATCCTCTTTTCAAGATGCCTAATTTTAGGCAATGTTGAATACAGCGACTAATGCCCAAGTAGGCAGTCGCCAGATGAGCTTTTAACCTCCCCCCTAAAAAAAAACAGTATCCCACACTGCACAGCCAAAATCAATAATCGGTTGAATATGAGTTATGAACACTTGGACCATGACTTAGCTGACCTACAAATTGTCTCTCTAAGAATATTAGTGGCTACTCCATTTGCCTTACAGAAAGTTTCATTCACATGTAGGTGAAATTTTAGTGATGAATCGACAAGGACTCCCAAATCTTTCACAGAGGTCTTTAAAAGAATAGAGTAATCACCAATGAAGCACTCTCCTATAGGGATAGAGATCGATCTACTAAAGCGAATATGTACACATTTATTAACAGAAAAAGAAAGATCCCAGGATTTATTCCTATAAAAAAGCAAAGTAACATCCTCTTGAAGAGAAAGACTAAAGCCTGTACCAGTGATTACCTCAGTAATGGGAACAGCAAGATATAATTTAAGATCATCCACAAATAGGGCAAATTTCCATGACAAACCTGCAGCAATGTAATTGATGAAGATAAAGAAAAGCACAGGACCAACCATCGAACCTTGTGGGATGCCACTCGTAACATGAACAAAATGACTAGACGATCCTTGTAAAATGACACTCAGTTTACGGTTCTGTAAAAAGTTAATTAGTCAGCCCAGCAGAGGGTTATCAATGCCAATATGTGACAGTTTGGTTAAGAGCAAGTGATGGTTAACAACATCAAATGTCTTGCTGAAATCGAAATACAGGACATCAATAACAGCACCAAAATCAAGGTGTTTACTAACATAATCATAGGCGAACAATAGCTGATCAGTCACTGCTAAACCTGTACGAAAACCAAACTAAAAATTTGATAGCAAAGAGTTAGTGTCCAAGTAGGCATAAAGCTGCGAAACTATTATTCTCTCAAGAGTTTTAGAACAGATCGATGTCAAGCTTATAAGCCGGTAGTTTTAAGGGTCAGAATGAATGCCCTTCTTAAACAGGGGTAAAATATGTGCAACCTTCCAAACAGAGGGAGCTTTCATTGAATGAATGCTTTTATTAAAGATAAGGAGCAAGGGATAACATAAAGAAGAGAAACAATTCCTGAAAACTAATGAAGGAAGATTATTGAGACCACAACTAGAAGAGACTTTCAAATGACTAACTGCTATTAGAATATCATTAATTGATATATCTTTGAATGCAAATTGAGAACAAGAACTTTGATGTGGAAACAGATTGACCTGCACATTATCCACAAAGAAAGAAGAGAAATAATCTTTAAGGTGATTAGCCATGGAGCCATTATCATTAATCCAACAACAGTTAATTAAGAGAGGACCTACAGATGGTTTATCAACTTTTTTATTTCTTAGGTAACCATCAAGTCTTAGGGTCACCACATGATAAGAGAGACTCTTCATAAACAGAAACAGCTTGCAGTATGTTTCTTTTATAAGAAATATTTAGGTCTCTGAATATCAACAATCACACCAGATATGGTCCTAGACCAAGAAGGGTTTGTATTCTTTGGATGTTTTTTCAAGGGAACAAATTCATTAAATGCAGAGTGAAGAACTGACAGGAATTTAATGTAGCACATCTCAATGTCACAATAAAAAAACTCTGAATCCCAGCCAACAAGTGAAAGAAAGTCGTTGAGCAATCGATAATTACCATGATACCAATCAAATAGCTGAACAGGGATGTCAGGAATAACATGATTCAAAACTACTGAGCAGCAAAACTCAATACCCAGTTCGCAGCCAGGGAGAGGTTCCGTGCAGAAAAGTTCAGATACTTTATCATGGCAGGATGTAAAAACTGAATCTAGCACATTATTAGATCAGATAAATGTAGGGAACATGACCCACTGAGTAAGTCCCAAAGAATTAAACATATCAAGAAATGAACGAGAGAGGGAAGAATGAGTCAGAGGCACCAAACCTGACCAGTCAATATCGGGTAGATTAAAATCACCCATTAAAATCACCCATTAAAATCACATCCCTTCCAGTGCAAAAAGAATCCAAGAAGGACAACAACTCTACACTATCCAGGAGAGAGTAACTAGGTGGCTTGTACACTACTATTACATGAAGATTGAAATCATGAAGCAGAATGCCAAGTGTATTTGGCTGAGTATTATAAATTTGGGAGATTTTAAATGATTTATTAATGTACAGTCCAACCCCATGCTATGGCGAATTAGAGGGAGAGTCATTTCTATAAAACTGATAACCTGGGATATCAACTACGGAGGAATTAATGGAGTGTTAGAGTCAAGTTTCAGTAACGCCAACTAAATCAATATTATTAGTGATACAAATATTATTTACAAAATGAACTTTATTAGACAGACTATTTAAATTAACTAGCCAGAAAAAAACACTCAACAACAAGGTTTAAATTCTTGATTGAAAATTTGCCACTTATGTGTGGACAGAGCCACCCGGAGTGTTGGCCAAGGGTGGAAGAGAAAATGCACTTTGACCACCAGGCTGATACCCAGCAGCAGCATGCTACCTCCTCCCCTTCCTTTCCATCCTCTGTTTTTTAATCAAGTTGCGGTTGATATAGATATGACTAAATCTTGAGCCAGCTAAACATTTGGCCTTGGAGAGGATAGTTAGGCGATGTTCTTGGTTTATAATTTTAGCTCTTATTATGTTGGTCTTTAAGGCTACAATATCAGAGACCAAAACATTCCCCAAATTAGGACATATTGATGAGATAATGTCATTGGAGGAAGTCTGGAAGCCCTTATAGGGAAGGCCACAAACAATGATGCTGTCCTGCCTCTTATCACACTCATGGAGCTCTCAGATTTCTGTCATGAAAATCTTATGCATGTCCAGATTCACAACAATCCAACCATCCCTGACAGAGGATGATACCCCAGCTGTAAAGGAAGCCTGAAGCTCCTTAAGCTCAGTGATCATAGCTGCCATCTGGGCAGTAAGGCTAGACACAGTCTCAAATAGTTTGGATACAGACTCACTTAGGGTATTGACAATGGGGTGCAGGAGCAAGAGGAGTCCATATGAGGGAGATTACTACCAGATTCATCAAATGGAGGGCATGCGAATTTGACACCCCTGTCTTTATTGCTGATGATCATGTTGAAAAAAAGAGCAGAAATGCTCGAACAGCCTTCAGCTCCATGATACCATGCATCGCACAGGCCACACTGTATACTGTCACCACCCACTACACTCACCACAAGTGGCACAAGGATATGAGGCAACAGGAACACCATCAAGGCTACCCTTCCCTCAAACAGGATAAGACCCACCAGTGCCCTTGGCTCCGCGACCAACTGTAGTTAATCTAAAAATTAATACAAACATAATGAAAACAAAGCTAACACTCAATATAAGATGATCTGATTAACTCAAACAACAAAAGAATCAGTCACAAGATAAAAAAAGGTGGCACCTAAATATGTAAACAAACAATGGCGGTGACAAAAATACAAGAAAAACACACAAAAAAGCTAACACCTAATAATTAACACATTAACACCATAATCAACCCAAACAATATAACATTAGAACACCACAATAAAAAATACAAACTAAACAAATCAACTTAGCTGACAGGAGACTAAGTAGTAGTTAAACAAATAGAAATCAGAGAGAATACGAGAGGACAACTGAACACGTCCAACCTCATGTGTGAAGTTTTTGATGTCGATTGTGAGGCCTTAGAAATATATAGGGTGAACATCCATTTTAACGAATCTTAACCCTTTTATTTATAAACTGTTTTCGGCACAAAGCTTTGATTCAAACTAGAGGCCTAACAAAATTTAGCAATTGACATTTAGTTACTCAAAGAAGGTGTAGAAAGGATTGCAAAAGCTCTTGAGAAGATATATTCTAGATCACTAGATTTTGGAAAAATACCTAATTTACCTAATGAATGTAGTACCAATTTTTAAAAAGGGAAATAAAGAGGACCTAAATAACTTTAGACCGGTAAGCTTAACTTCTATAGTTTGTAAAATTCTGGAGAAGATAGTTAAAAAGGGAATTTATGACCATCTAGAGAGTGGTAGAGTTAATAAATGATGCTCAGCATAGGTTTACTTACTTTTACTTTTAGGGAATCTTGTCAGCTATGGATGCAGCTAAGGTTGTAGCGGGCCGAAAGCAACACTAACCCCGCATTCCAACCTTATCCTAGAATTTATGGACCTTGAGAACCCTGAGGAATAATTGATACGATTTGATATACAGTCCTTTACTTTACAAAAAAATACAGTGAAAATTACAGTTTATATTTACAAAAAAAAACAAACACTGGTGCGCATTCAAAATAAATACTCTATACAAATTAAACTTCTCCAACCAAAAACAAAAATAAAATATGACAGGTGCCGAGAACAATTTTACACAACCCAAACAAGGTCCACACAACAACGGGACTATCACTTGTGCGCTGGGGGGGGTGGTAGTAGTAGTAGTAGTAGTAGTCCGCCAATAAAAAGGGGGACAGGCTCATCAGCCAATGCAGGTAGGAAGTGCAGGTGGCAAGCGAGGCAAGTAATGCCTTCCGTTTCAGGGCTAGGCTGGGCGGAGCACTTGCCTTGAGGATTCCTCTCACAGTCCGCTAAAGCTTCACTCTTTGAAGACACAGGATGCAATACTAAAAAGAGCCAGAGAAATTTTGGTATAGCGTTTCCAAAGAAAAATCTGGTGATGAACTTTGCTATCCCTCATTGTTAAAATCAATGTTTGTTAAAATAATTTTAGCAAAGAACCAATCTTACCTAAGGGTAATATCCCAATGCGCTGGACAAATTTTAAGATACTCCTAACTTTTACAGAATTATAGAAATATTTCTATACTGAAAATAAAAAATATTCACATTATCTGTATTCATAATATAAATAATTGGAAGGCAAATAACAAAATTTGTCTACCTACACACTCACACAGGGGTAGGGAAAGATATATGTAAAGGGGGGTGGGAGAATGGCATACAGACACACACACCGCTCCCCCCACAAGGTGGACCTCCACTGTGGGCCAGCAGCTCTGCTTCCCTTGACTCTTGGTATGAAGACTGGAGGGAGTTTGTATTGCTGCTGGGGTAACCTGGTATTGGGGCCTGATCGAGCACAGTAGCCAGCCACTTGTCTAGCTGGTGCTTGAAGGTGTCTGATGGAATACCCGTCAGGTTTCTTATTTTAGGGAGTGCTGCATTAAAAAGCTATGCTCCATTATAAGTGAAACTGTTATTTATTATGGTTTTCACTCGTAGAGATGAACCTTCTGCTCTCCTAATGTAGCAAAGTCATCCTCTCCTTGGATGATGGTGTTACAGAAAATCAGTGTTTGGCACCAGTTTCTCCAGACTTCCAAGTATAGATGATGGTGTATCTATCTCAGTGGCATTGAAGTGAGTAGAGACGCAAGCTTTGTAGCCTTTCCCAGTAGTTGAGGTGCTCCATACCTTCAATACGGCTAGTAAAGGTTCTCTGCACAGCTTCTATTTTTGCAATGTCCCCCACTTTATGTGGGGACCAGAGCTAGCAGCAATACTCCAGTCTTGGGAGCACCAAAGATTTCCATAGTGTCAGCATGCAGTCCTTCTTCCTTGTCTCAAATGTGCTTACCTAGTTCAATTGCATGGGAGAAAAGATTTCTCTTGCGTGGCTCCCATCTCAACTCCTTGTCTTCAGTACGAGTTACCTTAAATCTTTTTAGTACTAAATATATATAATTACATACTTACTTGGGGATTCTACCCCTATATTTTCATTTTATCTCAATCTTCCTTGAAATTCATACTCCAACAGATAGGAGGTTGAACTGACGAGGATCGGATATGTGGAAGGGCATGCTATCTAAGAATCTGCTTGTAGATTTCAGCATTGACAGTCCCTTGTAGGAGAATAAATGGACCGACCAGGACCAGCAGCAGAGATCACTCCCAATACCATTACACTGCCTACTCCTTGCCGATCTTCATTGGACCTACATTCCGCCATCAGAACCAATCACATTCAACATAGATTCATCACTAATATGAACCTGTGCCCACTGTTCTTCAGTCCAAATGACATGTTCATCAGTGTAACAAAGATGTACTCTTTCATTCTTCTTGGAGATCAGAGGTTTCTTTGACGGTGCCCGACCAAGCAACCTAGAAGCTTGTAACCTCCAGGAAACTGTTATGCGAGAAAGGTTGACATCGGAGGTGGAACTGAACTCGCGGGATATCTCAGCAGCATTGTTAAACCTATCCTTCAGTGAAATTCAAACCATAAAATGGTCCTGTCTTATTAATGTTTTACAAGGTCTACCGGTTTGGGGGATAAGCATCTGTCCATTCTGATTAATTAAAACGAGCTAGAATTCATTGCACAACACTTCTGGACCTTCCCACAGTAGTTGCTATCTCACATAATTTGACCTGCCCTCCTGGTGAAGGCACACAATCCTTTGTTTTTCATCACAGGACACCGGTCATCTCTTACAAGCCGCTATGTTGCCAAATGAAAGTTTCAATAATTTAATATCATAAGAAGTAACTATTAGCCCATCAACACTCCTAAACATAAACACCTCGGTTGGTAGTTTATTTTTTCTAAGTGACCCTTAACTTTTGGCTGCTGTAATTTGGAATATAGTTTATTTATTTCCTCATAACTTAGGAAATATTTATTCCATTCATCTGAAATTTTCACAAAAGATAGAATTTTGATATATCTACAATATATAGTCTTACTGACCCTAATATTATGGCCACGACAATATATATATATATATATATATACACACACACACAAGCCATGGCTTTGCCCCCCCCCCCTCCTTATAGGGAGAGCTTTTGCCTACTACCAGCCCTTTGGGCTTTTGGCCTTCAGTCTATTTGATCTTTCGAATCGATTGCTCTTATCTCCTTTCTTGAACACTGTCAATTTTCCAGAGCAGGGCAACTATTCCTGTGCTTAGCAATTCTCTAACAATAAGTGATATCAGTTTGCCCAACTCACTATGGCATTCTTTAAGTACCCTTGGATGGATATCATCAGGACTCATGGCCTTATTAACATTCCTTGACTCTAAGTAATTTATCCACAATTACTACAGTAACATTTATGTCCTCAATTGATGGTACACCTCTACCAATGTTAAAGTCTGGTATATTGGTCAGGTCTTCCTTCACAAACACCTTGCAGAAAGCCTTGTTAAATTCATTTGCAGTTTCTTCATCGTCTTTAGTTAGGAGACCACTTCTTGTTCTAATTCTTATCACACATTCCTTCAAATTTGTCTTGCTCTTGACATAACTCGAAAAATGTTTTGTATTTATCTTAATATCATCACAAAGCTTTTTTTCAAATACTTTCTTAGCTATTCTAATCATGGTTGTGGCAAAGTTTCTTTCCTGTCTATATTTCTGGGCCCTTAAACTGGTCTTTCTGTCTCTGAGTTGCTTCCAGGCTTTTTCCTTGGCTATTATTTGATTTCTCACTTGTCTTGTCATCCATTTGGGCTTGGGCTTAGTCAATGTACACCTTTACATCTTTACAAAAATTTCATACTTTTCAATCAGTGCTGTTTCTAAAAAAACATTGTCTAATTTACCTCAGCCAAACATCTCTTAATCATTGCATAGTTTCCTTTATGGAAACTGTATTTGTAGTTTAAATTAGTTTCTGCTTCAAGAGGACTTCCATCAATAACAAATTCAAATGCAATTGTTGCATGGTGGCTTTTTCCTAGGATTGTCATAATCAATATTGTGCATTCCTTCTTCAATATGTTGAAAAGGAAGCAGTCATTCACATCGTCTAGAAAATTCCTTGCACAGTTAATATTTTGACCATCTCTCAAAACACTATTTGCCTCCCAACAAATCTCATTATAATTGAAGTCCCCACAAATCAGCACCTGTGATTCCTTATATTATCTCATAAGAGATAATTTATTCCATGATGAGTTAGGCACACTATAAACTGTGCCAATCAGCACATTTTTTCCTTGAAGATTTACCTCACACCACACTGCTTCTTCATATGAATGATCATTCAAAAACTTAACTCTATCTGTAGAAATTAGATCCTTTTTTACCTTAATGTCTGTAGTATCCATCCAGTGTCTTCTCTCTGTTTCAATTATCTTGTCATGGTGGAGGGGGAAAATTGCCATGCTGCTCATGTGCACTCCTAGGTCTTTAACATGGCTTTTGGGTCCAATTGGTTGCTGGGAGGTAGAACGTGTTTAGCAAACTTACTGGATTTTATGGATTATGTAACTAAACAATTAGATAAGGGAGAGAATGTTGATGTAATTTACTTAGATTTTAGCAAAGCCTTTGATAAGGTTCTACATAGGAGACTAGTTCACAAATTAAAAATGCATGATATATATGGGAAATTTTTGAATTGGATAGCTGAAAGACAGGAAACAGAGTTGTACTGAATGTGGCTGTAGCTGGCTGAAAATCTATCTTCTAACCCCAAGCGATCCAACCCACTTCCTACACTAATTCGGACGTGAGAAATTGAGGGAGAAATGAAAAGGATTGTATATACAATCCTTTATTTATCCCCCAAATATAGGGGGTAATTATACTTGAGATCTCGTTACATATGCGCACACACAAAAAAAATGAGATTGATAAATTTACAATATATACAAGATCAAAATAAGCAGTCCTATCACCAAACAAAGTTTTATCTAAACAATCCAAAAGGGAATCAGTTAAGCAAACAAAACAAAAAAAATATTTACAAAAGTACTTACAACCAAACTAAGAGACAAAGAAGGGTTTGCTATTCCCCGGGTAAGAGTCTTACTGGCTGCCACTCATTTGGGCACAATTTTTGCCTAGGACTTATAAACAAAACTGGCGCCTCCAAGCTCAGTATTTTAATGCGATCCGGTCATGTGTTGAGGCTATATAAAAGCCCTTTCCATCCCAGCAGGACTTACAATAGATTAGATTAGGTTACTGCAAACTTCCAACCCCAGCCACTCTTTACAAATGGCAGTAATAATTATCTATTGAAATTTAATAGAGTGGTGGCACAAAATAATGACTACGTAATTAGCTGAGGAAGAGAAAAAAACATTTTAGACAATTCATGAAATCAAATATATATAACCCCCCCCCCAAAAAAAAACAAAAAACATCTCCATTCACACACATTCTTACATAGAGAGGGAGAATAGCCCTTCACATACACTCACATTCACTCCACCACAGAGTGAGGTCACAGTGGAGGGACGTTATCAGTGACATACCTCAGGGATCCATTCTAGGCCCTTTATTATTCATAGTTTATATAAATAATCTTGGGGAAGCTGTAAATAGCAGTGTCAATTGTTGCTGATGACACTAAATTGGCAGCTATAGTCAAAGATTGCACATATTTCCAAAATTTTGTTGGCAATTTCTTATTCCTTCTCAACATCTCTGTACCTTTTACCAGTGGAGGTTATGTCTTGATTATCTTTACCTTTTACCATTGGAGGTTATGTCTTGATTATCATGTTTCATTAGCTTCATGCTCTCCCAGAGTCTGCTTTCTTGGTAGGCTCTCATTAGTTCTCTTCCTAATATTTGGCTTTAATTTAAGCCCTCTTGTTGGTACACATTCACTGATGATTTCTTGCAGTTTACCCCTAAACCTCAGCCCACTTAGTCTCGGTATCTGTCTCTGTACCCAAGAAATCATTCAAGTCAATATCAAGCCTTTGCCTCATCAGTGGATAATTTAGCTTTTTCATACACATACATGACTTTGTTGTTGCTGTATTCCAGATTTTGAGTATCACAGACAAAGGCATTATTGATGAAATGCAAATGATTCTTTTTAAATGGAATTTTAGCAATATATAAAGCATATAGTAGCTGCAAAGGGGTGCTCTGTGTATACTGTTGTACCTGGTGAAGTGGTATGCCCTCTTGGCCTTAGTATTCCTGTTAGATTGAAATTGCCTGGTCTTTTTTCCTTCTAGATATCCCCATTTTATCCTTTTTGACATTTCTATTACAACTACCATCTCATCTAATTTTTTTGTTCAATGACTAATTTCCTGCTTTCAATAATGTCATCCCTTTTAATTCCTGTTTCTTCACACTTTTTTCACTCTTGCTACTACAATCTTTCTTTTGTATTACTATCTGCCGCAAGGGGCTGTCAGGTGTAGCATGGAAATCATGCTGCAGGTGACATCTGGGGGATCACATGCTTTCCCAGCCTCAATGCTTACAGATGTGGTCCATCGTGGTCATAATGCCTGAAGGAGAATCTGCAGCTATATATATCTTCCACCTACACTTTTTTTACAGATCTCTCCTAACAAATTTTATGCAGGAAATGCCCTTGTTTAAAAAAAAATTGAGAGCCTCCCTCCCCCCTCACACATATATCCTTTGACTTGAAACACTTGACTAAGCATCAAATATGGAACATACCAGACTATATGTTAAATATTGGGTCCAAACTGTGTATAAATGAAGATTCATTATCTTTAAAAATGTTCATATTAGGGCCTACATTGTGAGTGTTGATAAAGTATATTAATACACTTTTTAATTCTTTCATTGCAGGGCGCCAATGCCTCCCAGCTGGAAAAAGAAATTGGAGCTGATCAGTTTCCAGCAAATGAACACTACTTTGGTTTAGTTAATGTGAGTAAATTGGATGGCAGTCAGTTGTTCTCTATCTATTTAAGGTTGCTAAAAGATTGAAAGAAAATAGGCTACCAGTTTATGATGATTGCAGTATTCTAAAAGTTAAATATAAATTTTCTTGCATTGTACATCTCATCACCAGCCTAGTGGATAAGGCTTTGGACCTCCAGCATCAAGGGGCAGGTTTGATTGAAGTGAGCACAGGCACAAAACATTGTGTTGTCACAAGCTGGCTGCTAAGTTAATTGCAATGTGTGCTGATACTCACCCTCAAGTGGGCTATCTCTATTATTCTTGAATTTTGTGAGCTTGTCTTAGGACTTTCCTGTAAGGGGCGTGGCAATTTGCTTTCTGTCTTCTCCCCCTACTCCTTCACTTTCCCTACAACCTATTCCACAACTGTATCTGGTTGGCCTCTAACTTCACAGGGTAGATGCTGACCAGCTTCTTCTCACCCAACCATCCAACAACTTCCCAGGGGTTACCGAACTTTAGGAAAAAAAAGAAGTAAGGCAATAGGTGCTTTAGTGTAGCAGCTGCACTCATTTCAAATTGGGTATATGTTTTAGGTGAAATGGCCTTGGGGGTTAGCAGGTTAAATAACATCAAAACAACAACCTTTAACTTTCTTTTTTTATTGAAAATGAATACCATCATTGTCACATGTAATGTAGTAAAGGATGATGAACAAGAAAGTATACATTGACAGATTTTACAGCCCATTATGTGCACTATGTATCATCATCCTCTGACTTTACTGGAAGACACTTATGAGGATTATCACACTCATCAAGTCGACATGCTCCACAGACCATTGTGCATGGTAATCCATAACGTCTACAAGAGCAGCTGAATGTCTTGAAGGCAGTGGAGCAGTTGCAATGAAAAATTGTTTGCTCTTCTTTGATGTGTGTTGTCTTTAATGGATGGCCCTTCCTCCTAACAGTCAAAAACAATTGTCGTAGCTGAACCATAATGCTGGATAGTGAAGACGCATATTTTTGCACTATTTCACTATAGCTTTCTCCTTGCTTCCATGTTATTTGGGGGCACGGCAATTTGCTCTCCTTGCTGCTGTGCTGACAGGACTCAGCGCCCCACCAGGCCAAGCTTGGCATTCTTTTTTCTTCTTCTGCTAACCCCTATCTCGTCTTATGTACCAATTCTCTTCCCCGTAAGGGGCGCAACGATTTGCCTTCCTGCCTGCCATGCTCACAGGACTCAGCGCACCATCCGGCCACAGCTTAGCCTCTTCTCCTTCTTTTCTTACTTCTGCCTCTGTCAACGGATGCGCCCACTGGAGGACATCGTCTGCAGGACCGTGCCTTAGAGGGGGGGGGGGGCAGGTTACCCTACCTGGCCTGTATGGGCACTCTTTAGACTCACAATAACGATTTGGTGCATGCCCTCGGCTCCAGGGGCAGCCCAAAATAAAATATATACTTATATGGGTAAATTTAACAAACATAACTCCAAGAGCCGGTCATCGTACCTTGGACCTTGATAGTAGACGCTTTGATCGGTAGAGCACGATTGGGACAAGGCGGTGGATGTGGTCTACCTAGACTTTCAGAAAGCATTTGATAAGGTACCACACCGCCGCCTTCTCCGGAAAGTGCGAGCGCTTGGCATAGACAGAAAGGTAGCCGGCTGGATCGAGAACTGGCTAATTGGCAGACGCCAACGGGTGGTGGTGAATGGACAGTTTCTGAGTGGGTGCCCGTTACTAGCGGGGTGCCTCAAGGTTCTGTCCTGGGACCACTACTATTCATCATCTACGTCAATGACATGGACGGTGACATGGTTGCCAAGATTTCCAAATTTGCCGACGATACCAAGCTTGGTATGAACGTTGCAAAGGATGGAAATACTGCCTGCCTACAGGAAGATCTTGGGAAGATTGGGGAGTGGTCGGACATGTGGCAAATGCCTTTTAACGTGGGGAAATGCAAAGTGATGCATATCGGCCACAGAAACCCCCAATCTCAGTATATCCTTAAGGGCACTGCTATTGAATACACCAACACTGAGAAGGACTTGGGTGTAACAATCACTAGTGACCTCAAGTTCTCGAAACAGTGCATTGAGGCGGAGAAAAGGCCCAAAGGATGCTAGGCTATATTAAGCGCCAGTTTGGTTATCGGAACCAGGAGATTGTACTGTGCCTGTACAACTCACTTGTCCGGCCGCACCTGGAGTATGCCGTACAATTTTGGAGTCCTTCATTGTGAAAGGACATCGTGAGATTGGAACGCGTACAAGCCAGGGCAACCAAGCTGATTCCCTCTATCCGACATAAAAGTTATGATGATAGACTAAGGGAATTAGATCTGTTCTCGCTGGAAACCCGTAGACTGCGTGGTCAGCTCATCGAAAAACGGGGTGTATAAGTTGTATGTAGGGAAAGATGATAGTGTTTTGAGGAGTGTATTTACTGGTATTGAAGTGACTGCTATGGAGACTGTAAGGCTTGTGAAGGGTGAAAGGGTGTCTGTTATAGTCAGTTAGAGTAAGGATGTTAGTTTGGATGAGGGGGAAAACACTGTGATATTGGGTGGAAAGGATGCATGTTATTAGGTAAGGCGTTTTGCTTGTGTGTTAGATGGCTTGATGAGAATGAATGATCTGTTTGTATGTGTGCAGGCAGACCCCAGTGTGAAAGGACAGATGAGGGGGATCCAAGTTGGAGATGTACTGGGTCACCTCTCCACTGTCAATGAGGTAGGTATGGAGGATAGTACGGATGTCAGGGTGAATGTTGCAAATGAAAAGACGTGTGAATGGACGTATAATAAAGTGAAGAGCATGGTGGAATTGGATGGATGTTTGACCGAGTATGAAAGGAAGGATGTGTATCGAATGATATTTGAATGAAAGGGAGCCCTCAGTAAGGGTGATCTGGATTTCGGAGTTGCAGAACTCCCGGAATTCCAGATTGTCCTGAAGGAGGACGCCCCAATCGATCAGCGGCCGAGGCATTTCCCACGTCCAGTTGTTGATGAGTTTTCGACAATGTTGACTACCGGGATATTTTCACACTGAGTGAGAACAGAACGCGCAATCACGGCTTCAAACTTGAACTGAAGCGTTACAACCGCAATCTGTGTGGAAATTTGTTCACCTACAGTATCTGCGGTATGTGGAACGCACTTCCAGTGGAAGTTGTCAACAGTGAATCTGTTGACCAGTTCAAATCAAGACTAGACAAGGTCTTGAAAAGTGGCCGTTTAGGGATGCAAAACAATTGAGCAGCCATGTGCCCGCTCGATTGCTAGTCCAAAGGTACCCTCCTTGAATGGACCGTAAGGTCTCCTAGGGTACCTTCTTTCCTTGTTACTCCTTGTTGATTCTTTTGGGTCAGAAGTCAATAGACATGGTCCTTGAGGCAACCCAGCCTCAGATGGTAGGGTCTTCCATGGGAGCGAATCTGTGCTTGGCGCCAAGCTCCAAACCCGAATCTGGCCCTATGCAAGGTCCTCCTCAAATGGCATGGGTTTCCAAGGCAGTACAAGGAGGGGAGGGATCTCTTCCGACTGGTGCCCCTGCGACTGCCAGGACCTTCTCCATCTCGGAGAAGGACCTAGATGAGGCCGGTTCATTTGGCCTGCGGTCTCCTACTGGCAGAGGGGAGAAGCGGGATCCTTTCCTGCCCTCCTCTGCTAAAATGAAAAAAAATAATAAAAAGACTAAGAAGACTGGGCTCTGCTGCCACTTCGGTAAGCGACCAAGCCAAGATCGGCACATCTAGCCCCTCTGTCCCCTGGGTGCAGAGCCCCTGACTAAGACCTAAAGTGCGCAGGGCGGAGCCTCGATAATATCGGCGCCCCTCATTCAGAGGTTACCTGGCGTTTTCGAGCCCGCTTCAAATGCTTCCTCGTTATTCACTACACTGATGGCAGCATGTTGGCCAAGGGCAACATGATCCATCAGAGGAGAGCATTAGCTAGTGTAATTGGTAGAGAGCCGAAGGTGACCCGTTTCTCAGACGGGAGCCTTCTGGCGAATGTGGCGGATCCCTCTGAGGCGGCCAAGATAAGTGCTCTTCGGACACTTGATGTAACGCCGCACTCTACCATGAACTTTGTGAAAGGAGTAGTTTATGCGAGAGGAACTCGTTGACTACTCCATAGAGGACATCACCTTAGAGCTGGCTGACCATTGGGCAGTCAAGGTCGAACGCATGATGAGAAAACAGGGAGGGGCCTTGAGACCCACCCCTACACTTCATCATGTTCGACTGACAAGCTCCCTGAGTCGGTGCGTGCCAGTTAGTACTGTCACCACTAAAGGCATAGAATCGCTCATGTAGATGTGCAAAGTCGGGGTCATCCAAAGTATGTGTAAATTGCTCCAAGGCCGCACACGATAAATCCAAATCGTGTGTGGCCAAGTGTATTAAATGCGGATAGCTGCACCCCGCTTCTTCGAAGCAATGTGGTGCATATCTCCTTGAGAAAGAAATCCTGTCCGTTCATGCCCAGGATCGACTCTCATTCCACAAGGCTAAGGACTTGATCCTGGCGCGCCCTCCTCTGCCTGGGATGTCTTATGCCTCAATGGTTAGAAAGACACCCTCTGCTCCTGGCCCATCCATGCCAATGAGCACAGTTGTTTCCGCGCCCATTTGGAGCCCTTCTCGTCCTGTTAGCTATTTTTATGCAGGAGACCATGCTAGGCGCGTGTCCCCTGACCGCCCTCCTGGGGTATAAGGGTTTTGCGACCACACCACCACGAGATGGGGGCCGGGCTGGGGGATGCGCGGTTTACACCCGGCATGATGTTTCCGTTCTTCTTTTCACTTTAGATACCTCCTTTCAAGCAGTGGCTGTGCAGCTTCACCTGGATAGGAGTTATAATGTTATTTCTGCGTACATTCCACCGTCAGCTGACTTCGATGCGGGGGACTTTCGCCGCGTCGTGGCACGGATGCCGAGGCCCTTTCTCTTGCTTGGAGATCTGAATGGCAGGCATCCTCTTTGGGGAGATTACTCAATAAATCCCAGGGAACAAGTCCTTGCCGATCTGATCGAAAAGCTTGAGATAGGTATCCTTAATGTGGATGAGTTTACGCATCACTGCCCGAGAACTGCTTCATTTTCTTGCCTCGATGTATCTTTGTGCTCTCTGGATGCACAACCCGATTTTGATTGGGGAATGGTCGATGACCTCCATGGTAGTGATCACTTTCCCATTCAAATATCATTTTCAGGGCAACTGCCTGAGAGCCCACCTCGGTGGTGCTTGGCGCAGGCGCGGTGGCCTGCATTTAAGGAAATGAGTGAATTCTCTATCTCCGTCGATGAGTTTAGGTCGGTAGATGAGGCCGTTAAGTTCTTCTCCGGCTACCTCATCGCCCCAAGCCTGACACTATTCCCAGAACGTCTGGCCATTTTGCACGCCGACCACTCCCGTGGGGGTCGGTCGAGTGTGAGACGGCTCTCAAACAGAAGCGTTATGCCAACATGTGCTATAAGCGCCGCCCGAACGATTTCACTGTCGCTGAATTTCGTCGGGCTAGGGCTAGGTTCCGGTATATTTCGAAGCACGCCCACTGATCTTCTTGGCGGGCATACCTGTCTTCACTTATGGGAAGACCCCTTTAGCTGATGTGTGGAAGCGAGTCAAAAGGATTCGGGGCAAGTTCTCGTAGGATCCCCCTCCCGTTCTCCAGGAGAATGGGGCCGCAATCTCGGACCCCGCTCCGTTCTCCAGGAGAATGGGACTGCAATCTCGGACCCCGGTCCGTGGCAGAATCTTCGCGACCGCTTTCTCTGCATTCTCTAGCCGGTATGCTGCTCCGCCAGCATTTAATGCATGACGTGATGTCGCGGAACGCCGCCAGCATTTAATGCACGACGTGATGTCGCGGAACGCCGCCGGCTTGACTTTACCTCGAGAGGTGGCGGAGAACCCTTCAACGACAGGTTTACTCTAAGTGAGTTGCGTTCCGCTCTTGCTTCATGCGCGGACACCGCCCATGGTCCGAACGATGTCCCGTACGCCATGCTTCGACACCTGGGTGAGCGAGGCATGGCCTTTCTTTTAGATTTGTTCAACAGGATCTGGGTGGAGGGTTCCTTCCCAGATTCCTGGCCAGTTTCCGACCAATCTCTCTAACCCCTTGCATGTGCAAGTTGATGGAGAAATTGGTAAATGTTAGATTAGCCTTTTTTCTGGACAGCGGAGGCCATCTGTCTAGTGCACAATGCGGCTTCCGCAAGTTCCACAAGTTCTACTCCATGTCAGAGGCTCTGCTCCGACTGGAAAATGCCGTTTGCGAGGCTTTCCTTTGTAGACAGCACTACACCATGTTGTTTTTCGATCTGGAGAAGGCCTATGATACCGCATGGCGATATGGTATCATGGAGACTCTCCACTCGAGGGGGTGCCTCCCAATGTTTATATCTGAATTTTTGCCTGATCGTTGATTCCGCATACAGGTGGGGGGAGCCCTCTCTGGCCCAATGGATCAGGAAGAGGGCGTCCCGCAGGGATGTGTCCTCGGTGTTGCACTCTTTGCCCTGAGCATCAATGGCATCACCTCGGTACTGCCGGAAGATGTTCTCACTACGCTCTACATGGACAACCTTTCGATCTTCTTTGCGCGGCCCAGATGCCAACTCTAGAGCGTCGACTCCAACAGGCAGAAACTGCATCTCTCGCTATGCAGAAGCGCACAGGTTTCAGTTTTCCTTGGTCAAGACTAAGGTGGTGCTCTTCTGCTGTCATCCACTGCTCCACCCAGATCCAGACTTGTTTATTAATGAGGTACGGGAGATTATGTGATGTGCCCTGTTCAGAGACTGGATTGTGATCTATAGCGACTCACAAAGTGCCCTGAGTGCTTTTGCGGCATTTGAATTTCTGCATCCCCTGGTTTGCGATATCTGTGACGCTACGGTTTTTGCGAGCCGGGTGGATGTCGAGATTATCTTCTGCCGGGTTCCTGGACTTGTAGGAATTGCGGGGAATGAGCGCTCAAAAGAGTCTGTGAGGGCTCTGTGACCGGACCAGCATTTCGCTCTTCCCCACACCGACTACATGGCAGGAATATGGGCAGCTCTTCAGGCTGCTTGGCAAAGAAGATGGGAGACGGTCAAAGGGAACTTAAAGTTGCGTGCCATTGTGCCGTGACTGTTCCCATGGACCTACACCCCAATGCTGCGAAAGCAAAGGTTGCTTTCTGTCCTGTCTGAATTGGGCACACTCGCAGGATGCATCGCCATTTGATGGAGTGCTCACCAGCGCCCTACTGTTTTAACTGTGTTGTCTCCCAGACTGTTTGATACATTCCTGTTGAATGTCTCAGTCTGGGTGCTCTTCGGCATGTTACCTGTCCTGGTACCAGGATAGGCGGGGTCACTACTGCCTGTCCCTTGTACTCGGGATGAGTGCGTGCACATTGACTGCTGGACTTGTAGACGTTTGGGGGGGAGGCCGGCCTTCTCCCTTTTATTTAACTAGTTTTTTTTTGTTTTTATTGTTGTTTTCTTTGTAGGTTGCACGCTCCTGCATCGGGGGAAGGGGACATCTCCCTGATGCCAGAGCTTGCTTCCTAAGTGTTGTCATCTTTCCTTTTTATTGTTGTTTTGTTTTCATATTCTTATTTTAAAGTAGACTAGAGCTATGCCCAAGTGGGCAGTTGCCAGATAGCTTCATAAAAAAAAAATCCGAAACTTTCAAATTCACTCCAATATTATTGAGATTTTCTAATATGCAATTAAGTATATCACTTCCTTTTGTTTGTCCTTTGAGAGAACTCATGCAAATTAGCTTTTCACAAACAGTGAAATCATCCAAAACGCCTCTTACAAATACCAATAGTTGTGCAGTGGAAGATATGTCTGTTGATTCAGATAGGCTATGGAAAAATATTTAAAGACAGGTGCTTTTTCCTTCAATTGACTGAAGATGTCACTGGACAAATCACAGATTTTTGCGTTGCAACTTCAGTTGCTTCACAGTCACTGGTTTCGGAAACATTTGCACCTTCTCAACCTACTTTGGCGACTTTCGTAACCCATTCTCACTCACCATATGACCAAGGAATTCCACTTCTTTCGCAAACCATTCACACTTCGCCACTTTCACCTTCACACCAACACTCTCCAACGTTCTCAACACATCATTCACCAATCTTATATGCTCCTCAAAAGTTTCAAGTCATAATCAAAATATCATCCTCAGCAATGGGCATCTGGTAATACCCCCGTACCAGATCCAGCTTCGTAAACCACTCCATCCCATGCATACTATACACACACTCAGATACCACACACATCGGAAACCTTTCTTTCACAGTCCTTTCATTCACCTTTCGATAATCCACACACAGACGCAATCTTCCATCCGGCTTACGTACAGGTACAATTGGACTATTCCATGCACTCTCGCTCTCTTCAATCACCCCCAATTGCTCCAATTCCAAACACTGCTCCTCAATCTCATCAGCAACCGGACGTGGGAAATGCCTCGGCCGCTGATAGATTGGGGAGTCCTCCTTCAGGACAATCTTGAATTCCGGGAGCTTTGCAACCCCCAAATCCAGATCACCTTTACTGAGGGCTCCCTTTCGCTCAAATATAATTCGATACACATCCTCCCTTTCATACTCAGTCAAACATCCATCCAATTTCACCATGTCCTTCACCTCATTATACATCCATTTGCATGTCTTTTCATTCGCAACATTCACCCTGATATCCATACTATCATCCATACCTACCTCATTGACAGTGGAGAGGTGGCCCAGTACATCTCCGACTTGGATTCCCCTCACCTGCCCTTTCACACTGGGGTCCGCCTGCACACATACAAAAGGATCATTCATTCTCATCAAGCCATCAAACACACAAGCAACACGCCTTACCTTATAACACGCATCCTTTCCATCCAATATCACAGTGTTCTCACTCACATTCAAACTAACATCCTTACTCCAACTCACTCTAACAGACACCCTTTCACCCTTCACAAGCCTTACATTCTCCATAGCAGTCACCTCAATACCAGTAAACACACTCCTCAAAACGCTACCATCTTTCCCTACATACAACTTATACACCCCATTTTTACCAATCTTTCTCTCAATCTGATCACTCACAGGATGCACAACCATACGATTCATTTTCATAAAATCATGCCCAAAATCACACCATACTCACTACTCACCTTATCAATCACAGAAAATTCACATTCATTCATCATCATACCATGCATTCGAACAGCTGACCTTATCATTCCAATCACAGGCACTCTCCTATTACAAATACCTACTAAACTACCCTTGCACTGAGACAGGAGGGCTTTCTGGCTAACCTTGTCATACACATCTTTATACACCAAGCTCGCCTTGCATCCAGAATCTATTAAAGCCAAACACTCAATTCCATTCAATTCCACCTTCACACTCAGACACTCATACTTCCTACCAGACAGCACTTTCACACTAGACAGACTTACCAACACATTACTCACACTCATGCACCCAGAGGATACTTCAGCAGGTACCCTCTTACCATTCAGTTTCCCGCTTCAGACTTTCCATTCACACCTTGCGCTCTCAGTCTAATCCAACACTTTTCACTTGAACTTCCTTCCATCGCACAATAGCTACATACATTCCTCTAGTCACGACACATCCTTGAATAATGACCAGCCTTTCCACAATTACCACATGCATATTTCATACTTTCCCCAGTAGTTGCTCCACCATTCAACCTCAGACAATCTTTCTTCAAATGGCCTATTTCTTTACACTCGAAGCACTCTTTCACACTTTCCTGGCAATCCTTTATCATATGCCCTTTCTTACCACACCCAAAACATGCACCAGATGTCCACCTACATTCATCCAACATATGACCTTTCCTTCCACACCGACGACATTCCACAATCTTTCTCCCACCATTCAGTCTCTCGTTTGCTGGGACATACCTCGGCTTCTCTCTCATATATCCATTCCCACGCTTGAAATTCATCTGCCCCCTTCCATTCGACCACCCTCCATTTGCCCATCCATTCTGCCGGCCCAGGAAGTTTGACATCACTCCAGCTGGTGCAGCCTTCAGGGCATCCCTGTAGCTAACAAACTACTGGGGTGGATGAAAGCTCCTGGGCTTCTTACCTCCAACATTCACACTGCACCATC
This sequence comes from Ceratothoa steindachneri, assembly GCA_963969495.1. NCBI lineage: Eukaryota > Metazoa > Arthropoda > Malacostraca > Isopoda > Cymothoidae > Ceratothoa > Ceratothoa steindachneri. The sequence continues at coordinate 44,221,722 of OZ018317.1, forward strand.
CATCCTCTTCTAGATCGCTTTCATCATCAAATCGTCCATCTTCTAACAGTTCCAACACATCCTCCCACATCAACCGTTCACCTGTCAGTCTCACTCTCTCCTTTCTCTTTCCACTCAGCCGTTCACTCACCTTTCGCAGGATCGTGTCCAAAAACTTCCTCATCAGTGGTTTACATTCATTTACATCATCATCACCATACCTTGTTCTTGCCATACTCTCAAGCCTATGTGCATACATATTCACACTTTCACTCTTCCCCATTCGAGCCTTCTCAAATTCATTCACCCTTTTATACTTCACACTCTCTTTCATTCGTTTCACCTGCCCAATCAATCTCTTCTTCACTACATCGTACTTTGGCTCCTCCACACTTGTGATCACACGGAAAAACTCCAATACTTTTCCCTCCAAACATTCTCCCCAAACATTCATCCAGTATCCCTTATTCTCCGGGTACTTGAGCTTACAATAACGCTCAAATTCCCCGAAAAATTCTTCCATACTTTTCCCACCATGTAACCTAAATCGATCTATCTTTGGCACTTCCATTATCAAAATACCTTTCCCCACATTCACTTCACTCTCCGAAGAGCTACTCTCGCTCTCACTCATTCCAATCATACCATCACTCTCTCCTTCATCCGAGTACAATGAGTCCACACTCTTGCCTCTTACCTTCCTATCCTTCCCCTTTGCACCACTTTTCCTTCTCTTGCGTTCAACTCTCTTCCATTCTCCGTCCTTCCTACCACTCACCGTATCTTCTTTAGACTCAATCCTACTGCCATCCATTCCTTTTAGCGGAGTCCCTTCAGTAAGAGCAGGGGTCAAGGTTGTAGGTCCTGGGGCTGATCCAGCCCCTGTCATCATGTTATACAGGTCCTGCATCCGTCGGTCCGTCTGATCCTGTCGGTCTCCCATTTCCTTCTTCATCCTATCAGTCTTTTCATTCATCACTTTTATTTTATTCTCCATTCCCTCCATCATTCCCCGCAACATTTCACACTCCTCTTCTTTCTTTCTCAACTCCAGTCTCAATCGCACTACTTCTTCATTCAATGTTTCCGCTACAGCCATTGTTCCCAAGTTAGTAAAAAGATAGGAGGAGGAAAAAATCAATCAAACTACTTGTTACGCTAATTGGGTATGGACTGCAACACAATCCCGTCACGCTCCCAGTTTTGAAGTCTCACGTCCCTATTCGGGCGCCAAATGTAGCGGGCCGAAAAAATTTAGACTAACCCCAATCGATCCAACCCGCTCCCTACACTAATCTGGACGTGAGAAATCGAAGGAGAATGAAACGGATTGTATGTACAGTCCTTTACTAACAAAAAAATACAATATTTACAAAAAAATATGGGTAAATATGCACAAAATATCTACAATAGAGAGGGGCGATTATATTGGAGATCTTACTTTTCACCAAAAAATACAAAAAGAAAATCCTATATATATGAATACTATTTAATCGATCCTAATAAACATAAAAAATCAAACAACCAAAAAAATCCTGACTACAACAGTCAATATATAAAAAACAAACAAGGCCTCACTTTGCGCTTGATGGAAGATAATGACCTTAAAAAGCTTGCGTGGCTATTATAAGTCCTCCTTCATTGAGCTATACTATTGGCCTTTATTTATTAACAATAATATATAGCTTTCCAGGATATAACGCTTTGTTTGTAATATAAGGATATACGAAACGAAGTCCTATCTTTCCAGAATATGGCGCTTTGTTTGTAATATAAGGATATATGAAACTAAGTCCTATCTTTCCAGAATATGGCGCCTGGAAAGAAAGAAAAAAAACATGGTAATCATTTTTATACATAAAATAAACAAAAAACAACAAACCCATTCCCATTCAGACACACACACACATTTTTACAGAGGAAGGGATAGGGTACTGAGAAAAGGGGTGGGAGAATGGCCCTTTTACACACACTCACATTCGCTCCACCACACCGTACTACTGTACATTCATACTGATTTCAATGGTAAAACCTATTTCTATCTTATATGTTAATAAATAATTGACTAATGGTAATTTAACTTGTTTCATTGCATTCCTCAGCCCTTAAAACCTAGAGTTAGACACTAAAATTTCCTTTGTCAAGTGAATCCTGACTGAGATATAGCCATTTTAAGCTCCTGGTGCCCATTTTTGGATACCATCTTGTAAATTATGCCTTTCCCAAAACTAGATTTTTAGTATGTTATTAACCATGCCCAATATTACCAAAATCAATTAAAAAAACCTTTTGAAGCAATTTGTTCAGTGTTAGGTGGCTTTTTTCATATATTGACCCATCTAAAGGTTTTTATGTATCTTATGTTTGTTGAAGTTCCTCCTGGCTAAAGTCCATACCTTAGGCAGGTAGCATCAGCAAACTTCTCCGATTGGACGGGGTTCTCTCAGAGAACCAGAACTGTATATTTGTTTTGTCTCAGTTGTACTTGTTTGGCATGTTCTGAATATGTTGAACTGTGTCTGGTTCTCATTGGTAATAGGGGGCTGATGTCTGTATCAGTCAGGCCAGTGTGATATTTGTGTGTATAGTTTTGTGTGGTTACTGTACTAGAGCTTTGTCAGAGTGATCCATTTTAGATGTGGTAGGGAGGATGATTCTTTTGGGGGATAATATCCAGTGGAATTGCATTGAGATTGAATGTTATGTGCTTGGTTAAAGTTAAATTCATAATTTTTATAGCATGTTAAATTCTTCTTTTTTTTCTTCTTTTTCTATTATTCATGTACCTTTGTGTTCTGATTATTAGTTTATATTTTAAATTGATATGCCTTTGTGTTATGATTCTTAATTTAGATATTAAATTGATGTGCCTTCGTGTTATGATTCTTAATTTAGATATTAAATTGAAATGAAATTTGTTTATGTACCTATATACTTTGTTGCCTGGTTGCCCTCCAGGTTGCTACTACAGCCAGACTGTCTGTCAAGAAAGGCTACCACCCAAGGCAAAGCCCACAAGTACCTGACTGAAGATATATTGTGATACTATTTGTGGGGTTTGAGGTTTGGGCATGTTGATACAAGGTGTTTGTGTGTTGATGAGAGGCTTTTACAGCATGGTAGGGTTGGTTGGGTGCTTGGTATATGAGGTGTTTATAGTTTTTTAGGTTTGGCTGGTGGGAAAGCTAAAGTTAAAAATAACATGCAAAACAAAGCTTTTGCAAATACAAAGCAACTTGAATAAGTTAATACTACATACCCAACCTATTGTCCTTCCCTTCCCCCCTACCCACATGCTATAATCTACTCCCTATTTAGGAGTGTTGGGGCTCGGTATATCATGCATGAAGAGTAGGTGGGGGGGATGTACCCCTGTAGAACACCATATCTTTTGAGTTTTTGCTGGTTGTGAATGAGTCTTTAATATTCTGCCATTTCGGTAGATGTGTGTGTGTGTATTATTTTTTAATAAGGGTGTGTCAGGGAAGACTCATATTTTATATATATATATATGGTTACCAGTATGGTTCTTTGTGGTGAGGAGTTTCTGTTAAAACCTAGTATGTATTGTGTTAGGTTTGTAAGTGGTGGTGTGATTGGTTCATTTTTACAGAAACTGTGTTTTTAGGGATGATTTGCTTTTGTATTAGTTTCTCTGTTTGGGATAGTGTTGAGAGAAGAGATATGTCTGTATGATGATGGCTTGTTAGAGAGTTTGTTGGATTTAAGAATGGGTATGTTAGCTTTTTTCCAGATGGTAGTGATAGCATTGTGTAGCCAGTAGTAGTTGGATAGCTATATGGTCTAGGTGTTTTATATAATGGTTGCATATTTTGTCTGGTCCTGTGGCTGCTGAGTATTTCAAAATTTGGATGTTGGTTTGTGTCTGAGGGTAGGAAGGGGGTTCTGTGTTTGTATTTGGGTGCTTTTTCTTAGTGTTCTTTGTCTTTCTGTTTGTGTGGACGGTTGGTTTGTCAGTGATCTTTGAGTAGTGTTTCATGAAGTTGCTGTATTTTTTGCTATTGTAATAGCTTGTGTGTGGGGTGCATTTTTTTCAGTTATTGTGTATCCTTTTGATTTTCTAAATTTGGGTCCACCCAGTCCTGAATTCTGTTCTTGGAGGGGGCTTTTTCACATTCGAACTGATGCATGAAAGTGTCCTGCACTTTCTTGAATGAGCCTGTCTGGTAGTAATGTTTGACGCAGTATATTCTTTGCTGGAGCTCTCATTGAGATCTAGTTGCGTTCATGGGCATTGCTTCTGTCATGTCCTGCAAAGTAAGGGTGATTAGTAAATGAATGAATGAAGGATATATCACACTCACCCGGTACAATCACATAGAAAAAAATATATACAAAATAACAAGAAAAAGTAGAAAAAAAATTTGGACTTAGAATAAGGTAATGTTTTCAAACATCTACACATATGCAAATGTCCCACTATTACTTTTTGTCATCAAAATTCTCATTCACAACCTGTGGGAGGGAAAAAGATCAGTCTCTGACGAATGACTGACCCCATTGTTAGGGCATTGCCTGTTTTTGTTGCAGATATTTTTGAATAGAATGTAATAGAAGCAGTATTTCCACTTGGCTAGACTGTAGCTCTACATGATAAGTAATGAAACTACTATATTTTATTGTAAAAAAGGTGGTGATGGGAAGTGTCGGCACAGCTAGCTGAGCACTGACAAAAGACTTAAATTTGCTAAATAACCTATTAAAAAATATCTATTCTCCTAAAAGCTAATACTTGAAATAGCCAGCAAAATTAAAGCTTTGTTGGCTACTTAGCTGTGGTTGCATTTAGTTCCATTCAGTATTGTGCAGTTTCCCCACATTAGTGATTGTCTTGCTCTCTTACCAAGGGAAGAAATACTACTAAGTGGTTTTTAAGGGTTTTAAATGAGCATGCTCATCTGATCATTGCCACTTGTATATAGTGAAGTTTTTTTTTTACAGTTTGGTAACACATGTTACATCAATTCTGTCCTACAAGCACTATATTTCTGCAAGCCATTTCGAGAGAAGATTTTAGAATACAAGGCCAAAAATAAACGTACCAAGGAAACACTGCTAGCATGTTTGGCTGATTTATTTTATAGCATTGCCACGCAAAAGAAGAAGGTTGGAACAATTGCACCAAAAAAGTTCATTGCACGGTTTCGAAAAGAAAATGGTAAGTTGTTTAGATTTGGGTTTTCCATTTATTTTTATTACATAAATTGCTAGAGAAATGGTAAAAAAAGGAATGTGTATTTTCATTTGAAAGGGAATATTTGTAGACTTAATTCAATTATACTTGAACTCTAGAGGATAATATTTTTTCCTAATTGAATTATGGGAAGTGCTATTGGCGATATCTCACCATGACAACTATAATTGTGCACTTTAATAGCATCTCTCTTTTTTTTTGTCAAAGCCAATAAAACACTAATCATCAATAGCAAGCACACTTTGTTCTTTTATATTTCCTGTATCATCAACACCGGACTAAACTTGTTTTCTTTATTTAATCTTGTTGGTGCCTTTGCTGCCATGAGATAGCAATCATATCCTAAGCCCCCTTTTTGCTTGAGCAAGGCATAACCTTTGAGAGCTCAGTGTAGCGTTTGAGCTGGTGGTGCCTCTGGTTCTACCCAGGATATCACCCTAGATGGTACTACACCTGAATATTTGTCATAATTCCTCTGCTCCCATAGCATCTAGAGCACTGGGAGTATTAGTTCAAACTTCTTAATGCATGCAGTGTCATATGAACTGTGCCAGTGTACAGGGATAGCTTTAAATCTGAAGAAGGATTCTTCTTTCACAAACCCCCTTTGTTTGAAGCTAGTAGGGCTCTTCTGGGTACTGTCTCTGTCTTCACGACTGAGTTAGTTGCAAACATCGCTCTGTATGGGAAATTACACACTTTGCCGTTTTTGAAACCAAATTGTAACCTATAGCAACTTAGAGCACACTAAGTGCCCTCAAGGTATTGGAAGTTGGTCTGAGGCCATCTTCCGGAGATCCTAAAGCTGCACCCCAAAAAGAGGATAGCACTAAAGGAGCTTCGGCTCCTTCGCCTTCAGCGCATTGTCCAGCCAACAGCGCCAGTAGTTAGGCCTCCAGGAAGCATACAGCCATTTCTGTGAGGGTCTTCTCTTCAAAGAGGGCCACTCGCATCTTCTCCGAGCTAAACCTGGAGGGCATATTCCTTCAATGGAATTGCCATGGACTCCGGGCCAACTGGGAGGAGCTGCGGAGGCTCGTCTCCTCCCGCTCCCCGTTAGCCATCTTTTTGCAGGAGACTATGCTGGGCACATGCCCCTCCACGATGGGATGAGGGCCGGGCAGGAGTATGCGTGATTTAAACCCGGCATGATGTCTCCGTTCTTCTCTTTAGATACCTCCTTTCAGGCAGTAGATGTGCAGCTGCACCTGGATAGGACATATACTGTTATTTCCGCGTACATTCCACCGTCAGCCGACTTGGACGCGGGGGACCTTTGCCGCGTCATGGCACGGTTGCCAAGGCCCTTTGTCTTGCATGAAGATCTAAACGGTAGACACCCCCTCTATGGAGACTACTCGATTAATCCCAGGGGTCAAGTTTTTTCCGACCTGATCGATAGGTCTCCAGAATGTGGATGGAGATAGGTGTCGAATGTCGATGAGTTTACGCATCACTGCCCGAGAACCGCTTCATTTTCCTGCTTCGAACTATCTGTGCTCTCCGGATGCACAGCTCCACCCGAACGACTTCACTGCCGGTGGATTTCGTCCAGCCTCGGCTAGGGTCGGGTATATTTCGATGCACGCCCGCCGCTCTTCTTGGCGGGCATACGTGTCTTCACTTAACGGCAAGATCCCTTTAGCAAATGTGTGGAAGCGAGTCTAGAGGATTGGAGGCAAGTTCTTGCAGGACCCCACTCCCGTTCTCAGGGAGAATAGGAACGCAATCTCGGACCCCGCGTCCGTGGCGGAATCTTTCGCAACCGCTTTCTCGGCATTCTCTAGCCGGGATGCTGCTCCGCCAGCATTTAATGCGCGTCGTGATGTCGCGGAAGGCCGCGAACTGGACTTTACTTCAAGAGGGGAAGAACCCTTCAACGACAGGTTTACTTTGAGTGAGTTGCGTTCCGCTCTCGTTTCGGGCGCGGACACCGCCCCTGGTCCAGACGATGTCCTGTACGCCATGCTTCGACACGTGGATGAGAGAGGCATGGCCTTTCTGTTAAATTTTTTCAACAGGATCTGGGTAGAGGGTATCCTCCCAGATTCCTGGCGAATCCCTACTGTGCTCGGTTTTCGCAAACTGGGGAGAAATCACTCTACCCGGCCGGTTTCCTCAAACTGGGGAGAAATCACTCTACCCCGGCCGGTTTCCGCCCAATCTCTCTAACCTCCTGCGTGTACAAGTTGATGAAGACATTGGTAAATCTTAGATTAGCCTTTCTGGACATGGGAGGCCATCTGGCTTCTGCAAGTTCGACTCCACGTCCGATGCTCTGCTCCGCCTGAAAAAGCCGTCTGCGAGGCTTGGCTTCGTAGACAACATTACGCCACGGTGTTTTTCGATCTGGAGAAGGCCTATGATACCGCATGGCATTGCGGTATCATGGAAACTCTCCACACGATGTGGGCGAGGTGACGCCTCCCAATGTTTATATCTGAATTCTTGCGAGATTGTCGATTCCGCGTACAGGTGGGGAGAGCCCTCTCTGGCACAATGGAGCAGGAAGAGGGTGTCCCGCAGGAAAGTGTCCTCAGTGTCACACTCTTTGCCCTGAGCATTAACGGCATCACCTCGGTGCTGCCGGAAGATGTTCTCGCTAACTCTGGAGCGTCGACTCCAACAGGCATTGAACCGCCTCTCTCGCTATGCTGAAGCGCACAGACTTCGGTAATTCATGGCCAAGACTAAGGTGGTGCATTTCTTCCACCATCCACGGCTCCATCCTGGCCCAGACTTCTTTCTCAACAGGATGCACCTGTAAGTGGTGGACTCGCACTGTTTCCTTGGTCCTGTATTTGACCGATGCCTCACCTGGGATGCTCATATTCGTAGCCTTAGGGTCTCTCGTACCCATGCCATGGATATTTTTCATTCCGTGACGTACTGCGCTTGGGGCGCTGATAGGGCTACTGCCTTACTTTTTTATAGATCCTTTGTTTGTTCCAAGCTCGACTACAGATGCGAGTTTTATGCATCTGCAACCGAACGTCTATTGCAGAAGGTGGACTCGATCCAGCATACCGGCCTTCTCCTGGCGACCGGTGCCTTCCGCACTTCCCCCATTGAGAGCCTACTTGTCGATGCTGGAGAGATGCCACTCGCTCTGCGCCGTGCGCAGTGCATTATTCGCCTTTACGCACGAACCTGGTGCCTCTCTCAGTCTCCAACACCTCTCACTGCATCCACAGCTGGGGAGATGTCACTCGCTCTGCGCCGTGCACAGTGCATTATTCGCCTTTACGCAAGAGAAACGCTAGTCTTACCCTAATAAGCCCTTTGGGTTTAGGGCTAGGAAACTCATTGAAAGCTAGATATAGCTCTCGGACCGGTGGCATCATTGGTTCTGCCTAGGATGCCACCCTGGAGGGTACCACCTTTGAATATTTGTCACCAGGCCTCTGCTCCCAAAGCTTCTACATGGCCAGGAGTATTGCTTTCGGCCTTTTTGGAGCACACTTCGTGTCACGCTGGAACCGTGTCAGTGTATACCGATGGCTCCAGTCCCAAGAGGGGGTTGGTTTCCACCCTGTATCCCGTCTGTTTGAAGTCAGTGGAGCTCTGCCAGACGGCGCGTCTGTCTTCACGGCCGAGCAATCTACCACTTGATACGGGAGATAACGTGTCGTGCCCGGTTCGGAGAATGGATTGTAATTTATAGTGACTCAACAAGCACCCTGAGTGCTCTCGGCGCATTGGAATCTCCGCTTCCCCCGGTTCATGATATTCGTGACGCCACAGTTTTGTCGAGCCGGGTGGATGTCGAAATTATCATCTGCTGACTTCTTGGACATGTAGGAATTGTAGGGAATGAGGGCGCCAAAGAGTCCGCGATGGCTGGGTGACCAGACCAGCGTTTAGCTCTTCCTCACACTGATTACATGGCAGGAATTCGGGCTGTTTGGCAAAGAATATTGGAGACAGTCCCCCCAATGCCGCGACGGCTTCAGGTTGCTTTCTGTCGTCTCCGAATTGGACACACTCGCTGGACGCACTGCAATTTGATGGAGCGCTCGCCTGCGACTTATTATGACGACTGCGTTGTCCTCCCCCACACTGTTCGGCCCATTCTTGTTGAATGTCCCAGTCTGGGTGATCATCGCGCACACACACACACACACACACACACACACACACACACACACACACACACACACACACACACACATATTACCTGTCCCAGTATCGAGACGAGCGGAGTCGCTAACACTTGTCCCTTTTATGCTGGACTGGTTCTTGCAGACATACTTGGGGACTATACTTTTTGGAGGAGCCTGCCTCCTCCACTTTATTTGACTTATTTTGTCGGCCGAATGTTCCTGTGACAGGGAAGCGCACTTCCTTTTTGCCTTTTTTTTTTTAGCCTTAATCTTTTTTTATCCTTGTTATTTGTTATTTACATATCTATTGTCATTTGTTTTATAATATAGCCTAGTCATATGCTGTGGTGAGTACTGCAATTTTGCCCTAATAGTCAGTCTCCAGATGGGCTCCTAAAATCTTTTTAAAAAATCATCTCTTGGATCGCTCTCCTGAACCTTACTATAATGACTGCTTGGTCCCCTAGACTGTACACCAGATTCTTATTGAATGTTCCAGTCTAGGGCATCTTTGTGTGCATCACTTGTCCCAGTACTGCGATAAGCGGAGCCACTTCTACTTATCTCTTGTAATTAGCATGATTTTATGGGCTCCTGATTATGGAGTAATAGTGTCTGTAGGGGGCAGGCTTGCTCCATAGTATTTAAGTTGTTGGGTGCATGTTTGGGCCCCTGAGGGAGTGTCTCTCTTTCCAGTGCTTTTTTTTATCTGCTTGTGTTTCCGGTTTTATATGATTATTCTATTTAGAGGTTATAATTATTTTTCAGCAACTTTGCCCCCTTACAGGCAATTGCCACATGGGTGCTATAAATGTTTAAAAATCATCTATCATTAACATTTCCTTTATCATTGCCCTATCATTCCAAAATCTTGTACAGCTGTTGTCATGAAGAATCACCCATAGCACTTTCATAATTCAAATAAGGGAGAATATATACTAGTTGGCTAGAATGTTTTAGCAGTATTTATTCCCGTCATGTGGGTTTCTATACATTGATTAGTTTGGTTTATCTTGATTAACTACATTTCAGTAAAGTTTGACAACTACATGCAGCATGATGCTCACGAATTCTTTGTGCAGCTCATCGACAGCATCAATGAGACAATATTAGGTGAGTTAAGCAACACAAATTTATTTCCTTCTCATTTGTGTAGGGCCAGTTGTTCATATGAAGCGATTTTGTGCCATATATGTAATTCCTCAAGGATGTAGAAAAACTCCACAACTACACTACTAACCAGTAACCACCCTAGGAACACAGTCATGGTCCGCAAGAGGCAGCGAAGCCTTCGACACCATCCCATGCCATACCCTCATATAAGAAATACTGGTCACCATCTACCATACCAATGACAAAAAATGGAAAGCAAACTTTCTTTCCAAAAAATATGGCAACTGGGACCCCCAAGGTGCCATCCTCCCCTCTACACTCTTCAACTTTTTTAGGCATGGCATACCCCTTCCCATTACCCAAACAGTCTGACTAAACATCTACACGGACTTATCCATTACATCCAAATCCATCTCCGTATCCACAGCCTCCAAAAACCTAGACATATACAACTCCTCCAAAACTTGTTCACTTAAACAGTCTTTACCCCCCCCCCAAAAAAAAAAAAAATTACAACACAATTTTTTTAATCTTGCCATAAAACAATGGCACTATTACCTTCACATCTTGCTCCACGGCCAACTTCTTCACTCAACATACACAAAACATCGCCTCAAAAGTCGTGTCCAAACTCCACATCCTTAAGAACACTAACAAACACCGACTTTGGCCAACACAAAGAAACCTTGACAATCCTGTACACACTTCTTCTGCACAACACAACTATGCATCCCGAGCCTAAGCACCTACCATAACTAAAGACACACAAGATATAAAACAGTGCAAAATAGTGTCCACAGCATTGCAACTGGCTGCACACAAACCACTCCAATACACCACCCTAATTTTGAAGCAAAAATCCTCCAGTAAACTCTCCTGCCCACCCAATTATTAGCTAACCTCCGCCCAACCCCACCCAAAAAGAATACTATAAAACACACACACTCAGTTTACCCGTATAGCACCTTGAAACGAGCTGCAAAATACCTTACTCCTAATCGGCCCCCATCCCCTTGATGTCCAGACAAAACAGCAACCTATATCGCCGAACCAGTTTCACTGGTCCGCCTACGATTAGGAGATCACCCAGCCCTACATGAATACAAAAACATATTAGATCTCGACCCCCTCCCTGCTGCAACCTGAACACATTGCACATCTCATCCTATCCTGCTCCCCTCTTGACTATCCCAGAATCTCATTCAATATAACCTCTACGAAAGACCCCTGGAGAAGACTGCAAGCTGTGGCAGCCTTCCTCAGTGCTCCCGGATTCGATTGAAGAGAGTCGAGGGATTGGGGTGGGGTGCCAAAGTAAGTCCTCCATACTAGATTGTGGTGTGACAGTTTTTTTTTAAGTAGGCGGGCCTCTTCCATATTATCTTGACTTCTTTTTTTAAAATTGTTCGTTGTCCCCATGTATCCCTTCTCTGAGGGGGCCGCCCTCATGGACACGAGTGAGCCGCTTGCTTTTTTCACTTATTTTGCGCTTTAGGTGGTTAAGCTTTCATTGGCTGGTTGTCGCCAGTGGGATCGCCAAAATTATATAAAAAAATTCTCCATGCACATTCATTTGTGTGTCATACTAACTTTACTGTATATTTTTAACAATCCTAACACATCACATTTCAATCTTTCATTTGCTAGCCTAGTGCAGACAAGGCATTGGATTCACAGTATGAACAGACAAAAAAATCTGCCAATTTGGAGCTTACTGCTAATTGCCACTGTGCATATCCACAACACATCACTCATTTGATGCGCCTGCCAAGGGTTATATATCCATTTTTCCATCCTTCATCAATCTCTGTACTGGATTCTATGACCATGATTGAGCTGCTCTCTCTCTCCCTTAGAGAAACAACAAGCTGGTAGGACAAGGAACCAAAATAGCATTCCACATGTCCCACTCATCCCACACGGGGAGGAGTACCACCTGAATGGTGGCGGAAACCCAAACGAGGACCTGAATATGAACCAGCATCACCAACAGCACCATCAACACCAGCATGAAGCTACATGGGTCCACGAAATATTCCAGGCTGTTGTCACACGGGAGCTAAAATGCCTCAACTGTGAAGCTGTAAGTGTTTTTCCTCTATGATTTGAGTAGATGTGGTTGCTAAAGTGGCTCTAAAATCCCTAACACACAATTGTTTTTTGGCAGGTCCGCAGTACAGATGAAGTATTAAATAACCTATCTGTAGAAGTGCATCAAAACACAAGTATTACTCATTGTCTCCGATGCTACTTCTCAACTGAAACAATTAGTGCAGAAAACAAAGTTCAATGTGAAAACTGTTCGTCACTGCAAGAGCACCAGGTGAGGCTTCTAAAGTTTTTTTCAGCAGCTTGACTCAATCCTGTAACTGTTTCACTCTACTCATTCCTGCTTTTTCCTTTTCAGAAGAGGACGAGAGTAAAAAAACTCCCCACGATTCTGGTGCTTCATTTGAAAAGGTTCCAGTATCTGGGCCAATACAACCGTCCTTTGAAGCTTTCCTATCGTGTTGTTTTTCCTCTAGAATTAAGGGTGTTTGACACGGTAGGTTCTTCTATTTTTAATGCTCGGGAGACCCAGCAACCTCACTTAATGTTATCCTGTTCTTGATTAATTCTGGCAGCCTTTGCCCCCTGCATAACCACGACAGACCTTTCGAATGCCGGGGGGAGGGGGCGTTTTGGGGTCAGGTGAGGAAATAATGCTGTCGCTCTTTGCAGAGCGATGATGCGGTGAATTCGGATCGCCTTTATGACCTCGCCTCCGTCGTCGTACACTGCGGTACAGGCATCAACCGCGGCCATTATTTCTCCATTGTTAAGTCCCACCGATTCTGGCTTCTCTTTGATGACGATTTAGTCGATGTGAGTGAAGGTGTAGATGACCATACCATCTTTCAGCTCCTCTCTTAAGAGCAGTGACCTGGGCCAGATAGGGATCACAGACCTGGGTAGCCGATTTCTCGAAGCTTTGCTCCCTCAAACACATCAATGCAAGGGTAGGGGAGCACCAAGGACCACAGGATATAGCCTGTACCGGGTTTTCTCCCTGAGCCCTCAGTGAGTGTATGTTGTGTTGTTGGTGTGTGTGATTGTGTGTAGTAGAGTCTTGCATTGTGTTTATTAGTGCATGGTGGGGGTGTTGCATTCTGGGCAAACATCCAAAGTGCTCACATCCAGCCTTTTCTGGTAGCTCAGAAAGGTCAGGTGATGTCCACATCGTATGTAGCCTGGCCAGGTGGACTCTGTCTTCGTGGGAAAGGTCTTAACTAATATTACTCCATTTTTGTTCACTAAGCTCATGCGACGGCTCACAATTGGATGGCTTATGTTTACCAACCACCAGTTTGATTATCGCCCACAAATTCTCTATTGGTTCAAATCTGGCAAATTCCTGGACCAAGGTCCCAAAAGTTCAATGCTATTGTTAGTGCTCCACTTTCCTTAGATGAGAAGAAGCCGCAGACAAGTATGGATGCTTCCCCTTGGGCACGATACAAGACTCGTGAAAGTGATTCCCTTTTCTCCCAATGAGGGATCTTTCAGAAGCTCCAAACAAGTATAAGGAAGCTTTATCAAACTATCATTTTGCCTGTCTTCAACAGTCCATTTCCTATAAAAGTGGACCCTATACCTAAGGTTCTTCGTGAGATGTTGCTTCTTCGCATCCCTTTCTACTTAAGATCTTTCTTGAAAAGCCTTCGTCTCACTGTGCGCGCTGAAGCATTCACACTTCCTTTCCAATCGTGATCAAGATTGGCACTGGAGGGAACCAGATCCTTGAGGTTGGGACCTTACTAAGAGGCAATATTGGCATTCATTTGAAACTCATGGGCGTACAGAAGACTTCTTCACAGGAGTGTAACCAGTTATTTTAAAGTCATTATTGATCCTCAAGATGGTGCTCCTTGTTGCAATACCCTTAGCATCTATCTCCTTGCATTTCAGGCCTTTGGTGCAGGGCCACATTGGTTGAACCCTTTACTTTGAAAAGAAACATTTCTAGAATTGAAAAAAGATTCCAACAAATATTTTTTACATAAAAAGATTATAATTACACATCATTCATTTTACCCTTTTGATCGAATAGCAAAGTTCTATGTACTGAAAAACCTACAGGAACAGCACTAGTCATGGCCAAAAGTTTGGAGACAAATATATATTTATTTTTTTAGTTTTTGAAATTTATGTGATAGGAATAATTCCAAATACTATTTCTAGAACGTCTGGCTGTTTTGCATGCCGACCGTTTCTGTGATGGTCAGCCGAGTGTGAGACGGCCCTCAAATAGAAGCGTTATGCCTACATGCGCTATAAGTGCAGCCCAAACAGTTTCACCGTTACTGTGGGTGAATTTCATCGAGCTAGGGCTAGTAGAAGCCCCCCCTCCCTCTTGGTAGGCATACGTATCTCACTTACGGGAAGACTCCTCTAACAGATGTGTAGAAGCGAGTCACACTGATTCGGGTCAAGTTCTCGCACGACCCCCTTCCCGCTCTCCAGTAAAATAGGACCGTAATCTCGGACCCTTCGCGACCGCTTTTTCCGCATTCTCTAGCCGGGATGCTGCTCCCCACCTTTCACTGCGGGTCGTGATGTGGAAGGCCGCCAACTGAACGTTATCTTCGGAGGTGGAGAAGCCTTCAACGACAGGTTTACTCTGTGTGAGTTGCGTTCTGCTCTCACTTTGTGCGTGGTCACCGCCCCTGTTCCGGACGATGACCCGTATGTCATGCTTCGACACATAGGTTAGCGAGGCATGGCTTTTGTGTTAAGATTTGTTTAACAGGATCTGGACAGAGGGTATCCTGCCAGATTATTGGCGAATGGCTACTCTGCTCACTTTTCGCAAGCCGGAGAGAGATCGCTCTACTCCGGTCGGTTTCGGCCCTATCTCTCTAACCTCTGACGTGTGCAAGTTGATGGAGAAATGGCTAAATGTTAGCTTAACCCTGGGCAGTGGAGGCCACCTGTCTTCCCCAAGTTCCACTCCACGTAGGATGCTCTGCTCCTACTGGAAAATGCCGTCTGCGAAGCCTTCCTTCGTAGACACCACTACACCGCGGTGTTTTTCGATCTGGAGAAGGCCCATGATACCGCATGGCGATGCAGTGTCGTGGAGACTCTCCACACGATGGCGACGGGACGCCTCCCAATCTTTATCTCGTAATTTTGGGGAGATCGTCGATTCCGTGTATGGATGGGGGAAACCCTCTCTATCCCAATTGAGCAGGAAGAGGGTTTCCCGCAGGGAAGTGTCTCCAGTCGCACACTCATTGTGCTGAACATCAACGGCATCACCTCGGTGCTGCCGGAAGATTTTCTCGCTATGCTCTACGTGGACGACCTTTTGACCTCTTTTGGTGCTTTAGCATCTGCAGCCGATCTCGACGGTGCCTATGCCACCGAGAGAAGCCAATCATACCCTAAGCCCTTTGGGTTTAGGGCTAGGAAACTCCTTCGAGAGCTTGGTGTAGCTCTCGGGATGGTAGCGCCTCTGGTTCTGCCGAGGATGCTACCCTGAAAGGTACCATCTTTGACTATATTGGTTTGGCATTTATAGAGCACACTTCGTGTCACCTTGGAACCGTGCCAGTGTATACTGATGGCTCTAAGTCCCAGGAGAGGGTCTGTTTCCACGCCGTATCCCCTCTGTTTGAAGTCAGCGGGGCTCTACCAGGCGCTGCCTCTGTCTTCACGGCCGAGCTGGTTGCAATACACCACTCGGTTCAGGAGATAACGCATCGTACCCGGTTTGAAGACCGGATTGTGATCTATAGCAGCTCACAAAGTGCCTTGACTAGTCTCCGAAGCATTATCATCTCCACACACCCTCGTTCGCGGTATCCGTGACGCCACGGTCACCTCGAGCCGGGTGGATGTTGAGATTATCTTCTGCTGGATTTCTGGCCATGTGGGAATGATCGCACTGATGAGGGGGCCAAATAGTCCGCGAGGATTATGCTACCAGACTAGCGCTTGGCTCTTCCTCACACTGACTACATGGCAGGAAGATGGGAGACAAGCGAGGGGAATTTAAAGTTCCGTTTCAGGGCGCTTTCTGTCGTCTTCGAATTTGGCATAGTCGCATTGCCATTTGATGCAGCGCTCACTCGCACCTTAGTGCGACGACTACGTTGTCCCCCGGACTGTTCGGCACATTCTTGTTGGATGTCCCATTCTGTGTGGTCTTAGTGCACGTTTCCTGTACCCGTATCAGGACGAGCAAGGTCGCTGGTTTTTGTCCCTTGTACACAGACTTGCGGACTATCTGACTTCTTGGAGGAGCCTGGCCTTGGCCATTTTATTTGGCTTTGTCGTAAGTCGCATGTTCTTGCCCTGCATTAGGCGGTCCTTCCTTCGATGCCGGAGCGTGTTTCCTTTTACTTTTTTACTTATTTTCTTTTTGTTTTTCCTTGTTTCTTTGCTTTTGGTTTGTATTTTGCTTTTGGTTTTTGACTCGCTTCTACACCTCTGTTAGAGGAGTCTTCCCGTAAGTGAGATACGTATGCCCACCAAGAAGAGCGGAGGGGGGGGGAGCATGCTTCGAAACATAGTTGCCCTAGCCCTAGCTCGATGAAATTCACCCACAAAGACAATGAAACCGTTCGGGCGGCGCTTATATCGCATGTAGGCATAGCGCTTCTGTTTGAGGGCCGTCTGCCGTCTCACACTCGGCTGACCACTACACCAGCGGCGACTTGCAAAACCAAAATACAAACCAACTTGGTTGACTTGAATTGAACTCTCTGACCGGGCCTTGGCAAGTTGTGCTTCCCCTCGTTTTCTACGACGATCCTCTCAATCATCTGCCTGACTCCCATAACGGGCACTGTGATGCGTTTTCCTGATCACCCTGCTGACGGGACTCCGGCTCCGTTTCCACTTTAGCCACTCATTCCGCTAACAACTACATTACTGCCCTTCTAGACCTACTCTCCTCATCTCCTTGACCGCACGGGTTTTCCCTGTGTAGCTCGCTACGCATCCTACCTAAATGGGCCGCACGTCCTCCTGGCCCGAGTGGCCGCAACGAAAGTCTGGGGCACTGAGTGTACTTCCACTCTTGCTCCAAGGTTGATGAATTAGGTACTCTTCCCCGGTCCATTTATACACCCTATCCACTACAACTGTCTCTTTCACTGGCCCCCTTTTCCACTACCTTTGGATATCTGCTAACGCTTGCTCTTTTTTCGGATGACGAATAAGATTTTGTAGCACCTCGATGTTGGGCGTGGTGACTCCGACCTCTCCGAATCAGGCCGCCCTGCCGGATACGCCGCTCCGACCTACCTACCACGCCATCGGTACGTTTTGGTCTGGACGGGTGTCCAAGAGTGGTGGTGATGGCTTCAACTGTCCGCCCCAGCGGCATCGGCCGGGACACGGAAGAGGCTACCACTCGTCCGATCCATTGTTGGGGTCAAAGTAGTACCGTCGCGGACATGGGCACTGAACCTACTACTAAGCGGACATGGGCGATTACGACCCCCTCAATCTTGGTGTAGAGGCTTCCCTCTTATCACCCCGACCGATAAAGAGGCTTCCCTTTTATCTCTTTGGAGCCGCCCTTTGGTAGCTCCGCCTCTCATAAGGAGGTGCCCCTCCCTTGTGTAGATCTGCCTTCGTGCGATCACTAGTGGTGGGCCACCTATATTTTCTCAGGGGCCCCCGACTATTCTCCTAGCGTAGAGGTTCCTGGGGTTTCCAACCTTGCCCCCTTATGTAGAGTTGTCTCCGAGGAACTCTCCTCCACTTACGGTAGGTCCCTTTATTTTTTCAAGGGCCCGCCAAGAACACGACGAGGCAGGGGACGCCCCCCATCCTTCCCCTCACGATGGGCATTGCCGCGACACCTTATCGATCCGTTGTTTGTCACGTTGATGGGACAATCCGTTAATAAAGAAAACGGGGGAGGGTCTCTAAACTGGCAAACCTATAAAATAAAAACATTGCCAAGATTATAAAAGACAAAAGAACCCCATAAATTAACGGATTAATGAGCAATTCTGCCCACCTCTGTGACCATCCTCCTAGTCTTTGTTCATTTTTTTTTATGTATTTCGAATTAGCCTCTTGTTTTTTCTCTCTTGTTCCATACCCTCTTCGATGGCCGTCAGAAGGGTACCATAAATTGTTTGTATCCTCTTTTTGGGACCTTTGGATAGCACCCGTTGTCTCTATGATTGTTGTATTGGGTAGAGGCTTCAGGAAGTATTGTGTTTTTGACACCAAACAGCGTTCAAGTGGAACCTTTGATGCCCAGGGGCAGAGGGGCCTGTTCCGCGTCTGAGGTATGGGGATATAGATACCTATCGGCAGGATTCCTTGGAACAGAGTGTGTGTTGTGCTGCGAAAGAAAGAAAGTAGTGTTTTAATTGGCTATGTGTGATGTGAGAGGTGTAAGATCTACCCACCCGAATACAAGGGTGAGCACAGCGCGTCCACCAGTCGGTAGCCAGATCTCTACGAGCGCTGACGTCTGTGTCCGCTCTTGCCGGGATCGAACCCGGTACCGCGACGTTGGGAGACCAACGCCGCATCCACTCGGCTAGCAAGAGCTCTGATGTCGCTTGTTGACTTCTCATATTGCTTTTCCTCACTATTTTGTATTTTTCAGTTTGGGGGCATAAGGGTCTCACACCCTCCAGAACCCAGTGCCCTGAGAGAAACGGGGAGGGGGGTCTAGAGCTCTCGGGTCATCCTTTGCGCCTCTTTTTAAATCTCCCACTTTTCCATTCATCCTCCGTCGTCTCCTATCCCCCGCAAGAGGGGGGAGGGTGTAGCAGGATTATAGTGCCCCTGCCCCAACTGAAACCTGGAGATTTGCACCTTGGTTCCAATGCCTGTAGGAGAACCAGCGTTTTATCTGACTCTGGTGTTGGTCGCGTGCTCCCGCGTCGAGTGGAGACCGGCCTCTCCCCGACGCAGGAGCGTGCTTCCTCCTCCTCTGCTTTTTTGTTTCGGGTCTCGTTTGTTTTTTATTGCCTTTTGTTTTGTTTTTTTTAGTTGTTAATCTAGCCTAGCATTAGGCTATAAGATCATTACGGCGACTTTTGCCCTTGTAGGCAGTCACCAAATGGGCGCTGAAAAGAAAAGAAGCAGAACGGGCTGTTATATGTCTCTCTTTCACTATTTCTTCGCTTCGTCTACCTACACTTGTTTCGTTACAGATTTCTCCTGTTAACGGCCGCGTTGCTATTGTGCTTTACTTTCGAGAAAAATAAAACCTTTATGGTGTTGTGGTATTGGTACTTTGTACTTTGGGGAATTTGGGATGGTTTGCAATTTGCGGACATTTTCGACAACATTGATTTTTTTAACCTTTTTGTTTGACAGAAAATCGACCCGTCGTTAATGGAAGACTTTTACGGGCTAACTTCCGAAATTCAAAAATCCTCTGAAACCGGCTACATTCTTTTCTACCAAGCGAGAGACCCGACGTAGTCTATTCCCATCCTCATAGGCTTATTAATACTTGCATCGATGGCTCAGGCTATGGTCCTAATCAAAACCCACTTGTTGGGGTCTATTTTGTTGTTAATTGTTATTTATTATAGAGGTACTCTTTAAATATGGAGGAGGGGGGGTTATTTGGGGAAAATTCCTTTCGTCATTCATTGATCAGCTCACTGGGTGAAACCAGCTCAAAATCGAGTATCTAAAGTTAGCGTTCGAAGCAGTTTGCATATTTTCCATTATTTTTATTGGCCCAGTCATCTTTGCTTTCATCTTGTGTGGTTTGTTATGGGACCTGGTTAGTGTGTGTATTCTTGTTTGGGATTTTTAGATTGACCCTGTTTCAGCACCTCTTAAGTCGCAGACGCATCACAGCAATTAGTCTTATAACATCGGCTCCGGGCATCGCCTGTAATATCTTCCTTGACTTCATTCCTATCTGATTTTCCCTCCACAATACCCAGAATTTATCGTGAAATAATCGACATTTAATGCCAAATGCCAAAGTGGTCGATTATAATTTGGCTTAAAGCTCAGAAAGTTTTGGTTCTGGAAATGTTTATACCACAAGTAGCCAATCTTTTGTAAGCATTTGCCTTTGTTTCATGAAGGTAGACGCCGCGCTTATTCGTATGAAAATAAAAGGAGGTTTATCAGTAATGTGGCGTTCGTTGACTTACGGGTATGAGGGGGGGTTCTGTGCGTTGCTAAACGACCAACTGTAGGGTTTCCAAGCGGCGATGTATAATTTCCAATGCCGCCTAGCGGGAAATGGATTGGACTCGAATATATTACCTAATTTATATTCCCTGTATGCAAGTTCTTTCCAGGGTTGAAAATTCCGAGATAATCATTTAATTGGAAGCAGTGATTTTGTCGCGTCCGAAATAACCAAAGGCCGCTGGTAAAGAAGAGCTCTTTTAAAGGATCGGAATTCCGAATTGTGGTTGTTCAGAGAAAAAAAAAACTGAGGTGAATTTTCTTGGTCCCGTTCATTTTCAAATTGAAAAGTATTCTAGTTTTTATAAATTGTTTTTATATTTATTTGTAGTTTTAAGTTTAATAAGAACCAAAGCTTTAATATTGCCTACATTGTTGTTAAGTTCAGCATTTGATGCTTTAATGATATTTTAAATATCATAAGACATTAGGAAGTAATTTTACCACCTTTTTCAATTGGTTAATAATTACCCTGGCAGTATGGTCAGAAGAATAAAAAAAAATATATCGGAGTTTGACATTTTGTCCTTGAATAATGACTGATAGCCTCGCTCCTCTTGGATAAGTGGTGTAGCCAAGTTTATTTCAGGTCGAGGCAAATGGGCACGAGGGTTGCAAGATCACTTGTAAATACTGGAATTATTATTTATTTCCTGCGCTGATCAAAGTAACTAATTTTGAATTGTGCCAAACCAGACTTTTAAACGGGAGGGAGGGGGGGGTCAGTTTTTTTTAATATTAGCAATCCTTTATTAAAAGCTGGAAAACTACCCTTTTTTAAAAGTTTGATCTCTTTTCTCAAAAACTTGAAAAACAGACACTTTTTCAGAATTGAAGAGATTTTCAGAAACTATTATTCAGTGAAAAAAAATTGGCGTGCAATATACTCGTATGTTGTCTGGTGGTAATTTGTTGTTGAAACTATTTCCAAATAATCATTGTAACATGCACGACATCCTGGATTGAATTCCGATATGCTTTTTCCCCCGCACATTTATTGGTAGCAACTCCAAGTGGAAATGGACACTTTTCTCAACTATTTTGTACTTTTTTCCTTAAAGTATCGGGGTTTCCAAGTACGTGCCCACCTTGGCCCATCGGTTTTGTACGCGAAGGACCTATTCCTTTTTGCTCCGATCAAAGCCGCACACTCAGCAATACCCTCTGCACATACCGCACTTATTCCCTTGCACCTTACCAACTCGAGTTGATTCCCCGCAAAAGTAATGAAAGCCACTTAGCTCCGGTACATTCGGCCATTGATTGCGGCTCAGTGGTCAATTGAACCCAGCCGCAGTACCTGTCGAGAATCAAATCAATGGCGGAAGCTCTCCGTTTCACCTTTAGACATGAGGGCCATTGTAGCCGGCCTCCCTGGTCACCCCTCGTGCTAAGGAACATTCGCGTAGTAGCACTCCTGTGTCGCCTCCACTGTTAGCGTCCCTTCCCACGCACTCCCAAATCCCCATGGACAGCTTACCCAAGTTACCCATTTCTCTGTGCAAAAGGCAATGAGTAACCTATAAGTCCTTCCCGCTACGTTTCCCCTCCACGCTCGCAGTGTTTTCAGAGGCTTGCCGCGAGAGCGCTCCTGCCTTGTCGTTGGAGCGGACTTCTAAATGGATTTTTATTATACCTCTTCCCTCCTTTATGGTTTCATTGTTGTGTTGTTTGTAGTCATCTACTTCCCTTTTTTTGTCCCTCTCACGTGTGATTGATTGCGCCTGAGCGTATCTGTGTGGGTGGTAGTGTGTGTTTTAGGTTTAAGTCAAGACTTTTGCAGTCCCGGTGCACCGGTTCTGCGTCGTTCAATGGGTGGCCCGCGCTGAGTTGGATGTGGTGGCTGCTTAGCGCGATGGTCTCTGCGCCCTTAAAGGGAAAATCCCGAAGGCGACCTACAGTTTTTAAAACTACGGTGCTGGTTGAGGATTGCACAGGACCCTCCCTTCTTTTGAGGGTGCAAAATCTGACAACGCCGTTGCGTTTGCGAGTTCCGCATTACAGGAGACTGACCTCCCCTAAATAATATAATAGTATATGGAGAAGAATAAGCAAAAAAGTTACTTTGGAGAAGTATTCCAATTCTTATCTTGTGTTTTTTGGAGTACCACCGCTTTTTGGTCCTTGGAACTAAATCCGATATTTCCGTATCCAAACTTGTATTTTTCATGCCGGTGAAGATTTTGATGAACGGTGAGGCGAGTCGCGCCTCAAGTGCCTCCGTAACGATGGAGCCCTGTTAGTGGATGAAATCTCCCCTTCCCAACACGAATTTGTCCCAGCTCTCAGATTACTGTCTCACTTCACCCAACCTTCAGTTAAAGCTGGCTAGCCAGCGGATCATTGACATAAATAGAGAACAGCGAACCGTTGGTGGGATTCTGGTCACCACACCACCGATAATCCTAATATTTGATCATCTGGATCTCCCATCGGATATTAATACTACCATTCAAACCCTATATATCCAATCCTAGGCACTGCTTCAATTCCAATATGTTCCTTCATGTAAGCAATGCGTGCCGCCACCCTCGTGCATGCATGGCTTGCGCGTAGGCCTACTATGGTCATTCCTGCGGCTATCTTCGCTACTGTACCAAATGTGAAGAATCCCATAGTGCATCTTCAAAATGCCGCCCATTTCTTTTTGAAAAAAGTCTTAGACGTCCATGCTTCTACTAAGGTGGATATAAAGGAGTCCGGGAGAAATTCATCTCTTCCGGCCTCAGGTTCTCCGATGTCCTACGTATGGCAGCGGACACTCGCCCACGTAGCCCGTATACTACCTTATCTTTTCTGCCAGCGTTGCGGAATGCACAAACAACACCCTCTGCTGTATCATCCTCGTTTTCTACCCCGACCCGAGTGTGGTTTCCTAGTATAACCCATTCATCTCCGCTTATTGCCTTCCCACCGGTCGAGCGTGTCTAATTTCAGGAAGCCACTCCAAGAATCTGGAGGCCATTCGAGCCTATATTGAATCTATTGAGGTGCTCCGCACTAATGTCATGCATGGGGACTCCTGGCACAAGCGTATGGCCTCTTGACTCTTCCAATCTCTCTAGAAAGCTATCTTCCAAGAAGGGCGAGCAATCACCATCTGTATAAGACGCTCGCTCATAACTAAAGGTCATTTACGCATTTGTGTAAACTGTCGGGCGCGCGCGGTAAAACGTTTACTAATTGTAAGTCTAGAATATGATAGGGAGAGTGCGCAACTCTCCTGGATCTGCCTTCACTACACCGATACTAAAAATCAGCAAGTAAAGATATTTTTGTGCCACAGTATAAAAATTTCAAACAATATGCATCTGTATTTATTTGCGACAGGACTTTTAGCCCGGGCAACACCGGGTACCTATGCTAGTCCTCTATAAAAATTCAAGGTTCCACCTTGGTTGAGTTATAGGGGAGTGCAAGTTTATAGCGACAGCAGTTTATAGGGTTGACCAGTATATGGTGGAGGGGAATTAGGTATCTAACTCCAAAGATGATTTCTTCACTGTGTTATCAGGGTAATCGAAGTAAATAAAGGACGTTGCAAAAATATACTGTATTCTAATATTGGCCTATTAACGGGGCAAGCGGCACTTCAGGAAGTTACTTTGCGGGCGACTAACAGTCTATATATATATTCAACGGGAAGTATTAAATTCTGGAGCGACAAGACTTGGTGACTTTAAAAGGGGGAACGTGAACGCGATAATCTTCTTAAAGATAGTAATCTAATAATCTTAATAATACAAGTATCATTCTAACTGAGCTGCTCCGACTATATATATGCTTATTTTCTAAAGGGCGTGTCCTAGAATCGTCCGTGAGATGAGCTTCAGTATAGTTCATTGTTTTCCACCCCTAAGGTGGAGCTACCAAAAGGTATATATGTCGAATTACTTATATATCCCAAGTTTTATCTATATAACATGATACGTTTGTCGCAGCTTTGTGATGCAATTCCTTTTGATCAATGGGTGTATTTAGCCATGTGCTTGGTAGACTTCCATCTTTTGATAAATTTATTCTGAAACACTAATTGTTTGTTTATGCGTTTTCTTATTGACACAGGTGTCTCTGACCTTTTGCGCGTTCGTATATTCGTGTGTCCCGCCCGCACTTCCAAAGTTCGCTTGCCTTCTATATATGTACATTAATAAATGTATTTCCATCCCTTAATTTTTTGTATTTAAACTCGTAGATGCAAATTAATCTATACATTCTCATTTCCTTACTCCAATTTAAGACATTATTTTATATGTGTAGAGCATGCTGGGATTTAATACTTATTAAATCCCATATAGTGTTTATCGTTGGGCCTATTGAATCCTACAATATGGTGCCAGTAGCCTACCTATTACTTAATCCGATCACTACAGAGTTACACCTTATCCCTTCCTCTTTTCTCCCTACCCCTGTAACTATAACTTCCGCCCACTCCTCTGTCGGAGATTATGTATCCTTCGCTCATAGTGATGTGCCCCATTTCCCCAAAGGTAACAATACCTCCAAGTCTCTTTTAACCATACCATTTTCCTCCGGTCAGGACCATACTCTATCTTCACTTCCCGCTACCCATGTTCCTTTGAAATCATGCGTAACTCTGACTTCCGATCTGCCTTCAGACCTGGGTTTCACAATGCACACCCTCCATCAGGAGTGATGCCCTACCCTCCAGTCTCTACTCTTTCCTCAAGGTCACGACTCACTCACTTTGGTCTGTCTGTCGAAACAAACTTAGTTCTCGCGATACTAGCCCCTGTGCCTCTAAATCGCCATTCTAAAGTTCGTCCTCTTGCACGACACCTGTTCGTGAGGGCTTCTCCAACCCCCATAATATTTCAACCGTGGGCTTTGTGATGGCAGTATTTTTTCAATGAAACTTTCAAAGGGATTATTCACAAATGGGAGGAATTTTCCTCTTTAGTATCTGAAATAGCACCTTGTGTTATTTGTTTGCAGTAAACCAAACTTGGGAACCGTCCTTTCCTAGGTTTCGCTATTTCACCATTTTTAACTCTTTACCACCTGGTGAACACTAACCACTTTTACATAACTCCAGTGCTGCGGACCACTCTTCAAAGCAGTCACAGCCCGTGTTCATCTTATGAATAGATTTTATTTTTTTACGATTTATATCCCCCCAGACGAGCTCCGTTCAATAGTTGTTTTTCAATCTTGTATCTGTTTCCTACCCCCATTTCTAGTTTAGGGGAACTTTAATGCCACCCTCTCCGTATGGGGTGATAGAGTGAGAAACCGTCAAGGCTACCTCTTCAAATCCCTCTTATCAACTAATCGGTTTAAGCATTCTTAACTCTTGTCATTTTACGTCCTCCCACATTCTAACTAATTCTTTCAGTTGAGTTGATCTATCTATTGGCTCCACCGGCTGTATCCTTGATTTGTAGAGGTCGGTTTTTTAAAGGTCGACTGGTCAAAGTTCCACGATCTTTCCTTCACTAGTAAACAAATTGAAGATATTGATGCGGCTATACATTATTTTTCCTGTTTAGTGCTTTACAAGGAGTTAAAAGGAAAGAAGGTACCCTAAGAGATCTTACGGTCCATTCAAAGAGGGTACCTTTGGACTAGCAATCGAGCGGGCACATGGCTGCTCAATTGTGTTGCGTCCCTAAGCGGACACTTTTCAAGACTTTGTCTAGTCTGGACTAGAACTGGTCAACAGATTCACTGTTGACAACTTCCACTGGAAGTGCGTTCCGCTTACCGCAGATATGGTAGGTGAAAAAATTTCCACACAGATTGCGGTTGTAATGCTTCAGTTCAAGTTTGAAGCCGTAATTGCGCGTTCTGTTTTCACTCAGTGTGAAAATATCCCGGTAGTCAACATTGTCGAACCCTCGAAGTATTTTGAAAACTTCGATGAGCTGACCACGCAATCTACGGGTTTCCAGCGAGAACAGATCTAATTTCCTTAGTCTATCCTCATAACTTTTATGTCGGATAGAGGGAATCAGTTTGGTTGCCCTAGCGTTCCAACCTTGCGATGTCCTTTCGAAACGAAGGACTCCAAAATTGTACGGCATACTCCAGGTGCGGCCGAACCAGGGAGTTGTACAGACAAAGTACTATCTCCCTGTTACGGTATCCAAACTGGCGCTTTATGTAGCCTAACATCCTTTGGGCTTTCTTTTCCACCTCAATACACTGTTTCGAGAACTTGAGGTCGCTAGTGATAGTAACCACCAAGTCCTTCTCAGTGTCACTCAATTCAAGAGTAGTGCCCTTAAGGATATAATGAGATTGGGGGTTTCTGTGGCCGATATGCATTACTTTGCATTTCCCCACGTTAAAAGGCATTTGCCACGTGTCCGACCACTCCCCAATCTTCCCAAGATCTTCCTGCAGGCGGGCAGTATTTCCATCCTTTGCAACGTTCATACCAAGCTTGGTATCGTCGGCAAATTTGGAAATCTTGGCAACCATGTCACCGTCCATGTCGTTGACGTAGAGGATGAATAGTAGTGGCCCCAGGACAGAACCTTGAGGCACCCACTCAGAAGCCTGTCCATTCACCACCACCCGTTGCCGTCTGCCACTTAGCCAGTTCTCGATCCAGCCGGCTACTTTTCCGTCTATGCCCAGCGCTCACACTTTCCGGAGAAGGCGGCGGTGTGGTACCTTATCAAAGGCTTTCTGAAAGTCTAAGTAAACCACATCCACCGCCTTGTCCCGATCGTGCACACTGAACACGAAGTGGAAGAATTCCACAAGGTTCGTCAGGCATTACCGTGGCCTTCGGAAGCCGTGCTGGGAACTCCTCAGTAGCAGGTGTGACTCTAAATACGACGTCATTTTGTCCACCATCATGCTTTCCATGAGTTTACCCACTATCGAAGTCAGACTGATAGGTCGGTAGTTCGACGGTTGGTTACGGTCTCCTTTCTTGAAGATAGGAGTCACCTCCACCTCACGCCAGTCTCTAGGAACGCATTTGGTCCGGATTGACATGTTGAAGATTGCGCTCAGGTGTCGTGACACTTGATCGCGCACTTGTTTCAACACTTTAGGTAGAAACCCATCCGGGCCAGGTGAGTTATTCGTCATTAGGTCACTGATCTTTTTGATTTCAACTTCGGTGAAGTCCATATCCTCCAGCTTTTCCCCCGAGCATGAATCCGTCGGCTTGGGGATGGGACCACATTCTTCAGTAAACACTGAAGAGAAGTAGTCGTTGAGGAGGTTAGCATTTTCTGCATCTGAATGCTTTAATGTCCCCTCCTCATTCCTCAAAGGGCCAATCGTTCGACGGATTGGTTTACGGCTGTTTACATATCCAAAGAACTCCTTGGGATTCTCTTTACAGAGTCTCGCCACTCGGAGTTCCTCAGACCGCTTAGCCGCCCTTATGCTGGACTTCACTCTCCTGGCTAGCCTCCGGTATTCGTCAAAGTCACCCGAGATCTTCGATTGCAGGTACACAGTTCTCTTCTCCTTAAGCAGTTGGCCGATTTCTCGATTAAACCACTTTGGTTGAACAGAAGACCGACGGGGGCCTTTCAGAGGGAAATGTTGGTCGTTGATACCATCTACCGTAGAGTCCTCCCTAAAGGGTTCCGCTTTAGGGTGCAGAGTCCGCAGTTCCTGGTATTTGGTCGCGTCGGGGTAGAACATCAGTCCCATTGCGGAATGCTGATTGCACTCGTGTGGTGGCGGCCTATAAAAAGGCTCATGCGCGGCTTTGAGTTAACCCAACCACTCAGAGCTTTACATCAGGCACGCATTGACTCCTGGAGGGTAAGTGTCTTCCGCCCCATCTTCAGGTCCGGTGTGGAAGAGAATTATCAAAATCAGGTGTCGGTATGCCGGTCACTCCTGCCAGCGTTGAGCAGCCCTATAGATATTTGTTCACTAACGACGAGGTGCGTTCGGCCATGTATTTGTGCCGTTCCACGTCCTCTGGCCTATTCAATATCCCAGTACAGAATCACTCCTACTAGAAATTTTGAAGTTGATTTGGATCTAGGGATTCTTTCGTATTGGAGAACGACGGTGGTCCTGCCATTTCTGAAACAGGGTAGAGACCACTAGTCTCGTTTCCATTATAGACCAATAATCATCACTAGCTGTCCTAAGTTATTTGGGAAAATGTTGAATGCTTGCTTGCAGTGGTTTCTGGAATGCCATGGCCTCCTAACTCCATACCACTGTGGCTTCCGTAAGAAACAGAGTAAGACAGATTTTTTTTGTCCGTATGGAGGGTACCCTCTTTGAGGTCTATTGCTGTGGGTGCCACGTGATGGCTGCATTCTTCGATATTGAGAAGGCCTATGAGACCAGGTGACGCTATAGAGTCAGTGTATTAAGGGTTACTTTATTCACTATTGTGATAAATAGACTGGTATACTCGTTGCCGGAAGGAGTGTATGCAATCTTATTTGTAAAGCTCTTATTTTCAATGGTCCCCCTCATGTCCGGCATCCGGAGCCCGCCGGCTCCAGTTGGTCGTTGATATCATCTACCGTAGAGTCCTCCCTAAAGGGTTCCGCTTCTCTGCCTCAAAGACGAAGGCGATGCATTTTCATCTAATGGCGGCTTCCCTTTTTTTACTTGGTGCGGGGCAAAAAGTCCCCCTCGCTTCATTTTCGATTTTACTTAGGCTATGTTGAGGCATGTCATTTGCTTATTGCCTCAGGGCGATCTTTTTAATCTGTTTATCGCCTTTATTTTAACCTTACCACCTTTTGTATTTTAGGTCACTCTCTAAATTCATAGCTCCGAATAGCCAGCCTATCGCGAAATCCCGCGGCCTCCACAGGGGATACCCGTTTAGCCTGTTTCACTTAGCAACCTGAAAAGCTGTACGTCCTCCCGGCCTGAGTGCAAATTAGGGAAGCCTATCAGAAAACAAACATTGGAACCTCTATAAACAATGTCCACAGGTTGCAAGAGACTAGAACTTGAGGGATCTTGGGCGTTGGAGCTCGATTAATTGGAAGATCAGTTTTACCTCAATAACCCCTGTCCTCTGAGGCCGTTGTTGCTGCCAAAACAACGAAAAGTCCGGTCCCTTTTTTGAGTCTGCCACAACAATCTTGGCCGTCATGTCAAGGATTGGTAAGATTTATCACGGAAATCTGCTCTGGCGCTCATTGGGACATGCGCCCCTAGGAAATAGTCGGGCCAATGGGCAATTTCTGGTCGCTACACAGGTATGAGCACCAATATTTAATGCACCCAGGGGAGTCCTGTAAAGTGCGAAAACCCAAGCTGGTATATGAGGGAGCTCCTGGAGCGTGGATATAGCCAGCCCCACTTTTTTTATCAGTCGGCAGAAATTTCTCTTATTCACTTTTTATCCAAATACTTCATTTGCTTAATTTTTAAACTGTCTGGATCGCATTACTAATGAAGTAAGCCTGTCTGTCTACTCACCATTAATGCATGTCTTTCTAAGTGGGTCCGAATCTGCACTTTCCTGACCGTAAAATTTGTTCCGTTGGCTTCAAAAGCACCTTTCGGCCCAAGCATTTTCGTTCTTAATTTTTCTCATTCCTGTTTATTTCATCTAACCGTTTTCCTCTTATCGAATTAACTATCGCAACAAAGGCGAAAAATTAATACAAGTAGGGAGGATTAATATATAGAAAAGGTGAAGAGACAATTTACTGTTTACAAACCATGGACATGAATAACAATAAATAGGACATAGTGGATGTGAGGAATAAAAAAGACGTCACTTCCTTCTCCTAAAAAAAGGCCAGCCGAGGAAGGAATTAGAAAACTCCTCTGCCTTGCGTGTATTCTGATGGGAATGTGAGGCGATGGGTACCAGTGCCAACCCAGCGGGGCAGAGTGCCGGCGTTCGGAATGATGTTCCACGACAGGTACAACGTCACGTTTTTGTGACCACTGAGAAAGAGAAAATAAAAGAAAACAAACACATATTAGCTTAGGCACAAGTTTGGGGTCGAGAAGTGATACCAGAGAAAACACTAACCTTTATTCAAATGCAAAAAATGTGCAGGGTCCCGAACGGGAGATCATTTGGTTAATCACAGAGAGGATTTTTAGTTCAGGAATTATTTTGTTTTGGCAATAACATCATACCTATTCGGCCTATTATAACGAAATTTGAAACCCTTATGTTGTTTTACATTCTATTTCGAATGATATAATTGACAAGGTCCTCCCAAGTTAATCCGGGAATTATTGACATTTTTAAGCTCATATGGTCATAAATCAGAATAAATGATGGCATGCGACTTTTTGATCAGCAGACCTTTTTTTTATAGGGTTTATCTGATAACTGCCTCAGAGGGCATAAGTAACCACAATGAGATTAAAAACAATAATAAACTAAAACAAATCAAACAATTTAAAAAAAGGAAGGTCTGCTGATGTGGCGGAGGAAGGCCCGCCTCCCCTCCAGTACCCGAGCAAGCACACTAACACACAAAACAAAGGTCAGATAAAATGAAAAAGGCCATATCACACACACTAGGATACTCAACAAGAATGTGCAAAACAATCGTTGCAGTAACGTGCTCCATCTCGCCAGCTGAAACCGTTGCGGGCCTTGTGGGGTTGGTCCATGGGAACAGTCGCGGCGCAATGACGCGCAACTTTAAGTTCCCCTCGACCGTCTCCCATTTTAATAACCAGGCGAAATGAGACAATCTGCAGCATGAACGGCCAAGATTTCCGTTTCCAGGAGATACACACCAAAAAGGTTTGAAGAAGCGTGGAGACACTTAGACACGATTGGTAAGCCCCAATTTGCACGTCTACATGAGCGATTCCTATGGCTGAAACGGTGGCAGCAGTAGCACCTCCACGGAGTGACAAGAATGCCTTCACGCAGTAGCGATACAAACCAACACACACTGACTCAGGAAGCCTATCAAGGTCGAAGGTGACGAAGAGTGTATGGTAGGCTCGAGGCCCATCCCTGTTTTCTCATCACACTTTCAACCATGACTGCCCAGAGGTCGGTCAGCTCTCATTTGTTGTCTTCTAAGTAGTCTACGAGTTCCTTCGCATAAACCACTCCTTTCGCGAAGTTCATGGTAGAGTGCGCGTCACAAACGAATTTCCAAGAATTGACACACACAAAAAGAGAAAGGTTAAAAACACAATAAAGCAAAGTGCTGCAAGATCACAGTCAAATACTTACAGAAGTCCATTTCCATCATCCCAGAAGTAGTATTTAAGGGGCTCATTTTTGACAGTGATGATCGCATTATCCCCACGTTGTATTATTTTGTCCCAGAGTACAATCTGTGAGGGAGTTGCAGTTTACAGATGAAACCACAATGTGAAAGTTAGGTTTCAATGAGGCATGCAATTTATTATACCATCAAGGAATGAGTGAGCATCTAGTAGTCTTCAATCCTCAACTATAACCATCTACCTACAAGAGGTTGACCGACATCAACCACTAAAAATACCCCCCGATCCTTCACCTCTCTAATACTCTTATGAAAACAAAGCTAACCATCCTTTATGGCCTGGAGTCTAGCAATTTTATTGAAGGAATATGCCCTCCAGACCTAGTTCGGAGGAGATGCAGGGGCCCTTTTCAAAGGGAAAGATCCTCATGGAAATGGTAGTATGCTTGCCAGATGGAGAACTCCAGGGGCTGTTGGTAGCACGAGGCTAAATCTTTGGCAGTCGGGGTCCTTCATAGGAGGGTCATGCATCTCTGAGTCACCCAGTCCAGCCTTGGGTGTGGGAGTACAAACCCTGAGGATGGTCTCATGACCACCTTTCGGGAGGGGGGTTTGCCTCATGTGAGTATAACAGTGGACGTATGCTGCCGTTTTACCTTAAAGGAAACTGTCACACCCTGGTTTCCGCTGTGACTGGGTGTGAGCCCTTTGAACTAGGAGAGCAGGATGGGGGGGGGGGCACAGAGGGTAAAAACCCACATAAGGGTTAATTGGTGTGGGGGTGACCATGCATGTAGGTATGAAGGAGCCAGGAACAGAGGGCGCCATAGGACATCCTAGGTCGCACCAGGACCAAGTTATTAGCCTCATGAAAAATGATTTGGCCCACAGCCTAAATGATCAGGACAACCATCTCCAGGAGATGAGCCACACATTGCTTTGAGGAAGCAGGGTGAGACTTAGTATTGGTCATAGTGAAAAGAGGCTTCTCTTGGCTGGACATCCATAATACATATCTAAGAGATTGCATGTAATTCACTGCATTTTGGGATCTTTCTGCTACTTCAGAAGCTTCTAAACACAGGTTATTTTCAATAGATATTTGAACATCAGAAGGCCCAGACTGACCAGGTCATGAGTGCAGTAATGTTTTTCACTTCTTTTTATAATCATCATTACTAACTCTATAATTTAAGAAGGCCATTTTTTTGAGTATTTGAATAATAATTTCATCTTAGTTTGGTTATGACTTACGTGTTTTTTTTTTTATCAAAGTTCAGAAATAAATATAAGTTTCAAAGTTTTGTGAATTTTTTAAAAAACAAAGAATTACAAATGGTGCAGTTCAGAAAATTTATTTTTATATATCCTTTTTAATTAAAATTATTATAATTGGTGAAATTCAGAAAATTTATAAAAATTTAACCATGGCTACTTTTTTTTTAGGTTTTAAATTTTAACTTAGTAGGGAAGCACAAGTAAATAGTGAATTTGAAAAATCATTTGAACAATCAATCAATGATTTATTTTTAAAAATTCAAGGACCATCTACCTTTTCATCAAATTCAAGGGCTTTTCAAGGACTTCAAGGAAAGTAGACACCCTTAAGATATAGAGCAGTAGATACACCTGCAGCGGCTTGGGCTAGGAGAGTATCCTACACCTGATATCCTTTTGCAAGTTAAATAACAAGGGTGAAGAATTTACAAATAGTGAATTGGGTAGGAAACAAGTTATCTAATTTAGTAAAGTAAGCTGCATGTACGCACTGTGAAGGTAAATCTTCATTGCTATGGTAACTGCTTACCTGATTTACTTTGTTGGCTCGACTCTCATATTCAGCAGTCAAGTAGAGAAACAGTTGTTTTACATTCCAATTGAATAATGGCTGCAAGTCAGATGTTATATTGAATTTCAGGGTACCAAGGTCATTTTTATCTCTGGAGACAATATAATCTGGTACATTCTTCCTGAAAATAAAAGGTGAGAAAAATTACAACTCCTGTATGCTGGGCAGGTAAACTGTGCACCCAAAAGTTCTATCCTGCAACTGCTATTGTTCTAATGGCCTGAAGCTGTCATGGACCATATAGTCATACCAGTTAATGAGTCAATGCATGAACCAAGTAAGGTTGTGGAATGTGAGGGCTATAGAATACCATCCAAAAAGATATGAATGCCTATATTTCCTACACATCTTATGTTCATCTCTTTACCTCCAGGGATCCTGTTCATGCTTTAAACAAAAAGTTAATTCTATAACTTCTACCATACATTTCTTCCATGGAAGACTTTGCACCTATAGATATTCACTTATTTTATCACCGTAATGCCTTATTGGCAGTATATATGGATATAGCCTAGCCACATCTCAAGTCCCATCTTTTGCAGTCTCAGTTAACTTGCCTTTATCTTTTTTTTTCTTTTTATCTCATCTGGCAACTGCCTTCTAGGGCATAAGTAGCCACACTCATCCTAGCCTAAATCTAGTCTTTGCCTTCATCTATGCAACTCACTCTTCATACCTGCTACACCCCATTTCTCCCCTTAAGACTTCCACTGCTACATAGGAATTGGCTCCTAGTGCCATTTTGCTTGGGTTTTTTTTTCATTCAACTTCCACCTGTGTCACTTTATACAGATTTCATAACTATTCAAACTTCTTGGGGCTCCTATCGCTTTCCACAACTCTCTTATCATCCTGAATTTGTTAGCCCGCTTAGTGCCAGGTTTTGCAGCATATCCAACAGAAGTATGGCCATTAATCATTTCATTAATTTTGTGGATCCGGAAACATTGGCTAACACTAATAATATTGAACATCTGCGGCATACAACAAAAACAAAAGGGTGCTGCTTTAATGTATGATGGGCGGTCAATAAGTTTTGCGAATCAGTAGGGCAAAACAGAGGAAGGGGGATGTCAGTTTTGGGGGGTATTAGGACAAGTTATGACAAGTCAGGACCTGCAGCCGTACGCTCCTACCTCGTCTATTTAAGAAGCAGTAGCTGATCGCAGATCGTCAGTCACAAATTTTTCAACAATGGAGAAGGTTGAGCACCCCGCAGTGATCAAATTTTTGAACAAGGAAGGCAAGAATGCAAAAGAGATCCATGAATGCATGGTTGCAGTGTACACGGACTGACACCGCCCCTCCCTATGCAAACATTGCTCGCTGGAATAGGGAGTTCTGCCATGGTTGTGAATCCCTTGAAGATGACCCACATCAGACGTGACCAACAAGGCCAATGTGGCCCGTGTGGAGAGGATGATCCTCAAAAATCGATGGGTATAAGTCGAAGAAATTGAGCGAGAACTTGGAATATCACATGGAGCTCAACCATCTCCCCTACAGTCCAGATCTGGCCCCTAGCGACTACTTTTTTTATTCGGCCAGCTTAAGGCTGCACTGCGTGGACGCCGGTTTGGGGACAATGAAGATGTCCAGCTCACCGTCCAGGAGTGGATTGAACAGCAGTTGGGAGATTTCTGGTTGTCGGGAATTTGAAGCCTCAGGGACAAGTGGTGCAAGTGCATTGAAGTCGAGGGTAGTTATATTGAAAAATAATAAAACACTTTTCCTCATATCTGAATTGCAAAACTTATTGACCGCCCCTGGTAGGTCCTTCCTTTGCATATCATCATCATCACACTATAATTTAAGAAGGGGATTTTTTTGAGTATTTGAATAATAATTTCATTTTAGTTTGGTTATGATTATGTTTTTTTATCATAGTTATTTCTAATAATTCTTTTATAATATAAAAAAAAAATGGTGAAGTTCAGAAATAAGTATAAGTATCAAAAATTTTTAAAACCCAAAGAATTACAAATGGTTAAGTTCAGAAGATTTATTTTTATATATCTTCTTCTATAACTCTATATTTTAGCAATGTGATATTTTGAAAGGGAAGAATTTAGTTTAGGAGTTCCTTTTTAAAATTATTATAATGGCGAAGTTCAGAAAATTTATAAAAATTTAACCGTGGCCATTTTATTATAGATTTTTAAAATTTCATCTTATTAGCGGAGCACAAGCTCCACCCTTAGGGGGAAGTGGTGAAGCCATTGCCTATTATCTCTATTAGGTAAATATAACAAATTATTTTTTAGTAAAAAAATTTAGACTTCTTCAAATCTGCTTCTTTAAAATTTAAATAGGCTTTCAACCAAAGTGATATTGCTTCACTGAAATCATGGGATATTAAAATTGCATTTCCCTACAAGGAAGGGCAAAAGAGTGTCAGACTTTTTATGGGTGTTTTGTTTATAAGGGAAGGTCTTTTTAATGCTTTCCTAATCACTTTAATAGATTTATATCGCCCTAAATAATGTTTAGAGCTTTTCTTTTTTTTACAATGTAAACAGGAAAAAGCATGATGCCTCACAAATTTAAATTAAAAGCAAAAAAACAATAATAGAATATCCTTGTGCACTGAATAAAAGGCTTGTATTTAAAATAAAAATGCAGAAAAGTAACTGAGTCTATATTCTGAAGTATTTTTTTAAAAATTACCCCAAAATGCTAAAATCTAGCCCCCCAAAAAAGCTAAAAGATTTGTGGCATTCTCCTTGAAAATTACCCAAGTTATTTGGAGGAGATCTTCAGGACCAGATTTCCAACATGATGTATGAATACAGAGTAATACTCCAGAAAGGGAAAGTGCAGTTGGTTGCTTTAATACTCCAGAAAGGGAAAGTGCAGTTGGTTGCTTTAAGACTCCAGAAAGAGAAAGTGTGGTTGGTTGCTTTCAACCTTTTGTCCCATATTGATGTCTGTTTTACCAATAGGTTTCATTTATTGTGGGTGTTATAAATATCTCTATATTTTTAAAAATATGCAAATGTTATAGAGTGTATATCTAAGATATACACTATATAACATTTTCACTAATTAAGGTGGATAAATTTTAATTATAATAAAAAATAGATTGACACCCATCTTAAAAGCATCATCATCAAGACTCGTCAAAATCCAAATCAATCGTAATATACAATAATAAAAAACTGCATCCACAGGAATGAGTCCAGAATACCTTCCCATATAATCATCTAATCTGCGTTTGAATACATTCAAGTTTGGACTGTCTACCGTCTCATATGGCAAACTATTCCAATAATCTACCACTCTATTTGTGAAAAAATATTTTCTAACATCCAACCTGCACCTCTGTTTTTGAACTTTTAAGTGGTGACCCCTAGTCCTATTACTACCTTCCAACTTAAATAACTTGCTAAAATCCAACTTATCCATCCCAAAACAGATTATAAAAATCTCACAATCATATCTTCCCTCACACATCTTCTATAAATTAACAACTTGCTCTATCCCTTCTTATCATATTTTCCCAGTCCACAGAATTTAAATTAAAGTCGCCATGAATAATTGTAGCTACTTCACATCCTTTCTTTATTTCCCTGATCATTAGCTCATCAATACAGTCTGTCTGTCCGGGTGGTCTGTAAAAGGCTCTCAAGTGTATTATCCTATTTTTACTGACCCTAATATCTATCTACAGTGACTCAACTTCTTGCTTTATAGAATTATTTAGATTTGAAGAAATGCTATTTCTGATATAAATAATCAACCCATCACCAGTCCTATCTCTCCTTTGACTAATGTACATATCATAACCTGAAGTTCAAATTCACTCACGTTGTCATTAAATTTATTTTCATTAACCCATGATTCTATTACACATATATCTATATCTTCATCAATAATATAACTAAATAACTCATCTTTCTTATTTCTAAGACTACGAGCATTGGTATAAAGACAACTCAGCCCTCCTATCCCTGAAGCACCTCTTTTAGAATGTATACATTCCACTCTATTTCCTCTGCATCTCTTTCCTTTCCCTGCCCCACCCTGTACTCTTTATATTTCCATGACTACTATCAGTAACTAGTTTCCCACCTGCAAAGATCCAATGACACTATCTAACTCCTGCCACAACACCAACTCCAGCCCAGCTTAGATGGAGTCCATCCAATGCATACAATGCCTTATTCCCATAAAACCCATTCCAAACATCTACAAACACTAATCCCGACTCCTCACACAGGCCTTTAACATACTCATTCAGTCCAATTGCATGAGACAACCATTCCACCCCTACATCCAATCTCGGAAGCAAACACAGATTTGTAGAAGGTAGGCAGGCTAATGGAAGTGCTTTAGGGTTAAATTACTTGAGTAGTGATAGTGGTCAGGGAAATACAAGAGTACAGGGTCGGGGAAGGAGAGAAAAGAGATGCAGAGGAGATAGGCCCTCAGGTGCTTCAAGGATAGGTTGGCTGAGTTGTCTTTACACAAATGTTCATAGTCTTAGAAATAAGAGGGATGAATTATTTAGTTATATCATTCATGAAGATATAGATATAATATGTATAGTTGAATCATGGGTTAATGAAAATATATTTAATGATAAATGTCAGTGAATTTGAACTAGAAGGTTATACTATGTACATTAGTCAAAGGAGAGATAGGACTGGTGGTGGGTTGATTATTTATATCAGAAATAGCATTTCTTCAAATCTAAATAACTCTATAAAGCAAGGAGAAGGTGAATCATTATGGATAGATATTAAGGTTGGTAAAAATAGGAAAATACACTTGGGAGCTTTTTATAGACCACCAGGACAGACTGATTGTATCAATGAGTTAATGATTAGGGAAATAAGTAAAGGATGCAAAGAAGATACAGTTATTCTTGGTGACTTTAATTTAACTTCTGTAGACAGGGAAAATAGGATAGGAAGAGATAGAGCAAGTTGTAAGTTTATGGAGTGTTTTGAGGATAACTTTTGACTCAATTTGTTAATAAGTCAACAAGGGGTGCCAATATATTAGATCTAATTCTTTCAAATGATGATCACTTGGTTCAAGGATTGAGTGTAGGAGAATCATTGGGAAGCAGTGATCATCAGATGGTTCGGTTTAATTTGCAAATAGTTAAGGGTAGCATGACAAACTCCACAAAAATTCCAAATTTTTATAGGGGAGATTACGATAAATTATGCAACATTCTAAATCAGATTAGGTGGAATATAGAATTCCATGGAAAGAATACTTACGATAGGTGGGATATTTTTATGACTATATTAAACATGGTTCAGGAACAGTGTATTCCAATGAAGTCTATTAGGAAGAAATGTAGGAAACCATTATGGTGGAATCAAGAGATAGCTAATAAAGATTCAGAGAAAAAAAGGTCATAACAGAGATTAAAAAGTGAGAGTAGTTTAGATAATTTAAACCATTATAGGTCAACCAGAAATGAACTAAATAAGATTATTAAGAAGACCAAAAAGACAACAGAAATTAATTTAGCTAAAAATAATAATAAATATCAAAAACATTTCTTTAGCTATTATAGAATCAATAATAAATCTAACAGTGATAAAATAGGGCCTATTAAATATAAAGGGGTTTTGAAAGAATCTGATGAGGAAATAGTAAAGGTTGCTTCAGTATTCACAGAAGAGAAACCAGATAGATTAATTGATGATAATTCTAGGTTAAGGGAAGTAGTGATAAATTCTATTAATGTAGACAGAGAAGAAATTAAAGGGCTTATAATGGAGTTAAATACTAGTAAGGCATCTGGCCCTGACAACATTCATTCTAGGATACTCAAAAGTGTAGAAAGTATTGCGGTAGCTCTTGAGAAGATATTTATTAGATCACTAGTCTGGAGAAATACCAAATGATTGGAAATTGGCAAATATAGTGCCAATTTTTAAAAAGGCAAATAACTTTAGACCGGTAAGCTTAACTTCTATAATCTGTAAAATTCTTGAGAAGATAGTTAAAAAGGAAATTTCTGATCATCTAGAGAGTAGCAGGTTAATTAATGATGCTCAACATAGTTTTAGAAAAGGTAGATCATGTTTAACTAATTTACTGGATAAATTTTGGTTTAATCAAGAATTGAAATACAATTACAAGGCAAAGATAATCCACCACACGCTGCCACAAGTTGATAATATAGATCTTGAGTCACAGGCATAAGCCTCTTCCATGAAGTCTTCTGTAAGTATGTAACTAAAGAATTAGATAGGGGTGAGAAAGTTGATGTGATCAACTTAGATTTGAGCAAAGCTTTTGATAAGGTTCTACATAGAAGACTAGTTTATAAATTAAAGCTGCATGGGATATGTGGGAACGTTTTAAATTGGATAACTGAATGGCTGAAAAATAGGAAACAGAGAGTTGTACTGAATGGAGTGAGGTCAGAGTGGAGGAATGTTATTAGTGGCATACCTCAGGGATCAGTTTTAGGCCCTTTATTATTTATAATCTATGTAAATGATCTTGGGCAAGGTGTAAATAGCAAAGTGTCAATTTTTGCTGATGACACTAAATTGGCAGCTGTAGTCAAAGAGGTTGAGGGTAGCTGTAAAGTGCAGGGTGACTTAAATAAGTTGTTAGCTTGAGCTCAGAAGTGGCAGATGACTTTTAACCTTAATAAATGCAGTTATTAACATGGGAAGAGATAATAGGGAATTTAGCTATGAGATGGATAGGTATTGGCTTAATTCAGTTGAAGATGAGAAGGACTT
Organism: Ceratothoa steindachneri; assembly: GCA_963969495.1. Taxonomy (NCBI): domain Eukaryota; kingdom Metazoa; phylum Arthropoda; class Malacostraca; order Isopoda; family Cymothoidae; genus Ceratothoa; species Ceratothoa steindachneri. Next base: position 44,262,008 of record OZ018317.1, read on the forward strand.
AGGAGTAGTAGTAGATAGGTCACTGAAGTTTTCAAAGCAGTGTATTGAGGCAAAAAATAGAGCAAATAGGGTGCTAGGTTACATTAAAAGGAATGTTAGCTACAAGAGTAAGGAGGTTATCCTTAAACTATATAACTCTTATGTCAGGCCACATTTAGAGTACTGTATACAAGCATGGTCACCACATTTTAGACATGATATAAACTTGTTAGAATCAGTACAAAGGAGGGCAACAAAAATAATACCATCCCTGAAGCACCTTGAATATGAAGATAGACTGAGGGTATTAAATATGTTCTCATTTGAAAGAAGGTGTGTGAGGGCAGATATGATTGAGCTTTTTAAAATCTTTTCTGGGATGGATAAATTGGATTTCAGCAAGTTATTTGAGCTGGAAGGTAGTAATAGAACTAGAGGTCACCACTTAAAGATTAAAAAACAAAGGTGCAGACTGGATGTTAGAAAATATTTTTTTCACTAACAGAGTGGTGGATTATTGGAATAGTTTGCCACCTGAGACTGTAGACAGCCCAAACTTAAATGTTTTCAAGCGCAGATTGGATGATTATATGGAGATGGAGAGTTAACTCTTACTTTTTGGTATGAGGGTATGTTTCTTGACTCATTCCTGTGGATGCAGTTTCTTTTATTGTATATTTTATTGTATGGCAAAAGCCATACTGAGAAACTTTTCAAAATACAATAAAAAATTTCTTTAGTATTATGTCTAATACTCAAAGTTAACTATCTTCCGAACTTAAATATATTACACCAAAAAATAAAAAACATTATTGAATAGAGAGCTCCCCGAGAACATGTCTGATCGCTACCCACAAAGGTAAACATGTAGATTGGCGGCTCGGCAGAAAAAGTGGATTTTTGCTTGTTTATATTTCATTCACCCCTGCCTGAATGTTCATGCGCGTTAGAGTCCTATTTGAAATATACCTAGCACCATTTTTTTAAGAAAAATGCCCTAAACTAACCAAACAAAAAACGCTATACTGGAGGGATGGTGCCCCCTAGACCCCCCAATTGATTGAAACTCATGAACATCATAGGGTAGTCCCCCCCTCCCTTATGTTTACCCCCATATGAGCTGTCCCCTTAAATTTACTCAAAAAATGTGAAACATATTAGAATATAGAAAAAAATAGTTTATATCCCACCATTCAAGCCACCAATCTACATACATTTTGTGGGTGGGTTTTGATAGATGTAGATGACCTTTGATAGGCCCTAGTGGCTTTTATCATCCATGAAATTTTGTTATGTTATGTTAAATAGAGCTTCTGATTGGTCATTGATGGAACTGAATACAGATCTGTGAATGGCCAGTGCGATAGCAAAAAAACACTGAGAAATAGCCCTCAAAATAAGCTAGAATTGCATCTGCCCATACTTGAAACATTTACCGGTAAATATGTAGATTGGCGGCTCAAATGATGGGACGTAAACTATTTTGTCCATGTTCCAATATATTTCACGTTTTTGGAGTAAATTTAAGGGGACGGCTCGTGTGGGTGTAAACACAATCGGGAGACCACCCTATGATGATCTGAGTTTCAATCAATTGGAGGGGGGGTCTGGGGGGCACAGCCTCCCAGTATATAATCCTAATTGGGTAAATATGTAGAGTGGCGGCTTGAACGATAGGACGTAAACTATTTCATCCATGTTCCAATATGTTTCACATTTTTTGGAGTAAATTTGGTAAACATGTAGATGAGCGGCCGGCCAGAAAAAATTATTTGGTGTAAATATTATTATTCACCCATTTCTGAATATTCATGCGCATTTGAGTCATCTGACGTCAGACCCCACCCCTATTATAATTCGCAAAACGATTAAAGGCGCTGACATGATGTAGTTAAAGCATATGGTAACACTTCAGATTCGGGGCGCACGGTAGATGGCGCTGTTAGTCGGCTACAATTTTGGGCTACAGCATATCTCTTATGACGTCAGACTGTAGCATCAGATGTGAACAATATCGGCTTAATATTTGTTTGTATACGAGTATATACTGGGGGGCTGCGCCCCCAGCCCCCCCCAATTGATTGAAACTCTGGATCATCGCAGGGTGGTCCCCCTGCAATGATATCTCCCCCACGAGCAGTCCCCTTGAATTTACTGGGAGGGGGGAAGGTTCTCCCCAACAGCTTTTTACTGGCAGAAAAACCTAACCTAATAACAAACAATTCTTACTTTTATAGGTTTCTTGATTAGTTTATGCGCCTCTAGATAATCTGAAAGTTTTTCGCGATCATACAAAGTGAAGCCGAATTTGAATAACAAAGAAGCAGATGGAGAGCACGAAAACACAATAACGAAAGAAAAACATTTGCAAAACGGGTCCTATTTATAAGCTACACTGTTGCCAGTAAGAAGCTATTATCGTTCGCAGTAAACAAAAAATATGAAAACAAAACAAAAAACAATAAAAGACATCAAGAAACCTTACCTAACTTAGGATAAAACTATAAACGAGCAGAGCGCAGATATTTAGTAAATAATAGACTAAAAGTTACAAATCCACAAAACAACAAAAAAATATAACACAGTGATTGTCACATCTGACGGTACCGTCTGACGTCATAAGAGATATGCTGTAGCCCAAAATTGTAGTTGACTAACAGCGCAATCCACCGTGCGCCTCGAATCTTAAGTATTACCAAGCATTTACCTATGTAAACGTCAGAACATTATAAAAATTACGATTATATACTGTGGGGCTGTGCACCCCAGACCCCCCCTAAATTTAATGAAACTCAGGATCATCGTAGTGTGGTCCATGCATCGTTTACCCCACCCCCCATACCCCATGAGCCATCCCCTATAAATGTACTCCAAAAACGTGAAACATTTTGGAACACGGACGAAATAGTACATTTTATCGGCCGGGCCGCTCATCTACATATTTACTGTAAATTTAAGGGGATGCTTGTATGGGGGTAAATACAAGGTAAATATATAGATTAGTGGCCTGGCCGGAAAAAAAATTTGTGTGTAAATATTATCGTTCACTCATGTCGGAATATTCATGGGCGTTTGAGTCCTTTTCGAATTATTATTCTTTAAACAAAATAGTACGTCCCATCGTTCGCGCCGATAATCTACATATTTACCAAATACAATGGGAAGACCACTCTATGATTATCCTGTTTCGGTAAATATGTAGATTATCGGCGCAAATGATGGGACGTACTATTTTGTCCGTGTTCCAAAATGTTTCACATTTTTGGAGTACATTTAAGTTGACGGCTCGTGTGGGGGTAAACAATGGGGGGACTACACTACGATGATCCTGAGTTTCATTAAATTGGGGGGGGTCTGGGGGGCACAGCCCCCCAGTATATAATCCCAATTGTTTATAGAATAATAATTCGAAAAGGACTCAAACGCGCATGAATATTCCGACACGAGTGAACGATAATATTTATACACAAATTTTTTTTCCGGCCGGGCCGCTAATCTACATATTTACCCCTGTTTCAATCAATTGGGGGGGTACAGCCCCCAGTATAGCGTTTTTCGTTTGGTTAGTTTTAGGCATTTTTATTCAAAAAATGGCACTTGGTATATTTAGGCAGGAGTGAATGAAATATAAACAAACAAAAATCAACTTCTTCAGCCGAGCCGTCAATATACATGTTTACCCATTTACCTTATGACTTGTGTCATCCGTGAAATTATGTTATATAATAATCTATTAAAATTCTAGTCTTACATACAAAAGCTAATTTATAGAAATACTCACAGAACTACATTTGCTGCATTAATATTCACTTTTGTGCTATAATCATTGAAAAATGTTGAGGCAAAACATAGAAATGTCAATGCAGCCAAAGTACTAAGACTGAAAGCACAAACTGCGTTGATGCGAGTTAAAAAGGTGTGCATCTTTTTTTGTCGGCTAGGTAGATACCTGGTGGTTATATACTTAGTTAAGTTAAACTGATTAGCACAATAAAGCTCATAGACGAATGAAAACAGTAACGATATTAAGAAGAATATCAAAAGCAGTGGTTTATTCCTATTTTCGAGAGATGAACCCTTGCGGCTTATTGACACGAATAATAATTGGTGGTTTGGTATTTTAAACAGAAGAATCAACCTATACGTCACGAAGGTGTGTACACGTATCATTTCTATGGCCGCTACATTTGTATTGTTACCCTTTACTCTTTTTTTTTTTATACATCGGCTACATTCAAACTATGAATATCAGTTATTTATTTTTTTCCTCTTTAATGTGTATTGACCCATATATTAATTAAAACAATTTTTATTATTGTACTATTTAAATTAGAAGTAAACATTAACATATAGGTGGATTACCACTTATGGGGTGAATAATTTTCTAAAAATGTACCTTAGTTATGGGGTCACCAATTATGATAATCACGGATTTATATGAGGTGTGCCGGAGGAGAATTACCAAATTATTGCTGAACAACTTATATGAAGGTGAAATAAGTATCTGACTCCAAAGATGAATTATTGACTGTGTTCTTAATTTGACTGGGCTAACCGAAGGATTCAGGGTAATCGAGGTAAATAAAAACGTTGCAAAAATATATTTTATTGTAATATTGGTCAATAACAAGACAAGCGGCACGTCACGAAGTTACTTTGCGGGCGACTAGCAGTCTATATATATTCAATGCGAAGTATTAAATTCTGGATCGAGAAAACTTGGCGAACTTAAAGGGGGTAACGTAAATGAGATAATCTTCTTAACGACTTTAAGACTGTAATCTAGTAATCTTAATAATACAATAATCATATCAACTGAGCTGTTCCGACTATATATATATATATATATATATATATATATATATATATATATATATATATATATATATATATATATATATATATATATATATATATATATCGGCACTACCTGTGAGGACACGGAAACAGTTAGTATTGTCCTAATGCTACCTGACTACAAACACATTCTGACCTCCCATACACTCTCCAGAAAATCTGTCACTGCTACAATCATTCTTCCATTTGTCTGGTCACAGAGCCCCAACATAATAAGCAGCCATTCTCTTCCACTCTTTTCTATCACCTCATTCATTTCACATCCCTGTTCATTCAGGATGACCTGCACCATTTCCATTCTCTCACTAACATACTTGTCGCATTCCAACATGACATGCTCTACTGTTTCATCCTCACCCAGGTCACACATTTTGCTGCCAGACTCTGACCATCTGTAACTTTGTAGGTAGCTTAGAGTAGGAAAGGGGCGCAAAGAAAAATAAATAAAGAAAAGTAGCGAAACAAGTTTTGAACGCGCTTTCCGCGTCGTGGGACAACCGTTAGCGAGAGTCCTAAACCGCTTGGCAATCCTGAGTCCCCACAAAGACTCATTCAAGCAAAGCATTTAAGCCGGTCGCCTGAAGTTCTCGCACACTACACAAGCCCACTCCTAGAAGCGGAGCGTATTTTGAGGATTGAGGAGAACGGCGTCTGGAATTGTTATTCGAGGACTAAAGTTCTCCCTCTCCGGCCTCCTGGGTCTTCGGCACCACTTTGTCTATTTCATTTTTCCACTTCCTCCCATCCCAGTTACGTCCCTCCCCATTCGCATTCAACATTGTCTACTCATACAAACTAAAGTTTGCTACTAATCCACACACATTTGTCATCCTCGGGCACCTCTTATTCCAATTGCTACTGCTCTCATTCCACAAATAAAGCTTTCGTGCCAATCTTGTATCCTTCATTCGTTCCAGTCTAATTTTATACCTCAAAGACGGTTACATGCACCTTTATCTAAAGGTACTCCATCCCATGTCACCTCTCGCACCCTCAATCGCTGCATACTTAGGTGCGTCCAGGGCTATTCTCCCTAGCCTATTTTTCCCAGTCTCTAGCTTGTCTATTTCCTTCTCCTTCAAAGCTATTACATTCATACCATACATAATACTTGGCACCGCCACACTATTCCACACTTCTCTCACCACATCATACTTACTTGCCCTAATCCTAGCTACACTGTCCAATCTACCTAGCCGCTGATTAGTCATACTTATCTCCTCATTCTTAATTTTTTCACTACCTTTTTGAGCTTATCCATACTCTTAAGTACTTGTATTCCTCAGTCTGCTTTAGTACATTTTCTTCTGATTTTCTATGTGGCATACCCGCCATTCTCCGACCTTTTTACTGTCAGCACCCGGCTTTTCTCCTTGCTAAAACTAACTCCAAAATCTCTGTCATACTCATTTACAACATTTAGCAACCTTAGCAGCTCTTCTGCTGTCTCACTTATCACAATCACATCATCTGCGCACATCAACAGGCATATCTTTTCATTCTCAACGCTTACTCCCACGTTTAACCTTCTTACCCTATCAGATACTCGTAACTCCTCAGTGTACATGTTAAACAGTGTGGGGGAGAGGATACACCCTTGTCTAACGCCTCTCACACTCCTCACCCATCCTGTTTCTATATACCCTAATATATACTTTGCTCTAGTATCTACATACATGCTCTTAAAAATGTTAACTATCTTCTGTCTAAGTCCTACCTTCTCTTACTTTTACACCCACCCTTGTGTCGCAGAGTTACTCTGCATTCATTCCATTGCCTCAGTACGCTTTCTTCTTCTTACACCTTGTTAAATAATTCTGTCAATCACGACCTCGCCCCCATTCTCATACATTTCATACGGTATTTCATCCGACACAGCTACCTTTCTATTCTTCTGCTTTTTCAAACATCTCTCAACTTCCTCTCTCCTAATTCTTTCATTTAGTTCACTTGCATCTTTACTCTCCAGTGTCACACATCATTCGTTCACCTCTGCCGTCTCTCCTACCCCACCTATAGTTTCCCAAAACTTTTTTATACAATCAATCATTTTTCCCCTATCTGTTACAAATTCACTATTCACTCTCAAGCTTCCCGCCCTCTCCTTTTCGCTCACAGTTTCACCTCTCGAAAACCTATCCCCCCCCCCCAATCCATTCTCTTTCAATGCGTAAAGGTTGTTTTCCCGATAATAAGGCATTGATGAAGGGATATTAGGGAACGGCAGGATATTGAAGTCACCAGAGCAAAAATAGAATTATTATTGCACGTTACAGAAAGTTCTTTATTTAAGTTTTAAGTTCTAAGTTATGACATAAATTAAGTTCGAGGTCAAGTGCGGGCAAAGTCTAAATGAGGCAGGAGGAATAAAGCCTTTAAGAGTTGCACCTTAATGTCTGCGTTATGTACACGACTATATACAAGGATGAATTACGTGAATCCGAGAGATCGGACTGAACGATATATAATGCGATATATTGCTATATAAAACAATAATCTAATTATCCTCTTTGTTCTGGCTTCACACCTTCCTCTTATGTGCCGGCCTGTTGATTGGTTGGCATTGGCATAACTCGTCTCTTGATTGGCTATTGCCGAACATATTGATAAGGAAGGCACTTCGACTATTGGGTAAAATTCTCTGGGGGCGGTGGCATGTTGCCATGGAGACAGCTTTCTAATCTCCTTTGTATTTGCTTGATCGTGATAACTATCCGGTTTATTATGAATTCTGCTTTAATTATAATATTTGCCTAAGATTGCCTCGACCAACTCTAACAGAGATAACTGTGGTCCGTTTACTGTCGTGCGAATTCTCGTAAACGGCGCTAACTTTACTTTTCTCTCTGTCTCTGTACTTTATGTGTGTGGCGCCTTCGCGTGTGTCCTATTTGGACGTACACGCCGGTCGCTACAATAACACGCGATATAAAAAATAAACACGTTAATCAAAATGCTGTTCTAAGGATGATAGTAGAGAAATGACGCGCGGAGTTCGAAAATTATTCTAACATTTGAAGTTATTTATTGATTGACGGGATATATTAAATTCTGGGGCACCATTTTATGGTATTTGGTTATTATTGGGATTGATTTTAGTTAATAAATCAGCCTAGATAGCTATATGAAAACCATTACCATAAATTTGTTGAATTGGATGGAATAGTCGTCTGCTAATATTTAGGCCTAACGACTGACGTGAATTGAATTTAGAAAAATTTGGGCGTGAGCTTTGTAAGAAAAACGAAAGATAAACAAAATAAATATATTTACAAAATCAACAAATGCACAACGAGAGAATTGAATTAGGAAATAACTAGTGAACGGTTATTACAACTATCCAGATGAATGATATAATTAAATTGTGAATTGTTAAGGAATACAACGTAATGCAATGTATGAAATTAATGAAAGGTAGAGTGAATGTAAGGTGAAATGAGGTAGGGTATGGTAAAGTAACTAAGATATGGTAACTATTATGTGGTAAGTATGGAAACTATGATGGACTGTGGATTGGGATCTTTATGCTGAGAATGTCGAGAGACGAGTGAGGAATATTCATGTTCAACGTGGTTGGGCTGAAAGCAGAATAGTTTGTGTGTTTGACTAAAGTAAGTGTTGCCAAAAAGAATGTATCATAGTCATGATTTTTAGATGGCATTTATGTATTACAAAAGATATATTGAAAATTCATATACAAAATATTTGAGATTTTGGATTGATTATTTATACATAACTAAGTTGAGATTTTACATAAGATTTAATAAAAATTGTAGAAATTAAATGGGAAAATAAATGGATAATTTCACATTGAATTTAAAAAGGAATAATAATAATAATAATAATAATAATAATAATAATAATAATAATAAGTATTTATAATGCGTACTTCAGGGCTGATAGCCCTCACAGAGCGCAGGTTGTGTAGCGAGTGTAGAGAAAGTTTACAGGATAGAGAAGGCCATTCTAAAGAGATGAGTCTTCAGGAGACGTTTAAAAGAGAGAGAGAGGATCGGACTTCGGCAGGAAGAGCATTCCAGAGTCTAGGGGCACAAACTGAGAAGGAACGGTCACCCATCGAGCAGAGCACAGAACGAGGAGTGTTCAGGATGGGAGCGAGGTTAGACCGGAGTGCTCGAGGAGTTTGACGACGGGAGCGGGCAGACGAGAGATAAGGTGGAGCCTCGAGGTTTATGGCCGTGTAGGTGATGAGAAGAATTTTATAGTGGGTATGGAAGCGAATAGGTAACCAGTGTAGCTTCTGTAACAGAGGCGTCGAAGGAGAGAACCTTGGGCGGTGAAGGAGGATCCGGGTTGCATAGTTTTGAACTAGTTGTAGGGGGAGAAGTGACGAAGAAGGGAGATTCACTGGAAGAGAATTGCAGTAGTCTAAGCGTGAGGTGACGAAGGCATGAATAGCAGTCTCAAGGCTTCGTCGATCAAAATGGGATCAAACACGTGAAAAGTTGCTGAGGAAACCGAGGGAAGACTTACAGATACGATGAATGTGCGGTTTAAACGAGAGTTGCTCGTCGAAAATAACACCAAGGTTACTGACGGTAACAGAGAAGGCGACATTGGTTTCTCCAATGTTAAGGGAGAGGAAGAGAGCTTTAGATTCCTCCACTATCGAAGCGGTACCAACAAGGAGAACTTCAGTTTTATCGTGGTTAAGTTTGAGAAAGTTGGCAGACAGCCATTCGTTTATGGAGCTGTAGGCTGAAAGAAGCTTAGTAATTGATTGAGCGAAGGACGCAGGGGGGTGAGAAAAGATATATCTGAGTGTCATCAGGATAGAGGTGGAAGGACAGGCCTAAATCGCGAAGAAGGGGGCCAGGAGGAGGTGACCAAGGACTGAACCCTGAGGCACCCCAAAATTAATGGGCGCGGGTTCGGAGGCGAGGTTATCGAGCGCGACCGACTAAGTGCGGGAGGAGAGGTATGAGCAGAACCAAGCAAGTGCAGTGCCCGAGAGACCAAGGAAAGTTCGAAGACGATCACGGACAACAGTGTGGTCGATGGTGTCGAAAGCAGAGGAGAGGTCTAGGGGAAATAGAATGGATGTAAAGCCCTATCGGCAGCTCTACGTAAACCTTCTGGAACATTACGAAGAGCGGTTTCAGCAGAGTGCTTCGCTTTGAACCCCGATTGGTACGTTTCATCGATATTGCAGTTAAAAATATGGTCATTAAGGCGAGAGAAAACCACTCTCTCGAGGATCTTAGAGAGGAATGGAAGCTGTGAGCTAGGGCGATAGCTAGATGGTTCAGAGTTGTTAAGGTGTATTTTTTAAGGATAAGACGAATTGAGGCATGTTTGAAGGAAGAGGGAACCATCCATGTGGCAAGAGAAGTGTTAAAGAGATGAAGAATCAGTGGGAGGACAGCAGGTAAAATTTGGTGGAGGAGATTGGGTGGAAAGACGTCCTTTGGGAATCCAGATTTGTTGGAGCGTGAGGTCAGGGTAGTTACTTCCTCAGAGGACATTAAGCGGCAATGGATTATGGTCAGGGAGAACAGCATGGGCTTGTTCAGGCGACTGGGGTAGTTTGGCGTGAAGATTAATAATTTTATCAGAGAAAAATTTAGAAAGAGTAGAGGGGTTGATGGGAGAGAGGTGGGGGAAATGGGGCTAGGCGACGAAAGACGAGAGAGGAGAAGAAATATAGTCCGAGGGTCATTCCTGCTCTCAGACAAAAGTTTGCGTGAATGAGCCTCACGCGCTGATTTTAATTTGGAAGAATAAGTCGAAGTAGCAAGATGATAGGCAAGTGAGAGGGAGGTCGTGTCCTGCCCACGGGAGCGTGCTTTACGCACGTCAAGGCAGGCAAGTAATGATTGGTGCAGTGAGTTTAAGGTTTGGTCAGGTGAAGCAGTAGTATCAATAAGAGGTAGGGCAGAAACATCGTTAATGAGAGAAGTAGTATCAATTGACGATAGTTGCCAGAAAGGAGTAGGATGTCGGGACGAGAGGTGGAAGGGAATATACAATTTAAAATTTACCAGGAAGTGGTCGGAAATCGTATTAGAAAGGTCAGTATTAGAGTAGGGAGGTGGAAGGGAATATAGAATTTAAAATTTACCAAGAAGTGGTCGGAAATCGTATTAGAAAGGTCAGTTACTGTTAGATAAGATATATGGAGGTCCGAGATGACTAAGTCAAGGTACATTACATTAAAATGATATTAGGTAATGGTAATATTTAAATTGATGCAATGGAATATTAATACATGTAATATTTTATAGGATGCCAGAGGGCATTGCTATACATGTTACACGCCCTTCTGCCAAAGTTTCATTCAACTTTTCCAGATTAATTTCGTCTATAAATTCCATAAGCATCTCACCATTCCTATTAATTCTTTCCCCTAACATACCTAGATTGGCATTCATATCTCCCATCATCATCACTTTTTCTCCATCGTCCACTCTCACAAATTCTTTCTACGCTGTACTTGGTCCTGTTCTCATTCCTAGCTCGTTCACTCTCAACAGTCATGTATACCACAGCCACCACAAATCTCTGTGTTATCCCAGTCTCCCGCACACTCAATTTTAACTGCAAGTATATCTTCACTCATGGCACAGTTACCTACATTCAACCTTTCTACTCTCAAGTCCCTATTTCTCCTATACATAATAGTTACCCCTCCTCCCTTTCTAGGTTGTTTAATCCGTCCCTTACCAATCATTACATACTCGCTGCCATCCACCTGTACCTCATCTCTTAGCTGAGTTTCAGTCAGGCCTACTATATCAAGCTGCCATTCATTTAACTCTTTACTCATATCCTCGCATTTTCCAACTCCCCATCCTCTCACATTTATACACCCAACTTTCATGCACTTGCTAGCTCGGTGCATGAAAGTTGGAAGTATTCCTTACCTTGATTTATTAATACACCGCACGCCTTCTGGTTTCAAATTCTCTGTCTATCGGAAACCAACTGATTCTTTTTATTATATTCACTTTTACTCCTCTCACCATATTAAAGTCAAAAGATCTAATTTTATTTCAATGTTTCTCCGTGCACTTCATTTGGTTAGTCCTGATTTTTTTTACTCTGAAGTTTCCAAACTTTTGACATCGGCCATAAACTTTGCTATCCTTTTTATTTCCTTGATAAATGCCTTCAGTTAGCTAAAAAGTCTTTTTTATCTTTTGAACCTCGCGCGCCTTTTAACAACAAGCATACTCTTGTACTTCCTTTTAATCCACCCTTTGCTTCTCTCCCTCATATTTTAAAATCTCTAGGCATTTGTGTAGTATTTAACCATAATAATACTATCTCTAAACTATTAGTCAAGAACGCCCCTTTCCCTATTTTGTAATGTATATTGCATAAAATGTATCGATTGCTCTAAATATTACTTTGGCCAATCGGGTAAATGTTTAAAAAAACGAATTTCTTAGCATAAATATAATGTCCGTCGTAGCGAAAAAGCAGCTCATTTTATGTTCATATGTCATATCTTAATCACAATATTGATTGGAATTCTGCTAAAATCATCTGTCATAATAACGATATAATTTCACGAAATAACATTGAATCGACCTTTATTAGTAAAATCCCAAATTTTAATTTAAGTCCTGGCTTATATAAGCTCGATGGTTATTTTTAAAATTATATTCACAATGCACTGTTGAAACTTTTAATTTGAGACTAAATATTTATATTAACCTTAATAAACTATTGAATTTTATTTTGTGTGCATCTATGTAGCCTTATGTTTATGTTTGTGTATTTATTTCCATTTATGTCAAGTCTTTAGAACATTTGTACTTATTCTACCTTGGTTTTTAAATCCTGATCTCTGAGGTCAATCTCTCGTTCAGATTTTCTCCCTCCCTAATTGCTTAGGCAGGATTTTAATCCTCTTGTCAACCTTTAATCTTTTGAGTTTATCTGATTTAATGATTTTAGTTTGTATTTATCTCCGCTCCTCCTAAGGTTTCCATTTCATATTAATTCATTTTGTTGATTGTTTTTTTACTTTTTTTTGTGGGCGTTCCCTCTCCTCTGTATTATCCTTATCTATATTACAATTTTCAATACTTTTGTTATTCCTTGATTAAGAACTCGAAATAAAGTTCTAAAGTACTTAGAATCCTCGTATTAATTTTCCCTGCGGGCTTTGTTGCATATATATATATGCAAATTTTGTTGAAGACCATTGTGTATTTTTCGCCTTAATTAATTTTCTTTGGCAACTTTCTCTTCTAAATATCTTTTTTATCCAATCTTGTAGATGTTGGATCACATGTCCTGTATTCTTCTCTCTTTTAAATGAATGTGTTTGGTGAAAACCAAACTAAATTGCTAAGCTTTCGATCTTATTCGATCATCTTCGGAGCGTTTAGATATGTTTTTGCCACCTTTACCGATGTAATGAGTGGAGTGAGGATCTGACAGAATGAAAGAAATGAAATGAAAGGGAAAGTGGGAGAAAAAGTTTTAGATACCCGTGCCCCTTCCCCACCCCCTGACCAGTCCTTCCCGTAGGAGGGACCCGGTTGGGGGTAGAGGCCTGGTTTCCCCTGTGCCCTTCTCCCTCTAGGCCTGAAGGCACTGAGGGAAAAGAGCTCCGGAGAGGGCGAGAGAGGGGGGAGAAGAAGAAAGAAGTAAGTATAGGACAGACTTAAATAAAGTCAAAGGCTTGAAAGTTGACCAAATTGGCCTGTGGACCTGCTTAACGTGGGACCCGGACCAAGGTGTTTTTATGTTTTCCTAGCTTATACTTGTTATGATTTGCAGTACCTGCCCCCGGTGTTAGTATTTTCCCCATCTTTGGATATCGGTAAAGGAGGAAGATGATTGAAGTGGAAGGAAGTTGGAGATTTGCAGAGAGATGCAAGTTGCGCGGAGGTCACGCTAATCTCTGTACTACAAACTAACTTTAAAGTTAAGTTTGAAATAAGTTAGAGTGAAAGTGTGTCTGTTTGTTTATTTATGTGGTTATTTTGTTATTATGTTATGTGTGTATGAGATAGGCGTTCAAACCGTTGTGAGTGTTATTTGTTTTCCTGCGATGTTAATAACTCGGGTTTCTTTGAATTTTGTAGCATAATTCTCGTATCTGTATCTGTTGTGCGGGCTCATGTTCCTTGGTTATTTATTTGTTTAATTCTCTTCTTTATTCATGTTGTTTTTCCCTTTTCGTTCATTTGCACTTTTTGGTTAGTTTTGTCATACCTTGTGGGTATCAAATCCAATCTGGTGAGTTTGTCATTATTCTGGAACTTTTTGTCACAATCGGGTTTCCTTATTTGGTTTACACGAAATCTCCTCCTCTTCCCTTTGGTCCACTTTGTTTTTAACACTAAGAAAAAGCATATGTTGTCTCCATCCTGCCCCTCGACCTATTTGATTATTTAGTTCATCTCCTATTTTTTCTTGTGCTTTTTCTATGATTTTTTGGGCTCTTTTTCAATTATTTCGTTTAATGGTTTTATTTTCACTTCGATATGTAAGTCTCTTTGTTTTTTCCTCTCTAATCATCGCGTGTTTGTAATTATGTATACTACCTTATTCTGTGTACGTTGCTTTCTTATTAGATCGCTTCTTGAAACCGTATACATGGCAATTGTTAGATATATCAAGGCAGGTTGTATCATGGCCTGGTAGATCTTTTTCTTATTTTTCATGTCTAGATTTCTTAATCTGTAGAGTAAAGTTAGCATGCCTCGTGCTTTGTTTATTATTTTGGTCACGTGTTTCTTGTAACCATTTTTGGTAATAGTTAGGCCTAAAATCTTGCCTTCACCATTATACCTGTATCGCTCTCCATCTACGTAAACATCGGATAGTTTTTTTGTGATACATAGGTAGAATTTTAAATTTATCTTTATTAGTTTTAATTTTCCATTTGCGTTCATACTCGTTTAGATTTTATATTTCTATTTCCGTTACTCTGGCCTGCATCTGAAGGTTCCGATAAACATAGGGAATTAATTGAGTGAAATTATCTGCGTATTGTATGTTCACACAGCCCTCGTTTCTGGGTGGGGAAATGTCCGAGGTATACACTGAGTATAGCGAAGGACTTAAACACCCTCCCTGAGCGAGGCCCGGGTTAAGCTTGCATCTTTCACCTTGGTACTCGTAATTCCCCGTGTAAATGTATGCATATCTTTCCATGACGTAGTCGCATAAAATTCTTTCCAAATAGTTGTTCATTTCCACATTTAGAATTTTATGTTGTATGCCTCTTTGCCAGACTTTATCGAATGCTTTCGATACGTCCCGGGATACAATGTCCATACTGCATTTCTCTTCTTTCACTTTGCTTATTTTTTCTGTAATCACTCTGAGGGCCATCTCCGTATTCCTGGTTTTTTTTTCTGAAGCCGAATTGTTGATTGTTCCAGAGATTGTTTTCTGGGATATTCATTTAATCTTGTGTTCAGGATTTTTTCAAACACCTTCCCAATGAAGGCGAGAAGGGATATAGGTCGGAAGTTTTCAACCTCCGAAGGTGGTTTTCCTGGCTTCGGTATGAATATCATTTTGGCTATCTTTAACTCATCGTGTAAGTATCCGTGTTTAGACAGGCGTTAAACACGTTCCTTATCCCTTCGAGTATATATCCGGTGGTTCTATATAGTTTTTTTTCTGGTGAGGCCCGATTTCCAAGGGGCCTTTTGTTTAAAATTTGAAATGGTATTCTTTAATTCTTCGATTGTGATTTTGACGTTAAATCTATTGTTCACATACCGTTCCTCTTTTACGTAGTGATATGGGAAAGTCCTCTCAATCTGTTCATTTAGTTCGTCAATTATTTGGTTTTCGAAGTCTTTATCTTAGTTTTCGTTTTTTCCTTCGCCGATGTTGAACACTCCTTTCCAGTGTTCCTCGAACAATTTTTCAATCTCCCGTTCATCTTCGATTAATGTCCCCTTTCTTTCCTTAATCTTTATTTTTTCTCTACCTTTAGTATTTCCCATTCTTTTTATCTTTTGAACGGCCATGTCCCAGTATTCTCTTTGTTTGTCCGTTATTGTGCTTAGTAGTTCTCTCTTCTTCGTTTTCGGATTGCGGTATTTTCCCCTTGACGTTCCGTTTATTATTATGTCCTCATTTATCGCTTTTATTTCTGCATTCTTTGTTTTCATTTCGTCTGTCCATATAAAGTATTTAATTGTTTTGTATGTGTTTCTGGTTATTGCAATCTCATCAGCTGTTTGTATTCGCGTCCTTATTTTTTCCAGCTCGTCGTCGATTTCTTCTAAAGTAGCTTCATTTAGTCTGCCTGGTGCGTAGTCATTAAATTCTCGTTTGTATTTTTTCTCGTCTGCTCTATGGTATGCCTTCCATTTTTTAGCGGGTATTTGTATTGGTTGTTGATTCACGGTGAGTAGGGTTGCTGTGTGGTCGCTGCAGATAACATCTACAGGTTCCATGTGGTGGTTAAAATGAATGTTATTTTTTGATAAGCAAATGTCTGGAGTTGTCGCTGTTCTGTCTTTAATTAGCTTTGGGTACTCTGGTCCTAGTCTTCTTATTATCCTATTATCCGTCTGTCTATTAGAGCTTGTAGGTCTTTTCCTGTTTGGTTTCTGTTCCTATATCCTATGTACGTGTATCTTGCGTTCAGGACTCCCCAAAACAAAGTTGGAAGTCTATTATTAAATATTGTCACAAAATCATTTATTGGGAGTCCGGTCGTCGCGGTGGTTGGTATACCGTAGCGATTATTATATTGGTTGATTCCATTTTGACCTCAATTGCGAGGAAAGATTCGGTTAGTCCTTGCTTTGTTTTGTACTCTATTCCTTTCTTTATTACTATTTCTGCTCCGCCATGTGCTTCGTTTGTGTGATTAGTCTCTATTACGTCGTAGTTCCATATTTTTAGTTTGTAAGTCTCAAGGTTAATGCCATGATCTGAAATTACAATGATATCGGGATCGATTTCTCTAAAGATATTTCCATATGTGTTTTCTTGATCTTTCCAGCCATTCGTATTTATCTGTAGAATTCTTAAGGGGTATTTATTCTGCCTAGGTTAAGCATAACGTTAGAGGAAACGGGCCAGTCCTGTGAGTGGAATTTTAAAATAATATTAATGCTCGGTTCCAGCTTGTCATTTGACTGTTGATGGCCGGCTTATCTTCGTTTAACACTATGGCTTCTATGATGTTCAGCCTAGCTTTATTAACCTCTTTTCTTTTAATTACAGTGTTGTCAACTAGCATATCTCTCGTTAGGGTAATGTTATGAGCACTCTCCATATGATTTTTAGGCCCTCCGCTTTGCAGGTGCATAGTTAAACATCTATAAAGTGTAGTAGTTGGCATGCCAATCTATTTTGAGTTGTTATAAAGCTTACAGTCTTTATCGGGGCAGGTGAACTCGTAAACTATGTTGGTTGACTTGAGATTGGAGGAGTTTAGGCAGCTGTTGTTTTTCATCAGGAGATTGCTGGCTTTATAACAACTCAAAATAGATTGGCATGCCAACTACTACACTTTAGAGATGTTTAACTATGCACCTGCAAAGCGGAGGGCCTAAAAATCATATGGAGAGTGCTCATAACATTAACCTAACGAGAGATATGCTAGTTGACAACACCGTTATTAAAAGAAAAGATGTTAATAAAGCTAGGCTGAACATCTTAGAAGCCATAGTGTTAAACGAAGATAAGCCGGCCATCAACAGTCAAATGACAAGCTGGAACCGAACATTAAAATTATTTTAAAATTCCACTCACCGGACTGACCCTTTTCCTCTAACGTTATGCTCAACCTAGGCCGAATAAATAGCCTTTAAAAATCGTTACTGCTTGCCTTCTACACTAAAAGATCACCCGATCAAATTGAGAGGGAGATATTTGTCTCCGTGCAAGTATGCTTTACATGATACGCCCTAGACAAACACCCGACCAAAGACTACGATTACAAAGGGAATGCATGCTCCGAATGCGCATTCAAGACCACAGGTGGGACCAATGCAGGAGCACGGTAAAGAAATGGTTAAACTGTGGAAATGCCCACAGAACACTGGCCATGTCTCGCCCAATAAAGAAGCAGCTCATACGGAAGAAAAAAACTGGAAATTAGCGCAGAAAAAAAAAGAAGGAAAACTACCTCCTACGCTGCAGCAACTGCAAGTGGAAATACCGCGACACCACCAACACAGCCCACAACAGTGAATATAGAGGGAAACATGAGGCCAGATTTAATTCTCTGCATAATGCACGCCCACTTCATAAACATGGCGAAGCCAGGTTCATACGCAAACGAATTGAACACCATGCTGGAAAAGAACGGACTTAAAAAATGTGGTTCCCGGAGAACCTTCCTTCGAGAGAGCTGTACTGAATAAACATGACTCAAAAAGAGACTCCGAAAAATACGAACCCGGAAGAAGACGAAGCCGGAATGGATACCGATTCTGAAGAGGAATCCACTGACGAAGAAACCTCGAAGACGACCCCAGAAAGCTCAAAACAAAAGTAAAAACCAAAACTGAATACCCAAGATTTGAACATAAAAATTTACGGTTCTCACGCCAACCCGTTACCTAAACAATTCAAACAAAAAGAAATCGTGGACAGACTAGTTAAGGGAAAATACAGGTGAGAATATGAGGCAGACGCCGATGAAACAGAGGATCAAAAGCTTTTTACGCAAGGCATGATACATATCATCCCTGAATCGTGGCAAAACATCTCAAACGGCGAATTCAAGAAAAAACGAAATGGACGCACTTTTTCCTCAGGCCGCCCGGAAAAAACGAAGACAGGAAGAAACCACAGCGAATAAATAAAAATGGATACGTACTAACGAAAAATTAAAATATTTACACTAAATGTAAACGGCTGGCAAGAAAAAGAATATCATATTCAAACATAATAAGAAAAGAACACGCTGACATAATTATTTTAACCGAACATGGACTAAACACAGATATCGACACGATAAGAAATCCAAACTATAAATTTATCTCCACGAACTACACCCAAACAAGATACGATGGTGTAGCAATTGGAGTCAAAACCGGAATCCATTTTAGAGGTAAATGACTTAGAAGAATCGTACCTGGCTATAAAAATAAAAATGACCACAGGAGATCTTGTCATAGCTGGGGCATATTAGCCCCCCAGACGCTTGTATTTGTCAACTCCAAGTTTCCTCAAACTCTTTCGTCGATAGGCCTCAAGCATATTAACAGGAGACGTCAATGCAAGATGCAGAGAGGCAGGCTACACAAGCCAACAAATTGGAGCAGGGAAAAACATTCAATTATTGATACAAAAGAACCTGTTAAGCAGAGAAGGGCCAGACTTCCCAACTTACTTAAGAGCCCAAGCCTCGACAACTCCTGACATCGTACTTATGAACTAAAACTTCAAGCTAAATCACCACATAAAACCAGGCCCCACAACCCAATCCGACCATTTAAGTATGATAACGACCATTTCAACATTACCCATCCAAATCAAAATTCCACAAAGAAGAGCCATCAGCAGACAAACTGGATCCATAAACAACCAAGCAACAGAAGAAATAGAAAACTAATTTAAACTAATCACCGAAAATATCATTGAAGCAGACATAATTCATACCCCAATAATAGAATACAGAACCCTACCTGCTCCCAGATGGAAACACGAAATAAAGGAAATGATGGAAGAATTTCAGAACTCAATAAAAGAAATCACAGAATCGGGTACTAATATGGAGAGATACAGAAAGCTAATACCAATTAGAAGGCAGATAGATACTCTTATTAAAGAAAACAGTCATAAAATCTTTAAACAAAAAGCACCAGGTCAAAGCGGCATAACAAAGGCACACCTAATAAATGCTCCAGAAAATGTGCATGAATTGATAGTGAAGATTTTCAATGCTTGCCTTAATATTGGGTACTTTCCCCAAACCTTTAAAAAGGCAAAGATGATCTTCCTACCGAAGCCGAACAAACCAAAACACCAAGTCGGAAGCTACCGCCCGATCTCGCTCTTGGAATTTCTGGATAAAGTCCTAGAAAAACTCCTAAAGACAGATTAATTAAACACCTTACGGAAAATAACCTGTACAACCCACATCAACACGGGTTTAGGAGCAAGTGAGGAACGGATACCGCGCTGGCGATTATAACCGAGAAAATTGCCACAGAAACAGCGCGAGGCAACAAAGCAGATATAGTACTCTGCGACGTTGCTAAAGCCTTCGACAAGGTGTGGTTACTCGGCGTAAAAGCCAAGATCTGCAGCCTTAACCTGCAAATAAATGTTTGCAAAGACACTATGCAACACCTGGGTGAAAGAAAAACCGTAATTTAAATAAACGGCCAAACAGGCTACGATATCGACCTGCAAACAGGTGTACCTCAATGAGGATGCCTCTCTCCAACGCTGTATACTGTTTACACCAGAGACTTTCCACAACCAACCCACGAATGTGCGATGTATATCCAACTAGCGGATGACACTACACAAATAATCACCAGCCACAGGAAGAACCTCCGAGATGTACGAGTAGCTCAAAGAACAGCGATGGAAATAAAAAAACCTGAATGACTACGAAAAAAGAAACAAAATCAAAACAAACAAAGATAAATTCAAATCAATACCCGTAAACAGATGGAGCACAGCTGCAGTACGAGTCAATGGAGAAGCAATCCATACTCCACGGAAGGACGCGTCCTCGGTCTAAAATTAACAACAACAGGGTACAACGGCGACATAACACAAAAAAAATCAACCAAACGAAAATTACCATGTCGGCGCTGTACAGATTCAGAAACATAAGCAATAAAAACAAAATAAAATTATACATGGCCTTAGTTCGTCCCAAGCTCCTTTAACCAATAGCACCGATGAATACGTTAAATAATTCACAATTAAAAAAGGTACAACGTATTAAAAATCAAGCCATAAGATTGATCACAAACTCAAAAAGACAGGATCGCATACCATCAGAGGAACTCCATCGAAGAACTGCAATAGAACCCGTAAATATAACCCTACAAAAAACGAACAACGAAACTGTGGGAAAATATAAAAAAACATAATTTTCCCAAATGAAATTAACCAAATAGTAGTACCGGAAAACGAAATCCGGCAAATACACTACAAAAAACGTTTTGACGGCAACCTGAAGAAAACCTTAAACAACGTCAAGAGGACTACTGACCATACAATCAATATGAGAAACCGAATAAGACAAACGACTAAACAAACAAAATGAGAAACCCGATGAGTAAAAGAATTACCGATATTAACAAAGAAGATTAGCACTTAAAATTTAAAATTTAAAATTTAATAAATATATATATATATATATATATATATATATATATATATATATATATATATATATATATATATATATATATATTAATAATAATAATAATGAAAAATGATGCGAAAGAAGCACAAAAAAAAACTAATAAATACAAAAAATAAAGATGCTCGATGATTGAGCAAAAAGAAAACAGAGGCCCGAATGCTAAATTTTTATACTTATTTAACTTAAAATCACATCAAAAAGCGCAAAGTAAAACAAAAAGGAAAGCGTTAGCCAGGCAACTTGGTATAAATCATTATTATCCTAACCTCATCACCCTCATCGTTCATCCTCCACTCATTATCATCCCTTCAATAGATACTCTTTACACAATATTTTCTATCTATCCTATCATTCTCTCCACATTTTAACTTTATACTATCTTGAATCTTCTTTCATTCTGTCAGATTCTCACTCCACTCATTACATCGGTAAAGGGAGTAAGAACATATGAAAACGTTGCGAAGATGACCGAAAAGATCGAAAGCTCAGCAATTGAGTTTGGTTTTTACCAAACGCATTCATTTAAAAAAGATATGAATATAGGACAAGGGATCCGCCATCTACAAGATGGAATAAAAAAGATAGTTAGAAGAAGAGAAAGTTGCCAAAGGAAATTAATTAAGGCAAAATAGACAATGGTCTTCAACAAAATTTGCATTCAAGAAAGACTGCTACCCAACTACTCTCTCTCTCACTCTCTCTCTCTCTCTCTCTCTCTCTCTCTCTCTCTCTCTCTCTCTCTCTCTCTCTCTATATATATATATATATATATATATATATATATATATATATATATATATATATATATATATATATATATATATATATATATATATATATAAGTTTCCCAGGAGGATTTTATTATAGGAATGCCCAAAGGGCATTGCTATATCGTTTCACTTATGAATTCCAAAAGGAACGATTTCCCAGCGCAAACAACACTTGGCGTCTATAGCAACATGCCATGGCAAGATGCCATCAATTCTTTCGCACTCACATAGTGTTCTGGCAATACGCCATTATTATCTCGCACTCACGTAGTGCTCTGGCAACACTCCATCAATTATCTCGCACTCACATAGTGCTCTGGCAGCACGCCATCAATTCGCTCGCACTCACATAGTGCTCTGGCAACACGCCATCAATTCGCTCGCACTCACATAGTGTTCTTGCAACACGTCATCAAACCGCTTACAACATGCAATTACGTCACTCATACACAGCTATGACAACACAACATCAGTTCTCGCACTCACATAGTGGTCTGGCAACACGCCATCAATTCGTTCGTACTCACACAGTGCTCTGGCAACACGCCAACAAACCGCTTATACCGAAAATATTCATCTAGAACCAATATCACCTCATTCTCCTCCTACTATACCCCTTTATGGTACAGTAATCCTCCAAAACAACCTCAACCCCACCCTTTTAACCACCCCTGCTACTCCAACTCCACCTTCCGTTTTGCTGCCTCCTCCTCCTTTGTTGCAGGAACCCTCGTCGGCAGAAGTGGTCAGTCAGGAGCAAATCTATCCCCCACTGGTTACTCCGTCAGCGGACAACGGGACTCAAGACTCCCACATCCCGCTTGACGCCATCTCGGAAGGAACCAACAAGCGGATCACCTTCGATCCACCGACCTTCTCTCGTGCCAGTGCCTCGTCCAACGCTAGTGGCACTGCAACAGCGAATCTGTGTCCCCGTACCCACAGCCAAACCAATGGCACTGCTGTCATCACGCGCTCCAGCCGCGTCATCAGGAGGCCTCGTCGGTACTCGGGCTTGTAATCTCAAAATAAAAAAGGGGGTAATATATATATATATATATATATATATATATATATATATATATATATATATATATATATATATATATATATATATATATATATATTAGGTTGACGAGAAACTGATTTCATTTAACGCACCGGTTCAAACAGCATCTCTTAGAATTTCACGCACGCACAAACACACGCTTTCAGCTCAACTAAATTAAACACGAATATTCCTCATTTGTCTCTCGCCATTTTCAGCATAAAGGTCGGTAATCATTCCTCTACATTTTGTCATTTAACTCCAAACAAATCATACTTAGTTTAATTCCTCATCCTCTCACACTTATTCTCTGCAAACTGGAATACGAGAGTAGGTCCCAATTCTCGTTACTTCTCCCATTGCAGATCCCAATTCACAGTCCATCATAGTCACTTTTATTTCACTTTTGCTTTTACTTTCACTTTTATTTCACTTTTACTACATTTTCACTTCACATCTTATTTTGCCTCTTGTTACTTTAAATCACTTACATTACCACATCTTACGTTGGATTCCTAATTCAATTCTCTCATTGTGCATTCGTTGATTTTGTAAATATATTTATTTTTGTTTATTTGTTTTTCTTACAAACCTTGGACAGAAGTCCTAAATTCATTTCTCGTTAGTCGTGAGGCCTAAATATCAGCAAACGACTATTTTCATCATCCAAACTCAACAAATTTATGGTAATGGTTTTCGAATAGCTATTTAGGCTGATTCAATAATTAAAATAAATCCCATTAATAACCAAATACCGTACATATAAACCTGATTTTCTGATTACGTTTTCATACATTTGAGAGATAGATCAGGGAATGTTCGCACTCAGTGTGTTCAGTGTCTGCAAGTCCTTGTTAATTACCCAATAAGGAAAGGAAACTGAAACGTGCTCTTGGTCAGTTCATCGAAATTTTATTGAAAAGTCACTAAGTTACTGGAAGGATAAGGAAAAACAGGTACAACGAAGTCGGTTGATGGTCTTTCAGGCTCAGCCTTTTAATTTCAGAAAGCTTCCTTGGCATCCTTTGAAGTGGCATGGTATATGGCACGATCCCAAAAGTCTCACAACATTGGAGAAGAGCTAGTGAAATCAGCAGCATTCGCTATGGTGAAAAATACTTGTGGAACAGAAGTAGCTAAGGAAACTGAATCTGTACCACTTTCTAACCACATCATCAAACGTCGCCTTGATATCATTCCATTAGATCTTCTGTATCATCAATTGTGGCGCTGAAAAAAAATGGTAAATTTTCATTGCAGTCAGCTGAATCTGTGGACATTGCTGGCGAACCGCAACTCATGGTTTTTGTGAGGTACAGAGGAGATGACAGAATTCTTTAAGAATTTCTGTTTTGTAATGCCCTTTCAACCACCACCACAGAAGATATCTTTGTTATGGTGGGCAGTTTTTTCAAACAACATAACATAGACTGGTTGAACTGTTTGGCTGTGTGTACAGATGGAACGCCATCGATGATATTAAGTAGAGTAGGTTTTATTACTCTGGTTAAAGGAAAAAATCCTCATATCATAATAATTCACTGTTTCTTACATTGGAAAAACTTGGCATCTCAACGTCTCCGGCCAGAACTCCATGCTGTGTTAAACTCGCGCATTTTCCATAAAATATGTGAAGAGATAGGATCACAACACTAGGAGTTAATTTTCCACTCTGATGTCCGTTGGCTCTCTCGAGGCCGCATCCTTGGACGGGTTATTGAACTTAACACTGAAATAAAAGTTTTTCTCCAAGAGAAGAAGCATAATCTGGCTGACATTTCAAATATGCTGCTTGGGTGACATCTTCAGCCACTTGAATGAATTGAACTCAGAGATGAAAGACCAAAATACAACTATGGTAGGCATCAGTGAAAAAAATACATCATTCATGAAGAAACTTGCACTCCGGAGAGAATAATTAGTCATCGAAAAACAGCTGATTTTTCAGAGCTGGCTGCAGTGCTGGAATATTCATCAGAAATAGAACTTGCTGACATTAAATTGTTTTTTTTCCAAGATCATTTTTTACAAGCTTCAGGAGGAAATGGACCAATATTTGCCCGAAAATGTTGATATATTTCAACACAGCTGAGTGAGGAATGTGTTTAATGTGAACGTCAGTGATTTTGAAGAAGATATCCCAGAATTTCAAGAAGAACTTTCAGATCTCCAGGAAAATCAGGTGCAGAAGCAACGTTTTGAAAGTCTCTCAGACTCTGAATTCTGGGCTCAACTGAAGGATAAGTCTATTCTGATTCATGAGGCTGAAAAGGTTCTTATTCCATTTCCCAGCACATGCCTCTGTGAACAAGAATTTTCAGCTCTTGTGACGATCAAGACTAAAGCAAGGAATTGTCGGGATCCTCAACATGATCTGCGCTGTTCTCTATCTATCAACATCAAGCCAAACCTGGAGAAACTTGTCCATAATATGAAGGAACATCACACGGTAGTCACTAAAATACTTGTTTTCAATTTTTCAATGAAGTCTAATTGAAGAGGCGGAAGAAGTTGCCAGCAAAAAGTTTATTTTCTTTGCTTGATTTTTGTTTCAATAAATTACATGTATATGAAAATGTACCTTTAATATCCTTCAATCAACAGAGAAATATAAAAATATATTGTTTATTAAATAACAGTGAATGTCCGTAAAATATATTAGAAACACTGAAGAAATTGTTATTAATCACGTGCACGCGATCTGTATGTTACTATGTCGGTCCGTAGGTCGACCGGTGAGATGGTAACCATTTTACTTTTCAATGAGTTTTTTATTTTGCATTAACATCGAAACTACATTCGGCTGATTCTAACGGAATTTGAAACCCTTATGTTGTTTTACATTCTTTTTCGAATAATATAATTAACAAGGTCCTCACAAGGTTAGTCCGGGAATTATTGAAAGTTTTGAAGGTCGTAAGGTCATAAGTCAGAATAATTGAGAGCACGCGACTTGGGTATGTTGACCTTGTATTTATCAGCAATCAATAGTAGGGTTGGCTACAATTATCTTCAATCAATATTATATTATATTTATTAATTAGTAACTTATAGTAAAATTCAGTAAACTTCATTCAATTGGATAAAACTAAAATAATACTGAAACCAGGAAATGGCTTCGTCACTCCCCCCCCCCCCCCCCTACGGGGGAGCTTGCGCTTCGCTACTAGGATTAAAATTTAAAATCTAAAAAAAAGCAGCCATGTTTAAATTTTTATAAATTTTCTGAACTTCGCCAATTATAATCATTTTACCATTTGTAATTCTTTGGGTTTTAAAAAATTCACAAAATTTCGATACTTATATTTATTTCTGAACTTCAACATTTTGTTTTTTTGATATTATAAAAGAATTATTAGAAATAACTTTGATAAAAAACATAAGTCATAACCAAACCAAGATGAAATTATTATTCAAATACTAAAAAAAATCCCCATCTTAAATTATAGAGTTAGTGATGATGATGATAATATTTCATCCCTGAGAGTCGCCAAGCCCAAATGAATTTGTGTTCAGGGTCACGACAAAAAAAGTTTGGGAAACACCAGTCTAGAGGATAGTTCTGATCTTATGCCGTACAAATGATGCCCAGACTTGGTTAAATAATTCATTCGTAAAATTAAAAATTCATCTGGTGAAATTTATTTACATTCCTTTCCGCTCGTATTTTCAAACCGCGTTTATTACCCGGTCGTTATAAAAAAAAAAAAAATCACCTAAATGGATGGGCAGTGGCTGAATTCAGTAGAAGATGAGGAGGACTTAGAAGTGATAGTATATAGGTAACTGACGTTTTCTGAGCAGTGTAGTGAGGCAAAAAATAGAGCAAATAGAGTGTTGTGCTTAATTAAGAGGCATGTTATTTACTAAAGTAAGGTTATCCTTAAACTATACCGGGTGTCCCAGAAAAAAAGTTAACCGTACTTTGAATGAGTATAACTCAAAGACTATTGAAGATTTTGAGGTCCTGCAAAAAATGTCTTATTTAACAACTATTTATCTGTTGATTCTGATTATTTCATTAAATTACCTTTATGATATTGATACACTAATTGGTTTAATGAGGCTATCAAAAATATGTTAGCGCAAGGAAGTAAAATAATGAAACGAAGCCTAGGAAGGCTAGGCCACCGGGCACTTTCAAGAGAAGCGTAGGGAGCCTAGGTAGCCTAGGTCACTGTGCGATTCTTTAAGCAAAGTTAGTGATTTTTTCAGCCACGTTGTGGTATGGTCTCGTCATTATTGCTTACTAAGCAAATCAAAGCATTTCTGTGTAAAAGTTTACTTCCATAGAGCCTTTTTAATCATGCAGTTAACAAAAGATCAACGCGTATATGTAGTCACAATCTTTATTAAGACTGGCAGTATTAAACAAGTACAAGATTAATTTGAACAACGTTTTCCATGCAGGCACCCACCAAGCAAGCCCATAATTTGGAAAAATGTTCGCAAATACCAACATTAAGGAACATGCTTAAATCTAAATAAAGGTCGTTCGGGTCGTATGGGAACCATAAGAATACCAGAAAATATCGAAAATGTTCAGATGACACTTCTTCAAAATCCACATGTATCAGTCAGAAAGAATGGGTTACAATTGTCAAAGTCATCATTTAACCGCATTATTAAACATGACTTAAAATGGCATTCCTATAAGATGCATGCAAGACACCAGCTTCTTGAAACTGATTTTCCTCGACGTAGACAATTTGTCGAATGGCTTCTCCATAAACCTGCTCGTTTCTTGGAAAACATTGTGATTGGTGACGAGGCAGCCTTTTTCATGAATGGAAAGATAAATAGCCATAACTTTCGGCAATATGCGCCGCTGACACCCCCCTCCCCATTATTCAACTTTGACACACGTATTTGTTAGCAGAAAGTGTCTCTTTGGGTCAGAATATGCGGGAATGTCTATCTTGTTGGCCCATTGTTTTACGAGAATAACTTGAATGGTGCTGCCTACCTGAGCATCATCAACGAAAGGATCTTCCCGGAACTCCGCCAGATTTACGGCAATCAATTCAATAGAGTTTGGTGGATTCAGGGTGGCGCACCAGCTCATAGACAGCTTGCTGTAAGAACAAAACTAAGAGAAACGTTTGACAACCACATTGTCGCGCTAAATCATGCAATTGAATGGCCCCCAAGATCCCCTGGCTTAACACCGTGCGATTATTTCTTATGGGGATATCTAAAGAATAAAGTGTATTCTACTCCACCACAGGGCATCAACCAGTTAAGAGATAGTATGACACGTGAAGTCAATAGACTTAAGGAAAATCACAAGTTAATCAAAAAAGTTGTTCAATCACTGCGATCAAAGGCACAACTGTGCTTGGAAAGAAATGGGGGACATGTGGAAGGAAACGGTGCTTAGAAAATTAAAAAATGAATTTGTATTACCCATATGAAGAGGTGATATTGTTAAAAATGGATTTAAATATATTTGTTGATTTTAAACTTCGAAGTTTCATTACTTTACTTCCTTGCGCAAACATAATTTTGATAGCCTCCACTAAACCCATTAGTGTTATCAATATCGTAAAAGGTAATTTAATGAAATTTCCAAAATCGACAGATAAATAGTTGTTAAATTTGTTTTGTTTTGCAGGACTCAAAAATCTCTAATAGGTTTTGAGTTATACTAATTCAAAGTACGGTTAACTTTTTCCTGGGATACCGTATAACTCAGGTGTCAGGCCGCATTTAGAGTACTGTATACACGCATGGTCCACATACTTTAAACATGATATTAACCTGCTATAGGCAGTGCAAAGGAAAGCAACAAATATTATACCTTCTCTGAATTACCTTGAATATGTAAATAGGTTAGGGGTGATAAATATGTTCTCATTTGAAAGGTGTTTGAGTGGGGATATGATTGAGCTTTTAAAAAAATTGTTCTTGGGTAGATAAGTGGGATTTTAGCAAGTTCTTTGAGTTGGAAGGTAGTAATAGGACTAGGGGCCACCACTTGAAAATTAATAAACAGAGGTGTAGGTTGGATGTGAGGAAGGATTTTTCACCAACAGTGTTAGATCAGGGGAATGATTTACCCGAGGAGATAATAATCAGCCCAAATTTAAATGCTTTCAAGTGCAGGTTAGATGAGTATATGGGGACGATAGGTTATCATGATTTTTAAGTTGTATTTGGGCAAATTATATACTGTAATATCAATTTATGTATATATCATTGATATGTGTATTGCATGATTTAGTTTTTGACAAACCATGATGGTGATGCATTTTTAAAGTGTTTTGGACGCAATCTTGTAGATACAGTTTATGGGAGGGTGTTCACTTCGATGACCTCGGATAGGCCCTTGTGGCTTTTCTCATCCGTTGAATTATGCTATGAATCCATCTGTGCCCGCTCGAACCTACCAAACGATCCCCAGAATACCTGCAGGTTCTACGCCTGCTACAACCACGCGTCGATTTCGGGTGTGAGGATGGAGACCACCAGCATCTCATCTTCAAACTACCCTGAATCTCATCCTCGTTAGATGAAGCGCCCCTTCGTTTTCTGCCTTTTAACCACAAGATCCGATTGCGTGGCGGGTTTGTGGACATGTTAATAGACGCCTGCATCCTCGGAGAGCAGCAAAACGCCTTGCAAATTAACTAAACTGTCAATTCTATCTGCTGAGCGTCAAATACTATTCTTGAGGGTAAATTAATTTGATATCTGGAAATCTCATGTTGCAAGTCTATATCTTTGTATTAATTTTTAACGTAACTTTCGTTTGTATTGAATATTAATTCTGTAGAGCATAATTTATTTAAACAAGTTGTTGGGTGATCCAAAGGATATCTAAGCACTTATGCCCTCATACTGCTAAGTAAGTCTAAAACATTTATTTCGGCGATTACAAGGTTTTTACAACCTGGTGTATACCGAATGCAAAATATCATTTCATAAACTATTCGTACCTGTGGTAAAATGTAACTTCTGAATAATATAAATAATAGTAATAAAATTAATACATTAATAATAATACACAAATATTACTATGCTAATATAAAGTAATAATGGTTTTCCTTAGGGTTGCCAACCGTCCTTTATTTATCTTTCCTGTCTTTGTCCTTTTTTTAGTTTGGAAATGAAGCCAAATGTCCTTTATTTTGAAAATCATGATAATTTATCTTGGTAACTTAGGTGAGTACCAGGATTATTGTTTAATTGTAAGTAGGTGATATAGGCCAATATATTTTTATATTAAATATATATTTTGACAAAATATAGAGGATCACTGAAGCTATCGAAGGAACGATTGTGGTAGTGAAAGGTTTATACAGTTACCGAGAGACTTAAAATAGCTGATTGCACGGGCCGATAAGTCATAAGTGGAAAATGGAATTCACTTTTAAGAAGTGTAAGACAATGCATATTGGTAAGAATAATAAAGGTTTTGTTTGAGATGTGGCCCTCGAGAGAATGACTTAGAAGTAATTATTAGTAATGTTTTAAAAGTTCCAGACAATGCTTAGAAACACGGAACAGGGCAAATAGAATGCTGGCCACACTTATGAGAAATGTCAGCTATAAAAGCAAGGAAGTGATTACAAAGCTGTATAATTCCTATGCTAGATCACATATTGAGTACTGTATCCAAGCATGGGCACCTCATTATCAGCAAGATGTATAAATGTTGGCGGGGGTGCAGCGAAGAGCTACTAAGCTTATCTCTTGGTTCCAAAAATTAAGCTTTGAGACCAAACTACAAAAACGGGATATTTTCGGTTAAGAAGAAAATGCTGAGGGAGGATCTGATTCAGGTATTTAAATTTTTTTCAGGTTTGGACCATATTAGTACTGAAGATTCCTTGAGTGACACTGGGGGTGTTTACTCGAGGAGACCAATTTAAAATTAGAGGCAATTTCTTAAACAGATGTAGGGAAATTGTTTTTTAGCAATAGGGTGGTTGATGCTTAAGACAATCTGCCTCCAGAACTGGTTAATTGTTCGACTCATTCTGAGTTTAAGACAAAATTGGACAAGAGATTGACGGATAGGCCATATGGATATATATTAAGCATGTATATGTATATGCTAGAGTTGCATGCAAATGACAAGTCATTCTTAATAAATGGATGTATACTAATTTAAGGTTGTATGATAACAAATCCATTTTGTATCGGAAGGATATATGTATGTGTAAAATCTGTGATTGGGGAAGTTTTTTATGGGTCCTTTGGGGTTAACCTACCTAATTTACTGTATATATGTATTAATTTGTTTGGAGTGATTTGGTTGTGGCTTGTTGATAACTGGTTCCTTGTGGTCTTCTCTTGCTGCATCAATTTCTCATGTTCTTATGTACTCGTAAGTAGATTATAAATGGTTGGCAGGAACTAATAATTCACAAGAAGTAGATTGTATTATTTGCCAAAGTGTTTTTTTTTTTTAAATTGTTCACATGGGTGCATTAGCAATAGCAACATAAATATTTAGAGTTAAAAAACAAATAAATTTTATCTTCCAGTTTTGTAATTGATAAATTTATCGGTAAAGCAAATTCTAAAGAAGAAGATATTATATTTACTTGGGAAATAGCTCAAATGTATCATGCAGTTAAACAAAATCATTCCTACAACTCACTTGATTGTAGCTGGAATTTAAATTCCAAACTTTACCTTGATTCAAAATTAGTAGCAAAAAAACCTTGTGGTCGGACCAAATCAGAGGCAATCGTTACAAATGTGATCGGTAAAAAAGGAATAGGAAGTAGTTTTGAACGATTTAAAACAACATGAACCGAATATTTAATTTTGTCTTCAAATTGATTCCGTAAATCACAAAAAACTTGAAAATGTTTAATATTTTTAAATGGATTTAGGCGCATTGAATTATATAATTGATTTTTTCGAGAATGCTGAGGAAAGTGCACATGGAATGTTCGAATATTTCAAGAAACACTATGGACAATTTGTAACTTGATTGGTAGAGTTTTTTTTTTGTTTCAGTGCAGATAACGCAAATTGCAATTTTGGAATAAAGCATTCTTTATATAGTAATATCCTCACGTTGAATGACGGTGTTG
This sequence comes from Ceratothoa steindachneri, assembly GCA_963969495.1. Classification (NCBI taxonomy): domain Eukaryota; kingdom Metazoa; phylum Arthropoda; class Malacostraca; order Isopoda; family Cymothoidae; genus Ceratothoa; species Ceratothoa steindachneri. The sequence continues at coordinate 44,294,006 of OZ018317.1, forward strand.
TTAAGCTAATTGCAAAGCGCACATTTTAAATAATATAGTAAAATTTGCTTTGAGAGACTTGCATGTGGACATAAAAGATATTGTCCTTAAGATTTATGTCCTTTTTTTGAACGTCAGTAAAGAGAGGCGAAACTCTTAAAGATTTTCATTCATTTGTAGAGACAGAATTTAGTAAAATTCTTCGGCATGTACAAACTAGGTGGTTATCTCTGCAGCCGTGCTTAAATTCTTATTTCATAAGCAGACTAACTGATTGCTTTAAATAATTATTCTAACTTCTTTCAATTAATGATGATTCAAAAGAAATTCCCAAGTTAGTGAAATGTGTTTGTTGTTCTCGCAACATACATTGAAGATATTTAAACTATATTTTGAAGGACTTTAAAAAATGAAACTTCAACTGCAGATGTTTTCTTATTTTGGCTAATTTAAGAAATAACTTAAAAACTCGATATGCTGGAGAATTTTTTGACTATAATGTTCACCAACTTATGAAAAATTCCATACTGCTGAGGATCGAAAGATTATTGAAGTGTACGGGGAACAGTGACATCTAGCTCTGAAGCTTTTACTTATTTATTAGACCATATATTGGGGGAAGAAATATATAGAACATAGATCTAAAGTAATTATTTTAATTTACAAAGCTATATACTATGCCACTATGGATTGTTATCCAACGATGAATTGAAAATAATGGTAAGTGATAACTGTAGGGTGAAGATCCAAGAAACACCTAAGTAGCCTTGAACGCAAACTGTCGTTCTCGTACACATAGAGGTTAATTTCTGTTAGTGTCAGCTCTTGGTGTAACGTTTCTTAACGACCATTTTACGTGTACATGATAAATTTCCATATCTTCGATATTTCAATCAAGTAAGAACAATTGTCTCAGTATTTTAATAGACCAAAGGGAGCTATACCTCGACCGACTCGAGTATCTGCTCTTTGTACAAACATTCTCACAATTATAATACAATCGTTAACTCGATATTTGGATATATCAGTGCTATTTGTACGAACATTCACACGGGTCATATACAACCGTTATTAACTCAGCGTTTGGATTAACATAGGTTGTTATTGCAGTGTTCGATATGCATTTTGACCTCGTTTTTATTTACGACACTGAGTGACACGACTCGTTGGTTATGGTTGTTTTTCTTTCCCAAGCGCAAACATTTTCACCTGATAAAATAATGCTTCTTGGGCGAATAAATATGGAATAAATGGCTAATTATATGACATAAAAAGCACCCAGTTAATCCAGGTGTTGTCGTTGAGGGGCGTTTTGTTAGCGGGGTACTAACAAGACTACAATGGCCTGCGCCTAGTCGTTGCGGGAGGGATTGTAGTTCGTGGAAATTGTGTTTAAAATCAGGCATTACGTGCGAGCAAAAGATATCACTAATGAAAAGACGCCTTTTCTATGAACACTAAATATGAAGCGATAATAATTTGGAAAATGTCCTCTTTCCATCATCAGTCTTGAAATAATGAATCAGATTATTTATTTTCTATTCTGAAACAAAGCAGCAGAAAAGGGGATAGAAGGAATTCGCTGGCCCCCAACGAAAAATATGCGTGTGTGAGATGGATGGGGGGGGGGGGTGATTAGAGAGAAAAATAGGACATAGATGTGAAGAGGAATGATTACAAAGCTGCCAAATGACTGGAGTATCTACTATTAATATTTTGGCTCTATAATATATAAACATATATAAAAACGTAAGTTAATATAATTTTGTTACTATTAGTAAGAATTATACATGCATACTTATAAACTATATATATATATATATATATATATATATATATATATATATATATATATATATATATATATATATATATATACCGTAGAATTAGGTAGTTATCGCCTATTTCTCGATTCCTTCGTTTGTTCGGGGAAGGATTACGACAGCCAAAAATAATAATTGAAATTGAATATCGTTGAGTGCGCGGGGTTTTTGTTATTCAAATACTTTAAATATGGTTGGCCGGGATTGGTCTTATTTAATTAGGCTTTGGTGGTTAGAGGACTTAAACAAAAATTACCAAAATAATCTTTAATTACACGACAAAACATATAATACAAATAATTACACTTTCTAGTTATTAATTAATTCAGCAATGGAAAAATTATCAATAGTTACCAATAATTACTCATGCCGCAAAGGTTCAATACTCCGAGTACTAACCTGAGAGGGTTTAGGAAGAAACTACGAATGGATTCCTAGCCTTAGGGTTACAATAATTCACTTTAGTTATCCGAGATGACTCGGGAGGAGACTACGCGACGAGTCTTAGTCGGGGTTCGTCGTACTGCTTCGACGAGGAAAGGAAAGGTGTAAATATCTTAATATTTTTTTTTGTGGGGGGGGGGGGCACAAGTAGACGCTCGGGGAAGATTCTCCAAGTAGACGCTCACAAGTGAAAGATTCTCCTCTAGACGCTTGAGGGTAAAAACTCCTGTGGGGCTGAGACTGTGAGTTTCTTCTGGACAAGTTCGATCCTGACGCTGTCGTTCTAAATAAGATCCTAGCTGCGGGCCGGTATGACACCGTGTTCTATCGCTCGAGGATATGCGCCGCCAGTGGATGATTCCACAGACGTCTTAAAAGAGGCCGCGGAATACCTTCTGTATTTTCCGGGCTTGGCTCACTCGGGAGCAACGTAGAAACAGCTCACCACACGACCTGGGGTCTTCTCCATGGGGGAAGGGGTACGTCTTCAAGACTCTTCCTTGGGCGAATTCTGAGTGATTACTTCCTTTATTAATTTTGTGACGGGGAATATATAGGCGACTACGTGACGAGTCTTAGTCGGGGTTCGTCGTACTGCCTCGACGAGGAAAGGGGTAAATATCTTAATTTTTTTTTTTTTGGGGGGGGGTACTACAAGTAGACGCTCGGGGAAGATTCTCCAAGTAGACGCTCACAAGTGAAAGATTCTCCTCTAGACGCTTGAGGGTAAAAACTCCTGTGGGGCTGAGACTGTGAGTTTCTTCTGGACAAGTTCGATCCTGACGCTGTCGTTCTAAATAAGATCCTAGCTGCGGGCCGGTATGACACCGTGTTCTATCGCTCGAGGATATGCGCCGCCAGTGGATGATTCCACAGACGTCTTAAAAGAGGCCGCGGAATACCTTCTGTATTTTCCGGGCTTGGCTCACTCGGGAGCAACGTAGAGACAGCTCACCACCACGACCTGAGGTCTTTTCCATGGGGGGAGGGGTACGTCTTCAAGACTCTTCCTTGGGCGAATTCTGACTGATTACTTCCTTTATTAATTTTGTGACGGGGAATATATAGGCGTTCACCGGAACTCCTATATTTTCCTGCCTCACCGCCTCAGCGTTTATAGCTCGGCGGCGGGTTTTTGATGGTCCAACTGAACCGAAGAAATTCTCAGCTAATCTCGCTGGAAGTTTGCCGACGGGCGTAGGGCATTGCTCTTCCCGATAACTCTCGTTTCACACGACTCCTTTAAACAAAAATCTTACTCAATCTCTCTTTCTTCGACACACCCCCTTCCTTAAGATGGAACGCACAATGGAAGGGACATCACAACTAATAGTAATTAAAGGCGTCCACCGGGTACACCCCCGAGAGTCGTGCCAATTACAAACAAAAGAAATACATATATACAATGGCTTTATAATAATTACACTCGGGATTTTAAGAAACATGTTCACCCGCTACTACGATACTAAGGGTACTAAATAATTCAACCAGGGTATAGCTACGACTACATATAAGCACATTCACAAAGAAAAAAAATTATAGTACCTAAAACTAAAATTGTAGACATGGCAAAGGTAAATTACTCAACAACTTAAATATTCCCCAAAAATATTTCAACAGAGGCATATCGGGCCTCGGTTACACCAGATAAGGGGGTATATTTACAATAAGGGTCCTAACAAGGAGGACCAAGAGTTAGTTCTACCTATGTACATGAAATAATCACACAAGAATTAAGGTAGGCCTAAGTTTCATTGGGGCTAAAATCTACGGGATTACGATTTAGGCTATCCGCTATGCAATTCTCTGAGTCTTTTAGATATGAAATTTTGAATTGGAATTCCTGCAAAAATAGGCTCCAACTTTTTCAAGTACGCCAGCGGCTTGTGATCTGTTTCAATGGTAAAGTCTTTGCCTAATAAATAAGTCTTAATTTTTTTTTATTCTCCATACAATAGCAAGAGCTTAGCGCCCGGTTACAGCATAACTCCTCTCACGCGGGAACAGCTTTCGGCTAGCGTATGCAATGGGGAAACACTCGTCATTAGGTCATTATTGGACTAGCACGCAACTTATCCCATCGTTGCTAGCATCTGCCCTTATGTCAATAGGCTCGGCTGGATTAGGTAACCGCAAGATCGAGCCAGACGCGAGTTTAACCTTTGAGTTGATTAAAGCTAGCATCTGAAGACGGGGTCCAGGCCAGTCCATCGGGGTTTCTGTTATTTAAGAGATCGAATTAGGGGGCGTAAAGTGAGGCAAAATTCGGAATAAATCTCCTGTAGAAGGAGGTATAGCCCATAAATGAGCTTAATTGCCGTTTGTTAACGGGTAGTGGCATTCTTGCGATGGGTTTAATTTTTTTATTTCTGCGGGGTTAATCGTTAGTTTCCTATGCGGAATCCCAAGTAGTTGATTGTGTCGAAGGCAAAATGACACTTGTTTGGCCCGATAGTAAGGTTGTGGCTTCTCAACATTTGTAGTAGAGAATGAAGGGCATTCAGGTGGGTTTCCCAATCGTTCGTGGCAACATATATGTTATCAAAATAGAAGAACACATTAGGCAATCCGTCTAAAATCTGTCTCATCATCCGGTTGTAGTTGCTTTAAGCGGTGACGAGGCCGAAATGAAGCCTTCTACACTGCATTAATCGCTTTTCGGTAGGAAATGCAGTAAATCTCTTTACACTTTCTGTGGGGGAATAAATATCGGGAGGACAAACACACGCTAGTTTGTTTATACAGCGTCAACGGTTACATTCCATATGGTCCGATACTTTACTCCCCTTCCCCTCCCATTCGCCCCACTGCCCCAAAGATACTCGAGGTCGTTCGCAAAGAAGGATTACAATCAGCAGGTTTCGTAGTCCGTTAATATAAACATAGGAGGGTGGGATAGCCTTTAGAATAAAAATTTATGAACAGGCTCGCTGTCACTTCCGATTGTTTATGTCTATTTTCGCCAAATAGACGAAATTTCACTTCTCCGTACGTAAACCAGAAGGGCGAATGGTCACAACTTTGAAAAATTATGCCCTAGGAGAGAGGCTTAAAGGTGGGCCCTCGTCTCCCCTCTCCTCACCCCAGGTGATAGTCGACGTGTATATACTTCGATCTAGAGAAATGTAAAGAGGAATCGTTGTAACAATCGAGAGAAGAGCAGTCCTTGAGTAAAACAGGGAATTAAGAATACATTGGAACTGAGCGGAATTTATCTGCCCGAGGCTGTTCCTTTGATCGTCTAGAAGAGTAGAGAGTAGACCAGTGGTATCGAGAACCACTCTCATAGCAATCTCGTTCAGAGAAACCCCTTATCTCAGTTTTCTGAATAAAAACAGAGATAACCCTCACCATTGAGGAATACCAACGTGAATGCCCCTTCTAGAAAAGATTTACCTCTTGGTCAAGTCTCATTATCGAGAAGCCTGCAAGTGTAAAACAGGGATTGAAATAACCCCTACAACCATTATCCCCTTGCTTATATCTTCAAGTCAAGAAGCATCGCCACGCATTCCCCACCTATCTCAGAATAAGCATCAGCTGTTCTTCCTGAATAGCCTCACAAGCGTCTCCTTCTCCCAGAGTGACGATCAGCTGTTTTCCAAGTCAGCCTCACGTCCGCGAGAAAAGCTCCAGTCAAACGCGACTTGAATCATCTCATCTAGAAGGTTCCCGTTCATGTCGTCCAACTTCAGACTCCCTCTTAGTTAAAGGTAAAAGGAATCCAAAGCTTATGTTGTTAGTTACCATTCCCTGCTAAAGTAAATTTTTTGCATCAACCATCGCGTAGTACTCATTGATAGTATTAATTTTTATTTAGATCCTCTTATTATAGCATTATTATATTTATAGTTTTAATATTTCATTTTTTATGTAATTAAAAGTGTATTTTTGCCCTAGTGGTTTAATTAAATCCTTGAAACGCTGCAGATGGCAATAGATATATAATATTATGAATCCTCCCTGGGTAAACAATCAATAGTAAAATAAAGCACTCTTAGAGAAAAGTGGAAATGAGTTAATCATGTACGGAGCAAACGTACATACGTACTCGGCCGTATACCACGACATTAAAATTATGGTAGGTTTGGGGGTATTTAGAAGAACTCATTAATACTTGATTGTGTTGTATCCCCTTGAATAGTAACAAATTTCTTCCTAAGCGTTCGATGAAAATTAAACATTAAAAGAGGATAAAGTCGGTCAATAATTTTTTGTTAATTGATTGTGGTTAGCCCGTTAATAGTGTTAATTATTTTTTTGTAGTATTCCAATTAACAGAAAGTGTTGGTAGTAAGGTTGGGTTAGGCAGAGCGCTACTTGTTTCGTAGTTGCATAAGTACCATTAACGTACATTGGTGAGTTTTCGACGGACATAGGAAAAATTTCGTCTTTCGAAAGATTCCACTAACAAGGCCAAACTCTTGGACTAGCAGGCCAAGAACTAGTTGCTTATGTCCAGGAACAAGAAGAGAGACAAGTGGAAAGAGAAGAAAGAAGAATACGGAGGAAAAGAGAAGCAGAAGAAAGAAGAATACAGATAGAAGTAGAAGAAATAAGAATACAGATGGAAACAGAAGAAATAACTATACAGATGGAAGCAGAAGAAAGAATAATACAGATGGAAGCAGAAGAGAGATAACCAATACGCGCACATGAAAGGGCATTCAACAAGGATCAGGTGGAAGTCAATTCCGTTGGATCCCGGCCGGGAGCTACGCAGGTACCTACGATGAAACTCCCATCATATAAAGATAGCGAAGACCTGTGTTCATACCTGACACACTTCAAGAAAATATTTGAGGTGAATCATTGGGACATAGAAACAGAGGGAATCGCCAGATTACCGCCTCTGCTTAATACCCGTCTCCGTGATATATTCACCTCGTTACCATCCGAAGCTTCTGTGGATTATTCCACCCTTAAGTCCGAGCTACTGACCGCCATTAATCTAAATCCCGAGGAGTATGGGATAAAGTTTAGACATGCTCGAATTCAGCCAGGTCATACATACCGTCAATTTGGCTTTATACTGAGACGACAGCTCCAATTCTAACTAGATTCAGCACAAGAGGAGAATGAGTTCGACTCTCTCGTCGACTTCATTCTTAAAAACCAATGGTTGTGTACCCTGCCCCCAGAGATACGAGCATTCGTCAAGGACAGGCGAGCCGCTACATTCAATGAGTGCGTCGAGGAAGCGGATCTGCATGCTTCCAACAATAAACTATATCCGCGAGAGTTTAAAAGAACCAGTCTTTGTCCCCAAAGAAAGGTGGGTATCCCCAGAGAACCCAGCAAAGAACCTCCCCTAAATTTGTTAAGACTCGGACCCCCAAACCCAAATTCTTTGCATCTAAGGATCAGAGAGAAATTAACTCCCTAATTAATCTAAACCCCTCGTCCTCTTCATACCCCAGAAACCTAGTTACGTGTTTTAATTGTGGCACCCCAGGTCACATTACCTTCCATTGCCCACAAAATTCGAGGCTTAAGTCGTCCTCGAGTCAACAAGTGCACAAAATCACCGCACCTATCCCCCAAGAACATCTCCTGCTTCAGCGTCTCCTTCGTCCACATCAAGTTATCCTGACCAACAGGTGAACTTTTTGTTTAATAAGAGTTCTCCCGGAGGACTCAAATTCGAGACTGGACCCGTAAATGATTGCCGAGTCTTAACATTGGTACGCGATACGGAGTGCACCTGTATCGTCGTATTAGATAAATTGCTTCTTCCAGTCAGCCCCCAGCACCAGAGGTTCGCGGTCGTCCAGGATTTCCTGGGTAGATCAAACAAGTTCCCCGTAGTCAGATGCCAGATCCAGTGTCAGTAATTCACTGGCTGGTCCGAGGTATTAGCAGTGCCGATTACATTATGTTCTGTCTTAATAGGCCAGAGCACGCAGCTTTCCCCAAATACGGTGGCTCAGACTGTAGTCACACGGATTCAAGTAACTACGAAGTCCGCAGCCCCAACCACTTTATCTCCTCTTGAGAACTAGGAACAGGAAGAACTTTATTCCCAAGCCTTCGCTACCACCCAGAAAGACTGTCCGACTCTCCAACCCCTGTGGGAGAAGACGTCGAAAAATGAAAAAGAAGCTGTTAGCACGAACAAACGAATAAGATACGTGGTGGAGAATTCAATACTATTCCGGACGACGGATGAAGTAACCTCCCCGTCGGATAAAGTCTTGTGCATTCCCTGGGGTTACTCCCAACAGGTATTAAAAATAGCACATGATGGCTTATTGATTGGACATTTCAGTCACAACAAAACATCTCTACGTAATTTTAAATACTTCCTTTGGCCCGGCGCCACTAAAGAGATCGCTGTATACTGCCAGACATGCGAATTGTGCCAGAGGGCCAACGCTAAAGGCTGGGTACCGCTGGCTTCCTTAGAGAAAACCCCCGTGATTTCCGAACCCTTCTTCAGAGTGGCTATATACTTGGTTGGGCCAATCCATCCCCCGTCTAGCGAAGGGCACTCTTATATCCTCACTTTGGTAGACGGCACCACTCGTTTCCCCGACGCTGTCGCTCTCAGGAAAATGACAGTATTTCCTGTGCAGAAGCCCTCATCTCGATTTTTTTCTCGAGTCGGTATCCTTAAAGAAATCCTCTCAGATCGAGGCCGTCAGTTCACGTCGAGACTGATAGAATACGTGTGAAAGTCACTCCTCATCAAACCCCTCTTTACGACCCTTTTGACCCCTCCGCAAATAGGATTTTTGAAAAATTAAATGGTACCCTAAAGGCAGTGTTAAGAAAGCTCTGTCAGTTTCAACTACGAGAATGGCATCGGTACCTTCCTGTCGTGGTATAACATTACATTATATCAATACCATATTATATCTATGGGGAGGGACCAATAACTTAAAGGCGAACCGACAAGGGGACGGAAGGTCACGAGTTTCGACGCGCGGAACAGCGAGAAAGAGTGCAACGAGGTCAGGTAAAATTTGGGCAATGGCAAAGCTCAAGGTTATTTAAAGAGGCATGTACAAAAATATAATTTTATTTACATAAAATAAGAGGATTAATGGGCAAAATTACATCGGTAAATGAAGGGGGAAATTGCAGAGATATGCGTCAGACTATGAAGTTAAAAATTAGTGTATTACAGAAGGAGACTATTCAAATGGGGAGGATTAACTCAATTGGGTTGCTGAAGGGGGAGGGGGGTTGGCTTACGGAGGATTCCGGGTGAGACGTCAGGGTAAGGCTTCACGGATGTCTTCTGTAGGCAATAAACGTGAAGCGAGGGCGCTCGGAGCTTCTGAGCGGGAAGTTAACGTGATAACGGTTCTCCAAAAGGGAAGGGGCGGGATAGCGCCCGGTCTAGGGGAGAGTATTTCGGCCACCCGAAAACGAGGGGCTAACGAGGATGGCTTCGACAGGAGTTGATGAGTGGAGTCGGAAAAATCGCTCGGTAGCGATCGTCAAATGGAATTACCTCACTGGCTGGGGCTAATTCCAACACACAAAAAGTTCAGCCGTCACTTTGCTTTGTTGTTAGCTCCTGGATTGGAACTAGAGGAATCTTCTTGGGTCCGGGCGAGACTCCTCAACTCTGTGTCTCCCACATGGAAGACGAGCCCTATATATATCCGAGGTTCCCCCCGCGGGGGTGGGGGAAACAGCGCTACTCTCGAATGGCCTCGAATCTTCACGCTGAGGCGATTCTAACCCGCGTAAAGGTGGTCCGTGGTGGACGCGGTTCGAGGCTACCGCTTGTGGTTGGGGGGGGGGGGCTTACCAATTTAAGCCTAACCAAATTCTAGAATCTTCTCCAGCCCATGGAGGTCACTTCCGTGCTGGAACAGAAATTCCACGTAGAATTCCCCCACACATCTCCCAACCGAAAGATGATGCTTTACAGAGCAGTTGCCTAGGAAAGGATCATCCCACCTGACGAACTAGAATTATCAAGGGTCTAGGGGAAAATCTGACCTGATACGACAAGTGTACACACAAAAAAAACGTTAATCTGAGTTGAGCGGTGAATTTACGGACATAATCCTTAAAACGGGTCAATTCTAGAGACAATTTAACTAGCACAATTTTAAACAAAAAAAATCACAGGAGAACAAAAAAAAAGGATACAATTAAATGGAGGCATAAATATGGGACTAATGACTAAACAATTTAGTGGAACAAAAAAAAAATCCTAATTAAGAATATTAATGAGATAATATATACAATTCACGTGGAAAACCTTCGCTCCCTCCGGAGTACGGAGGAAATAATCCACGAGTCCTCTAGCCTCGAAGACGGGGTAGGATCCCTTCTACTGGCTGAGGAGTTTGTTGCTTCCCGTGAGAAGTATTACCAGCACCTAAGCGGCAGGCTTAAATTTTCGTTCTCGTGACTTAAGGTCAAAGTAGGTCTTATACCTCTCATTAAGTCCTTCTTCACAAGATACGACACTCGTTTGTTACCTCGGGTGGACTCACGCTCGAGGGCTTTAGTTTTCTCCCAAAGGGGAGAGACTTGCGCACTCCTTCTGGGCGTGGGCAAACTTGTCGCTTCGGAGGGCTTGGAACTCCAGGTCGATAGGGGTTTCCAGGGGAACGGGTGCATGGGATTCCAGGGCTGCCTGTGTACGGGTAATCACGGGCTGGGCCACGGGATGGTCGTGGATTACGGGGTTCTGACCGAACAAAACGGAGCAGAACTGGATTGGGGCCGCTACCACTTCGGCCCAACCAGACATATAGTCACACTCGATCTGACAAAGAGTTACTGGGAAACGACTGGCCTGGCCAAGGTAGTCAGGGACCACCGCAACTTCTTGTGGTTGGGGCCTACAGGGGAAAGTAGGTTCTCAGACACTATGATGAGGGTGCACCCGGTGTCACGGACGAGGGTGGATACTCGGCGACCGTTCACAGTTCTGTTCTCGAATTTCAATCCACCAGGGTTGTTCTCATTAAAGAGGAAATTTACCTGATGAACCGGACCATTGGCGGGCCAGGGAGGATCGAGAATCTCCTGAGGCAACGGAGGGAGATCAGGGGCGGCCGAGATTTGGTGCATTGGTGGGACAGAGAGTTTGCGAATCGGGAGTTTTGTGGACAGTTCGTGCGGTAATGGCCTGGAACTCCGCAGGTGTAGCAGACGATCGAGTTCTTTTGGTGTGGCACAACCGGAGGAGAAGAAACTAGGGGCTTAACGTCTCGGTGTTCAGATGGACGGAAGTTTCTTGGCTTCAAGGGACTAGGATCTTTGGTAAATCTTGGAACCAATTTAGGAGGGGTCTCAGGACCATAAAATTTAGTTTGGGGGGAGATTGGGGAGCCTTTTTAACATCTTTAGGGTATTAATTGTGACTACCTGCGTAGACATCGGCCTTTTACAAGCATTCCTTGGAAGTGGCACAACGTTTATCCTTAATCAAGGCGCGAATTTCGGGAGCCACGGCAGCTAAAAGCTGACCCCTAAGGAAGAAGTCCAGAAGGGACTCGTAGACCTGGGGAATCTTGCATGCATCCAGACAACACTGAAGGTGTCTTTGGAGAATGTACCCGTGTTGCCGAAATGTTTGACGAGGGCGGAGCCTTTCCTGGGAGAATCGGGAGCGGTAGAATTCGTAATTCATATGAACAGCGGGTAACAATTCGGACTTTAACGTGGAATAGTCCAAAGTTGCTTCCGGGGGAAAGGAGACGAAGATATCCCTTAACTGGGCATTTAGGAGGGGAAGTAAGCGAGCGACGCCATCATTTTCGAGATCCCATCTATTGATCTGAAAGATTCTCTCAAAATGGGTCAATAATGACTCAAAGTCCTCTCCATCATTAAAAGCGGGAAGGTTGACTGAAGGAGTTTGGGGAATTTCAGCCCGGGAACCGATGGACTGAGAATCCATTTGATTTCGGCTCATTTCCAGCTCGTGCTGCCTAATTTATTCACGTTCTTCCATCTCCATCTCAATCTTCAGTTTGTTCCCCATCTCCGTTTTCAGTTTGTTATCCTCCATCTCCATTTTGTTCTTCTCCTTCTCCATCTTCAGTTTGTTCTCCATCTCCTTTTTTCTTAGTTCCTCTTCCCTTCACTCTGCCCGTTCGTTCCTCTCTTCTTTCTGTACGTAATTTAGCAGGTCTTTGCCCGAAAGACCTAACAGTTCACCCTGATTCTTGAATTTTTCAAAGGATGGCATTGTTACGCAGTTAACTGAGGGTACACTGATACGCGAACAAGCTAGGCCACTACCCACGCGAAACGAATACTTAAATATTCGTGAAGGCCTTGTTCACAAAAAAAAGAATTATGATACAGCTACCTACCTCTGCTGTTTCTAAGCGGAAAAAAAATAAAACGGTCCTACCGGAATTAGGACAACAAAGACCTTAACTCTTTTGGATTAATAACCAGGAGAGTCTCCAAAATTCAAACACAATAAAAAAAATTAATTACCTGGGGTCCAACACAAAATCTAAATAGATTAACGTTCCACTGCTCTTCAATTAACTTGAACTTGCCTTCTGCCAGTATAATATAAAAATTAAAATAAAAGGGATAGACGTGAATAACAAGCGAACTTCTAATGTCGAAATTAAAATGACACGGGTTCGTAAAAACCCCAAACACACTTGACACAAAAATTATATAATATGTATATTAATAAATATATATGTTGTGGTATGACATTACATTATATCAATACCATATTATATCTATGGGGAGAGACCAATAACTTAAAGGCGAACCGACAAGGTAACAGAACACCACGTGTTTCGACGCGCGCAACAGCGAGAAAGAGTGCAACGAGGTCAGGTAAAATTTGGGCAATGGCAAAGAGGTATGTACAAAAATATAATTTTATTTACATAAAATAAGAGAATTAATGGGCAAAATTACATCGGTAAACGAAGGGGGAAATTGCAGAGATATGCGTCAGACTATGAAGTTAAAAATTAGTGTATTACAGAAGGAGACTATTCAAATGGGAAGGATTAACTCAATTGGGTTGCTGAAGGGGAAGGGGGTTGGCTTACGGAGGATTCCGGGTGAGACGTCAGGGTAAGGCTTCACGGATGTCTTCTGTAGGCAATAAACGTGAAGTGAGGGCGCTCGGAGCTTCTGAGCGGGAAGTTAACGTGATAACGGTTCTCCAAAAGGGAAGGGGCGGGATAGCGCCCGGTCTAGGGGAGAGTATTTCGGCCACCCGAAAACGAGGGGCTAACGAGGATGGCTTCGACAGGAGTTGATGAGTGGAGTCGGAAAAATCGCTCGGTAGCGATCGTCAAATGGAATTACCTCACTGGCTGGGGCTAATTCCAACACACAAAAAGTTCAGCCGTCACTTTGCTTTGTTGTTAGCTCCTGGATTGAAACTAGGGGAATCTTCTTGGGTCCGGGCGAGACTCCTCAACTCTGTGTCTCCCACATGGAAGACGAGCCCTATATATATCCGAGGTTCCCCCCGCGGGGGTGGGGAAAACAGCGCTACTCTCGAATGGCCTCGAATCTTCACGCCGAGGCGATTCTAACCCGCGTAAAGGTGGTCCGTGGTGGACGCGGTTTGAGGCTACCGCTTGTGGTTGGGGGTGGGGGGGTGGGTGGCGGCTTACCAATTTAAGCCTAACCAAATTCTAGAATCTTCTCCAGCCCATGTAGGTCACTTCCGTGCTGGAACAGAAATTCCACGTGGAATTCCCCCACACTACCAGTCGTCCTCTTTGCGTGCCGAGAGATCCCTCACCTAACTCTGAGTTTTGCCTCTTTCGAATTGTTGTACCGACCTAACGACCGATGACATATGAGCATCCTTAAGGAGCTCTTCACTAATCACCAATTAGATGAAAAAGTTAAATACTCTTACGCATATATGATCGAGCTGCGCAAACGCTTCGAGAAATGTGCAAAGTTGGCCCGCTCAAACGCGAAGTGCAACCTAGAAAAATACCGAAGTTATTTCGACTTAAAAGCAAAAGCTCGAAATTTAAAGCATGGAGAGAAAGTATTGTTACTACTGCCTACAGAGAGGAGTAAGTTACCCTCCCAATGGAAGTGTGTCTTCCCAGTTATAGAGCTCGTAGCCCCGTTGATTACGTGATTGAAACTCCCTCAGGCCATAAACTGTATCACATAAACATGCTCAAGAAGTAACACCACAGATCATCTATTAATATTAATGTGACGCTGGGTGAAGAAGGAACCAGGGAAATTTATTTTAAGGAGGAATCGGAGTAGCAATCGAGAAAAGATATATTTATACAATATTAATCTTAAAAGTTTTATTTTTTTAATACGAAATACACACATTAAAGGTAAAAAAGTTATATAGTAATTATTCCCCCCAAAACCCTGAAGTTTAGTTAAATATTACCCATTTTTAGTGTGATGGTTGTTGCTGTTTATTTGACATCTTTATGTGGAGATTCGGCTCCAATAACGACACTGCAAGACGGAGGCCTGCGTCTATTTCAAGCCGAGAGCGGTACTGAGTTTTAATTACTGGGACTGATGAAAATTGAATCAAAATTTTCATTGCTTTCTCACTCAGTGATGGGTATTCATTTTTTACAGAGAGCCAGAAATGAGGTCTTGATAAAGATGACTGTAATTTAGCTTTGAGACTCTCGTCGCAAGATAGCTCGATGAGGCTTTCTTTTTCATTCATGCTTAATTTGCTTTCTTCGATGTTAGCTACAAATGGATCTATTATCCACATCTTTCCAGGCCTAGGATCTTCTTCACTTAGGTAATCAAAATCAAAATATTCTGTCAGTGACTGTAAGTGCTGTTGAATAATGGATACCACTTGCTGGTTGAGACCTTTCTCTCCCATATATACATCAAAATCTATAAACATTTGTAGATCTCTTTCTGCCAACCGCCTTTGCCACAGTGATATTTTCTTTCGAAAAGCATCTATTTTACCTCGTACTGTTAACTCGTCCTTAAGTTGTCCTTGCAAAGATATGTTTAGTTCATTTAACATATAAAAACACCTGCCAGGTATGCAAGCTTGGCTACCCACTCATCGTCGGACAAGAGTTCTTGAAATTTCTGATTTTTTTGCTGCTGAAAAAATAATTTAATTTCTTCAAGCAGGATGAACAGTCGGGTCAGTGTGAAGAAGAAGGTGAGTATACCGGGAACCCATTTCTTCGCAGAGGGTTTCAAATATTCAAGAATTGAGCGATTTGTGTCGAATTTCATTTATGATTTTAATAACATCTGATAATACTTCGTGTAGTTCTGGGGACATTTTTTTCACCACAAGATGCTCACGATGTATAATGCAGTGCGTAGACAAAATGTGTGGATGACTAACATTTTTTACCTTTGCAACAACTCCTGAGCGATGTCCAGTCATGTTTGAAGCACCGTCTGTACATATGCCAATACATTTTTTCCATTCAATTCTGTGTTCCAGGAAATAACTATCAAGTGCTTCAAAAATCTCAAAGGCAGAAGTTCTGCCTGGCAAGTTGAGTGAGCAAAGAAGTTCTTCCTGTAATTCTCCTTCGCACTCAACCATCACAAAACAAAGGAGAAATGCCTTGTTACTTACGTCCGTAGATTCATCAAGTTGAATTGATTAAAATGGTGAATTTTTTACCATTTTTATAACTTGATTTTCAATATCTTCACCCATTTCTTCAATTCTGCGCTTAACAGTGTTAGCAGCCATAGGAATTACCTTCAGTCTTTGGACAGCTTGTTTTCCCAAAACTGCTTCACAGGCTTGTAACATGCAAGGTTTGATTAAGTCTTCTCCAATCGTATATGGCTTTTTTTTTCGCAATTTGAAGTGCTATCAAGTAGGAAGCCTTTAATAGGGACTTATCTTCAACAACCATATTTTTTAAAGCACCTATTTGTTTATTCATACCTTCATGCATTCTTTGAAAATATCCAAGTGGTTTCTCAGCTAAATCTGGGTGTTTTGATTGTAAGTGTCTTTGAAGTTTTGACGGTTTCATGGCATCGTTAAATAAACTCTGACAACACATAATACAAAGAGGCCTTGGGTCCAGCTCACTACCAGGTTCTTGAATAAATCGAAATTTCAAGTAGATTGAATCATATTTTCTTGATATTTTGTGTGTTTTCTTTTCGCCACCAGTTTGAATGTTCTTTCTAATACTGTCTGACGAGGACTGTGGATGCTCTGATTCATTGATAAGCTCACTGTTAATTGAAGTATTACAATTTTCACTGGTTATTTTGTAGATAGAGGGAAGTAGGAAAAGGGGCAAAAAAAAAATAATTGCGCAGACAAGTTGCGAACAGCTTTCCGCGTCGCTGGACCACTGTTAGCCAGCGGCGAATCCACGCGGCCATCCTGAGTCTTAAAAGAGACTCATTCAAACGAAACTTTTAAGCCGCTCGCCTGTACTTCTCGTACACTATACAACCCCCCACCTAGAAGCGGAACGTATTTTGAAGAAATGATGAGAACCCGTTTGGAAATGTTATCCAAGGACTAACGCTCTCCCTCCAGGGTCTGGGCACCATTGCAGATAGATGGGAGTAGCAAAAGGGGCAAAGAAAAAATAATAGCGTAGACGAGTTGCGAACAGGCTCCCGCGTCGCTGGACCACTGTTAGACAGCGGCAAACCCACTCGGCCATCCTGAGTCTCAAAAAAGACTCATTCAAACGAAGCTTTTAAGCCGCTTGCATGCACTTCTCGTACGCTATAATTTTATCTTAATTTTACAAAAGAAGTGCAAAATATTCACTTGCTTTTTCTCACTCATTATGGGTCTATTACCTATTTTATTTGAATTTGGAAAAGAAGAAGAAGAAGAATTAGTAACTTGGAGCAACAGTATCGCATCGTCTTTAGTAAGCTCCACTGATAAATTATATATATGCACCAACGTTTTGTTTATTCTATCAGAATAAGATTCCCTCGGGATATATATATATATATATATATATATATATATATATATATATATATATATATATATATATATATATATATATATATATATATATATATATATATATATATATATATATATATATTTATATATATATATATATATATATATATATATATATATATATATATATATATATATATATATATATATATTTAATGAAAAATGTGGCCTAAAAATTTCCTTTTGTTTTTCAATTGGGCAGCTAGCCTCTGACAAATAGGCTAGTCCAGGGGAAGCCAACTTTGTAATTGTAAGAGGTAGACCACGCCCCCAGTTAAAATGAATAAGTTTTGGGGCATGAATACTTGTGAATATATCTTATGAATACTTATGAATATGTATCTTATGCGTACGCCAATGCTCAGTTTATATATATTTGATGTCAGGAAAGAATAAAACTAAAATACAGTGGGCCTACAATAAAAATAGACGTCTGTTGTTTCAAAAATTACTTATTGGCCTATCTCAGTTGCATGCACTCGATAGTGATGTTTTAGCCTCAAATAGGGCTAATTTATTGTTTACATATCTCAATGTTATCACTATCATCGAATATATATATATATATATATATATATATATATATATATATATATATATATATATATATATATATATATATATATATATATATATATATATATATATATAGTATATTTAAATACGCATCAGAAAAAAAAGAGCTGGGGTAGGCCTACTATTGTTCCTTCTGAAATTCTCTCGCCGTAACTTCAAACGCTTGATACCAATGCTTTAGCTTCAAATAACGACTTATTTACGTCTCTATTCACATTTCAATATCACTGAAAAAGAGCTTGAATTCACAATATATTTAATTTTATAACTACCATTATAATATCAGGAACATGTATATAATATCTATAAACTCGACTAAACTTAACAACAAAATGGTTGCAGGCATTCGATAATGGTGTTTTACCATTGAGTAACGATTTATTTACGTCAATATTAACATTTTCATATCCCTGAAGAGGAGCTCGAAGTTACTATGTTCAATTTTATCACTATCATCATTATATATCATAAATATGTCTATGACTATAATAAGTTTTGTTAATCGTATTTTTTTTTTAATGTTCATGAAATATAAATAATGATACATTTTTTCCGTGGACCACAGGTTGGCGACCGCTGGTCTAGAAGAGTAGACCAGTGGTATCGAGAACCACTCTCAAGGCAATCTCGTTCAGAGAAACCCCTATCTCAGTTTTCTGAATAAAAGCAGAGATAACAATCACCATTGAGGAATACCAACGTGAATGCCCCTTCTAGAAAAGATGCACCTCTTGGTCAAGTCTCATCATTTAGAAGCCCTCAAGTGTAACACAGCGATTGGAATAATCCGTAAATCTACAATCCCCTCGCTTATATCTTCAAGTCAAGAAGCATCGCCACGCGCTCCCCACCTACCTCGTGATAAGCATCAGCTGTTCTTCCCAAATATCCTCAACAAGCGTCTCCTCCCAGAGAGACGATCAGCTGTTTGCCGAGTCAGTGTCACGTCCGCGAGAAAAGCTCCAGTCAAAGGCGTATAGGTGGGCGCTATAACGAAAAAAAAAAAATGTATCACGCTAACTGATAAATCGATAAGGATAACTTTATCGGCAATAACCGATAATCGATAACTGGCGATAAAATTATCGCTCGATAAGGTGATAACCGATAAATCAATAAATCCAAAATCATAATACAATATTAATTATTGACTATATATAGCGTTATTTTATAATACAATAGTAATAATATTTGAATAATGTTTCTTAGTTTCTTACCTGGCGAGGCTCTCCTTCATCTCCTCATAGGTATTGAGGTCCTGCTCCCAGCTCGGACTTACCTATTTCTGCCTCCAATGCATGCGCGGCTCGCCCCTGTGCTAAACTGGAACCAAAAACTGAAATTATCGATTATCGCTAGTTGGGAAACGAAAGTATCGGTGATTCCGATGAATCGATAACGCGAAAAAAATCGTATAACCGATAACCCGATATCGTTATCACGATAACGCCCAACTATGCAAACGCGTCTCGAATCATCTCATCTAGGAGGTTCCCGTTCAAGGTCGTTCAACTTCAGACTCCCTCTTATTAAAGGTAAAAGGAATCCGAAACTTATTCATGTTCGTTAGTTACCATTCCCTGCTAAAGTGAATTTTTGCGTCAACCATCGCGTATATAGCATTAGTATATTTAAAGTTTTAAAATTTCATTTTTCTTATCTAATTAAAAGTAATTTTTGCCCTATTGGTTTAATTATATCCTCAAAACGCTGCAGATGGCAATAGATATATAATATTACGAATCCTCCCTGGCTAAAGAATCAAAAGTAAAATAAAGCACTCTTAGAAACGGGGTTATTCATGTACGGAGCAAACGTACATACGTACTCGGCCTTATACCCCGACACTGTCCTTTAGAGGAATCTGATAGTACGCTTTGCATAAATCCAGTTCCGAAATATACTTCGCCCGTCCAAACAAGTGCAGATTTTGGTCAATTAGCAGAATCGGCTCCGTGTCAAACACGGTGACCGCGTTCAATTTCCTAAAGTCGATACATATTATGTATGAATCATCCGGTTTACCTACCTTGACCACGGAGGAACAATAGTCGTATTTGGAAGGCTCAATGATTTGCAGCTTTAATAAATTTTCCACCTCTCTATTAAATTCTTCCCTCAGGTGAAGAGTTTAGAATAACTGCCTCTTGGGTGGTCAACTAAATCTCGCGCTCGAATTAGGTAGCACATCCAGGTACGTTGGAGATGACGTCAGGGAACCTTTTGAGGGTGGCTAGGAGCTGAGCTTTCTGTTGAGGTGTTAATTGTTTGCTGATTTTGAGCTCCTTGGAAGGGGTCTCCGTTATCTCGGGCACGGGAAAGGGGTAATCCTCGTCTTGCTCGACGCAGGCATTTTGGACAACCCCCAGGGAAACCAGGGGAAATTTCCGTCGAGGGCCGATTCTTCATCATTTGTACAATGTGATGAATTCCTGCACGCCGGTGATACTTCTTGAGGAGGTTGATATGGAAAAGCCTATTTCTGCTTGGAGTTTCGATCAGATAGTCTACGGCGCCACGCTTCTCAACTATCCTAAAGGGACCTTTCCATCGGCTTAAAAGTTTGTTAGTGTCCGTCGGGAGAAATAGCAAAACTTTTTCACCCGGTTAAAACCTCCAATCTTGAGATTTTCCATCGAAGTAGGCCTTATACTTGAACAGGTTCACGTCGGCATTTTGGTAGGCCAACTCAGCGCATTTTTCCAATTTCTTACGGAGCTCGATCAAGTAGGAATACGAGGATTGTATTTCCAGGTCTAAACTAACATTTGTAAAGAGCTCCTTAAAGACACTCAGGGATCCACGAACATTCCTACCATATAATAATTTAAAGGGCGCGAATCCCAAAGTACCTTGGGGTATCTCCCTATAAGCGAAAAGAGCCACTAGCAAATAACGATACCATTCGTTCGGTTGCCCTACGCACAACTTTATTAAAATCGCCTTAAGATTTCCGTTTAACTTCTCACACATTCCATTCCCAGCCGGGTGGAACGCAGTGATAAATAAAGGTTTTATGAGCAGTTGCCCTACCTGCTCTATTAAATTAGAAGTAAATTGACGGTCGCGATCTGAGAGAATTTCCTTGGGTAATCTAACGCAGACAAAAATTGAAATGAGTGCCTCGGCGCATGAGACGTTGTCAATCATTTTTAGTGGGACTGCCTTGGGGACCCTGGTAACGAAATCAACTAGGGTGAGGATGTAACTATTTCCTCGCTAGATGGCGGGGGAATCGGATCAATTAGGTCAATAGTAAGAAAGGTTCAGAAATAATGGGGCCGGCTTAATTCGCCCCTTAACTGCTGTCTTTTGACATACGTCGCACGATCGAGATCTTGAAAAACACTTCTTCGGCTGTCCCAGGCCAATAGAAATATTAAAAGATCCGCTTAGTGGTCTTCATGTGGCGAAAGTGACCATTGAAAAGGCTGTAATGCGCAGTCTGTAGTATGAGACACACATGTGAGCGCGGAACGCACACTGTCTGGAACTCAGACGGGTCTCCGTGGAAGCAAATGCGATCGAGAAGGTTATTATTAACTCGAAAAGTGACCAATTCGCGGAATCACATTCCTTTTGCTTCTTGGGAAAGTCCTCATTGACTAAGTTTATAGAATCCGGTTCTGCTGTTCCGAGAGTTTCCGAGGGGACGGGCGCTTCGGAATCTCTCTTGGCTTGAGAGTGGGTGGCGACTGATTAAGCTACCGGGGTCGAAGAGATCTTGGGATTCTGCCCAATCAGAAAGGCACATACGAGGGGCGGTCAATAAGTTTTGCAATTCGGATATAAGGAAAAGAGATATGAGGAAAAGTGTTTCATTATTTTTCAATATAACTACCCTCGACTTCCTGAGGCTTCGAATTCCCGACAACCAGAAATCTCCCGACTGCTGTTCAATCCACTCCTGGACGGCGAGCTGGACATCTTCTTCGTCCCCAAACCGGCGTCCACGCAGTGCAGCCTTAAGCTGGCGAAATAAAAAGTAGTCGCTATGGGCCAGATATGGAATGTAGGGGGGATGGTTGAGCTCCTTGAATCCGCACTCGCGCAGGGCAGCTTGTGCAACTCTGGCCTTGTGGACTTTGACGACGTTGAAGTCGATCATGGGGCGTGAGGTTTCTAGGGACCCAACGGGCAGAGACCTTAGTTATGGCCAGATTGTCGTGGATGATGTTGATAACACTTCCATGTGATATTCCAAGTTCTCGCTCGATTTCTTCGATCTTCACCTGTCGATTTTCGAGGATGATCCTCTCCACACGGGCCACATTGTTCTCGTTGGTCACGTATGACGGGCGTCCTAGACGAGTGGTCTTATTCAAGGGACTCACGACCATGGCGGAACTCCCTATTCCAGCGAGCAATGGTTGCATAAGAAGGGGCGGTGTCGGTGTAAACTGCAACCATGCGTTCATGGATCTCTTTTGCATTCTTGCCTTCCTTGGTCAAAACTTTGATCACTGCGCGGTGCTCAACCTTCTCCATTGTTGAAAAATTTGTGACTGACGATCTGAGATCAGCTACTGCTTCTTAAATAGACGAAGCATGATCGTGTGACTGCAAGTCCTGACTTGTCATAACTTGTCCTAAAACCCCCACAAACAGCCACCCCCCTTCCTCTGTTTTGCCCTACCGATTCTCAAAACTTATTGACCGCTCCTGTAATTTTATGCGGAATGCCACTACTTCTGCCCAGCTGGACGATGGCGAAACGACCGTGATCCGGGGCTACTGATGGAAGTAACTTATCCGAAGACCACGGTACACGTGCACCTTGTATCTCGGACGAGGGTAGAGATACGGATCCATTCACCGCACCTGATTCGAACCGGAGGCAACCCAGGGTTACTTTTATTGAATTGAAAGTTTACCTGGTGGCCAGACGGACCGGGTTCACTTGACGAGGTCGAGGATTCTGGAGGCGAAGTGGGCTGACTGGGCGTTGCACTCACCTGGTGCACCTTGGAGGAGAAGTTTTTTCTCAGCTGGGTGTTCTGCTGACGGCAATTGTATTTAACGTGTCCCTCAACCCAACACGGAAAACACGATGTTTCTTCTCGGAAGTGCTGACAGAGGGGGATTGGAAAATTCAGCGGCATGGGAAATAGAATAACAAAAGTATAAGGTAAGATATACAATAATTCGCTGGTTAAAATAATACATGAGTACAAATGACATTAGTTCTTGTGAACAAAATCCCAATTCAATACATCAAATATCATCAAAGTAAAATGATGATTAAAATACTTATAGAGAATATTTCTGTCAAATTGGTACAGAATGAGTCATTATAATTAAGTCAGTATTTACATGATAACACTAATTCGTTGGTTAAAGTAATACATGAGAATAAATTATATTAGTTCTTGTGAACTAAATATCAATTCGACACAGCAAGCATTATTAAAGTAGAATGGCGATTAAAATACTTATAGAGAATATTTAGGTCAAATTTGTACAAGGTGAATGATAATAATTAAGAGGGGATTTACACAATAAAGCCCATACAAATGATGCACCCTGAAATCTCAAGCGATAAACTTTGAAAGTCGGTGGTCAGGAGCTAATTTTTGTCCAGTTGTAGATCACATGAACGCGCGTGTGTCATTACAATTGTGAACGTACATAGAAGGAACAAAAATGAGGATTAAGTGTACACATTTTCTCTTAATAATACAATAAGAGAGTAAACGTAAATACAGTGAATTTGAAAAATAATTAGTTAACTTAATTAAATAATATGATGAACGAAATAGTCGAGCACACTTGCAAATCTTGAGGGAAGTGAACTGAAAACTATATGCGTTGCATAGCTTGTGCTGCAAGTTTACTAAGCTAGTCTGTTCGCTAGATGAGAAGCATGTCGCTTTAGCATTATGTGAATGCTAATGAGTAGCGATGGCGCGTTGCCATAACACTATGTGAGATGAATAATTTGATGGCACTTGCCATATCACTATGTGAGTGCGAGTAATAAATTATATGCGAGGGAACAAATTATAATGTGCTTATACTAGGTGAAGCGCACAGATAATTCAACAATCTAGCAAATTGGCTAGAGAGGGGTTTTGCGACCATACCTGCGGCTCAAGTTGAATTGTCGAATTTGCGTCACTTACTGAAGAGTAGTGTGATTGAGGGTGGGAGAGTTGCGCGTCGCAGACGTTGAGCATCCCGTTGAGTTGAGTTGATGTTTTGGTGAGAGTTGCACGTCGCGGACGTTGAATCGAGTTGGTGCTTTGGTGAGATGAATGTGGCTCCTTGATGAAAGGTTTGATGGGGTCCATGGTTGTAATTGTTGCGTTGAAAGAATTCGATGATGACTCCAGAAATTTGACGCGATGGTTTCGTATGATGATGATTTTGAATTTACTAGTCACTCCGGTCACTGATGATGAGTTTTGACTTCACTCCGCTCAATGATGAATTTTGAATTTTTTAGTCACTCCGATCGATGATTATGATTTTTTTAGTCACTCCGGGGTAAGCACTTGTAGCGAGAGGGGTCTGTTCCTTCTTGTTGATGTCCGACCAAATAAATTCCTATTTGGATTTCTATAAACAACTTGATGAAAATATAACTATTTATGAAGTTGAAGTTGTTAAAATAAAGGGCTGGAGCTTAGTGAATCCATCCAGCGAAGTGGATCGGATCACAACGATGAAGAAGTGTCCTCGATTGTTTCTAAGGCTGATCTGAGTTACTGAGCATAATCTCTCTTATTTATATGAGTAGAGAAAGTGGGTGCGACGATGGGAGAGAGAGAAAGAGAGAGACAGAGAGACAGAGAGAGGGGGGGGGGGGGACGCGATGTCGTGTGAACCAAACACAGACTATAGAGGGGAATTGAAAAACAGAATTATTGGCATTAGAGGTCAAGGGCCAATAAATACTGGTTACAGGGCCTGCGCTGACAGAGTTTCAAGGGAAGATGAATGAATGCTCACATCGTCGTTAGGCGATGCCTAAATGTAGTAACATGATCACTATATATATATATATATATATATATATATATATATATATATATATATATATATATATATATATATATATATATATATATCTATATATACATATATATATATATATATATATATATATATATATATATATATATATATATATATATATATATATATATATATATATATATATATATATATATATATATATATATGATAGGGAAACCACTGTATAGGAGCCAAAAGTTTGATTTACGAGACTAGTTTCAGTATGTATGTAGTTTATCATACCCTCTTCTATCGTATACTGAGAATGCAATTGTGACAAAAGTCTATAAAGAGCGTACAGATCAGAAAAAGACAAAAAGAAAAAAACACAAAACGGGGGAAAAAGGTCATTAATCAGAGGGTGCAAGTCTAAGATCATTGACTAAGATGTTTACGATGAGGTTACGAGAATAGGGGCTGCATTTGAATTGCCCATCTGACAAATTCAAATTGGAAATTTCTCCTATTAATATAGATTCTACTATATATATATATATATATATATATATATATATATATATATATATATATATATATATATATATATATATATATATATATATAAAAATATATATATATATTGTGAAAGAATTGCCGAAGGCGGCCGCGCCTCGCTTCTATAACATATTGAAACTCATGCTTCCCACGTGTATCCTGCAAGAGAGAGTAGAACGGCGTTCTTATCGCCCACCATTCCCGAGTATCAAATTCCCCCGCTTCAAGTTTAATCAAGGAGGTTCAATCCCCCGTTTGCCTCCAGGCGTCGATGTGGCCAGATTGAATTAGGCTTATGGGAAGATAAGATTTTTCCAAGCGCTACCGGGACATTCCATGGAAGTCCCCCATTGTCGCCTACCCCAAGGGGCTGGCTCCGGCTATTTATGCGATAGAATTTCGCGTTTGAATCAGATCCCGATTATCTTTGCGAGATATATATATATATATATATATATATATATATATATATATATATATATATATATATATATATATATATATATATATATATATATATTCTATAGGTTTGCTTCTAAGAAGGCTTATTTTCAGGTTGAGGATAAATCCCAAAATGAGACATGTAAAATTTCTCATTTAATTAAGTACGTTTCGGGTACCTTACCCATCTTCTGGTCTATAAAAGATAGATTTAGAACGCGTTTAAAATTACAAAAACTATAATGCACACAAGGATTAGAAATAAATTATTTAGTTAATTGAAATTATGACAAATCGTTTGAAAACTATTGAAATTTAGATATTGATCCATATCTAAATTTCAATAGTTTTCAAACGGTTTGTCATAATTTCAATTAACTAAATAATTTATTTCTAATCCTTGTGTGCATTATAGTTTTTGTAATTTTAAACGTGTTCTAAATCTATCTTTTATAGACCAGAAGATGGGTAAGGTACCCGAAACGTTGTACTTAATTAAATGAGAAATTTTACATGTCTCATTTTGGGATTTATCCTCAACCTATATAAATATATATATATATTAGGGTGCCCCGAAGTCATATAAGTGAAAATCAAACTTGCCGGTATCGATGATATCAGCACACTTCGCCCTTGCTCGTTCATGTGTGGAGATGATTCAGAGAAAGTTTCATCAAAATCGGTCCATATTTTCTGGTAGCACAAAATGATTGTTTCTCTAGAGAAAACATCACGAAAGAGAGAAAAGGGCAGAAAACGGAAGATAATTTATTCAAAGACGAGGGTTGGAGACAAATGATAATACAGAACATCAGCTAATAAGTCTCGGTTCCCGGAAGGGCCCTTTCACCATCTCTTCGGATGTCTTAGACGTCATTGACCACCTTAGTATTCAGTTGCTCCTTTGTCTCTTTCGGCACTGCCCGTGTGTGGAGCGGGACTGTCCTCAGGAGGAACTACGCCTGTTCCTCGTGATTGGTCCGCTGACCGAGGAATCGCTTTACGAGGGCGATGCCACGCTCGGCCACGTCGGAGGATGGCAACCCACTTCTGGGCCAGCTGGTACATGGGGTTTGATGGCCAGGTCGTCACATTTTCGTCGAGGAAGGTCTGTTCTCCCAGAAGGCCTTTGAGGAGGTTCGACAACTAGACGGGTCCCAGGTGGAAAGTCGCTCCTTCAGGTTAAGATTCTTTCCCTGAAGTCGTGAGCTGTTCTTTAATTCCGGCCGTGTCTTCATGGCCTGGGCTATGGCGATATTCTCCCTCTTGACCACTCTTTCGTCAAAGAGCGCCGGCCTGATCAGGTCATCCGAGAGGTACCACAGGTGTCAACGCATGGCACGGTCGGCGACAGCGGCCGATCCCCGTAGTCCGCGATGTTTTGGATGAAATCCCTGTTTTCTTCGGGGCATGGGTGGCAATGGACGCTTCGTTCCAGTACTTGATGTACACCATTACCACGAACAACGACATTTGCATCATTTCCTTCTCTTCTCGACGGGTCAGTTGGAGCTGATCGGCGAAGAGCATGATCTTGATGGCGTAAATCCCTTTCGCTATCCAGAGGGCCATGTGGTAAGCCCCAGGAAGTCTGAAGGACTTTGGCATGTCACCGCCCAGGAACGCGAGACAGAGCTGGATCAGCTCTTGGTATTCTTCGTGCGGATGAGATCCAGCCTCCACGAGCTGGCGCAGGAGGTTGGTCATGGACTGCCGTCGGGTGTCCTGCTTGGCTGACAAGGAGTCGGTGTCCAAAAGCTTGGCCTTGCTCTGGTCGATAAATGGCCATCGTGTCTGCAGCTTCTTAAAGAGGGCAATGTTCGGGCCAGAAGAAATACCGTGGCAGCATTTGAAAACGTCCTGCAGCACAACCTCATAGACATGGTGCCGGCACGCCAACCAGAGCAGGGGACGGTGAAGCTCACGCTCGATCCATGTACACGCCCCTTCACGAGGTCAGTATTGGACGCTGTGATGTCGAACCCCATGCCGATGATGCGGATTTCCAGGCCATTCTCCCGGATAAGCTTCAAGACTGTCTCGGCCACGGCTCTTTCTGTTCGTTCAGCGGAAACAGGGACTCCCAGGAATTCTTCTGTGTCCTCCCCAGTGAGCAAGACTGCGATCCTCTCCTCCAGTGATTTGCTTTCTGTGATATTAGGAGGAGCTTTCCGTCCCAGTGGAGGACAAAGGGTACTTCTGTGCCCCAGGTCAGCGAAGCAGCGATCTCCTCCCTGTGCTTCACTCGGTGAACAGAGGAGGAGGACAGGGTCAGCTCGTCGATGCTGTGGCTAAGAGCGATGGCAGTCGCTGCGAATGACAAGGTGGCAGCCCTAACCGAAATGTTGTTCCGATCCCAGGACAGGGTCATAGTTTTCCTTAACAACTTTCATATTGGACATTTTTTCAGAACTAAAGACAGACTTCCACCTGAAATGAGCTGTTCAGTTGTCTATAAATTCATTTGCCCCAGGTGCCATCAGGGGATCTACATTGGCCGCACTGTTTGCTCCCTTGGGGCTAGGGTCTGTTCTCATCTTGGTATTAGCTCTCGCACTGGCTCCACCTTGACCAATAAAGAAACTTCTTCTATTCGAGATCATTCAATTAAATGGAAGACAGAAATTTTCCACAAAAACTTTCAAATTATAGGACATGCAAAGGACTCCACTTCCCTCCGCATTCTCGAATCATTATTTATAAAACAACTAAATCCCAGTTTAAATTCTGATTCAACTGCTTTACCCTTCTCATTTCATAAACCACTCAAAATATTTTCACAACCTACCAATCTTTAATCGGTTCCTTCTATAATCTTTCCTCAGTGTCTCCGCTTTTGCCGTCCACTAAAGGTGACTAATATTTTTGTGTACCAATTAATTGCCCCAATTAGTATATTTTTTATATTTATCTATATTTATAGCATCGATATTTAGTGTCAAGTTTTCAAATGATTTTTTCACATTTTCAATTTATTAAATAATTTATTACTATTTCTGCTTCATTAAGTGACTAATACCTGTGTCAACCAATAATTGCATCAACTAGTGTTATATTTATCCATATTTAAAGTATCCATATCTAAAGTTTCAATAGTTTTCAAACGATTCTTCATAATTTCAATTAACTAAATAATTTATTTCTAATTCTTGTGTGCATTATAATTTTTGTAATTTAAAACGTGTTCTAAATCTATCTTATAGGCCAGAAGATGGGTAAGGTACTCGAAACGTTGTACTTAATTAAATGAGAAATTTTACATGTCTCAATCTGGTATTTATCCTCAACCTATATATATATATATATATATATATATATATATATATATATATATATATATAGTTGTAGTATTCGTG
The DNA here is from genome assembly GCA_963969495.1 of Ceratothoa steindachneri. Taxonomy (NCBI): domain Eukaryota; kingdom Metazoa; phylum Arthropoda; class Malacostraca; order Isopoda; family Cymothoidae; genus Ceratothoa; species Ceratothoa steindachneri. Next base: position 44,323,048 of record OZ018317.1, read on the forward strand.
AGAGGATACCTTCGCTGTTGAGAATGCAGTCTACTTACGTTGCAGGCGGCCAGATAGATAGACTAGCTGCACAGGGCTAATAAGAGGTGAGTGCGTGTGGAGATTAATGGTTGACCAAAGGGAAGATTTAAATACCAGGTTTCATTCTTGGTTATTGGAAGATTAAAAACAAAGATACAGTTTAATTACGCTAATAATGCTAAATAATAGAAATGTCTACAAAGGCAAAGAAATGAAAGAATCTTGTCGCTCCCAATGAAATAATAAATCAAATACTAATTAGTTTAACGAGGATCAAAATATGGGGCTTTGTCAGACAGGAAAAATGTTGGTAAACACTGGGGAGTCCAATTAAAGGTCCGAGAGGAGGATATCAGGTGGCGACGATAAAAGGGTGGTTATTTTCCTCGAAAATAGAGGTAAAGGGGTTTTACCTTGACGGCTTGACTCTTAGTGAGAGGAGCGATTCTTACGAGCTGCTAGTCTTGCGGCTCGAATGGTGTTGTACTCTTGACGGAGGGGTCGGAATTACCTGGGCACGAGTAAGGTAATTTCCAGGATGGGTGGGACACTCTCGATGGGCGAGGTTTTCTTGACGGAATGAGAAGAGTGGTTCGCGCAATTCTCCAAAGAAAAAGTCGTTTTGCGAATTTTCCGATTGATTGTGGCCAAACTCACGACAATCAGTCTAGCCGACGACACATAACTCCGAGGTTCTACTCAAAACGAAGGGCTGTATCTTCGCTAAAACGTGGGCGGTACTCTGTGACGAGCAACGGTGATCTTAGGTTAAATATCTTGCTGGCTTCCTCCCTAGAAAGCCTCCAGGCATGGAATTCTTTTGGGAGTAACCATTGGTGCCAGTCTCTTTAGGCCCAGACGAAATAAGACGACCGAGAAATCTTCTTCTCGGGTCGATCCTGTCCTCCAGGTGGGGGAGGGTCGGAAAAATGCGTCTCAGCGCGTGATAGGCTGACTGATCAAACTCAGGTGTTACCAGCCGCTTTGAAGTTTTCTCACGCGCGAATAGTTATCTCTCCTTTCGTTTAGAGATCTAGCTTAGGCCCACGTGGTCTCTGCTTGAAGAAGGGGGCTCAAGGTGGACCTTAGCGTTCGTTCCCTCCCACTCCTCCCTTCCATAAGATGATCTTTTCTTGGAGCGAAGGAGAGAGAAAAGGGCATCTCCAAACTTTGAAAAGTGTTCGTGCTCGTAGGGTATCATGAGTGGGGACAGGGAATTCCTAACCTGCTTCGAACAGGTGTACACATGTATGACTATCCTACCAAACCGATACAAGTACATAAAAAGAGAAACCACTACTTATAAAAAATTCAAAAATTTGACTTAAACAAATAAACATGCAAATGGTAGTCGAACAGAAACGACAAAACATTATATTATATACAAATACGGAGGATTACATCACCAAAAAACCGAAAAATACATAAGCGTCACATGGTATACACAGAATGGGTAAATCTAACACCAGATTAGAGGCTTATTACGCGAGTACGCAGACTCGGCGAAAAAAATATTTATGTACAAAGTGAGAATAATATAGGACTAAGTATTCCTTTTTAGCTGGTGAAGGGGATGGGGAGTTCTCTACGGGGTTTCTATTGAGACTATCTGGCACTTCCTTTAATATAAAGAATTCGAAATTGACATTTTTAGAGGAGCAAGCTCCATCTCATCAAACGAACATTTTGACTTTTAAAGTTCTTTAGATATGCTAGGGATGGTGATCAGTATCTACAATAAATTCCTTTCCTATTAAATACATTCGAAATCTATGTACACTCCAAACAATCGCGAGAGCTTCACGTTCGATAACCGAGTAATTCTTTTCTTGCGTCAGGAGCATCCGGCTGGCGTAAGCAACAGGGTAACTTTCGCAGTCCTCTCTATATTGGAGGAGTACACACCCGATGCCATCATTACTGGCGTGGGTTCGAATACCAAAAGGTTTCTTGAAATGGGGCCGAACGCAAGCTGGTCTTTCAGCTCAGGCAAGGGGATCGAGCGACTTCTTCTGAAACAAGGAGCAAAGGGGAGCAGTGATTGAGGCAAAATTTTGGACGAATCGCCGGTAAAAAGACGTAGATCCCATGAAAGAGCGTAACGGTTTCTTCGTACGCGGGAGGGGCATGCTGACTATGGCTCTTATCTTTTCTTCTTGGGGCGCAATTTGATTCTCTCTGACGTTGAATCCTAAATATTTAATTGTGCCGTAAGGAAAGTGGCACTTACCTGGGCATACAGTGAGTCGGTGCTCACGGAGCCTACTTAAGAAGGGTTCGAGGGGTATCAGATGTTGATCCCAGGTATGGGTGGCAATGTAAATGTAGAAAGAGCCAGTATGTAACCCGTCCAGTATTCGACGCATCATTCGGTTATAGTTACTGCAAGCAGTGACCAGTCTGAATGGAAGGCGCTGAAATTGCATAAGCCTTTCTCGGTGGGAAAAGCGGTATATTTCCGGGCATTTTCCTTCTGGGGATTTGGTAATAGGCCTTACATAGGTCTATTTCCGAGATAAATTTGGCCTCTTCGAATAGGTGTAGATTTTGGTCTATCCAAGAAATAGGTGCAGCGTCGAAAACGGTCACAGCGTTAAGCTTCCAAAAATCTACACACATACGGAAAGCCTGGTCAGGTTTTCGGACCATAACGATGAGGGAGCCAGTTTTCCGAATTAGTAGGTTATATGGTTCGCAAATTTAACAGATTTTCCACTTCGTCGTTGAAAGCCTGACGCAAATGGATTGTAAGAGGATAGGGTTTTGATCGAATGGGCTCTTGGGTGGTGAGTGTGACCGAGTGCTAAAAGTGGATCGGGCAACCGGTTTTTTCCGAGATCATGTAGGGAAATTTATTTAACACGCCTAATAATTGTGTTTTCTGGGATGATACCAGTCGGAAGTCCACATCGAATACAGGGGCGGAATTTTCGGGGGAGCCTGCAGTTTGGACTACGTTAAGGGAGTCGGAGGGGTAAGAGGCATTCATCACTGTCTCTTCATCAAGGGGAACTATATTATTGAAAAAATGAAACTTCAGCTGCAGATATTTTCTTATTTTGGCTAATTTAAGAAATAAGTTAAAAATGCGATATGCTGAAGAATTCTTTGCTAATCATGTTCACCAACTTATGAAAAATTACATACTGCTGAGGCTCGAAAGATTATTGAAATTATTCCATATTTCAGCAATTACATATTTGAAAAAAAACATCAACTTTCATGAAAATTAAATTCATTCTTCAAAATATCAGAAATTTGTTAGAGTTGTAAATGAGTTGAAGCTTAAAGAAAATCTGAATTTAATATGGATGACCTCTTTGATGAAGTGACATTAATTAAAAAAACTTTGACACTTTTCGAAGCTCTGAACTCTTTACAAGGTGCAAAACAACAAGCAGCAAGTGGTCTTGATTTTAAAAAGTGGCCATTTTAATGGGTGAATATTTTCAAACTATTTTCATTTATGATTTCAATTCCTAGAACATCGGCTTAATGTGAAAGGGTTAATATTGTATAGTCATCTAAATGGCGAAATAAAAGAAACGCCCCGTAGAACTAATGAAAAACGAACTTTTCATATACTTCAACTTGTAAGATCATTGTCTAGAATTTGCTGAAAAAACAAAAGATGAAACCCAATTACTCAAGTTCGCAAAAAGCCAGAACATGTATAATTTAAAAAAAATAAAAATCTTTTACTAAGTTAAGAAATAAGTATTTTTTAGTGTTTTATTATATGTATGTACATATATAGGAATGAACTTAAAAATTGTGTATATACATACATATTATTTTTTATTTGTCCTTTATTGAAATTAGACAGAGTTGGCAACCCTTTTTACTATCAAATTTAGGAATCTGGCTCTGTATTTAGTCGTTGGCATTCGGGAAAACCTGTAAAGTGTACGGGGAACAGTGACATCTAGCTCTGAAGCTGTTACTTATTTATTAGACCATATATTGGAGAAAGAAATATATAGAACATAGATCTAAAGTAATTTTTTTAATTTACAAAGCTATATACTATGCCACTATGGATTGTTATCCAACGATGAATTGAAAATAATGGTAAGTGATAACTGTAGGGTGAAGATCCAAGAAACACCTAAGTAGCCTTGAACGCAAACTGTCGTTCTCGTACACATAGAGGTTAATTTCTGTTAGTGTCAGCTCTTGGTGTAACGTTTCTTAACGACCATTTTACGTGTACATGATAAATTTCCATATCTTCGATATTTCAATCAAGTAAGAACAATTGTCTCAGTATTTTAATAGACCAAAGGGAGCTATACCTCGACCGACTCGAGTATCTGCTCTTTGTACAAACATTCTCACAATTATAATACAACCGTTAACTCGATATTTTGATATATCAGTGCTATTTGTACGAACATTCACACGGGTCATATACAACCGTTATTAACTCAGCGTTTGGATTAGCATAGGTTGTTATTGCAGTGTTCGATATGCATTTTGACCTCGTTTTTATTTACGACACTGAGTGACACGACTCGTTGGTTATGGTTGTTTTTCTTTCCCAAGCGCAAACATTTTCACCTGATAAAATGATGCTTCTTGGGGCAAATGAATATGGAATAATGGCTAATTATATGACATAAAAAGCACCCAGTTAATCCAGGTGTTGTCGTTGAGGGGCGTTTTGTTAGCGGGGTACTAACAAGACTACAATGGCCTGCGCCTAGTCGTTGCGGGAGGGATTGTAGTTCGTGGAAATTGTGTGTAAAATCAGGTATTACGTGTGAGCAAAAGATATCACTAATGAAAAGACGCCTTTTCTATGAACACTAAATATGAAGCGATAATAATTTGGAAAATATCCTCTTTCCATCATCAGTCTTGAAATAATGAATCAGATTATTTATTTTCTATTCTGAAACAAAGCAGCAGAAAAGGGGGTAGAAGAAATTCGCTGGCGCCGCAACGAAAAGTATGCGTGCGTGAGAGGAGGGGGGGGGGGTAGAGAGATAAATAGGAAATAGATGTGAAGAGGAATAATTACAAAGCTGCCAAATGACTGGAGTATCTACTATTAATATTTTGGCTCTATAATATATAAACATATTTGAAAACGTAAATTTAAGAGATAACTTTGTTACTTATTAGTAAGTATACATGCATACTTATAAACTAACTCGACGTATATATATATATATATATATATATATATATATATATATATATATATCTAGAGAAGGGTTTGATGCTTGTAGCGAGGGGAGAGTATAATATAAAGTATAGCATAAATAAAGTCTCTCCCACCCGTTTTGCACGTACAGAAAGCGCAAAAGTTACCTGATTGTGATGGTGAAAAGGACACAATCAGGAAACTTCAATAGAATAACTGAAACCTATTTAACTTACTTTTTTAATCTACTTGACCCAACGTTCTATACATATTCATGGATTATATCATCCAGTGTAGATTGGAACAACTCTACAGACACACTATTCACCACCTCGACCGGAAGATGGTTCTATGTACTGCAGATCTTATACGAGAAGTAGTTCCAGCCAATACTAGTCTAGAATGTGGGAAAATCTAGTTTGTAACCATGGTTACGAGTCGGATTTGTGGTCAACGTGAGCATCCTTCTGTAGTCCGCGTTTTCGACACTCCTTAAAATCTTGAAGGTCTCTATTAGTTGGCCTCGTAATCGGCGGGTCTTCAGAGAGAAAAGCCTCAATTCTTGAAGCCGACGCTCATAGCCTTTGTGTCTAAGTAAAGGAGTTAGTTTGGTAGTAGCCCTAGACTGGACCCGTTCCAGTCTCTGTTCTTGCGCAGTGTAAGGGACTAAAATTGAACGGCGTACTCCGTGTGAGGTCTGACTAGAGAGTTGTACAATTTGAGGACAATCTCATTGTTTTGCAAGCGAAATTGCCTCTTCATGTATTTCAATAGTCTTTATTTATCCCGTTTATTCTCGCTCCTTGTCGCCTGCCTGGCAACCTGTTCTCAATCCAGTTGACCACCATACCTGTGATGGCAACTGCGCGGACTTTGCGCATCAATTTGCGGTGTTACACCTTATCAAAAGCCTTTTAAAAGTCCAGATATAAGATGTCCAAAAATGATTCAATGAGAACTATAGGTCTTGAACTGAAAAAAATGCATGTACGCAGCTGCGCCTCAATCAGGAAGCCACTTGTGACTGAAACAAATCGAAAAAAGATTTCAGTTCGCCAAAGAACATAAAAACGAGTGTAGAGGATTGTATACGTGTCGAGTAGTCCGATGAATCTAGGTTTACCCTCTTTCGGAGTGATGCGCGCATTAGTGTATGGCGAGATCTTCATGAAGCATTGGATTCATCATGCATTGTCCCCTCTGTGTAGCTGTTTTACCTCGGTCGGTCATGGATATGCAACCCTTAGCAGCAACAAAATGAAGTCCCCCGACGATCAAGTTCACCCTTCAATGAACTTATTTTTTCTTAATCGCGATGGAATGTTTCAGGACGATAACGCGCGCATCCACCGGTCTAACATTGTCAAAGATTGGCTCACCCAGCATGAAGGATCATTTTGGCATATTGAGTGGCCATCACAACCCCCAAATTTAAATCCCATAGAGAATTTATGGGATGAGCTTGAGAGGGATCTGCCTGCCTCATCGCCTCTTCCATCATCATTGAACGATTTGGGTCTACAGCTGCTGGAATTGTGACCGAAATTGAAGCTACAGAAGATGCAAAAACTTGTAGAATCAACGCCAGATAGGATGAGAGCTGTAATTCTATCGAGAGGAGGTCCAATAGCTTATTAACTAATGAGATGATTACACTGAACGACCTTTATTTTTGCCACAGACAGTATATATATATATATATATATATATATATATATATATATATATATATATATATATATATATATATAAAGATTCTTTCAATAAGGTCGGTTGATTTTTAAATGTAAATAAAACAAGTTGTGTGTGATATATGCACTCAATTAATTTAAATTTGAAAGTACATTTTATGGCATTAAGTGTGGAATATGACGTCGTTCAAATGTCCGCCGCGGCTTCGCTTGGTGGAACGTATTCGGGAGGCCCAATTTTCGATGACTTTGAAACATAATTCTCGCAGAATTTGCTGGATGGTGTTCGTTATGTTGACTTTGAGGACATCAACTGTTTGCGGATTATTCGCATAAACCTGCAATTTAAGGTAACCACAAAGAAAGTAGTCTAATGGCGTTAAATCGCATGATCTCGGTGGCCAGTTCACATCGCCGCCGCGCGAGATGACCCTGCCCTGAAATCGCTGGTGCAAAATGTTTATCGTGGCGTGCGCAGTGTGACACGTAGCACCGTCCTGTTGGAACCGCATGTCGTCAGTATCCATACCAGGCATATAACCCAGTTGAGGCCACAAGAAGTTGCTTATCATCGATCTGTAGGTCTCGTCGTGGACGGTTATGGCAATCCCATCTTCGTTCTCCAAAAAATACGGACCGATGATTCCGTTAGGCGAAAATTGGCCCCAAACAGTGACTTTGTTGGGATGCAATTAGTGCTGGTGTATCTCATGTGGATTGTTTTCGTCCAAAATCCAACGATTTTGCTTGTTCACAAATCTATTTATCCAAAAATGGGCCTCGTCGCTGTGGCGAAGATAGAAATCACGTAATGCGCGGAATGTTTGTCGAAGGGAGCACTGATATTGATAATAACATTTGATGATTTGCACACGGTGTTTAACGCTATAATCTTTCATCGTGAGTTGCCAACTACTACTGAACAGTTCAGAGTGAGGTTGTCAGATGTCGCTTTAACAACATGGCCACTGTCGCCTGACAAAGCTTGAGCGTCCTTGTTAAAAGACACTCTCTCTCTCTCTCTCTCTCTCTCTCTCTCTCTCTATATATATATATATATATATATATATATATATATATATATGCAACAAAGTCCACAGGGAAAATTAATACGAGGATTCCAAGTACCTTCCCCGTGGGTTTTGTTGCCTTTATTGCTTACATATATATATATATATATATATATATATATATATATATATATATATATATATTTGGTCATACCACGTAGAAAAAAAGAAAGATTGCTTGGAGCTAGTACTTCCGTTAAGATAACGAAAGTACTAGCGCCAATCAATTTTTCTTTTTCTCTACCTGGTATAACCAAATATTTATACTTATTCACGTGTTACCTCTAGTGAATAATATATATATATATATATATATATATATATATATATATATATATATATATATATATATATATATATATATATATATTATATATATATATATATATATATATATATATATATATATATTTGGTCATACCACGTAGAAAAAAAGAAAGATTGCTTGGAGCTAGTACTTCCGTTAAGATAACGAAAGTACTAGCGCCAATCAATTTTTCTTTTTCTCTACCTGGTATAACCAAATATTTATACTTATTCACGTGTTACCTCTAGTGAATAATATATATATATATATATATATATATATATATATATATATATATATATATATATATATATATATATATATATATATATATATATATATATTGATTTTAATATTGAGTAAAAATCCCAGGATGAGGAAAATTGGAAGAGTCACATCTTTATTAATATCTGACGACGCCACGACCTACGAGGAGCGGTCAATAAGTTTTGCAATTCGGATATAAGGAAACGAGATATGAGGAAAAGAGTTTTATTATTTTTTAATATAACTACCCTCGACTTAAATGCACTTGCGCCACTTGTCCCTGAGGCTTCGAATTCCCGACAACCAGAAATCTCCCGACTGCTGTTCAATCCACTCCTGGGCGGCGATCTGGACATCTTCATCGTCCCCAAACCAGCGTCCACGCAGTGCAGCCTTGAGCTGGCGGAATAAAAAGTCACTAGGGGGCTAGATCTGGACTGTAGGGAGGATGGTTGAGCTCCTCGAATCCGCACTCGCGCAGGGCAGCTTGTGCAACTCTGGCCTTGTGGACAAGGGCATTATCGTGGAGGAGCAGGACACCGCGTGTCAACTTGCCGCGCCGCTTCTGATGGATGCATTTCTTCAACCCAGCCAGTTCCTCGGCGTAATATTGGCCTGTGATGGTCCTTCCACGAGGCGCATAGTCCATCATCAACACTCCCTCAGAATCCCAGAATATGGTGGCCATGATCTTCCCGGCTGAGGGTTGAGATAGGAACTTGATGGGATCGGCCATGCTTTCAAGCTTGGTCTCGGGATCCCAGTGATGGACCCATGTTTCATCACCTGTCACTATGCGTGACTCGAATCTCGCCGGGTCTTGGTTGTACAGAAGCAGCAGCTCCTTCAAACTTTGACGACGTTGAAGTCGATCATGGGGCGTGAGGTTTCTAGGGACCCAATGGGCAGAGACCTTGGTCATGGCCAAAATGTCGTGAATGATGTTGATAACACTTCCATGTGATATTCCAAGTTCTCGCTCGATTTCTTCGATCTTCACCCTTCAATTTTCGAGGATCATCCTCTCCACACGGGCCACATTGTCCTCATTGGTCACGTCTGACGGGCTTCCTGGACGGGGGTCATCTTCAAGGGACTCACGACCATGGCGGAACTCCCTGTTCCAGCGAGCAATGATTGCATAGGAAGGGGTGGTGTCGCTGTACACTGCAACCATGCGTTCATGGATCTCTTTCGCATTCTTGCCTTCCTTGGTCAAAAATTTGATTACTGCGCGGTGCTTAACCTTCTCCATTGTTGAAAAATTTGTGACTGACGATCTGAGATCAGCTACTGCTTCTTAAATAGACGAGGCAGGAGCGTGCGGCTGCAGGTCCTGACTTATCCTAAATTGTCCTAACACCCCCACAAATAGCCATCCCCCTTCCTCTGTTTTGCCCTACCGATTCGCAAAACTTATTGACTGCCCCTCATATATGCTCATTTTTTTGAGTGGTGTAGCTAAAGGGGAGGGGGGGCAAGAGGGCACAAATTGGAGTGGGTCCCAATTGTGTGTCCCCTCCCTTCTTGGAATGATAAAAACAATTAATAAAAATGCTAAATATAGAGTCCCATAAAATATCGACAAATATTTGCTCAAGCGTTACTTAAAAGTGACATCTTTGTGATGCCGTTGCTACAGGCTTTGTTTATAATCAGTCCAAATTAGGAATTTCCGATTTTTATGTTTCTCTGTATTTTGGGGGCGTTTTTATAGCTCCATGAGCCATGTGTATCCCTATTAAAGTGTCTTGCTTATTTTTATTGTTTTATTTGACACATTATCAGACATACCAAAATATTGCAGCAGTAGTTGTTTTCATGTCATTCATGATGTCAAACATCCTTATGTTTGGGGCTCCCAAAGGAGATAATGCCCCCCGGCCCCCAAATCCTTAAGTTGCAACTACTGTCTTCTTTTCCTACATTATAAACAAATGCATAAGGAAAAACACCTGAAATGAATAGTTTAAGTTATTTTAGCGATTGTGAGGCTATAAAAATGGAAAACCAACGAAGGAAAGTTAAAAAATAACAAACTCACAAACTAGGAAGGAAAATTAAATTTTAACACTTTAAAAGTTAAACAAATATGCTGACATTAAAGTCTTAAGTAAGGATGAAATCAAATATGGACTCAGGAAATCATCACACGAAAAACAATATCCAAACTGTTCCAGTTTAGAATTTTAATACAATATTTTGTTATTAGTTACAGTATGTAATTTTTTAAAACTAAAACACTTAAGTCTATCTTAGCGAAACTGTTAGTTGATTTTCAGAATCGAAACAAAGCTTACGGAAATGGGAATAACGCATTGTATGCGAAAAGATTGGGAACCGATGATTCAATCGATATTTAAATTGGGGGATTAATGTGTGACTTATAATATATTCTAGTATTCTAAGGTGGTAGAGCAATTCTGTGTATTTAAAATTTTGAAGTTATCCAAATCTGTTAAAAGACTCATAATAAGGAAGATTTTGTCATGTAATTGTTTTAATTAGTTGACCATCCAAAAAGATAAGTTATTAGTCAGTGAATGAAGTCTTGTACCTTTGTGGCGAGCTCGACCTATTAGTTTTTATAGTTCAATAAATAATCAAGGCAATCCTTGTAAAACTGCCAATTATAGAGGGATCTACAGTAAAGCTTAAAATACAGAAATTTGGGGTACATTTGAAACGCACGGCATGTCTCAAGAAAGGTTGCATCGAGTTCAGCCTTTAGAAGTCTTCTACAGACACACTATAGCGGTGAGGATGACTTCTAGACGGCGTGATTTCAATATTGAGTAAAAATCCCCGGATGAGGGAAGTTGGATGAGACAACATATTTATTAATATCTTGCGACGTTTTGACCTATATAGTCATCTTCTTTGGCCTAAAATATAAACGAATGCAAATGAAATAGTTTACTAAAAAAATAAATGCATAACCAAAACACGTGAAAGGAATAGTTTAAGTTATTTTGGTGATTTTGAAGCTCTAAAATTGAAAACCAACGAAGGAAAGTTAAAAAAGCAGCAACCTCACAAACTAAGAATTAAAATTAAATTTTAACACTTCGAATGCTATAATCTTTACATCAAACATTACTCCCCAGTTTAAATATCGATTCATCGTCGGTTCCCCTTGCATAAAATGGTTGTTCTCATCTCAGTAAACTTTGTTTAGATTCTGAAATACATCTGACACCATGGTGTTTCTCTACTATAGACTTAAATGTTTTTGTTAAAAAAAATACAATAACGACGATGATATATTTATTCGAAAGAGTACAAGTATTTTATACATTAGATAAATAAATAAATTTATAAATTTATACAATGTAAAAAAAAATATATAGTAAAAAGTGTTGAAAGAGATAAAAAATTATAGCCGAGGAGAGGAAAGATTTAGTCGAAGGCAAAGATACAAAAGAGGTTTCTCCTGGAGAAATACAACGCAGGAGCTCAGCTTTTTGTTAATTTACTACATTTACGTTTAAGTTGTACCTACCAATAGGTAGATTTATTTACATTATTATTTATATTAATATTGGTCTATCGATTTAAGACTTACTCGTTTAAGTTTTTTGTTTGTTTGGGTTTTACTTCTATCTAATTTCATCATTTGGGTTTCACTGACAATTCTACATAATTATTTACACTGTTATTTATTATTTACATTAATATTGGTGTATGAATTATTTACACCTGTTTCATCATTTGGATTTTTCTACATAATTATTTACACTGTTATTTATTATTTACATTAATATTGGTGTATGAACTATTTACACTTGTTTCATCATTTGGATTACACTGACAGTTTTAACATTACTTTATTATTGATACTATACTCATTATGTTTTTATGATTTACCGAATTATGCTTTCAGCTTACTTTGTTTTTTCAATGTTTGCTACGTTTTAATTTTATTACTTCTCTTAAACACTGGAACTTGCGTAGAGTTTACGTTCACTTACGTGACGTATTTAAACACTTGCTTATTTGGTTGTCGCTTAATTATTTATTTGACACTGTACCTATACGCTTATTTATTTATCACTTTTATCATTTTTGCTTTATTATTTGTTTAACACTTGACACTTTTTCACTGTTAGCTAATTGATGAGGTCATCATCCCGCACTTTATATTTTTATAGGTAGCCGCGTTAACTGTATGTAGACTGGACTTCGGAATGAACATCGTACCGCTGCACAGAAGGCTTTCCATTTCCTTTGGGGACCACGGCCCCTCAAAGGTCCACTTGTACTCGCCATTTCGTATGCCTGTCACTAATTGAGTTTGATTGCATTTTTCAGGCCTACATCCAGTAGTCCCAAAAATCTTTACCTGTAATTGTTCCCCGTCGAAAAAATGTCCTCTTTCCAGGACATCAACTTTTTCGGTCAGGGGAACTCCGGGGTAAGAGTCGTCGTCTTCGGATTCCCCGTCATGCTTCTCCTCTTCTATTTGTCTTGCTGCGGGTGTGTTGTTCCTCTTCTTCTTTGTTCTCTTCTCCTTAGGGTTATTTTTTGCGTTTACAACGTTTTCGTCCTTATTATGTTCCTGGTTCCCGTCTTCTTGGTTGTTTACTGGTTGCTTCACATCTACTTTTTGTTTTGTGGTTTTGTCGGCAGTCTGAGACTGTGTGTCATCAGCGAACCTGATATTCAACACGTCTTGAGATGCTGGATTAGGTGGAAACCACAACTTTTTCTTCATTCCATTGTGCTGTAGCATGGTGTTAAGCTCCTCTGAGAAGCAGCCGGGTCGAGCAAGGTTGGCCAGGTGGGCCACTATGACCATTGTCATGATCTCCTTGCTTTCGGCCGGCAGGATTAGCTTCGGAGTTGCTCTATCGGTTGCTGGTGTGACGTTGCTTGGAGCAGATGCCGCGGTTGCGTAAGAGCTTGCTCGGGCCTTTTCCTCCTTTTGTGATTTTAACGTTTCTCGTTTTTTCCTTATGGCTTCTTTGCGTAGAGGGCATCTCATGGCCAGTGCCCGATGCTCTCCTCCGCAGTTCACACATTTGAGTTGTTCTTCGCGGCAGTCTCTCCAGCCGTGGCCAGATTTTGAGCATGCCGCGCAGATTTGTTCCTTTGTCGGGCAGTTTTTCGTTGCGTGGCTTTCGATGGCCAGGCAGATTTGGCAGTTTTCCAAGTAAATGTACTCTTCTGCCTCTATCTGCTCTGGAGCCACTCTCAGGTAGAAGCCCAATAGGCCGTCCCGCAACGCTCTCTGAGCCATCTCGCTGGTGCTGAAGGTGACCTTAATAAGATTTTTGCCAATTTTGTCAACCTTATCGACTTTTGCCCATGCCTGTTTCGCGTTTATTTCCTCCTTAATTTCGTCTGTGGAATTATCCGCAAAGAAGGGGTCAACTCTTCTGAGAATGACGGCACGCCTCACGAGTAACTCGTAGGGGACTACCGCTTCGAGCCCAATCTTGCGGAGGGGATCTTTCGCCTGTTCAGACACTAGGGCCTCCACATCTTTATTTTTCCAACAGACGGCGGCCCATCCGTTGGGAGTTTCAGTGAGACGGGTAAGTTCGATATTAATTTGTCCGAAAATCGTCTCGAACACCGTCTCCCTGGGTGGCTTTTGGTACCCCGCTATTAGACGGAGGGGGATCCGTTTGGTGTCCTGGGGGGCGGTGGGACCCATGTCCCCCTTCGGGCAGTCTGCCCTTCCCCCTAGTGAGTCACTTTCTTCCCGGGGGGTGGAGAATACCACTCCGTGGCCGTCGAAATTGAGCGGTTTGACGTTTTGCCGATTCTTTCCTCAACGGTTTCCTCCTTTACCGGATCAGGAGGTTTTCATTACTTTTATTTCGTTCTATCTCTACCACACATGCTTTATCCCCCTCCACACACGCACACACACACACCTACATTAATTCGAATTCGTTTCGCTCGATAGTCTATCTGGTCGCTTGGGAGATTGATCGCTGGTTGATCTCTTCGCTTTGAAAACTCCAACTCGGTAAAGTAGGCAAGGCCAAATGGAGGAGGATTCCCAGGCCGTGACGTATCTGCATCTCTTCGGGTATTGGCTTGAGCGTCCTTCTAGTCATAGGATACTGGAACCATCGTTGCGCGACCAAAAGCGCACCCCCCTTCCCCATACGGTACGCTTCTTGTCTGCGCGAAACCGAAATTACTCATCAGAGCTCCAGGATTTTGCCCGCGCCGACCCCAGGACAAGAACTACTCCCTCTGGTACATACTGCTGCACTTAGGCCCCCTAATACCTAATCGTTTGTCACTGAAGGGGAGCGGCTGACTGATTGGAGACTTCTCCAGTTTCGGTTGCTCCTAATAGCAGCAGTAGTTAACGTGAGTGGCTTAATTGGAGATACCTCCTGTGCCTGCCTTACATGAAAGTATGGTATCTGCCCCCTCCCCCTCCTCCCTTGACCCAGTAGAGAAGTGATATACTGAGTGGAGATTCCTACTGTTTATATAGATAAAGCTGTGTCAAAAACGACTTGACAGTGACTGATTGAAGATTCCTCGTATGTCGCCCTTGGCCGTGGGTGAGCTAGTGGGCAGGGTGAAGATACTGCCCTGATCCTCTGATGGGAATCAAGTGGTGGAAGTGCAATGAGCGTCCCATAGGAACCGCAGGAATTACGGGTCTTGCTTCGCCAGGCTAAGAAAGAACGTCCCTCTAAAGCTCGGGTATTCGAGATCATCTTTGAAGAACTGAACATTGGAATAAAGAAGCTCAATGGACTTTGCGTTTTTCCAGCAGCTCAAGCAGCAAGTGAACGCTGCGCTGTTGCAGGATATAAGAGAAAAGTGGGACCATACGATCCACAACCTGAATTTTAAGGACAACCCCAGAAGCTTCTGTAAGGTTATCAGCAAGCTGAGATGGCGAACAACATCGACGGCTGACTCTCCCATAAGTACACCTTAACAAGTGCGGCAGAACTCCACAAGAAAAAGCCGAGCTTTATGGAGAATTCTGAAGTGACGTCTTTTGCATCTCCAAAGAAAAGGAGGAAAACTTCGATCTGGACTTCAAGGAAAGAGTTCTGGAGCACATGGAGAGGCACTACAGAATATTACCCGGCACAGAACCGCAAACCTCAATAAGTTGCGTGAATGTGCCTCAGAAGGCATATCGATCACCCAAGAAGAGCTAAATACTGCAATCTCCGGCTTTAAGCTAAAAGCTCCTGGCCTAAGCCTAATAAAAATGAATCAATGAAAGAGGCCCTAGTGAGGACAAAAGAACAAACACTGTTGAATCTTTTCAATGCAGAATTAGTAGCAGGAAACTTCCCAGACGGCCTTCAAAAATGATCTTTATTTCTAGACGGCCTTCAAAAATGATCTTTATTTCCAGACGGCCATCCAAAAGGATCTTTATTCTCAAACTAGGGAAACCTTAAGATCAAATGATGAACTACAGGCCGATCTTGCACTTCCAGATAACTGGGAAAGTATTAAAAAAGGTCCTAAATAACAGGTTGGTCTTCCATCTGACATTACACTCACTGCAGAACTCTTTAACAGTAAAGATCCTATCTCTTTGGAGTTCCGCAGTAATAATGTTTATTTATTTAAATGTCCCAGTTGTACTGGAGCCTCTTACATTAGCAGCACTGTCAGGTCTCTTGGAGCTAGGTTCTCTGTTCATATGGGGATTAATTGGCGCACAAACAAAATATTAAATGAAAAGGAGAAGTCATCTATTAAGGAACACACCATAAGCTGTAAAACTGACATTTCTATTGAGAATTTTCAAGTATTAGCCTTTAACAACAACAAACATTGCCTAAGAACCCTCGAATCTTTATATATCAAACACTACAAACCTACACTCAATGAGGATTTAAGTGCAATATCATTATTAATTAACTAATTTTAACTACAGTTTGTTAGTTGGTTTGCTTTTTAACAAACCAAGCGTCACTGTATTAAGAAGTGTTTTTCTAATAGTTGATTAATTCCTTTCTTTTATAATTCCCTTTTTTGTGAATATAAGTTGTTTTTAAAGTGATTTCATTCAATTAATTATATATAAGGTATTGTAACCGTGTAAATTTTCACATTGGCGCCATATTTCCCCTAAAAGAAAAAGACCAATCAGAGTCCTCCCAAGGAAAGTGACATCTGAATTTTCAGCCAATCACCGATTAGCTTATTTCTCCCCCAGTGAATTCGACCAATCATCCAATAAGGTGGTTATGATTTAAATTATCTGCCCTGCGCCATTTTGGTCTCAAACGAGGAAAACCGTTAGTAAGTGTTTTACAAATATTCTTCTAAAATACTTCTCTAATTAACTATTTTCGCAAAAATTACACACTTAGTTAAATATTACATTATTCGTAGATAGATCTGAATTATTTTGAGGTGACTGATACTTAGCAGTCAGTTTAACACCGAATAGGCTAAATTCGATCCACGCCATATTGTTTGACGACCACAAATCTCGAATTAAAAATGCCAGGTGCAAAGAGGTTAAAAGCATTCTGTTTCAAGTGTAAGTCAGTAAAGTGGTGTAGCGACTATGAAGAACAATGCTACCAAAGAATTACAGCAGTAAGTGTTTGTTTATTCTGTAAACTCGCTGAACGACACCTGCCTAGTACTAGGCTACCTTAAAATAAGATTCAAAAACACACAAAAAACAAACCCAACACTAAAAAAAAGGTAAAGGCAACGAGCAGGAAGCAAGCTCCTGCGTCGGGAGAGGTCCCCCGGCACAGGAACGTGCGACCTAATGTGCATGCACTCGTCCCGAGTACAAGGGACAGGCGGTAGTGACCCCGCCCATCCCGGTACCGGGACAGGTAACGTGCGCGAAGATCGCCCAGACTGGGACATTCAACAAGAATGTGCCGAACAGTCTGGGGGACAACGCAGTCTTCACAGTAGGCCGCTGGCGAGCGCTCCATCAAATGGCGGTGCGTCCTGCGCGTGTGCCCAATTCGGAGACGACAGAAAGCGACCTGAAGCCGTCGCGGCATTGGGGGATAGGTCCATGGGAACAGTCGCGGCGCAATGGCACGCAACTTTAAGTTCCCTTCGACCCTCTTCCATCTTCTTTGCTAAGCAGCCCGAAGAGCTGTTCGTACTCCTGCCATGTAGTCAGTGAACGACACGGTAAAAAAAAATAAAAGAACTTATGAACATAATTACTAACATGCAAAACCGAATTAACGGGGTTAGAACTAAAAAAATTTGATTATAAAAACAACGATAAAAGAATAATGAATAATGATACCAAGATAGTCAAATTAGATCAGTCCGTTGACTTGCTAGAAAAGAAAGTGGATCAAAACGACAAAAATGCACAGTTTTTCACTTCCTGAGCCGATTGAATTAAAGACGCACAAGAGGTTTGGAGTTTTATCGGAAGAGGAGGATGATACATACTTAATTGGAGATTCAATAATAAGAAATCAAATTGATTATTTTGGTATGAAAAACATTAGAAAGCGAAAACTCAGATGCTACCCCGGCGCAGGAATAAAAAAGGTGACTAAAGAAATTGGCAGTTTAAACTTGAAGACTAAAAAATCCCCCGTTATCGCTTATGTTGGAACAAACGATATTTTTTGTGGTAAAATCTTTCCTGGAACTGAAAAACTGATCTCCGACTACACCGAAATGGTGACGAAAATTAAATCAAAAACGGATCACGGAATAATTGTTGGCGTATTACTAAGATTATATGATAAAAGGTAAACCATGAGTAGAGCAATTGGAATAAACGAACGCCTACGAAGAATATGTAAACGAGAAAATGACCAATTCGTCGACTTCTGGATGACCTTTATTAACAATAAAGAATATTTTGCTCATGATGGGACCCATCTTAGCACAATGGGTAAAAAGGTATATGGAGATTTGATAAACTTGAGTCTTTATGATACTCTGGACAAGAATTATTCCCTTGATTCTTCACCGCAAACCTCGGGAAACGAGTCCAACCCAGAAAGACAGTTAAACAGGTAAAACATTTAAAAGCTGTGTTGTTCAATGCCGGGTCTATCAGAAATAAAATGGTAGAATTTAAAGCCTTAGTAGCACTGGATACATACGATATAATAGCCATTACAGAGAGCTCGATACATTGTCACTCAAGAGATTTTAGTGGTGAATTTCAATTACAAGGGTATAAAATGTTTCATAAAGATAGACTAGGAACGGAGGGTGGAGGCGTGATTTTGTATGTACGGGATGATCTCTAATCAACAGAATGTAATTTATCCTCTGACTTCGAATTTATAGGAGTCAAGAAAAATCTCGAAAAAAGTTTGTATTTATATTTAGTATACAAAAGTCCACATCAAACTGTAGAATCAGATCAAAGATTCTGCGAGTGTTTATCAAATGAGATAAATAACAAACTATCTTTAATTATTGGTGACTTCAACTGCGGACGAATAGACTAGTCCACTAAAACCTTCTGACGCGGAAGGAGCAAGATTGATAAATTTTATAGATGATAACTTATTAACGCAATGGGTGAAAGGAGCCACAAGAGATCCTAATATTTTAGATTTAGTATTATCTAGCGACGATGAATTGATATCAAATTTGAACCTAGGAGATAAGTTTGGTAACAGTGATCACAATATAATATATTTTAATATAAACGTTCCATCCATAAGTAGAACAATAAGCACTATTAAATTTGATTTTAAGAAAGCAAATTTCGAAGGTCTGAGGGAAAGTCTTAGAAACTATACTATAAAACCTGAAGACATTAATAAAGTGTGGCATGATTTAAAAAACAATCTCCTAAGTAAACAGGCACAATTCATACCATCTAAAGTTAGTACTGACAAAAAAAAATAATGAACCCCAATGGTTGTCTACCCAGCTTAAAAAATCTATTAAAAGAGATAAAGCGTATAAGATAATAAAATCTAATATGAATATTGATAATAAAAAGCATTATGTTGAACTGGGAAGAAAATAAAAAGTGAAACCAAAAGAGCCAAACGAAATGAAGAAATAAGAGTATCTTTAAAATGTAAAAAAATCCGGAGTTTTTTACTTTAGTAAATAGTAGGAAACCGATAAAAAATAGCATTGGCCCAATAAAATACACAAATGATATATTACAATATAACGATTTCGAAAAGCAAATACTTTAAATGAATACTTTGCATCCGTTTCTGTAAAAGAGAATACAAATAATAAACCCACGCCAACTATTAATAATACCGGTATTAGACTATTGAAATCTATTAGATGTACTGCAAATACTACTACATAAAAACTTATTGAGAAAATGAACAAATATAAATCTCCTGGACCAGATAAAATACTTCCACGAGTTTTGAAAGAAGTAAAAGAGAGTGGAATTGTTCCTCAAGATTGGAAGCTAGCAAATGTGACATCGATATTTAAAAAAGGTCGTAAAGAACTAGCTAGTAATTATCGCCCAATAAGTTTGACTTCAATAGTTGGAAAACTCCTTGAAACTTGTATTGCAGATAAAATAGTTGAGCATTTAGAAAAAAATAAATTATTAAAAGATTAATAGCACGGATTTAGAAGACATAGGTCCATAAGTGGGAGTTATCACGATAAATTATCGCGATAACGATATCGGCTATCCGATTTTTTTCGCGTTATCTTTTCATCGGTATCACCGATACTTTTGGTTCCAAACTAGCGATAATTTCAGTTTTTGGTTCCAGTTTAGCACAGGAGCGAGCCGCGCGTGCCTTGTAGGCAGAAATAGGTAGGTCTGAGCTGGGAGCAGGATCCTCCAAACCTATGAGGAGATGAAAGAGAGCCTCACCAGGTAAGAAACTAAGAAATAGTATTCAAATATTCTTACTATTGTATTATAAAATAACGCTATATATAGTCAATAATCAATATTGTATTATAATTTTGGATTTATCGATTTATCGGTTGTCACCTTATCGGGCGATAAATTTATCGCCTGTTATCGATTATCGGTTATCGCCAATAAGGTTATCGTTATCGATTTATCGGTTATCGTGATACATTTTTTCGTTATCACGCCCACCTATGCATAGGTCTTTCCATACAAATTTATTAGACTTCTTTCACTTTGTAAATTAAGAATATGATAATACCAGATCAACGGATATTTTATATTTGGATATTCAAAAAGCTTTCGATAAAGTACCCCATAAGAAATTGATGACTAAAGTAAGAGCCCTAGGAATAGAATGAGATGTATCCAAATGGATCGAGAATTGGCTCACTGATCGCGAGCAGAGAGTAGTTATTAACGGCGAACAATCAGAATGGGCAATGGTAAGTAGTGGAGTACCACAAGGTTCAATCCTAGGTCCCTTGTTTTCCATTATATATGTCAATAATGTAGATGATGAGCTGTTGTCAAAAATTTCTAAATTCGCAGATGATTGTAAGTTAAGAAAAGCAATAGTAATTGAGGATGAGTTATAAAATTTCAAAACGATATTGATAAAATAGCGCAGTGATTTACAAAATGGGAACTGCCCCTAAATCTGGAAAAATGTAAAGTAATTCATGTAGGCTATAAACCCCCTAAAGCAAATTACAAAACTTTTGATCAAGATATTAGCGTAACCGATAATGAAAAAGACTTAGGAGTCCACATATCTAATGATCTAAAATTTTCTCAACAGTGTATCAAAGTGGAAAAGAAAGCAATGAAACTTCTCGGATATATCAAACGTCAATTTAGTTTTAAAAATAAAGCTACAATCTTAAATATGTTTAATGCATTAGTAAGACCGCAGTTAGAATACTGTGCTCAGGTCTGGTCACCATACCTACAAAAAGATATTGACAGATTGGAAAGAGTGCAAGCTAGAGCCACGAAATTGATACCGGAACCCCGAAATTATAAATATGAGAAAAGACTGGAAATGCTAAACTTATTCACCCTAGAGCAGGGGTCGGGTAACTTTTTTGGTTGTTACCCCAAAAGAAATTGTAGTAAAATGAATTTACCCCTGACTTTGAAGTACTCTGGGGGACAAACCAATTTACTTATAAAAATCATGGAAAATAAAGACACAAAAAAATTTATATTGAGATAATGTTTAATTTTTTACTTCATCTATCATTAGGAAATAAAAGTCCGTTTTTTTTGGCATGGAAATATCATACAAGAAAAAATTGTAAGAAATTATATATTTGTAAACAGAAATAAAACAGTCACTTTTTAGCATTACATGGCACACAAGCAAAATTATTGACTATGTCACTATCATGTAGTTAAAATTCGTACAAAAACAAAATAGGAAAATGTTATTGAATCCAATACTATGGGGAAAAATGTTTACCCTTTCTGGCATGAGAATGGTACACAAATAAAACTAATGAAAAAATTATTGAAAACTTGAATATATCAGCTTCCTCAGGCTTTGAAAAAATTATACTGTTTCATCTTTGATACAACAATTTCAATATCAGTGATTTTTGATGCCACTGCTACTTTGATGCTGTCTTCAGGATCCAATCGGTTTCTATATTTTGTTTTTCGATTTACAAGGGTAGTAAAACCTTGTTCGCAAAGGTAGGTTGTTGCAAAACGTAGCAGCATTTTAGTTGCTTCCAAATGTGCAGTTTTATAAGCCTTTGCAGCTTTGACATCCAAAAACTTGAGAGGTCATCCTTGGTCTCAAATTCCATACTTGTTTCACTGTTGGAACGCAGTTCAATAAGCTCTTCTGCCAATCCTTCAGGCTCTTCAGACAAATCAGCCAGTTCACATTTGAAAGGATTTACAACCCAGCTGACAGTATGTGAATCAAACTCTGGAAAGTAGTCACAGAACCTATTCCTAAGTTTGTCAGGTGCCTTGAGACTGATTCCTTCATGTCACTAAGACTGTAGTCTTCTCATTCTTCCGAAAACTTTGCCAGGTTTGGAAAGAGAGCAATCTTATTGGCATTTACTTTATGGTTCCAATACTGAAGTTTTGATACAAATGCTGAATATTTTTTTCTTGCAAGATGAGATTGATTATATTTGCTTGCAATTCTTTGTTCAGCGCATTTACATGCCCCAAAATGTCAGCTAAGTATGCAAGAAGAGCTAGCCAGGTTGATTTTCTGAAATTCTCTGCAAGTGTGTGTTTTTGATGTCAGAAATATTTCAAGTTTAGTTTTAAGAGCCCACACTCTATTCAGCACATTTCCACATGAAAGCCACCTCACTTCCGTATGGAAAAGAAGGGTTAAATATTCAGCCTTTCCATCCTCACATAAGTCACGAAACATCCTCGTGTTTAGTGCATGTCCTTTTAAAACATTGGCAATTTTAATTACATCATTCAACAGAGCTTCCACTTCTGGTTCCAAATCCTTCACAACTAATGCCTGGCGATGTATCATACAATGGATGGCCTGAATATTTGGATTCTGTTGTTTGGCCAAAGCCACAAAACCAGTGACGTGACCAAGCATGGCAGGAGCTCCATCAACTGATACTGCAATACAATCTTCCCACTTTAAATCAACACTTTGTTTTTTGAAGTATGCATCAACCTTATTGAACACATCAATACCACGAGTTCTCAACTCAAGAGGAGAACATAGCAACATTTCTTCTTCAAATTCAGCAGAGCCCCTGTATCGAACGTATACCATCAGCTGCGAATTGCTACTGACATCTGTAATCTCATCAAGTTGAATGGCAAGCTCTTTACTCTTTTTTACTGAAGAAATCACTTGTTCTCTCACATTTTCTGCCAAGATGGAAATTCTTTCTTTAATAACTCTTGCAGACAAAGGCAGTGCATTCAGTTGTTTAGCTACTCTCTGCCCACACATTATTTCTGCCATTTTCACAGCCACCGGTTTGATAAGTCTTCACAAGTAGTATGTGGTTTCTTGTTTCGAGCAACCAACCATGCCACGTCAAAACTAGCTATTGCTACTGAACGTTGCATTCTTGTTTTTTTTTCCAATCTCTGTCTTTTGACTGTTTTTTTCCAGATTCTCAAAGTATTCCCGTGGTTTACAAGACAGATGTAAATGAACCTTGTCCAAGTGTTTCTTCAGTTGATTCTCTTTGAAAGACTCGGCAGTCAGTATTTTAATACAGACGACACATTGAGGTTTCATTTGTCCTCTATTTCTGTGAAGCCATAATTAGGGAACTCTGCCTGATTTGTCCTTTTCCTTGCTGATGCCATCTGAAAATGAAAGACAAATCAATCACTTTTTTTAAGGTCTTTTGACTTCTATTTTTGAAAAATAAAAAATTATTTAGTGACGAATTTAAGTTTAAATTAAAACTTTAAAATAACATAACATAAAATCAACCACAACTCACAACCATAAAAATTCAAACAATAAGACTTAAAAAGAGTGAGCATTACATATGTAGGGGATGCATGAAATCTTCTTAAATAGAGTTAAACTCGTTAAAAAAATTATTTAATATAAAATAATTCATTAAAATAAAAATAAATAAATAAATGAAAAATGTAATAGTTACCCCTAAAAAAGTGAGACTGACAACTAAACAGCTGATGGGATAATTAGGCCCCTTAAAAATAAACTAAAATATCCTAAAGTCTAAACTAATCTTATATATTTAACTTTTGTTGAATTTTAATCACAAAAGTCTATACAAAAACGTAAATATTATAGATTATATCATAACTCACCTTATGTAAATAATTACTATATCACTTGATCAGCTCT
Organism: Ceratothoa steindachneri; assembly: GCA_963969495.1. NCBI lineage: Eukaryota > Metazoa > Arthropoda > Malacostraca > Isopoda > Cymothoidae > Ceratothoa > Ceratothoa steindachneri. Next base: position 44,347,200 of record OZ018317.1, read on the forward strand.
ACTAATTAATCAACTACTCTGAAAGAGGCATGTTCAAAACATGGCAAAATGCCACTTAATTTGGACAAATGTTTCCCTCACTTAGCACATCCATTACCCCCCAATTTTTCTAAATTACCCCATTTGGGGTAATTTACCCCTGTTCCCCGACCACTGCCCTATAGAATCGTCCTGTCTCAGCTGCATTAAAAATAAAACACACTTCAATTTCGTTACTACTAATATTGGTGAAGTGAAGTATTACAGTGCGCTTATTTAATAATCACAGCCAAACTGGTCTTACGAATCAAGCAAACTTCCAGCTAAATTTATTTATTTGTTTTATTTTTTGTTTAAAAAACCCTGGGATATTTCACATCATGTCCTTTCTTTTTTGTCTCTCTCTTCCTTTTCCCCCTGTTCCATTTCTATATAGGCGTCTCTTTGTCCCTCTCACTCTGTTCTTATGTTTGTCTATCTATCTATCTTCTCCAAGTCCTACTACTAGGCTCTTTCCCTTGTCCCTCTTTGATCATTTATCTTTTTTTCTTCTTTTTTCTGTTTTCTCTCTCTCTCTTTCCTTCCTTTCCTTGTGTCTCTTCACTTACTACCTCTTACTCTTCTCTATTTATTTGTTCTCTCCTACTCTCTCTAACTTATTTCATCCCTTCATTCTCTTCTTTATCTAATCTCACTCCCTTTCGACCTGGTGCGCTAAAATATACGTGCTCCACATGCCAAAAAGACATGTGGTGCGTAGATTTCCCGGAGGGGTGTTTCTCAAAATGCAACCCTGGAAGTACTTGCACGGACTGCGTCCTAAGGGCATAATTGCAAGAGCTTAAAGAAATGTTCAAATCTTCTGAGGGAAAATCACGACGGCTGGAAGAAAAGTGAAGATTCTCGAATCTGAGCATGCGAGTCAAATCCGCCGTCTCGAAGTCAGCATTGCAAAGATGACAGCCACAGGAAACTCCCAACGATGCAGGCGGCTCCTCTGTTGAGCCCCCAAGCACCGCGTCGACAGAGACCCATCCGACGTCCCAGAGCCAACTGCTGCTGGGGTTATTCAGGGCGTCAAAAAAAAGAAAAGGAAGAGTAAGAAAGGAAAGACAGCAGAAACAGTAGATAAAACAGAAGAGAAAAGGTAAAAACGGAATAAAAAACGAAGAAGAAAAACAACAAAAAGGTGGAGAAGAAAGACGAATCGAAAGAGCGTCTACTGAAAGAGAGGCCTCTGTCCTCTGAACCCAAATGCGCGAGGGTCATCGTGATCGGTAACTCCCAAGCACGGGATCTACAACCCTTGCTAGAGGCCCGCCTTCGCACCAGTGTGAAGGTAAGTTGCCTTCCAGGAAGGGGGAACGGAGAAATATAGGTAGAGGCTGAGAAAGCTCAGATCTGTGAGAGTTCACTAGTTGCCCTGATGGCAAGCAGCAACGATCTCTACCTACGAGGAGGTAAAGTCGGCGCCAGTGGGGAGATTCTGAACACGGTTATAGGAGCAGTTGACGACCGTGGGCTGAAAACCGGCGACGTCTCGTGGTTGGTATACTCCCAAGACAAGGTCCATCCCGCAATTCTCACGCGAGGAAGGTCTCCATAAACCAACGCCCGGGAGATCTTTGTACGGCGGAAGGAGTCTTTTTTGTAGACCCCTACCGCACTTTTTACGGGAGAAACGACCTGTACAACAAGGACGCAGTGCATCTTTCCTTTAAAGAGAAAGCTGTACTCGCAAACATGATCCAAGATGTTGTGGAGCTGACCCAAAGAAGTGTCAGGCCCCGAGTAAAGGAGGACGTACGCCAATACACTCGTGTCACTCCAGGAACGACTTTTTCTGAGGTCACAAAGAGGGAAATGACCCCGACACAGAGAAACCAAACGGGAAACGAAAGAGCGTAGGGAGTCCTACAGTCGAGGACTCCCTCAAAGTTCTTCTGTTTAATGCGAGGTCTATCAGAAACAAGTTTATTTAAATACGTGGCCTCGTAGCAACAGAATAACCTGAGATGGTGGCCATAACGGAGTCGTGGATAAAAACCTCAAGCCGAGATTTTGAAGGTGAATTCACGATTTCTGGTTACCAGCTCTCACTGAAAGATCAGCCAGACAGAGAGGGTGGCGGTGTGGTGTTGTATGTCAAGGATACTCTCAACTCGACGGATTGCAACATCGTATCCGACCATGAACTACTAGGTGTTGACCTAGAGATAAGTCCTGCCAGATACAGGACCCTAGTGCTTTACAGACCCCCTGTTCAACTCTTAGAACAGGACAGGAGTCTGTACCAGCTGTTGGGCGAACTTGTAAAAGACAGAGTGTGTATAGTCATGGGAGATTTCAACACACAAGTTGACTGGGAAACCAGAGAACCCTGTGGCGAAAACGCACTGCTCCTGGAGTTCGCGAACAACGAGTTCCTGACTCAATGGGTGAGAGAACCAACGAGAGGAGAAAATACCCTCGACTTGGTTTCCACCTCTGAGAATGACATCGTTGAAGACCTCTCTGTTGGCGAAGAGCTAGGTGGCAGGGACCACCGACTAATTAGATTTGTAGTCAAAGTCCCCAAGGCAGAGCCTGCAACTAGTAAATCGAGGAAACTTGATTTGAGAAAAACAGACTTTGCAGGTATATGTGCTGGACTGACTGATGCGAGGCTAGAAATGTGCGAGGCTGTTGAAGACTCGTGGAACAGTTTTAAAACCACATTCATGAGTCTTCAATTGCGTTTCACCCCATCGGAAATTCCCCGTCAGTCTTCCGTTCAACCAAAGTGGTTTAATCGAGAAATCGGCGAACTGCTTAGTGAGAAGAAAAATGTGTACCGGCAATCGAAGATCTCGGATGACTTTGACGAATCCTGGAGGCTAGCCAGGAGAGTGAAGTCCAACATAAGGGCGGCTAAGCAGTTTGAAGAACTCCGAGTGGCAAAACTTTGTAAAGAGAACCCCAAGAAGTTTTTTGGATATGTAAACAGCCGTAAAACAATCCGTCAAACGATTGGCCCTTTGAGCAATGAGGAGGGGGCATTAAAGCACTCAGCTGCAGAAGATGCTAACCTCCTTAACGACTACTTCGCTTCAGTGTTTATTGAAGAGTGTGGGCCCATCCCCCAGCCAACAGGTTCCTACTCAGGGGGAAATGCTGGAGGATATGGACTTCACTGAAGGAGAAATAGAAAGGAAGATCAGTGACCTAATGACGAATAAGTCACCTAGCCCGGGTGGGTTTCTACCTAAAGTGTTGAAAGAAGTGCGTGATCAAGTGTCACGACACCTGAGCGCAATCTTTAACATATCAATCCGGACCAAATGCGTTCCAAGAGACTGGCGTGAAGTGCAGGTGACTCCTATCTTCAAGGAAGGAGACCGTAGCCAACCCATCAAACTACCGACCTATCAGTCTGAATTCGATAGTCGGTAAACTCATGGAAAGCATCATGGTAGAAAAAATGACTTCGCACTTAGAGTCAAACCTGCTACTGAGGAGTTCCCAGCACGGTTTCCGAAGCAACGGTCATGCCTGACGAACCTTGTGGAATTCTTCCACCTCGTCTTCAGTGAGTACGATCGGGACAAGTCGGTGAATGTGGTCTACTTAGACTCTCAGAAAGCATTTGATAAGGTACCACACCACCGCCTTCTCCGGAAAGTGCGAGCGCTGGGCAGAGACTGAAAAGTAGTCGGCTGGATAGAGGACTGGCTAAGTGGCAGACAGCAACGGGTGGTGGTGAATGGACAGGCTTCTGAGTGGGTGCCCGTTACTAGCGGGGTGCCTCAAGGTTCTGTCCTGGGACCACTACTATTCATCATCTACGTCAACGACATTGACGGTGACAAGGTTGCCAAGATTTCTAAATTTGCCGACGATACCAAACTTGGTATGAACGTTGCAAAAGATGGAAATACTGCCCGGCTGCAAGATGATCTTAGAAAGATTGGGGAGTGGTATGATACGTGGCAAATGCCTTTCAACGTAAACAAATGCAAAGTGATGCATATTGGCCACCGAAATCCCCAATCATCCAATATTCTTAAGGGCACTGCTCTTGAATCCACAGACACTGAGAAGGACTTAGGTGTAACTATCACGAGTGACCTCAAGTTCTTGAAACAGTGTATTGAGGTGGAAAAGAAAGCCCAAAGATGTTAGGCTATATAAAGCGACAGTTTGGATATCGGAACAAGGAGATAGTACTCTGTCTGTACAACTCCCTCGTCCGACCTCACCTGGAGTATGCAGTACAATTTTGGAGTCCTTCATTTCGAAAGGACATCGCGGGATTGGAACGCGTGCAAGCCAGGCCAACCAAACTGATTCCCTCTATCAGGTATATGAGTTATAATGATAGATTAAGGGAATTACATTTGTTCTCACTGGGAACCCGGAGTTTACGTGGTCAGCTTATAGAAGTGTTTATAATACTTCGAGGCTTCGACAGACTGGACTACGGTGATATTTTCCAGCTCAGCGAAGGGAGAACAAGAAATCACGGCTACAAACTTGAACTGAAGCGATACCACCGTGATATGTGTGGCAAATTCTTTACATACAGTATCTGTGGAGGTTGGAACGCACTTCCGACGGAAGTTGTCAACAGTGAATCTGTTGACCAGTTCAAGTCAAGACTAGATAAAGTCTTGCGAAATCACCGTTAAGATCCTCGCGAGTGATCTTCGAGGTTGCCAACGGACACCCTCGAGGATTGCGCCAAAAGTACCCTCATTGTATAGACCGTAAGGTCTTCTAGGGTACTTATTTTCCTTGTAGCTCCTTGTAGCTCTTCTCATTATTTATCGCTCTCTCTCTCTCTCTCTCTCCTTACCACCACCCCACCAATTTCTTTATATACGTTACTCTGTGCGACAATTTGTACTATGCCGATAATCCCAGATTAATACTCGTTCCAAATCGCAGACAAAATCCGACATAAGTTGTGCAGACAAGTTAATTCCCCGTCAACATTTATGACCACTGTTTTACCCCAACCATCAACCTCTTATAAATATGTCTACGTATTTCCCTACGTCTTCTTAATTCTTTATCTCTTTATCTATTTCTTTATTTAGCTCTTTCCTTATTCCTCACCTCTATTCATTTCCTTCCATTATGCTTTCTTTCTTCTTTTTCATTCTACTTTCTCTCTTTTTCTTAGTCAATGGCACATTTTCACTTACTTTCTCTCACTTTTTTCTCTTTCCATCCCTATTTTTCCGATTCGCTCCTTCTCTCTGCCCTCTCTATCTCTCTCTCTCTTTCCTCTATCTCACTTTTACTCTTTTTCTCTATCTTCTCTTTCTCTCTCTTTTTAAAGGATAACATGCCCATCTTTCTCGCTCTACTCCCCACCTCCTGTGTTCGCTTTCTCTCGTTCTTTAGCACCTTCTCACCCTTCCCTGTTTTTATCCTTTTATCATTTTGTGTTACTCTCTTCTTCTTTAATTCTGTCATTCTCTCTCTTTCTCTCCAACAATATTTCCTACCAGATTATTTTTTTCTCCCATTCCCACTACTCACTCCTTCTCCCGGTATTTCTCACCTCCCGACATTCTTTCCCACTCGAACCTCCTTATTTACAAAGATACCGACTGGAAATGAGTATATGCGTCGAGGTACACGTGCGTATGTATGTGTGTACTACACTATGTAGATCTAGCATTCAGGAAATACTGCCCGCCTGCAGGAAGATCTTCGGAATATTAAGGAGTGGTCTGATACGTGGCAAATTCCTTTCAACGTAAACAAATGCAAAGTGATGCATATCGTCCACCGAAATCCCCAATCACCCGATATCATTAAGGGCACTGCTCTTGAATCCACCAACACTGAGAAGGACTTGGGTGTAACTATCACGAGTGACCTCAAGTTCTCGAAACAGTGTATTGAGGTGGAACAGAAAGCCCAAAGGATGCTAGGCTATATAAAGCGACAGTTTGGATATCGGAACAAGGATATAGTACTCTGTCTGTACAACTCCCTCGTCCGACCGCACCTGGAGTATGCCGTACAATTTTGGAGTCCTTCATTCCGAAAAGATATCGCGAGATTGGAACGCGTGCAAGCCAGGGCAACCAAAATGATTCCCTCTATCAGACATAAAAGTTATGAGGATAAACCAAGGGAATTACATATGATCTCGCTGGAGACCCGGAGACTACGTGGTCAGCTTATCGAAGTATTCAAAATACTTCGAGGCTTCGACAGACTGGACTACGGCGATATTTTTTAGCTCAGCGAGGGGAGAACAAGAAATCACGGCTTTAAACTTGAGCTGAGGCGATTTCACCGTGATCTGTGTGGCAAATTCTTCACTTAAAGTATCTGCGGTAGTTTGAATGCACTTCCGACGGAAGTTCTCAACAGTGAATCTGTTGACAAGTTCAAGTCAAGACTAGATAAAGTCTTGCGAAATCGCCGTTAAGATCCTCGCGAGTGATCTTCGAGGTTGCTAACGGACACCTTCGAAGATTTCGCCAGAAGTACCCTCCTTGTATGGACCGTAAGGTCTTCTATGGTACCTATTTTCCTTTTAGCTCCTTGTAGCTTCTCTTATTCTTACCCACCTTCTCTCCTTCTCTTCCAATTCTCCCCTGTTCTCACTCACTCTATATTTCTCTTACTCTTACATCCCTAGTGTCTCCCTCTCTTTCTTTCTCTCCAACCCTCATTCCTTCATTATTTCGCCTCCCATTTACCTGCATATACTTCTCGTTCACTATTAACATTTACTTCCCTCTTCCATTATCTCCCTCCTCTTTCGCTCCCTCCTTTTAATGACTATCTCAATCTTTTTCATCTTTTTTCTCTCTATCCATCTATCTATCTATTTATCTATCACCATCTCGCTCGCTATCTACCTCCTTTTTTCCTACCTGCCTCTTCTTCTGTCCTTTTGTCCTTTCCGTCTTATCTCTTTTTCTGACTCTCACTAACTCTTCCTCATCGTATATATCACTATCTTCTCTCCTGCTCTCTTTTTTCTCGCACTCCCCTTTTTCTCTCTCTGCCCGTTTTTATCCCTCCTTCTTGTCATCTCGTTCTCTCTTTTTTCCCCTGTCTGTTTATCTCTCTATCTGTGTATGACTATTTTTCCTCTCTACCTCTCATTCCTTTGTCTTTCTTATACTCCCGCTCCCTCTTTTCTTCCCCTTCTCTTCTCTTTCTTCCTGCATCTTTCTTCTTTCTCCTTGTCCCTTCTGTCTTATAGCCTTTTCTGTTTCTCGTTAACTCTATCTCTCTCTCTTTTATGTATCTCTATTTGTTCTCCCTCTTCGAGCTATGTCCGCGGGGGTACCTCTTTTCTGGGTGCCCCTGGTAGGGATTCCCTTGTCGATTTGGTCGGAAACGAGGTTCCAGACTAAGTACGTCATTCCTTCCTTTTTCTACTCTATCCTTCTCCTTTTTCACTTTTATCCTATCTCTTCCACTTATTATACAAAAATAAAAAAACAACCAAAAAAACACCTACTTCTATCGTGTCACTCTTACCTTTTTACCCCCTATCTACATATAAGGACCTGGCAGTAACCTCATGCGTCAGAAAAGAGCCTTTGGAACCTCTATAAACAACGCTAATCGACGCTCACTGGTTGCGAGAGACTAGGACTAGAGGTGTCCTAGGCGTTGGGGCACGATGAATGGGATGAGGGTAGTGCCCTGTTAACCCCTTCTCTGGCGCGTAATTATTGACCATTCCCAGTGACCGTTGACGGATGCCTCTGGTAGCATCGGTCCGAGGTGACGGCCCTTTGTTCCCAGGCTGGTTGCCAGGATGTTGAAGATTCGTGGAATAGAATCAAAACTGCGTTCATAGTATTCAATCACGTTTCATCCCTTTGAAAAGCCTTTGTCGGTCTTCCGTTCAACCAAAGTGGCTTAATCGAGAAATCGGTCAACTGCTGAGGGAGAAAAGATTTCTGGAGATTTTGACGAGTATCGTAGGATAGCTAGGAGGGCGAAGTCCAGCATAAGGGCGACAAAGCGTGTCGAGGAGCTCCGAGTGGCAAGACTCTGCAAGGAGAATCCCAAGGAGATCTTTGGTTATGTAAATAGCCGTAAGCCAATCCATCGCACGATTGGCCCTTTAGTGAATGAGGAGGAGACATTAAAGCACTCAGATGCAGAAAATGCTAACCTCCTCAACGACTACTTCTCATTAGTGTTTACTGAAGAATGTGGTCGCATCTCACAGCCCTCGGATTCTTACTTGGGGAAAAAGATGGAGGAAATGGACTTCACCCAAGGAGAAATAGAAAAAAAGATCACTGATCTAAAGACGAAGAAGTCCCCTGGTCCGGAAAGGTTTCTACCTAAATTGTTGAAAGAAGTGCGCGATGAAGTCTCACGACATCTGAGCACAATCTTCAACATGTCAATCCGGACCGGATGCGTTCCTAGAGACTGGCGTGAAACGGAGGTGACTCTTATCTTCAAGAAAGGAGACCTAGATAGCCGTCGAACTACCGACCTATTAGCTTAACCTCAAAAGTCGGTAAAATCATGGAGAGCATCTTGGTGGACAAAATGACGTCATATTTCGAGTCCAACTTGCGATTGAGGAGTTCCCAGCATAGGTTCCGAAGGCACCGGTCATGCCTAACGAACCTTGTGGAATTCTTCCTCTTCATTTTCAGTGAACACGACCGGGATAAAGTGGTGGATGTTGTGTACTTAGACTTTCAAAAAGCCTTTGATAAGGTACCACACCACCTCCTCCTTCGGAAAGTGCGTACACTGGGCATAGACGAAAATGTAGCAGGTTGGATAGAGAACTGGCTAAGCGGCAGGCGGCAACGGCTGGTGTTGAATTTACAGGCTTCTAAGTGGCACCCGTTACTAGCGGTGTTCCTCAAGGTTTTGTCCTGGGACCACTACTTTTCATCACTAATGTTAACCACATGGATGGTGACATAGTTGTGGAGATTTCTAAATTTGCCGACGATACCAAGCTTGGTATAAACGTTGCAAAGGAAGGAAATACTGCCCGCCTACAAGAAGATCTCATGAAGATTGGGGAGTGATCGGACACGTGGCAAATGCTTTTTAACGCGAAAAAATGCAAAGTGATGCATATCGGCCACCAAAACCACAAATCATCGTATATCCTTAAGGGCAGCGCTCTTGAATACACTGATACCGAGAAGGACTTGGATGTAACTATCACTGTTGAACTCAAGTTCTCGAAACAGTGGATTGAGGCGGAGAAGAAAGCCCGAATGATGCTACCTACACAAAGCGATAGTTTGGATATCGGAACAAGGAGATAATACTCTGTTTGTACCACTCTCTTGTCCGACCGCATTTGGAATACGCTGTACAATTTTAGAGTCTTTCGTTACGAAAGGATATCGAGAGATTGGAACGTGTGCAAGCCAGGGCAACAAAATTGATTTCCTCTATCAAACACAAAAGTTACGAAGTGAGGTTACGGAAATTAGATTTGTTCTCGTTGGAGACCCGAAGACTGCGTCGTCAGCTTATCGAAGTGTTTAAAATACTTCGAGGCTTCACCAATGAGGACTACAGGGATATTTTCCAGCTAAGCGACAACAGAACTAGAAATTACGGCTACAAACTTGAACCGTTACCAGCGTGGTCTGTGTGGAAAATCTTTCACATATAACATCTGCGGCCATTGGAACCTACTTCCAGTGAAGTTGTCAACAACAACTCTGTTGAACAGTTCAAGTCCAGACTAGACAAAGTCTTTAAAAAAAGCCGTTTGGAGACTTGAAGCGTGGCGTAAGTGCTCTTATAGAGCATCAATCTGACCCTTTAGAGGATTGAACCTGCTCAAGTGTTCACTTAAAGGTACCCTTTTTGAATGTATCGTAAGGTCTACTAGGGTACCTCATTTCTTTATTACTGCTTGTTGCTCCTGTTCGCACTCACTTTCTATAAAACAAGAGACATTATACTCAAGAACTGAGATCAGCATTAGAAACAATCGAGGACACTTCTTCATCTTTGTGATCCGTTCCACCTTGGTGGATGGAATCACCAAACTCTAGCGCTTCATTATAAAAAAACCTAGAATTCCGGAATAAAGTTACTTTTATCAAGTAACTTTCTAAAAATCCAAGTACGAATTTATTTGGTCGGACATCCACAAGAAAGAAAAAAGAACAGATCCCTCTCGCTACACACACATATATGTACATATATACATATATATATATATATATATATATATATATATATATATATATATATATATATATATATATATATATATATATATATGGTGCCATCCCACAAAAAAAAAAATAAAGTCAGAATTCATAAAGGTCATTATTAAACCCCATGGACTTATGTTGACGTTATTTTAATTCAATTGACAACAAAGCCATTTCTCACAATGATGAAAAAATGTAAACGTATATGATTCTTCCTTTTTCTCACTAACTCTATAATTTAGAACGGGATTTTTTGGAGTATTTGAATAATAATTTCATCTTAGTTTGGTTATGACTTAAGTATATTTTAAATTTTTATCAAGGTAATTTCTAAGAATTTCTTTAGAGTTTGAAAAAACAAAATAGTTTATTTCAGAAAAAAATAAATATGATTATCCAATGCTTTATAACGTTTTAAAAGACCAGGCAATGGCTTCGCCATTGCCTGGGAAGCTTGCGCTTCGCTACTAAGATTAAAATTTAAAATCTAAAAAAGCATCCATGGTTAATTTTTATAAATTTTCTGAACTTCGTCAATTATAATAATTTTAAAAAGGAACTCTGAACTAAATTTCCCCCCTTTCAAAATATCACGTTGCTAAAATATAGTTATAGAAGAAGATATAGAAAAATAAATTTTCTGAACTTCACCATTTGTAATTCTTTGGGTTTTAAAAAAATTCACAAAATTTCGATACTTATATTTATTTCTGAACTTCACCATTTTGTTTTTTGATATTATAAAAGAATTATTAGAAATAACTTTGATAAAAAACAAGTCATAACCAAACTAAGATGAAATTATTATTGAAATACTAAAAAAAAAATCCCCTTCTTAAATTATAGAGTTAGTGAAAATACATTACAATTGGTGAAGTTCAGAAAATTTATTAAAATTTAAGTAAGGCTGCTTTTTTATTTTATCTATAACTATATTTTAGCAATGTGATATTTTGAAAGGGGGGAAATTTAGTTTAGAATTCCTTTTTAAAATTATTATAATTGGCGAAGTTCCGAAAATTTATAAAAATTTAACCATGGCTGCTTTTTTTCCAGATTTTAGATTTTAATCTTAGTAGCGAAGCGCAAGCTTCCCAGGTAGGGGGGGAGGGGGGGATTCGCGAAGCCATTGCCTGGTCTCACAATATAAAAACTGCTACTCATCGCATCGGAAAATTGTGAAAACAATCAATATTGGCATCAATTCTGTGCAACGTGTATAATATAAATGCATTCAAAAGGATTCCCACTTCAAGAAAAAGCGATGATGTGAAAGATAAAAACAAAACAAAACAGCAGATAAACGAAAATATGAAAAATAGCATTGTCTACGGACCTGGTAGAAAAAATCGCAAAAAAAACACAAACAAAACCCAACAACGATATTTCAGTGAATTGTTTGTATCCTGCGGCATCAAATTAAAAATAATAAAATGAGGGTATCTGCAAGTCACTGGAACGGTAAAACGGCCGTTGATTTTATTGAAAACAAAACGACAAAAATGAATCCCGTAAATTAGATGAAACTTTTAAGAACAAAGTTGTTGTTAAACTGTTGTCGTCTCTATCTATAAAGTAATTTTTGTTTTCAACAAATAGGATACTGTCACATACAAGCTAAGTCGCACTTGCATTTCTGAATAATAATACATTAAAATTCATTTCGAAGAATAATTGACCTCCACAAAGCCAAGACTGTAACCAGATGTGCCCAGTGTGTGCCAGGGCTTACACTTCAATGATTTGGATAAACAGCCATCAGAGGACGTGCCTCCAGAAACGCTCCTTCCAGTGATCCTCTCATTCGAGGAATCAGCCATCATTAATAAGATAAAAATAAAATTATAACACGAGTAATGAACTTAGCAAACCCTATATTAATAAATATATCGTTTATCGTTATTTGACTTCTTATTAAATTATAATTTTAAACATGTTTTATATGTACAGCCACGGCCAAAAGTTTTCGGGCAATCGGTGTATGTTTGCATATATCTGTCCGATACATCTGTATAGCAAATTAAAAGTACAAGCTTCTTTATGACTTTTTTAAAAAATATCTAAATCGGCGATGGTATTGAAATGTATGAAATCATGGTATCAGTATGTTGTATATTACAGTCAAATTATTTTCATATAACACATATTGGTTGATTAATATGATATTCCATTTCGACAGGATCTGAAAATGAAATGTTAATGGCGAAAACAGGTAACTATACCGTGGATGAAAAAATTATGATACGCACGCGGTATGAGGAGGGTCAGAACTGTCGGCCGATTAGCCGGAGGACCAACGGATCACATTCTAGTATTGAAGATGATCCGAGAAAGTTAAAACATGCCGAAAGGTCTCTACGTCACATGAGCCTTCGGAATCGTAACTAAACCGAAGTCCAGCTGCAACATGTATGGATAGAGGGCTTCCAGGTTAGTCTAGCCACCAGAACAGTCCGTCGCAGTCTGCTTCCGCAAACTCTGATGGCACGTAAAGCCCGCGTATAGGCGCTAATCTACCTTCAGCACAAGCGACGTAGACGGGCTTGGGCATGTGCTTACCGCAACTGAACCATCAATGATCAATGATGGTGTAAGTTAGAAATGTGTATGGATAGATATGAGAAGAAAGTCGAAGGTGTGTATATAAGTGTAAGAAGTGGCTAACTCTGTTTTTCTTGCGGTCGAATAACAGTTATCATGGTTGTCTTGTGTGGTAAAAGCTTTCAAGCCTTTGTTCTATTTTTCGGTGGTTCCAATTTTTATGGAGGACTCGCCGCTTTTTTCCTTTGTTTGTTCACTACGGATCTTTTTTTTTACTACGGATTTTTTTTTTTAATTAAAATCATTTGTTCATAATTTCAATGTACTTTTGGAGTTGGTTTCGGTTAAGGTCATTAGTATATTGCTGAAGCATCTCCTTGAGCCAGAATCTGGCTGCTTTGAAATGCGTATTTGAAGGTCAGCTCGTGGTTAACATCAGGTAGTCTTATTTGGTTTGTCATCTCGGGGTCCATGTTATTTTTAATCCTTTATAGAGTATTACATTGATGGGGTCTAACTCGGTAACTTGATGTAGTAGGCGTGTGGGTATGCGGTCGTTCAGTATGACACCAGTAATAAATCTTAGTGCACAATTGTGAATCACCCGAAGTTTCTTCAGGGCGCATCTACTGAGGGTATGGAGCGGTATGGTCGGGTAAAGAAGGACTGGTCTTATCAGTGTGGTATATAATTTGTGTTTATTTGCGGGCGAGAGTTGTTTGAACCTATAAAGCGAACTGAATGCTCTTCGGCCTGCCTCCGCTCTTTCTTTGCAGTGTGAAACATATCCATTTGACGTGATTTTTAGTCCAAGGACTTTGCCGCCATGCGTATAGGGGTAGTTTTTGCCGTCTGTACGGATGTTGGATGTTTTACGGCGTCCTATTAGAATCACTTTAAATTTGTCTTTGTTGGTTTTCATTTTATTTTTCCTCTCGCAGTTGTTAAGTGTGCTTATCTCTGCTCCCGTTCTGTTGGCAACGTCCCTAGGGTTCGGATAGTCGTTTGTCACGATTTGTGTGATGTCATCAGCCAGTTGGATATTCTGTGCAAAGTCATAATCGGGAGGAGGGAGGTCATTCATATAGATCACGTAATGGGTGGGACTAAGGCAGCCTCCTTGGGGCACTCCGGCGCCCAGCCTGAAGAGTTCCCCTTCGTAGTCATTAATAGTTTTTTTAGCTTTCCGTTCGTCCTGATAGTTATATATAATTATGCTAAAATTGTCCTGCAGGCCGAGGCCAGCGACTTTCGACTTAAGGCCCAGGATCCAGACTTTGTCGAAGGCAGATGCCACGTCTCTCAGAACCACGTCTATTCTATGGTTCCTTGCTTTAACAAAGGCAATCCTCTCTGTGATAAGAGCCAAGGCCGTTTCTGTGCCTAATTTTGGGCTTCCCGGGTTTTAGAATGAATATCATTTTTGCGGTCTTGAATGATTTTGGCAATCCTCTCTGTGATAAGAGCCAGGGCCGTTTCCGTGCCTAATTTTGGGTTTCCCGGGTTTTAGAAGGAATATCAATTCTGCGGTCTTGAATGCTTTTGGGAAATATCCTGTATTGAGACAGGCATTGAAAATATTAAGTATTTCCTTGTTGATGTTTGGTGGAGCCTTTTGTAGGTGCATTTTTGTGATACCTGAGATGCCTGGTGTTTTTTGTTTGAATGACTTCAAGCTTTGCTCGTATTCTTCTTGACTGAATGGTGCACCTTCTGCAAGATTTTGCCTTAAGTCATCAACTTGAGGGTAAGGCACCATCGTTTCTCGTATTGTTCTAAGATTTTCGACAACCCCTGCTTCGTAGTCAGCGTCGAAATCTCTATTTTCATCTTGACCTATGTCAAATTTCTTCTGCCAGTGTGACCTAAAATGCCTTTCTATCTCCTTCGTATTTGTGATCTCCTTGACTTCCATTTTGATCTTGATTCTTTCCTTAGCGGGAAGGGGGGTCCTCTAAGTCTCCTTATCTGACTCCAAAATTTACTGGGGTTTCCCTCAGTGTCTATCCTAGTTATAATATTATTCTATGTTTCGTTGTTCTTTTCAGTGATTAGTTGTTTTATGAGATTCCCCAGTCTATTCCGTTCGATGTTACGATGGTACGAGTTCCCAAGTTGGTTAATCTCCACGATTAGATTTTCGAGGTTAGTCATCTCCTCTTGGATATTTGCATCCCATCTTTGGAGCGGGAAGAGTTTTGTGTTAGGTCCACGGTATCGTATGGCGAACTGCTTCTATTATCCTTTCCATTATATATCTGATTATCTCTTCAATCTCGCAGGTTGTATAGCCATCAGTTGTCTGGGACTGTATGTCCTCCAGTTTTCTATATTGGTCCCGTCAGCCTTTCTGAGACATTTGCGTCGAGGGATCTCCACTTGTATTGGAGAAGTTGAGACAGTCGTGATCATGCTCAGATGATCCGATGGAATGTATGGTCCCGGTATTGTGGCATGGTTAAGGGCGAATGTGGGATTTGTTAGGACTATATCGGGCATTGTTGCAGATCTCTCTGTTAAGAACGTGGGGAAGTCTGGCCCGATTTTTTCAGTGTATTCCTATCCATTAGTAGACTTAGCGTTCTGCCCGCCCCGTTGAACGCTGTGCTGTACCCTGTTTCTCTGCATCTTGAATTGAGATCGCCGATCATGATGACTGATGAATTCCTGCGGAATAGGCGTAAAATTGATGGGACAGGGATATATGGGCGTTTTGGGGGTTAGTATCCGACAGCTACTATTAGGTCGTCGTAAGTCATTTTGATCTTCACAGCGAGATATGACTCTTCTAGGTCATTCACTTCATGGAAAGGTATTCCTGTCTTCATTGTTAAGGCCACCCCGTCGTACCTACCATTTGAGTAATTGGTCTTTATTACTTCGTAATTGTAGATCTTAATATGGTCGTTATTAGGATTAATTCCATGTTCGGTAATTAGTACTATATCAGGATCGACTTTTCTTATGATTTCATTATAGATGTGTCGTTTGTTGTGCCAGCCGTTAACATTCATTGTAAATATTTTAGCTTTTTTATCTAGTGGGTTCTGTATTACATTATCTATTTCTTACGGGGTTGTTTCTGGCTGCTTTTCTGATCGTGGGCTGGAGATCTCACTTTGCCGGTTCTCTTTCTTTTGTACGAGTCTTGGGTGATGTTGAGCCACGATTCTGGTCTGATTTCTATTTGTCCGGTAGTCAGTGCTTCGTAGACCTCTTTTTCTGTGTAGTCTGCATCATAATCCCATTTATACCTTCCATCCATTATTCCTTTCATGATTTCCATTGAATCTATGGGTTTGGGAAGTGGGTTAGTTGAGGTGCCAAAAAGTCTCAAGTTGAGAGCCTGGCTTGAACTGTGCATTATTGTAGCTGGTTCAATTTCGTCCTGTTCGTGGTGGTCGTCCATCCTGGTAGGTGCCTGAAACGATTCATCTGAGACTGAGGGAGAGGCTACAGAAGAGCTATTATCAGGTTCCATAACTTTTTTTTTGTTTAACCTGGGGTCCCTTGAGGTTGCTCTAGATCTGTTCTCCATTGTGGTCATACTTTTGATCTGTGCCTGAAAGAGTTTGGCGGATGGGGGGTTATCCAGGAATCACATTGGTTTCATCCCGTTGTTCACTAGCATGCGGTTTGCTTTTGTTGCATAGGTCCCTGGGCTTATCATGTTCGCGAAATGTGCATGGAGGATGACCATAATCAGGTCCGTTCTTATTCTGGGTTCTAATTGTAGCAAGGTCTTCTCTTGGCTCGATGCTTTTGTCGCTTGGGCGTAAGTCATGTTGACATTTTTGTTTTTTTCTTCTAGCAATTGTTTCCTTTTTTTCCGCGATGTAGGATTTTTTCATCGGGCAGGTTATAGACAGAGTATGATGGGAGTTACCGCAGTTCAGGCATTTCTTCTGGGTGCTACTGCATTCCTTCCAGGTGTGTTCTTCGCTAGCACATTCCGAAATTTCTTGCCTTTGAATGTGCAATCTTCTGTTGCGTGCGATTCTAATGCGTAGCAGGTAAAACACACCTGTACGGGTATGAAAGATTCACGTTCGATGCATGATAACAAGATTTTGAATTAAATAGTAAGATTCCTTGTTCCGTTGCTTTCTGTGCCATTTCTGTAGTTTGAAATGTAACCTTAAAGACATGAGTATGTTCTTCACCCTCTCGATTTTTTAATTTGTAGACTAAGTCTATTTTCGCCCAGCTTTGCATGTCTTCAATTTCTTGTTTTACTTCATTGGTGGTATGGAAGTCTACATAGGGGGTCGATCCGGCGGCAGATAATAGATCTCTGGGCTGTTATGTGCGTGTGTGGGGGGGGGAGGCCCAATTTTTTCAAATTCTTGTTTTCCTTTTGCGCTTAGCATGTTATCTACGTCCTTGTTTGTGTCACAAATGGTCAGGTATCCGTTAGGTTGTTCCTTCACTCTGCATAGCGCAATTCCAAGTTTGGCGAAGGCTGTTTCGAATATTTTTTCTCATGGCGATTTCCTTTGTCCTTCTTTGGTCACAAGTGGGACACGCCTACTCACCCCAGGGTCGTCCATGACGACACCAAGGCCAAAGATCGATCGGGTTTCTCCTATGAGCCCTTTTCGCGGGGGCGTGTGCCTAAAGTTAATCTCGGGTCCGCCCTCGACTGCTCTACCTATTCTGTTGTCTAACGGGACTCACCAACTAGTTCTGACCACTCCACCCCCGAACGGGGTTTCCCTCTTCGCGCCCCCTGTAGGGCTTCCTTCAAGGGTTCGGACACGCACAGTCACTAGTGGTATCTAAAGGCATTAACTAGCAGTGAGGTTATTAGGCCCCGAGTGTGCTGGTGTAAGGTAGAGCTGGAATCAGGTTCGCGCGCGCGCGACCTTCTTCTTTTAATTCCGTGCATATAACAAGACGCAAGGAGAGAATCCGAAAATAGCTGAGAATCTGTTCCTCCTTTTCCGTAGAGCAGGTGAGTACTTGAAGTTTCCAAGCAATCACTGAACCATGCGTCAGTGTGTGTGTGTGGGGGGGGGGGTGATACTCCGACGAGTACACGTTCCAGTTCTCGACCTCGCAACCTAAGAGTCTACAGCAGGTCAGGGGAGTAGTGGAATCGAGAGTGCATAGTGCCAACAGTAAAGCATGGTGGCCGCTCTGTTCTGGTATCAGGATCTATATCAAGTTAAGGGGTGGATCGGTTCACCGTTTGTGATGGCGCCATGAATTCAAGAGAAGTACCAAGCTGCCCTGAGATATTACATGCTGCCCTTAACCCAAGACATCTCCAGAAATGTGATTTTCCAAGTGGGACAATATCCAGTGTCACAAATCTGCGACTACTATACAGTGGTTTGGGGACAACAATATCACGGTGATGGACTGGCAACCTCAGTCTCCGTGTATGAATCCACTGGAAAACCTCTGACATGACCCCCAAAGAGGCCATAAAACGTCAGATAGCATCCAATGGGCAACTGAAGGCAGTCATCACAGAGGAGTGGGGCAGCATCACACCCTCTTAGAGAGCATGCCTATAAGAATAAATTCTCTCATCACTGCCAAGGGACACTCAACACGCCACTGAGCTTCATGTATCAATTCGGTTTGCCGTAATTTTCATAACGTTTCTTCTGCTGTTTTTTATGTTACATGCTTTGGCAAATTTGTTAATTCTTGTTGATTGTTTGGGACATATATAACTTTATGCCATTTGTTCCTCCTCATTTCACTGTTATATTCTTATTGATATGCAAATAAATTTTTACGACCTTGCACTTATCTAATTTCCTAAAATTTTTGAAGTGACCGAAAACATTTGTCCCGGATGTACAGATATGATTTTATGTATATTTAAATAATAGATCTAGTACATAATTTATAATAGACTACAGAATATTTTTTAAAAAATAGTTTTAGGTTTCCGAATATGGAAATAGTATAATTTAGTAGAATTTGTTTATCTAAACGCATTACTTGATTAAGACAAAACAATAGCACTTCAAACAAATGATTTTCGAAGGTAGATGAAAGTACTTTATCCTGTCACTTCTATGAATAAATTCGTCTAAAACACAGATACTCAAAATCATAGGTTTTATTCTCTCATAGGAAAAGAGGGCAGTTTTTAGGTGGTAGGAGGTCTACTTGAGCGGTTATTATGAGAAGATGAAATAAGCTGGAAGTACAATTGATTTCGGGTTAATTCTTTACCAAGAGTGTGATTGAGACAATAGATGTCATAACGCGTCATATTTCTGGATTTTTAAATTACTGTTAGAGAATTTACCACTTGAAATTTTGAAGCAGTGGTTATGAGGGAAGAAGAATGTCAGATTCAGCAGCAAGGAATGCTTTTACCATTATAACTCTGCTTCCATCTTCTAGAATAACTGCATAATAAGCCTGTGATCATCTTGATATGCCACTCCCCCGCGTAGTGTGTCGGTGGTGTAGCCTGTGTGACCACTTACACTTGAATCCTGGAAGAGTTGCACGTCTATGGAGTTTTGGATGATTATTGAGGTGATAAACCACAAAACCTATATTTTTGTTATACAAGAGGAATGAAGTTAATTGCTAACAGCAAGTCTGAATTTGCAGACGAAATTTCCTTAGGCCTAAATCGGCAACGTCGTGGGAATACGTGTATTAAAACAAAGAGATACGAAAAATATATATTAGGGAATGAACAGTTATGATAAAAAAGTGAAATTATACAGTTTATGATTGGATTGAATTTTACTCGGGTGAATTAACTTTGCATGAATTAATGAGAATTAGAGTACACATATGATGATTGATAATTAGATTGACAATTATTAATTAGATTAAGTATTATAAATGTATGATAAATAGTTATATGGATTGATAAATAGATTGACTAAATAGATTAAATAAATAGATTACAAAGGAGTTGGAAGGGTCTGCAAATGAGAGAAGAATCACGCATTAAAACGAGATTCTTTCGGGACATATTTAACTAAAATTTACTATTCAAGTATTACAGACCTGATTCCGATGAGCCGAGCAGCAAAGTGAATGATTGAGCCCCATGTGATTTTATTTGAAGACGCTCGAGAGACCGGGCGTACCAATCACACGATTTAAGTTATGGTTACCAACTCTTCTTGAAACTATGTATATATATATATATATATATATATATATATATATATATATATATATATATATATATATATATATATATATATATATATATATATATATATATATATATACTGTTATGATTAAATATTTCCACTTGTAGGGGTATAGACCGCTACAATACTACCCTGCCGAGGAAAAAGCTCGCACAACATAAAATCTTAGTCTATATAGCGGCGAGGCCTCCTTACAACGCGTCCAGAACGGGTTATAGTGTCATTTGGCTGACTCAGATTGCGGGTCAGGTGGCGATTAGAAATGCCACTCGATTGATGCGGGAGATTGTCGTAAGCAAGGACCGGAGCGTCGGGTGACGATTGTTCTGGACCTCCCAAAAAGGCGACAGTCAAGAGTTGCGCGTTGGTGGCTTGGTGTTCTTTAGCTGCTGTCGAGTTGTCCTACAACAAAAAGGAAGGCGGCAGCAGTTGGGAAGAAGAATTCGGGAAGTAGAGATGGTTGGCGGAGGGTTTGCATGTAAAGAGGTGGGAGGAAAAGTTGCAATTTGATTTGAAAGAGCCGAAGAGGGGTTCGAAAGTGGAGTTAGTTGGTTGGAAAGTGTCGAAGGAATAGTTGAGTGCGTGGCTGTTCCTAGATGAACGGCCTCTATGAAAGAGGGTTTAAGTTGATCGATGGAAAGTTGCAAGGATGTGCGAGTGGAATCGCACCTTTTAGGGCTTAGTAAGTCCGTCCTTAGAAGGAGGCAAACAGGGGCTTTGGAACTCCCGCACAAGTTGCTGGAATGGGGAAGCAGTTGCAGGGAGACGAACAGAGAGGAGAGAGCTGGCTTAAGGAAAGAATGAACCAATAACAGTTAGTGTCGTGGTTCTGTCGATAAGATTGTGGTGACGAGAATCGACGAGAATGTTGTGCAAGGAAAGAAAATCGAGGCCCAAAATTGGAATGTCGACGTCGGCAATGATGAATGACCATGGGAAAACACGACGTAACCCGAGAAAGAGCTCGAGGATACGCCTCCCATAAGTCCTCATGTCCGATGAATTGGCAGCTTTAAGGACAAGATCAGAAGAAGTGCAAGCTTTCTCGACTGAAGAGGCAGGAATGACACTGCATTGAGCGCCAGTGTCACCTAGGAAGGATAAACCAGAGAGTGGGTCATGAATGCTAAAGGGAGGATCGACCTAGTGAAGGGATAAGGTTGCAGAGGTGACAGACCCACGTATCACTTGCGAATTCAGTTTAAAGTTCCCTGTGCTGAAGGTGAAATTTGGGTAAGGGAACCAG
Organism: Ceratothoa steindachneri; assembly: GCA_963969495.1. NCBI lineage: Eukaryota > Metazoa > Arthropoda > Malacostraca > Isopoda > Cymothoidae > Ceratothoa > Ceratothoa steindachneri. Next base: position 44,368,295 of record OZ018317.1, read on the forward strand.
TAGAGTTTTGTAGGATTTGAGTTGGTGAAGTTAGGGTAGGTTGAGATGAAGATTGAGCATTTTGATGGTAAGAGCATGGGCTTGAGCATTTTTCTGCTCTTGTACCAAATTTGAGTTGATACCAGCAAAAGCTTGAAGGTTGAAATATAGTAGTATGAGCAGCACAACCAGAATGAGGGTTAAAGTTGTGGGCATTAGATGATGCCTGATAAAAACTGCAAGGCTGAACACAGCGGACAGTGTTGTTCCTATAATTAGAGTGGTACCAACAACTACCCTGAGAGTTGTCAGGATAGGGGGAATTAGACGAAGGTTGAAAATGAACCTGCCTTGCCTCACCTCTTGTGCTCGAGTTCCCTCGTTGGTTTTGCCTTTTTCGGGAGGAGGAACGACGTCTGACTCCTCCGTCCTGCTCACGATGTTGCTCTCGGTGAAGACCTGTTCGCACCTTTAGGGCACGAATATCCATTTCAATCCTCTCTAGAACGGATAAAAGACCCGAAGCCTGGGAGGATTCATCTTGAGGGAGTCCTGGCCGGTTGTAAGGAGCTTCGGCCGGTGACTTAACCTGAGAAATGGATACATGTGAGTGTTTATTTACATCGCTAAACGACCCATGGCCTGCATTTCTCCAGTTGATGAAAGGATTGTTGTACAGGGCGTCAGCCGCCTCGGCCATTTTCTCCACGTTCGATGGGGATGACATTAATATGAGGGGCTTAATTTGATCCGGCATCCCACGCATGAATATCTCGGTTTTGGGTGGCTCGAGTTAGTCGAGCTGTGCTCCCCTGGCATGTGCAAGGGCTTTGAGATGGTTTAAAAAAATGCGTGGGACACCTGTCCTCCATCTCCTGCGTATCGAGAAGGGTCTGCAGGTCCTCTATTTGCGATCTCTCAAATTGCTCCTTGAATGCCCTCTTGAACTTAACCCAAGAATCAGCAATTAGCCCATCTAGCAAAATATTCTTAAAAACGGAAAAGATACTCAGAGGAAATTTCTGGGCTACGGCAATCGTTATATGGTCCTCAGGAACTGCCTGGTGTTGAAGGAAGAGCTCCACCATTTCCCACCAGCCAATGGGATTTTGTGAGTTGAATGGTGGCAGCTGAACCATAGAGGGAGTGGGGGGCGCGCGAATGCGGGAGAATGCTTGCGTGAAGGTGGGGGGATGGGGGGCGAAAGTGGTCGAATAGGTCATCGTTGTTACTGGGGAAGATGCTTGAGTCGTTGTCACTGTGCCCGAAGTTGGTGCGTAGCTTGGAGCTCCATTATAATCCATTTATAAAGTATTAAAAGTGTGTGTGTGTGTATGTATGTGTGTGTATGCACAAATTCAATTCATGCGCTTGTAGGTAAAAAAAATGAAAACAATTATCGAATTTTGATCACTCTTTGTCCTTATTACTGTATTGATAATTAATTCTATGAAATTGTTAGGGGGGAACTTAAGGATATTAAGGCAAACTTAGGATTGAGAAACGAGCACGTGTCGAAAATGAAAGTCCACGCAAGAAAAAAATTAACTGCGTGGTCCGAAAAAATGATACACATTACGATGAAAATTAATTTATTATTACGAATGGATATGAGATAATTAAACTATTGTGGGCACCATTTATATGTTGTTAGGTGATTATTGCGCCAATACACTAGATACTTCAGCTCACAATAAATCCAAAAACCTATATTTTTGTTATACAAGAGGAGTGAAGTTAATTGCTAACGGGAAGTCTGAATTTGCAGACGAAATTTCCTTAGGCCTAAATCGGCAACGTCGTGGGAATACGTGTATTTAAACAAAGAGATACGAAAAATATATATTATGGAATAAACAGTTATGATTAAAAAGGGAAATTATAGTTTATGATTGGATTGAATTTTACTCGGGTGAATTAACTTTGCATGAATTAATGAGAATTAAAGTACACATATGATGATTGATAATTAGATTGACAAATATTAATTAGATTTTAGTTGAATGTTAAATGAGTAAATATTATAAATGTATGATAAATATTTATATTGATTGATAAATAAATTATATGAGCAATTAGATTATATAGTTAAATGGATTGGGTAAATATTAAAAATTGGGGTAAATATTAAATAGATTGTTATGTATAAATATTGGAATAAATAGATTGTATGGATTAAATTGGATACATAAGTAGATTAAATAAATAGATTGAATAAATAGATTAAATAAATAGATTGAATAAATAAATTAAATAAAAGATTAAATAAATAGATTACAACGAAGTTAGAAGGGTCTGTAAATGAGAGAAGAATCACGCATTAAAACGAGATTCTTTCGGGACATATTTAACTAAAATTTACTATTCAAGTATTACAGACCTGATTCCGATGAGCCAAGCAGCAAAGTGAATGATTGAGCCCCATGTGATTTTATTTGAAGACGCTCGAGAGATCGGGCGTACCAATCACACGATTTAAGTTATGGTTACCAACCCTTCTTGAAACTATGTATATATACTGTTATGATTAAATATTTCCACTTGTAGGGGTATAGACCGCTACACGTCCTTCTGGGCTGAATGCAAATTACGGAAGCCCCGTCACTATGTTGACTTGAACTCTTTGACCAGGCTGTGCGAAGTTGGTGTGCTTCCTCCTCGTTCCCCCATAGCATCCTTTTCTTTCTACAACTACCCTTAACCCTTGTCTCGGTTTAAAAACCTGACAAGCTACATCATGCCTTGCCAGAAGAAAGAATGGAACCTTTATAAACAACGCCCTTTGACGTCTGTAGGTTGCAAAATACCATGACCTGAGGGGTCCTTGCCGCAGGGGCGCGATTAATGGGAAAGATCGGTTTGGCCCCAATAGCCCTTCCCCTGGGTGTAATGGTAATGAGCTGACCAGCTCTCTGCGCCCGTTCTCGGGTGAATAAAGCTGCCAGGCCAACTAAAAGTCTCTGGTCCCATCTCTGGCTCTGCCGCAACAGATCCAGATTCCACCCCTGCAGTCGACGATTAGTACCATCTAGTAACGAAATCCACCATGTTGTTCTGCCTCTCTGGCTGCTCACTTGGGAGCTTCGACTTTTGGAGAGAGACCAATCCACGGGGCAACTGCTTCTCGTTGTGCTTCGGTGCAAATGTGCACACACCACTCATTAATGAACCCAGGGTGGAGACCTGAAAAGTCCGAAAACCCGAGATGGGATAGGCGGGAGCGGCTGTACACGTGATATAACCTACCATCCCCCCTTTTATTTTTCATTGGTCACAAGTTTCCATAAATTCATGTGTGTTGGTTTGCTCTAAGAAAAATTTGTACATCCTTTTTTCAAAGTCATAGCCCAAACTTGGTGTTGATATTGGCGAGGAAAATCATACCAGCACTACTGACCGGTAGAGGAGCTACCCCACAACCATTTCTGTGCAGCAAAAAGGTTTCCCCTTTCCCATCTTCGAGGCCGCCCTTGGTCAGCTATATCTCTGTGATAGAGGAGGCCTCCTACTGTGCCTTCTAAGGGGCCCCTCCGAGAATCTCTTATCTGAGAGGGAGTTTCCTTCTCTCCTAAATCCACGGCTTAGGCTGCTTTCCCTCACCCCGTTCCTTGGACAACTCCATTCAGCACCAATGGTGGACACTATTTTCCTTTCACAGAGGCTAGCAAACAATGGAGTGAGCAGACGGAGCCCATCGAGCGTGCCAAATTCCGTTTTAGAGACTTTTGACTCTCGTGGGTTAGCGTGCCTGCCCTCCTCTCTCCCCCGATGGAAGTCGGCTCACTGGTCTCAATGATTTCGACTGGAATATCCCCAGTAGGGATCCCCTACACTTTAGGGATAGATGGCCTTTTGGAGGCCCTTCGCCTGAGATGGGAATGGTCCCGGAAGTGCTCCCGCCCCAAATGGCAAGAATTTCTAAGCGAGTGGAAAAAGACTCGTTTAGAGACAAACCCGAGTCAGTCTGCTTCTGAGCAAGATCCTCCTGAGGAGATACGGGCCACCGCGACCTCACGAAGAGAGGAGGGATCTCCTCTCCCAGTTGGTGTCCACTTGTGAGATATGGACATCTCCATTTTGGAGAAGAACATGGCTGACTCTGGCTCGTTCTTCCTTGTGGCTTTTTCTGTGAGTGGAGGGAAGAAAGCTAACTACCCGCCCTCTTCTCGAAAAAAGAAGAAGAAAAACAAAAATATCAAGAGGACTATGCGTTCCTCTCTGTCCGGAAAAGAGTCTCGTAGACAAACGAGCTCTCTGCTCTTTCGGCCGGAGAGTAAGCCATATCATGCCTTGAGAAGCCCTCGGTGAGAAGGCCCACACTACGACAAAGACTGACGTTGGAGGTGGGGCGAGTGGACCCTCGATGACATTGGGGTCCCTCATCGAGAGACTGTCCAACGTCTGCGAGCTCGACGACTTCCAAGTTTTCTTGATAGTTCTACTGATCGAAGCATGTTAACCAAAGGACACAAGATCTGTCAACGCCAGCCATTAGCTAGGATTCTAGGTAGATAGGCGAAACTCTCCCTTTTTTTCGTGCGGGATGCTTTTGCTAAATGTGGTGGACCCTGCCTAGGCGGCCATGGTGAGTGTTCTCTGGACAGTTGGTGGCTAGCCTCTGCACGTGACACCGCATTCTAACTTGAATTTCCGGAAAGGGGCGGTTTGTGCGAGTAAACTCAGAAGACATCACTAACCAGCTGTCCGACTAAGGAACGGTCAAGGTCAAACGTGTGATGAGAAAAGAGGAGTATGCGATGGAGAGACCCACCTATAAAATCTTCGAGACTTTCAATTGTGAGTACCGGTTGGTATACTGTTATTTCTGCGTACATTCCACTGTCAGGCAAGGCTGGCTTAAGGTACTGGCAATTCGGATAGTTGCCCGGACGTGTCATGTGCTTAGGGGCGCTATCTCAGATCTTGCAAAAAAAGAAAAACAATATTATTGTTCATTATTTGTTTAAAAAAATGACCCAATTAATAGACTAATTTTTAATATACTATATTTTTAGTTTTTTTCCTTGTGAAAACGTTTATAATTATACTTAAAATGGGCGCCGAACATCTAGATGCCCTGAGCGCCAGCAACCATATGACCGGCCCTGCCGTCAGCTGAATTCGATACGGGGGACTTCCGCTACGTCGTGGCCAAATTGCCGAGGCACTTTCTCTTGCTCGGGGATTTGAACGGTAGTCACCTCTTCTGGGTACACAACTCGATCTACCCCAGGGGTCAGGTCCTTGCCGACCTGATCGACGAGCTGGAAATAGTTGTCCTAAATGTGGAGGAGTTTGCGCACCACGGCTCGAGAACCGCTTCATTTACCTGTCTTGATCTATCCCTTTGCTTTCCAGATGCAGAGCCTGATTTGGGGTTGGAGGTATTAGATGGCATCCATGGTAGTGATCACTTTCACATTCAAATATCATTTTATCATTTTCTGGACCGCTGCCACCTGACACCCCACCTCCGTCCCGCCCCCGGTGGTGCTTGGCGCATGCGCGCTGGTATACATTTCAGGAAATTACTGATTTCTCTATACCAGTCGACGGGTTTAGGTCGGTGGTTGAGGCCGTCGAGTTCTTCTCCGGTAACCTCATCGCCGTTGGCCTGGCTACTATTCCTAGAACATCTGGGAGTTTTGCACAACGACCGCTTCCGTGGTGGGTTTACGCATCATTGCCCATAACCGTTTCATTTTCTTGTCTTCATCTATCCATGTGTTCCCGGGATGGACAGTGTGATTTCGGGTAGCATTTTGTTGATGACCTTCATGATATTGACCTCCAAATATTTTTTTATAGCCCGGTGCCGTCTAACAACCACCCAGTGGTGCATGTAGTGCGCCTGGTAGTTGAATTTCAGGAAGTGACTGATTACTCTGCCCCAGTCTAGGATTTTAGAACCATTGATTAAGTCATGAGTTCTTATCCAGGAACCAGATCGCCGTAGGCTTAAATACCATTACTAGAACGTCTAGCCGTTTTGTTCGCCGTCCGCTTCCTTGGTGGTCGACCGAATGTGAGACGACCCTCAGAGAAAAGTGATAAGCCTACATGCGCTATAATCGCCGCCACAACGATTTTACCGTCAGTGAATTTCGATCAGCCAGGGCTCAACCGGTTTATTTCGAAGCGTTTCCACCGCAACTTTTTTGCTGGTATGCATATGTTTTACTTAACGGAAGACCCCCTCCCCCTCTCCTTCATTACTGAAATCATGAAGTGACATAAGTACCACTTTCCCTTTCTCCAAGAGAACGGCACTACAATCTCTGACCGTACGTCCCTGGCGGAATCTTTCCCAGCCACATTCTCTAGCCAGCATTTATTGGGCGTCGCGATGTCGCTGTAGTACGCCAACTCGACTATACCCCCAGAGGCGGTGAACCCTTTAACTACACAAATGCCCCGGACGATGTCCTGTATGCCATTTATTCGGCTCTTACGTGAGGGAAGTATGTCATTTTTAATAGAATTGTTCAACAGGTTCTGGACAGAGGTTATCCTTCGAGACTCTTGGCGAATGGTTACCCTGTTTGCTATTCGCAAATCAAGGCTATATTACTCTACTAGGCTTTTTCCTGGGCAGCTTCGGCTACATGTCTTCTTTATAGTGAGACTTCCGTAAGTACCACTCTGAACCCCTCTGGGTTCGGACCTTTGCTCGTAACCAGTCGCGGAGAGGCTCGATTCTTTGGTTCTGGCCCTAGTTGGTTTTCCCCACTCCCACCCCTGGTAATTGCAGCGGGATATTGGCAGTTACAAACCAATCCGTCCTGTCCCTACTTTTGGGGGGCTGCCAATAAGGAGTGTAAGTCCGCAGGAGGCGTTCTATCCGCAGGACTTGGCTTAAACCAAGAAGGGACGAGCTAAGAGATAACGACCCACCAGGATACGCCCTGCATGGTCCGCATAGGTTAACCCTTATGCGGGGATGTATGTGGTCCCATCTACATAGAACCCAGTGACCGCGCCTACACGAATATTGTGTTGTTTAGAATTGGCCCGTTGTCTGCGTTAACGGGAATCCGCGATAGTTACTAGAAATCAGACTTCTGGTGCCTTTCTCAGGTTACTGGCCCCTTCGCCGATGAAAGAAAGCTAAACGGAACATTCACGGGTAAGATCAGCCCTATTTTTGTCCTAAAACCTATTTATTTCTACCCCCTCCCCCCACGAATACGAAAACTCCAAGGAAATATAAAACAAGCAAATTCCCTCTCCCTCCACAACTCTCCCCTATGCACTACCTAGCTTGCTAAGTACTTATCTTAGGGCAGCTGCTTCCTTCTCACTAGCCTCAATCGATCGAGGAGGTTCACCTCTATAAGGTGGCTACACCGGCACCATCCTTTATGATCAAAGTTACAAGACAATTTCGCCTAAATGGCGGGCCAGGTTGACAAATCCCATCAGAGAAAAGTCTATAGAATCACAAAATTCCAGAATATGATCATTTACACATATTCGGTCTCGGTCTAGCGTTGATGGGCTTTGCCAATCTGGCCCGCCATTCAAGCGAAATAGTCCTGAAGCTTAATCCATGCAGAATAGTGCCGGCGTAGTTACCTATGTGGAGTGGAGGAAGATGAGCAGGGTCGATGGCCCAGCAAGCCCCGTACCTAAAACTTGCCTTAGCCAGCGGGCTTTCGGCCCTCGCAGCAGGTAGGGACCTCACGGTATACACTACCACTCGACTAAGGGTCATAAGAGGACGGAAGTGCGCCGGGCAGCCAGAACCTGTGTGGATAGAAGAGCAAGTTTGGAAGTAGGGTAGGTGGGTAATTAATAAAGAGATGTAGAGATAGGCCAGTCCACTAACGAGTACAGTGGGTGATCACCTATTATTATCATACCCTGGTGTTAGGTGATTTCAGCATGGCATGCAGTCCACCAAGGAACCATAGCTATCGGACCGAACTCTGTCTAGGTGGGAACATTCCTCCTGGTACAAAGCGGGAGGACCTGCGGCTCCTCCAGGTACCAAGTGTATCAGGCTACATAGGGTACCCTCCCTCCCTCTGTGAGTTTTCTTCTCCATTAAATGCTTAGACTATTGGGAGGAAAATCTACAAGAAACTAGTTTCTTATCCCTAAGGAGAGAAGACTTGTCGCAGCTAGTTGGAGCAGGGTGTTCAGGATTTCTTGAGGCTTAGGGAATATATTTTGGACATGAGAAGTTGATCCTACTCAATCGGAATAAGTCTCCTAACTGGCATTTCAACTAGATTTACAGAGGGAACGATAGTCATGGGAAGAGTGGGTTGTTGATTGACGGAAAGTTGAATTAACGAAGCTATTTTTCATTAGTTGAGTTAACATATAAGAAAATGAAATGAGGGATAGTGAGAGTGGACAAAAGGTAGACAGGAAATGAAAGAAGTGGTATCTAAATTCACCAACCTTAATAGTAGAACTAGAAAAACATGTTATTGACTTTGTAGACCAAGTTCAGAGAAAGAAGAGCATTAACCTGAATCTCCTGGATAAAGAACGTAAGGAACTTATGTTACCTTTGATAAAAGAAGTGAAAATATGGCGTGACTTTGGACCGAGAATCATTGAAAATTTATGGTTGGAAAGAGTGAAGAAAAGTGTGAGAGGAAGATCCCTTAGGAATGTATTGTGCAAATGCACATTAGGGTGGTCCCAAAAACTGAAAATGATATTTCTTTCTCTCCACAGGGCAAATTTTATTAAACTTCACGAAAAAGGAATTACACGTAAAATTCGTCTCTCTATCTCATCATTTAGGGGTCGTCCCACTTTTCAATTTTTCTTCGTCAGGTTGGTCTTTGAGGGTGTCGGGTTGGCCATTTAGTGTTCGTGAATGAGATAGAAGCACATCCCGCTTACTTTGAAGACGGGAATCAACAGGCTTCCCGAGAAGCTAACACTCGGGGCTCGAACGAGTATTGATTGCCATAACCTGAAAATAGAATAAAAAAGAAAAGATTGAAAGTGGGGCGACCTCTAAATATCATTGAGCTGTGATGAATTTTCGCACACAAGGAGAGGAATGCAACACGGAAAATAAGCAGTGGTATGGAGAAAGGATCAGTGCACTTTGAACTGTTACCCAGTTTTTTCGGACCACCCTAATGTACATCGTGCGAGATCTCCTAATAAGGGCTTCCTCAGCCCAATACTCGCTTTGATTTTTAGAACAATAATAGAGTTTGTAGGGACTATAATGAAATAATTTTTTGTCCTGGGTAATTATGGCCAATCTTTCCTTGCAGAAATGGAGAAATTCCACGGCAAGCGCGCCCTCGTGACAGGAGCTGGGAGTGGCATCGGGCGAGGAATAGCTCTGAAACTCGCGCAGCTTGGAGCTGAAGTATATGGAGTAAGTCGAAGCAAGGAGCCTCTGGAATCACTAGAGAAGGAACACCATGGAATCAAGATCATCCAACTTGATATCACCGAATGGACCAAGACCAGCCAAGTAGTGGAAAGCCTTGCACCAATTCATCTCTTGGTAAACAACGCTGCTCGAACCTCCATTTCACCTGCACTTGAAGCTACTCCAGAAGATTTTGATTTGATTTATAATTTGAATGTTAAATCTGTTATAAACATCACTCAGGTTGTCTGCAAAGGTTTGATCGCGCGAAAAGAGAGCGGTACTGTTGTGAACATTTCCTCTCAAGCTGGACAACGCCCTCTTACTGGTCACCTCTTGTATTCTTCATCAAAAGCTGCAGTTGAAATGGTTACTAGAACTTTTGCCCAAGAAATGGCCCCTTTCAATATACGCGTGAATGCCGTTAGTCCCACCGTCGTTATGACCAAAGTGGGTAAATATGCGTGGTCGGACCCAATCAGAGCCAAACAGATGTTGGATCGGATACCCCAAGGACGGTTTGCTGAAGTGGAAGAAGTAGTGAACGCAGTTGTTTATCTTCTCTCTAAAGATAGTGAGATGATAACAGGACATGCTCTCCCGGTTGACGGTGGCTTTATCGCGTGTTAAGATCGTTATCAGTGCCAAATATAAAATAAGAATTTTTGGTGGCAATTCAAAAGGCCCACGTAGTATTTTCTGTAGCTACAAAGAAATGTGCATTGCATATATTTTCATTAATGGCCTATATTCCAAATTTTGTTGGGGTTTTTATTCCCAGATTCACTGGTTGGTGTCCGTTTTTTTGTAAGAAAAGACCAAAAGTTGAAATTTTATCTATCGTCTTTTCTCCCGTTAGTGCTGTCTCAGTTTTGTGAAGTGTTTTCGACTCTAACATTACGGAAATTTCACTGTGGTTACGGTGTAAAAATATCGTGACCGTAGTCATGACTAAATTTGACCACATCCATGTGTTTGGAAACCTGCTCTCCGAATGCGTTCAGTCATCGTTTTTTTCTGAATTCTATCTCATTATTTTTTTCCTTCCAATAGTATTAACGCAAGCTAACGACAAGTGTTTGGATATGGAGCTCATAGTATTATTACTACAGACATTGTGGAAACTTTGTGATTTTAAAGATTTCAGTAAACTTCTTCACCCATCCCCGCTTCAAAGCATGTAATATTAATTTCTCTTGTTTATCCACTAAATTTTGTATCCGAAGCTAGATATAGATTTGTTGTTGCGACGTTAAACCCTCGCGAACATTGATATATTATTTAAATGATTGATGGGTTCGCAATATCGTACATTTTTTTTTTAACAAATTAGATATTTACTGAAAAAAAATGGTCGGATAATAAAAAGGCTTGATTTGGAATTACAGGGTTAATTATGCCACTCTTCCTTTTTTTTCCCCGTGTATGAGTTCTCCAGGTTCGACTATTAAATTCACATAAAGATCAGAATTAAAACAGTTGGTAATCCTGAGACATCAGGCCTCGTGGAGCGAGGAGGAAGAGAAAAAAAGGTTGCTAGCACTGTTTTGCCACCGCCCAGCGAGCGGGAAACCCTTCGTGTCACAAGGAAGAGCCACTGGTTCTGCATCAAGGGAGATTTGTTTCATGAATTTAAAGCGTAATAGCAACGAGGGCGTAGAACACAGAAACTTTACAAAGGGATATTGTCGTAGAATAACCCCCTTTTTGTTCTAAGAGGGCTAATGCTATTGATATCTTAAAGAGAGACGTTGGAAACACGTACGGATACAGAGAAACGCACAATAATTCCCCAAATAAACTTATATTTTTAACTCTAACAAATGAATACACAACATTTAAACATTAACCACAACAATACTCCGAATATTATAATAAACAAGAATTAATTAGATTAGTTTGACCCTCTAAAATTGGTTAATTCGGCTACACACATCAATATATAAGATTTAGGCTTACGGACTCTACTGGAGTTTAAATACCTCAGGAATGTTATTGTCTCACGACGCGGGCCGCCTGGCCAGATGTAGGTGGGCGGGATCACGAGGTCCTTTTGGCGAGGGTAGCAGCTGGGGGTCCACACGGTATTGAGGGATGAAGGGGGGGGGGTCTTCAAGGACGAGGACAATTACGGTGCTTTATGCGTCACCAAGGTAGTCGTGGTCTCTCTGGCGAGAGTGAGTTGAACTTGGTTCTTAAACCAAGTTAACTTGGAGTGCGGTGTGACCACCGAGTAACGAGCTGGAGGGGGAGCTTTTCTCCTTCGTTACTTAATTTCTCATGGGCGAGGACTGAACTCGGGGAGGGTCTTCTTCAAGGGTGATGGGGGAGGGAGGGATTCTCCGACGAGAATAAGTTACTTAAAGTTTGGTTTGGTAACCAGGAACTAGCTCGAGGATGAGCTTCTTCTTAGTTCCAGTTTTCCTTAAGTGCGAGTATAACGGAGGGGGGTTTCTCTGACGAGAACAAGTTGAACTTGGTTCCTCAACCAAGTTAATTTATGAGTTCGGTGTGGCCACCGAGCAACGGGCTCGAGGGGGAGCCTTTTCCTTCTTTCTTTAATTCCTCAAGAACGAGGAATACCCCTGGTGTTTAAGATGCACCAGGATATGAGGAGTCTCTCTGACGAGAGTAAGTTGAACTTAACGAAGTTAACTTAACGTTTGGTTTGATAACCAGGGACTAGCTTGAGGATGAGCTGCTTCTTAGCCCCTTAAGGTAGGTAGCCCTGCCTCTCTTGCAGGGTACTTTTTGGTCTGGCGAGCCAAGTAATCTACCTGTCCAGTCTCAGTGTTCCTTATTTATAAGTTGTCACCCCACTGGGGGAGTGCTAAGAGGGGGAGGCTTGATGGCGGGCCCAGGAAAGGTTCTTATGCCAAACGGTTTTTCTCACCAAGTCTTACATCGGCTCCTCGAGCTTGGGAGAAACACGTCTCCAATTTCTTATTTGACGTAAAATTGAATCTCACTCTTCTGGGGGAGATCTTGCATTTTAACCTTTAGGTTTTTCATAGCGACGAGTGGTGCAGCGCTGCGGTTACGCGCTTGACCCAACGGTGCCTGGGGCTGGATGTCTTTGCTGTAACCGCCTCGTGACTCCACCACGAACGAATGGGGAAGTGACGATTCCCCTACAGATATCATAAGGAAAATTCGTAAGCTAAAGACCTTCCTGCTTACAGTGAGGCTGGGAAGACAAACTACGAGTGTTGGTGCTTGGAGGGATCTGCATCAGGGAAGTGTGGACTTGGAAACCGCATCAGCAGGTTCTGAGACGAAAGAGATGAGGAAGAGGTGCGATTGCTTATGTGGAGTGATCATAGAGTTGCCTGCACATTCGCCTCGGACTAGGCAACTTTTTCTCAATTTTCTGTTTGGATTGAATCCAAACAGAGCAATTAGGCGCTTCTCTATGAAGGGCCCATTCGTGATGGTAGGAGGAATTCTCTAAAAATTAAGACCAATGGTGGAGAAGATGTGAACCGTTTCACAGTGTCTCATGGCATCAATGCATCCGATTTATAAACTTCTCTAGCAACCAAACCAATCATCAGTAAGAAGAACCAGAAGGCGAGACAGAATATGCTAATCTTATGTTGTTTGGAGAGATTGCTGGGGTTACACAATCACGATTTTGTCCCCCGCAGCTCCCGCACGTCGAAATTTCTCATTTTTTGTTCATGCGTGAATGTAGGATCTATTGGTCCCAGTGGCGTGCAGTCAAGGAAAGCAATGCTTCCCTTATTTAAGGAGAAAATAAAAAGAAATTACACGCCAAAAATTAATATGACAGCAGAATCAATTTTATTCTCACATTTATGCTTGCCTATACTTGTATACGTCATACGGTATAATTCACTTTCAATCGAATTGGCGTTAGACCCTGATGAGCCCGACTGCGATTGAAGAAATGCATCCTGTTCGTCCAGATTTCTACTCTCTTTTTTTTTTCTCTCTCTCTTTTAATTTCAATAGTAGTTCTGCTCTTTGTTGCTTTGGAATGAATAGTTTAAAAGATGTTTTGCTTTTCTTAGCAATAATATACAGACATTAGATTTTTCATGATTTTTATCTAGATATTTCAACGCCGTGTTAGAATTAAGAAAAACATAACATTTGTATGCGGAAAAGGAAAAAAAAATAGCTTTGCAGTCATCTGCTTGCATGGGGCAACCCTGCCGGTTGCCAGAATCTAGGAAAAAACAACAAAATGTTTTAAAGACACATTGACGTAAGGATTATTATGCTCTAAAGCTTAAACAAATTTTTAGGTTATATTTAAATACTGGTTTGAGAAAGAAAGCAGCTAAAAAGCAAAAACTCTAGTATGGTTAAGCTCTTATATCTTAAACATTTTGTTAATATTCCCGGGATTCTGGTGGGCCTACCTTTGAGATCAGTGACCCTGAGGCAGTGCTTAGATGAATGGCGTATTGTTTATTGTTGTGGTTTCACCCCTACAAGTTTGTATATAAATTACCCCAATATATATATATATATATATATATATATATATATATATATATATATATATATATATATATATATATATATATATATATATATATCAGGAATGTATCAAACGGCAACATTTCCTTTCGCCATGCGCATGAAAGTCCAGGCATCGTCCCATTTGATTTGTGCTCCTGCGTTAACAAGGTTGGTCAAAAATTTAGGTATAATTCTTAGTTTGGTTTTCCTCCTTTTTGTCAAACTTAAATTAATTCTGTGTATTTTGCCAATTACAGACCCCAAAATTCACGTTAACCATTATCATAGACATTTCGCTCACCCCAGAACTAATTATCATAGAACTTTCACTTACCCTAAAACTAATTTATCTCACGCTATATATATATATATATATTGTATTCGTCATATCATCCCTAATTTATTTACATATCGTATAGTTTCAGTTATCAATCGCCAATTCTTCTATTTAATAATTGTACTCACAAACATCATCACAATTTTCAAATCCATCATTAAGTGCATTTTCTATTCATTGATTAATATCGTTGCCTGTTTTCAAAATAACATAATTGTCGTACTGCAAGGATTCTTAATTTTGTAATTTAAAGAACCTAAATAACTTAAGCTCTCCCCATATAATATTACTTCAATTAAGATATTAAAATATTAGATTTCTCGAATAAATATATTTTGTTAAAACTTAGACTTACTATCCCTTCTGAAGAACTGCCTTTATTTCATACATTCAATTTTCAATCTCAATTCATTGCCAAAGTAATTTCTTACTTTTGATGACCAGGATTCCCTAGGCGAATTACGATTAAAAACGTTCAACTTATTATTAACCACTTTATAAGCCACACACAATCCGCTTTATTGGTTACCCAGATCCGTTCGATAAGTTACAAAATTGAGTAAATTTCGGTACGATGCGTAAGCAAGGCACCATCTTAGAGTCAAATCCAACAAATCATCCTTCTTTCGTTTCTTTCTCGCCTATATATATATATATATATATATATATATATATATATATATATATATATATATATATATATATATATATTAGTGGTAAAGCGTCTGTCATGATGGTTAACGTGACCTTAACCACTGCGCTGACGTCCACCCCACTCACTACCTCAATGGCTTGTCTAGGCAGCACCACTGCTTTTTTCGGTTGTTCAATCTTTTCTCGACTCGATTTGGTTCCTGCTTTCAACCAAATCCCCTATTCACCCAGATGACGTCCCAAAGGCGGCTATCACCACGCCATTTGGTTCCTTCGTCATGAAGCGAATGCCCTGCGATCTTCGTAACAGTAGCCAGACTTTTCAACGTTTTGAAGATCAGGTTCTGAAATGACCTCCTGATAGCATCTTCGTCGTTAAAGGAGCATATCTCTCACCTTCGTCAGGTTTTCGCTCGTTTAGAAGAGTATAGTATCGTACTCAACACTTCTAAGTGTCTTTTTGGTATCGCACAACTCTCTTTTTTGGGACTCAACATTTCTTCTGACGGAATTCGTCCTCTCGAGGATAAAGTTGAAATTATTCGGGATTTTCCACGACCTTCTACACTCAAGCAACTTCGTAGATTTTGTGGTATAGTAAAATTTTACCACAGATTCATTCCCAACATTTCTAACATCATGCAACCTCTCTATGATTTGTTTTCAAAATCCAAGAACCTTCCTTTATCCTGGTCTTCCGTAGCGTGCAAGGCTTTCTCTCGCACGAAAGAGGCTATGGCTTCCGCTGTTTCCCTGGCCCATCCTTGCCCAGTATCTTCTATAAGCGTTGCTTCGGACGCGTCCGATACTCATGTTGGTACGACGTTGCAGTAGAAGGTTGGTGACTTTTGACCCCTGCTCGCTTTCTTTTCTAAAGCACTTATTCCTTCTCAACAGAGGTACAGTACGTTTTCCCGCGAACTCCTCAGTGTTTATCTCGCCCTCCGCCAATACTTGGAAGTGCGGGAATTTACTGTTTTTACCGACCATAAGCCGTTGGTTGGTGCGCTTACCGCTAGTAGCACCTCTGCTGTGTATTCTGCCGTTGATTCCCGTCAGATTGACTGGATCCTGCAGATGACAAACGATATTCACTACGTTCCTGGTTCATCAAACGTCGTTCCGAACGCTCTCCCTCTCTCTCTCGTATTTCATCGATTTCGGGCACGCAACTCTCCCATACTACACCCATCGATCATGCGACAATAACGCTCGCTTAGGAACAAGATGAAGACACGCAACAACTGCGTCACTCTTCTCAACTCGTCGTTCGCGAAATCGACTTGTCGGACAGTCCTTCCAGGCGCATCCTGGTTGACTATTCATTGCCTAACTATCTTCGTCCACTCATTCCTCTCACTCACCGTCGGCACATTTTTGACTAAACTCACGGTCTCTCACATCCTGACATTCAAGCAACTCGCAAGCTCATTACACAACGTTATGTCTGGCCAGGTATGAGCGCTGACGTGGCCAAATGGACCCGCGCATGTTTGCCTTGTCAAGGCGCAAAGGTTCAACGCCACATAAAGACCCCTCTGGCTGCTTTTCCTTTTCCATTGGCATGTTTTGACGCCGTTTACATCGATCTGGTGGGCCCTCTTCCCTTTTCGCGTGGTTTCACACATCTTCTTACCATGATCGACTGTTTTACTCGTTACCAGAGGTAGTTCCTATCTCGGACATCAGAGCTTCCACTGTAACTCGAGCTTTGGTCTCAGCATGGGTTGCTTGTTTGGGAGTTCTCTCAACGATCACGACTGACGGTGGTAGCTAATTTGAATCCCACCAATGGGATGCACTAATGTCAGTGCTTGGTTCTTTTCGTCTTCATACCGCTAGCTATCATTCCCAAAGCAACGCCAAAGTCGAACGGTTGCACAGGACTCCCAAGGCAAGCTTACACTCCACAGATCCCAACATCACTTGGGTGGACAAGTTACCATTAATTCTCCTGGATATTGGTGCATCCTTGAAAGAGGATTTGGCTTGCTCTGCGGCGGAACTCGTCTATGGTACTCAACTTCGTCTTCCTGGTATTTTTTTCTTCTTTTGACCGTCCTCTACCATCTTATGTTCATCCTGCTGCATACGTACGTAATTTAGTACGGGCGATGACTGAAGTTAAGCCTACTGCCCCAAGAGTACCTGTTCATCAGAAACCTTTCGTCCCAAAGGAGATGGCAACCTGTCCTCACATTTTTGTCCATCGCGACTCAACTCGCTGTTCCTTACAACCAGTTCATGACGTCCCTTTCTCGTCATCTTCAGGAAACCGAAGTTCTTTGTACTACAGTTCGGCACGAAGCAGGATACTGTCTCCATCAATCGCCTGAGACCCGTCTTTATAGAGGCCGTTCACCTTGAACAGTCACTGTTTTTTCCTCCCACTATGACTGTTAGTGATCCGGTGGTCTCTCATACATTTTTCAAAACCTTCCTACAAACCATTCTCCAACACCCTATTCTCCTTTCCGTTTGCTGCCGCCTCCCATTTTGTTGCAGGAGCCCTCGTTAGCCCTGGAGAGCCAGTCTCACAAAGGCCAGCCCCCGTCAGACGCCAGTTTGGGGAGAACAGAACAGATGTCCTTCGCCCCGCCTGCGCGCGCACGACAGTGTTTCGCCTCAAATGATTAGCACTAGCAGTCAATTGTGTCTCCATGGTCGAAATCAGCCACATTGCACCGTGACACGTTCTGGCCGCGTGACGGTACCCATAACTTCTTTAACCAACGTTTTGAGGTCAATCATTTTGAAGTTGTTCCTTTTGGCTATGTAGTACTTCACTTGAGCCCAAATCAGCTCAATGGGGTTGTACTGGCAGTGGTACTGGGCTAACCTCACAACCCTATGGACTGCTTCTGTAGCAATTGCATCTATCAAATACCTTTTGCTGTCCATACGGAAATTCTTTGCCAGCTCATATAGCTCTTCTTTTGACAAATTATCACTGACTGCAGCTCCCTTATGCATCAGCCAGCTCTCGATGTCTGCTTTTCTCCATGATGAGGTTGGCAATTTTTCCAATTGTGTACTATGGTACGATGCGTTATCCATCACAATGGCAGAGTTTGGTGGAATGTTGGGTAGCAACTGTATACGGAACCATTCTTTAAAAACTGTAGCATTCATCTAGTTGTGATAATCTCCATCATTTTTGCTTTGAATATCAGCTCAGCATTGTTGGTAAAACTGTGTTTTGTTCCAGCATGGATAATAATTAATTATCCTCCTTCTCTTATGCTGTGGGCTGCTTCATTCCTGTTGCTTCTTGAGATGATGAATCATTCCAACACTTCCCAACTGTGCAGTTTTGATTCGCCCATGTTTCGTCAAGATAAACAAAGGTGTGGGCTGACTATTTAAACTGCCGCATTTTCCATAAAAATCTTGTCCAAGCTGCAACGACATCGTTTCTTTCCATCAGGAATTTGCGGCCATCAACCTTTGAAAATTTGAATCCTATTTTATGCAGAACCTTGCGAAGGGAATTTTCGCAACCACTGTAGCCGATTTTTGTCACTGAGTTCTTCTGTTATCTTGCGCACACTTGGAATGTCTTTCCTCTCGTAATACCCCAAGACAATTCTTCTCAATACACACTTGTTAAAGTCATCAAAACCTGTAACAGGTTCAGCATGATTCTTTTTCTTTGGTGAGGAGAACGTCAGTTTCTTTGGTGCAGCTTCCTTGTCAAGGCTTTGATTAAATGCAGAACAAATTCTTTTGACTGTTGTTTCCGTTGGCTTGGTAGCCTTGGCTTTCCGGGCAATTGCTTTTGAGATTGGCAGTACAGGCCCTCTCTTAGCCTTTTCTTCTTAGAAGTACCTGTTTACGTTATAATTAACTGCCTTAGCTTGGCTGTGAAGGTAGCCATATAACGAGCTTGATACAGGCGAACGTTTCATGACGTGATTGTATCACTTGTGTAGTCAGGTCAACGGAAGCGACCCGGAAAGGTCAATGGTAACGGCAACATCGCACTGCCCCGCTGATATGCCACGTGTAATGAGGAAACCTTTATACGAAAAATGCGCCTAGATTATTACCTCAATGGTGGTGTGGAATAAAAGTTAAAATAATTTCAGAAATACACCAATTTTGATAGAAATAGAGAGAGAACAAAAGGCAGAGACATAAAGTAAGGTGAGGAAACATGATGGAAAGGAAGGAGAACAGCTGATCTATAGAGATTTGGCAACAGTCGGGGACACCTGTTCACGATTCGGCCACACCCAATCGTCCATTTATCGCTGCGGTGACTATAGGATTGCATTACTTAAATAGATTCAACAACAACACTAATATTTCCTCTACTTACTTTTTCCAGGCTGCCACCAGATGAAATAGCAGAAGTGGATGCGCTCAAACTAACTTCGCCGGCAGGTCTGGCATTCTTCGGCCTCCGCGGCTCCTCTATGGCGGGGACGGTATTCTCCTCCTCAGACCTGGTTGGCTGTGGCACTGGCACCACTCCTGGCTCAGTTTGGGCACGGCCATTGGCAGGAGCGGGTTGGGTAGCGGCTGCAGCTGAGTCAGACTGAACTAAATAAGGAATTATTAGGACATTTATTCTCTGTACACATTTTAATCTAGCATTATTATACATAAACCATTAGGCTATGTAACTTTCAGATTAAATAAATAAAATAGTTAGTAATATTATATTTTTTATTAACCAATAATATGAGTTCATGATTACA
Organism: Ceratothoa steindachneri; assembly: GCA_963969495.1. Classification (NCBI taxonomy): domain Eukaryota; kingdom Metazoa; phylum Arthropoda; class Malacostraca; order Isopoda; family Cymothoidae; genus Ceratothoa; species Ceratothoa steindachneri. The sequence continues at coordinate 44,387,811 of OZ018317.1, forward strand.
TACGATTATGAGGGAATTTTTTGTGAAAACAATTAAGAAAACCATAAATAATAATATTTAACATATGGAAATTAAATGAAACAAATAAATATAAATACAATAGAAATATATGAAATAACACAAGTATACTGCAAATTAAGATATATTACAAGAGAATAATTGGAGATTAAACATTTAATTATGACTAAATAGTATGTCATAAAGTTCAAAACGTAAACGCAAAAGGTCAACTATGAAGTCTGAGAACTCAAGCACAGTCTTATAGGAAAAAAAACTGAGACATAGTACATGAACATCAAAAAACACATACCTTCGTGAACCCAAGGACCCTGAGCTTCCGGTGCCAGACAATGTGGGGTTCAGGAACCAGAATACCTGCAGGATTCACTGCTCACGTTCGGTGAGCCTCTGTGCCCCCTGCCCTATCTTCTCTCTCGAGATCCTGCCGAATCGGGTCCTGATTGAAGTCAACCAGGTTTCCAGTTTCGTGGCGGTGATGGGAGGGTCGAGAGAGGCAGCCTTTTCAGCTATCACTGCCGCAATCTTGACCTTGTCCTTGTGTTCCAGTATGCCTTTATCGAAGAGGTAGGGGAATTCAAATTCGAGCCACTACCCCAGAATCTTCTTTGTATCATCCGGCAGGATCACCTGCTCTGTCTTCTGCCGGCGTTTCCGTTTAGGTGGTTGAACGACGACGACGGCCACGGCAGAGGCGGCCGGGGCAGGATCGGGTTCCTCGTCGTAATTGTCACCATCGTCGTCGTTGTCTCCATTCTCGTCATCATCATCAGAGTGCTCGTTGTCCAAGATGACCTCTACCTCGGTGTGGTCGAGGTGTAGCACCACATCGTCATCGCGTGGTGGGGTGGCAGGGCTTGGGTCAGCAGGAAAAGTGCTGACAGACAGGGTGGGAACAGTGGGGGTCACATGTGGTGCTGACGACGTGGTACAGGTGGAGGAGGTGCCTGGTACCGGCGTCTGAGATGCGGTGAGGGTGGCTGCTGGCCAAGTTGTAGAGCTGGTGGTGGTGGTAGTAGTAGCAGGTTAGGTAAAACTACCTTTCTGTAGCTTTTTCAGGCCCTTCCTCATCATGGTAGGGTGGCAGGAAGGGGACAGAGTGGCACAAGGGGAGCTGGTGGAGGTCTTCTGTAGGCGCTGAATGTGCTGCGAGATGAGAGGCGGTGGTGTTGAGCTGGAGGATGGTCGGCTTCAGTGAGAGGACTGTCGGGAATGGCCACCTGCTGATCCTTAAATACTCCCCCGCCCGAAGTTTTTGCTACGAAGCAGTGCGGCTTGGTTGCCAGATTCCGACCGTCAGTAGTAAAAATCGGCGATTGACGGGTCTGCACCCCGACAGACGAACTAACCTTAATGACTATCGTAGATAATTACGACTGAGCCCTGGCGGTCGTAAATACAGCCCCGATCGTAGATAGTTTTTTTTTGTGACAAATTGAGTAAAAAAATTATCGTCAAAGCATTCTATAAACTTACAACTTGCTCTATCCCTTCTTATCATATTTTCCCAGTCCACAGAATTTAAATTAAAGTCACCAAAAATAACTGTATCTACTTCATATCCTTTACTTATTTCTCTGATCATTAACTCATCAATACAATCAGTCTGTCCAGGTGGTCTGTTAAAGGCTACCAACTGTATTGTATTATCCTTACCTGAACATGCTTACCGACAACAAAGAAACACTAGTAACCAAAAGGTTGGCGTATCTGATTAGCTCCCCATAACTAATATTTCATTAACTAAATCTTTCTATATACATTTGTAGTAATTAAAGTTTGCTGCACTTATTTATAATTGGGAGCTTATACAGGCCTACTGATTTCCGGTAGGTATTTTGAAATGGAGGATGACCCCGATGGGTCTCCTCTGATAATATAAATCTTCCATTCAAATACTTAATAGTACCTGTAAAAGAAGATGATAAATTTAATGACAAGCCTCTTCAATTTAGCATTGCCCTTAAAAACAGTAATTTACTTAATGATATCCAAAATCATGACGTAACTTTTACTGGTCGCACAAAAAATTGCATTATTAGTACCAGTACAAAGATTAAAAATATATTCTTAGATAGTGCAGGTTTCTTACTAGGCGAGTGGAAAGTAACTTGTAAATTACTATCAGATCTTCCAAAATCCTATGGGGTTACTGGCCCAATTGCTCTAAATGAGAATGCAGTGGAAATAAAGAATGAATTAAGGTAACACTTCAGTTTCGGGGCGCACGGTAAGTGGCGCTGTTTATAGGCTACAATTTTGAGCTACAATATATGTCTTATGACGTCAGACGGTAGCGTCAGATGTGAACAATTACGGAGTTATATTTTTTTGTATATGAGAATATACTAGGGGGCTGCGCCCCTAGACCCCCCTAATTGATTGAAACTGAGGATAATCGCAGGGTGGTCCCTCCGCAGTGATATCTCCCCCACGAGCAGTCCCCTTGAATTTACTGGGTTCTCCCCCCCCCCAACAGCTTTTTACTGGCAGAAAAACCTAACCTAATGACAAACAATTGTAAACATGTAGACGAGCGGCCCGGCCGAAAAAAAATATTTTGTGTAAATATTATCGTTAACCCGTGTCGGAATATTCATGCGCGTTTAAGTCCTTTTCGAATTATAGCTGGCGTATTTTTTATAAAAAAAAAATGCCCGAAAGTAAACAAACGGAAAATGCTGTTTACGCAGGCCATTTTTTTTAAAAACAAAATTGCCCGAAAAAAACAAACGAAACACGCTGTTTGAGTCATATTCGAAATATAGCTTGCAAGATAGGCGTTGAACTGTTCGTTTTTTCTTCCGTATGTAGGGATTGAACTACATATTTACCACATCTAATGCCCGGCCACAAATCTCGCAATCGCTTTTAATTTTAACTAAATTATGAACGTCCAAAAAGGTCACAAATTTTTCTCTATCATAAACTAGAGTTAATAATTCGGAAATAAACGACAGACACACTTTCGCCAACCGATACGATTTTGAAACTACGTATAAAACAGCTCTATGATACGCAATTGGCTAAAAAAATAAGTAGTTCCTTAAAACGAGCTAGCTAATTAGATTCTTAATGTATAAAAGAAGGTAATAAAAATAGTAAAATGGGGAAAAATATATTGACAAATAAAAATGACTCCGAATGAGGATAATAAAAAGCTATTAGGTGGAAAAAAATATTTGAATCAAGAGTTTCTGACGTCATACCCTACCCCCAACCCCTATTATAATTCGCGAAACGATTAAAGGCACTGATATGATGTAGTTAAAGCATTCATCTCTGTAAACGTCAGAACATTATTCTATAAAAAAATTAGGATTATATACTGGGGGGCTCTGCCCCCCAAGACCACCCCCCAATTTAATGAAACTGAGGATATTCATAGTGTGGTCCCCCCCTTGTGTTTACCCCCACGCGAGCCGTCCCTTTAAATGTACTCCAAAAACGTGAAACATTTTGGAACACGGACGAAAATAGTACGTCTTATCGGCCGGGCCGCTCGTCTACATATTTCACCAAACAATACTTACTTTTATAGGTTTCTTGATTAGTTTATGCGCCTCTAAATAATCTATCAAAAAAGTTTTTCGCGATCATATAAAATAAACTCGAATTCGAATAATGAAGAAGCACAACTAGAGTACAAAAAAGCCACAACGAAAGAGAAACAAATGGTAAGCGGGTTCTATTTATAGCTACGACATTGCCAGTAAGAAGCTTTTATCGTTCACTGTGAAACAAAAAAACAAACAATGGAAGACATCAAGAAACCTTATCTAACTTAAGAAAAAAATATAAACGAGCAGAGGCGCAGATATTTAGTAAATAATACAGACTAAAAGTTACAAATCCCCAAAACAACAAAAAAATATAACGCCAAAATTGGTCACATCTGGAGCTATCGTCTGACGTCATAAGAGATATATTGTAGCCCAAAATTGTAGCCTACTAACAGCGCCACCTACCGTGCGCCCCAAATCTGAAGTATTACCTGAATTAATATCTAAATTCAATCCTATACTATCAATGTCTCGTATCAATAAAATAATAAAAAAAGATAACACTCCAACACAATTTATTAAAATTGACTTCTCAGTTAAAAATAAGCCAACTATAATTAAATTACTGTATACAAATTTCCATGTAAACAATTATACTCCACTACCGATATAATGCTTCAGATGTCAAAAATATGGACATACATTTAATTCCTGTCGATCAAGAGCAAAATGTTTAATAGGTGGCGCGTTAGCGAGTGAAGAGAATTTTGATATAATTGCGATAACAGAGTCATGGCTTGATTTGGCAGGTAATCACTTTAAACCTGAGGTTGAGATTGAGGGCTTTAACATGTTCCAGACAGATAGGAATAGGAAGAGAGGAGGAGGGGTTATTATTTATATTAAAGATAATCTCCAGTGTTGTGTAAACAGTACAATTAAATTAGATGATAACAGAGTCATTATGGCTAAATGTAAAGGAAGGTAAAACAAGCTTGTCTTAGGATTATTATACAGACCACCAAATCTTAGTAAGGAAGCTTCAAATCTTCTGTGGCAGGAGATTGAACGGGCATGTAGAAGTAAGCATGTGTGTATAATGGGCGATTTTAATTACAGAAATATAGACTGGGAAGCTCTTGTGGGTGATCAGGAGGCTGAGGAATTTTTAAATGTTGTCCAAGATAATTTTCTGAGCCAGATTATTAACAAACCCACTAGAGGTAATAATATACTGGATTTAGTTCTGACAAATAGGGAAGAAGTTATTAAGGATACTGAGATTGGAGGAAATTTGGGTAATAGTGACCATTGTGAAATTAGATTCAAGATGAAATGGAATGGTATTGATAGTAGCATGAACAATGTTAAAATTCCTGACTTTAGAAGAGCAAATTATAATGGGCTAAGGACTTACCTGGAGGCAGTTGTACAGAAACCAGGCAATGAAATCAATTCAGGAATAGATTCAATGATATCAGTTAGTGGAGACAATAATCATCAGGAGGAAGAGATTACAATTGAAGAGGAGTATGAAAGAATAATTGAGCAATTAATTACAGGTCAGATGATTAACATTCCATATAAGGAGATTAGGACTAAAAATAATGACCCAAAATGGATGACAGATAAAATTAAGCATTATATTGGCATTAAAAAGGGCATTTATAGGAAAATAAAAAATGGAGAGGATCACTTAAGGCAGAGATATAATGAACTAGCAAGAGATGATAAAAAGTTAGTTAGAGTAGCAAGGAGAAATTATGAAATTAAAGTGGCAAATAGGGCAAAGGAAGATTCTAAAAGTTTTTATCAATTATACAAAACTAAGGTTAGAGATAAAATAGGCCCACTTATAGATTCCAATGGAGAATTAGTGAGTGATAGGGACTCAATGGCTGGAATGCTAAATGACTTTTTTCTCTCAGTATTTACACAGGAGGATACTCTAAATATACCTGAGGTGTCAATGATCTTTCAGGGTAATGATGAAGAGAAATTAAAGGATATCTTGATCACAAAGGAAATTGATAAAATCAAAAGTAGTAAAGCACCCGGTCCTGATGAGGTCTTTCCTAGAATTTTGAAAGAATGCAAAGATGTGTTAAGTGAGCCCCTAGCATGCATCTTTAGAAAATCATTGGAGAGTGGCATGGAAGAAAGCCAATGTGATACCTATATTTAAGAAAGGGGATAAAACAAATATGTCTAATTACAGACCAGTAAGTTTGACATCAGTGGTAGGGAAAATGATGGAATCTATTATAGCAAGGAATATTAGAGGTCACTTGGATAAGCATAAGTTGATAAAAGAATCACAGCATGGCTTTAGTAAGGGTAAATCCTGTCTGACTAATTTGCTGTCTTTTTATAGTAAGGTGTATGAAGCAGCAGATAAGGATGAAAACTATGATATTTTATACTTAGACTTTAGTAAGGCTTTTGATCGAGTGCCACACTTACGACTTCTGAGCAAAGTTAAAGCACACGGGATCGATGGCAGTATATTTAGGTGGATTCAGTCATGGCTTGGTGACAGACAGCAAAGAGTTAGTATAGATGGAGTTAAATCTGAGTGGGGGTGTGTTAGCAGTGGAGTTCCGCAAGGATCTGTTTTGGGTCCCTTGCTATTCTTAATTTATATTAATGATCTTGACATAGGTATAAGTAGTGACCTGAGTAAATTTGCTGATGATACTAAGCTAGGTAGGGCCATTAGGGCTGATTCTGATGCTGTTGTAATGCAGGAGGAATTGACCATTCTGTCCAATTGGGCCGAGAAATGGCAAATGAAGTTTAACATAGACAAATGTAGTGTACTTAGTATAGGTAGAAATAATCCATTGAATAGTTATAAATTAAATGGGAGAATTTTAGGGAGGACTGATTGTGAGAGGGACTTGGGTATTTTGGTAAGTTCAGACCTTCGTCCTAGAAAGTAATGCCTAAATGCTAAGAATAAAGCTAATAGGATATTGGGATTCATTAGGAGGAGTGTAAGCAATAAGAGTGCTGAAGTCATTCTAAAACTGTATCTGGCGCTAGTTAGGCCTCATCTAGACTATGCAGTACAATTTTGGTCACCATATTATAGGAAAGATATTGATTTGCTTGAGTCTGTGCAGAGAAGGATGACAAAGATGATTGGTGGGCTAAGGAACTTACCTTATGGTGAAAGGCTCAGAAAACTAAATCTACATACATTGGAAAGGAGAAGAGTCAGAGGGGAATTGATTGAAGTCTTCAAATGGGTAAAAGGATATAATAAAGGGGATCTGGGTAAGGTTCTTATACTTAGTGAACATGACAGGACACGTAGCAATGGGTTTAAGCTTGATAAGTATAGGTTTAGGAAGGAGATTGGGAGGAATTGGTTTACAAATCGTGTGGTAGATGAATGGAATAGGCTCACTAGACATGTGATAGAAGCCTCCTCTCTGGGTAGTTTTAAGAATAGATTAGATAAATATATGGATGAAGCTGCTAGATGGGACTGACTTTTTTTTATGTACATATGTATGTATTTTCTAAGGAGTGGGGAGATTATATTTTGCGGTTGCATGAATGGACATAATCCTCTGGATGCATTTTATGTATATTGTAGATTAGATCTGACGAACTCCTGTAAAGGGTGACAATGTTGATGACTTTTCTCTGGTAAGAAATCTTTTAAAAAAAAACATAACATAACATAATTACACGGATGACAAAAGCCACAAGGGCCTATCAAAGGTCATCCGCCTCCGTCAAAACCCACCCACAAAAAGCACCATCACCAGGGGAAGACAAAATCAAAGTCCCCCACAATATAATATAACATGACAAGAGCCACAAGGGCTCATCATAGGTCATCCAAGTCAAATGGCCTCTTTTTTAAGGCACCCAAACTCTCAGGAAAACTACATCCAGAGGATTGCATCCAGAAACAAGGGTATCACCAATCAAGGCTTGTCAAGAACTAAATCAAACAGCTATAGATATACACAAACAATATTAATATATACAAAACTTAGGAACCATCACAACCTTCCCTTCCCATAAACTCATCCAACCTACTCTTAAATACATTCAGATTTGGACTACCTACTACCCTCTGCAGCAATTTGTTCCAGAAGTCTACCACTCTATTGGTGAAAAAATATTTTCTTAAATCCAACCTACTCCCTTGCTTTTTAATTTTCAAGTGGTGACCTCTAGTCCGATTTCCATCATCTAACTCAAAAAACTTGCTAACATCCAATTTATCTATCCCGGAATTTTTTTTAAAGAGCTCAATCATATCCCCTCTCACACACCTTTCGAACGAGAACATATTTAATACCCTCAGTCTATCTATATATTCAAGGTGCCTCAGGGAAGGAATAATCTTTGTTGCCCTCCGTTGCACTGACTCGAGAAGGTTAATTTCGTGTCTAAAATGTGGGGACCATGCCTGTATACATGACTCTAGATGTGGCCTAACATAAGAGTTATAGAGTTTAAGAATAACCTCCTTACTTTTGTAACTGACATTTCTCTTAATAAAACCCAGCACTCTATTTGCCCTATTTCTTGCTTCAATACACTGCTTAGAAAACCTTAATGACTTATCTATTACTACTCCTAGATCTTTCTCATCCTCTACTGAGCTCAGCCAATGCCCATCCATTTCATAGTTAAATTCTCTATTATCTTTTCCCATGTTAATAACTTTGCACTTATCAAGGTTGAAAGTCATTTGTCACTTATGTGCCCAAGATAACAATTTATTTAAATCCCCCTGTACTTTAAAATTATCATCAATATCTTTAACTTCAGCTGCTAATTTGGTATCATCCGCAAAAATTGACACTTTATTATTAACTGCCTCCCCAAGATCATTTATATAGATGACAAATAATAATGCACCAGGAACTGATCCCTGAGGAACCCCACTGATAACATCCCTCCACTCTGACTTTACACCATTTAGCACTACCCTTTGCTTCCTGTCTTTCAGCCACTCAGCTATCCAATTTGAAACACCCCCACATATCCCAATCATTTTTAATTTATGAACTAGTCTCCTAAGTGGTACCTTATCAAATGCTTTACTAAAATCTAAGTAAATTATATCTACATTCTCTCCCTTATCTACTTGATTTGTTAAAAACTCCAGAAAGTCTAGTAAGTTAGTCAAACAGGATCTACCTGATCTAAACCCATGCTGAGCATCCCTCTCTAGATGTTGGCAAATCCCTTCTTGAAAATGGGCACTACATTCGCTCTCTTCCAATCATCGGGTATTTCTCCATATTCCAGTGACCTAGTATATAACTTGTCCAGAGCTATTGAGATACTTTCTACCCCTTCTTTAAGTATCCTAGAATGAATATTATCAGGGCCGGAGGCCTTGGTAGTATCTAACACCTATTAGTTCTTTTATCATCCTCCAATCCACACTAATGGTAGTAAACATCTCTTTCCGACCAATGAGTACTATACATAAGACTATTTAGTTTCTCCTTTGTAAATACTGATGCAAAATGACCATTTAGTACCTCAACTATTTCCTCATCAGTTTCTCTCACAACCCCTTCATATTTGATAGGTCCTATTTTAACTCTGCCAGACTTGTTATTAATTTTATAGTAACTAAAGAACTTTCTAGGATCTTTGTTGCTATCCTGAGCTAATTTAATTTCTGACACCCTTTTGTTCTTCTTTATAATCTTATTTAACTCATTCCTAGCCATTCTATAATCACTTAAATTTTGAATATTATTTTGTACCTGTAATTTTTTGTATACCCTTTTCTTCTCTGAAATTTTTCTAGCTATCTCCTGATTCCACCATAATGGTTTCCTACTTTTGTTCCTAATGGCCTTCATTGGGATACATTGTTCTTGGACTACATTTATTATATGCTTGAAAGTATCCCACATCCCATAAGCATTTTTACCTCTGAATTCTACATCCCAGTCTACCAAATTTAGCAAGCTTCGAAGTTTTACATAATCTCCCTTATGAAAATTTGGAACTTTTTCAGCATTCTCTGTTATTTTACCCTTCTCAATTTCCAAGTTAAAACGAACTATCTGATGGTCATTATTTCCCAATGCTTCCCCAACAGTCAATTCTTGAACTAAATGATCACTGTTAGAAAGTACTAAATCTAATATATTGCCCCCCCTCGTTGGCTCATTAACAAATTGATTAAAAAAATTATCCTCAAAGCATTCTATGAACCTGCCACTTGTTCTATCCCTACCTATCATATTTTCCCAGTCCACAGAGTTTAAGTTGAAGTCCCCAATAATAACTGCATCTGTTTCACATCCCTTACTTATTTCCCTTATCATTAGTTCATCCATATCATCAGTCAGCCCAGGTGGCCTGTAAAAAGCTCCCAAATGCACCATTCTATTTTTACTGAACCTAATATCTATCCAAAGTGACTCAACTCCATCCTGCTTTATTGAAGTATTTAAACTTGAAACAATGTTGTTTTTTATATAGATAATTATTCCTCCACCAATCCTACCTGTCCTTTGACTAATGTACATATTATAGCCCTGTAAATCAAATTCACTTATAGTGTCACTAAATTAAGAACATAAGAAAAGAAGGAGACTGCAAAAGACCATTCATGGCCTAGACTTGGCAGCTCCTGTTCCAGTCAACACATAAATTAAAAATGATTGGGATATGTGGGGGTGTTTCAAATTGGATAGCTGAGTGGCTGAAAGACAGGAAGCAAAGGGTAGTGCTAAATGGTGTAAAGTCAGAGTGGAGGGATGTTATCAGTGGGGTTCCTCAGGGATCAGTTCCTGGTGCATTATTATTTGTCATCTATATAAATGATCTTGGGGAGGCAGTTAATAATAAAGTGTCAATTTTTGCGGATGATACCAAATTAGCAGCTGAAGTTAAAGATATTGATGATAATTTTAAAGTACAGGGGGATTTAAATAAATTGTTATCTTGGGCACATAAGTGACAAATGACTTTCAACCTTGATAAGTGCAAAGTTATTAACATGGGAAAAGATAATAGAGAATTTAACTATGAAATGGATGGGCATTGGCTGAGCTCAGTAGTGGATGAGAAAGATCTAGGAGTAGTAATAGATAAGTCATTAAGGTTTTCTAAGCAGTGTATTGAAGCAAGAAATAGGGCAAATAGAGTGCTGGGTTTTATTAAGAGAAATGTCAGTTACAAAAGTAAGGAGGTTATTCTTAAACTCTATAACTCTTATGTTAGGCCACATCTAGAGTCATGTATACAGGCATGGTCCCCACATTTTAGACACGATATTAACCTTCTCGAGTCAGTGCAACGGAGGGCAACAAAGATTATTCCTTCCCTGAGGCACCTTGAATATATAGATAGACTGAGGGTATTAAATATGTTCTCGTTTGAAAGGAGGTGTGTGAGAGGGGATATGATTGAGCTCTTTAAAAAAATTTCCGGGATAGATAAATTGGATGTTAGCAAGTTTTTTGAGTTAGATGATGGAAATCGGACTAGAGGTCACCACTTGAAAATTAAAAAGCAAGGGAGTAGGTTGGATTTAAGAAAATATTTTTTCACCATTAGAGTGGTAGACTTCTGGAACAAATTGCTGCAGAGTGTAGTAGGTAGTCCAAATCTAAATGTATTTAAGAGTAGGTTGGATGAGTTTATGGGAAGGGAAGGTTGTGATGGTTCCTAAGTTTTGTATATATTAATATTGTTTGTATATATCTATAGCTGCATGATTTAGTTCTTGACAAGCCTTGATTGGTGATACCCTGGTTTCTGGATGTAGTTTTCCTGGGAGTTCGAGTGCCTTAAAAAAGAGGCCGTTTGACTCGGATGACCTATGATGAGCCCTTGTGGCTTTTGTCATCTGTTATATTATATTGTGGGGGACTTTGATTTTGTCTTCCCCTGGTGATGGTGCTTTTTGTGGGTGGGTTTTGACGGAGCCGGATGACCTTTGATAGGCCCTTGTGGCTTTTGTCATCCGTGTAATTATGTTATGTTATGTTAACTTGTCTATAAATGCCTACGTAAATGTTACCTTTGACCAAATACAGTCAAGAAATAACCTGGTTCAAATATTAAGGATACTAACAAGGTTCCACTTCTTTTCTCAAGCCCTATGGAGAGGAGCCCCATAGGTGAAGATTGGTGTGGGTTTCTATTCTATTAACTATAACTATCACTTTCAATTATCTCAGGAACCAGATGTAACTCAAAATTAATAAATATCTTTAAACTTATTTATACAGGTATTCACCTTTAAAAGAGAAATCAATAAGATTTTACATATTAAAATAAATTAATAAAATAAAAAAAGGGAAAGAAAAGAGAGAATCATTAGCTCACCTAATTATAATATAAACTCATAATTATACCAATTATACAGTGCAGCAAACTGTGTAGTGTCTAACTCTCTTAGACCCACTATCATTAACACACCTCCAAAAAAAAGATGTGAATTAATGAAGAACAAATAAAAAATACTGCTCTGGTGGGAAGACATACTCCATCCAAGAAAAAAAACATAAGTAGTGGGGAGGAATATGAAGCTACCTCCTTGTGGTATCCCCCACTTCTGGTTGCTCGACTGCCACATTACATTTTTAACCCATAAGATGGTCATACCTGACATTGAATGTAGCAATTGATGGTGCTGTTACTACATGCTCTTGTACAGCATTCCAGGGGTCAATGGCTGAGGCTGAAGAACCTTGTGTAAGGGACATCCTCATGACCATATAGTAGCTTGCAGACCTGGATCATGTTCCCCTTCCACCTCTGGTCCTCCAATGTTGCGAGATTCAATGCTTTACATCGCTCTTCATATGGGAGGACTCTTGGTAAACATGTAGATTGGTAGCGCGCCAGAAAAAGTGTTTATATGGTAAATGTTGCGAGTATGGCAGATGTGATTTTAGCTTATTTTGAGGGTCAGCTAGTCCCATCCTATGGGCCTACAATAATCCTGAGATTTTAATCATTGGGGGGTGGGGTCTGGGGATACAGCTCCCCCCGTATATAACCAGGTAAATATGTAGATTAGCGACTCAGCCGGAAAAAGTGGGGGTTTTTTGGTAAATATTTTCGTTCACCCCTACTGGAATATTCATGCGCGTTTGAGTCGTCTGATGTCAGACCCCACCCCCACCCCTATTATAATTCGCAAAACGATTAAAGGCGCTGACATGATTTGGTTAAATCATTAACCTCTGTAAACATTAGCACATTAGTCTATAAACAATTAGGATTATATACTGGGGGGCTGTGCCCCCCAGGTCCCCCCTCACAACTCAGGATCATCGTAGTGTGGTCTCCCCATTGTGTTTACCCCCACATAAGCCGTCCCCTTAAATGTACTAAAAAAATGTGAATCATTTTGGAACACAGACGAAATAGTACGTCCCATTGTTCGAGTTGCTAATCTACATATTTATCTAACATAACATAACATAACATATGTAGACAAGGATATGTCTCTACGGATACCTAGCCCAGCTAATATTCCAGGCATCAGGAAAATCTCAATGACAAGATTCAATGAGTCATGTCCATAAGTAGCTCCTACAGTTAGACGAGAGCAAAGCCCAAGGACCAGACGGCATTGCACCATTTGTCCTCAAAACCTGTGCAAACCAACTGTACAAACCCCTGACACGCATCCTTCAATCATCAATGTACAGCAGAGTCATCCCGAGTGACTGGAAGAAAGCGAATATAATTCCAATCCACAAGAAAGGCAGCAAAACACAGTCACTAAACTACCATCCAGTTTCACTGACAAGTGTAGTCTCAAAGATAATGGAGAGTCTGGTCAGGAAAGATATGGTCAGCCATCTTGCCCACAATAACATACTTAGCGATGCCCAAAACAGCTTCAGAGCCAGAAGAAGCTGCCTGACCAATCTGCTAACTTACCTGGACAACATTATCAGTGCAACAGGCAGGATAGAGTGCGTTGACGTGAACTACTTAGATTGTGAGGAGGCGTTCGACAGGGTCCCACATGCAAGACTGATGAGGAAAGTGGATGCTGTCGGGATAAGGGAAAATATGAATAGGTGGCTGAGAAATTTTTTGAAAGACAGGCAGCACAGGGTAGCGATCAGGGTACACACTCCGGATGGTTACCAGTGAGAAGCGGGGTACCCCAGGGCTCTGTGGGAGGTCCCATCCTCTTCATCATTTACATCAATGACCTGGTGGATAGCTTAGAATCGAAGGCGAGTCTGTTTGCAGATGATGCAAAGATATACTGCACCATCAGGACTCAAGAGGATGCAGAGGCACTACAGAGGGATATGGACTGGCTGGAGGTGGCTCTAAACATTCAATGGAGAAAAGTGCAAAACAATGCACTGCAGGTGACAAAACCCAGGCACAAACTACTTACTGAATGATTCCATCCTAGCCAAGACCACAACAGAGAAAGACCTTGGTGTACATGTGTCAGCAGATCTGAAGACATCTGCCTACTGGAATATTCATGTAGCACGTGTTTTATAGAGCTCTCAGTCTGTTGATCTATTTTTCAGATTTTTCTATAGTTTTTTTGTTTTTTTTCTCACCACAATCAGCGAAAGCTAAGTTGCTCTTCTTTTTTTATTTCTTATTGCTACTTAAATTCTTTCTTTGTTTGAATAAGTGATGGAGTTTGGGGATGAAAGTGAGCATGAGTGTCGGAATGTATGCATTGGTTGTGGTGTATTAGGTGAGGGGTATACATGTGTTGTATGTGGGCTGCGTGAATGCATTGTAGATTTAGAGGGGATGAGAAGGCAGGATTTAGACAGGATATGTAGGCTGGAGGGGTTAGTTGCTGAGCTCAGGAGGGAACTTAGTGTTAGGCCTAGAGCTGGGAATAGGTTAGGTGGTGAGGTAGGCCAGTTAGATGTTTCAGGTGAAGGTAGAGGGCCAGTGGAGGAGGTAGGATGTGATAGTTCTAGTGATAGTGAAGTTAGCCCCCTTAGATTAGTTAGAAATAGGCCTAGTGAGGATGGGGGACAGTGGAGAGTGGTTAGGAAACATGAAGCTAGGGAGGCTTCTCCTGTTCTTTGTGAGAATAGGGTTGCCTCTGTTGAGGTGGTTAGCCAGGGGGAGAATAGGTGTGTGAGTCAGAGGGACACAGATCCTATTAGCTTGACTAATAGATTCAGTGCCCTAAGAGAGGAAGTAACTGGAAGTGATATGACTGATGGGGGTGGGGGTGGAGTTCGAGTGACTGGTAGTTTGAATGAGAATAGGAGTGGGGATGGAGTTAGGTCTGTGGGGGTTAGGAATAGGAGTCTGACTGAAGTGCTTGTGATGGGTGATTCGCGAGTTAGATATTTAGATAGGAAGTTGAATGCAAGTAGATTGAATGGTTTGAGGGTGTGTTTGCCGGGTGCTGGAGTGAGAGATCTGTCTGATAGGTATGAGGAACTGGTGTCTGGCTGTGCAAGGGATGCGGTTGTGATTACACATGTAGGAGTGAATGATGTGAAGAAAGTGGGTGCATGTGAGTTACGTGAGAGGTACAAGAGGTTGATTGAAAAGGTGAAAGAAAGTAGAATGAAAGGTGTTGTGACAGGTGTGCTTCCAAGAATGGATGTTGGGGTAGAATGGATGTCTCGTGCAATTGGGCTGAATGATTATGTGAGGAGGATGTGTGAGATGGAAGGTGTCATGTTTGTGGATGTGTGGGATAGGTTTGTTGGAATGAAAGAAATGTATGCGATGGATGGACTGCATTTGAGTAGGAGGGGGGTAGATGTGTTGTGGGAGGAGTATGATCGTGTTATTAGGTCTTTGCGGGCGGGAAACTAGATACTAATAGTGGTCAGGGAATTATGAGAGGACATTATAGTACTGAAAGTAGAATGGACTTGGCAGATAACAGAAATAGGTTCCAAGGCGATAGAGGTGAGGTCATTCAAGTTTCAAGAGGTGCTTCAGGGATAGGGGGGTTAAATTGTTTCTATACAAATGCTCGTAGTCTTAGAAACAAGAAGGATGAGCTATTTAGTTATATTAGCAATGAGGATATAGATATATTATGCGTTACTGAATCATGGGTTAATGAAATAGAATTTAGTGACACTATAAGTGAATTTGATTTTCAGGGCTATAATATGTACATTAGTCAAAGGACAGGTAGGATTGGTGGAGGAATAATTATCTATATAAAAAACAACATTGTTTCAAGTTTAAATACTTCAATAAAGCAGGATGGAGTTGAGTCACTTTGGATAGATATTAGGTTCAGTAAAAATAGAATGGTGCATTTGGGAGCTTTTTACAGGCCACCTGGGCAGACTGATGATATAGATGAACTAATGATAAGGGAAATAAGTAAGGGATGTGAAACAGATGCAGTTATTATTGGGGACTTCAACTTAAACTCTGTGGACTGGGAAAATATGATAGGTAGGGATAGAACAAGTGGCAGGTTCATAGAATGCTTTGAGGATAATTTTTTGAATCAATTTGTTAACGATTCAACGAGGGGGGACAATATATTAGATTTAGTACTTTCTAACAGTGATCATTTAGTTCAAGAATTGACTGTTGGGGAAGCATTGGGAAATAGTGACCATCAGATAGTTCGTTTTAACTTGGGAATTGAGAAGGGTAAAATAACTGAGAATGCTGAAAAAGTTCCAAATTTTCATAAGGGAGATTATGTAAAACTTCGAAGCTTGCTAAATTTGGTAGACTGGGATATAGAATTCAGAGGTAAAAATGCTTATGGGATGTGGGATACTTTCAAGCATATAATAAATGTAGTCCAAGAACAATGTATCCCAATGAAGGCCATTAGGAACAAAAGTAGGAAACCATTATGGTGGAATCAGGAGATAGCTAGAAAAATTTCAGAGAAGAAAAGGGCATATAAAAAATTACAGGTAGAAAATAATATTCAAAATTTAAGTGATTATAGAATGGCTAGGAATGAGTTAAATAAGATTATAAAGAAGAACAAAAGGGTGTCAGAAATTAAATTAGCTCAGGATAGCAACAAAGATCCTAGAAAGTTCTTTAGTTACTATAAAATTAATAACAAGTGTGGCAGAGTTAAAATAGGACCTATCAAATATGAAGGGTTTGTGAGAGAAACTGATGAGGAAATAGTTGAGGTACTAAATGGTCATTTTGCATCAGTATTTACAAAAGAGAAACTAAATAGTCCTATGTATAGTACTCATAGGTCAGGAAAAGAGGTGTTTACTAACATTTGTGTGGATCGGAGGATGATAAAAGGACTAATAGGTGATTTAGATACTACCAAGGCCTCCGGCCCTGATAATATTCATTCTAAGATACTTAAAGAAGGGGTAGAAAGTATCTCAATAGCTCTGCACAAGTTATATACTAGGTCATTGGAATATGGAGAAATACCCGATGATTGGAAGAGAGCGAATGTAGTCCCCATTTTCAAGAAGGGTAGTAAAGAGGATCCAAATAACTTTAGACCGGTTAGCCTAACTCCTGTAGTCTGTAAAATTCTTGAGAAAATAGTTAAAAAAGGGATTTGCCAACATCTAGAGAGGGAGGGGTTAATCAGCGATGCTCAGCATGGGTTTAGATCAGGTAGATCATGTTTGACTAACTTACTAGACTTTCTGGAGTTTGTAACAGATCAAGTAGATAAGGGAGAGAATGTAGATATAATTTACTTAGATTTTAGTAAAGCATTTGATAAGGTACCACACAGGAGACTAGTTCATAAATTAAAAATGATTGGGATATGTGGGGGTGTTTCAAATTGGATAGCTGAGTGGCTGAAAGACAGGAAGCAAAGGGTAGTGCTAAATGGTGTAAAGTCAGAGTGGAGGGATGTTATCAGTGGGGTTCCTCAGGGATCAGTTCTCGGTCCATTATTATTTGTCATCTATATAAACGATCTTGGGGAGGCAGTTAATAATAAAGTGTCAATTTTTGCGGATGATACCAAATTAGCAGCTGTAGTTAAAGATATTGATGATAATTTTAAAGTGCAGGGGGACTTAAATAAATTGTTATCCTGGGCACATAAGTGGCAAATGACTTTCAACCTTGATAAGTGCAAAGTTATTAACATGGGAAAAGATAATAGAGAATTTAACTATGAAATGGATGGGCATTGGCTGAGCTCAGTAGAGGATGAGAAAGATCTAGGAGTAGTAATAGATAAGTCATTAAGGTTTTCTAAGCAGTGTATTGAAGCAAGAAATAGGGCAAATAGAGTGCTGGGTTTTATTAAGAGAAATGTCAGTTACAAAAGTAAGGAGGTTATTCTTAAACTCTATAACTCTTATGTTAGGCCACATCTAGAGTACTGTATACAGGCATGGTCCCCACATTTTAGACACGACATTAACCTTCTTGAGTCAGTGCAACGGAGGGCAACAAAGATTATTCCTTCCCTGAGGCACCTTGAATATGAAGATAGACTGAGGGTATTAAATATGTTCTCGTTCGAAAGGAGGTGTGTGAGAGGGGATATGATTGAGCTGTTTAAAATTTTTTCCGGGATAGATAAATTGGATGTTAGCAAGTTTTTTGAGTTAGATGATGGAAATCGGACTAGAGGTCACCACTTGAAAATTAAAAAGCAAGGGTGTAGGTTGGATTTAAGAAAATATTTTTTCACCAATAGAGTGGTAGACTTCTGGAACAAATTGCCGCAGAGGGTAGTAGGTAGTCCAAATCTAAATGTATTTAAGAGTAGGTTGGATGAGTTTATGGGAAGGGA
The DNA here is from genome assembly GCA_963969495.1 of Ceratothoa steindachneri. Taxonomy (NCBI): domain Eukaryota; kingdom Metazoa; phylum Arthropoda; class Malacostraca; order Isopoda; family Cymothoidae; genus Ceratothoa; species Ceratothoa steindachneri. Next base: position 44,406,027 of record OZ018317.1, read on the forward strand.
AGGTTGTGATGGTTCCTAAGTTTTGTATATATTAATATTGTTTGTATATATCTATAGCTGCATGATTTAGTTCTTGACAAGCCTTGATTGGTGATACCCTTGTTTCTGGATGCAATCCTCTGGATGTAGTTTTCCTGGGAGTTTGGGTGCCTTGAAAAAGAGGCCGCTTGACTCGGATGACCTATGATGAGCCCTTGTGGCTTTTGTCATCCGTTATATTATATTGTGGGGGACTTTGATTTTGTCTTCCCCTGGTGATGGTGCTTTTTGTGGGTGGGTTTTGACGGAGGCGGATGACCTTTGATAGGCCCTTGTGGCTTTTGTCATCCGTGTAATTATGTTATGTTATGTTATGTTACACTGTTGAAGACCTGGTTCATGACTTGCGTAGTCTCCCTGTCATCCTGGGTCATTTCTCTGTCGGGTGTTTGTAGCCTAGTTATACTCGCCTTTACTTTAGTTCTAGCCCACATGTAGGCCCAGAAGTGTTTCAGGTTTTCCAAGGAGTCTGCGGCTAACTTTTTCTCATACTGGTTCTTTGCTTTTCTTCTCTGGTTCTCTGGAAGGCACATCAGAAGGCACTGGGACACAATCCTCTTGTAATGCTGGGTGATGGTTTTCCACATCTGTTCAATGTCCTTCCCAATCATTTCCTCTTCCCAGTTCACTTGGCTGTACAGTCTGCATCTCCTCTTAATTGGCTCTGTAGTAGTTCCGCTTTCTTGGCATTGTTAGAGCTTCTTGCATGGTTGTCCCTGTGACTAAGTTGAACTTCAGTACTACATGCTTACTCAGACCTAGTGGGGATAAGTACTCCATGTTCTCCACCTCGTTTTCTTGCCTGGTGAATGCCGTTCTAATCTGCTTAGCCTATCTATATCACACAGGTGTGTCCAGTCATCAACATGCTGTGACCAGAAGCAGTCATTGACAGTTGTCCATAAAATTTTGAGCATGTCCATGATCTTGTGTTCCTTCATTTACTCTGTTTTCTTCCCAGTTGATGCTCCTGAAATTGAATTCCCGACAGATGAGGATTTGCTTGTTCCCTGCGTACTCCTCGCACTGCTTCCGTAGTTCACAGATGTGGTCGTTGTTTGTTTCTCGTCTTCTATAAATGGCTCCAATCAATATATTCTCCCCTCCCCCATCGGCACTTCACCTCACACCATACTGCCTCTTCCGCTTGATGTTCTGTGAGTTGTGTTGCAGAACTTTCCTCTACTAGTAAGTTTGGTAACACTTCAGTTTCGGGGTGCACAGTAGATGGCGCTGTGTATAGGCTACAATTTTGGGCTACAATATATATCTTATGATGTCAGACGGTAGTGTCAGATGTGAACAATTACATTATATTTTTTTATGAATATATACTGTGGGCTGCGCCCCCTGACCTCCCCAATTGATTGAAACTCGGGATCATTGCAAGGTGGTCCCGCCCGCAGTGATATCTCCCCCACGAGCAGTCCCCTTGAATTTAACTGTTTTTTTTTACTGGCAGAGAAACAAATGCTAAGCTGGTTCTATTTATAGCTACGACGTCAGTAAGAAGCTGTTATCATTCACTGCGAAACTAAAAGTATGAATAAAAACAACAATAAAAGACATCAAGAAACCTTACCTAACTTAAAAAAAACTATAAACGAGCAGAGGTGCAGATATTTAGTAAATAATACAGACTATTGGTTAAAAAAAACAAAAAATATAACGCCGTGATTGGTCACATCTGAAGCTACCGTCTGAAGTCATAAGAGATATGTTGTATCCCCAAATTGTAGCCTACTAACAGCGCCACCTACTGTGCGCCCCAAATCTGAAGTATTACCGTAAGTTTTTCTTAGCCAGTAATGGTAACTCCTCCTTTGGGTGCAGCCTGGTTCTTTCTGTCTTACCTGATGACCATGTATTCTTTGGTGTTGTATAGGACATTGCCTAGCATTTCCTCATTTATTTTGGTCTCTGTGAGAAAGACAAAAGTAGGTTGCTCTCTCGAGAATAGTTCTCCTAGCTCCGGTATTTTGTTGTTCAATCCATCTAGGTTTGTATAGAGGCATTTATAATTGTTTGCTGTATGGTGCAGGCTTGTGTTGTTCTTGTTATTCCTCCTCTTCCCCTGGGGTGACCGGGGTCCTCAGCTGGCTGAGTTCTCCGTGCTAGGGTTGGGCTATTCCACGCTTGGGTGGATGCAGAGCTGGTTCCATTTGGGGTTGATCCATTAGTGGCTCATGTATTGGTCTTGCTTGGAGTCTGTTGGATTGCGGTCCTCCGAAATGGCCATTGTCGGGCTTCATCTATAGGGATCCTCTTTGGGGGGCTGTTCCTGTGGTCTGGTATCCAAACGTGTGTGGGGTTCTCGCCTGCTTCGTTGTTTAGTGCCTCGGCTCAGGCTGAGATTTCTTAGCCTTTTTGTTTGTTCTCTCCTTGCTCCTGTCCCGGAATATCCTTGGGGCATCATGGTCATCTGGATACAGCTTGGTGGCTGTTGCCAGTATCTGGTTGGCTTTTACCTCACTCTCCATTCTTACTCTTACCAATTTGGGCCATCTATTGGCTGCTCGATTTGGTACGGCCTGTATCCTGGTGACTGCAACTTCCCCTTGACAGCTTAGTTTTAGTTTGGAAGTGAGTAGTCTGGAAATGCTTCTGTTCCGCTGGAGTCCCTGCGGTTGATTCCGGGAAATTTGCAAGGATGACGTTCCTGTCTCTGTATACCCAGTCTCTCTCATCCTGGATGGCAGTCTTGACTTCTTTTTGAAGTTGTGTCTACAGGTCCCTTTTGATGTTTTCCACCGTTTCTTCTAGTGCTGTACCTGCAGCTATCTCTCCTTCAAGTTTGTCCTGTCTCTCCTCAAATACCACACACCTGCTTTCCAGTCTATCTATTTCATAATCCTTGTCATCCATTGCAGCCTCTAGTTGTGTAATCCTTGTTGTGTTCTTATCTACCTGTTCTTTCAGGGGTGATATGCTCTTCACAAAGTATGCGGCTATCTCCCCGCAGTTCCTCACTCTACAGTAGAACTGTGGAGCAACGACAAATTCACAGACTTGAGAAAACAATTTGTATTGCTCCAGCATAAGGCCCTCACAGTGAGCGTGCACCCAGTATTTGCAGCAATCGCACAGCAGACTCAATGTTTTTGCCCTTGCTAGTGACTTTCTCCATGCAGTGGCCACATGTGTCCCTCGGCATTGGTGTAGCTCTCAGTGAGGAGTTTCTAGCCTGAGCCCTAGTACTATGTGTAGGTGGTGAAGGGCCTGCATGTGGGTTAGGCCTTGAAGGGCCTACATGTGGGCCAGGCTTGCTTGGCATTGTGACATAGTAGGGCTGTATGTTGTTGTGGTGGCCCTACGGGTGACCTTCCTGGAGTTCTTTGTTTGGTCAGGTATAGACATGTTGGCAAGGTGTGCCAAACTATGGGAAACAAATACAACCTTACCTGGTGGTCCCCTGGTACTATGTTAGATAAGTAATAATTGTAGGTTTGTAGTTGCTGCTGTAGTAGAAAGATCTAGAAGCTGGCTGGGGGCTGCCTTTGTTTACGTCTCTGTCAGAGTTTATTCTTTTCCTTATTGATTTTTAGTACCGTAGTAATTTGCACTTTTTATCATTAAATGTATATCACAACTTTGATAAAAGATTATTTTAAACAAAGTACATAAGGTAGTTTCAATGTTTATTTATTTATGTTTAATAATTTTGCTCAAAAGGTATTCTGTGAACTTCTAATTTGATAGGGCTTACTTTACTTTGAAATTTTCACTAAATTTACTTAAGACAAATTAATATCAAATTTGATGCAATATACTTGGATTTCAAGAAGGCCTTTGACTCTGTTCCACATGCTAGGCTTAGTAATGTCCTCCTATTTTTACTGACCCTAATATCTATCCACAGTGACTCAACTTCTCCCTGCTTTATAGAATTATTTAGATTTGAAGAAATGCTATTTCTGATATAAATAATCAACCCACCATCAGTCCTATCTCTCCTTTGACTAATGTACATATCATAACTCTGTAGTTGGATGAACTTCTGACTCATTGTATATGCTGGACATGTCAAAGGTATTCACTATCGCTTGGCTAATTAAACGGTTGCCTGCTTGCACAATCTTCTTCCTTATACACTATCTTACCTGCATACACATACTAATATTTGCCCTACTGCAGTGTATAAACCACTCTCTACTCGGGAGACCTAGACCTTCAGCCTCGATCACCCTGTGGGCATTCCAATGGACATTTCCTTAACTCCAAAGGCCAAACGTGACCCGAGCCCTTCATCTTCGCCCTTGTTTTGGCCTCAATATTGGTAAGGAAAACATAACCAAACCATGTCATTAATCCACCACCTCAGCCTTAGCTCCTCAGGACTACTCCAACTTGCAAAATGTTGTCCTAGTAAAATCCACCGAGGGTAAGTCCATTTTTATCCATCCCCTTAAGGTCACATCTGCCCTCAATGCTTCACCATTCCACAAGCTCATTAAAGAGGGCTCATGTCGAATCCTAGGTAAAGGTTCTGTGCTAAGAATAGAACTTAGTAACATAAGGAAACTGGAGGTTGAATTAGAAGATGTCTCCACTCTTGATAAATGGTCAGTCAAGTGCTGGCGACCTGAGGATGCTACTCTAGGTAAATATAAATATGGGATAATTTCCGGCCTCCCAGTCTCCCTTACAGAAGAAGACTTGAGAGAGAATCTCAGGATCTTGGATGTCTACTACTGAAAATGCTAACACTACCTTTGCTACACAATCCTACCCACCCACAACATCCTTGTTGGATGTCCACCCTCCACCCATAGGATACCCAAGGAAAAAATCCATACAATAGTACCTCAATCCCCTACCTCCCCAGCTTCATATAGATTTGTCAGAAAGATGACTCCTAAGAAAACTGGCACCAGACAATACCATCACCCTGGGAACCTAGCTTCCCAGCTACAACCTGTGTCTCACAGTAACTGAGCAAGAATTTAGCCATTACTTCTCATAACTCTCCCCTTTGACCCTTGTCATTGGAGATTTAAATGACCCCCACCCTCAGTGGGACCCAACTACCACCATAAGCCATCTGGGCCGTGCCCTTTTTCAATCCCTACGCTCATCAGCCCATCTTTGTCTCCTCATACCCCCAGGCCTCTGTACCAGAGTGGACCCTGCAAGGGCTTCACCTACTACGCTCGACCTTTGTATCGGTAGTGGATGCTTTGCATCCTCAGTGGTTGCCACCAGCCACTACATGGGTAGTGACCATCTACCAATAATCATTTCTTCCACTGGCCTCACAAATCCTCCTCTCCAGTCAATCTGCCCTAGGTGGAAGCTAAACAAAGATGGATGGACTAAATTCCAATCCACACCAGCAACCCACCAAAAATCTAGCCTCACCACAAGAGAAAGCCAGCTGGCTCACAAAATCCCTTCACTCAGCCGGGGAAAGGGCATTCCTCCATACTACCAGCCACTTAAGGGCCTTCCATGGTGAACAGAAGAGTGTACATCAGCTCTCTCAAAGAAATAAAATTGAATTTCGCAGACAGGAAGCCAACTGCCGAAGAATCATACTCCGTTCCAAAAGAGAATCCTGTCATAAATTCTGTAGCTGTCTTTCCTTTTTGACACGTTCCACCAAAGCATGGACCTTCTTCAGACGCATGATTTCACCCCCCTCCTGCCCCACTCTTATCCTCTCTGCATAGGCGGCTCACCACTGAGGAATGAACTAGACAAGGCTGAAGCTTTTTCTACAAAATACAGCCATTTATACAGCATTGAACAGCAACTTCTCATAACTAGATACCAAGCCAATCTTCTTAAGAGACTATGTTTGATACTGCAGATAACCCACTTGCATCCCCCTTTCAACCCCCCAAATTGCTTGATGCACTTTCCTCCATGATGAAAGGTAAGGCCCCGGGCTTTGACATGAAGCCTATTTAAACTGGACACTAGGCCAGTTTCCCACCCTTTGGAAATTTGCACTTATTCTTCCAATCCTTAAGAAAGGAAAAGACCCCTCAGAACCATCTTCTTATCATATCGACCTATTAGCCTCCTCTCAAGTATCAGCAAGCCAATGGAAAAAATAGCCCCAAAATGCCTAGCCTGGTAGTTAGAATCCCACCATTGTTTGTATCCAAACCAATATGACTTCCGATCAGGCCGCAGCATGATAGATGCTCTTGCACAGCTTGAACACTTGGTACAAACGGCCTTCAGGGAACGGGCAGTGATGGAGGTCGTTTTCTTTGACCTGTCAAATGCATTTGACACAGTGAATCATGAGGCTTTGCTCTATAAATTATCATCTTTAGGAATTTGTGGAGCCCCCCTCTCTTGGATCCATGGCTTCCTCTCTAACCGACTCTATACAGTGCTGATAGGGTCAACTCAAGCTTTCCCCGCAAAGATCAGCTGTGGAGTTCCCCAAGGCTCTCCACTAAGCTCCCTCCTCTTCACAATAGATATATATATATATATATATCAGACTTGCTGATAAGTGCCCATACAACACCACTAGTTTATGCAGATGATGTCTCCATCACCTGTTCTGCCCAAATGCCTCAGCTGGTCCGCCACAGACTCCAAAGAGCAGTTAATGAATTCACTGCTTGAGCTAAAAGCTGGAAACTACACCTGAACACTTCAAAATATAAATCAATGTTGTTCACCCGTCGATGTGTAGGACCCCCTCCTCCCTTATGCATCTCAGGGACACCTATTGAGCAGGTGCTATGTCACAAATTCCTCAGACTATAGTTGGATGGCCCAACCCTAAGCTGGAACATCCACATCAACTATCTATGAGAAAACTGTTTCAATCATCTTGCCCTGATGCGTCGTATTACTGGAGTGAAGTGAGGTGTAGCTCGGGAAACACTTCTCCAATTTTATACTGCCTATATACAAAGTAAACTAGACTATGGCTCAACAGTATACAGTGCTGCAAACAAATCTCTACTTTCTAAACTAAACTCAATTCATCATAGTGCAATCAGAATTGCTTTAGGAGCTTTTAGCTCTTCCCCAACTTCAGCCCTTTATGCAGAAAGTGGCATCCTGCCCCTAGAATACAGGAGAAAATATTTACTAGGAAAATTGCTCTCTCGGTTAATACACCTCTCACGAGACCACCCTCTAGCCACAATCCTAGTCTCCTACGCATCATTCCAAACACCTCCCATTGCCCTTTCTTGGTACGTGCAGCACAAACCTTTGCACATTTCTCCTTCCCTTACCCACAGCAATCACCACTCCCAGCAACCCCTCCCATTCCTCCCTGGATATCACTATCCTTAGTGATATCTCTCTCCCTCTCCTGCCAATGGAAAACATGACCCACCTATAATAAGTCAATCTTTAACATTCTGGAAAATGTTACCTACAAGGATTATTCAGCAATATACACAGATGGCTCACTCCACACTGATCCCCCATCAACTACAGCGACAGTTATCTGTACAGATATCTCTACTGCACTCACATGGCATATTGACCCTCTCCACAATATTGTGGTGGCAGAATTATATGGCTTGTTTAAAGCCCTTAAGATGATCTAGAAACTGGTCCCCCCCACAAAAGTGGTAATTTATACACTCAATGTCTTCATTACAACTCTCCCTCTCCTCTTCATCTCACATTCATCCACAACTTTGCCACAACATCCAGGAACTCCTCCTTGACTTCCTTAACCAGCCTACTCTGGTATCATCGGAAATGAAGAGGCAGGCAGGGCAGCAAATCATGCTCATTACACTCCAGTATCAAGAACACTTGCCCTCTTTTCAGCCACATGCACCTTCCTGTGGAAGTCTCATATCAGAGCTGCATGGAAGGAAGACCTCTGCCAGCAACTCTTTGGCTCACCTAGATCCATCCTATATGAGGATACTGGTCTAGGTCCACAAATCATCGCCTCAATTCAGCCCTAGTCCGTTTAAGAATCAGCCACTGTGGTCTGTCTGCCCACCTATTCCACCTCGATCTTTCTTTTTCCCTGGACTGCCCATGGTACCCCAATCAACTGGAAATTATACCACACTTCATACTAGAATGCCCACACCACTATTCTCATTGAATACTTCTCCGCCAAAACCTCAGAGAAATTGGTGTGACACAGTTCACACTTCCAGTCATTCTAAATGGAATTGGCTATCCTTTCCCAATCCGCCCAGCAATTTCACACAGACTCCAGTCATTTCTGACCAAAACTGGCCAGCTATACAGAATATAACCTGTCTCCTTCCTTATATACTAACAGGCCTATTTCTTTTCAGATATCTGAGCTGGCCCAGCAACCACAGTCCTCTGGCATAGAAACTAAACAGGCATTGACCATTTCCAGGGCCTATAGGGCTTACCTTGGCACACTCTGGCCCTCACTTTACCAAATTACCAAACAACTCTTGTAGTTCAAATTCACTCACATTGTCATTAAATTTATTTTCATTAACCCATGATTCTATTACACATATATCTATATTTTCATCAATAATATAACTAAATAACTCATCCTTCTTATTTCTAAGACTACGAGCATGAGTGTTGTCATCAAGGGTAACCAGAGTAAATCTCTCCCAGTTACCAGTGGGGTCCCTCAAGGCTCAGTTCTGGGCCCTGTTCTCTTCCTACTCTTTATTAATCATCTTAGGAGAAGTATTACTTGCCTTTGTACACTTTTTGCTGATGACCTCAAACTTTACCTCCATCATTCTAGTAATATTAGCCAGCTTGCCTCATGTGACTTTCTTAGACATAACCACATCCTGGAGTTTATCCTTTGCACCTAATAAATGTATTCATCTTCGCTTCAAGCGTGGTCAGGCAGAGGACCGGGATCACAATTACTTGCTTGGTAATGCTCCTATATCTTCTGTTTCTTCTCATAGTGATCTTGGTGTTCTGGTTGACACAAGGCTGAGATTCTATAGTCATATCTCAAATTCAGTCCATAAAGCCGGTGGAGTTTCCACTAATCACATTAAAGCTACCCTATGTCATTCTTCCTCCTTTATGACCTCACTTTTAATTTCCGGCATACTTAAATTGAAGAATTCCTGGAAGAGGCCCTAGATGGCCTGTGGCTTCAGTATTGCAGCCTGAGCACTATTAGGTTGTTTGCTGCGTGTGGTGGTTTGGATTTGTGCTCTGTATATATATTTCTGTTCTTGATTTCTCCAGTATTTATCAAGCCTGGATTCGAAATACTGCACTGTATCGGCCGCTACTACCCACCCTGGTAGGTCAGTCATTCTAATTGTTCACTACCCGGTGGTTAAACAAATATTTCCTCAGTTCCAGTCTTGCTCTAGACATATATTTTCATGTTTCCCTGAGTAACATTTTCTGCCCGCATTTGGAATAAGCCTTCAGTGCAGTCACTGTCATACTTTCCTGTTATAATCTTGAATGCCTCGATCAGATCTCGTCGGGACCTTCTGTATGCCAGGGTAGGTAGGTTAAGTGCCCTCAGTCTCTCCTCATAGTTCTTTTCCATTAATTATAGAATCATCTTGGTAGCTCTGCACTGGACATTCTCAACCGCTTCATTGTCCTTTACAAGGTGGGGGTTCCACACCTGGTTAGTGTACTCAAGATCTGGTCTCACTAGTGCTGTGAACACTGGCTTGAATACTTCAGGTTCTAAGTTCACAAATGTTCTAATGAGCCCCACAATCCTGTTGGCTTTGTTGATCTTTGCTGCCAGATGATCTTAGAAAATGCCAGCTTGTCCACCACAACTCCGATGTCTCTTTCCTTGTCCTTGTTTTGGATGTGGTTTTGTAAGCGGTATTCGTGGTTCTCAACTGTTGTCCTACCCAGCTTCATACACCTGCTCTTGTCTGGATGGAAACTGAGTAGCCACTTCCCTGTCCAACTCCTAAGTTCGTCTAGGTCCTCATGTAGCTTGGGAATGTCTTCAGAATTTTCTATTTTCCTGTAAATCTTAGTATCGTCAGCATAGAGAATCACCTCACTTCCATTCTTGACTGCCTCAGGTAGATCATTGATGAATAGGACGAACACTAGGGGACCCAGTACAGAGCCCTGAGGGACACCACTTAATACCTTCTTCCAGGTTGACAATTTGATAATTTAAGATGAAGATAACGCCATCATTTCCGAGGTTTTAGAGTCTTCCAATTAAAAAAGTTATAGAAGCAATGTTATTCAGCTCATCGAGTTACATATGAATACATATTTATTTGCCCTATTTCCCTGCCCCCCTTCCCTTCGGTTCCAAACCCGTAAGTGTTCGGATTTATTGAGGTTCTTGACATGGCCCTAAAAGATCCTCTCTCAGTTTTAGGCCACTCAAATTTTGTCAAAAAAGGTGAAACATATTGGAATATGGACGAAATATTATGCCGGGAAAAAAGGAAACCCAATCCGAAACTGATTTAAGCGAAATTTCCAGATAATCGAACAGAATTTCTTCCTGAGTGGAGCGGTTCACTAAAAAGTAGTAACCTAGCCCAATAACTTGTGCAAAGTTTAGTTTAGAAGACTCGAAAAATGTTCCTTTTAACCCTGAAGTTTGAACCTGACGCTGTTTAAAATCATTGCCACAGTAAATGCATTTGTCACACTGAAATTTACCTACATTATTCAATTTAAGGATAGCATTACACTTAGGACAGTTATATTTATCTTTAAGGGACACTGTGCTCAACTAAAAATGCAACAGTATATTCGCAATTGCGCAGAACTATGTAAACAAACGCTCCAAATTAAGGTCGCACCCGCCTTCACAAATAAATGTGCTCAGAATTTTCTATTTTCTGTAAATCTTAGTATCGTCAGCATAGAGAAACACCTCACTTCCATTCTTGACTGCCTCAGGTAGATCATTGATGAATAGGACGAATAGTAGGGTACCCAGTACAGAGCCCTGAGGGACACCACTTAATACCTTCTTCCAGGTTGACGATTCGATAATTTAAGACGAAGATAGTGCCGTCACTTCCAAGGTTTTAGAGCCTTCCAATTAGAAAAGTTATAGAAGCAGTGTTATTCAGCTCATCGAATTATATACAAATATGTATTTATTTGCCCTATTGACCCCATCCCCTTTAGGACAGTAATATTTATCTTTAAGGACACTGTGTTCAACTAAAAATGCAACAGTAGACTCGCAATTGCACAGAACTTTGATAAATAAACGCTCCAAATTAAGGTCGCACCCTTCACAAATAAATGTGCTCAGGCAAAGGAATAATGTGTCAAAAATTATCTGACTTGCAATTGGTCAGAAAATGATGTCATGACATTTCCCGCCTTCGTAGGTGTGTTGCTGACAGGCAATGCAAGCTTCAGTGGTTCTTTGCCATATTGCGCATGCGTTGGAGGTGCGCTACCAGGTGTAAGAGAAAGCGAAACCTATTGAAAAGACACGGAAAAGAACTCTCCAGCCTTAGAAAAACAAACAAAATTTATTTGAAATTTCATAAATAAATAGGTATTCTTAAGTAATTCGATGAGCTGAATAATATTGCTTCTATAACTTTTGATTAGAAGGCTCTAAAACCTTGGAAATGACAGTGCTATCTTAGTCTTAAATTACCAACGATTCTCCGTTTAATACCACCTTTTGCTTCCTTCCAGTTAGAAAACTTTGTATCCATTTAAATACCTTGCCTTTAATATGGTTCTAATTGTATATTGTAGATACATGATCTGACATAATCCTATGGATTGTTTAAATTGTAGATGCATGATCTGACAGTAAACATATCTGATCAAACAGTAAAAAAAAATCTTTGACCCTTCTCACTATACTGATGTCAGAGCTTGCTTCTTCTCACTTAGAACTATCAATTTATGGAACTCTTTGCCTGAAGAGGTTGCTTCTGCCTGTTCTGTGCATATTTTTAAGCGCAAACTTGAAACTTTTCTGGGTCCATTACTTTTTGAGTTTTATTAGTTCCATCTTGTTATTGGTGGTCTATCTGCATCTGAAATTAGCCAACCTATGGTTAAATTACTTGTAATCCATTCTGTTATCCTGGTTGGAAGATGCAGCAGAGACTGATGAGGGGGAAGACCCTCATCAAGGTAAAGACACAATCCTATGGATGCATTTTGTGGGTGGGTTTTGACAGATGCAGATGACCTTTACTTACTTACTTTTACTTACTTTTAAAGAATCTTGTCAGCTATGGACACAGCTAAAGTGAACCTCCACTGTGGGCCAGCAGCTCTGCTCCCCTTGACTCCTGGTATGAAGACTGGAGGGAGTTTGTATTGCGGCCGGGGTAACCTGGTATTGGCTAGTCTATGGGAATCAGATATACCTGTTAGCTCCCATAATACATCTGGTATTTCTCTCTTCAATTATCTTACAGATACAAATCGATATATCCTACTTTCCCCAGCAGGATTGTATATGCGAGTTAACCCACACACTGGAACAAAATCAGTCCTAGACTTATGCCTTGAAGAATCTTAATCACTGAATGTGGAATTTGCAACAGGTCCTTATATGGGAAGTGATCACCTACCCCTTATTCTGCACTTCCCAACAAAAAAAATTACTACTGAAATTCCATGTCAACCCAGATGGAGGTTAGTAAACAAAGGTTGGCCAATATTTAAAACAAACATTACAGCCTTCTCACCAGAACTCACTCTCCCACTAGAGGAAGCTGTGGGCTCATTCTCTGTTTGGTTACAGTCAGCAGGACAGAAGGCCTTCCACCTAGTAAAACAAAGATCAGTTCGCAACTGTGGCATACCTTGGTGGACAGAAGCCTGCAAAGAGATAGTGACAGCCAGATGCCAAGCTTGGAATAAGTGGAGGAGATGCATCACACAAGAAAATATGTTAAAATACAAAAGACTTGATGCAGAATGCAAACATACCCTTACAACAGCATGAGGGGAAGCATGGTCAAACTTAGTATCATCCCTCTCATTCTCCACAACCACTACTAGAACTTGGAGGTTCCTACAAGTCATCATGAAAGGAAAAGCTTCCACCTTCTCATATCCACTACGCAAAGAAGAAGATCTGTCAGACTTGTCTAAATCAGAATTCCTAGCATCCTTCCCACATACAAAATTGGATTCACCAGCCCCACTTACCAACCCAAACCAATTTACCCTTCCCATACAATGAGCCATAGAAGCATCTCCCACACCTGATCTATCGGTCCCCTTTACACTAAACGAATTGAACTCTGCCATTTCCAATCTCCCCCCAAGAAAAGCAGCAGGCTCAGACAATATTCCATATGAGTTTCTGACTCATCTTCCACAAAACTCAAGAGAATTACTGCTACAACTATACAACCAAAGCTGGTCAACTGGAACATTCCCTAAGGTCGGGAAGGAATCAATCACCCTTCCTATCCCCAAGCCTTGTAAGGATCCAACTACCCCTGCTTGTTATCGCCCCATTGCTCTTCTACCTTGCCTGGGTAAGCTCCTTGGACGCCTAGTAACTGCCCAACTACATTGGTGGATGGAATCAAAAGAACTCCCAAGGAGAATAGTGTGGTATTTGGCCAGGCAGGAGCACCCTAGAAGTCCTTCATCAACTAGAACATCTCATACAAGTCACTTACAGAGACAAAGGAGTCATGCTCGCTCTATTCATTGATTTGGAGGGTGCCTTTGATTTAGCATCATATGAAGGCATACTTTATAAAATCTCAAGGATGTGTGTACAGGGCACCCTTCTATCCTGCAACAGAGCAAACCTTCAGCATCGCAATTGGTGGGACACACTCCACCCCACACCCTATCCAGCGTAGAGTTCCCTAAGGCTCAGTCCTTAGTCCACTATTATTTAACACCCTCATAGCAGATATACCCAGACCCGCCGGAACCTCCACACTAATATACGGAGATGACCTGGACTCTAGTCAGTCCTGCATCCACCCTCCTAGAAGCACAAAATGCCTACAGTCAGGAGTGAATAATCTAGCCGAATGGTTCAATAATTGTGGACTTCAAGTCAATCCTCAGAAATGTGCCCTCATGTGCTTCACTCGGAAATGCACAGGTCTTTCCATCCCTCCCCAACATAGCCATCAATGGTATTACAGTTCCTATCCAAAGCAAAGACAACACACATTCTTGGGACTCCATCTAGATGGACCAATACTCAACTGGAAACACCACATTGATTATCTTCGTACTTCATGCATGAAGAGATTGGATATAATGAAAAGCCTGGCTGGCACTCGATGGGGAGCTTCAAGAGAAGTCCTAATTAGATTCTACAAAAAAATATATTCTCAGCAAAATACAGTACGGATGTACTTAGTATAGGTAGGCATAATCCACTGAATGATTATAAACTAAATGAGAGAGTTTTAGGAAGGTCAGAATGCGAAAGAGTCCTCGTTGTCCTGCTATGTTCTGACCTCCGGCCTTAGAAAGCTGTGCATAAGTGCTAGGAATAAAGCTCATAGGGTATTGGGGTTTATTGGGAGGAGTGTAAATAATAGGAGTTCTGATATCATTCTGAAACTGTATCTGGCATTAGTTAGACCTCATCTTGACTATGCGGTGTAGTTTTGGTCCCCATATTATAGGATGGATATTGCTTTTCTTGAGTCTGTGCAAAGAAGCTTGATAAAATGATTCATGGGTTGAGGAGCTTACCTTATAGTGAAAGGCTTAAGAGACAGTCTTGATACATTAGAAAGGAGAAGAGTCCAAGGGGACTTGATTGAAGTCTTCAAGTGCATAAAAGGTTATAATAGAGGAGACATAAGTAAGGGTCTTAATTTTAGCGATCAGGATGGGACATGTTCCAATGGGTTTATGCTGGACAAGTGTAGGTTTAAGAAAGAGCTTGGTAGAAATTGGTTTACAAATCTAGTGGTGGATGAGTGGAATAGGCTCACTATTCATCTTATAGAAGCATCCTCACTGCAGAGTTTTAACAATATAGACTGGATAGATTCATGGATGAGGATACTAGGTTGGACTGAACTGGAGATGGAAAAAGGAGAAGGAGATGCCTCATATAGCCTCATATAGGTTGTTGATTAGCCTTTTGCAGACTCCTTCCTTATGTTTTTATGTTCTAATGTCAACTATCAAAAAGAGTGAGACCTTAAATCATAGCCTCCACTCTGCCTTCTCTTCAGTGTGAGAGAACCAAACCAAAAGAACTATAGACAAAAACCAACCATTCAAAACTGTAATCATCAGCCCAAACAGGTGAATGCTGAGTTCTATGAGGGTACATTAAATCACTGGAACTCGACTCCTCTGATGTTAAGACTATTTTCCTAATGTCAGACACATAATGAAGAACACCATCTATAGCTACATTATTGTCTGAATATCAGAAACTTCCCTTTTTCCATGTGATGTGTGTCAGGCTGCAGGGGCTTCACCCACACTTCTCCATTCCCAAGTGAAACCTCTGTGTTTTTCTTCAATGAAAGATATTGCTAGTTGCCTCCAGTCATACTGGTATATCGATCTTAATGGAACATGTTTCATTCTGGCACACTTTAGGTGAGATATTATACTAGAATACAGCTTCTTGTGGCAACATATTACCCCTCAGACACTGCTTCTATGGTCTGTAATTTTCCACAATTGCATTTCTGCCTGGACCTTATCCAGCACAGAAAATACATTTGAACATGCCACTTCCTACTCATTTGCAACATTAATTCTGACTTAAAATGCTGGCATTATCCATAAGCATTTCATTCTTTGGTCCCATTTCTAAGAAAAGTTCATTAAGTACAGACACTATGCAATCAGCCATTTCCAATCTTAACTCAAACCATACTGCAAATTGCCCAGGTCTGCAGTCAATTGCTTTGTGTCCAGTTTTATTCTCTGCCATTCTAGCCCTGGGCTTTCTTGTTCATTGGAGGGGGCCCAACTCTCCTAAGGAAATTGTTGTCCTTGGCAATTCGCTTCAAACTGGGGTGATGATGTTGGAATTAACTCTGTGTGCTGGAACTCACAGGCCCTAAGGAGCCCTACTCTCAAACATCCACACCAATCACTTATACACAATCACACACAAGCAGACAAACCATGACCTGGCAACTTCACCAGCATTGTTTCTTCTTTTCTTCACACTGGCCAAATTTAACAATTGTTCACTTTATACTTTCTTTTGTTTCTAACAAATATGCTGTAAAATTCTCATGGGAAAATGAAGAAATGAATGCAGGGCACAATGGAAGTCCATTGTGTCCCCCACCCAAATCATCATCTCCCCATCCCTTGAGTCATCCACCCTGAAAAAGAAGAAAGGGATTAGGGA
Organism: Ceratothoa steindachneri; assembly: GCA_963969495.1. Taxonomy (NCBI): domain Eukaryota; kingdom Metazoa; phylum Arthropoda; class Malacostraca; order Isopoda; family Cymothoidae; genus Ceratothoa; species Ceratothoa steindachneri. The sequence goes on from OZ018317.1 coordinate 44,422,282, forward strand.
TCTACATTATACATGTGTCATGGGAGGCGAACTCCTACCTAAAACTCAAACCACTACAACAAGATATGATTCTTATTATTAGTGAACAGGCTTAGGACATTTATCAATGGGTTTAAGCTGGAGAAGTTGAGGTTTAGAAAAGCAATTGGTATAAATTGGTTTACAAATTAAGTGTTAGATGAATGGAATAGGCTCCCTAGTTATGTGATAGAAGCATCCTCCCAGTTGAGTTGTAACCCTTTACACCGTTATGTGACAAATTCTTCACATAGAAAATAAAGACCTATAGCTAGAGAAATTACATGTGTGGAGTCTAGTAAGTGAGTGTGATGAGTACAACACATGTTTTGTTTAGGTTCTCACAAGGCTTGCATCAGATTTGCCCGCCGTTTGCCACTGACTATTTTCCATTTAATAGAAACAATAAATGTATTTAATATGTTTTTAATTTTTTAAAATTAATTCAGGGCATAAAGGGTTAAGAATAGATTGGATAGATTTATGGATGAGGATGCTAGATGGGACTGAACTTGGTTATAGGAACAGGAGCTGCCTTGTATAAGCTACTGATTAGCCTTTTGTAGACTCCTTCTTTTCTTATTTTCTTATGTACTTATTTATATTAAGTCACTTCAGTTATACTTTTAAGTTCTTTTGAAAAGTTTAATTTTTTTCTTGCTTACCATCCCTTATATGCATTATTTTTCAACCAAGTTGAATAATTTGCATTTTCAATACAAGTCTTGAAAATATTTGATATTTTCAATGAGCCCCTTTCTTTTCCAGAAAATGTCATTTCTATACCTGATAAGCTAAAAACTAAAACCATTAGACATAAAAATTTGAACTTTCCACACATGCTGTTAAATTTTAAGTCAATTGAATCAGGATTGGCAGTGGTATTAGATTGCAAAATGCTATCAAGTTTTTGAAAACACTTTGTATTTATACCAATGGATCTTAAATATGTAAAAAGATTGCACAAATGATTTTATGTCAGTTTAGTAATTTTTTAAGTTAATTAGTATTTTCTGTATTTTTCAGTTTGGGGCTTTATCAAATATTTAAGAATACTTGATTTTTTGTAATGGAAATTTGTACAAATCTAAGGGATATTTTTAAGCCACCTCTTCTCATTTTTCTTGTGACAATTACTTCTCTCGCTATGACACTTGTTATTTTCTCCCTTTCAATGAAATTTAATCCTGAGAAAATACTTAATCCTGATATTCAGGTAAGCTTTGAGTCAAATTATACCATTATTTGAATAGCAAGTTAATAATTTTTATTTCTAAGAGTTAATATTAAAATGAAATATCTAAGTAAATTATCAAATTTCTCCCAAGCAAGATTTTCTTTCTGCAATTCCAATTTTCAGAGAATTATTCATTTTAGATTAATTTAGTCCATTTTTAGCACTTATGTCATTTACTGATAGTTAAATCTTAAATTTTGATTCCAGAGCAACCTTTATATTAAAATAAATCTGGTTTAGAAAATACAAATTTTTCCCATATATATATTACACTATTACTGTAGAAAAATACATGGATCTGTAGAGAAATGTGTCCAAGAACCTCAGCGAATGTGAATGAAACACAATCTCTAGCTATTGCATGGGCCACCTGCAAAGGGGGTGCTATAGAATTCCCACAGCATGCAAAAGCCTCCCTCTACTCTAACCTCCCTGTAAGGGGCACAGCTTTTCTCCTTCCTGGCTGCCGTGCTGATGGGACTCAGCCCCCATGTCCGGCCCCAGCTTAGCCTCTTCTTTCTGACCCGTCTTCTTACCCTATTTCCTCACTTTCCATACAACCTCTTCCACAACTTCCTCTGGTTGCCTCTAATTTCACAGGGCAGATACCGACCAGCTTCCTCTCACCCAACCATCCTGGATTTGGGCTGAGGGAAGAGGGGACAATGCCCCCTTAACCCTGAGCTTCTGTTTTGGGTGGTAGGTTTTTAACAACCTGCTTTATACCCACCCACCCACACCTTCCTCACATATTCTTTCTTTCTCCTTTCACTGCCTATCCATCCTCACATATTCTTTCTTTCTCCTTTCACTGCCTATCCATTTATACGCCATGCCTAAGGTGGAGCCTTCAGGGTCACCATGCCCAATGATGAGAAAATTAAAAAAAAAACAACCCCCCACCCACTTCCTGGTAACATCATCAGAGCCGCCCTCAGGCAGCTACACTGAAAAAATGGAGGTCCCCCCATCCATCATGTGTTTTAGCAGGGGACCCTCCAAACTCTATGAGCTGAGAGGAAGTTTACTCCTCTCCTACACATACAATTATGGGCCTGCGGCCCATAATTGACCTCTCCCAGTGGGGGCAGCTCAATAGAGCCAACCCCATTAGGGGAGAAAAGAATGGCAGGGCCTGTGCCCCTCAATGTCCTGCAGGCGTGTGTAACTAGTTTGTAGAGGGTCAGTATAGCCACCCCCCTCTTTTCCTCAACGGATGCCAGTTTGCCAGCATTAAAAGGTAAAAAAAAGAGCCTCAAATGGGATTGTGATGTCTTGGGGGGGGATGGCCATATGGAGGCCCCCTGTAGATGGACTTGGTCTCTAAGGTGACCCAATCACCGACACGATTATGCCCCTGTGCAAGGTCCTCCTCAGACAGCTTGGGCACCTGAGGCCTTACAAGGAGGGGAGAGATCTTGCTGAGTCTGGTTCATTTGGCCTAGGGGCTCCTGCCGGCAAAGGGGATAAGCAGGTTCATTCCCCACCTTCCTCTCCCCAAAAGAAATGAAATAGAAAGACAAAAAAGACTTGGGGCTCCTCTTCCTCCCGTGGGATGGATAGAGCTGCTGCTGTTTCAGTATGTGACCAAGCCAAGATCGACACATCCAGCTCCAGTGCTACCCCGGATGGGTAGTCTCAGACTAAGAGCAAAAGTAAGCAGAGCAGAGCAGAGCAGAGCCTCAATTTCGTCGGGGCCCCTCATTCAGAGGTTACCTAGCATTTTTTACCCGGCTTGTTTCAAACATTTCATCATTATTCACTCCTGATGGCAGCATGTTGGCTAAGGGCAATATGATCCATCAGAGGAGAGCTCTAGCTAGTGTTATTGGTAGAGAGCTGAAGGTGACCCATTTCTCAGAAGGTAGTTTTCTAGCAAATGCGTCAAATCCCTCTGAGGTGTCCATGATTATTGCCCTCCAGACACTTGATGGCATGCCGGTGAGTGTAACGCCACACTCTACAATGAACTTTGTGAAAGGAGTCATTTATGCGAGGGAACTCATGGAGTTCTCCTTAGATGACACACAGAGCTGGCTGACCATGGATTGGTCTACACTCTTTATCACGTTTGACTGTGACAAGCTCCCTGAGTCGGTGCCTGTCGGTTGGTATCGCTACTACATGAAATTTTTCAGGCAACTACTGCCACCGCTTCGGCCATACCAATTGCTCATGTAGATGTGAAAAATCAGGGTGACCCGAAGTCTGCGTAAGTTGCTCCAAGACCATACACGATATGTCTAAATTGTGTGTGGCTAAGTGTGTCAATTGCGGAGAGCTGCACCCTGCTTCTTCAAAGCAATGTGATGTGTATCTTGTGGAGAAAGAAACCCTGTCCGTTCAAGCCCAGGATCATCTCTAAAGACTTGATCCTGGCATGCCCGGCACTGCCTGGGATGTCCTATGCCTCAATGTTAAGAAGACACCCTCTGCTCCTGGTCCCTCCAGGCCTACAAGCCTAGAGGGAATCTTTCTGCCCCGGCTAAAACCAGGGCTCCCTTCCCCTTCACTCAGCGTGACCGTTTCCCATAAGGCAAAGCGGCCAGCGCATCCACCGAGTCGTTAGACTCGCAGAAGGCAAAACCCTTGAAGTTGGTCATGAAGCCATCTTCAGGGGTTCCTAAAGCTGCTCCCCAAAAGGAGGACAGCACTAAAGGAGCTTTGGCTCCTAAGCATGCACCCAGTAGTGGGCTGGGTGGTTCAGAGACGGTGGATCCTACAAAAGAGGGTCCCCTGCCTGCTTAAGGTTTCCCCCATAAGGGGCACGGCGATTTGCCATCCTGGCCGCCGTGCTGACGGGACTCAGCACCCCATCTGGCCCCAGCACCCCGTCCGGCCCCAGCTTAGCCTCTCTTCCTTCCTTCAAAACACTTGTTTCCTCTCTTTTCATACAACTTTCTCTGGTCGGCCTCTAATTTCACAGGGTAGATGCTGACCTTCTTCTTGGCCAACCGTCCTAGATTGGGGCTGAGGGGGGAGGGGACAATGTTTCCTAACCCCTGAGCTCCAGTCTAGGGTGGTTGGTTTTTAACAACCTGCTTTATCCCCACACATACCTTCCTCACATCCCTTTTCCTCTCGTCTTCCAAATCTATCTTTTTTACGCCGTGTCTAAGGTGGAGCCGCCATGCCGATGGACTGCCAGGCCATCAGGTGGGAGGGGTGGTCCGAAATGGCGGCGCCTGGCTCTGCCAGGCCTGTAAGCACCTCTTGCAGTGCGGGCAACTGCAAGAGGTGATGAGCTATTGTGTCCCGTAGCACAAATAGGGTCACCATGCCCAATGATGAAAAAAAAAAAAAACCCAACCCCCAACTTCCCCAAGAACATCAACGGAGCCGCCCTCGGGCAGCTCCACAGAGAAAATGGAGGTCCTCCCCCTTGTGCTTGCACAGGGGACCCTCCATACTTCTTTAACTGGAGAGGAGGCTTACTCCTTTCCTACACCTATGGGTGTAGGGGACTCTCCCTCACCCCCTTCTCTGGAGGTGCTTTTGGGCACCTCCCTAATTCCAGCGGCAGTCCCTCCTTTGCTTTCTAAGGGGACTGCTAAGAAAGCCAGCAGGCAGCCCATTGCCAACCGCCCCTCGTGTAAGCGGCTCGGTAGTGCAAACCCCCTTAGGGGGGAGAGGGAAGCCAGGCCCCTTCGGTCGCTTCCCTCAAAAGACCTATTGGCAAGAATATTAAACCTTGCCGGGGTCAAGGCCTGTGCCTCCCCACAAAAGACTCATGACACTGCCAAGGGGACCTGTGATGTCCTGGGAGGGGATGGCCAACTGGAGGCCCCTCCTGTGATAGACATGGTCCTTGAGGAAAACCAGCCTCAGAGGGTAGGGCCTTCCATGCAGGGAAACTTGGGCTCGGCGCCAAGTACCGAACCCGAATCCACCCCTATGCAAGGTCCTCCTCAAACGGCTGGGGACTCCCAGGCAGTACAAGGAGGGAAGGGATCTCCTCTGGATGATGCCCCTGCGACCACCAAGACCTTCTCCATTTCGGAGAAGGACCTGGCTGAGGCCGGTCCATCTGGCCTAGGGGCTTCTACCGGCGGGGGGTGAGAAGCGGGTTCATTCCCCACCCTCCTCTCCAAAAAAGAAAAAGACCAAGACCAGGAAGACAAAGAAGACTCGGGGCTCCTATCCATCCGCGGGGACGGATGGGTCTGCTGCCACTCTGGCAAGCGACCAAGCCAAGATCGGCACATCCAGCCCCTCTGCCCCCCCGGTTGCAGAGCCCCTGACTAAGACCAAAAGTGCACAGGGTGGAGCCTCGATGACATCGTGGCCCCTGATTCAGAGGTTACCTGGCGTTTTCGAGCCTGCTGGCTTCAAACGCTTCGGTTCCTTCGGCCACGCCCCGAGGTGGAGCGAGTGGCTCGGAGACGGTGGTTCCTCGAAAAGAGGGCCCCCCGCCTCCGAAGCCGCAACGCCCACCTAAGGTTTCGAGGTGGAGGGAGGAAAAGACTCGCATGGTGAGCCCAACCTCGCCCAATAAGTCCTCGAAGGCGACAGCGCCTTCAGCGCTTTGTCCGGCCAACAGCGCCCGGGGTTCTGCCCCCGGGAAGCGTACGGCCATTCCCGTGAGGGTCTTCAGTTCGAGGAGGGCCCCTGCGTCTCCTCCGAGCTAGGCCTGGAGGGCATATTCCTTCAATGGAATTGCTGTGGACTCCGGGCCAACTGGGGGAAGCTGCGGAGGCTCGTCTCGTCCCGTTTCCTGTTAGCTATCTTTTTGCAGGAGACTGGTCTTGTATTCGACCGACGCCTCACCTGGGAGGCTCATATTCGCAGCCTTAGGGTCTCTTGTACCCGCGCCATGGACATTCTCCGTTCCGTGACGTTCAGCGCTTGGGGCGCTGATAGGGCTACCGCCCTACTTTTTTATCGATCCTTTGTTCGTTCCAAGCTCGACTACGGATGCGAGCTTTATGCATCCGCAGCCGAGCGTTTATTGCGGAAGGTGGATTCGATCCACCACACCGGCCTTCGCCTTGCGACCGGTGCCTTCCGCACTTCCCCCATTGAGAGCCTGTTGGTCGATGCTGGGGAGATGCCACTCGCTCTGCGCCGCGTGCAGTGCATCACTCGCCTGTACGTGCGAGCCCGGCGCCTCCCTCAGTCGCCAACAGCTCTCACTGCATCCGCAGCTGATCTCGATGGTGCCTATGCCGCCGAGAGACGCCAGTCATACCCTAAGCCCTTTGGGTTTAGGGCCAGGAAACTCCTTCGAGAGGTAGATATAGCTCTCGGGCCGGTGGCGCCCCTGGTTCTGCCCAGGACGCCACCCTGGAGGGTACCACATTTGGCTATTTGTCGCCACGCCTCTGCTCCCAAAGCTTGTACTGCGCCGGGAGTATTGCGTTCGACCTTTTTGGAGCACACATCGTGTCACGCTGGTACCGTGCCAGTGTATACGGATGGCTCCAAGTCCCAAGAGGGGGTCGGCTTCCACGCCGTATCCCCTCTGTTTGAAGTCAGCGGGGCTCTACCAGGCGCTGCGTCTGTCTTCACGGCCGAGCTGGTGGCAATACACCACTCGGTACGGGAGATTACGCGATGTGCCCGGTTCGGAGACCGGATTGTGATCTATAGCGACTCACAAAGCGCCCTGAGTGCTCTCGGGGCATTGGAATCTCCGCATCCCCTGGTTCGCGATATCCGTGACGCCACGGTTTTGGCGAGCCGGGCAGATGTCGAGATTGTCTTCTGCTGGGTTCCTGGACATGTAGGAATTGCGGGGAATGAGCGCGCCGATGAGGGCGCCAAAGAGTCCGCGAGGACTCTGCGACCGGACCAGCGTTTCGCTCTTCCTCACACCGACTACATGGCAGGAATACGGGCAGCTCTTCGGACTGCTTGGCAAAGAAGATGGGAGACGGTCGAAGGGAACCTAAAGTTGCGTGCCATTGCGCCGCGACTGTTCCCATGGACTTATCCCCCAATGCCGCGGCGGCTTCAGGTTGCTTTCTGTCGTCTCCGAATCGGACACACTCGTGTGAGGCATCGCTATCTGATGGAGCGCTCGCCTGCGCCCTATTGCAACGACTGCGTCGTCCCCCAGACTGTTCGGCACATTCTTGTCGAATGTCCCAGTCTGGGTGATCTTCGCGCACGATACCTGTCCCAGTACCGGGATGGGCGGGGTCGCTACCGCCTGTCCCTTGTGCTCGGGACAGATTCGTGCACATTGACTTGTGGACTTATTGACTTCTTGGGAGAGGCCGGCCTTCTCCCTATTATTTAAGCAAGGTTTGTTTGTTGTTATTTTTTGTATTTGTTTTTTTTGTTTTTTGTTTGTTTTTTCCTTTAGTTGCACGCTCCTGCGCCGGGGGGACCTCTCCCCGACGCACCAGCTTGCTTCCTTTCCCCCTTTTGGGGTGTTGTTTTTTTTGTTTTTTTTTGTTTTTTTTTCTCTTTAATTTATTTTAAAGTAGCCTAGAACTAGGCCAGTTTTAATACGGCGACTAATGCCCAAGTAGGCAGTCGCCAGATGAGCTCATTAAAAAAAAAAAAAAAAAAAAAATTTTTGGCAGGAGACCATGCTAGGCGCGTGCCCCCTGCCCGCCTTCCAAGGGTATAAGGGTCTTGCGACCCCACCACCGCGGGATGGCCGGGCTGGGGGATGCGCGGTTTACACCCGGCATGATGTCTCCATTCTTCCTTTCTCTTTAGATACCTTCTTTCAGGCAGTGGCTATGCAGCTGCACCTGGATAGGAGGTATACTATCATTTCTGCATACATTCCACCGTCAGCTGACTTCGACGCGGGGGACTTCCGCCGCGTCGTGGCACGGTTGCCGAGGCCCTATCTCTTGCTTGGAGATAATCTCCTCTCGAGGAGATTACTCCATAAATCCCAGGGGACAAATTCCTTGCCAATCTGATCGAAGAGCTTGAGATGGGTGTCCTAAACGTGGATGAGTTTACGCATCACTGTCCGAGAACCGCTTCATTTTCTTGCCTTGACCTATCTTTGTGCTCTTCGGATGCACAGCCTGATTTTGATTGGGGGGTGGTCGATGACCTCCATGGTAGTGATCACTTTCCCATTCAAATATCATTTTCAGGGCAACTGCCGCCTGAGAGCCCACCTTGGTGGTGGAGTTTAGGTCGGTAGATGAGGCCGTTGAGTTCTTCTCCGTCAACCTCATCGCCGTGGGCCTGACTACTATTCCTAGGACGTCTGGCCGTTTTGCACGCCTGATTTTGATTGGGGGGGGGGGTCGATGACCTCCATGGTAGTGATCACTTTCCCATTCAAATATCATTTTCAGGGCAACTGCCGCCTGAGAGCCCACCTCGGTGGTGGAGTTTAGTTCGGTAGATGAGGCCGTTGAGTTCTTCTCCGTCAACCTCATCGCCGTGGGCCTGACTACTATTCCTAGGACGTCTGGCCGTTTTGCACGCCGAGCACTCCCATGGTGGTCGGCCGAGTGTGAGACGGCCCTCAAACAGAAGCGTTATGCCTACATGCGCTATAAGCGCCGCCCGAACGATTTCACTGTCGCTGAATTTCGTCGGGCTAGGGCTAGGTTCCGGTATATTTCGAAGCACGCCCGCCGCTCTTCTTGGCGGGCATACGTGTCTTCACTTAACGGGAAGACCCCTTTAGCTGAGGTGTGGAAGCGAGTCAAAAGGATTCGGGGCAAGTTATCGCAGGACCCTCCTCCCGTTCTCCAGGAGAATGAGACCGCAATCTCGGACCCCGCGTCCGTGGCGGAATCCTTAGCGACCGCTTTTTCCGCATTCTCTTGCCGTGATGCTGCTCCGCCAGCATTCAATGCACGTCGTGATGTCGCGGAAGGCCGCCGGCTGGACTTTACCTCCAGAGGCGGAGAACCCTTCAATGACAAGTTTACTGTGAGTGAGTTGCGTTCCGCTCTCGCTTCGTGCGTGGACACCGCCCATGGTCCGGACGATGTCCCGTACGCCATGCTTCGACACCTGGGTGAGCGAGGCATGGCCTTTCTGTTAGATTTGTTCAACAGGATCTGGGTAGAAGGTCTTCTCCCAGACTCATGGCGAATCGCTACTGTGCTCGACTTTCGCAAGCCGGGGAGAGATCACTCTACTCCGACCAGTTTCCCCCGAATCTCTCTAACCTCTTGCGTGTGCAAGTTGATGGAGAGATTGGTAAATGTTAGATTAGCCTATTTCCGGGACAGCGGAGGACATCTGTCTTCGGCACAGTGTGGCTTCCTTAAGTTCCACTCCACGTCGGATGCTCTGCTCCGACCGGAAAATGACGTCTGCCAGGCTTTCCTTCGTAGACAGCACTACACCACGGTGTTTTTTGATCTGGAGAAGGCCTATGATACCGCATGGCGATACGGTATCATGGAGACTCTCCACACGATGGGGGCGAGGGGACGCCTCCCAATGTTTATATCTGAATTTTTGCGAGATCGTCGATTCCGCGTACGGGTGGGGGGAGCCCTCTCCGGCCCAAAGGAGCAGGAAGAGGGTGTCCCGCAGGGCAGTGTCCTCAGTGTCACACTCTTTGCCCTGAGCATCAACGGCATCACCTCGGTGCTGCCGGAAGATGTTCTCGCTACGCTCTACGTGGACGACCTTTCGATCTCTTTTGGCGCGGCCCAGATGCCGACTCCAACAGGCATTGAACCGCGTCTCTCGCTATGCCGAAGCGCACAGGTTTCGGTTTTCTTTGGCCAAGACTAAGGTGGTGCACTTCTGCCGCCACCCACGGCTTCACCCCGACCCAGATTTGTTTCTTAATGGGGTGCGCCTGGATGTGGTTGAGTCGCACCGTTTCCTTGGTCTTGTATTCGACCGACGCCTCACCTGGGAGGCTCACATTCGCAGCCTTAGGGTCTCTTGTACCCTCGCCATGGACATTCTCCGTTCCGTGACGTTCAGCGCTTGGGGCGCTGATAGGGCTACCGCCTTACTTTTTTATCGATCCTTTGTTCGCTCGAAGCTCGACTACGGATGCGAGTTTTATGCATCCGCAGCCGAGCGTTTATTGCTGAAGGTGGATTCGATCCACCACACCGGCCTTCGCCTTGCGACCGGTGAACTTCAGCACTTCCCCCATTGAGAGCCTGTTGGTCGATGCTGGGGAGATGCCACTCGCTCTACGCCGCGTGCAGTGCATCACTCGCCTGTACGTGCGAGCCCGGTGCCTCTCTCAGTCGCCAACAGCTCTCACTGCATCTGCTGCTGATCTCGACGGTGCCTATGCCGCCGAGAGACGCCAGTCATACCCTAAGCCCTTTGGGTTTAGGGCCAGGAAACTCCTTCGAGAGGTAGATATAGCTCTCGGGCCGGTGGCGCCCCTGGTTCTGCCCAGGACGCCACCCTGGAGGGTACCACATTTGCCTATTTGTCGCCACGCCTCTGCTCCCAAAGCTTGTACTGCGCCGGGAGTATTGCGTTCGACCTTTTTGGAGCACACATCGTGTCACGCTGGTACCGTGCCAGTGTATACGGATGGCTCCAAGTCCCAAGAGGGGGTCGGCTTCCACGCCGTATCCCCTCTGTTTGAAGTCAGCGGGGCTCTACCAGGCGCTGCGTCTGTCTTCACGGCCGAGCTGGTGGCAATACACCACTCGGTACGGGAGATTACGCGACGTGCCCGGTTCGGAGACCGGATTGTGATCTATAGCGACTCACAAAGCGCCCTTAGTGCTCTCGGGGCATTGGAATCTCCGCATCCCCTGGTTCGCGATATCCGTGACGACACGGTTTTGGCGAGCTGGGCAGATGTCGAGATTATCTTCTGCTGGGTTCCTGGACATGTAGGAATTGCGGGGAATGAGCGTGCCGATGAGGGCGCCAAAGAGTCCGCGAGGACTCTGCGACCGGACCAGCGTTTCGCTCTTCCTCACACTGACTACATGACAGGAATACGGGCAGCTCTTCGGACTGCTTGGCAAAGAAGATGGGAGACGGTCGAAGGGAACTTAAAGTTGCGTGCCATTGCGCCGCGACTGTTCCCATGGACCTATCCCCCAATGCCGCCGTGGCTTCAGGTTGCTTTCTGTCGTCTCCGAATCGGGCACACTCGTGTGACGCATCGCTATTTGATGGAGCGCTCGCCTGCGCCCTATTGCAACGACTGCATCGTCCCCCAGACTGTTCGGCACATTCTTGTTGAATGTCCCAGTCTGGGTGATCTTCGCGCATGACACCTGTCCCGGTACCGGGATGGGTGGGATCGCTACCGCCTGTCCCTTGTACTCGGGACGAGTGCGTGCACTTTGACTGGTGGACTTATTGACTTTTTGGGGGAGGCCGGCCTTCTCCCTTTCATTTAACCCGGTTTAGTTGTTGTTGTTATTGTTATTGTTGTTTCCTGTTCAATTTTTTAAAGTAGCCTAGAACTAGGCTGTTTGTTTACGGCAACTTATGCCTAAGTTGGCAGTCGCCAGATAGCCCCTTAAAAAAAAATAAAATCCTGAGGAACCACCCTGGTGATGCTTGGATGTGGTGTAGAGGAGTGTGTGTATTTCAGTAAATCACTGATTTCTTTATCTCAGTCAAATATTCAATGTCCTCAGTGTCACACACTTTGCCTTGAGCATCAACAATATCACCTCAGTGCTGCCAGAAGATGTTCTTCCTATGCTCTACATGGACCTTTTGATCTCTTTTGTTGCGGCTCTAATACCAACTCTGGACTATCAACTCCAACAAGTATTGAACCGCATCTCTTACTATGCTGAAGCACACAGGTTTTGGTTTTCTTTGGCCAAGACTGAGATGGTGCTCTTCCACCACCACCATGGCTCCATCCTGAACCGGACTTGTTCATAAACAGGGATTGCCTAGAATGATGGATTCGCATCATTTCTTCGGTGTTGTTTTCCATCAATGTCTCACTTGGGCAGCTCGTATTTGAATCCTTATGGTCCCTGGTACCCATGTCATAGACATTGTTCATTCCATGACATTCAGCACTTGGGGTACTGATAGGGCTACTGCCTTATTTTGTACCAATCCTTTGTTCATTTGAAGCTTGACTACAGATGCAATTCTTGCACATCCACACCTGAGCGTGTATTGATGGAATGTGGAATCATTCCATCACACTGGTCTCCACTTGGTAGCCTTGCTTTCCACACTTTCCCCATTGAGAGCCTACTTGTCAATGCTGGGAAGATGCCACTTGCACTGCATTGTACACAATGCATTATGCACTTGTATGCACAGGCCGGGTGCCTCCCTAGGTTGCTAATTGCTCTCACTACACCCACAACCAATTTCATCAGTGCCTTTGTTGGTGAGAGATGCCAGTCATACATTAAGCCCTTTGGGTTTGGGGCTTAGAAAGTCCTTAGAGAGCTTGGTGCAACTCTTGGGCTAAGGGCACCTCTGGTTCTCCTGAGGTTGCCACCCTGGTAGGCACCACCTTTGACTATTTGATAGCATGCTTGTGCTCCCAAAGCTTCAACAGCACCAGGACTATTGCATTCACCCTTCTTTGGAGCATACTTAGTGTCACACTAAGGGTTTGAAGTCACAGGGCCAAGCTAGTTGTAATCCATCACTCATCACGAGAAATAGCGCATTGTGCTTGGTCAGAGTGAGGATTGTGATCTTTAGAGACTCAAAGTGTCATGAGTGCTCTTGGGGCATGGAAATCTCTACATACCCTGGCTTGTGTTATCTGTGTTGCCACATATGCTGTCAGCAGGTAGATGTTGAGCTTTTTTTCTACTGGTTTTCTGGCCATGTGCAAATTTTAGGGAATAAAGGCCCCAAATATGTATGGGAGTACTGGGTAACTAGACCATTATTTCACTCTTCCTCACACTGACTAAATGGCAGGAATTAGGGCAGCCTGTCTGGCAAAGAAGTTGGGAGATGGCTGAGGGGAACTTAGTTGCATTTCATTGTGCTGCAATTGTTCCCATGGACCTACCCCCTAATGCCGCAATGACTTCAGGTCTCTCTTTCTGTCATCTTGGAATTATGCACACTTGTGGGATGCACTGCCATTTGATAGAGTGCTCGCTTACACTTTATTGCAACAACTGCATTGCCCCCCCCCATACTGTTTGGGGCATTCTTGTTGAATGTCCTTATCTGGGTGATTATATGTTACCTATCCTAGTATCAGGATAATTTTGTTTTGGGTGTTTTGTATTTTTTTTGTTTGTTTGTTAGTTATTGTTTTTTAATCCTGCCTAGCATTAGGCTACAAGATTCTTACTATTTCCATTTCTGCCAGAAGGGGACACACCAGACCTCTAATTTGGAGAGGAATAAAATTGGCTTCTCCCCTGTGTTAATCTAAGGAGACTTCTCATCCCTCACTGGTATCCTTGTTAATGGTTCTCTACTAATGGACCCTGATCATATTCTTACCACATTTTAAAGCTACATTTTCATTGCCCAGCAAGTTAAAGACCATTTAATTAAATTTGCCTATTTACAAACTTTAATATATAGTGAGAAGCTTAATTATTAATTCACATGAAATTACACTAAAGTGTAAGTGCAGTTTCATTTCTGGTCTCCTTATATAAAAGGCTATCGCTACATTGGAAAGAGTACAACAGAATGCAACAAAAACTTTAAAGACAATCGTTGCTTTCAATTGAAGATGAATGTTTTACAGCCCCTTGATAGAAATCTTCAAGGCTATGATAATATAAAATTTTATTCATTTGAATCTGCTGAAAACAGAACACAAACAAATGCTCAATTGAAATCAAAGCATAATCAGATGAATAGTTTGGGGAAACCTTTTCAATTATAAAATCATTTTAACTTGGAATGATCTTCCAGATAATGTATTTCAAAGTATGTTAAACTAATCATAGATTAACATGCTACTTGCTTTTCTCTTTAAAGGTCATCTAAATAATTTCTTGCCTTATCTTCCTCACTTTTCCTAGGACAGGCCCACAGAACAAATCTAAGGATCTTTGCTAGTCTTGATCATATAATTCTACATTATCAATTTTCTTTGAAGATTTTCTATATGATTCTGATATGAAGATTTTCTATACTATTCTGGTAGTGAATATTTCTTTTTATAATTTACTATTGTGATTATGAATCCATTATTAGAATAAATGTACAAGAAAGAATTGTAATTTGGCTTATATATTTGCAGATGGGGCTATTTATTTATTCCTTAAACTTTGTAGGATACTTGTCTACAAATTGTTGCAGTCATCCTTAATCTAGACAAAATTTTTGAGTCTCAGAATTCTGCTATAAATGAACTGGCATTTTAGTTCTGAGTTTCTGCAAGACCGCTTTTTTTCACATATGGCTAGGGAAGGCCCTCTCCAGCCCAATGGCCCCGTAAGGGGCGCGGCGATTTGCCATCCTGGCCGCCATGCCGACGGGATCCAGCGCTCCGTCCGGCCCCAGCTTAGCCTCTCTTCCTTCCTTCAGATAGCCCGATTTCTCACCTACCTCGTCGCTTTTCATACAACCTCTCCCACAACTTTCTCTGGTCAGCCTCTAATTTCACAGGGTAGAATGCTGACCTTCTTCTCAAGCCAACCACCCCGGATCGTGGCTGGGGGGGGAGGGGACATTGTTCCCTAACCCCTCAGCTCCGGTTCGGGATGGGGATTTTTTAACAACCTGCTTCATCCCCACCCATACCTTCCTCACATCCCTTTTCCTCTCCTCTTCACAACCTATATTTTTTACGCAGTGTTCAAGGTGGAGCCGCCATGCCGAAGGACTGCCAGGCCACCAGGCGGGAGGGGTGGTCCCGAATGGCGGCGCCTGGCTCTGCCGGGCTTGTAAGCACCTCTAGCAGTGCGGGCAACTGTGAGAGGTGATGAGCTATTGCGTCCCGTATTAAAAAGAGGGTCACCATGCCCATGTATGACAAAAAACCCCAAAAAACCCAACCCCCAACTTCCCCAAGAAAATCAACGGAGCCACCCTCAGGCAGCTCCACCGAGAAAATGGAGGTCCCCCCCCTTGTGCTTGCGCAAGTGACCCTCCATAATTCTTTAACCGGAGAGGAGGCTTACTCCTCTCCTACGCCTACGGGTGTAGGGGACTCCCCCTCACCCCCTTCTCTGGAGGTGCTTTCGGGCACCTCCCTATCTCCAGCGGCAGTCCCTCCTTTGCTTTCTAAGGGGACTGCCAAGAAAGCCAGCAGGCAGCCCATTGCCGACCGCCCATCGTGCAAGCGGCTCGGTAGGGCAAACCCCCTTAGGGGGGAGAGGGAAGCCAGGCCCCTTCGGTCACTTCCCTCAAAAGACCTGCTGGCCAGAATTTTAAACCTTGCTGGGGTCAAGGCCTGTGCCTCCCCACACAAGACTGGCGACACTGCCAAGGGGACCTGTGATGTCCTGGGAGGGGATGGCCAACTGGAGGCCCCTCCTGTGATAAACATGGTCCTTGAGGAGACCCAGCCTCAGACGGTAGGGCCTTCCATGGGGGGGAATTCGGGCTCGGCGCCAAGCACCGAACCCGAATCCGCCCCTATGCAAGGTCCTCCTCAAATGGCTGAGGGCTCCGAGGCAGTAAAAGGAGGGGAGGGATCTCCTCCGACAGGTGCCCCTACGACAACCAGGACCTTCTCCATTTCGGAGAGGGACCTGGCTGAGGCCGGTCCATCTGGCCTGGGGGCTTCTGCCGGCGGAGGTGAAAAGCGGGTTCATTCCCCGCCCTCCTCTCCAAAAAAGAAAAAGACGAAAAAGACTCGGGGCTCCTCTCCATCCGCGGGGGCTGCGGGGACGGATGGGTCTGCTACCACTTTGGTAGGCGACCAAGCCAAGATCGGCACATCCGGCCCCTCTACCCCCTCGTGTGCGGAGCCCCTGACTAAGACTAACACCAAGAATGCACAGGGCGGAGCTTCGATGACATCGGGGCCCCTCATTCAGAGGTTACCTGGCGTTTTCGAGCCCGCTGGCTTCAAGCGCTTCCTCGTTATTCGCTCCACTGATGGCAGCATGTTGTCCAAGGGCAACATGATCCATCAGAGGAGAGGATTAGCTAGTGCAATTGGTAGAGAGCCGAAGGTAACCCGTTTCTCGGACGGGAGCCTTCTGGCGAATCCCGCCGAGGCGGCCAAGATAAGTGCTCTTCGGACACTTCATGGCACCCCGGTGAGTGTGACGCCGCAATCTACCATGAACTTTGTGAAAGGAGTAGTTTATGCGAGGGAACTCGTTGACTACTCCATAGAAGACATCACCCTAGAGCTGGCCGACCATGGGGCGGTCAAGGTCGAACGTGTGATGAGAAAACAGGGAGGGGCCTCGAGACCCACCCCTACACTCTTCATCACGTTCGACTGTGACAAGCTCCCTGAGTCGGTGCGTGCCGGTTAGTACCGTTACCGCGTGAAGGCATTCGTGCCACTGCCGCGGCGGTGCTATTACTGTAACCGCTTCGGCCACACGAATCGATCATGTAGACGTGCAAAATCGGGGTCACCCGAAGTCTGTGTAAATTGCTCCAAGGTCGCACACGATAAGTCCAAATCGTGTGTGGCCAAGTGTGTCAATTGCGGAGAGCCGCACCCTACTTCTTCGAAGCAATGTGGTGCATATCTCCTTGAGAAAGAAATCCTGGCCGTTCAGGCCCAGGATCGACTCTCATTCCGCGAGGCTAAGGACTTGGTCCTGGCGCGCCCGGCTCTGCCTGGGACGTCATATGCCTCAATAGTTAGAAAAGCACCCTCTGCTCCTGGCCCATCCAGGCCAACGAGCATGGTTGTTTCCGCGCCCATTCGGAGCCCTTCTGCGGGCTCTACTACACCCGGGCGCTCCCCTGGTAGAGCTGGCGGCAAAAAGGGTTCACACCCAGCCCCGGCTAAAACCAGGGCTCCCCCCTCTTTCCCCAGCGTGACCGTTTCCCGTAAGGCGAAACGGCCACGCGCCTCCACAGAGTCGTTAGACTCACAGGAGGCAACACCCCTGAAGATGGTCGCTAGGCCATCTTCCGGGGTTCCTAAAGCTGTTCCCCGAAAGGAGGACAGCAATAAAGGAGCTTCGGCCCCTTCGCCCACGCCCCGAGGTGGAGCGAGTGGCTCGGAGACGGTGGTTCCTCGAAAAGAGGCCCCCCCGCCTCCCAAGCCGCAGCGCCCGCCTAAGGTTTCGAGGCGGAGGGAGGAAAAGATTCGTATGGCGAGCCCAACCTCCCCCAATAAGTCCTCGAAGGCGACAGCGCCTTCAGCGCTTTGTCCGGCCAACAGCGCCCGGGGTTCTGCCCCCGGGAAGCGTACGGCCATTCCCGTGAGTGTCTTCAATTCGAGGAGGGCCCCCGCGTCTCCTCCGAACTAGGCCTGGAGGGCATATTCCTTCAATGGAATTGCCGTGGACTCCGGGCCAACTGGGAGGAGCTGCGGAGGCTCGTCTCGTCCCGTTCCCCGTTAGCTATTTTTTTTGCAGGAGACGATGCTAGGCGCGTGCCCGCTGCCTGCCCTCCCGGGGTATAAGGGTCTTGCGACCCCACCACCGCGGAATGGCCGGGCTGGGGGATGCGCGGTTTACACCCGGCATGATGTCTCCGTTCTTCCTTTCTCTTTAGATACCTCCTTTCAGGCAGTGGCTGTGCAGCTGCACCTGGATAGGAGGTATACTATCATTTCTGCGTACATTCCACCGTCAGCTGACTTCGACGCGCGGGACTTCCGCCGCGTCGTGGCACGGTTGCCGAGGCCCTATCTCTTGCTTGGAGATCTGAACGGCAGGCATCCTCTCTGGGGAGATTACTCCATAAATCCCAGGGCACAAGTCCTTGCCGATCTGATCGAAGAGCTTGAGATGGGTGTCCTAAACGTGGATGAGTTTACGCATCACTGTCCGAGAACCGCTTCATTTTCTTGCCTTGACCTATCTTTGTGCTCTTCGGATGCACAGCCTGATTTTGATTGGGGGGTGGTCGATGACCTCCATGGTAGTGATCACTTTCCCATTCAAATATCATTTTCAGGGTAACTGCCGCCTGAGAGACCACCTCGGTGGTGCTTGGCGTGGGCGCGGTGGCCTGCATTTCAGGAAATGACTGAATTCTCTATCTCAGTCGAGGAGTTTAGGTCGGTAGATGAGGCCGTTGAGTTCTTCTCCGGCAACCTCATCGCCGTGGGCCTGACTACTATTCCTAGAACGTCTGGCCGTTTTGCACGCCGACCACTCCCATGGTGGTCAGTCGAGTGTGAGACGGCCCTCAAACAGAAGCGTTATGCCTACATGCGCCATAAGCGCCGCCCGAACGATTTCACTGTCGCTGAATTTCGTCGGGCTAGGGCTAGGTTCCGGTATATTTCGAAGCACGCCCGCCGCTCTTCTTGGCGGGCATACGTGTCTTCACTTAACGGGAAGACCCCTTTAGCTGAGGTGTGGAAGCGAGTCAAAAGGATTCGGGGCAAGTTCTCGCAGGACCCCCCTCCTGTTCTCCAGGAGAATGGGACCGCAATCTCGGACCCCGCGTCCGTGGCGGAATCCTTAGCGACCGCTTTTTCCGCATTCTCTAGCCATGATGCTGCTCCGCCAGCATTCAATGCACGTCGTGATGTCGCGGAAGGCCACCGGCTGGACTTTACCTCCAGAGGCGGAGAACCCTTCAACGACAAGTTTACTGTGAGTGAGTTGCGTTCCGCTCTCGCTTCGTGCGCGGACACCGCCCATGGTCCGGACGATGTCCCGTACGCCATGCTTCGACACCTGGGTGAGCGAGGCATGGCCTTTCTGTTAGATTTGTTCAACAGGATCTGGCGAATCGCTACTGTGCTCGCCTTTCGCAAGCCGGGAAGAGATCACTCTACTCCGACCGGTTTCCGCCCAATCTCTCTAACCTCTTGCGTGTGCAAGTTGATGGAGAAATTGGTAAATGTTAGATTAGCCTATTTTCTGGACAGCGGAGGCCATCTGTCTTGTGCACAGTGCGGCTTCCGTAAGTTCCACTCCACGTCGGATGCTCTGCTCCGACTGGAAAATGCCGTCTGCGAGGCTTTCCTTCGTAGACAGCACTACGCCATGGTGTTTTTTGATCTGGAGAAGGCCTATGATACCGCATGGCGATACGGTATCATGGAGACTCTCCACACGATGGGGGCGAGGGGACGCCTCCCAATGTTTATATCTGAATTTTTGCGAGATCGTCGATTCCGCGTACGGGTGGGGGGAGCCCTCTCCGGCCCAAAGGAGCAGGAAGAGGGTGTCCCGCAGGGCAGTGTCCTCAGTGTCACACTCTTTGCCCTGAGCATCAACGGCATCACCTCGGTGCTGCCGGAAGATGTTCTTGCTACGCTCTACGTGGACGACCTTTCGATCTCTTTTGGCGCGGCCCAGATGCCAACTCTGGAGCGTCGACTCCAACAGGCATGGAACCGCGTCTCTCGCTATGCCGAAGCGCACAGGTTTCGGTTTTCTTCGGCCAAGACTAAGGTGGTGCACTTCTGCCGCCATCCACGGCTTCACCCCGACCCAGATTTGTTTCTTAATGGGGTGCACCTGGATGTGGTTGTGTCGCACCGTTTCCTTGGTCTTGTATTCGACTGACGCCTCACCTGGGAGGCTCATATTCGCAGCCTTAGGGTCTCTTGTACCCGCGCCATGGACATTCTCCGTTCCGTGACGTTCAGCGCTTGGGGCGCTGATAGGGCTACTGCCTTACTTTTTTATCGATCCTTTGTTCGCTCGAAGCTCGACTACGGATGCGATTTTTATGCATCCGCAGCCGAGCGTTTATTGCTGAAGGTGGATTCGATCCACCACACCGGCCTTCGCCTTGCGACCGGTGAACTTCAGCACTTCCCCCATTGAGAGCCTGTTGGTCGATGCTGGGGAGATGCCACTCGCTCTACGCCGCGTGCAGTGCATCACTCGCCTGTACGTGCGAGCCCGGTGCCTCTCTCAGTCGCCAACAGCTCTCACTGCATCTGCTGCTGATCTCGACGGTGCCTATGCCGCCGAGAGACGCCAGTCATACCCTAAGCCCTTTGGGTTTAGGTCCAGGAAACTCCTTCGAGAGGTAGATATAGCTCTCGGGCCGGTGGCGCCCCTGGTTCTGCCCAGGACGCCACCCTGGAGGGTACCACATTTGCCTATTTGTCGCCACGCCTCTGCTCCCAAAGCTTGTACTGCGCCGGGAGTATTGCGTTCGACCTTTTTGGAGCACACATCGTGTCACGCTGGTACCGTGCCAGTGTATACGGATGGCTCCAAGTCCCAAGAGGGGGTCGGCTTCCACGCCGTATCCCCTCTGTTTGAAGTCAGCGGGGCTCTACCGGGCGCTGCGTCTGTTTTCACGGCCGAGCTGGTGGCAATACACCACTCGGTACGGGAGATTACGCGACGTGCCCGGTTCGGAGACCGGATTGTGATCTATAGCGACTCACAAAGCGCCCTGAGTGCTCTCGGGGCATTGGAATCTCCGCATCCCCTGGTTCGCGAAATCCGTGACGACACGGTTTTGGCGAGCCGGGCAGATGTCGAGATTATCTTCTGCTGGGTTCCTGGACATGTAGGAATTGCGGGGAATGAGCGCGCCGATGAGGGCGCCAAAGAGTCCGCGAGGACTCTGCGACCGGACCAGCGTTTTGCTCTTCCTCACACTGACTACATGGCAGGAATACGGGCAGCTCTTCGGACTGTTTGGCAAAGAAGATGGGAGACAGTCGAGGGGAACTTAAAGTTGCGAGCCATTGCGCCGCGACTGTTCCCATGGACCTATCCCCCAATGCCGCGGCGGCTTCAGGTTGCTTTCTGTCGTCTCCGAATCGGGCACACTCGTGTGACGCATCGCTATCTGATGGAGCGCTCGCCTGCGCCCTATTGCAGCGACTGCGTCGTCCCCCAGACTGTTCGGCACATTCTTGTCGAATGTCCCAGTCTGGGTGATCTTCGCGCACGACACCTGTCCCGGTACCGGGATGGGCGGGGTCGCTACCGCCTGTCCCTTGTGCTCGGGACGAGTGCGTGTACTTTGACTGGTGGACTTATTGACTTTTTGGGGGAGGCCGGCCTTCTCCCTTTTATTTAACCCGATTTAATTGTTGTTTTTGTAATTGTTTTTGTTATTGCTTTGTTATTGTTATTGTTATTTCTTTTTATTGTTTTCTGTTTAATTTTTTAAAGTAGCCTAGAACTAGGCTGTTTTTTACGGCGACTTATGCCTAAGTCGGCAGTCGCCAGATAACCCCTTAAATAAATTAAAAAAAAAAAAAAAAATCCAGCCCAATGGAACAGGATAAGGGTGTCCTCAGTGTTACACCCTTTGCCCTGAGCATCAATGGTATCACCTTGGGGTTACCAGAATATTTTCTCACTACGCTCTACATAGATGCCCTTTCAATCTCTTTTGGTTCAGTCCAGATGTCAATCCTAGGGTGTCAACTCCAACAGGCTATGCTATGTTAACTCTAGCCACTCTCTAGGTAAAGAGAAAAAAAAAGTTGTAGAGTGGTCACTTATTTCCAACAATTTGACCCAACCACCCATCTGGATGCACTTCTGGAGTGGCACCGCCCCACTTGGATGTAACTTACATGCCGTTGATATAGAACTTGCGCATCATAGCTGTTGCATGGAGCACAGGGGGTGTTGTAAAATTCAGAGAGTATGCAACAGCCTCCCTACACCAACCTGGTTGCTTAAGATGGTTGGAGAGAGCAGTGATGTCATTTGCTTATGGATGGCCATTGAACTGCATCTCTCGCAGGGTTGCTCTCACTTCTCTCTTGTACTCAGGATTGATTCGTGCACACAGACTTTTTGGAGGAGGCTGGCTTCCTCCATTTTATTTGACTCTCCTTGGTGTTTGTAGCATGATCTTGTGCAGGTGTGCTTTCCCCTGAAACCCAAGTGTGCTTCCTTCTTGCCTTTGTTCTGTTTCTTGTTTGTCTTGTTTTTATTTTGTATCAACTTTTTTGTTTTTTTATGAATTTTAAAGTAACCTAGTACTAAGCTGAAATTTTAATTATGTAGACTTAGGGTAAACTAGCCAATTAAGACGCACTTGTGAGAAAAAACTGCTCTGTAAAAACTTAATGCACACAATCAAAATCTTTTAAGTAGATGGTTTTAGATCATTTTGAGCATAAAAGATTTTGATTGTGTGGATTAAGGTTTTGCAGAGCAATTTTTTTTCTCACAAGTGCATCTTAATTGGCTAGTTACCCCTATGTCCTTGATGGCAGTCGCCAGATGGGCACTGTTAAAAAAATTCCTTTAATTCTTTTATTTTTTTATTAGAGAATAATGTAGATAGTTTTAAACTAAACTATGTATACTTAGAATATTTAATTATACAGCTATACTTATTTTACACAGCTTGTATATAGTACCATATACAATGCCTATTATTAGTAGTTTTTGGTTTGTTTTCCTAATTTTTGTGTTTGTATGCCTCCATAGGTATAGGCTAAGAGATTAAGTGATTATTGTGTTAGTGATTTCCTTATTGATTACTGCCATGTAAGGCCCTAAAATAAGTTGATATTTTTGCTTTACTATCTCTTATCAAGAACTTAGCTGTTTTTTAATTAATAGGAGATAAAATTAGCATTCTTTCCTTTGCAGAGTTGGAATAACTTTTATTCATCCCTCTCTGGTCTGGGAGTGTGTCTTCAGTCAAAATCCAACTCAAACTCACAACCTACAATGCAAAATTTTAATAGACATACTGAAGATGAACTCAAATCACACCAAGAATCATCAAATATTACTAAAATTTCATTTCTTACTCAAGTGGATCTAGTCATTGATGGAATCAAACAAATGAATTTTTATGTCAACTGTTTAATTAAATCAAAAGATTTAGGTTTCCCACGTAAGTTTACTTAATGAAGAGTATCTTGATAGAAATGAATTAAAATTTATTTTAAGTGTACAACTATATTAAGTAAAAAAGAAAAATTGGATATAAAAAATACAATTGATTAGAATAAATGCATTGTCTGGAAGATAATGTAAGAATGAATGGTGATCAAGAAAACTTTTTTCCTTGGAGGAAATAAATCAAAATGCTTGAAAGAAAGAATTGTCAAAATTAGAAGGGCTTTATACTTATTATGCAGAGATGGTGAACACTATTTGAAGAACACACCAGTCCCTATGATTGGGTGCCTTAAACTAATCAAAATTCTTCTTCACTTATATGCTGCAATATAACCACTTTGTCCATGGAGCACAAGTGTTACCTCACATTACTTTATAAAATATGCCACTTTTCTTTAAACCTTAACACTACACGGTAGATTTGACACAGGATAACAACAAAGCGTAAACATGAAAAGGAAGATGACCATCACTCATAGTTCATAAACACAGTTAATCTAGGGAATCTGACACCCACACAAATTGACACCAAAAGAAGCAAACAAAGCACTGGTTGCACTCAGCTAACCCCGTAAGGGGCGCGGCGATTTGCCATCCTGGCCGCCGTGCTGACGGGATCCAGCGCCCCGTCCGGCCCCAGCTTAGCCTCTCTTCCTTCCTTCAGATAGCCTGTATTCCTATCCTACCTCGTCGCTTTTCATACAACCTCTCCCACAACTTTCTCTGGTCAGCCTCTAATTTCACAGGGTAGAAGCTGACCTTCTTCTCAGCCAATCGTCCCGGATCGGGGCTGAGGGGGGAGGGGACAATGTCCCCTAACCCCTGAGCTCCGGTCTGGGGTAGTTGGCTTTTAACAACTTGCTTCATCCCCACCCATACCTTCCTCACATCCCTTTTCCTCTCGTCTTCCAAATCTATCCGTTTTACGCCGTGTTCAAGGTGGAGCCGCCATGCCGAAGGACTGCCAGGCCACCAGGCGGGAGGGGTGGTCCCAAATGGCGGCGCCTGGCTCTGCCGGGCCTGTAAGCACCTCTTGCAGTGCGGGCTACTGCAAGAGGTGGTGAGCGATTGCGTCCCGTAAAACAAAGAGGGTCACCATGCCCAATGATGAAACAAAAAAACATCTCCCCTTAATTCCCCCTATAACAACAACGGAGCCGCCCTCGTGCAGCTCCACAGAAAAGATGGAGGTCCCCCCCCCCTGTGCTTGCGCAGGGGACCCTCCATACCTCTTTAACCGGAGAGGAGGCTTACTCCTCTCCTACGCCTACGGGTGTAGGGGACTCCCCCTCACCCCCTTCTCTGGAGGTGCTTTCGGGCACCTCCCTATCTCCAGCGGCAGTCCCTCCTTTGCTTTCTAAGGGGACTGCCAAGAAAGCCAGCAGGCAGCCCATTGCCGACCGCCCCTCGTACAAGCGGCTCGGTAGGGCAAACCCCCTTAGGGGGAAGAGGGAAGCCAAGCCCCGTCGGTCGCTTCCCTCAAAAGACCTGCTGGCAAAAATATTAAACCTTGCCGGGGTCAAGGCCTGTGCCTCCCCACTAAAGACTTATGACGCTGCCAAGGGGACCTGCGATGTCCTGGGAGGGGATGGCCAACTGGAGGCCCCTCCTGTGATAGACATGGTCCTTGAGGAAAACCAGCCTCAGACGGTAGGGCCTTCCATGGGGGGGAATCCGGGCTTGGCGCCAAGCACCGAACCCGAATCCGCCCCTATGCAAGGTCCTCATCAAACGGCTGTGGATTCTCAGGCAGGACAAGGAGGGGAGGGATCTCCTCCGGATGAACCCCCTGCGCCCACCGGGACCTTCTCCATTTCAGAGAAGGACCTGGCTGAGGCCGGTCCATCTGGCCTGGGGGCTTCTACCGGCGGGGGTGAGAAGCGGGTTCATTCCCCGCCCTCCTCTCCTAAAAAGAAGAAAAAGACAAGAAAGACGAAAAAGACTCGGGGCTCCTCTCCATCCGCGGGGGCTGCGGGGACGGATGGGTCTGCTGCCACTTTGGTAGGTGACCAAGCCAAGATCGGCAAATCCGGCCCCTCTACCCCCTCGTGTGCGGAGCTCCTGACCAAGACTAAGACGAAGAATGCACAGGGCGGAGCCTCGATGACATCGGGGCCCCTCATTCAGAGGTTACCTGGCGTTTTCGAGCCCGCTGGCTTCAAACGCTTCCTCGTTATTCGCTCCACTGATGGCACCATGTTGTCTAAGGGCAACATGATCCATCAGAGGAGAGGATTAGCTAGTGCAATTGGTAGAGAGCCGAAGGTGACCCGTTTCTCGGACGGCAGCCTTCTGGCGAATCCCGCCGAGGCGGCCAAGATAAGTGCTCTTCGGACACTTCATGGCACCCCGGTGAGTGTGACGCCGCACTCTACCATGAACTTTGTGAAAGGAGTAGTTTATGCGAGGGAACTCGTTGACTACTCCATTGAGGACATCACCTTAGAGCTGGCCGACCATGGGGCGGTCAAGGTCGAACGTGTGATGAGAAAACAGGGAGGGGCCTCGAGACCCACCCCTACACTCTTCGTCACGTTCGACTGTGACAAGCTCCCTGAGTCGGTGCGTGCCGGTTGGTACCGCTACCGCGTGAAGGCATTCGTGCCACTTCCGCGGCGGTGCTATTACTGTCACCGCTTCGGCCATACGAATCGCTCATGTAGACGTGCAAAGTCGGGGTCACCCGAAGTCTGTGTAAATTGCTCCAAGGTCGCACACGATAAGTCCAAATCGTGTGTGGCCAAGTGTGTCAATTGCGGAGAGCCGCACCCTGCTTCTTCGAAGCAATGTGGTGCATATCTCCTTGAGAAAGAAATCCTGGCCGTTCAGGCCCAGGATCGACTCTCATTCCGCGAGGCAAAGGACTTGGTCCTGGCGCGCCCGGCTCTGCCTGGGACGTCATATGCCTCAATAGTTAGGAAGGCACCCTCTGCTCCCGGCCCATCCAGGCCAACGAGCACGGTTGTTTCCGCGCCCATTCGGAGCCCTTCTGCGGGCTCTACCCAACCCGGGCGCTCCCCTGGTAAAGCTGGCGGCAAAAAGGGCTCATACCCTGCCCCGGCTAAAACCAGGGCTCCCCCCTCTTCCCCCAGCGTGACCGTTTCCCGTAAGGCGAAACGGCCACGCGCCTCCACCGAGTCGTTAGACTCACAGGAGGCAACACCCCTGAAGATGGTCGCTAGGCCATCTTCCGGGGTTCCTAAAGCTGCCCCCCGAAAGGAGGACAGCAACAAAGGAGCTTCGGCTCCTTCGCCCACGCCCCGAGGTGGAGCGAGTGGCTCGGAGACGGTGGTTCCTCGAAAAGAGGGCCCCCCGCCTCCCAAGCCGCAACGCCCGCCTAAGGTTTCGAGGCGGAGGGAGGAAAAGACTCGCATGGCGAGCCCAACCTCCCCCAATAAGTCCTCGAAGGCGACAGCGCCTTCAGCGCTTTGTCCGGCCAACAGCGCCCGGGGTTCTGCCCCCGGGAAGCGTACGGCCATTCCCGTGAGGGTCTTCAATTCGAGGAGGGCCCCCGCGTCTCCTCCGAGCTAGGCCTGGAGGGCATATTCCTTCAATGGAATTGCCGTGGACTCCGGGCCAACTGGGAGGAGCTGCGGAGGCTCGTCTCGTCCCGTTCCCCGTTAGCTATTTTTTTGCAGGAGACCATGCTAGGTGCGTGCCCCCTCCCTGCCCTCCCGGGGTATAAGGGTCTCGCGACCCCACCACCGCGGGATTGCCGGGCTGGGGGATGCGCGGTTTACACCCGGCATGATGTCTCCGTTCTTCCTTTCTCTTTAGATACCTCCTTTCAGGCAGTGGCTGTGCAGCTGCACCTGGATAGGAGGTATACTATCATTTCTGCGTACATTCCACCGTCAGCTGACTTCGACGCGGGGGACTTCCGCCGCGTCGTGGCACGGTTGCCGAGGCCCTATCTCTTGCTTGGAGATCTGAACGGCAGGCATCCTCTCTGGGGAGATTACTCCATAAATCCCAGGGGACAAGTCCTTGCCGATCTGATCGAAGAGCTTGAGATGGGTGTCCTAAACGTGGATGAGTTTACGCATCACTGTCCGAGAACCGCTTCATTTTCTTGCCTTGACCTATCCTTGTGCTCTTCGGATGCACAGCCTGATTTTGATTGGGGGGTGGTCGATGACCTCCATGGTAGTGATCACTTTCCCATTCAAATATCATTTTCAGGGCAACTGCCGCCTGAGAGACCACCTCGGTGGTGCTTGGCGCGGGCGCGGTGGCCTGCATTTCAGGAAATGACTGAATTCTCTATCTCAGTCGAGGAGTTTAGGTCGGTAGATGAGGCCGTTGAGTTCTTCTCCGGCAACCTCATCGCCGTGGGCCTGACTACTATTCCTAGGACGTCTGGCCGTTTTGCACGCCGACCACTCCCATGGTGGTCGGCCGAGTGTGAGACGGCCCTCAAACAGAAGCGTTATGCCTACATGCGCTATAAGCGCCGCCCGAACGATTTCACTGTCGCTGAATTTCGTCGGGCTAGGGCTAGGTTCCGGTATATTTCGAAGCACGCCCGCCGCTCTTCTTGGCGGGCATACGTGTCTTCACTTAACGGGAAGACCCCTTTAGCTGAGGTGTGGAAGCGAGTCAAAAGGATTCGGGGCAAGTTCTCGCAGGACCCCCCTCCCGTTCTCCAGGAGAATGGGACCGCAATCTCAGACCCCGCGTCCGTGGCGGAATCCTTAGCGACCGCTTTCTCCGCATTCTCTAGCCGTGATGCTGCTCCGCCAGCATTCAATGCACGTCGTGATGTCGCGGAAGGCCGCCGGCTGGACTTTACCTCCAGAGGCGGAGAACCCTTCAACGACAAGTTTACTGTGAGTGAGTTGCGCTCCGCTCTCGCTTCGTGCGCGGACACCGCCCATGGTCCGGACGATGTCCCGTACGCCATGCTTCGACACCTGGGTGAGCGAGGCATGGCCTTTCTGTTAGATTTGTTCAACAGGATCTGGGTGGAAGGTCTTCTCCCAGACTCCTGGCGAATCGCTACTGTGCTCGCCTTTCGCAAGCCGGGGAGAGATCACTCTACTCCGACCGGTTTCCGCCCAATCTCTCTAACCTCTTGCGTGTGCAAGTTGATGGAGAAATTGGTAAATGTTAGATTAGCCTATTTCCTGGACAGCGGAGGCCATCTGTCTTCTGCACAGTGCGGCTTCCGTAAGTTCCACTCCACGTCGGATGCTCTGCTCCGACTGGAAAATGCCGTCTGCGAGGCTTTCCTTCGTAGACAGCACTACGCCACGGTGTTTTTTGATCTGGAGAAGGCCTATGATACCGCATGGCGATACGGTATCATGGAGACTCTCCACACAATGGGGGCGAGGGGACGCCTCCCAATGTTTATATCTGAATTTTTGCGAGATCGTCGATTCCGCGTACGGGTGGGGGGAGCCCTCTCCGGCCCAAAGGAGCAGGAAGAGGGTGTCCCGCAGGGAAGTGTCCTCAGTGTCACACTCTTTGCCCTGAGCATCAACGGCATCACCTCGGTGCTGCCGGAAGATGTTCTCGCTACGCTCTACGTGGACGACCTTTCGATCTCTTTTGGCGCGGCCCAGATGCCGACTCCAACAGGCATTGAACCGCGTCTCTCGCTATGCCGAAGCGCACAGGTTTCGGTTTTCTTTGGCCAAGACTAAGGTGGTGCACTTCTGCCGCCACCCACGGCTTCACCCCGACCCAGATTTGTTTCTTAATGGGGTGCGCCTGGATGTGGTTGAGTCGCACCGTTTCCTTGGTCTTGTATTCGACCGACGCCTCACCTGGGAGGCTCACATTCGCAGCCTTAGGGTCTCTTGTACCCTCGCCATGGACATTCTCCGTTCCGTGACGTTCAGCGCTTGGGGCGCTGATAGGGCTACCGCCTTACTTTTTTATCGATCCTTTGTTCGCTCGAAGCTCGACTACGGATGCGAGTTTTATGCATCCGCAGCCGAGCGTTTATTGCGGAAGGTGGATTCGATCCACCACACCGGCCTTCGCCTTGCGACCGGTGCCTTCCGCACTTCCCCCATTGAGAGCCTGTTGGTCGATGCTGGGGAGATGCCACTCGCTCTGCGCCGCGTGCAGTGCATCACTCGCCTGTACGCGCGAGCCCGGCGCCTCCCTCAGTCGCCAACAGCTCTCACTGCATCCGCAGCTGATCTCGATGGTGCCTATGCCGCCGAGAGACGCCAGTCATACCCTAAGCCCTTTGGGTTTAGGGCCAGGAAACTCCTTCGAGAGGTAGATATAGCTCTCGGGCCGGTGGCGCCCCTGGTTCTGCCCAGGACGCCACCCTGGAGGGTACCACATTTGGCTATTTGTCGCCACGCCTCTGCTCCCAAAGCTTGTACTGCGCCGGGAGTATTGCGTTCGACCTTTTTGGAGCACACATCGTGTCACGCTGGTACCGTGCCAGTGTATACGGATGGCTCCAAGTCCCAAGAGGGGGTCGGCTTCCACGCCGTATCCCCTCTGTTTGAAGTCAGCGGGGCTCTACCAGGCGCTGCGTCTGTCTTCACGGCCGAGCTGGTGGCAATACACCACTCGGTACGGGAGATTACGCGACGTGCCCGGTTCGGAGACCGGATTGTGATTTATAGCGACTCACAAAGCGCCCTGAGTGCTCTCGGGGCATTGGAATCTCCGCATCCCCTGGTTCGCGAAATCCGTGACGCCACGGTTTTGGCGAGCCGGGCAGATGTCGAGATTATCTTCTGCTGGGTTCCTGGACATGTAGGAATTGCGGGGAATGAGCGCGCCGATGAGGGCGCCAAAGAGTCCGCGAGGACTCTGCGACCGGACCAGCGTTTCGCTCTTCCTCACACTGACTACATGGCAGGAATACGGGCAGCTCTTCGGACTGCTTGGCAAAGAAGATGGGAGACGGTCGAGGGGAACTTAAAGTTGCGTGCCATTGCGCCGCGACTGTTCCCATGGACCTATCCCCCAATGCCGCGGCGGCTTCAGGTTGCTTTCTGTCGTCTTCGAATCGGACACACTCGTGTGACGCATCGTACCTTGGTGGAGCGCTCGCATGTGCCCTATTGCAACGACTGCGTCGTCCCCCAGACTGTTCGGCATATTCTTGTCGAATGTCCCAGTCTGGGTGATCTTCGCGCACGATACCTGTCTCGGTACCGGGATGGGCGGGGTCGCTACCGCCTGTCCCTTGTACTCGGGACGAGTGCGTGCACCATGACTGGTGGACTTATTGACTTTTTGGGGGAGGCCGGCCTTCTCCCTTTTATTTAAGGTTCCTTTTTTTTGTTATTGTTTTGTTTTAGGTTGCACTCTCCTGCACCGGGGTGAGGGGGACCTCCCCCCGCTGCCGGAGATTGCTTCGATTGTTAAGTTTTTCCAATTTATATTGATTGTTAAGTTTTCATATTTTAACTTTAAAGTAGCCTAATTCTAGGCTGTCGTGTTTTTCGGCGACTTATGCCCAAGTGGGTAGTTGCCAGATGGGCTCTATAAAAAAAAAAAAAAAAAATGCACTCAGCTAATATATCACCTATAATCTCAAATGGAGTAAGTGCCTATAAAACAATAACTTTAGGTTTATAATTAGATTACCAACACAACAAATAGCTTAATTATAATTGTCCCTACAGGAGAGGGACCCTGTGTAGCTCATTACACTTGGTACCTGGAGGCGTTGCACACACTTCTGGCCTGAGTGCAAATTTGGGAAGGGCTGTCACTGGATTGACATGGATCACTCTGATGGGGGCTATGAAAGTTGTTGATGCACTTCCTTTTCACTCCCGATCAGTGTTACATAATTACTTACTTTTTTACTCTACATACGACTCTTCCCTCGACCTTAAGTCTACCTGCATGTGCTCGGTATCAGGAGGAACTGTTCTCACCCAGACAGTGGGTTGAATTAAACTCTTTGACAGGGCCTGGGGAAATTGTTGATGCATTTCCTCCTTCCTCTCTCTCATCATTCCTTTTTCTCTCTCTAGGTTTAAGGACCTGACCAGCTACTTTATGCTGTGTCAGAAGAGAGGCTTTGGAATCTATAAACAACACCCTATTATGCCTGCAGGTTGCAAGGGACCAGGCATTGGGGCATGAATAGTGGGAATATTAGTTTTGCTCCAATAACCACTTTCCTGCATGGACTGACCACCTTCCTGTGGCTGTTCTTGGTGAGCAGGCTTTAATGCCTTGTTTCCTGCCAGGTCATATAAATATCTCATGCCACAGCAGATCTTCAGATCCTGGCCATCCTGTTGATTAGTATGTCCCAGTATGATATCTGCCCTGTCACCCTGCCTCTCTGGCTTCCCAGTTCGAAGCTGAGACCTTTATGGAATGACCAATCAATGGGTAACTTCTGGTTGGTTTGAGGTACTTACTGTCTTCGGTTGCAAACACCATTCTTTAACACACCCAAGCTGGATCCCTGAAAATTCTAAAAACCTGAGATAAGATAGATTGTAGTGAATGGATGTGGGCTATAGCCCACCAACCCCTACCTTTTTTCTTTACTGGTCCCAAGTGCAAGAAATTTTGTTGTTTGGTAGGTTTTCAAAAACTTTCACCATAATATCCAACAAGTCCCTCTCTCAATCCTTGCCCGACCTTGGTGTTAGGGCAGATGAGGAGCTAAATGATAGCATCACTGACACTCCCCCCCTAGCTCATGAATGTGGCAAAGGGGTTTACCCTTTGCCATCTTCGGGCAGCTTCACCTCTGATGGAAGCGCTCTCAGGGACCTCTCCAAGAGTTCTAGCAGAGAGGGCGCTTTTCCCTCTCCCTTATCGAATGGGTCCCTCTTTGCTTTCTCAAGGTCCCACTAAGAACACAGAGAGATAGAGGATGCGTCGCCTCGATTCCCGCCACAGTGGGGGGGGCAGGTAATCCACCACAAGCCTCTTAGAGGGATGAGAGGAAGCAATGTCCCATGGGTCTTGACCACCACATCGTTGATCCGAGGTTTGTCAAGTTGATGGGAACCGTATGTCTGTTCCCCTTTTGACCCCACATGGCAGGGTCTTCAAAGTGGTGAACCAAGCCTAACACCAAACCTCAGTCTGCTCCTCTGCAAGCGGCCTGACCAAGATCGGTACATCCGGCCACGAGGTGCTCTTGGGCAGGGATGCATAGACAAAGACTAAATTCGCAAGTGCGCTGAGCTGAGCCTCTATTATTTTGAGCCCCCTCATTCAGAGACTACCCGGCGTCTTTGACCCCGCTGGCTTCAAGCTCTTTCTGGTTATTTGCTCCTCTGATCTATCATTAGCTAGATTTACTTGTAGAGTGCCTAAGGTGACTCCTATGTTGGACGGGAGCCTTCTGGCACGAATGCCGTGGACCCTTGGAGGCAGCCATTATTAGTTACATTCGGACACTCAATATCTCGCCGGTGAGTGCGATACCGCTCTCAATTATGGGTAGAGTGGTTTATGTGAGAGAACTCGTAGATTACTCCTTAGATGGCATCTCCGAAGAACTCGATTATGACAAGCTTCCTGAGTCGGTGTGTGCCGTTTGGTATCTCTACCATGTAAAGGCATTTGTGCCACTGCTGTAGAGGTGCTAGTACTGACACTAATTCAGCCATATGAATCGCTTGTGTATAACTGCAAAGTCGAGTTTACTGAATTCTGTGTAAGTTGGTCCAAGTCATTATCGTGTATGGCCAAGTGTGTCAATTGCTGAGAGCCGCACCTTGCTTCCTTGATAAACAAGGTGGCATGTATCTCCTGAAGAAGGAAATCCTGGCCTTGCAGCCTGCAGATTGTATCTCCTTTCACAAAGATAAGGAGTGGGACCTGGCACACCCAGTACTAGCTGGGATGTCGTATGCCTCAATATTAAAAAAAGAGCAATCTCTGCTTCAGGCTCCTCAAGGCTTGCGAATACAGTCAATTCCACGCCTAGTAGAACCCTTCTCTGGCTTTTACTCTCCTGGGAAGTTACCCTGGTTGACCAAATGGCACGTAGGGTTCATACTCAGCCTTCACACTTCAATATTAAAAATGAGCAACCTCTGCTTCTGGTTCCTCAAATGCTTGCAAATACAGTTGATTCCACGCCTAGTAGAACCCTTTTATGGAGTCTTCTCTCCCGGGAAGTTACCCTGGTTGACCTAATGACACATAGGGTTTACACTCAGCCTCAGCTAAAACCAGCGTCCACCACCCACCCCCTTCCTGTGTGTGACCTTTCCTATAAGGTGAAACGGCCGATGACCTTCACTGAGTCATTAGACTTTCAGGACTGCTTGGCAAAGAAGATGGGAGACGGTCGAAGGGAACTTAAAGTTGCATGCCATTGCGCCGCGACTGTTCCCATGGACCTATCCCCCAATGCCGCGGCGGCTTCAGGTTGCTTTCTGTCGTCTCCGAATCGGGCACACGTGTGACGCATCGCTATTTGATGGAGCGCTCGCCTGCGCCCTATTGCAACGACTGCGTCGTCCCCCAGACTGTTCGGCACATTCTTGTTGAATGTCCCAGTCTGGGTGATCTTCGCGCACGACACCTGTCCCGGTACCGGGATGCGCGGGGGCGCTACCGCCTGTCCCTTGTACTCGGGATGAGTGCGTGCACTTTGACTGGTGGACTTATTGACTTTTGGGGGGGAGGCCGGCCTTCTCCCTATTATTTAAGCAGGGTTTGTTTTGTTTTGTTTTGTTTTTTGCATTTGTTTTTGTTTTTTTTCCTTTCCCCCATTTAGGGTGTTTTTTTTTCTTCGTTTAATTTTATTTTAAAGTAGCCTAGAACTAGGCCAGTTTTAATACGGCGACTAATGCCGATGTAGGCAGTCGCCAGATGAGCTCTAATACAAAAAAAATATATAAAAAAATCAGGAAACAAACTCTTCGAAGATGGTTATTAGGCTGACTTTGGTGACTCAAAAGACTGTCCTCTGAAAGGAAGACAGCACAAAATGAGCTTTGGCTCCTATGCCCACACCCAAGGCTGGACTCAGAGACACGGGACCCTCCAAAGGTTTTGAGGCTGAGAGAGGAAAAGACTCGGATAGCAACCCAACCCCTCCCTATACATCGTTGAAGGTGACAGCGCATTCACCCACTTGCACAGCCAATAGCACTGTGAGTTCTGCCTCCGGGAACATTAAGGACATTCCCATGAGGATCTTTAATTCAAGAGCCCCGCTTCCCCTGCATCTTTTCGTAGCTAGGTATGGAGGGCCTATTTCTTCAATGGAATTGGCACGCAGCCATAATGGATCACTCCCGGTGAGAGCAGCAAAGAATAACAGGGCGTCTCGGCCTATGCCCCCTAATGTCCCGCTTGCATGTGACGAGTTTGCAGGGGAAAAGTGTACCTACCCCTTTCTCTTCCACAGCTGGTGCCCCTGTGACAGCCAAGACCTTCTTCATTTCAGAGAAGGATCTTGCCAAGGCCTGTCCATCTGGCCTGGGGACTCCTATCGGCGGAGGAGAGAAGCGGGTTCATTCCTCGCCCTCCTCTCCTAAGAAGAAAAAGAACTGAAAAAAGACAAAGAAGACTCGGGGCTCCTCTCCCTGCGCGGGGACGGATAGGGCCACTGCCATTTATGTATGCGACCAAACAAAGATTGGCACGTCCGGCCCCAGGGCTCCCCCGGGGGAGGGAGCAGAGCGGAGCCTCGATTACGTCGAGGCCCCTCATTCAGAAGTTACCTGGCGTTTTCGAGCCCGCTGGCTTCAAACGGGGAGGTGCCTCAGGACCCACCCCTACACTCTTTGTCACATTCGACTGTGAGCGTGCCGGTTGGTATCGCTATTTCAAATTTGGGGTTACCCGAAGTCTGTGTAAGTTGCTCCAAGGCCGCACACGATAAGTCCAAATCGTGTGTACCTACGCCCACACCGAGTGCTAGCCTGGGTCACTCGAAGTCGGTAAATCATCCAAGGGAGGGCCTCCCGCCTCACCTGCCTAAGGTTTCGAGGTGGTGGGAGGAAAAGACTCGCATGGCGAGAACTCCGGCCAACAGCGCCCGGAGTTCTGCCTTCGAGAAGCGTACGGCAATTCCCTTGAGGGTCTTCTCTTCGAAGAGTGCCCATGCATATCCTCCGAGCTAGGCCTGGAGGGCATATTCCTTCAATCGAATTGCTGCGATCTCCATACCGACTGGGAGGAGCTGCGGAGGCTCGTTTCCTCCCGTTTTTCCTTAGCTATCTTTTTGCAGGAGACCATGCTGGGCGCGTGTCCCCTGTCCACCTTCCCGGGGTATAAGGGCTTTGCGACCCCACCACCACGGGATGGGGGCCGGGCAGGAGGTGTGCGATTTACACCCGGCATGATGTCTCCGTTCTTCTCCGCCTAATATACCTCCTCTCAGGCAATAAGTAGTAGTGAATCACCTCGATAGGAGGTATACTGTTATTTCTGCGTACATTCCACCATCACCGTCGTGTCGTGGGACGGTTGCCGAGGCCTTTTTTCTTGTTTGTAGATTTAAACATTAGAGACCCACCTCTCGGGAGACTACTCGATCTCCCCTGGGTCAGTTCCATGCCGACCTGATCGACATTGTGGAGATAAGTGTCCTAAATGTGGATGCGTTTATGCATCACTGCCCAAGAACAGCCTCATTTTCCTGTTTTTATTTATCCTTGTGATCTCTGGATGCACAGCCTGATTTTGGCTTTGCCATTCTTATCCTTTCAATAAAAGACGTCATTTTCCCATTACGTGCCAATCACCAGTTTGATTTAGTATCCATTATTTTCTTTATACAATTCGAATATCCCCCCTCCCTCTCTGTCAAAGTTTCAGAAGCATCTAAACAAAATATATAGTGTCATGACTTTATATTTACTATTTTTGTATCTATTAGTGACCCACCTATAATCTGTTTTTTATCCTTTGTTAAATTTCTACTAATTTACCTTTTAGAATGTTTAATTTTTTTATTTAAAATTTATATTGTTATGACTTTATATATATCTTTGAATTTGGCTGCGGGATAGTCTGTTTGGGCTTTGCAGCATCTTTTCTTGTCACTATTCATTCATTCATTCCCTCTCTGGGATCTTTTTTTCATGGGTTGTTCCCAGAGAGGCTCTAGCCTTCTCGTAGCAAGGGGAGTCAGCCTTGGGCCCCTTAGGGGTCCCATGGTGCTGCCAACAAGACTTTTAACATGCCCCTCTTTCTTTCCTCCCCTATTACGTTCTTCCACTGCCCTTTATTTCCCCCTCTTCCTTCACCTATCTAGTGGCCCTTATAGATACCCGAACTCTGCTCGTCTTATGGATTGATTCCGAATTGTTCTTTCATGAAGGTGGAAGAGGCTGGGCATCTCCACCGCCTTTGTCTACCGAATGCCCAAGGAGAAACCCATCGTTGGCCCCCTTTCTCCGTGCGTAGGAGAATTCGGGCAGCCTCTTAGGTTTCTAAAGATGGTGTGGTGGTTCCGTATCCATTTCCAAGAGGACATACCGGACGTAACTGACTCTAGAGTTGCATTAGTGCCGGGCCCTTGTAGGCCTTCACGGTGGGGAGTCCCGAGGGAGAATGCGAAGTTTTTTTCTTTTTCCAATGGCTAGCCATAAACCAAAAACCTTCCCTTCTCGTAAGGGTTCTCGTGCCTATCGTTCCTCAGCTCCCCTTTCAGCCTTTCCTCGCTCCCCTTTCAGCCTTCCCTCGCTCCCCTTTCAGCCTTCCCTCGCTCCCCTTTCAGCCTTCCCTCGCTCCCCTTTCAGCCTTCCCTCGCTCGTTGGACCCCTATTCCAACGAAGTAGACCCAGATTTAGATTATCCCCGCTTTCCTGTCATGAATTCATCATCTGACACCCCACTTGCAAAAGTCGATGTGTTTGACGTCAATGAATCTTTTGAGTCCTGCTGTGGTGAACCCCGCCGGATGTGGTCAAGAGGTAGTGGTTATGTCGTAGTCGAGGTGTCATCCCACTCTCAACACAACCTTGTGCGAAATCTATCTTCGATAGGTGAAATTCCAGTAACTGTCTCGCCCCATCCGCGTCTGAATTTTGTCAAAGGTGTCGTCCGTTCAAACGAATTTAGGGACTACGATCTCACCCGTTTTCAGAGCAAGCTCAGTACCCAACGTGTCACACACGTACACAGGGTAACTAAAACATTAGGCTCCACTAGAGTCCCAACCGCCACATTGATTTTAACATTCAAACGACAAGAACTGCCGCAGTATATTAAAGCTGGGTACCTTCATGTCCCGGTAAGTCCCTATATCGAATTACCCAGACGCTGCTTCAATTGCAATCAATTTAGACATGTTGGCCGTGCCTGTCGGCACCCCCGCTCCTGCGTTAATTGTAGCTCTTACTACCATGGCCCCGAATGCACTAAAACACCTCGCTGTGCCAACTGCTCTATATTTTTATATGAAAAGGACGTGCTCGCTTTGCGCGACTCTCTACGTCTAGATATTAGAGGCCCGCCAGCGTGCTCGAGCACAAACCTCACCACTCGGCCGTCTCTTTTCTGACGTTTTACGTGACGCTGGAGGAAACCGACCATCACGCTCAAGTTCTTACCAGCCTGAAGCACTTCATCCTACATCTACTCGCAGCGTCGGAAACATTCAGGATATGCAGTCGAAGCATCGCTCTCACAACGAGATAACCAATGTAGCCCCCCTCTCTCAGGCAGCTCTAGCTGGGAGAGACGCTCAGGGTGAGACACTTGAAGACATCAGACGCTATTTGAAAGAATCTTCATCGACCAGTGAAGGCCCCGAGACCCAAAGCCCAGTGGTAAGATGAAGGATTCCTCACCTGGGTCATTGACCACCAATAAGCGGGCACCCTTTGGAGCTGACTCGGCCGAACCCCGAGAATCTTCAATGGACTCCTCCCCTATGGCTGAACATTCTATGCTCTTAAGTCCGTCCCACCCTTCACGGGACTTAGGCCCCATCCTGATCCAAACGACGGCAGATATACACCCAGCTCCACACACCTCGCTCAGATCGCCTGTTCGTTCCACTCACCCTTCTACCCATGATCCGATGGAAGCAGTTGATACTCCAACATCACCAATCGCGGCGGTTGGACCAACTCCTCAGACACCGAAAATACCCTCGACCCATGAATCCGGATCTACCGGCCGAAAATTCCTTCTCGATCTTCCTTTTTCGCCAGGTTGTGAGCCCGAATTACAATCAAGGGCCTCGGTCTCCAAAACCCTCGAAAAAAACCCAGTTACTGCTCCCTCTAGGATCTCTTCCCCTGCAAAAGCAGGCTCCTCAAAATCTGCTCTCCTTCTCCCAAGCTCTTTGGGACGAACCTCAAATACAATATCGGCCACAAAAGAGAAAAGTATGTCCACTGTGGTATCTAACCTTCCCACATAATATCTTCCATTTTACATTGAAATTGTCAAGGCGTTCTTCCAAAGTGGGAAGAACTCAAAAATTCTTTTGACGACTCTCCACCCCGCTGTTATTTGTCTTCAGGAGAATAAACTGGGTATACGGCCCTTTCCGCCGGTACCCGGCTTCCTCACTTTCAACTCTATTGCTCCTGCTGGAAGCCCCTCTCATGGAAGGGGTGTCAATCATGGTATCTTCATCCCACCATGTTTCTCCCATCCCCCTGCATACTACCCTCCAAGCTGTTGCTGTGAGGGTTTTTCTTACTAAGCTTTTTACCGTTTGCTCTATTTACCTACCCCCTTGTTTATCATTGTCAAGACCCGACCTTTTAGAACTTATAAGACCAGTTGCCCTCCCCATTCTTATTACTAGGAGATTTTAACGCCCGTCACCCATACTAGTGTGTCATCATTCTAAATGCCAAAGGCAGTGTTTTAGAGTCTCTTTTATTTTCTGACTTTTTTTGTGTTTTAAACACTGGCGATTTTACCTCTTATGTCCAGACCGGCTCTTTTAGCTGTGTTGACCTGTCTGTTTGTTTCCCTGATTGCTTCACGGAATTTCGATGGTCAATTCTTGACGATCTCCATGGGAGTGACCACTTCCCTATTGTCCTGTCAGCCCTTCAAGTTAGCCCTCATACAACCATGCCCCTTAAGTGGGACTTAGGTCATGCAGATTGGGAAGGTTTCCAAGAGGCGTCCTTCACAACTGCATCCTTGGGGACCTTCAATGGAGTGGACGTGACAGTAGAATACTTTACATCGACTATCTACAATGCAGAAACACAGATCATCCCACGGAGGTGACCCGCCACGGGTCGCTCAACCGTGCCTTGGTGGACCTCGGCGTGTGCAACAGCTATCAAAAACTACAAGTTACCCCATGCCCGAGTCCGAAAGAACCCAACTTTGTGCAACAAGGTCGACCGAAACCGAGCTCGTGCGCTTCGCCAAAGAACCCTTCGTCAGACTCGCCGAAATTCATGGCGCCGTTACGTTTCATCAATTTCCTCTCTGATACCTACCGCTAAGATCTGGAAGAGGATTAATAAGATCAGGGGCCATTATGCTGATCATCATATCCCCACACTCAACTTACACGGTTCCTTGGAGAATGACAGCCTGGCGGTCAGCAATGCTTTTGCTGACCAGTTTCGCGCTGTCAGCAGTGTCAGCCGTTACGATAAGGCTTTTCAATCCTACAAATCAAAGGAAGAGTCTCATTCTCTCAACTTCACAACAAAATCTAACCTTCCATATAACGCTCTATTCAGCATCCATGAGCTTCGTAGCGCTTTGTCCCTTTACAGGTCTACTTCCCCTGGCCTTGACGAGATCCATTTCGATATGATTCGGCACCTACATCCACACTCTACTCTCTTCCTGCTTGATTTGTACAACCTTATATGGGTGAAGGGTTTTTACCCCTCATTATGGCGCATTGGGATCATCCTTCCCTTTGTCAAACCGGACAGGGACGGGTTGGACGCAGATCACTACTGCCCTATAGCTCTCACCAGCTGTTTGAGTAAGTTGCTGGAAAAAATGGTGTTGTTGCGCCTAAACTGGTTCCTAGAAACCAAACACCTTCTCTCTCCATTTCAATGTGGCTTCCGCAAAGGTCATAGTACCCTTGACCTACTAGTACGTTTCGAAGGATCGGTCAGGAAAGCTTTCTCATTAAAGCACCGAGTCCTAGCCATATTTTTCGATATTGAGAAAGCCTACGACACAACATGGAGATACGGCATCTTGAAGCAGTTATACGTCTGGGGGATGAGAGGCCTTTTACCTTCATTTATTCAAAGTTTTTTAGCATCTCGATCCTTCAAGGTACGTGTTGGAGACGCATACTCTGACCTGCAACCCCAAGAGGAGGGAGTTCCTCAGGGCAGTGTTTTAAGTGTCTTATGTTTTATAATTGCCATCAATGATATTATTTCGTCTCTCCCAGAGGGTTTATCGGCAACTCTGTTTGTCGATGATTTAGCACTATACTGTTCCTCACCTCACCTTCAATCAGCAGCGCGTCAGCTACAACTGGCGGTCGATGCTGTATCCAAAAGAGCACAACTTAAGGGATTCCGCTTTTCCACAAACAAAACCAAAAGCAATGTATTTCCACCGGGTCAAAGGGGTTCTTGTTCCTCCATTTCTCTCCCTACAACGCGAAGATATAGAGTTTGTTTCCGAGTTTCGGTTTCTTGGCGTAACTCTCGATCCAAAGTTATCCTGGTTACCACACCTACGCCGACTTCGAATGGTCTGTCTGCGAGCTCTAGACATTTTGAAAGTCCTCTCACACACTTCGTGAGGCAGCGACCGACAAACATTGTGGACATTATACACAGCCCTCGTCCAATCCAAATTGGATTATGGCTGTCAAATTTTCTCATCAGCATCCCCTTCAGCCCTTAAAATGCTGAACCCCATTCGAAACCTCGGAGTTCGCCTTTCCAGTGGAGCCTTCCATACTTCTATCAACAG
Source organism: Ceratothoa steindachneri (assembly GCA_963969495.1). NCBI lineage: Eukaryota > Metazoa > Arthropoda > Malacostraca > Isopoda > Cymothoidae > Ceratothoa > Ceratothoa steindachneri. Next base: position 44,463,067 of record OZ018317.1, read on the forward strand.
CCTTTACTGCGAGAGCGGGGTACTCCCTTTGCCCTACCATAGACTTCAAATTTGCATGCGATACCTCTGCCGAGTACAGCAAGCCCCTGTATCAGAGGTCTACAGATGCCTGTATGCTGCCGAATCAACAGCGGCATATAATAAGTTGCCATCTTTACCTCGCCCCTTGAACCTTCATATAGGAGATCATCTCTCTAACCTGGGTGCTCCAAGGGTCCTTACCCTTCCATCCTTACTGACCTCTAGTTGGCGGGCTGCTCCTCTCCCCACAGTATGTACTAACATGTGGAGCCTGGAGAAGTCTTCCATGGACCCTCGCATCATTAAGAGCCTGTTCTTAAAGCATTCGACCTCACACAAACAATGCTGCCAATTATACACGGATGGCTCTAAGTCGGACGGTGGCGTGGGCGCCGCAGCCATCTACCCAGGAGGAGAATTCCTAACTTTATCTTTGCCACCAGCAGCATCCATTTTTACCGCTGAACTTTCAGCAATCCTTTTAGCCTTTAGATTCCTCCAAATTTTACCTTTTAGTGATTTTGTCATTTTTTCCAACTCAAGGAGTGTCTTACAGTCAATTACATCTTTTAATGTGTCCCATCCCTTAGTCACAGAAATTTGCAACTGGCTGATCCAAAATGCATCCCGATATAGAATTATTTTTTGCTGGGTCCCCTGAGAATACGGCTCTGCCTTTTAGGGACTACTTTCCTTCAATAAGAAAATATATTTTTCAACTGTGGCAGAATGAATGGGATGACTGTTCATCATCCAAACTATACAAAATTAAAAATTCTGTTCACTCTTGGCCTTCAAGCTGTCATAGAATGCGGTCATTGGAGGTGGCCCTTTGCCCAGTTTGCATTAGCCACACGAGACTTACTCACGGCCATCTTGTTTCGGGTGATGCTCATATCAGCCCTTGCTGTTATTTTTGCGGTAGGGACCAATTGGTTGCCCACCTTTTATTGGATTGCACCCATTTCGCTATTCTCCGGTTTGCCTGTTTCCCGACCCTTTTAACTATCCCTCAACACACCCATCTTCGATTCATATTGGCGGAGGAATCTTTAAACCCTTCATTTTTTAAATTTTTGTCACAAAGTGGTCTCCTCCACCTTTTATAGATGATTTGCCTCGTTATATCTAGCTGCCATCCACTTGGATTGGGCAGCAACCCACTGGTTCCTTACCTTAAACCAATTCGAAAATCCCTAGACAGAATATATTTTGTCCCTGTATCAGTGAGTTAATGATAATAATATTATTCCTAATGATATAACCTCCCCTCCACTTTTCCTTAGGTGACCAACATTGAGTATTTCATTTCATCAGTGAGTAGTCTTGAATGAAAATACCATTGAATTAAAGGGATACAAGTTTAGGTAATATCTTTTTTTTAATTCCTTTAACCCTCCATTGGGTTTCCCCAAGCCTGAGACAGAATAAAGGGAGAGCAGATAAAACAGGCAAAAAGGCTATTGAACAAAAAAAAAATTAAAAGACATGAAATATTTTAATTTTGAAGAATAAAGTATCCTTTAGTTTCTAGACAAGAATAAAGAGCTATATTGTTATTTCGATGAAATCCATAGCAAGCCTTTTACTAATTCAGTTTAGTATTTTAAACATTGACTTCTTACAAAACCTGAATTTCAGAACTAATATTAACTACATTATACTTTCAATTGAGAACAAAAAGATTTGGGTCTGGTTTTGATTGATTGACCCACATTAACTAAACTCATTCCTCCTTAAATTACTAAAAAGGATGAGTATTTAAGAGTGGATTTGGGACTTTATCATTTCTATAGGGGATCTGAAAGTGTTATAATTCTAAATTAGAGATATCAATTCTTCTCATGCAAATTTCTGTTGATAATCCAGCTTTGAAGTTTTATCTACAGCAAACTTCTTTTTCAGGATCAATGGATGAGGTATCCATGCAGCTAAGTGCACCGAAGAAACATAACTGGGCCTGTTTGTCTCTGCAGGGACCTTCATACTTGCTCCCAGGTCCAGAGGCAGACACATATCTACAGAGTTGTTTGCCACCAAAGGTACACAAATTGAGGCATTTCTTCTCATTTATATAAAACAAGTTCATTCATTTACCTCTCATTGCCCCTACCCTCCCAGTACACCTGGCAGTCTAAAACTAATTTGAGACTACCTTCATTTATTCCTTCCATACATCCATTTTACCCTTTATAGTTACACCACTTTCTTTATAAGCCTCTTCTCACCTATTTTCTAGCCCTCGGCTAATTTTGTAGGTTAGTCACCGACTATCTTTCATACATTCTTCCTACCTTTTTCTCTTACTGCCATTCATCTTTTTATTCTTTATCTATCTTTCTATGCACCCAATAAATGTAAGGTAATGCATAGGAATCCATGTTATGGCTCTCCCTTAATTTCGAAAGCAGTCAGAGGGAGCAGAGATTCCATCTGCTCCCTGGAAGCTTTAAACAACAACATAAACAGTGTGAGGGAATGCCATCGAAGGACCACCGTGAGAGGAAGCCCCTTGGCGATGCCCCTCTATTCTTTCAAGACCATGTGAGCCAGCATGAGAATTTTAGAAAGTCTAGGAAGAATCCGTCACTCGCTTAATCACCCGTCCCCAGCTGTGTTTGTTTTCAGACGCCCATCGCCCCCCCCCCCCCTCCCCTGCGATAACGGCGTGCGCGGCCATATTAACCTCACCCCCATATCGCGAGGCGAGTTTGATCGTCTGGAAGGACGCGTCATCATGATTTGTGTTTGCTGAGACTGGCGCCAAGAATTCCTTGGGGACCGCAAGGCCCTGAGGCGTCTATCAGAACAGCCACCCGGGGATTAAACCTGGAAGTTCACCATCTCTCAGGGAGATTGAAAGCCCGCCATCCACTCCGTCCGGGATGCCGTCTGTTTCCCGTGACCCCCCGTAACTCGTCGTCGAAGATCTCGTCAGCAGATCTACCTTCGTTAAGCTTTGGCCCCTGTCCAGAGGAAAGCTATCAAGCCTCCTTCTTCCCGGAGAGTTGTGTGGCCCTCTCATCTTCACCATCCCTTCAAGATTCCCGTTCTTTCGAGACAGACTCCCTGTCGATCAGCAGAATTGTCTCGAGTTGAAATTGCGTCTCTCTGATGCAGAGAAAATCTCATTCTTCATCACGAAGTAATCCAACCCCTTCTTCAAGTCCGAGTCAAGACTTCCTGAAGTATCTTCTTGAAGACCTGTGCCGTTGTCTTCCACCCCCCATCCAATTCGCCCGCGCTTGAAGGTAAAGCGATCTTGTATGGTTCATACCCAGGTTACCTCGTTAATCTTCACATAATTTATTTAACCACCATAAGTAATTTGTTTCCCCTTTTGTACATATATATATATATATATATATATATATATATATATATATATAATATATATATATATATATATATATATATATATATATATATATATATATATATATATATATATATATATATATATATATATATATATATATATATATATATATATATATATATATATATATATATATATATATATATATATATATATATATATATATATATATATATATATATATATATATATATATATATATATATATATATATATATATATATATATATATATATATATATATATATATATATATATATATATATATATATATATATATATATATATATATATATATATATATATATATATATATATATATATATATATATATATATATATATATATATATATATATATATATATATATATATATATATATATATATATATATATATATATATAATATATATATATATATATAATATATATATATATATATATATATATATATATATATATATATATATATATATATATATATATATATATATATATATATATATATATATATATATATATATATATATATATATATATATATATATATATATATATATATATATATATATATATATATATATATATATATATATATATATATATATATATATATATATATATATATATATATATATATATATATATATATATATATATATATATATATATATATATATATATATATATATATATATATATATATATATATATATATATATATATATATATATATATATATATATATATATATATATATATATATATATATATATATATATATATATATATATATATATATATATATATATTATATATATATATATATATATATATATATATATATATATATATATATATATATATATATATATATATATATATATATATATATATATATATATATATATATATATATATATATATATATATATATATATATATATATATATATATATATATATATATATATATATATATATATATATATATATATATATATATATATATATATATATATATATATATATATATATATATATATATATATATATATATATATATATATATATATATATATATATATATATATATATATATATATATATATATATATATATATATATATATATATATATATATATATATATATATATATATATATATATATATATATATATATATATATATATAATATATATATATATATATATATATATATATTTTTTTGCCCCTTTTTTTTCATATATATTAAAATTATATGTGGGGTATTGTCTTTATATACAGTATCCTTTGAACTGCAACTTGGCAAACCATTAATCTAAACCCGGTCAACTGTAATTCGCACTCTTTATTTATCACCCAGACATAACTCAAGCGGCCTATGGTCAGCTGTCTGCCCGTACTTGTGTAAGACTGAGTGCCGACCTAGTCTGTACAGGTATACCTCGACAAACAGGAAATATCATCGACACTCTACCAAGGACAAACTCATAAACATGATACTCAACTTCACATTGGATACAACTGCAACAAATAACAATTCCCTTACATGCTGACCTACGGACAGCATCCATACACCTACCATATTTTTCATGACATCCTAGTACTTTAACAATAGGTGAGAGGGGTTAAGAGGTTAGACTTGAATCCTAGACATACAATGGTACTCAGGATGGGTTCGTGCACATAGACTTGTGGACTATATGACTTTTTGCCTCCACTTTATTTGAATTTTTTTAGGTCGCATGCTCTTGCGCCGGGGGGAGGCGGGCCTACCTGACCCGAAACGGCACTTCCTTCTTCCCTTTTTGCTTTGTTTTCTTATTACTTTTTAGCCTTTGTCCTTTTTATCGTTATTTGTTATTTACATATTGTTATTTGTTATTTAATATAGCCTAGTAGTAGACTGTGTTGTGTAAGGCCACTTATGCCCAAGTAGGGGGTCACCAGACTGCTCCAAAATAAAATAGAAATACAATGGATCAGGAGAAGAGCAGATGAACCCTAGTTCAACTCCAGAGTTTCACTGATGTTTTGAAGTTAAAAACTAAAAAGTTTCCTTATATTAAATTTTTTTTAAAGGAAGCAAGCTGTAAATAACATCAAACTAGCTCCAAACAAAAGGCAGACTCAAAATTCCTGAAAGAAAAAGAAAAGTAATGATAGATATAAAAATATTAACATCCTTATCAGAATAAATATATACAAATACACTTAATATATCACTATTTTTAATCAAAATATACTTAACTAAAAAAGGAAGAAGTGGAAAGGAAAAAGAGAGATCACTAAGGCAAAGTGGTGTAAACTTGATGCACCACTTCCAAATTACAGCAAAGATAAGCCACATCAGGTATGGTTAGTTGCTGAATGGAATTAGATTCTGATCAATTACACACCCGCGTCATACACTGTAGATACCAACCTCTAAGGTCACAAAGTCTCCAGGACCAGTCCACAGGTCCTTGTGGTCGGAGATGATGTGGGTGTTGTATGCATGTCTGAGGTTCGGGTAGTCAAGGAGGTGTCATTGTTGGTTGCCTCTAGGTCATGTTGGTGATGGTGTGAGGTTTATTCTGTGATTGTACTGTTAATATGGAGTGGCCTGACAGTTGGAACAGGATAACTCTGTCTCTATATAGTGATTTTCTCAGGGAAGACATGAGACAGGGCGCAAGAGCCTCCAAAAGATGAGGAACCTCCACTCCGAAGCTGCCCCGCTCACCAAAGGTTTCGAGGCACAGGAAACAACTTGCAGGCGAGCCCAACCTTGCCCAGTATTTCATCGAAGGCGATAGCTTCTTCTCCGCTCCCGGAGTTCTGCCTCCAGAAAGTCTACGGCCATTATCCTGAAGGTTATCACTTCAAAGAACACCCACCACACCGCATCTTTTTCCACCTAGCCCTCTATGGCACTTTCCTTTAATGGAATTGCTGTGCACTTGGCGCTAACTGGGAGAAACTGGGGAGGTTCGTTTCCTGTTCTCCCTTAGGTATTTGTCTCGAGGAGACCATGTTGGGCATGTGCTCCATACCCACTTTCCCTGACTATATTAATTTCTCAACCCCACTGGGTCCTCAATTGGTGCAGGGCAGGCAGATGCGAAATTTACAACCAACATGTCTCTGTTCTCCTTCCTTTTTTAAATAAAACGGGGCATTGCAAATCTTCTATTTCTTTTTACATTCTACCCTCAACCTACTTTACACAGGGACTTCCGCTGCGTTGTGGCACTATTATCGACCCCTTTCTCCAAGAGGACTAGAATGCTAACGACCTCCTTCTTGAGAGATTACACCATCATTCCCAAGGATCAGGTCCTTACTGACCTGACCGAAGAGTTGGAGATACATGTCTTTAATGTGGATGAGATTACTTATCCCTGTGCTCACCAAATGCACATCATGATTTTGGGTGGGAGGTGGTAGCTGACCATGTTGTGACTATTTTCCCATTCAAGTATTTCTACCCCTTCCCAGTTCTGCTGGAGAACGGGAGGGGCAAATCGCCATGCCCCTTACAGGGTATGGCAATTTGCTTTAATGGCCACCATGCTGACCAGGGATGACAAAAAAAAAACCCTAAATTTTTAAAAGTCCCAATAAAACCCAGGTTTTATTCTGGGTTTTTTTTCCAAAAACAAATGCTACAAGTTTTATGCCCAGCCCAAGGTGGAGCCACCATGCTGAAGGCCTCCCTAGCTACTGGATGGGAGGAGTGGTCTCTAATGGCGGCAGCTGGCTTTGCCGGCCTTGTATTCACCCCTCGCAGAGCGGGCTACTGCGTGGTGTGATTGGCGCTTGCGTCCTGTGATACTAATATAGTCACCATGCCCAATGATGAGAATTTAATAAATACCTTTTTTTAATTCCCATTTACCACCATCAGAGCCGCTCTCGGGCAGCTCCAAGCAGGGTTGGCAAAAAAAAACAGTCTGGGTGATCTTTGCCACATTGCCTATTCTGGTACCGGGACGAGCTGGGTCGCTACCGCTTGTCCCATGTAATCAATACTGGTTCGTGCACACAGACTATATGACTTTTTTGGAGGAGGCTGGCCTCCTCCATTTTATTTTACTTTGTTGTAAGTTGCATCTTCCTCCTCTGGGGCGAGGCGGGCCTAGCCCCGAAGCCTGACTGTGTCTCCTTTTTATTGCTGTTGTTTTTTTAGCTTGTGCCTTGCCTTTCCTTTTTATTTTTGTTATTTTATTGTTTTTTAATATAGCCTAATATTATACTGTCCGCTAATTACGGCGACTTTTCCCGTAGATGACAGTCGCTATATGGGCTCTTTAAATTCAATAATTAAAAAATAAAATTGGACCCCTGCGTTCATAGCGCACTCTTCCGTGACCGTTTTCTCCACATTCTCTAGCGGAGATCCTACTCCGCCAGCATTCAATGCACGTCGTGAGCCGAAGCGCACAGGTTTCGGTTTTCCTTGGCCAAGACTAAGGTGGTGCACTTCTGCCGCCATCCACGGCTCCACCCTGACCCAGACTTGTTTCTTACTGGGGTGCGCCTGGAAGTGGTTGAATCGCACCGTTTCCTTGGTCTTGTATTTGACCGACGCCTCACCTGGGAGGCTCATTCGCAGCCTTAGGGTCTCTTGTACCCGCCCCATGGATATTCTCCGCTCCGTGACGTTCAGCGCTTAAGGTGCTGATAGGGCTACTGCCTTACTTTTTTTATCGATCCTTTGTTCGTTCGAAGCTCGACTACGGATGCGAGTTTTATGCATCCGCAGCCGAGCGTTTATTGGGGAAGGTGGACTCGATCAACCACACCGGTCTCCTTCTGGCGACCGGTGCTATCCGCACGTCTCTCATTGAGAACCTACTTATCGATGCCGTAAAGATGACATTTACTTTGCTCTATTACACAGTGCGTCGCCCTGTCGCCAACGATTCTCACTCCATCCACGGCCGATCTCGACGGTGCCTATGCCGCCGAGAAACGCTACTCATACCCTAAGTCCTATGCGTTTAGGTTTTGGGAAACTACTTAAAGATCTCTGTCTCGGGCCGGTAATGTCTGGTTCGTGTTTGCCGTGAGCCAGGTGGATGTCGAGATTACTTTCTGCTAGTTTCATGGACATGTGGAGAATGAGGGCGCCAAATCGTCCGCGAAGACTGGGCGACCAGACCAGCGTTTGGCTCTTCCTCACACCGACTACATGGCAGAAATCAGGGGGGGCGGGGCTGCTTGGCCAAGAAGATGGGAGACGGCCGAGGGGAACCTAAAGTTGCGTGACATCGCCCCGCGACCGATCTCGACGGTGCCTATCCTGTCTAGAAACGCTACAGACTTATACCCCATACTGCTCGGCCCATTCTTGTTGAATGTTTGTCTGGGTGATCTTCGCGCACGTTATCTATCCCGTTCTCGGGAAGAGCGGGGTCGCTTGTAGGTCGCGTTCCTGCGCCGGGGGGAAGGCGGTCCTACTCCCGACGCCGTAGCTCGCTTCCTCTTCTTGTCACCTGGGTGAGCGAGGCATGGCCTTTCTCTTAGATTTGTTCAACAGGATCTGGGTGGCGGGTCTTCTCCCAGATTCCTGGCGAATCGCTACTGTGCTCGCCCTTCACCAACCGGGGAGAGATCACTCCACTTCGACCGGTTTCCGCCCAATCTCTCTAACCTCTTGCGTGTGCAAGTTGATGGAGAAATTGTTAAATGTTAGATTAGCCTCTTTCCTGGACAGAGGAGGCCATCTGTCTTCTGCACAGTGCGGCTTCCGCAAGTTTCACTCCACGTCGGATGCTCTGTTCCTACTGGAAAATGCCATCTGCGAGGCCTTCCTTCGTAGACAGCACTACGCCACGGTTTTTTTCGATCTGGGGAAGGCCTATGATACCGCATGGCGATACGGTATCATGGAGACTCCACACGATGGGGGCGAGGGGACGCCTCCCAATGTTTATATCTGAATTTTTGCGAGATCGTCGATTCTGCGTACGGGTGGGGGTAGCTCTCTCCGGCCCAAACGAGAAGGAAGAGGGTGTCCCGCAGGAAGGGTGTCCTCAGTGTCACACTCTTTGCCCTGATCATCAACAGCATCACCTCGGTGCTGCCGGAAGATGTCCTCGCTACGCTCTACGTGGACGACCTTTCGATCTCTTTTGGCGCGGCCCAGATGCCAACTCTGGAGCGTCGACTCCAACAGACATTAAACCGCGTCTCTCGCTATGCCGAAGAGCCCAGGTTTCAGTTTTCCTTGGCCAAGACTAAGGTGGTGCACTTCTGCCGCCATCCACGGCTCCACCCCGACCCAGACTTGTTTCTTAATGGGGTACGCCTGGAAGTGGTTGAATCGCACCGTTTCCTTGGTCTTGTATTTGACCGACGCCTCACCTGGGAGGCTCATATTCGCAGCCTTAGGGTCACTTGTACCCGTGCCATGGATATTCTCCGTTCCGTGACGTTCAGCGCTTGGGGTCCTAATAGGGCTACTGCCTTACTTTTTTATCGATCCTTTGTTCGTTCGAAGCTCGACTACGGATGCGAGTTTTATACATCCGCAGCCGAGCGTTTATTGCGGAAGGTGGACTCGATCCACCACACCCGCCTTCGCCTTGCGACCGGTGCCTTCCGCACTTCCCCCATTGAGAGCCTGTTGGTCGATGCTGGGGAGATGCCACTTGCTCTACGCCGCGTGCAGTGCATTACTCGCCTGTGCGCGCGAGCCCGGTGCCTTCCTCAATCGCTAACAGATCTCACTGCATCCACAGCTGATCTCGACGGTGTCTATGCCGCCGAGCGACGCCAGTCATATCCTAAGCCCTTTGGGTTTATGGCCAGGAAATTCCTTCGAGAAGTAGGTATAGCTCTCGGGCCGGTGGCTCCCCTGGTTCTGCCAAGGACGCCACCCTGGAGGGTACCACATTTGGTTATTTGTCGCCACGCCTCTGCTCCCAAAGATCGTACAGCGCCCGGTGTATTGCGTTCAACCTTTCTGGAGCACACCTCGTGTCACGCTGGAACTGTGCCAGTGTATACGGATGGCTCCAAGTTCCAAGAGGGGGTCGGCTTCCACGCCGTATCCCCTCTGTTTGAATTCAGCGGGGCTCTGCCAGGCGTTGCGTCTATCTTTACGGCCGAGCTGGTGGCAATACATCACTCGGTACGGGAGATTACGCGACGTGCCCGGTTCGGAGACCGGATTGTGATCTATAGCGACTCACAAAGCGCCCTGAGTGCTCTCGGGGCATTGGAATCTCCGCATCCCTTGGTTCGCGATATCCGTGACGACACGGTTTTGGCGAGCCGGGCGGATGTAGAGATTATCTTCTTCTGGGTTCCTGGACATGTAGGAATTGCGGGGAATGAGCGGGCCAAAGAGGCCGCGAGGGCTCTGCGACCGGACCAGCGTTTCGCTCTTCCTCACACCGACTACATGGCTGGAATACGGGCAGCTCTTCAGACTGCTTTGCAAAGAAGATGGGAGACGGTCGAAGGGAACTTAAAGTTGCGTGCCATTGCATCGCGACTGTTCCCATGGACCTATCCCCCAATGCCGCGACGGCTTCAGGTCGCTTTCTGTCGTCTCCGAATCGGTCACATTCGTGTGACGCATCGCTATCTGATGGAGCGCGTCCCACATCCCGGTACCGGGATGGGCGGGGTCGCTACCGCCTGTCCCTTGTACTCGGGACGATTGCGTGCACATTGACTGGTGGACTTGTTGACTTTTGGGGGAAGGCCGGATTCTCCCTTTTATTTAACTAGGTTTTGTTTTTGTTTTCGTTATTGTTTTCTTTCTAGGTCACACGCTCCTACGCCTGGTGGAGGGGGACCTCCCCCGACGCCGGAGCTTGCTTCCTAATTGTTATTTCTTTTTATTGTTGTTTTCTGTTCAAATTTTTATTTTAAAGTAGCTTAGAACTAGGTTGTTTGTTTGCCGCGACTTATGCCCATGTGGGCAGTAGCCAGATAGCCCCTTTAAAGAAAAAAAAAAATTCCTTCTTGTTTTTTATATTTGTTATTTACTTTTTTTTTTTTTAATCTAACCTAGTATTAGGCTGTAGCGTGATTACGGCGACTTTGCCCTAGTAGGTATTCTCCTGATGGGCTCTTAAAATTAGAAAAAAATGGCACATAAAAAACCTGACTGGGGTCGCTACCGCTTGCCCCTTGTATTATGGACCATTTCGTTCCCACTGATTTGTCTTCTTGAAGGAGACTAGCCTCCTCCATTTTTATTTGACTCTTTGGTGTGGGCTGCATGTTCCTATTCCCCGTGGTGGGGAGGGGGGGCGCTTCCAATGACCTAATATTAAAACTACAAATTAATTGCAGTAACTTGTGCTCTTGGAGGCAAACGCTAGAGGGGCGCTATTAAAAATAAAAATGTACGCCTAGCCTCTAGAAAGTAAAACTAGTACATCACCAAAACCTGTTCACCATCAATAGAATCTCCACCTCGTCACAAGTATCAAATCACCCTTTTTACCCCTTCGATCACGAATCAAACTACCACCAACACATCTTCCTCCGTGTCCAATCCGTTCACTCAATCAGGAGTGAGAAGACAAACTATAACCCTCCCATTCTGGTAATCCCGTGATGCTAATATAGAAACGTTATTTGTATTTCTCCCTTTGCTACTTTCTCTATTTAGATAGATTTATATTGAGATGACGTAAAGAGTCACATCATTAAATAGTAAATCGTCCCTTATTAGACTCGGAGGCTAGAGAATCTTATCTACCCCCCGGAGGCTGATATTGACCACTTAGTCGGCGGCTCTAGACGCAAACATTACCTTTGCCCAACACAAAATAATTGACCTTAAAGGCCATATCCAAACTCAACAACCCCACAACACGTTGTAGGTCGCATGTTCCTGCGCCGGGGGGTAGACGGGCTCACCCCCTACGCCGGAGCGCGCTTCCTTCTTGTTACCTCTTTGCTTTTTGTTTTTTTAGCCTTTGCCCTTTTTATCGTTGTTATTTGTTTTTTAATATAGGCTAGTAGTAGGCTGTGGTAAGTATGGCGAGTTTTGCCCTAGTAAGCAGTCGCCAGATGGGCTCCTAAAAAAAAAACACAGAAAAGATACAAACTCCAATTTCAGACAAAATGAAGAAACATTTTTATATAGACCAGGCCATTCTTCAACGACAACTACGCACCCCCAGCCTGGGCACCAACCATACCAAACAGAAACCTGCCGCAAAATGTCCTACTCCAAAGGTTGCCCCCGACATGAACCAATCCGAGGCCACTATAGGATCCCCGAACCCAAGCTTCACTGCTTCAGACCCTACGTAAAAAAAAAAGAAGAAAAATTACGACACCCCCACCCCCACGCCATCGCATCCTATCATGCCCCTCTTCCCCTCCATCTCACAACCACTTTAATATATTTCTCGAAGACCACGTGGTACCGTGGCGTCATTCCTGATCGCTGCCGGGTTAAAAAAAAGAACCTTGGTGGAGGGGGCCAAAGTAACATCTTTTTTATATATATTTCCGACTCCACTGAGGGAAAATGATGTTTGTTACTCTTTTTTTTTCTCTCAGTGGCAACCAGACATAACCCCCATCCTACCCCCTCCGACGAAATCCTGCCTTCTCCCTCTTAACCGAGCGTTTCTTTTCTATTCTCCAGAAGAGCTCTAACGAGAAACTAATTTTTATGCCCCTGAGCGAAGTGAAGGATCCACAGTTGTGCCCGTCTGGCCACCACGGGGTGGTGGCTTTTCAGCAACAGGAAGCACTCAACGTTTACCTTTCCAAGGTATGTAGGAAACCCCTTTTGACCCCTAGTAGCCATGTGAGTTAAGTTTAGGTTGTTGTAGTGGAGTTCCCTTTAGCCCATTTGGTATGCTCATTGTTCTCATATGCTGATCATCACCACACATGCAAGGGGAGAAGGAGCTTCACATATATCATCCGGCACATAGCTAATTACAACACCGCTATCATTTTTTTTCCCGTCTGCATAGCACATCTTACTCACTATGTTTAAAAGAACCCTGCCATTACAGTACTATTGTCCCCTATGGGGGAACTCATCCACAAACTCTTGACGCGCGTAGCTGGTCCCCCCCCCCCTTTCTCTGTGGAGAAGGGTCGAAAAGTTCCATAAATCGTTGGTTGGTATCAAAAGCACACCATAAAACCTGGACACCTTTCTTTCCCTTAACGACGTCCGGCCCCTCATGTCTTTGGGCTCATGAGTGATTGTCATTTTGATCTTCATGTCCATTTCGTTTTCTGGTCGGGGGATCTCGAATGCCGCTGTGGATAAAAGGTTGTAGGAAGGTCGATGAAAAATAAAGAACGGAGCATGCGTAGAATTGCGAACACTTTTCGGTGTACACCTGACCTTACCGTAAGGGGCGCGGCGATTTGCCTTCCTGGCCGCCGTGCTGATGGGACTCAGCGCCTCGTCCGGCCCGAGCTGCGCCTCTTCTTTTATCTGACAACCTGTGTTTTTACCATACTTCCTCACATTTCCTACAACCTCTTCCACAACTTTCTCTGGTCGCCCTCTAATTTCACAGGGTAGACGCCGACCAGCTTCCTCTCACCCAACTATCCCGGATCGGGGCTGAGGGGAGAGGGGACAACATTCACTCACCCCTGAGCTCCAGCTTGGGGTGGGGGGTTTTTAACAACCTGCTTCATCCCAACTCACACCTTCCTCCTTTCTCTGTCTATCAATTTTACGCCGTGCCCAAGGTGGAGCCGCCATGTTGATGGGCTGCCAGGTCACTAGGCAGGAGGAGTGGCCTCAAATGGCGGAAGCTGGTTCTGCCGACCCCGTGTTCACCCCGAGGAAGCCATGATTAGTGCCCTTCGGACACTAGATTGCATGCCTGTGAGTGACGCCGCACTCTTACCATGAATTTCGCGAAACAAGTAGTTTATGCGAGGGACCTCGTGGACTACTCCATAGATGACCACTTTAGAGCTAGCCGACCATGGGGTGGTCAACGTCGAACGTGTGATGAGAAAGAGAGGGGCTTCGAGACCCACCCCTAAACTCTTCGTCACGTTTAATTGTGTCAAGCTCCCTGATTCGATGCGTGCCGGTTGGTATGGCTACCGCGTAAGGCATTCATGCCACTGCTGCGGCGGTGCTATTAATGTCACCGCTTCGGCCATACGAATCGTTCATGTAGACGTGCAAAGTCGGGGTCACCCGAAGTCTGTGTAAATTGCTCCAAGGCCGCACACAATAAGTCTAAATCGTGTGTGGCCAAGTGTGTCAATTGCGGAGAGCCGCACCCCGCTTCTTCGAAGCAATGTGGTGCATATCTCATTGAGAAAGAAATCCTGGCCGTTCAGGCCCAGGATCGGCTCTCATTCCGCGAGGCTAAGGACTTGGTCCTGGCGTGCCCGGCTCTGCCTGGGACGTCTTATGCATTAATAGTTAGAAAGGCACCCTCTGCTCCTGGCCCATCCAGGCAAACGAGCACGGTTGTTTCCGCGCCCATTCGGAGCCCTTCTGCGGGTTCTACTCAACCCGGGCGCTCCCCTGGTAAAGCTGGCGGCACAAATGGTTCACACCCAGTCCCGGCTAAAACCAGGGCTCCCCCTCCCCTTTCCCCCAGCGTGACCGTTTCCCGTAAGGCGAAACGGCGACGCGCCTCCACCGAGTCGTTAGACTCACAGGAGGCAACACCCCTGAAGTTGGTCGCCAGGCCATCTTCTGGTGTTCCTAAAGCTGTCCCCCGAAAGGAGGACAGCAAGAAAGTAGCTTCGGCTACTTCGCCCACGCCTAGTGGTGGGCTGAGTAGCTTGGAGACGGTGGTTTCGAGGCGGAGGGATGAAAAGACTCGCATTGCGAGCCCAACCTCCCCCAATAAATCCTCGAAGGCGAAAGCGCCTTCAGCCCTTTGTCCGGCCAACAGCGCCCGGGTTCTGCCTCCGGGAAGCGTACGGCCATTCCCGTGAGGGTCTTCTGTTCGATGAGGGCCCCCGCGTCTCCTCCGAGCTAGGCCTGGAGGGCATATTCCTTCAATGGAATTGCCGTGGACTCCGGGCCAACTGGGAGGAGCTGCGGAGGCTCATCTCGTCCCGTTCCCCGTTAGCTATCTTTTTGCAGGAGACCATGCTAGGCCCGTGCCCCCTGCCCGCCCTCCCGGGGTATAAGGGTCTTGCGACCCCACCACCGCGGGATGGCTGGGCTGGGGGATGCGCGGTTTACACCCGGCATGATGTCTCCGTTCTTCGTCTCTTTAGATACCCTCTTCCAGGCAGTGGCTGTGCAGCTGCACCTGGATAGGAGGTATACTATCATTTCTGCGTACATTCCACCGTCAGCTGACTTCGACGCGGGGGACTCCTGCCGTGTCGTGGCACGGTTGCCGGGGCCCTTTCTCTTGCTTGGAGATCTGAACGGCAGGCATCCTCTCTGAGGAGATTACTCCATAAATCCCAGGGAACAAGTCATTGCCAATCTGATTAAAGAGCTTGAGATGGGTGTCCTAAATGTGGATGAGTTTGCGCATCACTGCCTGAGAACCGCTCATTTTCTTGCCTTAATCTATCTTTGTGCTCTTCGAATGCACAGCCTGATTTTGATTGGGGGATGGTCGATGACCTCCATGGTAGTGATCACTTTCCCATTCAAATATCATTTTCAGAACAACTGCTGCCTGAGAGCCCACCTCGGTGGTGTTTGGCGCGGGCGTGGTGGCCTGCATTTCAGGAAATGACTGAATTCTCTATCTCACTCGAGGAGTTTAGGTCGGTAGATGAGGCCGTTGAGTTCTTCCTTCGTAGACAGTACCATGTCACGATGTTTTTCGATCTGGCGAAGGCCTATGATATCGCATGGCGGCGAGATCGTCGATTCTACGTACGGGTGGGGAAAGCCCTCTCCGGCCATTGGAGCAAGGAAGTGTCCTCAGTGTCACACTCTTTGCCCTGAGCATCAACGGCATCACCTCGGTGCTGCCGGAAGTTGTTCTCACTACGCTCTACGTGGATGACCTTTCGATCTTTTTTGGCGCTGCCCAGATACCAACTCTGGAATGTCTCTCGCTATAGCGAAGCGCACATGCTTCGGTTTTCCTTGGCCAAGAGTAAGGTGGTCCACTTAAGCCATCATCCACGGCTCCACTCTGTCCCAGACTCGTTTCTAAATGGGGTTCGCCTGGACGTGGTGGACTCGCACCGTTTCCTTGCTCTTGTATTTGACCAACGCCTCACCTGGCAGGCTCATATTCGCAGCTTTAGTCCCTTGTACCGGCGCCATGGATATTGTTCGTTTCGTGACGTTCAGCCCCTGGGGGGCTGACAGGCTACTTTTTTATCGAACCTTTGTTCGTTCGAAGCTCGACTACGGACGTGAGTTTTATGCATCCGCAGCCGAGCGTATATTGCGGGAGGTGGACTTGATCCACCACACCGGCCTTCGCCTGGCGGCCGCTGCCTTTCACACTTTTCCCATTGAGAGCCTACTTGTCGACCCTGGATAGATGTCATTCGCTCTGCGCCAGTCATACCCTAAGCCATTTGGGTTTAGGGCTAGGCAACTCCGTCGAGAGTTTGGTATAGCTCTCGGGCCGGTAGCGCCCCTGGTTCTGCCCAGGATGCCACGCTGGAGGGTACCATCTTTGACTATTTGTCGCCACGCCTCTGCTCCTAAAGCTTCTATAGCGCCGGGAGTATTGCGTTCGGCCTTTTTGGATTACACTTCGTGTCACGCTAAAACCGTGCCAGTGTATACAGATGGCTCCAAGCCCCAAGAGGGGGTCGACTTCGATGCCGTATCCCCTCAATTTGAAGTCAACGTTGCTCTGCGTCTGTCTTCTCGTCCCATCTGTTTGCAATACACCGTTTGGTACGTGAGATACTGGACTTTATGATGAGGAAGGAAATATGATAGATTGTAAATTAGTACCTGGAAAAATGCTAGAATTCTGCAACACAGTATACAGGAAAGACCCAACTGAGATCAATGAAGAATGGAATGATAAAATTAATGAGGGAGTACACCACTGACATAAGGAGACGAATAAGAGATCATAGAATAGTATATGGAAAGAACAATGAAACAACACTTATACCAGAAATTCTAAGAGATCACTATGATGCATCAAAAGGAAATTTGTAACCAGACGGAAGAGGAAAACTATCAATTAATTACAAGGTAGATGACCGAACATAATATTTCCCAAGAACAATAATGGAACATATGGATAGCTTACAGGGTACAGTAATATGGCAGCAAGGAGAAGCAATGGTGTGGGATGGATGGAAAGAAGAGGAAGTGGAAAGTGCTCTATGTAAAATAAAAAGTGGAACAACCAGGCCCATATAAGATAAAGGGGGAAATAATAAAATGGTTTAATGAAAATTGGATATGCCTACAATCATTAACAAAATGTCTAAATAAGGTGATAACAAATCGTGTGCCGACTGACTGGAAGGTATCAAAAACAGTTATGATTGCGAAGACGAACAATCCCAAAGCAAAAGAACTTAGACCAATAGCTTTAACTAACACCAACTACAAACTGACAATGAATCTGATAAAAGGAAAAATTTGGGAACACATCAAATCATTAGAAGTAAATGTTCTACAGGCGGGGTTTACGGAATCAGATTGGAGGATAATTTATTTATCTTGAAATATTGTTTCGAAGATAGTAAACAGAGAAAACAGGAACTTATTGTGACAGCCATAAATTTTGAAAAAGCCTTTGACTCAGTAGACAGGAAAGCATTGATAAAAATATTGAAAAATTGCGAATGCAACCCCATGATTATATGTAGACATCATAGTAACAATGTATACAAATGACAAGACTGAACTGTATGTGGGACAGAGAAAAGAAGTAGTAGTAAGCAGTGGAATAGTCGAGGTTGCACAGGATCCCCACTATTCTTGGTGCTGCTTATAAACATTATTAAAAAGATAAATGAGAGCCATGTGGGTTTTAGAAGCAGTAAATTCTACACTCCAGTGCTGTTTTTTTTTGCAGTTGATGGACTTATATCAAATAGTAGGAAAGAGATGGCACAGATAAGCCTAGTGATAGAGATATCTGCAGTGTGGCCTGAACATCAACAAACAGAAGAACCGATGCATGATTAGAAATAGGAAAGAGCCCAAACCAGAAAAGTTCGATGATATAGAAGTGGTGCAAGAAATTAGAAAATTTATGAAAAAATATAAAGAAAATAAAATTGAAAAGGCAAGAAAAATGTCAAACATTACTTTTTCTGTGATGGAGAGATCGTGCAACAAGATTCTAATAGGAAAAATGTATTGGAAGAGTGTAGCGGTACCAAGCATACTCACAGGAGGGGATTGGGTAGAATGGAATAAAACCGAACTGGAAAAACTACAAAAAAGAGAAAATAAGGTGTGGAGACATTTACAGGGTGCTCCAAATTACGCTCCTGTGGAGGCATTAAGAGGAGAAATAGGAAGCGCCACTATAGGAGGGAAGCTGGCTCCTCCACTTTACTCTTTTTTTTTGTAGGTCGCATGTTTCTGCGCCCGGCCTACCCTCGACGCAGGAACGTGCCTCCTCCTTGTTGCCTTTTTTACTATTTTTATTTGTTGTTTTTTATCCTGTGTCCTTTTTTATCTCTGTTATTTACATAGTTATGTTGGGGGTTTTTATATAGCCTAGTATTAGGCTTTAGTGTGAGTACGGCGACTTTTGTCCTAATAGGCAGTCGCCAGATGCTCTCAAAATAAAAAAACTGCACCCCAGAACCGCTACTAGGTAGAGGTCTATTCTGGGTTGATTTATGTGTAGTGAGGCGGCGTTATGAGATGGTTTGAACACACAAAGATTGGATGGTGTGGGCCTGGTTTTTAGATGAGTCCCGTTTTGCTTTTTTTTTTGTAATAACGTAACTAATCGGCCGATTCTAACGAAATTCGAAACCCTTATGTTGTTTAACATTCTCTTTCGAATGATATAACTTCCAATGTCCTCCCAAGTTTAATCTGCAGCAGACCTTGTTTGTTTGCTGAATGAATCATACTCATGTCCAGGCTGACACCAACCAATGTTGCTGTTTTCGTATGGTATCTGTAATGTTCTATGTGGTAGGTGATGAAATAAAATCTTAAGATTAATTGAATTTGCCGTATTTGGAATAGGCGGTAATTATTGGTTTGAAAATTCGTTCTTGTGGTAAAAAGCGAATTTGGCCGCCACTCCTGAAATATATATGTCCACTTCCCTTGAAAAACCACAATCATTTCGATTTTTGTTTGTTTAGAGTCGATCTCCTTATCCTCTTCTTTCAGAACGACACAAGACTCATCCGCTTTCATGTATTGGTGAGTTCGGGGATTCTGGGCGCAATGGTCATCTTTTTCTTCTTGTATTCGTTGTGCAGCAAACTCTTTCGAGTTAACAAGCAGCACTTCCCTAGCCCGGAAAAGGTAAGTATATTCTTCAGATTTCACCCCGCTACCCTCCCTCTCTTTTTTTTTTTTAGTTGCGAGACTCTACATCTCACTATGTCGGTCCCTGTTTTGCTTTATTTTTTTGTAATAACATCATAACTATTCGGCCGATTATAACGAAATTTGAAAACCTTATGTTGTTTTACATTCTCTTTCGAATGCTAGAAACGCCAATGACCTCCCACGGTTAGTCCGGAAAATATTGAAGGTCATAAATCAGAATAAGTGAGAGCAAGCGAATTTTTGGTTAGCAGTTGTTTGTTTTTTTCTTTCTCTCCGTCTGAATCAGTCGTTTCTATACACCTCTGCTCTGACGTGACTAATTAATGATGATATTCCACTTTGATTAAACTAGCTGGTCTTTGTATCCTGCGATAAGATTTTAGCCCGAAATATTCTAACGTGAGTGGCTAGGTTTAATTGGTACTAATCTACACTACATCTATTGTTTCTTGGGAATAGTTCCTTAGACTGAAAGACTATTCTACACTATCTCAGATTCCCCTCAACCTGTGAAGAGCAGCATAAGACCAGAAGTGGTCCAATATCAGACTTCTGAAAAATGAGCCTAGGGACCAACCTTAAGAGGAATGTGAAGTGATACGAGATGGCCACCTTTGACTTTCACTTCAATAATCAAGTAGCACATTTTTTAGGCGTAAGAAAAATAATTTGTTGGTTTTATTAATGACTATTTTTTTACTATATTACATGGCGTTTTATTTTAACCCATTATCTACCTTTTTTTTTTTCTTTTTTAACTTTGACCCGTTTGTGAGGAACCCATATCGTCCTCAGGCGCGCCTCGAAAGTTGACTATGCGGATCGGGGTCGCTTGCTTAGGGAGCCGCGCATCATTTTTGTTCTTAAGAAGTTTGCACCCTTGCTAAAGGTATAGTGATGTCCTGAGTGTAACCGAGAAAGGGACATTCTCGTGGGTATTACACTGATACGAACATAGATTGGCGAGTAGGGGTGAGAGTACCTTGGTAAAGAGCGATGCAGGATGCCATGACTTGGCATGTGTGGGCTAAATAATTAAAAAGGATTTGCAACGGTGAAACAGCGTGTTTATGGCAAATGGACAGGATACCAAAGGTGAATGAAATTCGGAATGAGTATCGCCTGATGGCATAGGAATGGACGAATAGGAACTCGATGAGAAATGAGAATAAGTAGAGATGTTAGAGCTGAAGAATGGAAATAGAGGTGTTAAAGTTTCATGACAGGAGCTTTTACGCTTTATGCTATACACCTTTTAGCGCAAGGGTGTGAATTAGACAACGTGAGTTGAGCATAGAAGAGTGACAATGATCGGCATGATACGGAATATGATAAGTGCGCTTTGTGAAAGACGGGCTATGAGTGTGTGTTGACAACCAGAGGATTTTGTTTAGGTAGAGTTATCAATGTGGGTATGGAAGATGAAGCGAGAGCAGCAAAAAGTGGTGGTTTAGAGGGGATATGACTAGATCGATACAAAATTTACGTTTTGGGAGCTCGTTGGCCATCTAGCGTCGAGGTATCGGGTGCAATAATGTGAGAGGACCTCGAAGGACCACCTTGACTAAGCCCCTTCGAGCAGAGGCCACGTGGCTTTTAAGCAGGATTCCAAAAAGCAGCCGTCGAGCTTGCCAGCGTTTACCATATATTTTTAAGTGCCTTTTATTAATCTTTCGGGATCTCGTCCACTACGAGGAGCAGATGGCACAACTTCCTTCCTGATTTGTCTGCGCTGATAAAAAAAAGAAGCAAAATGCATTAACAGGGGCACCATGAGAACTTAATCAAATAAAGGAAGGTGAAATGAAGTAATTACAAAATAATTATGAATTTTAACCTCAATTTGCACCCATTTTTATTTATCAGAGGGAACCTACTGATGAACTTTGGAATCTGAACCATTCGGTATTTACAGCGTATTATCTCAATGAGCGGCCAACTCGTCGCCGCTGAAAGTCTTGTGGCCGTGCTCGTAAGCAATGAGCCTCAATGTCAAATCCTACTCTGTATCCATTAGGCTAGATAGAGCGCCAAAGAGTGGTTCGTAATGATATTTTAAATGGCCCAAAACCTTTTTTTTTAACACGAAATTTCATTCACAGTGGCAACTACACATTTAGCATGGATGCCCTTAGAGACCGAGGCCTAGGCACTATTATGGGACATCAATTTCCTGATATTTTGACAATTATGATTATTCCTTCTACACAGGAAAAAATGTCCCTACGATAATATACATATATTACACCTTACAGTCCAGGAAACGACTGGGCCTTCGTAAAATCCGGCAACAGTGTGCCGCAACCCTTTGAGCCTGACTAAGACCCAGGAATCGCGAGGGGTCAAGTGCTTCCAGACACAGATGAGGAAATGGCACAGGAAGCGACGGCGAAGCGGTGTGGTCTTTCTCTCGAAAAAATGGCTAGCGAGTCGCCAACGAGAACAAGAGTTTTTCTTTGTGGTCTACTGCTGAAGGCCAAGGGTTCCTGCAAAAGAGGAAGGAGTGGGTTCAATAGACTAGGAGGAATCAGAAAGACCTGTCCCGCGTGGATCTATGGACCGTTGAGAATGAAGAAAGAAAATATAGGCTGTTCAGGATGAAGAGCGTCGATAAAGGCTGGGTTCAGGCGGTCCCAATAGACGGTGTCCTACTTGGTTCCACGCTACAGGACCAAAAGAACTTTGGCCATCTGGAAAGGACGAAGACTAGTACGTCATACATCGGCTGTAACGGAGAGCGGTCTGAATCGCAGAAGACCAAGAGATGCGAGCAAGATATCAATTCTTTTGGCACAGGGGGCAGCATGATTTGCAGAGTCACTTGGACGGTTGGGCGAAGCTTGCCCATCGTCCGTACCAAAACGTGTATGCAAGAGGGATCGAGGTAATGAACGATCATAATAAAAGATTTGACCGAGAAGAAGGTAGGTACCATAAACTAACTCTGCGACACAGCAGAACAGATCTTTCAGAGGAACTAATTTGAAGCAAAATCAGTGGCAACGTACAGCCACGTAATAGACAACAAAATAGCATCATCAAAACAACACTGCAACATCCTAATGAAACGCTACTCCAACACCAGATTCTCACCCACACATAAACAAAACAGACAAATAAAACTGCATGAATGAGTTTTGAGACTATTTGGATATTTTAGGGGGGGGGGCTCTCTCACCCCCTAAAACACCAAAGCTACAGGCCTTGACAACATATCAAACATTCACTTTTAACACTTAGGGAACACAGCATTCTCTGCCATTACAGACATCTTCAACTACTACTGGATCAATAACAGAATCCCCTAACTGGAAAAAAGCACACATCATCCCAATACTCAAGCCCCCCAATGCAATCTAACTCATATCGACCCATTTCACTACTATGGACCCTAGCTAAAACCCTTGGAAAATTAATACACAAGAAAATAAGTAGGACTAAATATACCCCTCACAAAACATGACTTTAGAAAAAACACAACCCTCTTAACCAACCTCACACACACACACATCTAGATAGATTCAATGAACACCTCCCTCTTCATGCACAATCTTCACAGCCATCGGCATCGACAAAGCCTCCGACACAGTACCCAAATACATCCTAACATCTTCACCAAAAATGAAAAAAGATGGCTGACAAACCTGATATTTAGAAGACAAGTGCAACTGATACATAAAAATACAAATCCCGCATACAACCCCTCCACAATGACATCCCCCAGGGAGCCATTCTCTCACCCGTACTATTCAACTTTTCACCCACGACATCGCAACACCAGAATCCCCGATAAGTTGCATAAACACATGCAGATGACATCACAATAACAGTACAAAACCCTAAAATCAACACCGCCCCCAGAACACTTCAGCTATACATAAATTCACTTGAACACTAGCTGACCTTAAATCGGATGAAAGCATCTGCCCCCAAAACAAGAATAACGTTATTTACACTCGACAAACGTGAATCCCACAAACATCCACAAATCAGACTAAATGGACAAGCCCTACCCCTAAACAAAACTTTCTCCCTCCTAGGAATCATTAAACACCACCTTTGGACAACAGAAAGAACCACTTACTACACTATATAAACAATTCATCTGACAACCCATCCCACACCTAGCGGGAGAAACAAATCCTACCAATTAGATTTATTTTTATTTTTATTATTTAAGGGGCTATCTGGCGACTGAGTCCTACCAATTAGAGTGCAGCTAGACATGATAGGAACCCAACACTTCAGTCAAGCACTCACTCCCCACCCTTCGAAAAAAACCTCACACTACTACCAAGCTCAGCTAAACAACCCCCCCCCCCCTCCCCTTCAACACAACTTAATAAAACACATTCACACAATCAACACCAGCAGACGCCTAAACAATCTACTCCTAAATGACCCCCCCCCCCCACTCCCACACACACATAGACCACACAAGGAGACCAGTATACAAGGGTGTTTTTTTTTTTAATTCAAGCCACCGTGTTGGGCGAGAGAAAAGAGTTGAAGAGTGATCATGTCCAAATGGATATGACACACCCAGCCTACATGGATACAATCCTGGAGTGCACTTTTTAAAGGTTTGTAAAAAAAAAAAACCCTCGGATGGGGCTCGGTTGCCCAACCTTTTTTTTCCAAACCTTAAAAGAGCTGTTTTAACTTTTATTTCCGAGTCCTCAGTTTGATAGAAATGGTTTAAATGGAAGTTATCATCGCTTGCCAAAGTGTTTTGAAAAATAAAATTTATACTTGTTTTAATTTTATTCCATTTTTTACAAACCTTTTGAAGACCCATCATACACTACTTTCTATTTTTTTTACCATCTGCTTTAAATATGTCTTGCTTTAATGGGTTATATTAAAAACAAAATCCCTAACCTTAAATTCCACGGTTCGTGGTGTCAGGTGGTGGGAGGAGTTGAATAACAAATTTCATTGTTCCTTTTCCTTCTTAGCCGTCTCGTCTTCATCAATGACATATTGAAGTAGATCGGTGAGATTTTCAAATTCTGTTCGTCCTTGCGGAGGGTCATTCTTGGGAATCCTGGGCAAAATACGACCTGCTTTCCTTCTGAATTCTGTCATCTGGTGGTCATGGGATAGGGAAAGCAGTCATAATGACAGATTATATAATTCAACAACAGTCAAATGAAGCATTAACAAAACTTAAAATAATCCCCTGTGGTGGATAGATAAGAATACCACCATGCTGTCAGCTAGAAAGAGGCAATTAAATATGGCAGCATCTAGGCATAAAATGACTCAAAATGTTAGATTAAAAACCAACTATTATACAGGGCAAGCCTTTTAACTCTGGTATCAAAAACCTTATAACTTTTTTGTTGTTTAGCAAAGCGAAATAAAATTTTAAAACAAGATTAGTTTGTTTGTTTTTTATATATATTTTTTTTTAATTTAGGAGTCAATCTAGCAACAGCCTACTAGGGCAGAAGTCGAGGTAATCACACAAGAGCGTACTACTAAAGAGAAACGAATAACAATATGTAAATAACCGATAAAAAGTAAAGGCTAAACAAAACATTTTTTTTTTTAAAGGGGCTATCTGGCGACTGCCCACTTGGGCATAAGTCAACGCAAACAAACAGCCAAGTTTTAGACTACTTTAAAATAAAGATTTGAACAGAAACAACAATAAAAAAAGAGATAACAATCAGGAAGCATGCTCCGGCGTCGGAGGGAGGTCCCCCTCCGCCCGGCGTAGGAGCATGTGACCTAGAAAGAAAAAATAACAAAAAATAACAAAAAACAACAAAACCTAGTTAAATAAAAGGGAGAAGGCCGGACTCCCCCAAAAAGTCAACAAGTCCACCAGTCAATGTGCGCGCACTCGTCCCGAGTACAAGGGACAGGCGGTAGCGACCCCGCCCATCCCGGTATCGGGACAGGTAACGTGCGCGAAGATCACCCAGACTGGGACATTCGACAAGAATGTGCCGAACAGTCTGGGGGACGACGCAGTCGCTGCAATAGGGCGCAGGCGAGTGCACCATCAAATAGCGATGCGTGACACGAGTGTGTCGGATTCGGAGACGACGGAAAGCGACCTGAAGACGTCACGGCATTGGGGAATAGGTCCATGGGAACAGTTGCGGCGCAATGGCACGCAACTTCGACCGTCTCCCATCTTCTTTGCCAAGCAGTCCGAAGAGCTGCCCGTATTCCTGCCATGTAGTCGCTGTGAGGATGAGCAAAACGCTGGTCCGGTCGCAGAGTCTCGCGGACCCTTTGGCGCCCTCATTTCCCGCAATTCCTACATGTCCAGGAACCCAGCAGAAGATAATCCCGACATCAGGCCCGAGAGCTATATCTAGCTCTCGAAGGAGTTTCCTGGCCCTAAACCCAAAGGGTTTAGAGTATGACTGGCGTCTCTCGGCGGCATAGGCACCGTCGAGATCATCTGCGGATGCAGTGAGAGCTGTTGGCGACTGAGGGAGGCTCCGGGCTCGCGCGTACGGGCGAGTAATGCACTGCACGCGGCGTAGAGCGAGTGGCATCTCCCCAGCATCGACCAACAGGCTCTTAATCGGGAAACTGCGGAAGCCACCGGTCGCAAGGCGAAGGCCGGTGTGGTGGATCGAATCCACCTTCAGCAATAAACGCTCGGCTGCGGATGCATAAAACTCGCATCCGTAGTCGAGCTTCGAACGAACAAAGGATCGATAAAAAATTAAGGCAGTAGCCCTATCAGCACCCCAAGAGCTGAACATCACGGAACGGAGAATATCTATGGCGGGGGTACAAGTGACCCTAAGGCTGCGAATATGAGCCTCCCAGGTGAGGCGTCGGTCAAATACAAGATCAAGGAAACGGTGCGATTCAACCACTTCCAGGCGTACCCCATTAAGAAACAAGTCTGGGTCAGGGTGGAGCCGTAAATGGCGGCAGAAGTGCACCACCTTAGTCTTGGCCAAAGAAAACCGAAACCTGTGGGCTTCGGCATAGAGAGAGACGCGGTTCAATGCCTGTTGGAGTCGACGCTCCAGAGTTGGCATCTGCGCCGCACCAAAAGAGATCGAAAGGTCGTCCACGTAGAGCGTAGCGAGAACATCTTCCGGCAGCACCGAGGTAATGCCGTTGATGCTCAGGGCAAAGAGTGTGACACTGAGGACAGTTCCCTGCGGGACACCCTCTTCCTGCTCCTTTGGGCCGGATATCGCAAAAATTCAGATACAAACATTGGGAGGCGTCCCCTCGCCCCCATCGTGTGGAGAGTCTCCATGATACCGTATCGCCATGCGGTATCATAGGCCTTCCCCAGATCGAAAAAAACCGTGGCGTAGTGCTGTCTACGAAGGAAGGCCTCGCAGACGGCATTTTCCAGTCGGAGCAGAGCATCCGACGTGGAGTGGACCTTGCAGAAGCCGCACTGTGCAGAAGAAAGATGGCCTCCGCTGTCCAAGGAAAAGGCTGATCTAAAAAATTTACCAATTTCTCCATCAACTTGCACACGCAAGAGGTTAGAGAGATTGGGCGGAAACCGGTCGGAGTAGAGTGATCTCTCCCTGCTTGCGAAAGGCGAGCACAGTAGCGATTCGCCATGAGTCTGGGAGAAGACCCTCCACCAAGATCCTGTTGAACAAATCTAACAGAAAGGCCATGCCTCGCTCACCCAGGTGTCGAAGCATAGCGTACGGACCATGGGCGGTGACTGTGCACGAAGCAAAAGCGGAGCGCAACTCACTCACAGTAAACCTGTCGTTGAAGGGTTCTCCGCCTCTGGAGGTAAAGTCCAGCCAGCGGCTTTCCGCGACATGACGACGTGCATTGAATGCTGGCGGAACAGCATCCCGGCTAGAGAATGCGGAAAAAGCGGTCGCGAAGGATTCCGTCACGGACGCGGGGTCCGAGATTGCGGTCCCATTCACCTGGAGAACGGGAGGGGGATCCTGCGAGAACTTGCCCCGAATCCTTTTGACTCGCTTCCATACCTCTGCTAAAGGGGTCTTCCCGTTAAGTAAAGACACGTATGTCCGCCAAGAAGAGCGGCGGGCGTGCTTCGAAATATACCGGAACCTAGCCCTAGCCCGACGAAATTCAGCGACAGTGAAATCATTCGGGCGGCGCTTATAGCGCATGATGGGCATAACGCTTCTGTTTGAGAGCCGTCTCACACTCGCCAACCACCATGGGAGTGGTCGGCGTGCAAAACGGCCAGACGTTCTAGGAATAGTAGTCAGGCCCGCGGCGATGAGGGTGCCGGAGAAGAACTCAACGGCCTCATCTACCGACCTAAACTCCTCGACTGAGATAGAGAATTCAGTCATTTCCTGAAATGCAGGCCACCGCGCCCGCGCCAAACACCACCGAGGTGGGCTCTCAGGCAGCAGTTGTTCTGAAAATGATATTTGAATGGGAAAGTGATCACTACCATGGAGGTCATCGACCATCCCCCAATCAAAATCAGGCTGTGCATTCGAAGAGCACAAAGATAGATTAAGGCAAGAAAATGAGCGGTTCTCAGGCAGTGATGCGTAAACTCATCCACGTTTAGGACACCCATCTCAAGCTCTCCGATCAGATCGGCAGGGACTTGTTCCCTGGGATTTATGGAGTAATCTCCCCAGAGAGGATGCCTGCCGTTCAGATCTCCAAGCAAGAGAAAGGGCCCCAGCAACCGAGCCACGACGCGGCAAAAGTACCCCGCGTCGAA
Organism: Ceratothoa steindachneri; assembly: GCA_963969495.1. Taxonomy (NCBI): domain Eukaryota; kingdom Metazoa; phylum Arthropoda; class Malacostraca; order Isopoda; family Cymothoidae; genus Ceratothoa; species Ceratothoa steindachneri. Next base: position 44,491,534 of record OZ018317.1, read on the forward strand.
GTCAGCTGACGGTGGTATGTACGCAGAAATGATAGTATACCTCCTAGCCAGGTGCAGCTTCACAGCCACTGCCTAGAAGGAGGTATCTAAAGAGAAAGGAAGAACGGAGACATCATGCCGGGTGTAAACCGCGCATCCCCCACCCCGGCCATCCTGCGATGGTGGGGTCGCAAGACCCTTATACCACGGGAGGGGGTGCAGGGGGCACGTGCCTAGCATGGTCTCCTGCAGAGAAAAATAGCTAACTGGGAACGGGACGAGACAAGCATCCGCAGCTCCTCCCAGTTGGCCCGGAGTCCACGGCAATTCCATTGAAGGAATATGCCCTCCAGGCCTAGCTCGAAGAAGACGCAGGGGGCCTCCTCGAAGAGAAGACCCTTACGGGAATGGCCGTACGCTTCCCGGAGGCAGAACCCCAGGCGCTGTCGCCTTCGACGACTTATTGGGGGAGGTTGGGCCCTCCGCCTCGAAACCTTAGGCGGGCGTTGCGGCCTCGGAGGCGGGGGAGCCTCTTTTCGAGGAACCACCGTCTCCGAGTCACTCGCTCCACCACTAGGTGTAGGCAAAGGAGCCGAAGCTCCTTTCTTGCTGTCTCCCTTTCGGCGGACAGCTTTAGGAACCCCGGAAGATGGCCTGGCCACCAACTTCAGGGATATTGCCTTCTGTGAGTCTAACGACTCGGTGGATGCGCGTCACCGTTTCGCCTTACGGGAAACGGTCACGCTGGGGTAAGAGGGGGAGCCCTGGTTTTAGCCGGAGCTGGGTATGAACCCTTTTTGCCGCCAGCTTTACCAGGGAAGAACCCGGGTTGAGTAGAGCCAGAAGAAGGGCTCCGAATGGACGCAGAAACAACCGTGCTCGTTGGCCTGGATGGGCCACGAGCAGACGGTGCCTTTCTAACTATTGAGGCATATGACGTCCCAGGCAGAGGAGGGCGCGCCCGGACCAAGTCCTTAGCCTCGCGGAATGAGTCAATCCTGGGCCTGAACGGCCAGGATTTCTTTCTCAAGGAGATATGCACCACATTGCTTCGAAGAAGCGGGGTGCAGCTCTCCGCAATTGACACACTTGGCCACACACGATTTAGACTTATCGTGTGCGACCTTGGAGCAATTTACACAGATTTCGGGTGACCCCGACTTTGCACGTGTACAAGAACGATTCGTATGGCCGAAGCGGTGACAGTAATAGCACCGCCGCGGCAGTGGCAGGAATGCCTTCACGCGGTAACGGTACCAACCGGCACGCACCGACTCAGGGAACTTGTCACAGTCGAACGTGACAAAGAGTGTAGGGGTGTGTCCCGAGGCCCCTCCCTTTTTTTTCACACGTTCGAACTTGACTGCCCAACGGTCGACCAGCTCTAAGGTTATGTCCTCAATGAAGTAGTCAACGAGTTCCCTCGCATAAACTACTACTTTCACAAAGTTCATGGTAGAGTGCAGCGTCACACTCACAGGGGTGCCATGAAGTGTCCGAAGAGCACTTGTCTTGGGCGCCTCGGCGGAATTCGACGCATTCGCCAGAAGGCTCCCAATTGCACTAGATAATGCTCTCTTCTGATGGATCATGTTGCCCTTGGCCAACATGCTGCCATCAGTGGAGCAAATAACGAGGAAGCGTTTGAAACCAGCGGGCTTGAAAACGTCAGGTAACCTCTGAATGAGGGGCCGGATGTGCCGATCTTGGCTTAGTCTCCTACCAAAGTGGCAGCAGACCCATCCGTCCCTGCAGCCCCGGCGGATGGAGAGGAGCACCGAGTCTTTTTAGTCTTTTTCTTCTTTTTAGGAGAGGAGGGCAGGGAATGAACCTGCTTCTCACCTCCATCGACAGAAGCCCCTAGGCCAGATGGACCGGCCTCAGCCAGGTCCTTCTCCGAAATGGAGACGTCCTGGTGGTCGCAGGGGCACCAGTTGGAGGAGATCCCTCCCCTCCTTGTACTGCCTCAGAAACCCCAGCCATTTGAGGAGTACCTTGCATGGGGGTGGATTTGGGTTCGGTGGTTGGTGCCGAGCCCGGATTCCCCCCCATGGAAGGCCCTACTGTCTGAGGCTGTTGCCTCAAGGACCATGTCTATCTCAGGGGAGGCCTCCATTTGGCCATCCCCCCCCCTCCAGGACATTGCAGGTCCTGTTGGTATCATTGTCTCTAGTCGTGTGTGGGAAGGCACAGGCCTTGACCCCGGCAAAGTTTAATATTCTTGCCAGCAGGTCTTTTGAGGGAAGCAACCGAAGGGGTCTGGCTTCCCTCTCCCCCCTAAGGGGGTTTGCCCTACCAAGCCACTTTAATGTGCAGGGGTCTGCTATGGGCTGCCTGCTGGCTTTGTTGGGAGTCCCTTTAGAAAGAAAAGGAGGGACTGCTCCTGGAAGCAGGGAGGTGCCCAAAAGCACCTCCGGAGAGGGGGTGAGGGGGAGTCCCCTACACCCGTAGGTGTAGGAGAGGAGTAAGCCTCCTCTCCGGTCAAAGAAATATGGAAGATCCTCTGTGCAAGCACAGCAGGGGGACCTCCATTTTTTCTGTGGAGCTGCCCAAGGGCAGCTCCATTGATGATACAGGGAGAATTAAGGACAGATTTTGATTTTTATCATCATTGGGCATGGTGACCCTAAATTTTCAACAGGATGCAATAGCTCATCACCTCTCGCAGTTGCCCGCACTGCAAGAGGTGCTTACAGGCCTGGCAGAGCCAGGTGACACCATTCAGGATCACCCCCCCCACCTGGAGGCCTGGCAGTCCATCACATGGCGGCTCCACTTTAGACACGGCGTAAAAAGATAGATTGTGAAGAGGAAAGAAAAAGGCATGTGAGGAAGGTATGGGTGGGGATAAAGCAGGTTGTTAAAAACCAACCACCTCAGACCGGAGCTCAGGGGTTAGGGAACATTGTCCCCTCCCCCATCAGCCCCGATCCGGGACGGTTGGCTGAGAAGAAGGTCAGCATCTACCCTGTGAAATTAGAGGCTGACCAGAGAAAGTTGTGGGAGAAGTTGTATGAAAAGCGATGAAGTAGGGGAGAAATACAGGCTATCTGAAGGAAGGAAGAGAGGCTAAGCTGGGGCCGGATGGGGCGCTGGATCCCGTCAGCACGGCGGCCAGGATGGCAAATCGCCGCGCCCCTTACAGGGTGCTATAGATAATAAATTTCCTACATTGAATCCTTACCAGTGGTCTCTTGTTGAAAAAATAGTTCTACTTTTAAAACCATTTCAAGAAATTAGTGTGGAAGCCAGCAAACTAGAATCCACATCCTCTTTAACTATTCTCCATAATAAAAATTATAAATTTATTCTTGTCTAAGGCAAAGAGCAGCAGTTCCTTTAGTTGAATTTATACCACAGTAGAACTACAGGCTTCAATGGAAAAAATATTTTCACCATATACAGAAAACGAGTCTTTAGGCTTATCATCTATACTAGACCCAAGATTCAAAATGAAATTAAAAAAAAAAAAAAAAAACATATGGTAGAGGAAATAAAAAGATGGGCAATAGATTGCTTCAAAAATGTTGACAATTCAAAATCTCAAGAGGAATTAGTTTCTGATTTTTTTACTTCTAATAATGAACAAGATAGAGGAAACTCCTCTCTAAGTTTTTCCAGTTTGTTTAATGAATTAGCTTCTGGTAAACGAAAGAATGAAGAAGAGCATATTATCCAAGGGAAGAAAGAAAAAAAAGAAAAGGAGCAAATATTTCAATAGAGAATTAGAATATTTAAATTTACCCCTACACCAAGACATAGTGACCCATTTTTGTGGTAGAAAATTCAAATGAACTTTTTCCTAATATGAGCAAGCTAGCTATGAAGTATCTGAATGCTCCAGCTTCTTCTGTTGAAGGTGAAATCATTTTCAGCAAAAGAGGTAGAATTTATGAGGCAGCAAGAAATCGGATATGCCATGCAAATGGTGAAATTCATGTGTTTTTACACTATAATTTAAGGGTGTTCAACTTTGAATACTAAATATATATAGCTTCTCTCCCACTCTGAGATATATGTCCGAACACATCAAAAGTAACAAAAGTATATAAATTATTATTTTTTAATAGTTTAAAATAAAAGGAATAATTTAAATTCAAAAATTCATTAATTTTCATTTCTTAGGTAAATATTTGACAGAGATTTAAAATTTTTAATTATTGGGTACTTTATTGGCATTATTCCTAACAACAACAACAAAAAAAAAGAGATTGAAAGGTCGCCCATGTAGAATATAGCGAGAACATCTTCCAGCAGCACCAAGATGATACCGGTGATGCTCAGGGTAATGAGTATGGCACTGAGGATACCCTCTTTCTGCTGCATTGGGCCCGAGAGGGCTCACCCAAACATGGAATCAACAATCTTGCATAAATTCAGAAATAAAGATTGTAAGGTGTACCCTTGACCCCATCATGTGGAGAGTTTTCATGATACCATGTAGCCATGCAGTATCATATACCTTCTCTAGATTACAAAACACCATGGCATAGTGTTGTCTACTAAACAAGGCTTTGCAAACAGCATTTTCCATTTGGGACAGTGCATCCGAGAGATGGACTCCACTGTCCAAGAAAAAGGTTATCTAACATTTACCAATTTCTCTTTTAACCCATCCATCACTTGAGGGCCTTTCGAGGCTGCTGACTCAGTGCTAAGTAATCGCTGGAGGGTCTTTGACTTTAGACTCATAAACACCCATATTTTTATGATGATTTATCCATTTTGGGTTCTCACACTAGAATATTAGTGAATGATCATCCAATTAAAATACATAAATGCCTTAGGTCAGACCTTCTTTTTTTAACAGAGATTTAAAAATGTACCTCAGTAACAATTAGGAGAACAAATTATAGAGGACCTTGTCTACTCGAGAAACCTCTATAAAAAAATGTATCAGTTACTACTTCTTTAGTGATGTGGAAAAGTAACAATAATTTTAACTTTATATATTTGGTAAATATTATTTATTTGCTATTACCTAATTAGATTTTATCTATATTGCACTAATATGACATGTTATTCAAAGCGCATGAATGAGGAAGCATACACAAAACTTTGAGCATGCGCTGCAAAAATAATCAAAATTTTTATTTTCAATGAATAGCAAATTTTATAAAATGTAGTTTCCCATAAATAGAAGCTATGTTTTCTATGAAATAGGAGTTTTAAGCGATAACTAAAACAAAGGAATCAATTTTATCGGTTAACAAGAAAAAAAATTCCAATTATAATTCTAAATATGTAAATCATAATTAATAAATTTTACATTAGATCAATGGAAGGATTCTTTGCAATTAAAATATATTACTTGATTTGTAAAAAAGGATTCAAATAATTTATTTTATTATTTTTCCTAACGATGTACTAAGGGTAAATTCATTGGCAGGATTTGGAGCAAATTCATTTGTCAATTTGAACAAATCTAACAGAAAGATCAAGCCTCACTCACCTAGGGGTTGAAGCATGACATACAGGATATTATCCAGATGGGAGGGGGGGGGGCACATGAAACGATAGCAGAAACACCTCACTCAATGTAAACCTGTCATCGAAGGGTTCTCCTCCTCTAGAGGTAAAGTCCAGTCAGCAGCCTTCTGGGAAATCAGGATGTGCATTGAATGCTGGTGGAGCATCACAAGTAAAATATGTGGAAAGTGACAGGGTCCTGTAAGAAATTTCCCCAAATCCTTTTGACTTGCTTCCACACCTCTGCAAGAGGGGTCTTCCTATTAAGTGAAGACAAGTATGCCTGCCAGGAAAAGTAGCAGGCGTAATTCAAAATATACTAGAACCTGGCCCCAGCTTGACAAAATTCACAGACAGTGAAGTCATTCAAGAGGTGCTTATATAAAAAGTAAGCATATCACTTTTGCCTGAGGACGGACAGTATGAAAACTCATGAGATGATCTAGGAACAGCGATGAGGTTGCCAGAGAAAAACTCAATGGCATCATCCACAGACCTAAACTCTTTGAATGTGAGAGATATCTCAGTCATTTCCTGAAATGGGGACAGCAGTGACTGATCCATAATCACCAGGGCTTTTTTTCAGGTGGCAGCAGCCAAGAAAATGTAGTTATGTAAATGGGAAAGTGATCAATACTATAGAGGTCATCGACCACCTCCTACCCCAAAACAGTCTGTGCATCCAGAGACCACAGGGATAAAGCAAGGTAGGAAAATGAAGCCATTCTCAGGTAGTGATGCATAAACTCATCCACATTTACGACAACTATCTCCAGCTCATCAATCAAGTTAGCAAGGACCCGACCTCCGGGAGTGATTGAGTACTCTCATCAGAGGACCATGACATGGCATAAGTCTCCCTTATCAAAGGTGGCTGATGGTAGAATGTATGCAGAAATAAAAGTATAGCTCCTATCCTGGACTAGCTGAACTGACACTGCCTGAAAGGAGGTAGTTATAGCAAATGGAAGAAGGAAACTTCATGCTGGGTATAAATTGTGCATCCTCCCACTTAGAATAATCTCATGCAAAAAAAAAATAAATAGCTAATGGAGAATGAGAGAAGATGGACTTCTGCAGCTTGTCCTAGTTGGCTCAGTTTGTGGCAATTCCATTAAAGGAACATGCCAACCAGGGCGAGCTTGGCAAAGAGAAAACCATCATGTGAATTGCTGTACACTGCCTGGAGGCAGAACTCAGGGCACTGTTGCCTTTGAGGAGTTATCGGCGAAGATTGGGCTCACTATGCAAGTCTTTCCCTCTCTCCATTCGAAGCCTTTGTAGGTGGGCCCACTAAAGTTTTTTAAGCACCTATCTTGTCCACGAAGGAGTTGGGTGTGTGATCACCTACTATAATTATACTCTAGAGGTAGGTAACCCAGGGATGGCATACAGCCTACCCATGCACCATGTGAGAACAGTTCCTCCTGGTACAAAGTGCAGGTAGACAAAATGTTGAGGGGAAGTGTAAAAAAAAAAAAGAAGCACAGTGAGGGGGTAAATGCACCAACAACTTTTCCCTGCCCCATTAGAGAGTTTATGTCAACACAGTAACAGGGCTTCTGGCTGGAAGGATCTTGAACAGGCCACAAAGGGTACCAGCTCCTACAGTTGGCAGGTCTTTTGGGTCACTGGATCATGATTGATGGGATAGTAAAAAGGGTGGATGGAAGGATAGAGGCAGGGTGAAAGAGAGTTAGTACAAAAAGATGAGGTAGGGGTTAGCGGAACAAGGAAAGGCAGGTGAAGGTGGGGCCAGATGGAGTACTACGTCCTGTTAGCGCAGCGGTCAGTAAAACATCTCCATGCCACTTATGGGTTACTGTCATAACCCATAAGAGTGAATCCAGAAGTTTATGAAATGGGTGTTATAATAGTATGAGCTATAGGAAAAGGGTAAATGGTGAGAAACTCAGACCCCTATGGCTCTTGGTGATTGATGACAATGAAAATAAATTTGAAAATGACAACTTACATCTGTGGCTCCTGATAATTTCCATGCAAGGCAGCAGAAAATTGTAAAACCACTGACAGCATACATGGTACCCCATCCAAGAGCTCTCAAAGCCAGTGATGAACCAGCATTGTGCAGATTTCTAACCTTCATCAACCCTTTGTCGAACATTTCAGGATCAGATTTTCGTGTGAGACCAAAGGCATAGCTGAATCCACTTAGAAGGGAAATTCCTGATATACTCAGGAAAAATGCAGCAGCTATAAAACAAACAAATTCATAAATTTCTTTAGCTACATGCAATAAAATTTTAAACAATTATCCTTACACAAAGGAGAAATCTGATATCTTGGTACAAATCTGCTCCCAAAGACTTTCCTCTAGTTTGCTACTGTTTTTTTCTGTTTGCTTAAAATAATTTCTTATTATTTTATACCTCTAGATATACCTGACAGCAAATGAAAGATATCAAACCCTTTAATGGTCTTATTCATAATAAAAAATCCAAAATCATTTTTAAAATCTTTGAGGCAGGCATTCAGTCTCAATAAAATCACTGGCAGCACTCTAAACATAAAAGTCATGACCCATTCACTCAACCTCTCAAAAAAAAATTCAAACGTAAGAAAATTACTGAGACCAAATTGTTGTGGAATAGGAAAGACCGAGTGATGGAAGGATGTTCATATGTATGGGTTGTTTACGTACTACTCTGTGATTAACGTTATATCTCTCTCTAAGAGTGTTATATATGATTTTATTATTATTATCTAATGTTGACTTCTTTAAACTTTAAAGGTTTCCTGTGCCAACGTAGCGATTCAAGGAGAGAATAAACAAAATTGTTAAAACAAACTAAAACTTTAATTAAAACACAAAAACAAAATAAACATGAACCACAGAAATATTACGAATTTAAATACACAATAAGGAATTCAATAAGTTTTTAAGTAAGGCTTTTTAACTTGGCCTACTTGACATTATAGTGATTAATCCCCCACTCACTTCAATATAAAAATATACTAACTGTCTCTACTAAAGTTTAAATACTTTGGTCCCTCCGGTGACGGGTTTGAGTCTGACCTTGAACTCAATGAGCCCGGACACCTCAGGAATCCGGTGGGTTCTTTGACGCGTGCCTCAGCCAGATGGTTGGCAGCGGACAGAATAACTTGACAGTCACAAGGGACTTTGGCAAGTGTGGCAGATGGGGGTCCACACAGTATTCGGGGAGGGGGGGGGTCTTCTTCAAGTGCCAGAACTATCATGGTGCTTTAGCATGCACTAGGATAGGCGGGGTCTCTCTAACGAGAGTAAGTTGAACTTGGTTCTTAAACGAAGTTAACTTAGAGTTCGGTATGACCACCGGGCTCGAGGATGAGCTTCTTCTTCATTTCGGAATTCCTCAAGGACGAGGACTAGCTTGGTGCTTTGTGCTACACCAGGATAGGGAGGGAGGGTCTCTGATGAGACTAAGTTGAACTTGAACAAGTTAAATTAAAGTTCGGTTTGATAACCAGGGACTAGCTTGAGGATGAGCTGCTTCTTAGTCCCTTCTCTTGGTAGCCCAGCATCTCTTGCAGGGGACTTCATAGCCTTGATGACTAACCAAATCTACCGCATTTTTCCCAAGTGTTTGGTATTTATACCTCATCACCCCACTGAGGTAGGGGTAGGAGGGGGAAGATCTTGTGGACAGGCCACAGGAGGGTTCTTACTCCAATGTTTTTTCTGAGCAAATCTTACCTCTGGTCCAGCTGGCCCTTCAAGCTTGAGAGAAACGCATCTCCAAATTCGTACTTGAGGTGAAATTGAATACACACTCATAGGGAAGATCTTGCAGTTTAAACCGTGCTGCTTTTCATAGGGGCGAGGGGCTATGGTTACGAGATTGACCCAAGGTGCCTGGCCCGGATGTTTTGCGGTCAATGTCCCATGTCTCAACTGGGAGAGAAGGGAGAGGGTCGATTCCCTTACACAAATTATAAAAGAGAAGCATTCCACACTGAGACAATAAAATCAAGAGATGAAATGTAAACGGAGTGTTTTGGTAATATAATATGAGGGTGCATAAGACAATGGGAATGTTACCATGTAAATATTTGATGAATTTTGTGCGAATGGTTAGGTCACATATGGGACATAGTGAAAGCAATTGTGAGTTATGGAGAAAAGGGAATGAAAGTTTCCAAAGTTTTTCTCTGGTGGGGATAAATTGCTGAAAGAGGTTGAAACAAAAGGTAGACTGAATGTGGATAAATTGAAAGAGAAGTTTGAAGGTCTGTCTGTGGTGAGAAAGGTTTGGTTGAATGGGAAAGTTATGTGATAGTTTTTGAAAGAGAAGATGGAAGTTTCGACAAATGTAGAGCACATCATTGCCAGTTATGGAAGCGGCATTGTGGCAGCAGGTTCATGACTCTCACTCCAACTATCCCTGCTGCCCTGATGAGGCCCACTCGGTAGTTCAAGGAGAGGATATTGAGGAGAGAGTCTAATCTTAATTTTATTCAGCAAACCATAGTAAATAATAAAAACTAACAAAACAACCCTCCAAAACAAAAAAATATATATAACCTTATATCCTAAAATCAAAAATATCTATATATACTAATGTAATATGTATGTAACCTTACAAGTTTATTGGCCAAACACCATACATATACTCAAGAGTATAAATAAGGCCTTACAAATATATTGGCCAAAGTGAATCAGAGTCCGCAAAATATCAAAAGTTATGGGTACACCCTTAATCTAATGGTTAATTGGTTGGGAAGGGGAGAAATGAGGGATGTGTGAGGTCCGAGATTCGGCAAAGTGTCTTGGCTTCAGGGAACTGGGACATTCTCAGTTGCAACCTCTGTGTCAGAGTCTCTGGGATGCAAGTTCCAATTATTGCCTGGAGACTGGGAGGCTCTCTACAAGGCCCACACTTGTAGGCAGTCCCTTTCTCATCACAAGAAAGATTGAGATTCAAGGCTGGCTACTGCTGCCTCTCAAAGCCAGAAGATGCTTGATTAGCCGGCACCAAGAAACTGGAAAGGTGAAGGCATTTTCAGTCACCGACTCACTGCCAAACTTAAACATTCTTACACTGTCATACATACACACACACCCATTCACAATAAGTCTCACCTAAATAGTGATTCATCTTCTGGGCGCCAGCCAGTCAAGCATCTTCTGGTTTTGAGAGGCAGCAGTAGCCAGCCTTGACTCTCAGTCTTTCTTGTGGTGAGAAAGGGACTGCCTACAACTGTGGGGCTTGGAGAGAGCCTCCCAGTCTCCAGGCAATAATTGGAACTTGCATCCCAGAGACTCTGACACAGAGGTTGGAACTGAGAATGTCCCAGGTCCCTGAAGCCAAGACACTTCGCCGAATCCGGGACCTCACGCATCCCTCAGAAAGTGGGCCCACCTTCCCGTACCCTTCCATTTCTCCTATTCCCAACCAATTAACCATTAGATTAAGGGTGTACCCATAACTTTTGATATTTTGCAGTCTCTGATTCGCTTTGGCCAATGTATTTGTAAGGTCTTATTTATACTCTTGAGTATATGTACGGTGGTTGGCCAATAAACTTGTAAGGCCACATACATATTAGATTAGTATATATAGATATTTTTGATTATTTGAATTTAGGATATAAGGTTATATATTTTGTTTTGTTTGGGGGGGCTGTGATTGCTTAACCCCTTCCCTAAGATGATGAAACAGCTTTCATCACGCCTACTGTTACTTGTGTCTCCGATGATAAAAGGGTTATCGTCATGAAATAAATTGTTTTTCTGTTCTGTAATTTTGCCAGAGCATTACTCTAAGTGTGTCTTATAATGACATCATTCTAAACTGACCAATAAAAACACTTTGTGGGTGGGGTTTGTTTATACCTGCAAGGTGAAAACATGTTCTATGCTAGTTGGAAATTACTTGTGATTGATTGTATAATATATAGCATAAACTTTTAATTTTTTTGTATATTTTAACGGTCGTCAAGTGATAGTGATAATTATGAAGATAGTGACTTCAAACCCATGCAGAGTGACAATGAATCAAATGATATTAGTGACACTTATATTTCAATCAGTGATGAAGAATGTGAAGCACTTGATTTATCAGGTGGGTGGAAACATTGCATTTAGGTGAGTAAGCAATATGTCATTTTTTTTTATTAATTATTTGAAAGATATTCTCAACATGAACAAACATCATAAGAATAGGCAAAATTTAAACATAACATGAATAATGCAATAAATTCAAAATTTAAATAAATTGTTGTATACAGCGCTGTACGCGGGCGCCAGCGACTTATGCCGAATGGGTTAAAGTTTCAGTAGTTTTTATTATTTACTTGGGTTTTCTGAATAAAATTAAGATTAGACTCTCTCCTCAATATCCTCTCCTTGAACCACAGAGTGGGACTTGTCAGGGCAGCAGGGATAGTTGGTGTGGGAGTCGTGAACCTGCCGCCACAGCGTTAAACTCCTGAATAATTTTTGCAACATCCAGTGAGTGAGTGTGTGTTGGAAAGCATTAAAGATATAGATAGTACTTGTTTAAACTATCTTAAATAAAAAGAATTTTGCAGCTTTTTTTGATAAATGAAAGATAGTAGAATTTGATAAGTGCTAGTGACAGTGAATCCATGATTGAAATGCCTTCTCTTTTTAAGCTCCTTGGGATGTGTGAGCTAAGTCAGTGGAGTGAGTGAGGACACAGTCCGGAGCTACTGCATCCTCACCATTGTGTTGGAAAATCCCATCATTGTCCCTGAGTGGTAGTTGGAATGTTGCAACTCTCAGTTCCCTGAAAATTTCTAACACTCTACCAAGTCTCTAGAACGGTATGGAAGGGTTTTGGAAGAAAGCAGGCCCACATCCCTCCCCCCACCCCACCTCCCCTTGATACTGCTTTATCCATTGGCCAGTTAGTTGTGATCAGTTATTTGTATATTATCCATACAGTTTTTAAATAGTAAGATTGGGATATTTATTTGAGTGTTTTATATAGTGGTAGTTTGGGGAGAATGATTTATATTTTTTTAGACTGATATTCCAAATTGGAAGATTTTATATACATATTGAAGATTGTATATATATATATAATTTGTTTGTCAAAGTTTTGGAGGTTTGTCATTTTTCTTCATTTTTTGTAAAAATAGTCATCAGAGTTGGATCCCCTCTCCTCTCATTGTCCCTTCAAACACCCAGGGTGCTCTACTTGATGTGGCAGGCAGTGTGACTGCAGGAAATCTGGAACCTGCCACCATACATGAAATAGCAGTGCATCCTGCGGGTGTGCCCTATTCGAAGAAGACAAAATAGTGAGCAGAAGCCACCAAAGCATTGGTGGATAGTTTGAAGGGAATAGTCGTGGTACAATGGCATACACCTTTAAGTTTCCATCTCATTTGCCAGGTGTGCTCATTCCCTGCAATTCCTACATATCCAGGAACCCAGCAGAAGATAACTCGACATTCACTCCACTTGTGTCAACCATGGCATCACAGATACTGTGAACCATGGGGTATGGAGATACCAATGCTTCAAAAGCACTCTTGACACTTTGAGAGTCGCTAAAGATCAAAATCCATTCTCCAAACTGGGCACAATGCATTATCTCCCATATCAGATGGTATGGCAACAGCTCCATTTACTTCAACAGAGGGCAAATAGCATGAAAGCCACCCCCTCATTAGACCTAGAGCCATCTGTGTATACTAGCATGGATTGGGAATGAGTATCCCATATGAGGCATCAGTCAAAAATAAGACTAGGAAAATGGTGCAAATCCATCACTTCCAGGAGAGTCCTATTTAGGAACAATCTGGGTCAGAGTGGAGCAGTGGAGGAGGCAGAAGTGCACTACCTTAGTCTTGGACAAGGAAAACTGGAATATGTGTGCTTCAGCATTTCAATATTTGATTCAATGCTTGTTGAAGTCGATGCTCTAGAGTTGGCATCTAGGCCACAACAAAAGTGATGGAAAGGTTGTCCACATAGTGAGTAGTAAGAACATCTTCCAGCAGCACAAAGGTGATACTGTTCATGCTATGCAGTATCATAGGCCTTTCCCAAAAGACATTCCTTGGGAAAATCAGATCAACGCTAACCTACCCTTTCTTAGCACCACCACCCTGCACCTGAATAAGATCCTTCTCTGTTGCTCTAATATGCTGTCCCTCAGAAACAAGGCAAACAGAAAATGATTTTAAAATCTTTATGCATAACTGACTGAGATGCTTAAGATCAGGATAAACCCACCCTATGTAGCAAAATGTGCCCTGGTTCACTGGACTCCAGCAAACTTCAGTTTAAGTGCCTCCTAGTTCTGGAAAATTAGTATATAAGCTCTGAATTTCTTTGTAAAAATTAGTTAGTGCTTTGAGACATTCAAGAGGCTGACCCCTTGTCAATTTAACTCTCAAAGTTGGACCTTGTGAGTCTTATTAATTCTTTTTAGAAGTTTGGTTTTGAGCTTAATTATGTGACTGCAAATTTTTTAGTCCATTTGGATTCCCTTTCTACCCCATAATAAGAACACTAGCCAGAGCAACACTTCCTCCTGTCTGATAACAACTTGTGGATTTGACCGTCATATTAAAGAAGAGGACCAGATACCAGCTCACCTGTGCCAACAAGGATTGTCATGGGAAGTATGACTCTGGTCACTTGCTTTCAAAAACATGCAATGTGCCAACCAGTTCCGTTCCTGCTTATTTCAAAAGTGAACAGAAACTAGTTAGTAAAAAAGGGACAGGACATTAAAAATATAAGAAACCATGGATTGGAAAAACAAACATGGTTATTGATGGAAGTCTATGACAACAAATGGAGAGGGAGAATAAGAGAAATCAAGAGTGGTACGAGGTTCTTACTACTGATGTTTCGCCCCACAGGAGCTTCTTCAGTGACAGGAAATGAATGGGACCGCAGTCTTATATATGCATGTGACTTATTACTCTGACCATCGCCAGAGATGACCACCACATGAGCTGGAGGGTAGGAAAATGAGAGCAGTCGTGTATACATCTAACAAAAGGAGGAGGAAGGCATTCATAGCCACGTCTGAATGCCTGAACACCAAACCAGGTTTTTTTTAAATAAGTCGGAAGATGGCTGAGCAAATGGTCTTACCCTTTCATTTGCCTCCTTTACTATGAAAAAGATGCAGAAGAACAACTTCATGGTGCGAGACTGCCCCACACACTGGCCCAGACTCATCTGGAAACTGACCAATCAGCGACAAGCTCAGACGATGGTCAGGGTAATGTTAAGTTACATGCATATATAAGCCAGTGGTCCCATTCATTTCTTGTCACTTTGAGGAAACTTGTGCAGAGCAATATATCAGTAGTAAAGAACCGTGTACTACTCTTGGTTTCTCTTATTCTCCCTCTCCAAACATGGTTATGTTTACAGAAAATAAGGAATTTTCATAAATATAACTGGAAAATAAAAAATGAAAGCTTAATTACCTGAACTTGTGGAACTTGATGCTGTGATTTAAACCTAATAAATTATATTTCAAAACCTTATTGTTACATTTTTTACCTTTTAAGTTTTCTCTTTTCTTTTCTGCATCAATTTCCTTGTTACTTCCCATTGATGATTCTTCAAAATAGGGATGATAATATAAGAATTCTCAATAAAATATATAGATTTTGTACCATTGACATCTACCCTATTATAAAATTTTTTTTAAAATTATTTATAGAAGGATTCTTGAGTAATTTTATGCCTGTGAGAATGGCCACAGGAAGATGGTCAGCACATTACAAATAGGAAAGTGGTTATTGGGATGAAAACTGATCTTCCCATTATTTGTACCCCAATTCCCAGGACTCCTCTAGTAGGGTGGTTCTTATTTTTTGACTCTCAAAATCTATACCTCTTACCACTTTAATTTATTCCATTTCATGAAAAAATGAAGTAGGCCAAATTTTATTGAGATTGGATTACACTTAGGGTGTGCTCAATGAAACTGAATTTTGTTCCTAACTCCCATAATGCGATGAAATACAAGGTGTCCCAGAAAAAAGTTAACCGTACTTTGAATTAGTATAACTCAATAACTATTGGGGATTTTGGTGTCTTGCCAAAACTGTTTTATTTATCAACTATTTACCTGTCGATTCCGGAAATTTCCTTAAATTCCCTTTTACGATGTTGATACACTAATGGGTTTAGTGGAGGCTATCAAAATTATGTTTACGCAAGGAAGTAAAATAATCAAATTTCGAAGTTTAAAATCAACAAATATATTTAAATCTATTTTTTACAAAAACACCTTAATATGGGTAATACAAATTCATTTTATAATTTTCTGAGCATCATTTCCTTCCCCATGTCCTCCATTTCTTTCCAAGCACAGTTGCGCCTTTGATCGCATTGATTTTCCTTAAGTCTATTAACTTCACGTGATATTATCTCTTAACTGGTTGATGCTTTGTGGTGAAGTAGCATACACTTTAACATAAAATAACATAACATAATTACACGGATGACAAAAGCCACAAGGGCCTATCAAAGGTCATCCGCCTCCGTCAAAACCCACCCACAAAAAGCACCATCACCAGGGGAAGACAAAATCAAAGTCCCCCACAATATAATATAACGGATGACAAAAGCCACAAGGGCTCATCATAGGTCATCCGAGTCAAGCGGCCTCTTTTTCAAGGCACCCAAACTCCCAGGAAAACTACATCCAGAGGATTGCATCCAGAAACAAGGGTATCACCAATCAAGGCTTGTCAAGAACTAAATCATGCAGCTATAGATATATACAAACAATATTAATATATACAAAACTTAGGAACCATCACAACCTTCCCTTCCCATAAACTCATCCAACCTACTCTTAAATACATTTAGATTTGGACTACCTACTACCCTCTGCGGCAATTTGTTCCAGAAGTCTACCACTCTATTGGTGAAAAAATATTTTCTTAAATCCAACCTACACCCTTGCTTTTTAATTTTCAAGTGGTGACCTCTAGTCCGATTTTCATCATCTAACTCAAAAAACTTGCTAACATCCAATTTATCTATCCCGGAAAAAATTTTAAAGAGCTCAATCATATCCCCTCTCACACACCTCCTTTCGAATGAGAACATATTTAATACCCTCAGTCTATCTTCATATTCAAGGTGCCTCAGGGAAGGAATAATCTTTGTTGCCCTCCGTTGCACTGACTCAAGAAGGTTAATATCGTGTCTAAAATGTGGGGACCATGCCTGTATACAGTACTCTAGATGTGGCCTAACATAAGAGTTATAGAGTTTAAGAATAACCTCCTTACTTTTGTAACTGACATTTCTCTTAATGAAACCTAGCACTCTATTTACCCTATTTCTTGCTTCAATACTGAGCTCAGCCAATGCCCATCCATTTCATAGTTAAATTCTCTATTATCTTTTCCCATGTTAATAACTTTGCACTTATCAAGGTTGAAAGTCATTTGCCACTTATGTGCCCAGGATAACAATTTATTTAAGTCCCCCTGCACTTTAAAATTATCATCAATATCTTTAACTACAGCTGCTAATTTGGTATCATCCGCAAAAATTTACACTTTATTATTAACTGCCTCCCCAAGATCGTTTATATAGATGACAAATAATAATGGACCGAGAACTGATCCCTGAGGAACCCCACTGATGACATCCCTCCACTCTGACTTTACACCATTTAGCACTACCCTTTGCTTCCTGTCTTTCAGCCACTCAGCTATCTAATTTGAAACACCCCCACATATCCCAATCATTTTTAATTTATGAACTAGTCTCCTGTGTGGTACCTTATCAAATGCTTTACTAAAATCTAAGTAAATTATATCTACATTCTCTCCCTTATCTACTTGATCTGTTACAAACTCCAGAAAGTCTAGTAAGTTAGTCAAACATGATCTACCTGATCTAAACCCATGCTGAGCATCGCTGATTAACCCCTCCCTCTCTAGATGTTGGCAAATCCCTTTTTTAACTATTTTCTCAAGAATTTTACAGACTACAGGAGTTAGGCTAACCGGTCTAAAGTTATTTGGATCCTCTTTACTACCCTTCTTGAAAATGGGGACTACATTCGCTCTCTTCCAATCATCGGGTATTTCTCCATATTCCAATGACCTAGTATATAACTTGTCCAGAGCTATTGAGATACTTTCTACCCCTTCTTTAAGTATCCTAGAATGAATATTATCAGGGCCGGAGGCCTTGGTAGTATCTAAATCACCTATTAGTCCTTTTATCATCCTCCGATCCACACAAATGTTAGTAAACACCTCTTTTCCTGACCTATGAGTACTATACATAGGACTATTTAGTTTCTCTTTTGTAAATACTGATGCAAAATGACCATTTAGTACCTCAACTATTTCCTCATCAGTTTCTCTCACAAACCCTTCATATTTGATAGGTCCTATTTTAACTCTGCCAGACTTGTTATTAGTTTTATAGTAACTAAAGAACTTTCTAGGATCTTTGTTGCTATCCTGAGCTAATTTAATTTCTGACACCCTTTTGTTCTTCTTTATAATCTTATTTAACTCATTCCTAGCCATTCTATAATCACTTAAATTTTGAATATTATTTTCTACCTGTAATTTTTTATATGCCCTTTTCTTCTCTGAAATTTTTCTAGCTATCTCCTGATTCCACCATAATGGTTTCCTACTTTTGTTCCTAATGGCCTTCATTGGGATACATTGTTCTTGGACTACATTTATTATATGCTTGAAAGTATCCCACATCCCATAAGCATTTTTACCTCTGAATTCTATATCCCAGTCTACCAAATTTAGCAAGCTTCGAAGTTTTACATAATCTCCCTTATGAAAATTTGGAACTTTTTCAGCATTCTCAGTTATTTTACCCTTCTTAATTCCCAAGTTAAAACGAACTATCTGATGGTCACTATTTCCCAATGCTTCCCCAACAGTCAATTCTTGAACTAAATGATCACTGTTAGAAAGTACTAAATCTAATATATTGTCCCCCCTTGTTGGCTCATTAACAAATTGATTCAAAAAATTATCCTCAAAGCATTCTATGAACCTGCCACTTGTTCTATCCCTACCTATCATATTTTCCCAGTCCACAGAGTTTAAGTTGAAGTCCCCAATAATAACTGCATCTGTTTCACATCCCTTACTTATTTCCCTTATCATTAGTTCATCTATATCATCAGTCTGCCCAGGTGGCCTGTAAAAAGCTCCCAAATGCACCATTCTATTTTTACTGAACCTAATATCTATCCAAAGTGACTCAACTCCATCCTGCTTTATTGAAGTATTTAAACTTGAAACAATGTTGTTTTTTATATAGATAATTATTCCTCCACCAATCCTACCTGTCCTTTGACTAATGTACATATTATAGCCCTGTAAATCAAATTCACTTATAGTGTCACTAAATTCTATTTCATTAACCCATGATTCAGTAACGCATAATATATCTATATCCTCATTGCTAATATAACTAAATAGCTCATCCTTCTTGTTTCTAAGACTACGAGCATTTGTATAGAAACAATTTAACCCCCCTATCCCTGAAGCACCTCTTGAAACTTGAATGACCTCACCTCTATCGCCTTGGAACCTATTTCTGTTATCTGCCAAGTCCATTCTACTTTCAGTACTATAATGTCCTCTCATAATTCCCTGACCACTATTAGTATCTAGTTTCCCGCCCGCAAAGACCTAATAACACGATCATACTCCTCCCACAACACATCTACCCCCCTCCTACTCAAATGCAGTCCATCCATCGCATACATTTCTTTCATTCCAACAAACCTATCCCACACATCCACAAACATGACACCTTCCATCTCACACATCCTCCTCACATAATCATTCAGCCCAATTGCACGAGACATCCATTCTACCCCAACATCCATTCTTGGAAGCACACCTGTCACAACACCTTTCATTCTACTTTCTTTCACCTTTTCAATCAACCTCTTGTACCTCTCACGTAACTCACATGCACCCACTTTCTTCACATCATTTACTCCTACATGTGTAATCACAACCGCATCCCTTGCACAGCCAGACACCAGTTCCTCATACCTATCAGACAGATCTCTCACTCCAGCACCCGGCAAACACACCCTCAAACCATTCAATCTACTTGCATTCAACCCATCACAAGCACTTCAGTCAGACTCCTATTCCTAACCCCCACAGACCTAACTCCATCCCCACTCCTATTCTCATTCAAACTACCAGTCACTCGAACTCCACCCCCACCCCCATATCACTTCCAGTTACTTCCTCTCTTAGGGCACTGAATCTATTAGTCAAGCTAATAGGTTCTGTGTCCCTCTGACTCACACACCTATTCTCCCCCTGGCTAACCACCTCAACAGAGGCAACCCTATTCTCACAAAGAACAGGAGAAGCCTCCCTAGCTTCATGTTTCCTAACCACTCTCCACTGTCCCCCATCCTCACTAGGCCTATTTCTAACTAATCTAAGGGGGCTAACTTCACTATCACTAGAACTATCATATCCTACCTCCTCCACCGGCCCTCTACCTTCACCTGAAACATCTAACTGGCCTACCTCACCACCTAACCTATTCCCAAATCTAGGCCTAACACTAAGTTCCCTCCTGAGCTCAGTAACTAACCCCTCCAGCCTACATATCCTGTCTAAATTCTTTAGATATCCCCATAAGAAATAATCGCACAGTGTTAAGTCAAGGGATCTTGGGGGCTATTCAATTGCATGATTTAGCGTGACAATGCGGTTGTCAAACGTTTCTCTTAGTTTTGTTCGTACAGCAAGCTGTCTATGAGCTGGTGCGCCGTCCTGAATCCACCAAACTCTATCGAATTGATTGCTGTAAATCTGGCGGAGTTCCAGGAAGATCCTTTCATTGATCATGCTCAGGTAGGCAGCACCATTCAAGTTATTCTTGTAAAACAATGGGCTGACAAGATAGCCATTCCCGCATATTCCGATCCACAGAGACACTTACTGCTGACAAATACGAGTGTCAAAGTTGAATACTGGGGGGTGGTTCAGCGGCGCATATTGCCGAATGTTATGGCTATTTACCTTTCCATTCATGAAAAAGGCTGCCTCATCACGAATCACAATGATTTCCAAGAAACGAGCAGGTTTATGGAGAAGCCATTCAACAAATTGTCTACAACGAGGAAAATCAGTTTTAAGAAGCTGGTGTCTTGCATGCATTTTATAGGGATGCCATTTTAAGTCATGTTTAATAATGCGGTTAAATGACGACTTTGACAATTGTAACCCATTCTTTCTGACTGATACATGTGGATTTTGAAGAAGTGTCATCTGAACATTTTTGATATTCATTGTTGTTCTTATGGTTCTCATACGACCCGAATGACCTTTATTTAGATTTAAGCATGTTCCATCATGTTGGTATTTACGAACATTTTTCCACATTGTGGGCTTACTCGGTGGGTGCCTACTTGGAAAACGTTGTTCAAATGAATCTTGTACTTGTTTAATACTGCCAGTCTTAATAAAGTTTGTGACTACAAATATGCATTGATATTTTGTTAACCACATGATTAAAAAGGTTCTATGCTGCCTATGCTTCTCTTGAAAGTGCATGGTGACCTGACCTACCTAAGCTTCGCTTCATTATTTTACTTCCTTGCGCAAACATATTTTTGATAGACTCCACTAAATCCATTAGTGTATCAATATCATAAAAGGGAATTTAATGATATTTCCAGGATCGACAGATAAATAGTTGATAAATAAAACAGTTTTGGCAAGACACCAAAATCCCCAATAGTTATTGAGTTATACTAATTCAAAGTACGGTTAACTTTTTCCAGGGACACCCGGTATAGTGCTGATTATTGATAACTTAAACTCACAACATTATCAACATTACATTTCACCAGTTACAGTACCGGACAGTGGACATTGGTTAATAGCATAACATAGAACACTCTAAACAGTTATAATACTGATTAAAACAAAACTAGGACACTGCCGTTCAAATATGAAATTGTAATGACAAAATAAGGTCTGATGTGGGAGATCTTCACTACAGTCCAATGAGTCCTTCAACAACAGTACTATTATGGCTGTCCGGAAACAGGTTTCAGTGCTCTCTGACAACTTGCATAATGAACTGTGTCTGTTCTTCAGTCTTTGACAGGACTCCATTATACTCCTGGATAAGTGTTATGCCTCTCTCTGCAGCATCATTAGTCACAGTTGGGCTCTTTGCAATCTCCTTTGCGGCGATGTATGCTCTGTTGTGTGCCCAGGTACTGGGATCTTCAGTTAAGAACTCCTGACTGAGATCTAGAATATCAAAGAAATTCTGAGTGTTCTTTGTGGCAAAGTCACTCAAATTCTTCATTGCAATGATTAGCAGATCCACAATCACCCTCTTCAGCGGCTGCTGGTCTCCTCCTTTCTCCATGGCAGCAACCATCACCTTCTTCTTAGTTGCAGTGACAGCTGTATCAAAGAAGGCCAGTGCCACCAGCTCTTACTCAAGTACTAGAGGAGGTTGGGCAGCTTCTTGAGGGCACCTTTTGCAGCTCTGTCATCAGCAACAACCAACAAATTCAGGACTAGTTAGGCCTCATCTAGACTATGCAGGACAATTTTGGTCACCATATTATAGGAAGGATATTGATTTGCTTGAGTCTGTGCAGAGAAGGATGACAAAGATGATTGGTGGGCTAAGGGGTAATACTTCAGATTTGGGGCGCACGGTAGGTGGCGCTGTTAGTAGGCTACAATATATCTTATGACGTCAAACGGTCACTTCAGATGTGACCAATCACGGCGTTATATTTTTTTGTTGTTTTGGGATTTGTAACTTTTAGTCTGTATTATTTACTAAATATCTGCGCCTCTGCTCGTGTATAGTTTTTTCTAAGTTAGGTAAGGTTTCTTGATGTCTTTTATGTATTTTTTCATATTTTTTGTTTCGCAGTGAATGATTACAGCTTCTTACTGGCAATGTCGTAGCTATAAATAGAACCCGCTTTGCATTTTTTTCTGTTTCGTTATTGCTTTTTCGTGCTCTAGTTGTGCTTCTTTGTTATTTGAATTCGGATTTATTTTGCATGACCGCGAAAAACTTTTAGATTATTTAGAGGCGCATAAATTAATCAAGAAACCTATAAAAGTAAGTATTGTTTGTCATTAGGATTGGTTTTTCTGTCAGTAAAAAGCCGTTGGGGAGGAAAAAACAGTAAATTCAAGGGGACTGCTCGTGGAGGAGATATGACTGCGGCGGGACTACCCTGCCATGATCCTGAGTTTCAATCAATTGGGGAGGTCTGGAGGGTGAAGCCCCCCCAGTATATACTCGTATACAAAAAAATATAACTCCGTAATTGTTCACATCTGACGTCATAAGACATATATTGTAGCCTATAAACAGCGCCACCTACCGTGCGCCCCGAAACTGAAGTGTTACCGGCTAAGGAACTTACCTTATGGTGAAAGGCTCAGAAAACTAAATCTACATACATTGGAAAGGAGAAGAGTCAGAGGGCAATTGATTGAAGTCTTCAAATGGGTAAAAGGATATAATAAAGGGGATCTGGGTAAGGTTCTTATACTTAGTGAACATGACAGGACACGTAGCAATGGGTTTAAGCTTAATAAGTATAGGTTTAGGAAGGAGACTGGGAGGAATTGGTTTACAAATTGTGTGGTAGATGAATGGAATAGGCTCACTAGACATGTGATAGAAGCCTCCTCTCTGGGTAGTTTTAAGAATAGATTAGATAAATATATAGATGAAGCTGCTAGATGGGACCGACTTTTTTTATGTACATATGTATATATTTTTCTAAGGAGGGATGCATTTTATGTATATTGTAGATTAGATCTGACGAACTCCTGTAAAGGGTGGCAATGTTGATGACTTTTCTCTGGTAAGAAATCTTTTCTGTGTTGAATGGAACAGGAGCTGCCAAGTGTAGGCCATGAATGGTCTTTTGCAATCTCCTTCTTTTCTTATGTTCTTATGTAACCCCACTGATAACATCCCTCTACTCTGACTTTACACCATTTAGCACTACCCTTTGCGGTAAATACGTAGATTAGCGGCCCGGCCGAAAAAAAAAATTGTGTGTAAATATTATTGTTCACTCGTGTCGGAATATTCATGCGCGTTAGAGTCCTTTTCGAATTATTATTCTATAAACAATTAGGATTATATACAGCCCCCCAGACCGCCCCCCCCCCAATTTAATGAAACCTTAGGATCATCGTAGTGTAGTCCCCCATTGTGTTTACCCCCACACGAGCCGTCAACTTAAATGTACTCCAAAAACGTGAAACATTTTGGAACACGGACGAAATAGTATGTCCTATCGTTCGCGCCGAAACAAAAAATTTGTGTAAATACTAACGTTCACCCGTGTTTGAATATTACTGCGAGTTATCGTTCACCCGTGTTTGAATATTCATGCGCGTTTGAGTTTTGTTCGAATGCTAGCTGCCGCCATTTTTTTTTTTTTTAATCTCGAAATTAAACACACCGAAAATGCTGTTTACGTAGTGTCAATTGGTTGACTAGAAACCAGTAAATAATTTGCAGAATAGTTCCTACAGAGTTCCGGACGTAGGAGAAAAACGTGCCCTTCAACGCTGCTTTTTTTAAAATAATGGCCCTCACTTGAATCACGTTTTATTTTCGAGAATCTAAATTCGAAGCTAGGGTTCACATCTAATGCTTGGCCACAAATGTCTCATTCACTTTTAGTTCGCACCAAATTATGAACTTCCAAAAAGTTGTTTAATTTATCTTTATCAGAAACTAGGCTTAATAATTCCGCAATAGACGACGGACAAACTTCACAATTCGATTGCATTTTGAAACTACGTAGAAGACGTCTGATTGATCATTTTCAAACTGCGTAAAAGGGGAATGTTTGACACCCAAACTGCTAAAAAACAAGTAGTTCCTTGAGATGATCTAGCTAATGACATTTAATTGTATAAAAGAAGGTAATAAAAATAGTAAAATGGGGAAAAATACATTAAAAAATAAAAATGACTTCGAATGAGGATAATAAAAAGATATTAAGTAGGAAAAAAAATTGAAATAAAGCATTTCTGACGTCATACCCCCCACCCTCCAACCCATATTATAATTCGCAAAACGATTAAAGACGCTGACTTGATGTAGTTAAAGCATTCACCTCTGTAAACGGCAGAAAATTATAACAATTAGGATTATATACTGGGGGCTGTGCCCCCCAGACCCCTCCCCCCAATTTAATGAAACTCAGGATATTCATAGTGTGGTCCCCCCCCCCTTGTGTTTACCCCCACACGAGCCATCCCCTTAAAAAAAATTGAAATCAAGCATTTCTGACGTCATAACCCCCACCCCCAACCCCTATTATAATTCGCAAAACGATTAAAGACGCTGACATGATGTAGTTAAAGCATTCACCTCTGTAAACGTCAGAACATTAGAACAATTAGGATTATATACTGGGGGGCTGTGCCCCCCAGAACCCCCCAATTTAATGAAACTCAGGATCATCGTAGTGTGGTCCTCCCCTTGTGCTTACCCCCACACAAGCCGTCCCCTTAAAATGTACTCCCAAAACGTGAAACATTTTGGAACACGGACGAAAAAACTACGTTTTATCGGCCGGGCCGCTCGTCTACATATTTACCGTTATTTGGATCTTCTTTACTACCCTTCTTGAAAATGGGGACTACATTCGCTCTCTTCCAATAATCGGGTATTTCTCCATATTCCAGTGACCTAGTATACAACTTCCCTAGAGTTATTAAGATACTTTCTACCCCTTATTTAAGTATCCTAGAATGACTATTATCAGGGCCGGAGGCATTGGTAGTATCTAACTCACCTATTAGTCCTTTTATCGTCCGTCCTCCGATCCACACTAATGGTAGTAAACACCTCTTTCCCTGACCCATGAGTACTATTGTAGATGCATGATCTGACACAATCCTATGGATGCATTTTGTGGGTGGGTTTTGACAGATGCGGATGACCTTTGATAGGCCCTTGTGGCTTTTGTCATCCGTGAAATTATGTTAGGTAACACCACAAAAATCACAAACTACATACACACTGCTTACATCCAAAGGCATACGCACATCATCCAAAGCAACAGCCATACTGAGAAACTTTTCAAAATATAATTAAAAATTCCTTTAGTATTATGTGTAATACTTAAAGTTAACTATCTTTCCAAACTTAAATATATTTCACCGAAAAAACAAAAATGAAAAATCGTCACTGAATCGAGACCTCGCCGAAAACACATCCGATCGCTACCGACGCTGGAAGTCTCGAGAAACTGGTGCAAACAAACATTGGTTTTATGGAACACCATCATCCAAGGAGAGGACGACTTTGCTGCATTAGGAGAGCAGAAGGTGTATCTCTACGAGTGAAAACCATAATAAATAACAGTTTAACTTATAATAGAGTATGATTTTTTTAAAGCAATGCCCCCTACAATAAGAAACATGAAGGGTATTCCATCGGACACCTTCAAGCACCGTGTACGGTGCCCGATCAGAGTACTTCTGAAGATCCATACCTCGCGAGGTTCCGCAGTCCTGGCCGCATAATATTTCGTCCATATTCCAATATGTTTCACCTACTTTAATTACTTTCGAGGGGTGGGTCGTGAGAGGTCGCCCTACGATGACCCTGAGATTTCAATCAATTGGGGATGGGGGTCTTGGGGGCGCAGCCACCCAGTATTTAATCTTAATCTATAATTTAAGAAAGTAAAAACGTTAAAAAAGTTAGAACATTATCCTATAGACAATTATGATTATATAGTGGGGGCTGTGCCCCCTAGACCCCCAAATTGGTTGAAACTCAGGATCATCTTAGGGGCTCCCTCCGCAGTGATATCTCCCCCACGAGCAGTCCCCTTGAATTTCCTCAAAAAAGGTGAAACATATTGGAACAGGGATGAAATATTTTGCGTTCAATCAGTCGTGCCGCCGATCTTCAGGTTTACCAATATTTCGTCCCTGTTCCAATATGTTTCACCTTTTTTGAGGAAATTCAAGGGGACTGCTCGTGAGGGAGATATCACTGCGCCCCCCTCCCCCCGCTGATTCTGAGTTACAATCAATTGGGGGGTTCGGGAGTACAGCCGTTGATTCAGCAGCATACAGGCATCTGTAGACCTCTGATACAGGGGCTTGCTGTATTCGGCAGAGGTATCGCATGCAGATTTGAAGTCTTTGGTGAGGCAAAGGGAGTACCCCGCTCTCGTAGTAAAGGCTGTTGACAGGAGAAGTACGGGAGGCTCCACTAGAAAGGCGAACTCCGAGGTTTCGAATGGGGTTCAGCATTTTAAGGGCTGAAGGGGAAGCCGATGAGTAAATTTGACAGCCATAATCCAATTTGGATTGGATGAGGGCTGTGTATAATGTCCACAATGTTTGTCGGTCACTACCCCACGAAGTGTGCGAGAGGACTTTCAAAATGTCTAGAGGCAACAGACAGCCTGTTCGAAGTCGGCATAGGTGTGGTAACCAGGATAATTTTGGATCGAGAGTTACGCCAAGAAACCGAAACTCGGAGACAAACTCTATATCTTCGCCTTGTAGGGAGATATATAGGCGGAAAAAGAACCCCTCTGCCTCAGTGGAAATACATTGCTTTGGTTTTGGTCGTGGAAAAGTGGAATCCCTTAAGATGTGCTCTTTTGGATGCAGCATCGACCGCCAGTTGTAGGCAACACGCTGCTGATGGAAGGCGAGGTGAGGAACAGTATAGTGCTAAATCATCGACAAACAGAGTTGCCGATACACCTTCTGGGGGAGACGAAATAATATCATTGATGGCAATTATAAAACATAAGACACTTAAAACACTGCCCTGAGGAACTCCCTCCTGTGGGGGTTACAGGTCAGAGTATGCGTCTCCAACACGTACCTTGAAGGATCGAGATGCTAAAAAATTTTGAATAAATGAAGGTAAAAGGCCTCATCCCCCAGACGTATAACTGCTTCAAGATGCCCTATCTCCATGTTGTGTCGTAGGCTTTCTCAATATCGAAAAATATGGCCAGGACGTGGTGCTTAAATGAGAAAGCTTTCCGGACTGATCCCTCGAAAGGTACTAGTAGGTCAAGGGTACTATGACCTTTGCGGAAGCCACATTGAAATGGAGAGAGAAGATAATTGGCTTCTAGGAACCAGTGTAGGCGCTCCAATATAATTTTTTCCAGCAACTTACTCAAACAGCTGGTGAGAGCTATAGGGCGGTAGTGATCTGCATCCAACCCGTTCCTGCCCGGTTTGACAAATGGAAGGATGATCCCAATGCGCCATGATGACGGGTAAAAACCCTTCACCCATATAAGGTTGTTCAAATCAAGCAGGAAAAGAGTAGTGTGGATGTAGGTGCCGAATCATATCGAAATGGATCTCATCAAGGCCAGGGGAAGTAGATCTGCATAGGGACAACGCGCTTTGCAGCTCATAGATGCTGAATAGAGCGTTATACGGAAGGTTAGATTTTGTTGTTAAGTTGAGAGAATGAGATTCTTCCTTTGATTTGTAGGATTGAAAAGCCTTATTGTAACGGCTGACACTGCTGACGGCGCAGAAATGGTTAACAAAAGAATTGCTGACCACCAGGCCGTCATCCTCCAAGGAACCGTCTAAGTTAAATGTGGGGGTATGATGATTAACATAACGGCCCCTGATCTTATTAATCTTCTCCAGATCTTAGCAGTAGGTATCATAGAGGAAATCGATGAAACGTATCTGCGCCATGAATTTCAGCGAGCTTGACGAAGGGTTCTTTGGCGAAGCGCACGAGCTCGGTTTCGGTCGACCTTGTTGCACAAAGTTGGGTTCTTTCGGAATCGGGCATGGGGTAACTTGTAATTTTTGATAGCTGTTGCACACGTCGAGGTCCACCAGGGCACGGTTGAGCGGCCCGTGACAGGTCGCCTCCGTGGGATGGTCTGTGTTGCTGCATTGTAGATAGTCGATGTAAAGTATTCTACTGTCGCGTCCACTCCATTGAAGGTTTCCAAAGATGCATTTGGGAAGGACGCCTCTTGGAAACCTTCCCAATCTGCATGACCTAAGTCACACTTAAGGGGTATGGTTGTATGAAGGCTAACTTGAAGGGCCGACAAGACAATAGGGAAGTGGTCACTCCCATGGAGCTCGTCAAGAATTGACCATCGAAATTCCGTGAAGCAATCAGGGAAACAAACAGACAGGTCAAGACAGCTAAAAAGTTTCCGTCTGGACATGATAAGAGGTAAAACGCCAGTATTTAAAACACAAATAAGCTCAGATAATAAAAGAGACTCTAAAACACTGCCTTTGGCATTTCGAGTGATGTCACCCCAGTATGGGTGATGGGCGTTAAAATCTCCTAGTAATTTGAATGGGGAGGGCAACTGGTCTATAAGTTCTAAAAGGTTGGATCTTGACAATGATAAACAAGGGGGTAGGTAAATAGAGCAAACGGTAAAAAGCTTAGTAAGAAAAACCCTCACAGCAACAGCTTGGAGGGTAGTATGTAGGAAGATGAGAGAAACATGGTAGGATGAAGATACCATGATTGACACCCCACCATGATAGGAGCTTCCAGCAGGAGCAATAGAGTTGAAAATGAGGAAGCCGGGTACCGGCGGAAAGGGCCGTACACCCAGTTTATTCTCCTGAAGATATTATGGGTGACGATTGATACCACTGTGGATATCTTTTTGTCTTTTGAGGCCGATATTGTATTTGAGGTTCGTCCCAAAGATTTTGTGGAGCCTGCTTTTGCCGGTGAGAGATCCTAGATAGAGCAGTAACTGAGTTTTTTTTCGTGGGTTTTGGAGAACCGACCGAGGCCCTTGATTGTAATTCGGGCTCGCAACCTGGCGGAAAAGGAATATCAAGAAGGGATTTTCGGCCGCTAGATCCGGATTCATGGGTCGAGGGTATTTTCGGTGTCTGAAGAGTTGGTCCAACCGCCGCAGTTGGTGATGTTGGAGTATCAACTGCTTCCATCGGATCTTGGGTTGAAGCGTGAGCGGAACGAACAGGTGATCTGAGAGTGTGTGGAGCTGGGTGTATATCTGCCATCGTTTGGATCAGGATGGGGCCTACGTCCTGTGAAGGGCGAGACGGACTTAAGGGCAGAGAATGTTCAACCATAAGGGATGAGTCCATTAGAGATTCTCGGGGTTCGGCCGAGTCGGCTCCAGAGGCTGCCCGCTTACTGGTGGTCGATGACCCAGGTGAGGAATCCTTTCTCTTACAACTGGGTTTTTTGGGGTCTCGTGGCCAGGTGGATGAACCTTCACTGGTCGATGTTGAGGATTCTTTCAAATAGCGTCTGATGTCTTCAAGTGTCTCTCCCAGCTAGAGCTGCTGGAGAGAGGGGGGCTACATTGGTTATCTCGGTGTGAGAGCGATGCTTTGACTGCATATTCTGAATGTTTTCGACGCTGCGAGTAGATCTAGGGTGAAGTGCTTCAGGCTGGTCGGAACTCGAGCGTGATGGTCGGTTTCGTCCAGCGTCACGTAAAACGTTAGAAAAGAGCCGGCCGAGTGGCGAGCACGCTGGTGGGCATCTCTTATATCTAGACGTAGGGAGTCACGCAAGGCGAGCACTTCCTTTTCATATAAAAATATAGAGCAGAGTTTCGACGCAGCACTGTGAGTACCTCCGCAGTTGGTACAGTGGGGTGTTTTAGTGCATTCGGGGCCATGGTAGTCAGAGCTACAATTCACGCAGGAGCAAGGGTGCCGACAGGCTCGGCCAACATGTCCAAATTGATTGCAATTGAAGCAGCGTCTGGGTAGTTCGATGTAGGGACTTAACGGGACACGAAGGTACCCAGCTTTAATATACTGCGGCAGTTCTTGTCATTCAAATGTTAAAATCAGTGTTGCGGTTGGGAATTTATTGGAGCCTAATGTTTTAGTTACCCTGTGTACGTGTGTGACACGTTGTGTACTGAGCTTACTCTGTAGGCGGGAGGGTGCGTAGTCCTTTAGTTCGTTTGAACGGACGACACCTTTGACAAAATTCAGACGCGGATGGGGCGAGACAATTATTGGAATTTCAGCTATCGAAGATAGATTTCGCACAAGGTTGTGTTGAGAGTGGGATGACACCTCGACTACGACATCACCACTTCCTCTTGACCACATCCGGTGGGGTTCACCACAGCCGGACTCAAAAGCTTGATTGACGTCAAACACATCGACTTTTGCAAGTGGGATGTCGGATGATGAATTCATGACAAGAAAGCGAGGATAATCTAGATCTGGGTCTACTTCGTTGGAATAGGGGTCCAACGAGCGAGGAAAGGCTGAAAGGGAAGCTAAGGATCGTTTGGCATGAGAACCCTTACGAGAAAGGAAGGTTTTTTGGTTTATGGCTAGCCATTGCAAAAAAAAAAAAACTTCGCATTCTTCCTCGGGGCTTCCCACCATGGAGGCCTACAAGGGCCCGGCACTACTGCAACTATACAATCAGTTACGTCCGGTATTTCCTCTTGGAGAATGGATACGGATCCACCACACCATCTTTATAACCCTAAGAGGCTGCCCGAGTTCTCCTACGCACGGAGAAAAGGGGCCAACGATGGGTTTCTCCCTGGGCATTCGGTAGACAAAGGCGGTGGAGATGCCCAGCCTCTTTCCCGATCATGAAAGAACAATTCGGAATCAATCCATTAAACGAGCAGAGGTCGGGTATTGATAAGGACCACTAGATAGGTTAAGGAAGAGGGGGAAATAATGGGCAGTGGAAGAGCTTAATAGAGGAGGAAAGAAAGAGGGGCATGTTAAAAGTCTTGTTGGCAGCACCATGGGTCCCCTAGGGGTCCCAAAGCTGACCCCCCTCGCCACGAGAAGGCCAGAGCCTCTCAGGGAACCCCTGAAAAAAAGATCCCAGAGAGGGAGGGGGTAATAAATAAAATAGTGCTGAGTGTGGGCGAGGGAGAGTGGACTAACAACTTTCCAGACCCCATCATAAGGTTTAAGGTAAGGAACCAGTTGGGCACGTGCCCAATCCAAGTGGATTCTAAGTGGCAGCGGAAGTAAAAAGAAGCAAATTAACTATAAAAGGGGAGAAGACTACAAAAAGGGTAGCAAGGACTGATTCGCGCATCAGCCGAAACAAGATGACCGTGGGTGTCTTATGTGGCCGATACGAACGCGGTAAAGGGCCACCTATAAGTACCGTAGCCTCTGAAGTCTCGAGGGCCAACTGATAATATATTCTCTTATAGAAGGAAAGATATCTCGATAAGGCAATGCAGTTATCTGGGAACATAGAGTAGCCTGAACGGGCCAACTGATCAGCCCTCTCGTTGCCCAGGACCCCTACATGCCCGGGGACACAACAAAATATAACTCTAAATCCGGGCGCATTCTGGACCAGCCAGTTGAAGATTTCTGTGACTAATGGATGGGAAGCATTACAAGAGTGAATTGCCTGTAAAACAAGTCAGAAAAATGACAAAATCTTTAAAAGGTAAAACTTGGCTAAAGCTAAAAGAATGGTTGAAAGTTGAGCGGTAAAAATAAAAGCTGCCACGTAGGGGCTTACCGGGACACGCAGGTACCCAGCTTTAAAAAAACTGCAGCAGTTCCTGACTTTCGAACGTTAAAATCAATGTGGCAGTTGGGACTCTAGTGGAGCCTAGTTTTAGTCACCCTGTTTACAAGTGTGACGCACTGGGCCCCAAGAGTGCACTGAAGACGGCCGAGGTCGTAGTCCCTTAATTCGTTTGAACGGTCGACACCTTTGACAAAATTCAAACGTGTATGTGGCGAAACCGTGGCTATCGAAGACAGATTTAGCACAAGATTGTGCTGAGTGAGATGACATTTCGATTACTATATCACCACTACTTCTTGACCACATCCGGCGGGATTCATCACAGCGGAACTAATACCATTCGTTAACGTCAAACATATCCACTTTTGCAATAGGAATCATATGACGAACTCATGACCAGAAAGCTGAGATAGTCGAAGGGGGGGCTGAAGAACCATTAGAAGGGGGAAGTTTTGTTTATGGCTAACCATTGCAAAGAGAAATAACTTCATATTCTCCCTCGGAACCTCCCACCACGAAGGCCTACAAGGGCCCGGCGCTACTGCAACTCTAGAATCAGTTACGTCCGGTATGTTTTCTTGGAGAATGGAAACGGATCCACCACACCATCTTTATACCCCGAAGAGATTTAAGATTTAAGATAAGTTACCGGTGGGTTGCTGCCCAATCCAAGTGGATTCTATATGGCCGCTAGGGTGAAACGAGAAATATCATCTATAAAAGTTGGAGGAGACCACTTTGTGACAAAAATTTAAAAAACGATGGGTTAAAAGATTCCTCCGCCAATATGAATCGAAGACGGGTGTGTTGAGGAATAGTTAAAAGGGTCGGGAAACAGGACAACCGGAGAATGGTAAAATGGCTACAATCCAATAAAAGGTGGGCAACCGATTGGTCCCCACCACAAAAACGACAGCGAGGGCTGATATGGGCATCACCCGAAACAAGATGGCCGTGAGTAAGTCTCGTGTGGCCAATGCGAACTCGGCAAAGGGCCACCTCCAACGACCGCATTCTATGACGACTCGAGGGCCAAGAGCGAATAGAATTTTTTATTTTGTATAGTTTGGATGATGAACAGTCATCCCATTCATTCTGCCACAGTTGAAAAATATACTTTCTTATTGAAGGCAAGTAGTCCCTAAAAGGCAGAGCAGAGTTCTCAGGGGACACAGAATGTGCTGAGCGGGCCAGCCGATCAGCCTTCTCGTTGCCCAGGACCCCCACATGCCCAGGAACCCAGCAAAAAATAATTCTATATCGGGATGCATTTTGGATCAGCCAGTTGCAAATTTCTGTGACCACGGGATGGGACGCATTAAAAGATCTAATTGATTGTAAGACACTCCTTGAGTCGGAAAAAATGACAAAATCACTAAAAGGTAAAATTTGGATGAGTCTAAAGGCTAAAAGGATTGCTGAAAGTTCAGCGGTAAAAATGGATGCTGCTGGCGGCAAAGATAAAGTTAAGAATTCTCCTCCAGGGTAGATGGCTGCGGCGCCCACGCCACCGTCCGACTTAGAGCCATCCGTGTAGAGTGGGCATCATTGTTTGTGGGAGATCGAATGCTTTAAGAACAGGCTTTTAATGATGCGAGGTCCATGGAGGACTTCTCCAGGCTCCACATGTTGGTACATAGTGGGGAGAGGAGCACGCCACCTAGGGTTCAGTAAGGATGGAAGGGTAAGGACCCTTGGAGCACCCAGGTTAGAGAGATGATCTCCTATGCGAAGGTTCAAAGGGCGGGGTAAAGATGGCAACTTATCATATGCCGCCGTTGATTCGGCAGCATACAGGCATCTGTAGACCTCTGATACATGGGCTTGCTGTACTCGGCAGAGGTATCGCATGCAGATTTGAAGTCTATGGTAGGGCAAAGGGAGTACCCCACTCTCGCAGTAAAGGCTGTTGACAGGAGAAGTACGGAAGGCTCCACTAGAAAGTCGAACTCCAAGGTTTCGAATGGGGTTCAGCATTTTAGGGGCTGAAGGGGAAGCCGATGAGTAAATTTGACAGCCATAATCCAATTTGGATTGAACGAGGGCTGTGTAAAATGTCCACAATGTTTGTCGGTCACTGCCCCACGAAGTGTGTGAGAGGACTTTCAAAATGTCTAGAGCCCGCAGACAGCCTGTTCGAAGTCGGCGTAGGTGTAGTAACCAGGATAACTTTGGATCGAGAGTTACGCCAAGAAACCGAAACTCGGAGACGAACTCTATTTCTTCGCCTTGTAGGGATATAGATGGCGGAACAAGAACCCCTCTGCCTCGGTGAAAATACATTGCTTTGGTTTTGGTCGTGGAAAAGCGGAATCCCTTAAGTTGTGCTCTTTTGGATACAGCATCGACCGCCAGTTGTAGGCGACGCGCTGCTGATGGAAGGCGAGGTGAGGAACAGTATAGTGCTAAATCATCGACAAACAGAGTTGCCGATACACCTTCTGGGAGAGACGAAATAATATCATTGATGGCAATTATAAAACATAAGACACTTAAAACACTGCCCTGAGGGACTCCCTCCTCTTGGGGTTGCAGGTCAGAGTATGCGTCTCCAACACGTACCTTGAAGGATCGAGATGCTAAAAAACTTTGAATAAATGAAGGTAAAAGGCCTCTCATCCCCCAGACGTATAACTGCTTCAAGATGCCGTATCTCCATGTTGTGTCGTAGGCTTTCTCAATATCGAAAAATATGGCTAGGACTCGGTGCTTTAATGAGAAAGCTTTCCGGACTGATCCCTCGAAAGGTACTAGTAGGTCAAGGGTACTATGACCTTTGCGGAAGCCACATTGAAATGGAGAGAGAAGGTGATTGGCTTCTAGGAACCAGTTTAGGCGCTCCAATATCATTTTTTCCAGCAACTTACTCAAACAGCTGGTGAGAGCTATAGGGCGGTAGTGATCTGCATTCAACCCGTCCCTGCCCGGTTTGACAAAGGGAAGGATGATCCCAATGCGCCATGATGACGGGTAAAAACCCTTCACCCATATAAGGTTGTACAAATCAAGCAAGAAGAGAGTAGAGTGTGGATGTAGGTGCCGAATCATGTCGAAATGGATCTCATCAAGGCCAGGGGAAGTAGATCTGCAAAGGGACAAAGCGCTTTGCAGCTCATAGATGCTGAATAGAGCGTTATACGGAAGGTTAGATTTTGTTGTGAAGTTGAGAGAATGAGATTCTTCCTTTGATTTGTAGGATTGAAAAGCCTCATCGTAACGGCTGACACTGCTGACGGCGCGGAAATGGTCAGCAAAAGCATTGCTGACCGCCAGGCCGTCATTCTCCAAGGAACCGTCTAAGTTGAGTGTGGGGGTATGATGATTAGCATAACGGCCCCTGATCTTATTAATCCTCTTCCAGATCTTAGCAGTAGGTGTCATAGAGGAGATCGATGAAACGTATCTGCGCCATGAATTTCGGCGAGCTTGACGAAGGGTTCTTTGGCGAAGCGCACGAGCTCGGTTTCGGTCGACCTTGTTGCACAAAGTTGGGTTCTTTCGGAATCGGGCATGGGCTAACTTGTAATTTTTGATAGCTGTTGCACACGTCGAAGTCCACCAGGGCATGGTTGAGCGGCCCGTGACAGGTCGCCTCCGTGGGATGGTTTGTGTTGCTGCATTGTAGATAGTCGATGTTAAGTATTTTACTGCCGCGTCCACTCCATTGAAGGTCCCCAAAGATGCATTTGTGAAGGACGCCTCTTGGAAACCTTCCCAATCTGCATGACCTAAGTCCCACTTAAGGGGCATGGTTGTATGAGGGCTAACTTGAAGGGCCGACAAGACAATAGGGAAGTGGTCACTTCCATGGAGATCGTCAAGAATTGACCATCGAAATTCCGTGAAGCAATCAGGGGAACAAACAGAAAGGTCAACACAGCTAAAAGAGTCTGTCTGGACATAAGAGGTAAAATCGCCAGTATTTAAAACACAAAGAAGGTCAGATAATAAAAGAGACTCTAAAACACTGCCTTTGGCATTTCGAGTGATGTCACCCCAGTATGGGTGACGGGCGTTAAAATCTCCTAGTAATAAGAATGGGGAGGGTAACTGGTCTATAAGTTCTAAAAGGTCGGATCTTGACAATGATAAACAAGGGGGTAGGTAAATAGAGCAAACGGTAAAAAGCTTAGTAAGAAAAACCCTCACAGCAACAGCTTGGAGGGTAGTATGTAGGGAGATGAGAGAAACATGGTAGGATGAAGATACCATGATTGACACCCCTCCATGAGAGGGGCTTCCAGCAGGAGCAATAGAGTTGAAAGTGAGAAAACCGGGTACCGGCGGAAAGGGCAGTATACCCAGTTTATTCTCCTGGAGACAAATAACAGCGGGGTGGATAGTCGTCAAAAGAATTTTGAGTTCTTCCCACTTTGGAAGAACTCCTTGACAATTCCATTGTAAAATGGAAGATATTATGTGTGACGATTAGATACCACTGTTGATATCTTTTTCTCTTTTGAGGTCGATAATGTATTTGAGGTTCTTCCCAAAGAGCTTGGGAGACGGAGAGCTGATTTTGAGGATCCTGCTTTTGCAGGGGGAGAAATCCTAGATGGAGTAGTAACTGAGGTTTTTTTCGTGGGTTTTGGAGAACCGACCGAGGCCCTTGATTGTAATTCGGGCTCGCAACCTGGCGGAAAAGGAAGATCAAGAAGGGATTTTCGGCCGCTAGATCCGGATTCATGGGTCGAGGGTATTTTAGGTGTCTGAGGAGTTGGTCCAACCGCCGCAGTTGGTGATGTTGGAGTATCAACTGCTTCAATCGGATCTTGGTTTGAAGGGTGAGCGGGGCGAACAGGTGATCTGAGCGAGGTGTGTGGAGCTGGGTGTATTTCTGCCATCGTTTGGATCAGGATGGGGCCTACGTCCTGTGAAGGGCGAGACGGACTTAAGGGCATAGAATGTTCAACCATAGGGGAGGAGTCCATTGGAGATTCTCGGGGTTCGGCCGAGTCGGCTCCAGAGGCTGCCCGCTTATTGGTGGTCGATGACCCAGGTGAGGAATCCTTTCTCTTACCACTGGGCTTTGAGTCTCGTGGCCGGGTGGATGATCCTTCACTGGTCGATGTTGAGGATTCTTTCAAATAGCGCCTGATGTCTTCAAGCGTCTCACCCTGAGCGTCTTTCCCAGCTAGAGCTGCTGGAGAGAGGGGGGCTACATTAATTATCTCGGTATGAGAGCGATGCTTCGACTGCATATTCTGAATATTTTCGACGCCGCGAGTAGATCTAGGGTGAAGTGCTTCAGGCCGGTCGGAACTCGCGCGTGATGGTCGGTTTCGTCCAGCATCACGTAAAACGTCAGAGAAGAGCCGGCCGAGTGGCGAGGTTTGTGCTCGGGCACGCTGGCGGGCCTCTCTTATATCTAGACGTAGGGAGTCGCGCAAAGCGAGAACTTCCTTTTCATATAAAAATATAGAGCAGAGTTTCGACGCAGCACTGTGGGTACCTCCGCAGTTGGCACAGTGGGGCGTTTTGGTGCATTCGGGGCCATGGTAGTCAGAGCTACAATTCACGCAGGAGCGAGAGTGCCGACAAGCTCGGCCAACATGTCCAAATTGATTGCAATTGAAGCAGCGTCTGGGTAGTTCGATGTAGGGACTTACCGGGACACGAAGGTACCCAGCTTTAATATACTGCGGCAGTTCTTGTCGTTCAAATGTTAAAATCAGTGTGGCGGTTGGAACTTTAGTGGAGCCTAATGTTTTAGTTACCCTGTGTACGTGTGTCACACGTTGGGTACTGAGCTTACTCTGAAGGCGGGTGGGGTCGTAGTCCTTTAGTTCGTTTGAACGGACGACACCTTTGACGAAATTCAGACGCGGATGGGGCGAGACAGTTATTGGAATTTCAGCTATCGAAGATAGATTTCGCACAAGGTTGTGTTGAGAGTGGGATGACACCTCGACTACGACATCACCACTTCCTCTTGACCACATCCGGCGGGGTTCACCACAGCGGGACTCAAAAGATTCATTGACGTCAAACACATCGACTTTTGCAAGTGGGATGTCAGATGATGAATTCATGACAAGAAAGCGAGGATAATCTAGATCTGGGTCTACTTCGTTGGAATAGGGGTCCAACGAGCGAGGAAAGGCTGAAAGGGAAGCTAAGGAACGTTTGGCACGAGAACCCTTACGAGAAGGGGAGGTTTTTGGTTTATGGCTAGCCATTGCAAAAAGAAAAAAAACTTCGCATTCTCCCTCGGGGCTCCCCACCATGGAGGCCTACAAGGGCCCGGCACTACTGCAACTATGCAATCAGTTACGTCCGGTATGTCCTCTTGGAGAATGGATACGGATCCACCACACCATCTTTATAACCCTAAGAGGCTGCCCGAGTTCTCCTACGCACGGAGAAAAGGGGCCAACGATGGGTTTCTCCTTGGGCATTCGGTAGACGAAGGCGGTGGAGATGCCCAGCCTCTTTCACCTTCATGAAAGAACAATTCAGAATCAATCCATTAAACGAGCAGAGGTCGGGTATTGATAAGGACCACTAGATAGGTGAAGGAAGAGGGGGAAATAAAGGGCAGTGGAAGATCGTAATAGAGGAGGAAAGAAAGAGGGGTATGTTAAAAGTCTTGTTGGCAGCACCATGGGTCCCCTAGGGGGCCCAGGGCTGACCCCCCTCGCCACGAGAAGGCCAGAGCCTCTCTGGGAACAACCCCTGAAGAAAAGATCCCAGAGAGGGAGGGGGATACCCCGAAGAGGCGGCCTGAGTTCTCCTAGGCGCGGAGAAAAGAGGCCTATGATGGGTTTCTCCTTGGGCATCGGCAGACGAAGGTGGTGGAGATGCCCAACCTCCTCAGAATTAGTTCCCAAAAAACAAACAAGCACAGGTCAGGTAACCGTCAGAACCACTTGATAGGAGAAAGAGGGCGAAATAAATGGCAGTAAAACAAAGGGGGGGGGGGAGAGAAGGGTATATTAAAAGTCTGGGTCGCAGCACCAGGGCACCCCTAAGGGCCCCAGGCATGACCCCCGTCACAACGAGAAGGCCAGAGCTTCTCTGGGACCAACTCCTGAAGAAAGAAAAGGTCCCAGAGAGTGAGTGGGAGGCCCCATCAGACAGTTCGAATCAACCCAGTGACGGGGCCTCCCTAATTTGCACTCAGGCCGGGAGGACGTGCAACTCCTCCGGGTACCTACCTCCTGCAGCGATTTGAGAAAGGAGTGGCAGTTTTGCTAGTAAAGGAGGAGGGGTAAATTAACAAAAATAAATAAAGGATGGGGGGGTGGACAAAGGCATGATAAAGGTCCGCTTGGTTACAGGCAATAATCCTAATTCCTCTCACATAGATCGAGGTGGGAGCCCGTGCACCACCAGCCCTGGAAATACCACATTTTGGGAGCGGGATAAGCCTTCATAATGGCCAGTGTGGAGGGAAAGAAGGGCAGAGACAGTAAAGAGAAAATGGGAGGGTGAGGAGAGAATGGAATAATAAAAGTACTCTTGGTCACATCCCCCCTTTTCCCCCACACACTCACCGTTGGGGAATGGGGAGCCCATCCGCAGCGAAAAAAGAACGCAGACGAGGGTGGCGTCGCTTTGTATTCATTAATCTTCTCTATAATCATTAACTTAACACTCGACCTTAAATTGGCACTTATACATAACCTCAATACAATACCTTTGCTGACTCAACAACACCCAGTTTTACACCCCACGCAAACTGTGCCTTTCCTAGGGTTCTATTCAGAGCCCAGGATGCAAGTGTGTGTTTTTTTAAACCCTAGCCACCCTGGAGGGCAAGAATAGAGTTAAAGGGGGGTCAGTCATTCCCAAGTGGTTATGACACGACCATCTCCCCCTGGGGTGAGATCACCTCCACTTGGAGGTTAATTCGCAATTGAAATTCCCCTTCCAACCTGTTGCATCGCCCGCTAGCACTAGAGGACGGGGGGGGGGGGCTATCATATTCCCACAGCATGACATCTTCCTTCCAGTCTAACCTGGTCCCTCAGGACAGCCTCACATCAAACACGCCCCCCCCCCCCTTTAATTATGTTACCGTTGGCGGGGGCTACAACGGAGGCTGTATGATCAAAGGCTTTCTCCCTAATTTCCAAACGGTCGGAGGGAGCAGCGATGTCATCTCTATAAACGATAACAACATTCTACTCAACTTAAGAACCATTTAGTTCCTTTCACACATCTTTGAGGGTCACACATTCTGCACACAATTTTTCGTCAGACATATTCCATTATTTGATATATTAAAACACTAATAGGATTCCCTACAAGAAGGTATGTTGGTAACAAAAGGGCTCCATCCATTTCATGCATATGTTATGGCCACATTTACGAGCCATCCAGAATACTATCAGTATCGGCTATTTTCATTTCTCTAACGAATCAAAAACACGATATAACAACTTTTATTAATGTACATTGTGATTATTTCATGAAAACTTTCACAAAATTCTCTCCATCTATGCTGTTTAAGCTTTCTTATCAAAATTAGACATTAGGTTACCGTTTAAATAGAATATTAGTATCTCCGAGGTCGCTGTTGTAACCATAGGCGTATTTGTTTCCCGGAAGCTGAAACGTAAGATAAAAAATCAATGCTAGTAGTACACGTTGAGAAACAAGATCTTTGAAGAGAGAAAGGATTTTTTTATTCACGAGTATTGGACTATCTTCTAAGCATCAAGGTCCATTCTTCAGCTGTACCAAGACTGACAAAAAATTAACAACACATTCCCTAAAAAAAATTATATATAAAGGGTTAAAGTCATGTGATGTGCACAAAAATGGTCTACGAAAGGTATGACTATAATGAGATTGGGTAACTCTTGAATAATAAAAGCCTTGCTGTATGGTGCGGATTTTCTGTTAGTATCAAAATATGTTGGATAATGAAGTCAATGAACAATAAGCTTGAAGTTGTTTGTGAGAGGATAAGGGTGGAAGTGAATATGAAAAAGAAGCGAGCTATTATAACTCTAGAATGCAGTGTTGAATCCTATAATTTATCACTAAATAGTGTGGACCTGGAATGCCTGTATGAACTTTTGCATGTTAGAATAAGAGCAAGTAATCTACATTTGAATGAAAGTTGGTTTCAAATGTGGTAGTAATGACATATTTTCACAAACTTATCACCTATTGGCAATAGAGTTGTGTCGCTCATCAGCACCGTATCGAGTGGCTTCTTGAAGGATGTGAAAAACAAACAAAACAATTTTACTTGAAAGGGAAGGAGAAAGTAGTTAATATTTTCCTTCCGAAATTTCAAGTGCAATAGCAAAGATGCAGTTTCAAGACATAGTACGGAGAGATCTGTAGTAAAGAAAGTAGTGAAGGTCGACGAGGTAAAAATAGTGAAAGAGGCAGAGAGAGTGTACAGTTGTGGGCAATGGAACGGGAAAGGCATGTCGTTCTTCCAGGTTTCAGTTGTAGCCAGGGCATTAATCCTACTACAAAACAAAAATTTAAAAAGTATTGTAAGAGTTTGTATATTAGGATTTTTTTTTTTTTTTTTTAATTAAGGGGCTATCTGGCGACTGCCGACTAAGGCATAAGTTGCCGTAAACAAACAGCCTAGTTTTAGGCTACTTTAAAAAATTAAACAGAAAACAATAAAAAGAAATGACAATAACAATAACAAAGCAATAACAAAACAATTACAAAAACAACAACAATTAAATTGGGTTAAATAAAAGAAAGAAGGCCGGCCTCCCCCAAAAAGTCAATAAGTCCACCAGTCAAAGTACACGCACTCGTCCCGAGCACAAGGGACAGGCGGTAGCGACCCCGCCCATCTCGGTACCGGGACAGGTGTCGTGCGCGAAGATCACCCAGACTGGGACATTCGACAAGAATGTGCCGAACAGTCTGGGGGACGACGCAGTCGTTGCAATAGGGCGCAGGCGAGCGCTCCATCAGATAGCGATGCGTCACACGAGTGTGTCCGATTCGGAGACGACAGAAAGCAACCTGAAGCCGCCGCGGCATTGGGGGATAGGTCCATGGGAACAGTCGCGGCGCAATGGCACGCAACTTTAAGTTCCCTTCGACCGTCTCCCATCTTCTTTGCCAAGCAGTCCGAAGAGCTGCCCGTATTCCTGCCATGTAGTCGGTGTGAGGAAGAGCGAAACGCTGGTCCGGTCGCAGAGTCCTCGCGGACTCTTTGGCGCGCTCATTCCCCGCAATTCCTACATGTCTAGGAACCCAGCAGAAGATAATCTCGACATCTGCCCGGCTCGCCAAAACCGTGGCGCCACGGATATCGCGAACCAGGGGATGCGGAGATTCCAATGCCCCGAGAGCACTCAGGGCGCTTTGTGAGTCGCTATAGATCACAATCCGGTCTCCGAACCGGGCACGTCGCGTAATCTCCCGTACCGAGTGGTGCATTGCCACCAGCTCGGCCGTGAAGACAGACGCAGCGCCTGGTAGAGCCCCGCTGACTTCAAACAGTGGGGATACGGCGTGGAAGCCGACCCCCTCTTGGGACTTGGAGCCATCCGTATACACTGGCACGGTACCAGCGTGACACGATGTGTGCTCCAAAAAGGTCGAACGCAATACTCCCGGCGCAGTACAAGCTTTGGGAGCAGAGGCGTGGCGACAAATAGCCAAATGTGGTACCCTCCAGGGTGGCTTCCTGGGCAGAACCAGGGGCGCCACCGGCCCGAGAGCTATATCTACCTCTCGAAGGAGTTTCCTGGCCCTAAACCCAAAGGGCTTAGGGTATGACTGGCGTCTCTCGGCGGCATAGGTACCATCGAGATCAGCTGCAGATGCAGTGAGAGCTGTTGGCGACTGAGGGAGGCGCCGGGCTCGCGCGTACAGGCGAGTGATGCACTGCACGCGGCGCAGAGCGAGTGGCATCTCCCCAGCATCGACCAACAGGCTCTCAATGGGGGAAGTGCGGAAGGCACCGGTCGCAAGGCGAAGGCCGGTGTGGTGGATTGAATCCACCTTCCGCAATAAACGCTCGGCTGCGGATGCATAAAACTCGCATCCGTAGTCGAGCTTCGAGCGAACAAAGGATCGATAAAAAAGTAAGGCGGTAGCCCTATCAGCGCCCCAAGCGCTGAACGTCACGGAACGGAGAATGTCCATGGCGCGGGTACAAGAGACCCTAAGGCTGCGAATATGAGCCTACCAGGTGAGGCGTCGGTCGAATACAAGACCAAGGAAACGGTGCGACTCAACCACATCCAGGCGCACCCCATTAAGAAACAAATCTGGGTCGGGGTGAAGCCGTGGATGGCGGCAGAAGTGCACCACCTTAGTCTTGGCCAAAGAAAACCGAAGAGGTTAGAGAGATTGGGCGGAAACCGGTCGGAGTAGAGTGATCTGTCCCCGGCTTGCGAAAGGCGAGCACAGTAGCGATTCGCCAGGAGTCTGGGAGAAGACCTTCCACCCAGATCCTGTTGAACAGATCTAACAGAAAAGCCATGCCTCGCTCACCCATGTGTCGAAGCATGGCGTACGGGACATCGTCCGGACCATGGGCGGTGTCCGCGCACGAAGGGAGAGCGGAACGCAACTCGCTTACAGTAAACTTGTCGTTGAAGGGTTCTCCGCCTCTGGAGGTAAAGTCCAGCCGGCGGCCTTCCGTGACATCACGACGTGCATTGAATGCTGGCGGAGCAGCATCACGGCTAGAGAATGCGGAGAAAGCGGTCGCTAAGGATTCCGCCACGGACGCGGGGTCCGAGATTGCGGTCCCATTCTCCTGGAGAACGGGAGGGGGGTCCTGCGAGAACTTGCCCCGAATCCTTTTGACTCGCTTCCACACCTCAGCTAAAGGGGTCTTCCCGTTAAGTGAAGACACGTATGCCCGCCAAGAAGAGCGGCGGGCGTGCTTCGAAATATACCGGAACCTAGCCCTAGCCCGACGAAATTCAGCGACAGTGAAATCGTTCGGGCGGCGCTTATAGCGCATGTAGGCATAACGCTTCTGTTTGAGGGCCGTCTCACACTCGGCCGACCACCATGGGAGTGGTCGGCGTGCAAAACAGCCAGACGTCCTAGGAATAGTAGTCAGGCCCACGGCGATAAGGTTGCCGGAGAAGAACTCAACGGCCTCATCTACCGACCTAAACTCCTCGACTGAGATAGAGAATTCAGTCATTTCCTGAAATGCAGGCCACCGCACCCGCGCCAAGCACCACCGAGGTGGTCTCTCATGCGGCAGTTGCCCTGAAAATGATATTTGAATGGGAAAGTGATCACTACCATGGAGGTCATCGACCACCCCCCAATCAAAATCAGGCTGTGCATCCGAAGAGCACAAAGATAGGTCAAGGCAAGAAAATGAAGCGGTTCTCGGACAATGATGCGTAAACTCATCCACGTTTAGGACACCCATCTCAAGCTCTTCGATCAGATCGGCAAGGACTTGTGCCCTGGGATTTATGGTGTAATCTCCCCAGAGAGGATGCCTGCTGTTCAGATCTCCAAGCAAGAGATAGGGCCTCGGCAACCGTGCCACGACGCGGCGGAAGTCCCCCGCGTCGAAGTCAGCTGACGGTGGAATGTACGCAGAAATGATAGTATACCTCCTATCCAGGTGCAGCTGCACAGCCACTGCCTGAAAGGAGGTATCTAAAGAGAAAGGAAGAACGGAGACATCATGCCGGGTGTAAACCG
Source organism: Ceratothoa steindachneri (assembly GCA_963969495.1). Classification (NCBI taxonomy): domain Eukaryota; kingdom Metazoa; phylum Arthropoda; class Malacostraca; order Isopoda; family Cymothoidae; genus Ceratothoa; species Ceratothoa steindachneri. The sequence continues at coordinate 44,536,118 of OZ018317.1, forward strand.
CGCATCCCCCAGCCCGGCCGTCCCGCGGTGTTGGGGTCGCAAGACCCTTATACCCCGGGAGGGCAGGCAGTGGGCACGCGCCTAGCATGGTCTCCTGCAAAAAAATAGCTAACGGGGAACGGGACGAGGCGAGCCCCCGCAGCTCCTCCCAGTTGGCCCGGAGTCCACGGCAATTCCATTGAAGGAATATGCCCTCCAGGCCTAGCTCGGAGGAGACGCGGGGGCCCTCCTCGAATTGAAGACCCTCACGGGAATGGCCGTACGCTTCCCGGGGGCAGAACCCCGGGCGCTGTTGGCCGGACAAAGCGCTGGAGGCACTGTCGCCTTCGAGGACTTATTGGGGGAGGTTGACCTCGCGATGCGAGTCTTTTCCTCCCTCCGCCTCGAAACCTTAGGCGGGCGCTGCGGCTTCGGAGGCGGGGGGCCCTCTTTTCGAGGAACCACCGTCTCCGAGCCACTCGCTCCACCTCGGGGCGTGGGCGAAGGAGCCGAAGCTCCTTTGTTGCTGTCCTCCTTTCGGGGGACAGCTTTAGGAACCCCCGAAGATGGCCTAGCGACCATCTTCAGGGGTGTTGCCTCCTGTGAGTCTAACGACTCTGTGGAGGCGCGTGGCCGTTTCGCCTTACGGGAAACGGTCACGCTGGGGGAAGAGGGGGGAGCCCTGGTTTTAGCCGGGGCTGGGTGTGAACCCTTTTTGCCGCCAGCTCTACCAGGGAAGCGCCCGGGTTGGGTAGAGCCCGCAGAAGGGCTCCGAATGGGCGCGGAAACAACCGTGCTCGTTGGCCTGGATGGAATGTACTGAGGCATGTGACGTCCCAGGCAGAGCTGGGCGCGCCAGGACCAAGTCCTTAGCCTCGCGGAAAGAGTCTATCCTGGGCCTGAACGGCCAGGATTTCTTTCTCCAGGAGATATGCACCACATTGCTTCGAAGAAGCAGGGTGCGGCTCTCCGCAATTGACACACTTGGCCACACACGATTTGGACTTATCGTGTGCGACCTTGGAGCAATTTACACAGACTTCGGGGGACCCCGACTTTGCACGTCTACATGAGCGATTCGTATGGCCGAAGCGGTGACAGTAATAGCACCGCCGCGGCAGTGGCACGAATGCCTTAACGCGGTAGCGGTACCAACCGGCACGCACCGACTCAGGGAGCTTGTCACTGTCGAACGTGACGAAGAGTGTAGGGGTGGGTCTCGAAGCCCCTCCCTGTTTTCTCATCACACGTTCGAACTTGACCGCCCCATGGTCGGCCAGCTCTAAGGTGATGTCCTCAATGGAGTAGTCAACGAGTTCCCTCGCATAAACTACTCCTTTCACAAAGTTCATGGTAGAGTGCGGCGTCACACTCACCGGGGTGCCATGAAGTGTCCGAAGAGCACTTATCTTGGCCGCCTCGGCGGGATTCGCCAGAAGGCTGCCGTCCGAGAAACGGGTCACCTTCGGCTCTCTACCAATTCCACTAGCTAATCCTCTCCTCTGATGGATCATGTTGCCCTTGGACAACATGGTGCCATCAGTGGAGCGAATAACGAGGAAGCGTTTGAAGCCAGCAGGCTCGAAAACGCCAGGTAACCTCTGAATGAGGGGCCCCGATGTCATCGAGGCTCCGCCCTGTGCACTTTTGGTGTTAGTCTTGGTCAGGGGCTCCGCACACGAGGGGGTAGAGGGGCCGGATGTGCCGATCTTGGCTTGGTCGCCTACCAAAGTGGCAGCAGACCCATCCGTCCCCGCGGATGGAGAGGAGCCCCGAGTCTTTTTCGTCTTTTTAGTCTTCTTTGTCTTTTTCTTTTTTGGAGAGGGCGGGGAATGAACCCGCTTTTCACCTCCGCCGGCAGAAGCCCCCAGGCCAGATGGACCGGCCTCAGCCAGGTCCCTCTCCGAAATGGAGAAGGTCCTGGTTGTCGTAGGGGCACCTGTCGGAGGAGATCCCTCCCCTCCTTTTACTGCCTCGGAGGACCTTGCATAGGGGCGGATTCGGGTTCGGTGCTTGGCGCCGAGCCCGAATTCCCCCCCATGGAAGGCCCTACCGTCGGAGGCTGGGTCTCCTCAAAGACCATGTTTATCACAGGAGGGGCCTCCAGTTGGCCATCCCCTCCCAGGACATCACAGGTCCCCTTGGCAGTGTCGCCAGTCTTGTGTGGGGAGGCACAGGCCTTGACCCCAGCAAGGTATAAAATTCTTGCCAGCAGGTCTTTTGAGGGAAGCGACCGAAGGGGCCTGGCTTCCCTCTCCCCCCTAAGGGGGTTTGCCCTACCGAGCCGCTTTGATGGGGAGCGGCTGGCTAAGGGCTGCCTGCTGGCTTTCTTGGCAGTCCCCTTGGAAAGAAAAGAGGGGACTGCCGCTGGGAAAAGGGAGGTGCCCGAAAGCACCTCCAGAGAAGGGGGTGAGGGGGAGTCCCCTGCACCCGTAGGCGAAGGAGAGGAGTAAGCCTCCTCTCCGGTTAGAGAAATATGGAGGGTCCCCTGTGCAAGCACAGGGGGGGGGGGGACCTCCATTTTTTTGCTGGAGCTGCCCGAGGGCGGCTCCGTCGATGGAACAGGGGAAGTTGAGGGTTGGGTTTGTTTTGTTTTTTATCATCATTGGGCATGGTGACCCTTTTTTAAACACGGGATGCAATCGCGCACACCTCTCGCAGTAGCCCGCACTGCGAGAGGTGCTTACAAGCCCGGCCGAGCCAGGCGCCGCCATTTGGGACCACCCCTCCCGCCTGGTGGCCTGGCAGTCCATCGGCATGGCGGCTCCACCTTAGACACGGCGTAAAAATTAATAGATTGTGAAGAGGAGAGGAAAAGGGATGTGAGGAAGGTATGGGTGGGGATGAAGCAGGTAGTTAAAAACCAGCCACCCCAGACCGGAGCTCAGGGGTTAGGGAACATTGTCCCCCACCCCCTCAGCCCCGATGCGGGACGGTTAGCTGAAAGGAAGGTCAGCATCTACCCTGTGAAATTAGAGGCTGACCAGAGAAAGTTCTGGGAGAGGTTGTGTGAAAAGAGAGGAAACAAGTGTTTTGAAGGAAGGAAGAGAGGCTAAGCTGGGTCCGGACGGGGTGCTGAGTCCCGTCAGCACGGCGGCCAAGATGGCAAATCGCCGCGCCCCTTACGGGGTTGTATATTAGGAAAAGTTGCAAGGGTGATGAAAACGTACTAATATCAAAGGTTGCATTAAGCTCTTACCGTCTTCTTGACTTCCTCATATTGATATGTATCATCAGCACTGATTGCAAGCTCTGGACATTGAAAAGGAGGCACATTTACTACCCAAGCTTCAAGCTCAGACCGTTTCTTCGTGCACCTAAGCAGATTTAATGGCTAAATGTATTAGATTATAAACATCTTTGTGACACGTAACAATTTCCTTTCATCGCATATAGAAAAACAAAAAACAAAACAAAAACTCACTCTATTCTCTTGTCAGCCCACTCATCTTCATGTGTCAAGAACCGCCAGTCCTTCATCTTTTCTGACTGGAATTCGAAGTCATCTAGGTTCACCCGTTCCATGTCCTCAACAACGATTTCAGGGTCCACATCCTTTGATCCATCATACACAAGCAGTTCAGCATGAGTACTGCACACATAAAAGCAATTTCCTTATTAAATAATAGTACTTTTATTATTTTACAAGTTCCTTCCTGGTGAAAACCATTTAAGATCTGAGATTCTACAACATAGATGCCCCACAAATTCCATGATTTTCTCTGACCAAACTGGAAAATTCAATGACTGAACGGGTACAGACGTCTCTTTTTATTCTATTTTATAAACAATATACAGAGACAAGCGAGAAGTAAAAGGAAACCTAAGTTAATTACAGAAATACCATTATTTGTAAATTTAAAGAATGAAATACATTTTGAACAATAACAGTGCATTATTAATACTTCGTGGGCTTCAATTTAGTGACTTTTAGAGCTATAACTCACCTAGGCAAAGAATTAAAAGGTTCCGAGATTATAGCTTGTAGTAATTCTGACCATGTTTGACATAGGACATTGAGCAATTCTGATCGTGAATCCTGGGGTGGTGGTGGTGTTTTTTTTTTACCTTTTTCGTAGTCTTGTCTAGTATTCCTAACGAATGTTCAATTGTGTTCATGTGAGAGGATTGACTCAGCCAAAGGAGTCCTGGCATTCATTTGTTGTTTATGCAGTATGACGTGGGATCCCTATATTCCATGATGATCATTTAAAATCACTGATAGAAGCCCCTCTTTAAGAAAGGAAATGTATTCTTTCGCGTTGAGATTGCCAATACCCACTCAACCAAATCTGACCTTGCAGCATTCCAAATTGCTAAACCAAACCATAAGATTTTTTTTTTGTAATCAAAAGAGCACATGAGGACATGTCACCGTAAGAAAATCAGTCTAAAAATAGGTAAATTAAAACAGAGTAAACGAACCAAAATATAAAAACAAACTCCTAAAAATATATATTTTTTAAAAGCTCATCTAGCGACTGCCTTTGAAAGCATAAGCGCAGTAATGAAAACTTTCAGCCTAGTGCGAGGCTAATCAAAATTCCCAAACCAAATAAAAAACAAAACAAAAGCACGCTCTGGCGTATGGGGAAGGCCCGCCCGCATTAGGCTCCAGCAATAGAACATGCGACCTACAACAGTCAAATAAAATGGAGGAGGCCAGACTACTACAAAAAGTCAGATAGTCGATGCGGCTGTGCGTTCGAACCCATCCCGAATACAAGGAAAAAATGGTAGCGTCCACGCTCGTCTCGGTACTGGGACAGATAACATGTGCGGAGTTTTTTGTTGGGGGAGGAGGGTTAAGGAGCCCATCAGGCGACTGCTACTTGGGCATAAGTACATTAAAGACCAAATGATATGCAAACCACAATTAACAATCAGAAAGCAGAAAGACTACCCCCCCCCATCCAAAAAAAGTCAAACAACAATAAAAAAGACAACAAGCAGGAAGCGCGCTCCGGCATCAGGGGGGAGGCCCGCCACCCCCAGCGCAGGAACATGCGACCTACAAAAAAAAAAGTGGAGGAGGCCAGCCTCCTCAAAAAAGTTGCATAGTCCACAAATCTGTGTGCACGAATATGTCCCGAGTACAAGGGACAAGCAGTAGCGACCCTGCTTGAGGTAACGTGCGTGAAGATCACCCAGACTGGGACATTCAACAAGAATGTGCTGAACAGTCGGGAAAACAACATAGTCTTCACAATAAGGCTCAGGCGAGCGCTGAATCAAATGGCGGTGCGTCCCGCGAGTGTGTCCATATAGGAGACGACAGAAAGCAACCTGAAGCCTTCGCGGCATTGAGGGGTAGGTCCATGGGAACAGTCGCGGCGCAATAGCAGTAACTATAAGTTCCCCTCGACCGCCTCCCAACTTCTTGGCCAAGACACTCGGAGGGCAACCCGTACTCCTGGCATGTAGTCGGTGTGAGTAAGAGCGAAACGCTGGTCTGGTCGGCAAGCCTTCACAGTCCTCGCGGACTCTTTGGCTCCATCATCGGAGTGCTCATTCCCCGCAATTTCTACATGTCTAGGAACCAAACAGAAGATGATCTCGACATCTGCCAGGCTCGCCAAAACCGTGGCGTCACGGATGTCACGAACAAGACGATGCGGAGATTACAATGACCCGAGAGCACTTAGGGCGCTTTGTGAGACGCTATAAATCACTATCCGGTCTCCGAACTGGGTACATAGCGTTCTCTCTCGTACCGAGCGGTGTATTACAACCAGCTCGGGAGTGAAGACATACGCAGAGCCCCGCTGACTTCAAACAGAGGGGACACGGCGTGGAAAACGATCCTCTCTCGGGACTTGGAGCCATCCGTATACACTGTCAGCGTTCACGCGTGACACGGAGTGTGCTCTAAAAAGGTCGAACGCAATACTTCCGGCGGTGTAGAAGCTTTGGGAGTAAAGGCGTGACGAAAGATAGTCTGGGAAGACTTGCCCAGGTTTGCACCCTCCAGGGTGGAGACCTGCCTGGGCAGAACCAGGGGCGCTACTGGCCCGAGCTATACTGAGCTCTCTAGAGTTTCCTAGCCATAAACTCAAAGGGCTTAGGGTATGACTGTCGTCTCTGGGCGGCATAGGCACCGTCGAGATCAGATGCGGATGCAGTGAGAGCTGTTTTGCAAAACTTATTGACCTCCCCTCGTAGGTTGGGGTCTTTTGGTGAAGGACCTTGAAAGTGAAGAGAAGAATCTTGAAATGAGAACGATATCTGACAGGTAACCAGTGCAGTTCCTGAAACAGGGGCTTAGAAGGGGAGAAGCGAGAGCGATGGAGTAGTCAGGCAGCGTAGTTCTGGACTAGCTGAAGGTGAGGTAGAGAGGAAGATGGTAGATTTACAAGTGTTACAGTAATCAAGGCAGAAGGTAATGAAGGCGTGGACAGCAGTCTCAAGACCTTGGCGATCGAAGTGAGAGCGAATGCGGGAAAAGTTACGGAGGAAACAAAGGGAAGATTTACTAATACGAGGGGCGGTCAATAAGTTTTGCAATTCGGATATAAGGAAACGAAATATGAGGAAAAGTGCTTTATTATTTTTCAATATAACTACCCTCGACTTCAATGCACTTGCGCCACTTGTCCCTGAGGCTTCGAATTCCCGACAACCAGAAATCTCCCGACTGCTGTTCAATCCACTCCTGGACGGCGAGCTGGACATCTTAATCGTCCCCAAACCGGCGTCCACGCAGTGCAGCCTTAAGCTGGCGGAATAAAAAGTAGTTGCTAGGGGCCAGATCTGGACTGTAGGGGGGATGGTTGAGCTCCTCAAATCCGCACTCGCGCAGGGCAGCTTGTGCAACTCTGGCCTTGTGGACTTTGACGACGTTAAAGTGGATCATGGAGCGTGAGGTTTCTAGGGACCCAACGGGCAGAGACCTTGGTCAGGGCCAAATTGTCGTGGATGATGTTGATAACACTTCCATGTGATATTCCAAGTTCTCGCTCCATTTCTTCGACCTTCACCCGTCGATTTTCGAGGATCATCCTCTCCACAAGGGCCAAATTGTCCTCGCTGGTCACGTCTGACGGGCGTCATCTTCAAGGGACTCACGACCATGGCGGAACTCCCTATTCCAGCGAGCAATGGTTGCGTAGGAAGGGGCAGTGTCGGTGTACACTGCAACCATGCGTTCATGGATCTCTTTTGCATTCTTGCCTGCCTTGGTCAAAAATTTGATCATTGCGCGGTGCTCAACCTTCTCCATTGTTGAAAAATTTGTGACTGACGATCTGCGATCAGCTACTGCTTCTTAAATAGACGAGGCATGAGCGTGCGGCTGCACGTCCTGACTTGTCATAACTTGTTCTAACACCCCCGCAAACAGCCATCCCCCTTCCTCTCTTTTGCCCACCGATTAGCAAAACTTATTGACCGCCCCTCGTATTGTGGATGTGGGGCTTGAAGGAGAGATGATCATCAAACACAACGCCCAGATTTTTAACAGAGTCAGAGAAAGCGACGAGTTTCCACTCAGAGGGAGGGAGGAAAAGAGGGATTTAACTTTGTATACTAGAACGGGGGTACCAACCAAAAGAACTTCAGTTTTGGAGTGGTTAAGTTTGAGGAAGTTAGCCGATAGCCAGTCCGAGATAGAGGTCACAAATTGAGTGGGCAATGGTCGAGGGGGAAGAGGAAATAAAGATTTGAGTGTCATCGGCATAAAGGTGGAAGGATAGGCCGAGATTACGTAGGAGGGAGCTAAGAGGGAATAAGTAGATACGAAAGAAGAGAGGGCCGAGGACAGAGCCTTGAAGGACACCAAAGCGAATGGGAGTGGGGTCAGAGGAGACATCGTTAATCAACCAAGATACCACCTTGGTTGGTAAGCTGTGCTTTAGATTCTTCCTCCCCAAATTCTTTATTTTAAGAGCTAGAATCATCAACTTAAATTACACAAATAATCATTTCTCATTACCTAATTTGCTTAAGAAATTTTTGCTTGTAAAGTTCCTCACATTCTTTTAAGACCTCTGGTTGTAAGGCAGGAGACTTGAGCAAAACTGGGTCATTGCGCTTTGCCAGATTTTCTCTGATGACCTCAACAGGAGTATCAATATAAATTATCAAATGAGGTTTCATCAAATCCGGTCTAATGCAGTTCCAAACAAGTTCATAATGTGGCTTCACTGTAAAATAAGATTTTCTGTTTAATCAGAAATTGATGATTATTCTAAAACTGGTTTCTAATTAAATTAAAATAAATTCAACACTTGTTAAGAATGAAGAAATGGATATATCTCAAAATGAGAATGGATTTAACTTTTCACAATATAAAGCAAGCTAATTAAACAAACAGCAATTCTTCAAAAAGATGAAAGAGTAACTGAGAGTAAATGTGAAATGATGCTAGCTAAATATGAGCAAAGAGACAAAAGTTGCCAAAGGTCACAACAATAGACAAATACCACTCGTGGGAGCGAAGGAACCTCATTTACGAGGGTCGTGCACTATGAAGCATTGAATATAGATATAATTGCCTGGTCAATTGGAGCAATGTTTTTTTTTTACGAAAAAAGTGTGTACCCCCAACCTAATTATACAAGAGACCACCCAGGTTGGTAAGCCATGCTTTAGATTCTTCCTCCCGAAATTCTTTGTTTTAATCCCAACCAAAATACCAAATAAAGGGAAATGAGGTCCTCAGAACAAGGTTGTTGAGCATAATGTCAAATATACATGACTTCACTCTTATAACTAGATAACACAAAATATTAGGTGCCTGTTTCACAAGTTCTTGAACTGGATATAAATGCCCTTAAAAAAACCCCAACCAAATCCTAGCTTATTGCATCATTCAAAGCTATCTGATGAAGCTTGGATTCTAAATGATCTCAAGTGATCCAGTTAAAAAAAAAGAAGAAAGAATAGGAATATACAGTTTTAGGAAATCTTTCTCTATTTTCATTATTCTTATTGCTAAGAATAAAAATTTTATTTGTTTATATCACCATTCCTATTTCTTAACATCACTCCAGTTAATTAAAGCTTTTGCAGGCCAAGTGGATATGACATCGGTCCGCGAACATCGTGGTACTGAGTTTAATCCTGGTATGAGCAGACAAAAACAGTGCATGTAGATGCGGAAAAGGTTGCTCTGCCCTGGGGTGACCAAGGTTCCACCTGAATGCTGTTTAGTATCAAACACACAATACTTCCTGGCACCTATCCTCAAAGAGGACCAGCCTCTGGTGCCCTCAAGCTCAGCAGCAATTGTCATACTCACCTTTATGTCTATTCCATTATCCGGTCAGGATCTGCCAGGATAAAAGCAAGTTGGCAAACTACTACTATTAATCCAGTTAATTTGAAATCATTCATCAACCTTTTGTCTGGGTAACTTGGATGGATTGTAATGGGCAAAAAAGTTTTAAAGTTTACAGAACATTTATCTAAGGTTTTATGCAAATTCTTTAACATATCCAGCCTCTCTCCCATTAATATATATTTAGAATTTGTGAAAGTATCATTAGCATTAACAAAAAATTAAAATGAACATGGGTATAGCTGCCAGGTAGCTTTAAAGAGGATTATATAGAATATAATGAAATTAGGCAAAAGTGAAAATGTATGGAAGAGAGACTGGTGGAGTATTTTCAGGAGGCAGCTATTCAGACCATTCCAGAGCAGGAAAGGTGGCAATATTTTTAGGAAAAGAATTATTATTATATTACAATATTTTAGTATAAATAAGAGAATTAAAAAGATAAAACAGCTATTCATGGAGGTAAAAATTTTAAGTAAACAATGCAAATGAGATATGGTACAAGGCTTTTTGTGTGCGGAAGATGGTGAGTGACAAATAAGGCTAGATAGTGCCCCCTGAAAATCAGTAGTCTTCAACCAAAATTAGATAAAATTGCTCATGGAGGAAACAATGAGAGACTTTAAACAAAGAAAATTAATGAGCTCAACAACAGCCGTCAACAAAGGTACAGAATGCTGCCACTGTCCCTTAATGTGGTAGCACTATAAACTGGCAGGCACCAACCACTCAGGAGGCCTGTAAAGTTCAAATGTGATTAATAGTGCAATGTTGGGTTTCGAGCCACCCTATCACATGTTTGACCTTAACCACTCGTTGGTCACCTAGCTCTTTGGTGATGGCCTTTAAGGAGTAGTCCATGAGTTCACTTGCATAAACCACCCCTTTCACAAAATTCACAGGCGAGCCATCAAGTGTCTGAAGAGCACTCACCATGCCTGCATGTGCAGGGTCCACCGCATTCCCTTATAAGGATCCCGTCCAAGAAACAGGAGACCTTCGGTTCCCTACCTAATGCCTGACACTGATGGAGTGTTTGTCCTTTAGACAATATGCTCTGAGCATTAGAGTAAACACTTGCGTAACTCTTGAAGCCAGCGGGCTCAAAGATGACAGGCGGCCTCTTGAAGAGGAACCTCAACATCATCAAGGCTCCACTCACATTATCTGCCACTTAACCCTTGAAATACAATGACTTGGAAACTCGAAGCTCCTTCATTACAAAAAAAAAATTTAATTTAAAAAACTCATATGAAATTCACTTCTTTAAAAAGAAAATTTCTTATCAATAAAAATATATCAAATATGTACATATTTATCTTAACTGTCTTTCGGAAATTGCATTACAAGATGAGATTTAAATGGTCATTTAAATGCCCTGATTTGAGTTTGGATGTAGCATGTAGTACCACCAACGTATTGTTTTCCTATTGTCTCCCCAATTTCCCCACAAAGCAGCTACCCTGAGAGTCTTTCTCATGACCGCAAACAATTCCTTTTGAATGCACAAATGTACACATCATAAAAAAAGTCTTTTGTAACTAAAGAAATTGTTCTTAAAGTTCAAGGAGTATTGAATGAAAATATAATAGTCGTGGCATTAATAAAAATAATAATAAGTGAATTATACTTTAGTTTTTTTAGAGTTAAAAGATAAAATTTATTATGTATGTATATACTGTACAGATATGTCTAAAAATTTACACGTACTGCTTATACATGTTTTCTTTTCACATCTCTTGGTTTGTAAGGTATTGAGAAAAGCAGGGCTCCATGCACAGTGGCACTTGATAATGCTTGCACCATAATGTTGTGTGCTTTCTAATATATCTTTTAGCCGATTTTTGTTTGCCCACAGCTGGCATTGAAGCTATATAATACTTTTCTGAAAATCTATTCCTTGTAGTCTATCAAAGAAATTTACCGAAGGTCGAGTACATAGTTGGTTTGAAGCATTAGTATAGTAATTAATGTGTCAAGTAATTGTTTTATTACTTCCATTGAAATTCTCTAAAAGGATTTTTTGTATACAATCTAAATTCATCAGATGCTTGTCATATGCAATGAGCATAGCAAGACAGGCAAAAAGCTTTTTGTACCATTTGATAGATTTTCTAAGACATGTTTATATTGTATTCCATTATTGCATCAGGTTTCTTAATTTCTTCTCCCGTTCTATGATTTTTGCTCCCGAGTTTACTGAGTTGCCTTCATGTATGGGGTAATAATCAAAACTTTACACTTATCAACCCATCAAATGGCTAACATCCCATTCTTTTTTTGTAGTTCAATGGTACCTTTAGTTACGGCCTTGTCTAAGTTGGGCATATTTTTGCAGTTTCTTTTTACTCTTCCAGCAGGCCTGTATTCTGATCAAGAAAGAAAGAGCACAAAGCAAGGCTTGTGTACAAATTATCTGTATATAAAATATGCTAGATGGGCCCTCAAGATTTAAATAAAAAATCACATGAGGCATTAGGAGGGTGAGGGCAATAAAAATGTAAAGCTTGCTCAAGGATAAATTGTTCCATCTATGTGCAGTGGATGGAGGAAAAAAGGAGTTTCTGAACTTTACTTATAATAGATTTGTTTCCATGCATATCTCTGATAGGATTTCATAATTAAAGAACGCTTCAAAATATTCATAAGGTTTACTTTCCGAGTTTAAAGCCATGTGCGCTTGGATTCCTGAGTGGGCATTGTGAAATATGATTATGGGGGAGAAATTGGAGCATGGTTGCCACGTTTCATCAATCTGATGATTTTCATAAATTATTGGCTCAATTTTATCATCGGATGAGTCTGAACTATTATTATCACTGTCTGTTAGTTCCAAATCAGAATCAAGTTCATAGTAAATATCCAAAATTTTAGATGGATTAGTCATTTTTTAATTAATAAGAAAAAACTAATTAACTAAAGTTAAAAATATATGTGAAAGTTAGAACACTCTTAGAAATACTAAAGTAAGCATATTGCAGAATAAATACATCATTACTTGAATAAAGGACGCTTCATAGGACTAAAAAAACCAGAGCCTCAATTGAGGCGCTGGGTACTTCGTCTCACAGCCTCTTTGAGGCGCTGGGTAATGCGAGGGTTAATGACATTGGAGCATGCAACCAACACCAAAGAGTCAAATAAATTGGAGCAGACCAGCCTCTTCCAGAAAGTCCATGAATCAACGCATCTGTGTGCATGAACTCATCCTGGTAATAGGACAGATAACGTGAGCAAACATCCCCAGACTGGAAACTTTTAACAAGAATGTGCTAAACAGTCTGGGGGACAATGCAGTGGTCGCAGGGGATAGTGAGTGCAGCCAATTCGAAGATAAAACAACCTGAAGCCACTGCAGCTTTGGGTGTATGTCCAAGGGAACAGGCACAGCACCATGACACTCAACTCTAGGTTCCAGCCTGTCATCTCCCCTTTTCTTTGCCAGTCAGTGTAAGAAAGAGCGTAATGCTGGTCTGGTCACCAGGTTCACACAGACTGAGGCTCTGAATAGCGAACGCATTCTCTGCAATCATTACATGCCTATGAATCCCGCAGAAGATAATCTCAACAGCCTCCCATCTTGTGACGACTTGTGAGGTAGGGAAAACCAGTAACTAGGTGTGGTGATTCCAATGCAACCAGAGCACTCAGGTCATGTTGTAATTGCTATAGATCACAATCAATTAATGGAACAGGACACAAAGCGTTATCTGTCCTACTGAACGATGTATTACAACCAACAGGACCATCAAGACAGACACAGCATTGGGTAGCTGAGCTAAACAGAACAGATAGGGCATGAAAGCCAAACCCCTTTTCTGACTTGGAGCCATCCGTATATACTTGCACCGAGCATGAGTGACACGAAGTGTGCTCCAAAAACGTCAAACGCTGTCGAGGCATTGAGAGCAAAGGCCTGATGACAAAAGGTAAGAGGTGGTACCCACCAGGGTAGCATTGTGGTCAGAATCAGAGGGACGAGTGGCCCGAGAGTTGCACAGAGCTCTCAAAAAATTTCTTAGCCGTAAACTAGAAAGGCTAGGTTATGATTGGTGTCTCTCAACAGTGCCTACGGCGTCGAGATCGGGCGTGGATACAGAGAGATGGAAAAACTTCTTTTTATTTCTGTGCCAATTGAGCGACTGCCAACTAGAGGATAAGTCGAGGTAATCATCCTTAGCCTAATGCTTGGCTAGATTTTAAAAAATAGAGCAGAGGACACCAGAAACCAAAAGAAATAGAAAACCAGACAAAAAATATAACAAAACAAAAAGAAAAAAAGAGAGATAAAGCATGCTCCAGCGCCAGGAAGAGACCTAATTTACCCCGACGCAGGAATATGGCTCTAAAGCCAAAGAGTTAAATAAAATGGAGGACACCAGCCTCTTCCAAAAAGTTATAGCCCACAAGTCTGTGGACTATCCATTTTGTGCACAGGAGACAAGCGGTAGCAAAGATTACCCAGACTTGAAGATTCAACAAGGATGTACCGAACAGTCCGAGGGGCATCACGGTAGTCGTAGTAAGGTGCGGGAGAGCCCTCCATCAAATAGTGGAGCGCCCGGCGAGTGTCTAATTCCTTTTTTTTAAGGAGCCCATCCGGTGACTGGCTACTTGGGTATAAGTCATTGCAATCACACAACAGCCTAATACTAGGCTAGATTAAGAGATAAAAAAAAGAAGCAGAGAAGCCCCCGAAAAAGTTAAAAAGCAAGAAGAAGGAAATACACTCCGGCGTTGGGAAAAGACCCGTCTCCCCCAGCGCTGGAACATGCGACCTACAACAAAAAGAGCCAAATAAAATGGACAGCCTCCTCCAAAGTGGCAGATAGTCCTCAAGTTTGTGTACACGAACTCATCCTGAGTACAAGGGACAAACGGGAGAGAACCCTCTCATCTGATACGGGGATAGGTAACATGAGCGAAGATCACCCAGACTGGGACATTCAACAAGAATGTTCCGAACAAGCTGGGAGACGACGCATTCGTCGCAATAAGGTGAGGGTGAGCACTGCATCAAATGGAGATGCGTCCCACGAGTGTGTCCAATGAGAAGATGACAAAGTGACCTAAAGCCGTCACGGCATTGGGAAGTAGGTCTATGGGAACAGTCACAGGGCAATGGCACGTTACTTTAAGTTCCGCTAGGCCATCTCCCATCTTCTTGGCTAACACTGATTCTGGCCATGTAGTCTGTGTGAGGAAGAGCCAAGTGCTGGTCTGGTAGCCCAGTACTCGCTCTCTCTTTGGAGCCCTCATTCCCCGCAATTCCTACATGTCCAGGAACTCAGCAGGAAATAATCTCGACATCCACCCGGCTCGCGGCGACTGTTGCATCACGGATACCGCGAACCGGTGGGTGTGGAGATTCCAATGCCCACAGAGCACAAGGCACTTTATGAGTCACTATAGATCACAATCCGGTCTCCGAACTGAGCACGGCGCTTCCTACCCTGTAAGGAGTGGGGTATTGCAACCACCTCAACCCTGAAAACAGATGCAGCAGCTGGTACAGCCCCGCTTACTTCAAACAGAGGGGATGGGACATGGAAACAAACCCCCTCCTGGGACTTGGAGCCATCTGTATACACTGGCACGGTTCCAAAATGACAAGCGTGCTAAAAAAAGGTTGAACGCGATACTTCAGGCGCAATAAAAACTTTATGGGCATCGGTGTGGTGACAAATAGTCACCACACCGACCCGCAAGCTACACTGAAGTGCAAAAAGGCCAGAGGTTCTAGGAATGATGGTCAGACCCAGGGCGATGAGTTTGTCAGAAAAATCACTGGCCTCATCGCCTGACCTAAACTCCTCAACTGGGACAAAAAATCAATCATTTCCTGAAATGTGGACCACCCCGGCTGCTACAAGCACAACTGAGGCAGTTTCTCAGGCGCCAGCATGCCAGAAAATGATAGTTGAATGGGAAAGTGGTCATTACTATGACGGTCATAGACCACCTGCCACCCAAAATCAGGCTGTGCATCTGGGAGGCAGAGGAACAGAAAGACAGAAAAAAAAATCAAGCGCTTCTCGGGTAGTGGTGCGTACACTCATCCACATTTAGGTACCCATCTCCAGTTTGTCGATTAGGTCGGCAAGGACAAAACTCCTGGGAGCGATCGAGTAGTCCCCCTTGCACTGCTTGAAAGGTATTCAATGCGAGTAGAATAGTCAAGTTGTAATGCCGGGGGTAAGTTGCGCATCCACCTGCATGGCCCTCATGCCCATTGTGGTGGATCACAAAATCTATATACCTTGGGAAGGTGGGCAGGGGGTAGGCACTCAGTATGGTCTCTTGAAGCCAAATAACTAAAGTGGAATGGGAGACGAGATTGCAGCTCCTCCCAGCTAGCCAGAAGACCACGGTAATTCCAGTGAAGGAATATGCCCCCTAGACCTAGCTCTAACGAGATCCAGGGACCTTCTTCGAGGTGAAGACCCCCCACGGAAATAACTCTAAACTTAGAAACCCTCAAGAAGAGTATCACAACCACCTTCGGTGGCTTCGCCTCCTGTGAGCCTAATGACTCGGTGGAGATACGAGGTTGTTTCGCCTTGTGGGGTAAATGATCATGAGGGGGCGGGGGGAGCCGTGGTTTAGGCCGAAGTTGGGTGTGTGCCGTGAAGCTGCCCACTCTGCCAGGGAAGCAGCTAGGGAAGGTAGAACCTGCAAAAGGGTTCTGAATGGGCGCGGAAACGACCATGCTTGTAGGCCTATAGGTCTAGAGGAGCCAGTATCAGAAGCTGCTTTCTTAACTTAAGGAGTATAGGAAGTCACAAGTTGCACAGAGCACAGCAGGACCAAATCTTTGGACTGATTGATAGTCGGTTTGTAGCCTGAATGGCTAGGACCTCCTCCTCGAAAATATATGAGCTGCATTGCCACGACGAAGCAGAGTGAGGCTTGTTGTATTTCATCCACTTAGCATTGCATAATACAGATTTATCATGGAATTACTTTAAGCAATTGCGCGCATTTTGAGTTGACGCGACTTGACATCTGCAGGCTTGATTTCAAAGGCCAAAGTGATGGCAGTAGTCGCACCTCGTGGCAGTGGCAGGAATGCTTTGACGTGGTAGCGATATCAACCGGCAGGCACCACTCAGGAGGCCTGTGAAGATCTAACGTGATCGAGGGTGTAATGATGGCTGTTTAGCCACCCCATCACACAATATGCTCCGAGCACTAGAGTGAACACTTGGGTAACACTTGAAGCCAGCGGACTCAAAGATGTCAGGCGACCTCTCCATGAGGGACCTCGACGTCATCAAGGCTCGACTAACATTATCTGCCACTTTTGTCTTGATCCAGGTCTCGCTGCAAGAGGGCGCCTTGGTGCCAGATGAACTTCATCGCCTGGTCACCTACCGAAATAACAAGAGACCCATCAATCACCAGAATGCCCCAAGAAGCAGAGGAACTCTTAGTCTCTTGGTCTTTGTGTTATTTTTATTATTTTTAGGATGGCGGGTAGTGAGCCTCAGGTGGATTTCCTAACTAGGTCGTACTCATCGTCTACAGGACAGTCAGGATCTGGATCGGTTGTAGCTGACCAAGAGACGACACTGAGACTTTTAGTTGGTTTGGCAGCCAACAAGGCAGTAAAGCCTGACAGCCATAAGCAGTACAGCCTTATGTAACTGGGAAGGCTGCAAGGAGGTGGTCAGCCCATTACATTCATCAAGAGGTTATTGAGGAAAAGAATCTTCCCATTAATCGCACCCCAATGCTCAGGACCCCACAACTCTTGGTCTCTTGCAACCTGCAGGCATTGGGATTTGGGCTGGGAGGATATGCCCACCTCCAGATATTAGGTGTAGCAGTATAAACAAGGTACCCCCACACCCCTCTGCAGGGTAAAAGTAGTAGTAGTAATCACAATAGGTTAAAAGAGTTTAGAGCTGTTTAAGAAGCCAGTCTCTCTAGGCAATGGCTGTAGTGGTGATAACAGTTCCTTCCATGGCAGCATTGAGGCCAAATGTGAGCAAACATTCAGCCAGAATTCAGCTGCAGCACTTCTAAACATTTGCAAATTATTAAGAATTAAATGGTTAATTTGGAACAAGGGAAAATGAAAAAATACAGATTTGAGGTAATTAAAAATAAGTGGGGTGGATATAAAATGATGATCCTCCATTACATAAGACATATAAATTGATAATTACTTACAGCCAGGTGAATGGAAACCAAATTTCACGTGTGTTTC
Source organism: Ceratothoa steindachneri (assembly GCA_963969495.1). Taxonomy (NCBI): domain Eukaryota; kingdom Metazoa; phylum Arthropoda; class Malacostraca; order Isopoda; family Cymothoidae; genus Ceratothoa; species Ceratothoa steindachneri. Next base: position 44,553,586 of record OZ018317.1, read on the forward strand.
CATGAATACAAAGTCACTGTAGACACTGCGGACGAGAACAACTCCTTGCCCTAAAAAGACAATAAAGAGGAATGAGGGAAAGGAGAGGGCAATTAAGGTATGTGCATTCATGTAGAGGATCATGGGAAGAAAATCACTATTACTCACATGAAACTAAGTGAAAAACCAGTGTGAGTATTTCTGCAATAAAACCTTTGGTGAAGGTTTGCTATTTAGCAAGATGCAGGTGATCCAGTAATGAATGTTTCACTTATTTTCTTCCATTATCATCTCCTTTTTCAGACAATGAAGAAATCATTAAAAGATTTTAAAAATGCAACTTGTAGAACTCACTAAATTTTCTGTGCCTCTAAGGATGAAGATGAAGGGTGTTAAGCTACCAATACCTTAATTTTACTTATGTTGCTCCTGGCTAATATCTGTCCCCTAAGCCAGGGTCTAATCAAATGTCACCAACCAGATACAACTTTCTCAGAGACCTAAAATTCCATGAATTTGGCGATTTTATCTAAAGTGTATTATGTGTTGGGCAGGTGGGTAAATAAGTACAGAGATAGGTCTGGTTGTTGGTGGCAGGGAGGGGACACATGTCTGTGTCTTTCAGGGCACTACACTGCTTGTATATGCTTAGTTTGGGTTGTATAACTTTGGTTTAAAAGGGAAGGTGGTTAACTGAAGTGCTGCTACAGCTACATTCCATGAAGAAACATACTGGGTTGTGTTTTTTTTAGTCTGATGCAGTGAGTACACACACGATTTGGTGCCTTTTCACAATGGGAAGTAGGATGTAATGCTTATAGTTCAGGGTGATGGACGCCTTGGATTGTGCAAATGTGGAGAGGAGGCCTCCCTCTAACATAAACTCCACTAATCCACAGTTAGGTGTACATGAATGTGTTCCAAGTACAAGCAGTAACAACTCAACTCATCCCAGTACTGGGAGAGGTCATGTGTGCAAAGTTCCCACAGATGGAACAGTCTACAAGAATGTGCCAGACTGTCTGGAGGACCAAGCAGTCATTACAATAAGGTCCAGCAAAGAGCTCCATTAAATGGCGCTGCATCCAGCAAGGGCATGCTTGATTGAAGGCGACAAAATTAACCTAAAGGCATTGAAGGGTAGGTCTATGGGAAAAATCACAGGGTAATGGGATACGATTTTAGGTTCAGATCAGAATCTCCACCTTCTGTGCCATGCACTCCAAAGGGCTGACCTGATAAATGATGTAATCAGATTAAAGAAGAGCAAATTCAGGTCATTCTACATCCTACTGGCTTGCAGCAGCCATCGCATTGCAGAAACTGTGAACTAGCGGGTGTGATTACAATGCTATGAGAAAACACTGAGTCAAAATAGATCACAATTCAGTCTCTGAAGTGGACATGATACATTATCTCCCATACTGAGAGTTGTATTGCAACCAGTTCAGCCATGAAGGGAGATGCAGAGCCTGGTAGAGTCCTAATGACTTCAAACAGAGGGGATACAGAGTGGAAGCTGACCCTCTTCAGACTTGGAGTCATCTGTGTACACTGACACAGATCCATGGTTGCATAAAGTGTGCTTCAAAGAGGCCAAAACTCATCCTCCCAATGCTATGGAAGCTTTTTGAGCAGAGGCATGGTGACAAATAGGTCAAAGGTCATTTTGAGCAAAACCACAGTTGACTTCAGCCCAAGGGTATACTAAATGTACAAATGAATTTACAAGCCCTGAAGCCAAAGGGATTAGGGTAGGCCTGGGCAACCCTTGGAATACATGCCAACCAATTCTTACTAGCACATGGAGCCCCCTACTCACCTTAAAATTATTGCACAATATGGAAAACAACTCAGTGATGGGAAGCATATTAAAGAAGCATGGTAGAATGTGCTGCTTTCCTTTTTGACAATCGTTCAGAAAAGAAAAAGATTATTCAGTGCATTAAAGATTTGTCTTAGTAAAAAATGTTTAGGATAGGATACTTAATTGGGAAAGGAATAGAGCTGAACAATTAACAAAGAATTTGGCTAAGCTAGCAATTTTTCTCTATGTAGGGTTGGTGAGTTATGCGAAGAGATGATTAACCTTGTAATGCTATCTGAGTATACCACTGGGGCTGAAATATGTAAAGAAGTTATAAATGAATTATCTATTTGACAAATTGACATTTCAAAAGTAGTATCCATCACAACAGATGGTGCACCCAGCATGATTGGTAAGCAAGCAGGATTTTTAAATGTTTGCAAACATGTTGGTCATCCACTGATAGGATTTCATTGTATTAGAGATGAAGAGGCTTTATGTGCAAAAAAGGGTCTAAAGGAACTTCAAGAAGTGATGCAAACAGTCATCAAGGTTGTTAATTACATTTCTGCATGTGCTTTAAATAAAAGACAATTTCACAATTCATTGAATGAAGTGGATTCAACATACAAATGGCTACCAATGTTAGTTGGCTTAGTCAAGGTTTGGTTGTGAAATGATTTGTTGAATGCCTGGGTGAGGCAAATCTCTTTTTGACTAAATACAAGGATCTTATAAAAAAGTGTCAGATATCATGTGGGTTTGTAAACTTATGTTTATTGCAGAATTTTGTGAATATTTAAATGACTTGAAGAAGGCTCTGTTAAGACACTTGATGTTATGTTTGATTACATAAAGAAATTTGATCTAGACAGCAATAGATTTAGGTAGTTTCCAAACCTAAAGAGACATACATCAATGATCAAGCATAAGATGACAAAGTAGTCCACCAATGTCTTCAAAGTCTATTTGAAATGAATATTGGTCAACTCTTGAGCAGTTAGTTCTCTATACAATATTCACTAAAATTCAAAGAATTAGCAGAGAATGCAAAATTCATTAAGTTTCAGACAGTATAAAACTGGATGAACTTTTCAAGGATAGATATGAATTATTTTGAAATACAGTTGATTGAAATTCAAAGAAACTCAAATTGGAGACAGAAAATGATTGACTTTAAAGCTTACTTTGAAAATACTAAAAAGTACCAATTAGAGACAAGATTAATGCAGATGAGGTATTAATGCCTTGAAATACTATCCCAGAAATATTTGTGTTTACAAAACTTTGCAACAGCATTAATATAATTTTTTTCAGCTATATATTCTTGTGAATCATTTTCTAAGTGACCTTGTTAATTCTTGTAATAGGAGTAGCCTTATAGATGAACCTAGTAGTGCATGTATCTCTCTTAAGGTTACAAAAAGATAAAACTAATATAAATTATCTGTCAACAGTGATGCAGCAGCAGAAGTCTCAGTGATAATAAATAAATAAAAGGTCCACAATTTTTCTTTCTCTAGTTTGGATTGTTGATTTCTACTAAGAATAGTAATCAATTCTATTTAATCTGATAGAGTTTTTTAGGTAAAATAACCTTTTCTGTAATTTTTAGGCATCATTCAAAAGCGATTAAGAATCAATTGAAGAATATTTTTAATTTTATATGCCTTTATTGTGTTTGAATCAGGTGAAATGATTAGGGGGATTGGGCATTGTAATTTATTGGGATGTGACAACATTTTGTATCAAAGATTTTGCCAATTTTGGCACACACACAGAAAAGTTGCCAACTCCTGGCTTAGGGTACGACAGGAGACTCTCGGTGCCATAAGTACCGTCAAGATAGGACAGCATTGCTAACTAGGCTCACAATGGGGAGGGGGGGTAAGCGGAAGGCACCATTCCCCTGAAAGACTGGTGTGCTGGATCAAGTCCACCTTCTGCAATGCATGATAGGCTGCATAAGCATAAAACTCATCTGTAGTCAAGCTTTGAATGAACGAAAGATCAATAGAAAAGCAAGGTAGAAGCCCTATCAGCACCCCAGGTGCTGAATGTCCAATGAGCAAGTACAAGAAACCCTAAGGTTGCAAATATGAGCCTCCCAGGTGTGGCATCAGTCAAAAACAAGACCGAGGAAACTGTGCAAATCTACCACTTCCAGGTCAACTCCCTTTAGGAACAAGTCTGGGTCAGGATGGAGTCATGGATGGTGGCAGAAGTGCATAACTTTTAGTCTTGGTCAAAGAAAACCAAAACCTATGTGTCATGGCATAATGAGAGATGTGGTCCAATGCCTGTTGGAATTGAAGCACCAGAGTTGGCATCTGGGTTGAACCAAAATATTGAAAGGTGAGTCCTCAGGAGGATCTTGCAAAGGGGCAGACTTTACTATTTGGGGTGGGGGCACCTATGTGGCCATACTTCCCCTTCCCAGGAGTCTGGGATCTCGACTGGGGACTCAAAGCACCTATGAACCGTTGTAATCACCATTGAGGCTGGTATGTTGACCTTCATTAGGAAAAGGTGGGGAGCGAGCATACTGGCTCCAATCAAACACATGAGGCATCTCGACAAGGCCCAGGTGACTAAGCCACCCCCTTACCCCTCCTCTAAGGGGTTAAAATGGTTCACCTGCCCCAATCGGAGGGGGTAGGAACGGAGGTAGACCATCCTATGCCGTTCTTTGTTTTTGCAGGGAACAGGAGAAAGCAAAGGAGAAACTCACCACTAAAAAAGTTGCCGAGAAGCAATTCTACAAAGAGGGTAAGGTGGAAACTCCCTAGCAGTTAGCCAAAGGAGGAAGAAACGCCCTCTCGACTCAGACACTTGAGAAAGTATAGGGGGACCCTCTGATATACAAGTCATCCAGAGGCAAATATACAAAAGTGGCTAAGGAGGAATCACCCAAACTTGTAGCAATTTGAAAGGGGGGAAACAACTAGCTAGGAGATATTTGTAAGTGCAGAAGGGGGATTGCCACTTCCTCAAAAGAACTGGAGCTGCCCGAGGGAAAGCCATTGATCGTAGGGTGGTGGTGAGAGGGTAGTCCATCCACAGGTCTGATGTGTCGTAGCTTCTTCACCAGCTGCAATAGCAATGTAGTTGGTTTTCTTGTTGTGTTTTTTTCGCCTTAACTCACCTGTGACTACTCTAATGCCCACCTTTTATTTCAGGTTTCGGTGGAGGATGGAGGACAAAGCTGCCTGGAAGCAGTGCTGGACCCTTGTCTTTCGGCAAAGAATAATTTTTTCTCTTCCCCCTTGGTTTAATATTGTAATAGAATTATAAGTGAAGTGGGAGAGATAGTAAAAGACTTTTTGGAAACTTTGGTTTCCAAGTGAGACCTCTGTGTGTGGCGCAATTTGGGGATCCCATCTGTCCTTCCCCCTGGTCCATCGTTAACAAGAATGAACAAGGACGAGATGGATCTAGCCAGATGCCAGCATTCCCTCTTCCAGCTCCACACTCAAGGAGAGCGAGAGGACTCACCTTAATTAGGCATAAAAGAGACCGGCTTGTAGTTGTGGTTGGGCCTAAACTGCATTTGAGTGGGAGAACGAACATGCATGTGTAGACGATCATATATATATATTGCCATAATGTCTTATATGCGCTTATTATTACTTTAGTCAGTATAATTTGATTTTTTTTTTTATTATTTTGTATATAAATTTCTGGGATTAAGTAGAATATATATATATTATATATTAACAAAGAAATGGCTTCGCCACTCCCCCCCCCTACGGGGGAAAGCTTGCACTTCCTACTAAAATTAAAATTTAAAATCTATAAAAAAGCAGCCATGATTAAATTTTTATTAAAAAAATCCCCTTCTTAAATTATAGTTAATGATAAAAAAGAACTTTCTGCATTTCCTTGAGCCTCCTTATGATCTAACGGGCGTCTCACGAGTAAGTGAGCAGACCCTTGTGTGGGTGGTGATGGGATCGACCACTACAGCGAGGTTTTTGCACTAGGGACGTACTCATTGCTATTGAATAAGATTCCCCCTGAGATATATCATCCTTTTTCTTGTGGGTAGACAAAGAATTGAAGGAATAGTTGAAAGAAAAGAGTGGTGCTGAAAGGGCAGAAGGAGGAAATGCACCAGTTTTCCCAAGCCCAATGAGTTCAAGTCAATCTCTTGAAATGATGTGCAGCTCCTCCAGGTACCATTATAACAAACTGCCCAAGGTACCCACACTTCACGGGCAAGTGGTAGAAATGAATGTTATGTGGGTAATGGAAGTGAAGTTGCTTTAGTATTTTCAACTTCTGCAGGACATTGAGATTTCTCATTTCTAGGACGGTGGAGAAGAGGAATGTTTAGCATGCTGGGGCCTGGATTATGAGGAACTATTATTAAATATATCAACATATCTATATGAATGGCAATTTATATAGTAAACCCTCGATATAACGAACTATATGGGGCGGGGGTCGTTCATTAAACCCCATGGTTGTTAAAAGTGATGGAAATAATGAACCAAGTTCGTTATATCCGATGGTTCGTTCGTTCTATTGAGTAGTAAGTAGCACTGGTGAAGAGAGGAAGGAGGAAGAGGAAAAGAACGCCAGAACAACCTCTCCCGCGCGATGTTCACAGCCGACTGAGCTGTGAGCCAGTGAGTCGCAGCATGGAGTTCGGCGGGGAAATTTGGTTCGTTATATCCGAAGGTCGTTATCTCAAGGGTGTACTGTGTGTGTTTGTGTTTGTGTGTATATATATATATATATATATATATATATATATATATATATAATCATCAAGGGCCTCTTAATCACTTGTTTGTTTTTAAATTTTTAGTGTGGTCATACAGCAACCACCAAACTTAAATGACATTCTTTTCAAAGTCTGAATTTTTCGAACAAAATGAAACCTCATAGGACAAGGCTGTATAATGGATGGGATAAGCTTTGCCAACAAAATTCTTGTAGGAAGGCAATTGCAACCCATGAGCTGATGCTTTGAAGTAATGGATAAGTACAACTTTCTTGGCCTTTATCTTATGAATAAAGCTTTCAATTTCCTTAAAAACTTCTTTATAAGCTACCACAATTAAGCTGTGCTATGTTAAAAAAATAAGATTGTTCTTTTGGAATCCACCTAACACTCATCACCTTCTGGACTGACCTCTGCCTCAAATTAGACGCTCCCAGTAAATCAATTTGGCAGGCACTGATATGATTGGACCTTGCTCTCTGCAATGCACCCTCACAATACAGCCAAGTCTCTTAATGAGGGAACACATTGGCTGGCATGTACTGACACCAGAGCATTGCTTAAAACAGTTTTGTAAAAATAAAACTATGTAGGTATGAAACTGAAACTAAAGCACTTATGGAAGGTTTATCAAAACTGATGGTTTGTTGATGAGCCAGGGGCTGGGAGGTGGATGCAGTTTTGGCAGGGGAACAGATGGAAATGGTGGAATTTCCGTGTTTTGGAGCTTCTCCCTAATTGTGTCAACCTTGTTTCCTTTACTGTTATAACCCACAGGTCAAATCACATTGAGGCATGTAATTGTCAGAACTCTAGTAGCAATACTTTTTGACTTACAATTGTAAAACCCGTTTTAAATTCTTAATTCTTTAATTGAGCAACGCTCCAAACCACCCTATGCTAAAATGGAAACCACCAAAATATCTTTAAACTCAGATGAAATGATGAGTTGAAAAATTTGTGTTTTCACAATAGTTGACAAAATTAGTAAGGTACTCACCAGTACTCATTACATGAGTCATAGCATCCAAGTATTGAGATAAGCGGAGTTGAAAGAATGACATTTGCAATCTTGGTGATCTTATATCATAAGGATTTGCATGAAAATCCTGAGGCTCATATTTCTTCATTGAAAAGGGTATCTTGTCATCCAGTGTGCGCAGATCATAGCCATATTTATTGATATAGAAAGGATCCATGTTTGGATGCGGGATGAAAAAAAGGTCAAATTCTTCGGCAATTTTCTGAGAAACAAAAAATTTCTTTTCAAAACTGATGGCTGACTTATGATTAAGGAATGAAAACCAACATATCGATTAGAACTTTTGAAGGGGGTTTTAAAGAAAATGGTGAAGTTAAAGGTGAAAATGCTCACATGGTATATAACCTAGGTCCCCCGCCCCCTCCCAAATGGTCTTTTAAGATGCCCTTATTTCTCAGTTGGAACTTCAGTTTAATGTTGGATCTGAACCACAGGTATCTACAGGCAGCTACTGTAGAGGTGCATTGAATCCGGATTCCATAAAATGTGGCTTAACTTTACTAAGAGTAATTGACTTGGATCCAGGGAAAACGTACAACTCTTAAACCTAACCACCATTAGCAATCAAGGCAGATCCCCCTTGCAGAGCCCGCTGACTTCAAACAGAGGGGATAGGGGGTGGAAACCAACCCTGCTCCTGGGCCTTGGAGCCATCTGTATACAGTGCCACGGTTCCAGTGTGACACGAAGTGTGTTCCAAAAAGGTTGAACGCAATACTCGCGGCACTGTAGAAGATTTGGGAGCAGAGGTGTGGCGAAAAATAGTCAAAGGTGGTAGCCTCCTCCAAGGTGACGCCCTGGGCAGAACCTGGGGCGTCACCGGCCCGATAGCTATATCGAGCTCTCGGAGGAGTTTCATAACCCTAAATCCAAAGGGATGACTGACATCTCTCGGTAGCATAGGCACGGTCGAGATCATCTGCGGATGCAGTGAGAGCTGTTGACGACTGATGGGGGCACCGGGCTCGCGCGTACAGGCGAATAATGCACTATGCACGGCGCTGAGCGAGTGGCATCTCCCAAGCATTGACAAGTAGGCTCTCAATGGAGGACGTAAAGAAAGACCTGGTCGCCTGACTAGGCGAAGGTCCGTGTGGTGGATCGAGTCGACCTTTCGCAATACACCTTCGGCAGCGGATGCATAAAACTCGTATCCGTAGTCGAGCTTCGAACAAACGAAGGATCAGCGCCGCAGGCGATGAACATCACAGGCAAAGAATATCCATGGTGCGTGTACAAGAGACCCTAAAGGTGCAAATATGTCTCCCAGGTGAGGCATCAGTCAAATAAAAGACCGAGGAAACTGTGCGAGTCCACCACTTCAAGGCGAACCGCATTTAGAAACAAGTCTGGGTCAGGGTGTAGCCGTGGATAGCGGCAGAGGTGCACCACCTTAGTCTTGGCCAAGGAAAACCGAAACCTGTGCACTTTGGCATAGCAAGAGACGCAGTTCAATGCCTGTTGGATTCAACGCTCCTGTTGGCATCGAAAGGTTGACCACATAGAGCGTAGCAAGAACACCTAGCAGCACCAACTGAAGAAACCCTATTTGCCACATGTTGAAAGTTGGAGGGTAGCCACTTCACTGGTCTCCTTCCATCGCCAGTACCTAGAGACGAGAGAGTGGAATTTAGAGGCAGTTTCCTTTCACTTTTGACCATGCCCCCTTGAATTCCCTCTGTTGTGATCATTCTAAAGTTAAAAAAATAAGCAAACACCTTGAAAGGTGATGCTATGACCTCTCAATTCTGTCACTTTAAACCATAAAGGATGGGGAAGGTGTAACCACCTCCTATATGGTCTGCAAGAAGTGAGGATAGTTAATATATAGAATACCAAATACCTAATATTTCCCTTAATAATCAGGTTATTGGCCCTCATAGCAAGTAGTGACCTCGCACTGTGCCGCCTACCACTCAGCCAGATTTTGGTATGGCCAAAATTGCACTGAGCCACCAGAACCTCTGGATATTAAGAGGAAATTTAAAAAAGGTTTGCCTAGGGTATATAATAAAGAGGAGTGATGGGTGGGTTGAGTAGGGAGGGTGATGACCGATTATTTTCATACCCAAGCACCTGGTTAGGCAAGGTGAATGTGCAGCCCCTCCAGGCACCATGTGTAGTTAACTAAAAAAGGGTACCCCTCTGCAAGGCCTTAATCCGAGGTATAGAAACTAAAGAGGTGATACTCAGAAAATGTGGGTGCATAGAGGGGCAGGAGGAATGTACAGGGTTCCCCAGACCCAGTCAAGTTGAGTCAGCCAGTGAGTCATTCATTCCCTATTACCAATTGGGCTGGGAAGACATGTCAGTCCTCTGGGCATCAGGTGTAGGTCCATACAGGGTATCCAGAGGTGAATAAATAGGGTCAAGATTAATTACTCCCAAGTTTATAGCCACTTTTCAGCTTGGGCAATCTTTGGTCCAGTTCTGATTCTAAATAATTGTAATCCCCTAAACCTCTTCTTCTTCTTTTTTGTCAAAATGGCCTAATTTGGATTCATTTTTATTTCCAGTATAATGCAATTATTCAGTTAACCCTTTAATCGCTATGTGGACTGAAAGGTCTCAAGCAGCAAATGCATTTTCTCTCATGATGTACCTCCCATTTAGTTGTATTTAAATTGCCTTTACAAATCATTTACTCATGTATCTTTCAATATGAGGTTTGAGTTTTTTTACCCCTTTTTCTTAGTGTGGCACTTTAAGGGTTAAATAAAAAAATATATCAATAAATATACCTTAGCAAGTTTGGACTTTCCTGAAGCTACTGGACCATCTACAACAATTATTTTGGAATTCTCATCAAATCTCCAAGTGGTTTGATCGAAGATTGAAATAAAAGCTGAATACACCTTTTCTTTGTAAGGAAATGGAAGCGGTCTCTTGTAATCATCGTCTCTCATGGCTTTAGATATTAAACCAGAAACCTGAAAAATATCAATATTACTAACACCCTAAATTCTACAAAATTATAATGGCTACTATAATTGCTTTTCTCTATTCCTAAGACAAAAAAGGATTTTATTTACATAGCAATTCCTAAAATTACAACAGGTGACTAATAATGGATAATGATCAGTAAAATTCTAAATTTTTTTTATTATACTAGTTTTGTCCTAACTTTACCCTACTATTGGTACTTAATTTACTAGGCATGGAGTTTACACCAATATCTTCAAATACTTGTAGCTCAAAAATCACAATGGTGATAATGGGTATATCTTTGCTATGACCCTCTATGCAAAACTTGTTTTGTCATATGTATTTCTGATTATGTCTACTTCCCTAAATAAAATATTAATTTCCTCATAATAAAATTTATATCCTTTGCCTCTTTATTAAATGTAGGGTTCATCCTTATACTGTAACAAATTTCGCTAATATCCCTTAACCTTGTCTCCTTTACCAGCTGTAAACTAGAAACATTGCTACTACTTTTCTCTCTGACCTATTAATTCTCATTCATTCCTTGGCAAGAAATTGCTTGATTTTTTTATTATTATTATTTGAAAGCCCACAAAATACTAAAACCCAAGAAAGACTATGATAAAGAAAAAGGCATGCTGGGGTGCCTAAGGATACAACCGATAACCTAACTGGCGAAGTACTATGGAGGACTGCCTCCTCCACAAATCAGGAGTGCATAAAACCATCCTGAGTACAATGGACCAGTAGTAACCACCCCTGCACATCCCAGTAATGGGATAGTAGCATGGACAAAGCTGCCCAAGAGTGGCACATTCTACAAGAATGTACCCAACAGTCTTGGGGGAGTAATCAGTCATCACACTAAGGTTCAGGGAAGCACTACATCATGTAGCACTGTGACCTGCAAGTGCATCTAATTCAGATATAATAAAAAATGACCTGATGATGCCAGGGTTGGCAAAGAACCCCAAATTCTGAAAAAGCACAATAAAACCCAGGTTTTTAAAAAAAAATCCTGGTTTTATTCTGGAGTTTTTCAAAAAACAAATGCTACAAGCAATAGAATAACATAGAAAATGAATAGCTATCCCTGTTTTTATATAATATTAATAATTTTTAGTTTAATAATCATATTATAATAACAGATCACTGATCAAGAATTTGGGGTACCCATGTCGCATGATAGCCATAACCTGTAGAAGGAGAGATGAATTATTATGAGTCAGTATCAGAGAAATAACCTTAATTTGATACATATTTGTTGAAATTATAAGCATAAAAAAGAATTTTGAATAAAATAATGATAAGTAGCATTCATTTATTAAAAAAAAAGTAATTTTGAAAAAAAACACCCCAAACCTGGGTTTTTTCAAATTTTACTTGAAAAAGCCCCCCAAAACTCAGGGTTTTTATTTGCCCACCCTGGGTGATACTGCAGCAACTGGGGGCAGGTACATGGGAAAAGTCAATGCTCAATGGCACACATCTTATTCGCCATACAACTTGAAGGGCTGACCTGATTCCCGCCATGTAGTCGGTGGGGAAAAGAAAAATGTTGCTACTTTACCAGCCACACAGAGGCAGTAAGTAGATTGTTGATTCACCCGACGGGTCATGCTCGACTGAGCCCTCATGCTATAAACATCTCAGGAGAACTTTTTTTGTCTTAAAGCTTAGAAAAATAAATACCTTAAGCTCAGTTGTGCTCATTATTACCATTTTACACCAAGATATACTACATAGGGTTGGATTGGCATGCCTGGCAAATGCATATCATCCACACTCAAAAGTTTGCAGCACCCTGGATAGGGCCAACAACCAACATGGTCTCATGAAGACAAATAGCTAGAGGGAAGTGGGTAAAGATGATCCTATTCAGCTGCTCCCAGTTAGCCAGAAGTTCATAGAAATTCCATTAAAGGAAAATCTCTCCAGATCTAGCCCAGAGATAAGGGAATGTGAAGACCCTCATAGTAATGGGCAAAGACTTCCTGAAGACAACTATGGGAGCTGTTGGCCAAAGAAAGCCGTGAATGTGATGGCACATTTGAGGGCTTATTGGAAGGGGCTTGGCTCATCATATGGGTCTTCCATTTCTCCTCCCTCCAAACCTTGGCAGGTGGTGTGGCTTTGGGGACAGAGGTTCTGCATCTTATGGAGGCTCAAGACTTCCCAGAGTGACCTATCTAGCCTTAGACAGGGGCAGGGAGGCAAAGGTCCCTTTTGCTGCCCTCCTTTTGGGAGTCAGTCTTCATACATAAGTCTTACTACATAAGGAAATTTATAAGAAATCAATTATAATTACTTCTTAATACTTGGTTAGGTGGCCTTAACTCTTCATCACAGCTTGGAGACATTGGGGTAGAGAAAGAGCCAAGTTTCTTAGGTATTCCCAAATGCAGGTTCTCAAATCCCTGTAATCCATACATGTCAAGGAACAAAGGAGACAGTAATCAACATCTGCCCAATGAGTAGCAACCATGGCATCACATCCCACAAACCAAGAGGCTCAAAGATTCCAATGACACAAGATAACTCAGGGCACTTTGTAAGTTGCTAAAGATCACAATACTGTCTCTGAACCAGACACAATGTTTTATCTCCCATATCAAACAGTATATTGCAACTAGCTTGGACATGAAGACAAACAGCACAATGTAGAGCACTGCTGACTGCAAACAGAGGGGATGGAACGTGGAAACAGAACCCTTCCTGGGACTTAGAGCCATCCAGGTACACTGGTATGGATCCAGCATGGCACAAAGTATGCTCAAAAAACGTCAAACAGAATACTCCTGGCGCTCTGGGAGCTTTGGGGTCAGAGGAATGTCAATAGTTAAATGTGGTACCCTCCAGGATGGTGTCCTAGGCAGAACCAAAGGCGCTAACAGCACAAAAGCTACATATAACTCTCACAGGAATATCCAAGCCCATAATATAGTGCATACAGCACAGACCAAGTGGGGTTTTTTTTCGAGCCCATCTGGTGACTGTCTACTTGGGGCATAAGTTGCTGTACTCACAAGAGCCTACTACTAGGCTATATTAAAAAATATAGTGCATACAGCACAGACCAAGTGGGGTTTTTTTTCGAGCCCATTTGGTGACTGCCTACTTGGGGCATAAGTTGCTGTACTCACAAGAGCCTACTACTAGGCTATATTAAAAAATAAATAATGATATATAAAGAAAGAACAATAAAAAACAAAGGCTAAAAAAATTACACAAAAAGGGAAAACAAGGTAAAAAGGCAACAAGGAAGCAGGCTCTGGCATTGGGGCAAGGACCACCTTCCACGGGTGCAGGAACATACAACCTACAAAAACAATCAAATAGAGTAGAGGAGGGCAGACTCCTCAAAAGAATCAAAGTCCACAAGTAGGTGTGCACGAAATCTGTCCTGAGTACAAGGAGCAAGCGATAGCGACCCAGCTCAACATGCGCAGAGATCACCCAGACTGGGACATTCAACAAGAATGTGCCGAACAGTCTGGGGCACAACGCAGTATCACAGTATGGCACAGGCAAGTGCAACGACAAATGGCGGTGCGTCCCCACTAGTGTGCCAAACTTGGAGACAACAGAAAGTAACCTGAAGCCGTCCAGCATTGGGGGATGGGGGGGTAGCCAGGTAGGCAAACTTTAAGTTTGCCTCGACTGTGTGTCCCATCTTATTTACCAAGCAGCCCGTATTCCTGCCATATAATCGGTGTGAGGAAGAGCGAAACACTGGTCTAGTCACCCAAACCTCGCAGACACTTTGGAGCCCTCATTTCCTGCAATTCCTACATGACCAGGAACCCAGCAGATGATAATCTTGAAATCCACCCAGCTCGCCAAAAGCGTGGCATCACGGATATCGCGAATCAGGGGATAGAGATTCCAATACCCCAAGAAAGTCAGGGTGCTTTATGAGTCGCTATAAATCACAATCTGGTCTCCAAACTGTGCACGTCACGTTATCTCCTGTACTGAGCAGTTTATTGGAACCAGCCTTTGGGAATTGGAGCCATCTGTATACACTGGCAGGGTTCCAGCATGACACGAAGTGTGCTCCAAAAAGGCCAAACACAATACTCCTGGTGCTGTAGAAGGTTGGGGGCAGAGGTGGGGTGACAAATAATTGTGATACCCACAGGGGTGGCATCCTGGGCAGAACCAGGAGCTCCACCAGCCTGAGAGCTATACCAGTCTCTCGAGGGAGTTTTCTAGCCCTAGACCTAATGGGCTCAGGGTATGACTGGTGTTTCTCAATGGTATAGACACCATACAGGCAAATAATGCACTGTGCTTGGCGCAGAGTGAGTGGCATCTCCCCAGCATCGACAAGTAGGCTCTCAATGGGGAAAGTGCGGAAGGCACCGGTCACCAGGCGAAGGGCGGTGTGGTGGATTGAGTCCACCTTCCGCAGAAAAAAAAAAATGAGGATGCATGAAACTCGCATCCATAGTCGAGCTTTGAACGAACAAAGGATCAATAAAAAAGTAAGGCAGTAGCCCTATCAGCGCCTCAGGTGCTGAATGTCAGGAAACGAGGAATGTACATCATGGGGGTACAAGAGACCCTTAGGCTGCAAATATGAGCCTCCCAGGTAAGGCATTGGTCAAATACGAGACTGAGGAAATGGTGCAAGTCTACCACATCCAGGCGAACCACATTTAGAAATAAATCTGGATCAGGGTGGAGCCGCGGATATTGGCAGAGGTGCACCACCTTAGTCTTGACCAAGAATAACTGAAGCCTGGGTGATTCAGCATAGCGAGAGACAGTCCAATGCCTATTTGAGTCGACGCTCCAGAGTTGCCATCTGGGCTACGCCAAGAGATCGAAAGGTCGTCCACATAGAGCGTAGCTAGAACATCTTCCGGCAGCACCGAGGTGATGCCATTAATGCTCAGAGCAAAGTGTGAAACTAAGGACATCCTCTTCCTGCTCCATTGGGCCGGAGAGGGCTCCCATCACACGTATGCGGAATCTAGGATCTTGCAAATATTCAGATATAAAGATTGGGAGGCATCCCCTTACCCCCATCATGTGGAGAGTCTTCAAGATACCGCATTGCCATGCAGTATCATAGGCCTTCCCCAGGTCGAAGAACATCATGGCGTAGTGCTGGCTACGAAGGAAGGACTTGCAGATGGCATTTTCCAGTCAGAGCAGAGCATCCAACGTGGATTGGAACTTGCAGAAGCCGCACTGTCCAGAAAAAAAAAAGGCTAAACTAACATTTACCAATTTCTCCATCAACTTGCACACACAGGAGGTTAGAGATTGGGCAGAAACCTATGAGGGTAGAGTGATCTCTCCCCAGTTTGCGAAAGGAGAGCACAGTAGCAATTCATCATGAGTCTAGAAGGATAGCCTCTACCCAGATCCTGTTGAGCAAATCTAACAGAGCGCAGGTGCGGTGTACACACACGAATCAAGAGCGGAACGCAACTCACTTAGAATAAACCTGTCGCTGAAGAGTTCTCAGCCTCTGGAGGTAAAGTCCAATGGGCGGCCTTCCGCGACATCACACCGCGCATTGAATGCTGGCGGAGCAGAATCTCGGAGAACAGGATGCTGCTCCACCATTTTATTTATTTATTTTTTTTGCCCATCTGGCGACTACCTGCTTGGGCATAAATCGCCTTACACGACACATCCTACTAATAGGCTATATTAAGAAACATAACAAAAATGAGAAAACAAATAACGCTAAAAAGGACAAGGAATAAAAAAATACAAGAAAACAAAGCAAGCAAGAGGCGCACTCAGGCGTCAGGGGTAGGGTCGCCTCTCCCCCGGCGCAGGAACATGCAACCTACAAAGAAACAACAACAGTCAAATAAAGGGGAGGAGGCCGGCCTCCTCGAAAAAGTCAATAAGACTACAAGTAAGTGTGCATGCATCCGTCCCGAGTACAAGGGACAAGCGGTAGCGACTCCGCTCATCCAGGTACCGGGACAGGTAACGTGCGTGAAGATCGCCCAGACTGGGACATTCAACAAGAATATGACAAACAGTCTGGGGGACAACGTAGTATTCACAGTAGGGCGCAGGCGAACGCTCCATCAAATGGCAGTGCATCCAGGGAGTGTATCCGATTCCGAGAGGACAGAAAGCAACCTGAAGCTGTAATCGGTGTGAGTTAGAGCGAAATGCTGGTCTGGTTGCCCAGTCCTCGCGGACTCTTTGGCACCGTCATTCCCCGCATTTCCTACATGTCCAGGAACCCAGCAAAAGATAATCTTGACATAAGCCCCACTTGCCAAAACCGTGGCGTAACAGATATCGCAAACCAAGGGATGCGGAGATTCCTATGCCCAGAGAGCACTCAGGGCACTTTGTGAGTAGATATAAATCACAATCCGGTCTCCAAACCGGGCACATCGCATAATCTCCCGTACCGAGCGGTGTATTGCAACCACCTCGGCCATGAAGACAGACAGACAGCGCCTGGCAGAGCCCCGCTGACTTCAAACAGAGGGGATACGGCGTAGAAACCGACCCCTCTTGGGACTTGGAGCCATCCATACACACTGGCACGATTCCAGCATGACAGGAAGTGTGTTCCAAAAAGGTCGAACCGAATACTCCTGGCATTGTAGAAGCTTTGGGAGCAGAGGCATGGCGACAAAGGTGGTACCCTCCAGGGTGGCGTCCTGAGCAGAACCAGGAGCGCTACCAGCTCGAGAGCTATACCTAGTTCTCGAAGGAGTTTCCTAGCCCAATACCCAAAGGGCTTAGAGTATGACTGACGTATCTAGGCAGCATAGGAACCGTCGAGATCAGCTGTTGGCGACTGAGGGAGGAGCCGGGCTCGCGCGTACAGGCGAATAATGCAGAGCAAGTGGCATCTCCCCAGCATCGACAAGTAGGCTCTCAATGGGCGAAAGTGCGGAAGGCATCGGTCGCCAGAAGGCCCGTGTGGTGTATCGAGTCCACCTAACGCAATACACACACAACTGTGGATGCATAAAACACATCCATAGTCGAGCTTCGAATGAACAAAGGATCAATAAAAAAGTATGGCAGTAGCTTATCAGCGCCCCAAGTGCTGAATGTCACGGAACGAAGAATATGACTGACGTATCTAGGTGGTTCAAGAGACCCTAAGGATGCGAAATTGGGCCTCCCAGGTGAAGGGTCAGTCAATTACAAGACCAGGGAAATGGTGCGAGTCCACCACTTCTAGGCGCAGCCCATTGAGAAATAAGTCTGGGTTGGGGTGGAGCCATGGATGGTAGCATAAGTCCACCGCCTTAGTCTTAGCCAGAGAAAACCGAAGCCTGTGCGCTTCAGTATAGCAAGAGGCGCGGTTCAATGCCTGTTGGAGTTGGAGCAGAGCATCCCACATGCAGTGAAACTTGCGGAAGCCACACTGTAGAGAAGACAGGTAGCCTCTGCTGTCCCGAAAAATAGCTAATCTAACATTTACAAATTTCTCCATTAACTTATACACACAGGAAGTTAGAGAGATTGGGCGGAAACTGCCCGGGGTAGAGTGATCTCTCCCTGGTTTGCGAAAAGCGAACACAGTAGTGATTTGCCAGGAATCTGTGAGGATACCCTTTACCCAGATCCTCTTGAACAAATCTAACAGAAAGGCCATACCTCAATTACCCAGGTGTCAAAGTATGGCGTATGGGACATTGTCCAGACGAGGGGCAGTTTCTGTGCATGAAGCAAGGACAGAATGCAACTCACTCAGAGTAATTGTCGCTGAAAGATAGTCTGCCTCTGGAGGTAAAGTCCGGTGGTGGCCTTCTGTCACATCATGATGCGCAGTGAATGCTGGCAGAGCAAGAGAAAGAGCCTTGGCAACTGTGCAACTGCATAGCTAAGCCAAGAAAAGAATGGAGATCATGGCTGGTATAAATTACCCATCCTCCTGACTGGTCCCCATCCTGTGGTGGTGGGGTCACAAAACCCTTATACCCCGGGAATGTGGCCAGGGAGCACGCGCCCAGCATGGTTTCCTGCAATATAGCTAATGATGAATGGGACGAGAAGTGTCTCTGCAGCTCCTCCCAGTTAGCCCAGAGTCCGCGGCAATTCCAATGAAGCAAAATGTGGGAGCCTTCAAAGAAAAAAAACCCTCACAGGAATGTCTGTACGCTTCCCGGGGAGACATAACTCCGGGCGCTTTTGCCTTCAGGGACTTATCGGGGGAGATCGGGCTTGATATGCGAGTCTTTTCCTCCCTACACCCCAAGACCTTAGGCGAGCGGGGCATCTTTGGAGTGCAGCGCCACACTCATAGGCGTGCCATCAAGTGGCTGAAGGTTACTAATCATGGTCTTCATGGAGGGATTTGATGCATTCACCAGAAGGCTACTGTCCGAGAAATGGGTCACCTTCGACTCTCTACCAATCACAATAAGTAGAGCTCTCCTGTTGCCCATCACCAACATGCTGCCATCAGTGGAGCGAATAACAAGGAAGCAATCGAAGCCAGCGGGCTCGAAAACGCCATGTAGCATCTGAATGATGGGCCCCGACATAATAGAGGATCCACTCTGCAAAGTTCTGGTCTTGGTCAGGGATTCCCCCCCAACACCCACCCCGGGAGAGCAACGATGTTGGACAAGCCGATCTTGGCTAGGTCACTTAGCAAAACTGCACCCCACCCATCCATCCCCATGGAGGGAGAGGAGCCCTTAGGCTTTTTCTTTTTAGGAGAGGCGGGCAAGGAACGAATCCGCTTCTCTCTTCCGCCAGTAGGAGCCCCTAGGCCAGATGGACTGGCCTTGGCAAGATCTTCTCTGAAATGGAGAAGGTCCTGCCCGTCACAGGAGCACTAGCCGGGGGAGAATATCCCTCCTCTCCTTGTGAGGTCTCAGGGACCCGAGCAGTCTTAAGAGGAGCTTGCATATGGGCAGAATCAGGTTCTGTGCTATGCCCCGAGCCCGGCTTCACCCCTATGGAAGTTCCTATCATCTGGGGCTGGGTCACATCAGGGACCATGTCCATCTCAAGGGGGGCCTCCATGTGGCCATCCCCCCCCCCCACACACACACAACAGCACAGGTCCCATTCAAGGTACTTTTGGTCATCTTGTCTTTGGCCAATGAACTGGCATCCTTTGGGGAAGAGTTGGGGGCACATACAGTGACCCTCTCTAAACTCATTATGTGCACCTGCATGTCTTTGGAAGGCATAGGCTGATTGGCCTGGCCTTCCCTTGCCCTCCTAAGGGGTTTAGAACCTATTGTACCCCTCCCACTAGGAGCAATCAATTATAGGCCACCTGCCTGCCTTATTGGCAGTCGCCTTGGAAAGCAAAAGGGAGACTGCTGCTAGAAATAGCGAGTCACCCAAGGATGATTACAGAGAAGGGGGTGAGGGGTACTCCCCTGCACCTGTATGCAAAGGAAGAAGAGTATACCTCCTCTTCTTCTCTGGTACAAGATTTTTGGAGGGTCTCCTGTGCAACCACAGAGGGGAGAAGGGAGGCTGCATTTTTTCTGTGGAGCTGCCTGAGGGTGGCTCCGAAGATGGTTGAGGGAAATGGTAACTCCTTTATAGCACAGGATGCAAATGCTTATCACCCTACACAGTAGCCCACTTTGCGAGGGGTGAACTCCAGGCCGGCAGAACCGGCTGCCGCAATTTGAGGCCACTTCTCCCACCTAGTGACCTAGCAGCCCATCAGCTCCCCTTTAGGCACAGCGTAAAAATTGATAGAGATAGAAGCGAGAATGAAAGGGGATGGAAGGAAGGTATGGGTGGGGATAAAGCAGTTTGTTAAAAACCCAGGCTGGAGCTCAGGGCTGAAGGAACGTTGTCCCATCCCCTCTCAGCCCTGATCCGGGATAGTTGGGTGAGAGGAAGCTGGTCGGCATCTACCCTATGAAATTAGAGGCTGACCAGAAAAAGTTGTGGGAAAGGTTGTAGGGAAAGTGAGGAAGTAGGATAAAAATACAGGCTGTCAGAAAGAAGGTGAAGAGGCTAAATTGGGGCTAGACAGGGCGATGAGTCCTATCAGCACAATGACCAGGAAGGCAAATTGATGTGCCCCTTATGGGGCAGACCAAGTTGCATGTGCCTGGCAGTGAAAAATAGACTCTCAATGGGGAAAGTGTGGAAGCTGACAGTTGCCAAATGGAGACCAGTGTGGTGGATTGAGTTCCCCTTTCGCAACACATGCTCAGCTGCAAATGAGGAAAACACATTAGTAGTCAAGCTTTGACTGAACAAAGGATTGGTTTAAAAGTAAAGCAGTAGCCTTATCAGTACCTAAGTGTTAAATGTCACAGAACAAAGAATGTCTGTAGCAGGGGTACAAGAGACTAAGACTGTGAATATGGCCCTATCATCCTAGGCATTGGTCAAACACAAGATCAAAGATACGAGAAAATCAACCACTTCCAAGCAAACCCAATTAAAGAACAAGTCCGGGTCAGGGTGGAGCTGTGACTGGTAGCAGAAGTGCAGTAGCTTAAGTCTTAGCCTAGGAAAAACAAAACCTGTGCACTTCAGCATAGTAAGAGATGCGGTTTAATGCCTATTAGAGTCAACTCTCAAGAGTTGTCATCTGGGCTGCACCAAGAGACAAAATGATCATCTACATAGAGCAAAGAGAGAACATTTTTCAGCAGCACCGAGGTAATACCATTGGGTAATCTGAGCAGTCTGAAACTGAAGACACTTCCCTGCAGGATTTTCTTCCTCCTCCATTGGAGCAGAGAGGGCTTCTTCCAACTATACATGGAATTGACAATCTTGAATAAATTAAGATTGGAAGGGATCCCCTAGCCACCATTGTGTAGTCTTCACGATAATGTATCGCCATACATGAGTGGCAGGTGTGCTTCAAAATATACAGGAACATAGCCCTAGCTTGCTTAAATTCACTGATGGTAAAATTGGGTGGGTGAGGCTTATAACACAGTAAGGCACATTATTTCTGTCTGAGGGCCATCTCAGACTTAGCCTACCACCAAGGAAGTAGAGGGTGTGTTAAACAACCAGAGGTTCAAGGAATAGTAATTAGACCCACAGCAGAGGTTGCCAGAGAAGAACAACAGCCTCATCTATCAACCTAAACTCTTTGACTGGGATAGAGAAATAAATCATTTTCTCAAATGCAGACCACTACACCACCTCCAAGCACCAATGAGCCATTTTTTTTCAAACTGCAGTGGCCCAGAAAATGATAGTTGAGTGGGAAAGTGGTCACTACCATGCAGTTCATCAACTACCTCTCACCCATAATCAGGCTGTGTATTCAGTGTAGGGACAGATCGAGGCAGGAAAGTGAAGCAGTGATGCATAAACTCAACCACATTTAGGACACCTATCTCCAGCTCATCGATCAAGTAAGCCCTAGATCCTGTGATGGTGAGGTTGCAATGTGGTAGGTTTTTGTCTTTGTTTGCCTCAACTCAGCTGTGTCCAGTCTAATTGCCTACCTTTTCTTTCAGGTTTTGTGGAAGGAGGATTGCATCAAAACTCTGACCATCAGTAAAGCACAGACTGTTCAATGTTATTCAGAAGAAGGGTTCCTTTGTTCAGTAGCTCTTGAAGAGTTATTAAAAAATTTCATCCAATTTCCCTGCATTGTATTTCTTACAATTACTTCATATAAGTTGCTTTTACTTTTCATTCTAAGAATTGTTTATTATACACTTGCTCCAGTAAGTATTCAAGCCCCTACTTATAACCACAATTTTTCACCATAGTTCATGAACTATTTATTGTAAGGAAATTTGGATACATCTGCAACATTTCAATGAATTTGATAATACAAATGAATAACAACACCTTTTAGGAAAAATTTGTAATAAAAAAGTACTCACACCCTATACAATTTGATAACTGTCAAAAATAGAACCTTTTTTTTCTCAAGGACAGTCAAGCAACTATTATAGTTTTTGACTAGATTCAAACTATCTAGCAAGGATGTTTTTTGTTTTGTTTTAACTCCAGCTACCTTGTAGGGCAAGAGTTGCCATAGAACTTCCACTTCCTAGCGGTTGCATGGGCCACTAGCACAGGGAGATACTATAAAATTCCCCGAGCATGCAGCAGCCTCCCTCCACTCTAAACTGGTCCCTCGGGATAGCCTTACAGAGAGTGGGGGCCCCACTTCATTATGGTAACATTGATGTGACCCACAGCACAGACTGTAGGATCAAAGCCATCTGACAGTCCCAAGTAGTCAGAAAGAAGAGGGATGTCATTTGATCTAGCTGAGATTTTTATCTTTACAAATCATCTCCAATTCATCTATGTAGCTTTTCTATCTTGCATGGATGTAGGCCTTCAGTTCATGTAATAATTTTCTATCAGTTGAGGTTTGGTAAATGTGATAGCACATTCTGAAATGCTCATTTTAGCTTCCTTCCTTGTGATGTTGATAGACGAATCTTCTTCCCAGTTCAAGCTTGCAATCCTTCAGATAATCTTTAAGACTCTTTCAAGAGAATTTTTTATTCATCATTACATTGACTTGATGTATACCATACCCTGTTGCACAGAAACTGACACAAAATAATAGATCCCCCTATGTTTGACTGTGGAAAGTGTTTTATTTAGAGAATCATCCTTACCACTTTTATGCAAAACATACCCAACATCATTTGTGCTAAACAATTCAATCTTCCTTTCAGTTGAGCATAGCATAGAGCTCCAACAATTGATTGTTGGCATACCTTAGATGGGCTTTCAAATGAATGTTTTTCTTTAATAAATGTCATCCTCACACAACATCCATGCATTTACACTTTATGCGACATATTAGGAATTGTGTTAAAATGAACATCAATGCCTTTCTCTCTTAACTGATCATTCATCTCCCTTCTCATCATTCTTAGGTTATTTTTAACATCTCAGAATCCTTTGAATTCTGCAGATTCAAATTTTATGAAGACAACCTGAGTAAGTAAGTTTTGCAATTCCTAATTCCTTAAACTTTCTTATCGCTGGCTACACTTATGATTTAGGGACATTTAGTTCTTCATAAATCTTCTTGCAGCTCATCTTAGATTTGAGCTTTGTAATTATTCTTAAATGTTGTATGGCAGCAAAACTTGGGCTGTGAAGGAAGAGAACATCCAGAGGCTCAAACATACTGAGATGAGAATGGTGAGATGGATGTGTGTAGCATTTCTGAATTTGAGGCCTGGAGGTGAAAGAGTTGCAAACTGTGAATTAAGGGATAGATTGGGGATAGAATGCATTAATGTGGCACTGAGAAGAAGCAGACTGAAGTGATTCAGTCATGTCGAGAGGATGGAGGATAATAAATGGGTGAAGGGTATTAGGAGTTTGGAGGCTGTGGGTGTAGCTGCCAGAGGAAGACCAAGGAAGATGTGGAATGAGGTCATACACAGGAACCTCAGAGATATGAGTTTGAATAAAGAAACAGCCAGAGATTGAGCAGCATGGAAAGCCGCCATTAGGTAAATAAAGCTGACACATGCAACCATGTATGGAGCCTTCAAAAATGATAATCATGAGAGTTCACTACTTTTGCCATGATGAGAGACTTTAGAGTTTGCGATGACACAGAAAGGTCTGTTAGAACATCAAGACTATTCCTGACTAGTACAAATTATAAATAGGTGACAGAAACTACTTGTGTGACTTCAAAAATGTCATAATTTAAGCCATATGGATCCGAAAATTATATCACATAAATACTTTTTGGTTGCAATTTTAATAAAAAGTGTTATTACTCATTTATTTGTCTATCAAACTTTTTGAAAGTTTGTGGTGGGTCTATTAATAGATTCATCTCAATGGCTCCATATTTTATTACCATGCAATTAACAGTTTATGAACTAATGCAAAATATTGTGGTATTAGGTAGGAGTATGAATATTTTCTGGAAGTTTATATTTAGATTGAAAACTATGTATTCCTACTAATTAAAAATTCTCAAATAACCTCTTGACAGTAAAATAGTCAATCCAACAATAATCTCTTATTTTCCTCCTATATGGCATTTAGATTTAAAAAATCATGATGCCTTGGGTTGGGTATGTTTGCCTCCCCTCGGCCATGTAAATGCCTAATCTCTGTCTTCTTTTTCAGAATGTTGGTGGTTGGCAAGTGACCGATGACTGGATGGAGGAGAGGGGCTTGATGAACATCCATTAACCCCAAGATTTATATTTCTTTTTCCATATGAGCTATATCATAACTATTAAAATAAAGTGGAATGCTTAAGAAACAGTATGAGTGACTGGTTTAGTGAAAGAGAAGTGAGCTAAAGTTTGAAGATGAGGGGAGCTGGTGAGGTTGCATGAGTTTACAATTTTGTAGAAGTCTGAAAATGCCATTGACTGATCTCTCTATTTTCCAACTCTGTAGGGCCTGTGAGTGCGGTCGCTTGTGAAGTTTCCTGATTGTGGTATCACATCCTCCCAGTTGGGGATTATGAGTTTCAAAACAAAGCCAGTTCCCAGAAGAGTGATGCTGGGAATTACACCCATTTTTTGAAGAGTCGAGCCCCCTCCAATGAAAAATCTTATTTATGTTGACCTTATTTCTATAACTGTACATGAGATTGGGTACCATCCAAACAGTTTTTCCGATAGACCTAGAAAGTTGGCCCTTAATGTGACTGCAGGATATTTGGAGCCTTCTGTCATAACATTACATTTTTCTCTCATGATCGTCTTAACTACATGAAGAACATAAAAATGCAACTGTTTTAAGAGAGTTTTGGCTATTTTCAATATTTGCATATAATCCCTCAACACATTTTAACCAAGATAGGCACACAATTCTTCAGGATGCTTCTATGCCCCTTTGCACCCTTTATCTGCTCTCTCAATTCTTATTAGCCCCACCACCACACAATTACATATTAGCAAACCTTCCCTCAACCACATAGAACCAGAATACAAAACATTACAGACCCACTTTAATAGCATAATGCTTCAAAACCAGCTGAAAAATGCCCCTCCCAATATTTGTCAATCTAATACCACTCTAGATTGCAAAACTTGAGTTTCTCTGGCCTGCCTGCAATCAGGACACCACCCTTCTCTACATGAATGAATAAAAAATAGAATACTCCCCCCCACCCCAATTGACCTTGCTACATCCTGAAAACACTGCTCATCTCATCCTATCTCCCTATTCTGTCCCTCCCTCAAACATCTCAACTACTCACAATATGACCTCTGGAAAAGACAATGTGCTGTAGAGTAGAAGAAAATCCAGGGTGCAGAAAAGTTGTCATTATTGTCTTGCATGGTAGTTTCAGTTAATTAAAGCCTTCTAGTATGAGCTGTGATGTTAGTGAATACAGTGCTTGAGTGAAAAGTGAGGAATCTCCATATTGGGAGGCATGTTGTGTGATGAATGGATTGATACTAGACATTCCACACATTTGGAAGGGGTACATAGTAGCAAGATCATTATCATTACTTATCTTAATGAAGAAAATCTAGTAAGTAACTACCACACATTCCAATAATTGCAAAAAATAGGGTATACAAGTGCCCATTTCCAATCAAAATATAATAGTTAAAATTTGGCAATTGTTAATGTCATTTAAAAATTATGATTACATTTTTAAAAGATCAAGGATAAATTTGACAAATTGTTAATGTCATTTGTAAATTATGATTAAATTTTTAAAAGATCTCATACCTGTGATTTGGATATATTGGGGCGAAATAAAAATGAGCTACAAGTAGCACTTCTAAGAGAAAAGGATCTCAGAAGAACTCCAGCCATAGTTCCAGAGGTTGGTAACTGCAAATCAAGATGAAAGGTTAACAATAAATGCAAGTTCTGTTGATATAAATAAGATGAAAATAGCAATTTTATACTAATCCAACTGGGAGTTTGATGATGAAGGTTAGTATATTTATGCAGGGTGCAAGGTTCTACCCCCCCCCACCCCCAAAAAATCAATTACTGCTTTTCAAACTATAGTACCCCAAATTTTAACTTACCCAACTCACTACTATCTAATTGTCAAATGCCATACCTTCAAAACTAAAAGAGCAAGACCTTAAACTTACATGTTCAAGAAATCAGCACAACTTTAGGTTTCAAATAAAACCATAATTAGCTTTCTATCTCAGTTCTGAAAACAGTAGTCCCAAAAATAATTATAATAAATCAAAAAGGCTGCTATATGGCATCCTTGGATTGTTATAAAAAAATTAGATTGATCATATACATATACTAAATAGCACAAAAAGATATCTTTAGACTAAAATTTTTTTATAGGTGCCATAGCTATTAGGAAAATACTGAAGGCTGGCATATAGTGGCACCAGCAGTGAATGTATTAGCTAACAAAATAAATTTATGTAACATTATAAAAGTTAGACAAATATTTTCACATAATTTTGATGTCCTATTTTACACTTGAAATTACACTGGATCAAGCTAGAATAGATTAAGATTAAGGATGCACCAGACCTTGCGGCCTTTGCAGTTTTAAAAAGTCTACATTATCCCTTAAATATAGCATCAAACAACATCACCCAATCAACTTACCATGGAATAAAGAATCTACCCATATTGAATCAAACCATAGTTTTTCTCTTGCTAAATCTCTGCACTCTAAAAGAAAAGCAAACTTCATCTGTGACCTTATCTAGCTGAGAAGCTTAACGTTTTTAGCTTAGTAGAAATGCAGTTAGCCGAGAGAAATACAGATACTCGTGCTACTACATCTCCACAGGGGTATTCATCCATCCAGTTCTAGAAACAGGATGTGGGGGTGTGGTTGATCTAATTAATGCCCCACATATACTACTCTCATTCAAATTAAATATCCAAACACTACTTGAAACCTTGCTTCTGAAACCCACGCAACCCATCTGCAACCTTACTGATAGAGATATTTTAGCATCCTCTCTTATTTGTAACTTGTGATATTTTTAAACTTTACTCTCATTGTCTTATTTCTCAATTACACACATGGAAATACCTGACCTAATCACCTCCTCCTTCCCTAGTAATGGCTGAGCAATAACAGGCCCCTCCACAGCTATTCCTGACCACTTCCTCATCCAGCTATGTTTCTCTCTTCCTCTCTTACCAATCTTCACACATACCCTGCCACCAAGCCCATCATTATTGGCTCTCTTCCATTAAACAAGAACAGATGACAAATGATCTCGCCTCTCTCCACTCCCCATTAGACTACCATTACATCTCCAGACGTCAACATGGCCCTCTGCTCTTTTCTCTGGATCCTCTCCTGCTTCAATATTCCTGCCCTCCAACCTACCTCCACCTGCCAACAGCATGCCCTATGGTTCTCAGCCACTATTTTGAATGGTAAGAAACAGATGAGCATTTTGAAAAGATCCTTGAAATCAACAACCTGAACTTGGAGGCCGAAGGCGTAGTGAGGTTACTGCCCCTCTTAAATTCTAAATTGCGCGACATCTTCATTTCCCTACCATCGGAGTGTACAATTGACTACAGTACATTAAAAGCTGAATTATTGGCTGCTCATAATATGACTCCCGATTTCTACAGACAGGAATTTCGAGGAGGTCGTATTAAACCAGGACAGACGTTCCGTCAATTCGGATACATTCTACAGAGGAATTTTAAATTCTGATTAGACTCTTCAAAAGTTGCTCCTGACTACGAGTCCTTAACAGATTTCGTGTTGCGGGATCAATGCAACTTGTACAGCACAGAGTGAGTGGCATCTCCTTGGCATCAACAAGTAGGCTCACAGGTACGAGACATTTAAGCTGCAAAATATGGGATTGCCAGTTGAGGCATTGGTCAAAAACAAGACCAAGGAAATGGAGTGAATCCATCACTTCCAGGCAAACCACATTTAGGTAAAAGTCTTAATCTTGGCCAAGGAAAAACAGAGGCAGAGACAAATGCCCAGAGAGAGTCTAGTACCTTGGCATGGAAATCCAAACTTTATGTAAAAGATGAGCAAGTATTTGTGTGGTGCTACAGTGTCATTGAGTTATTGGGAAGGTTCCAATATCTCGATACTGATATTTTAGCATCCTAAATGGATATTCCACTTTAAAATGCATCTGAAACTACCAAAATCAATAAATCTATAGATACAAAAAGTTATAATCTTATTGTAAAAAACGGTTTATATTACTTTTGGCTTATCTACTTTACCCACCAACCCTGAGAGATAATGGAAAATACTAACTTTGAAGGCATAAAACCTATTTCAACTGTATGACTTGACATCATTTTTACAATAAAAACAAAGGTTCTGTAAGGTAGGTTGTAAAGTTAAAAAACCTTCTTCCTGTCAATATGCTTTGTATATTGAGCTTAGGCATGGCGACGCTTCTTAATTAAAACTGTTATATTTTTTTTAGTTAAACAAAAAGGCCTTAATATATCAAAGTTATCTTTGTTATACCACCAGTAGAAAATGCAAAGAACATTTACAGCAAGATTATAACTAAAAGCATTGGTTGCTAAAATTTATAGTTGAGTAACTTTTTATGCAGTATGAAAAAAGAGATATGTACTTAAGGGTTTAAAGCATCAGTATTGAATTATTAGAACTTTCTCTTAATTCAATAATGACCAATAGCAATGGAAATGAAGATTAAATTAATTTATAATATAAAAAAATATTAATAAAATTTTATCACTAAAATTGTATTTGATCTAATTTTTATCAAGGTAGAGAAAGAAACAGCTATTAGGAATTTCTCCCTACAATTCAGTACATTTAAAAAATATCTTTTATACAAAGAAATAAAAAGGATTTTTTCTCACCCCTTTTTATAAGAAAATAAAGAAAAGAGTAAATCAATTAAGACTGGGAGTATCGTGCCCTGTAATGTAGGTAAGTAATGCCATCCATTGCTTGGCCAGGAGGAACCCCTCTGACTGGATAATGAAACCAACATAAAAATCAGAATAACAATAATTGGTGAGCCCACAATGGTACCATGAGCCATCCTTGTATTGAGGGAGAGGGTATTTGTGATTTTGAGACCAACCAGTGATCAGGTAAGAGTCTACATCGCTCTTGGAGAAGGGGAACCTAACCCGTGTCAGGGGTATTTAGATATAAATACCCATCATCAAGATTCTTTGGAAGTGTGCGTGTGTGTGCTGTGAAGAGAGGAGTGGAAAGTCAACATTGAGATGTGTATAAGATCTACCAACCCCTGTGGGGGTAAGCACATTGTGTGTACCAATAAGAGGGCAGATCTTTATCAGCTGTTTTGAGCCTGTCGGGCCAGTGAGAGCTCTGATCCTGTTTGTACAAAAAATATGTCAATTCTTACTTAACTCAGTAACTCACTTGCCCCAGAACCGCATTCAAATAAAAGATGCCAGTCTTTTCAATCACGTTCAACACACCTTATTAATTTATATGATATTAAACAAGTAATGATAGGCAGTAATTCAACTCTATTATTGAAAAAAAAAAGACCTACTAAAAATGTAAAGGCTTCTCAAAGGTAGGTGACAAAAATAATAAAGAAGAACAGAGATTTTTACCTTTGGTCTTTTATAAGGGCTTCAGATTTTAACCATATATTAATTAAAGATGAGATAAGAACTTATCAATCAATGATTCAGGTTCCTAAGCCACCCTTCTTTGTATCAGGATATGGCATTTATAAGTTCTGTAAGAAGAAGTTGTATTAGCAGTTTAATTTTGGGCTGTATAATCACTGCTCTTCACTTAACCAGTAATCTCCTTGCTATTCCATGTGAGGTTCTCGTGTACTAGAACTTCCACGTCCTATCTGCTCTGCTGCATGAACCAATAGCACAGGGGGTGCTATAAAATTCCCATAGCATGCAACAGGCTCTCTCCACTCTAACCGGGTCCCTCAGGACAGCCTCACACAAAGCATGGCCCCATTAATTGTGGTAATGTTGGTGAGGGAGCAGAGGTGTCATCTGCTCCTGGGAAGTTACAAAAAACAACTCCTTGCTGCCCCAATTATCCTTATTTTCCAAGTTGAAACATTTATACCACACTGAGTAAAAAAAATCCATTCTGTACTCAACCATTCTTCTATCAACCTCTCTCGCGCAAAATGTAACC
The DNA here is from genome assembly GCA_963969495.1 of Ceratothoa steindachneri. NCBI lineage: Eukaryota > Metazoa > Arthropoda > Malacostraca > Isopoda > Cymothoidae > Ceratothoa > Ceratothoa steindachneri. The sequence goes on from OZ018317.1 coordinate 44,584,052, forward strand.
CTCACTTCTACAACCAAATGGTGTACTGTCTCTCTCCTTGCCCCACTATGTGAGTCGGTGCAGAGACGTTAGACTAGCTTAATCCTAGGGTTGGCCAACCTTGACTATTCCTCAAGACTGAGGGCTTAAACCTTTTCTTGCAGGTGGGAAACTAGTTACTGATAGTGGTCAGGAAAATATAAGAGTACATGGTGTGGCAGGGAAAGGAAAGAGATGCAGAGGAGATAGAGTGGAAGGTATACATTCTAAAAGAGGTGCTTCAGGGACAGGAGGGCTGAGTTGTCTTTATACCAATGCTAATAGTCTTAAAAATTAGAAAGATGAGTTATTTAGTTATATTATTGATGAAGATATAGATATAATATGTGTAATAGAATCATGGGTTAATGAAAATAAATTTAATGACAATGTGAGTGAATTTGAACTACAGGGTTATGATATATACATTAGTCAAAGAAGAGATAGGATGGCTGATGGGTTGATCATTTATATCAGAAACAGCATTTCTTCAAATCAAAATAATTCTATAAAGCAAGAAGAAGTTGAGTCACTGTGGATAGATATTAGGGTCAGTAAAAATAGGATAATACACTTGGGAGCCTTTTACAGACCACCCAGACAGACTGACTGTATTGATGAGCTAATGATCAGGGAAATAAGGAAAGGATGTGAAGTAGATACAGTTATTCTTGGTTACTTTAATTTAAATTCTATGGACTGGGAAAATATGATAGGAAGGGATAGAGCAAGTTGTAAGTTTATAGAATGCTTTGAGGATAATTTTTTGACTCAATTTGTTAATAAGCCAACAAGGGGTGCCAATATCTTAGATGTTAGATGTGGTTCTTTCAAATGATGATCACTTAGTTCATGAAGTGACTGTCGGGGAAGCATTGGGAAATAGTGATCATCAGATGGTTTGTTTTAACTTAGGAAGAGCGAAAGGTAGAACATCAGCAAACTCCACAGAAACTCTAAATTTTTATTGGGGAGATTATGATAAATTACGAAACTTGCAAAATCAGATTAGGTGGGATATAGAATTCAGGGGGAAGAATACTTAGGAGATGTTGGACACTTTTAAGACTATATTAAACATAGTCCAGGAGCAGTGTATTCCAATGAAGGCTATTAGGAAGAAATGTAGGAAGCCGTTGTGGTGGAATCACAAGATAGCTAGGAAAATTTATGAGAAGAAGAAGGCATACCAGAGATTCCAGAGAGAAAGTACTTTTGAGAATTTAAATCATTATAGGTCAACTAGAAATGAGCTAAATAAGATTAAGAGCAAACTGGTGGCAGAAATTAATTTAGCTCAAAATAATAATAAAGATCCAAGAAAATTCTTTAGCTATTATAAAATTAATAACAAATCTAACAGTGATAAAATAGGGCCTATTAGATATGAAGGGGTTTTGAAAGAATCTGATGAGGTTGGTTGGTTGGGTTGCTCTCCAGTCAGTCCTGAGCGAACAGACCAGCATTCCTGAGGTAGGCAGCAGAGGGACCCGGGTGATCCCAGAGATCACTCGTACGGAGAGGTGGTGTGTTCGTCTCAGTGTATTAGTGAAAAGCACTCTTCCATTATGTGGTGAATTGTGTGTGCACCTATATGACAGAGTGGGCAGGTGTCTGATACTTCAGGGTGTATCCTCTTTCTGTAAGACAGAAGGGCATTGTGGTGTCCGCATCTGAGCCTGGATAGGTGAACTCGGTCATCTCTACTTAGCTTGGTTTCTGAATCATCCACTTCGGGTGGGATTCTCCCAAGAACTCTGTTTGGACCGAGTCTGTTGATGGAGCGTGTTGCTAGAGTGTTATGTATGTGTGTTGAGTTGTTTGTGCCGCTTGGGGCTGTTGGTATGGTGTCCAGAATGCTTGTGTAGTATGTGGATGGGGTGTTTCTGATGTATCGGTGGGTTGGTGCTGTGTGCAATGTGTGATTTAGTGGATGTGAGGTGTCTCTTATGACCCTATGATAGAATTGTGCACCTTTTAGATCCATGTGATCTCTGACCTTTAGTGTTTTAGTTTGTCGATGTAGGTGGTCGATGGGAGTTGTTTTGGTACAACCGGTGGCGGTTTTCAGTGCATTGTTTTGTTGTATTTGCAGCATATTGTAGTGTGTATCTGAGAGGTTTAGTGTCCAGCTGGTGCTACAGTATTCAGTAGTGGATCGACTGAACTGCTTGTGAATGGTGGTGGTTGTCTCCTTGCTCTGTCCAAAATCCTGGCCCGTTATGGCTTTGAGTGCTCTGAGCTTTGGTGTGCATCTGAGTTTGATGTCAGCTATGTGGTCCTTGAAGGTCAAACCATTGTCGTAGGTGACTCCAAGGATTTTCACCTTGTTGGTGTATGGGATGGGTGTGTTGTACAAAGTGACGGGTGTGAGGTTATTATGGTTGTATTCTTGTTTGTAGTTCGTTATGAGAGTGGCTGTGGATTTCTCTGGTGCTACTTTAAGTCTGTTAGTAGTGAGCCATGTTTGTGGTGTGTTTAGGTAGTGTTGTGCATTTGTGGCAGCTGTGTTGTGTTTAGTATGGGTGGATGTGATTGTGATGTTGTCTACATAGGATAAGATTTTGATGTCATATACTTTATATTTCATTAATGCTTCTATTACCTTTTACCTTTTTATTGAGTCATATGCTTTGCTAAAATCTATTGATGTTACTATCAGGCTTTCCTTTTTCTTGTATGTTTCCTCTATACAATATTCAGAATTACTAAGTTGTCCTCTACTCTGCCCCCTAGTGTAAACCCTGCCTGGACTTCCTCCTTCTCCTCATTTATCATGATGTGTTCTTCAATTTTCTCCTTTAAAATATTGATAAATATTTTGCCTGAACAATTACCAAGTGCAATAGGCCTCAATTCTTCCTCCATTGGTTTATTTTCTTTAGTTAGGTATCATTTTTGTTATCATCACTTTCCATTTCTCCACATCTATCCTCTTCTCCAGTATATCATTGTATATCTCTGTTAATTTTGTTATCACTACTTGGCTCTTCTCTAAGGTTTTATACAGGTTGGATCTTAGTCCATCTGGTCCCCCAGCTTTGTTTCTTCTCATTCTATTCAATGCCTTTTGTACTTCCTCCCGTTATTCTGTACTCTTTTATTGGTCTTATATACCTCTTTATATTCATTACCATTTCCATGTGTTCCTCTATTCTATAATTTTAGATCATTTCCTCATTTACCATTATCCCTGCATCGATGTACTCTCTCAAGTACCATGGGAATCTATACTCTCCTCTCATATCTTTCTTAACAGTTTGGTTTTCCATTTCCTGTTCATACACTCTCTTTCTTACTTCTGCCCATACTGTTTCTATTTTGTTCTCTTGATTCTTGTATATTCTTCCCCAAAAGTCTTTTATCCTTTCTATTCCTGCCTCCCTGTTTAGCTTCTCAGGTTTTGCTTTCTCTTCTTTCTTTTCTGTATATCTCTATATTCTTTACTTTTCTCTCCTGTCCCCTTAGTTGGTCAATATATTCCCAGGTCTTCCTACTATTTTTCTCTTCTTTAATCTGCTTTATCAAATTTTTCTCATAATTTGTTTGTATTTTCCTTGTTTAAAGAGTTAGTTAGGACATTTGTTTTCTTTATTGCATCGGCTCGTTATAATTAATTAAGATTACTCTGTGCAGAATAGTGTGCCTAATTTATTTGTGGTATTTTCTAGTTACTTTATAGTAAATTGCCTTGATTTTTTCACCATGTCATCTAAACCAGAGTTAGAAACTCGACTCAATGCATTAGTTAAGAAAAGAGCTGGATTGAAAGGTAGGATAACAGCTGCCTTAAAGAATTTAGAGACTATAGATATAGATGAACTTTCTCAAGATATCTTTGTTAGTAGAAAGGACTATATGTTGAAATTTTTGGTTAAAGTTGATGAAGTGACTTGTTTGACCACGGTGAATTGCCAGAAGATGATGAAAATAGAGTTAAGGAAATGGACAGTCAAGTTACCTATAGGGTAGGTATAACAGATAAGTTAGCTAAAATTTCCACAGCTTTAAAAAGGGGTGAAAATCCTACTAAATCAGTTAATGTGCACAAATATTCACAAGTTAAAATGCCTGAACTTAAATGTAAAACATTTAGTGGTAGATTGTATAGATGCTTGCGAATCTTTATCAGATGCTGGGAAACTCACTTATCTAAGAAGCTTTCTTTCTGATTATGCCTTCAACACTATTTCTCATTTATCAATAACAGATGATAACTATGAAATAGCACTTAAAATGCTTAAAGAGGAGTTTTGGGATATTGAGTACATTGTAGATGAAATCTTCAAACAATTAATTTGTAGATATCCTAAGTTTGATAATACATTTGCTAATGTTAAAATGTATATAAGTGAAAGTAGAGCTCTATTATATGATCTTAAAACTTTTAATATAGATCTTTTGGAGGAAGATTCTTCGGGTTGCAAACTTATCAGTCATATATTATTCTCCAAGTTACCTGCCTCCATAAAAAGAGAATTAATGCACAAAATAAACTCTAATTACCCTACAGTGGTGAATCTTTTTTATCATTATAACGACAATCAAAACTCTACTTAGGACTTCTTCTTCTGGGAGTTATAAAATTTTTCACCTAATTCCAAGAATAATTTCAATTGGAAACCAAACAAGCCCTCCTTTAATTTTAACTCAGGGCAAAAGAAGCCACCCTTTGACTTTAACCCTTTTGCTGCGATGATCGACTTTTATCGCCCAAATAAAGTTAAACATTCAATGCGACAGTCGACAAAAGTCAATATTACTGAAAAAATGTTTCTTTTCACTGTTACAGGTGACAAGAGTCTCACAACTGAAATTGACTCAATTTCTTACATTTGCGTGAAGTATAAACTTCTGTGAGCTCCAGATTTAGGGGCAGTATGCAGCTGTCATCGTGATTGGTGTTACGCTGTTGTAAGTTTCCATTCAGGTCATTTTTATTTTACTATTATAATGAATACTTGTATTTTATAATTATAGATATTTTTACATTTTCATATCATACCTCTACAGTTTTACATTATATTTCACAATATTCTCCATTTGTATTACAGGTTTATAGGCCAGCATGGATTTACAGCGAAGCCTACCAGATGAAAGTATTCAAGATTTTTTTTTCTGCTGGTGACTCAGTGTCTCTCGATAGATGAAGAGAGTGAAGATATAGATTTGACAAATTTGTCAACTGATGATTATGAAGAGAATGAAATTATTGATATAGATGCTGGTGAGGATACGGTAGGAGACCTACTAAAATGGAAAAAAGTCAATGTAAGTAAGGAAAATACAAATTTGTTTTCTCTTCAAGAAGTAATCGATTTCAGTGGGTCTCATCAAGTAATTGCCATTCAGAATCTTAGTCCTTTTCAATGTTATGAAATTACAGCCACAGAAACTAATAGGTATGCCAAGAAAATTATTGATAGGGAGCAGTTGCTCTCTCCTAGATCTAGATTTAGAAAATGGATTGATATATCTGGAAGTGATTAGAAATTGTTATGGGTATGGTTCATAAGTCTACACTGCAGTGATATTTCCAACAAAAAGATTTCCTTGCCTCTACACCTGGCTTCAGTACTGTAATGTCTAGGGATCAGTATTTACTTATTCGATCATTTTTGCAGTAATGAAACTGCAGGTGCAGATGACAGATTGGATAAAATTAGGCCGTTTCTGGATGTTGTCAGTGGATTGTACACACATTACACAAGCAAGAGGGAAATAAGTGTAGATGAAACAGAGGTAAAATTCAAGGGGAGACTGTTCATCAAACAATATTTGACAACAAAACCAACTTCAAAGTGGGGAATTTAAATTTGGTCACTCTGTGACTCACATACTGGTTATCTTCTGAAATTTACTGTCTACACCAAAAAGAAGCTGGACCTGTTAGTGGTAAAGGTCTTGGACATAAAATAGTTACTTCACTACTCAGTGACTTTGAAAACAAAGGTCATATTGTCTATTTAGATAATTTTTACTCAGGTATTTTCCTCTATGAAGATCTCAGATCCAAGCAAATTGGAGCATGTGGTACAGTCAAAACAAACCGGAAGGGCCTCCCTTCTGAAATGAAGAACTCAAAAGTGAAAATAGGTGATCTGCCAACCCCATGGGTAAATAATAATCAAACACTTATTGCTAAATCCTGGAAAGATAAAGGAAAGGTGAACATTCTTTCAAGTGTAGGCAACACAAGAATATCTGCAGTTGAAGTGAATTCAAAGACAGGCAAGAAAGTGGTTCGTAAACCTACTATCCAACAATATTATAATCAATTCATGGGCAGGTAGATAAATGCGACCAACTGTGTTCTACGTATCCTTTCAACAGAAAATAAAAAAATGGTACCAAACTATATGGCATTTTATAGTTGAAGTAGCTTTGGTAAACAGCAATATCTGTTATAATATTCAAAATCCCAATGACAAAATGTTGCCTCGAGAATTTAGAGAAGAAGTAGTAACTGGTATGCTACAAGGTTATGTCACTTGCGGTGATTCAAATAAATGGAAAAGAGAAGCTGGCAACACACCGATGGCAAATCGATTAGCTGAGAGGCATTTCCCATCATGCCATGAAGACAAGAAAAATGAAGCCGAACTGTAATGTTTGCAGTATACTCCCAAGTAAATGCAGCAAAAAAAGGAAAGGAAAAGTGTAAAAGAAAACAGACTTCATATGTTTGCAAAAAAGGCCCACAAACACCAACATTATGTATTGTCCTTTGTTTTGAATTTTTTCATACACAGAAAGTATACAAAAAGGTATGCTGCTATTCTGTAACAAATAACTAGATCAGAAAAGGGTGTGACTAAAGTCGCTCGCTGCAAGAATGCTATTCAAAATTTGAGTACATTAGACAATATTCAACTCTCGCATTTAATAATTAAAAAGGTCATTCATTATTTTTATTTTTTTAATATTTGTATTTACTTTTCAAATGCTATGTAAGGTTATAATTAACAAAATGTAATAAAATGTTTGAATATCATATTTTCTTTTTTATCGTCAAAACTGCACTCTTAGGAGTGTTATTTCCAAATTGTGTCGCAGCAAAAGGGTTAAATCAATGGAGAATCACCCTAAGTCATATACTCTAGAAAATTTTAAAACATCATTAAATTTTGTGCCGTTCAGGGACATTCTATGTTTCTTTGCTCCAAGTATGAGACTTTAGATTCTAGAAAGGCTAGATGTAAAGAATTAAAACTCTGTTATTTTTGTACTAGCAATAAACATTTAAGTGAGACATATCCAGGAAAATATAATAAACTTAGTTTTCCATGTTATTACTGTAAATCTTATAGTCACATATCCGCACTTTGTCACAAACCCAAAAATGATACATTTCTGCATTCAAATCTTTGCATCAACATGAGTGCTTCTACATATCAACCATATTTGTTGCCTATAATTGAATTAAGATTTAAAAGGGGAGGAAATTCTTACAACATTAATTGTTTATTGGATGATGGCAGTCAGAGAACTTATTTAAGTCAGGAGGTAATGGATGTTCTTAAATGTGATACCTTTGATTGGGCATATTTGAATTATGATGTAAAAACTTTTCTCAGAACAAATAAGAGAAAATTTAAAGAATGTGTTATGGATGTTAGTATTCCTGGCTATAAAGATCTTCCATTGCCTATCTTAATTAATAGTGAATTTGATATCCATTTACATGTATCAGATCTCCCCATAGCTCTTAACAACATAATATCTGAAGGTTTTAAAATGGCAGATCAATCTCTAGTAGAACATGGTGAAAATATCACATTACAAGGACTTCTTGGAGTTGATGTGATTCAATTTATTCCTAAAATGGGAAAAATAAAATGTATAAATGGAACAGCATGGCTTATGTCTACAGGTATTGTGTCCTTTGGGAACATAATGCATTTTTTTAATCTATCTCAAGTAACGAGCCAGCAACTGTGGATAAATCTTCAGTAACAAATACTTCAATTAATTTCATTGATGCTGTTGAGCTTTATGGGGTTAAGGAGCCCTCTACTCATGTAAATTTTGTCTTGAAACCCAGGAAAACGTATTTCAATCCATTTGATACTGCATTTACAGATTGTTCTGTAGAACAAGGATTAGAAAACATGTTTAGTTTAGAGTCAGTTGGATGCACTGAATTGAGTGAAGATCAAAGTAAATACGACGCTAAGAAAATTGAAGATTTTAAATCCAAGATTGAGTTCAAGGACAATAAATATTTTGTAGCCCTGCCTTGGCATGATAATATTTCATAAAAGAAGTTCCATCAAATGAAGGCATTGCTATCACAATCCTCAACAAAGTAGTTGATAAACTTTAAAAGAATGGCCAATTGGAGGCCTATCAAGAGGTCTTTAAAAGACAATTAGAGGATGGAATCATTGAAAAGGTTGATGTCTCACCAGAAATGTATCACAAACATATATGGATTCCTCATAGACCAGTCATAAAATCTGAACCCAATGTGACTACCAAAATCCGGCCGGTTTGCAATTGTTCTCTTAAAGTTAACAACAAGCCATCTTTAAATGAAGCAGCATATGCTGGAATAAATTTAATGAATAACCTCACCCAACTAATGTTACAATTCAGATCTAATAGGTACACCATGCTTAGTGGTATAAAACAAGCATTTTTGCAAATTTAATTGGCAAATGAAGAAGATAAAAATCGTTTTTCATTTTTCATGATGGAAGATGGCAAATTAGTTACATACAGATAAAGAACTATTATTTGGGGGTTTAATGCCAGCCCATTCATTTTAAATTATGTAATTAAACCATGTTAACCAATATCCCAAGGATTATTGCACAAGCATCTTAAACTCAAATTTTTATGTAGACAACTTGATACTCACTGGAAATTCTGAAGAAGAACTACTTGATCTCTATAAGGAATCTGATGCAAGGATGAAGGAAGGTGGATTCCAGTTGCGTTCTTGGAACTCTAATTGCAAAGGGCTAAGAGATGCATTTACTAGAGACAACTGCATGGTCCAACATTATAAGGATTGTGAGAAAGTTCTTGGTTATAAGTACTTAATAAATGAAGATGCTCTTCAGTTAGCAGCTATTGATATCAATCAAGCTGCAAACACCAAATGTAATATTTTATCTCAAATTTCAAAGTTATTTGATCCACTTGGATTGATTTTGCCTATAACAACTCGGGTTAAAATTCTAATGCAAAAGCTTTGGGCAGAGAAACTCTCGTGGGATCAAGCCATTCCAGAACAATATAAAAAACTGTGGCAAGAACTTCAGGCTGATTTTAAGCAAATCTTTCACTTAACTTTTCCTAGAACTTGCATCTCTGAAGATAACATTAATAATTTACTCATATTTTGTGATTCTTCTAAGCTATGTTATGGTTTCACTGTATACAATGTAAGCAATGGAAACTCACAATTTCTGTATGCAGGGGCTAAAGTGGCTCCATTGAAACCAAGAACTCTGCCTACTTTCGAGCTAATGGCGGTTTACTTGGCCTTAAAATGTCTTCCTACAATCTTGGATTCCTTCCCTGCCATAAAGTTTAAAGATATATGTATATCAGTTGATTCACAGATAGTACTATCTTGGTTCCAATTTCATGGCCAGTCAATTCCTTAGGTTGTTTATCAGAAGAGAGCAAACAACTTGTTAAGGTTTATCATACTACTAATATATTAAAAGTCAACGATAGTATAGGAAACCCTATTTTGTATATCAATAGGTTTTCTTCTCTAAATAAACTCTTCAGTGTAACTAAATATATTTTCCATTTTATCAACTTGAGCCAGAAAATTATTTCGGAACCTAAGGAAACAGGAAAGATCTAATGGATTAAATATATGCAGAAATCTAAATTTCACCAAGAATTGGAATATTTGGAAAATGTCAATCAAAATAAGAAAAAAGTGCCTGAACTAGACTTGATTTATTTTTAGATGAAAAGGGGGTTATAAGATCCAAAGGTAAAATTGGGAAAATAGCTATGTATGATTACATTTTTTTTTTTAAGGGGCTATCTGGCGACTGCCGACTTAGGCATAAGTCGCCATAAACAAACAGCCTAGTTCTAGGCTACTTTAAAAAATTGAACAGGAAACAACAATAAAAAGAAATAACAATAACAATAACAGAACAATATCAAAAACAATAACAAAAATAACAATTAAACCTGGTTAAATGAAAGGGAGAAGGCCAGCCTCCCCCCAAAAGTCAACAAGTCCACCAGTCAAAGTGCACGCACTCGTCCCGAGTACAAGAGACAGGCGGTAGCGACCCCGCCCAGCCCGGTACCAAGACAGGTATCGTGCGCGAAGATCACCCAGACTGGGACATTCGACAAGAATGTGCCGAACAGTCTGGGGGACGATGCAGTCGTCGCAATAGGGCGCTGGCGAGCGCTCCATCAGATAGCAGTGCGTCACACGAGTATGTCCAATTAGGAGATGACAGAAAGCGACCTGAAGCTGTCGCGGCATTGGGGGATAGGTCCATGGGAACAGTCGCGGCGCAATGGCATGCAACTTTAAGTTCCCTTCGACCGTCTCCCATCTTCTTTGCCAAGCAGTCCGAAGAGCTGCCCGTATTCCTGCCATGTAGTCGGTGTGAGGAAGAGCGAAACGCTGGTCCGGTCGCAGAGTCCTCGCGGACTCTTTGGCGCCCTCATTCCCCGCAATTCCTACATGTCCAGGAACCCAGCAGAAGATAATCTCAACATCTGCCCGGCTCGCCAAAACCGTGGCGTCACGGATATCGCGAACCAGGGGATGCGGAGATTCCAATGCACCGAGAGCACTCAGGGCGCTTTATGAGTCGCTATAGATCACAATCCGGCTCCGAACCGGGCCCGTCGCGTAATCTCCCATACCGAGTGGTATATTGCCCCCAGCTCGGCCGTGAAGACAGACGCAGCGCCTGGTAGAGCCCCGCTGATTTGAAACAGTGGGGATACGGCATGGAAGCCGACTCCCTCTTGGGACTTAGAGCCATCCATATACACTGGCACGGTTCCAGCGTGACACGATGTGTACTCCAAAAAGGTTGAACGCAATACTCCCGGCGCCGTACAAGCTTTCGGAGCAGAGGCGTGGCGACAAATAGCCAAATGTGGTACCCTCCAAGGTGGCGTCAGGGGCAGAACCAGGAGCGTCACCGGCCCGAGAGCTATATCTACCTCTCGAAGGAGTTTTCTGGCCCTAAACCCAAAGGGCTTAGGGTATGACTGGCGTCTCTCGGCGGCATAGGCACCATCGAGATCAGCTGCGGATGCAGTGAGAGCTGTTGGCGACTGAGGGAGGCGCCGGGCTCGCGTGTACAGGCGTGTGATGCACTGCACGCGGCGCAGAGCGAGTGGCATATTCCCAGAATCGACCAACAGGCTCTCAATGGGGGAAGTGCGGAAGGCACCGGTCGCAAGGCGAAGGCCGGTATGATGGATCGAATCCACCTTCCACAATAAACACTCGGCTGCAGATGCATAAAACTCGCATCCGTAGTCGAGCTTCGAACGAACAAAGGATCGATAAAAAAGTAGGGCAGTAGCCCTATCAGCGCCCAAAGCGCTGAACGTCACGGAACGGAGAATGTCCATGGCGCGGGTACAAGAGACCCTAAGGCTGCGAATATGAGCCTCCCAGGTGAGGCGTCGGTCGAATACAAGACCAAGGAAACGGTGCGACTCAACCACATCCAGGTGCACCCCATTAAGAAACAAATCTGGGTCGGGGTGAAGCCGTGGATGGCGGCAGAAGTACACCACCTTAGTCTTAGCCAAAGAAAACCGAAACCTGTGCGCTTCGGCATAGCGAGAGACGAGGTTCAATGACTGTTGGCGTCGACGCTCCAGAGTTGGCATCTGGGCCGCGCCAAAAGAGATCGAAAGGTCGTCCACGATGCTCAGGGCAAAGAGTATGACACTTCCCTGCGGGACACCCTCTTCCTGCTCCTTTGGGCCCGAGAGGGCCCCCCCCCCACCCTTATGCGGAATCGATGATCTCGCAAAAATTCAGATATAAACATTGGGAGGCGTCCCCTCGCCCCCATCGTGTGGAGAGTCTCCATGATACCGTATCGCCATGCGGTATCATAGGCCTTCTCCAGATCGAAAAAGACCGTGGCGTAGTGCTGTCTACGAAGGAAAGCCTCGAAGATGGCATTTTCCAGTCGGAGCAGAGCATCCGACGTGGAGTGGAACTTGCGGAAGCCGCACTGTGCACAAGACAGATGGCCTCCGCTGTCCAGGAAAAAGGCTAGTCTAACATTTACTAATTTCTCCATCAACTTGCACACGCAAGAGGTTAAGGGATTGGACGGAAACCGGTCGGAGTAGAGTGATCTCTCCCCGGTTTGCGAAAGGCAAGCACAGTAGCAATTCGCCAGGAGTCTGGGAGAAGACCTTCCACCCAGATCCTGTTGAACAAATCTAACAGAAAGGCCAAGCCTCGCTCACCTAGGTGTCGAAACATGGCGTAAGGGACATCGTCCGGACAATGGGCGGTGTCCGCGCATGAAGCGAGAGCGGAACGCAACTCACTCACAGTAAACTTGTCGTTGAAGGGTTCACCACCTCTGGAGGTAAAGTCCAGCCGGCGGCCTTCCGCGAGATCACGACGTGCATTGAATGCTGGCGGAGCAGCATCAAGGCTAGAGAATTCGGAAAAAGCGGTCGCTAAGGATTCCGCCACGGAGGTGGGTCCTGCGAGAACTTGCCCCGAATCCTTTTGACTCGCTTCCACACCTCAGCTAAAGGGGTCTTCCCGTTAAGTGAAGACAAGTATGCCCGCCAAGAAGAGCGGCGGCCGTGCTTCGAAATATAAAGGAACCTAGCCCTAGCTCGATTAAATTCGGCGACAGTGAAATCGTTCGGGCGGCGGTAATAGCGCATGTAGGCATAACGCTTCTGTTTGAGGGCCGTCTCACACTCGGCCGACCACCATGGGAGTGGTCGGTGTGCAAAACGGCCAGACGTCCTAGGAATAGTAGTCGGGCCCACGGCGATGAGGTTGCCGGAGAAGAACTCAACGGTCTCATCTACCGACCTAAACTCCTCGACTGAGATAAAGAATTCAGTCATTTCCTGAAATGCAGGCCACCGCGCCAAGCACCACCAGGGTGGGCTCTCAGGCGGCAGTTGCCCTGAAAATGATATTTGAATGGCGAAGTGATCACTACCATGGAGGTCATCGACCACCACCCAATCAAAATCAGGCTGTGCATCCGAAGAGCACAAAGATAGGTCAAGGCAAGAAAATGAAGCGGTTCTCGGACAGTGATGCGTAAACTCATCCATGTTTAGGACACCCATCTCAAGCTCTTCGATCAGATCGGCAAGGACTTGTCCCCTGGGATTTATGGAGTAATCTCCCCAGAGAGGATGCCTGCCATTCAGATCTCCAAGCAAGAGATAGGGCCTCGGCAACCGTACCACGACGCGGCGGAAGTCCCCCTCGTCGAAGTCAGCTGACGGTGGAATGTATGCAGAAATAATGGTATACCTCCTATCCAGGTGCAGCTGCACAGCCACTGGTCCGAAGTCCACGGCAATTCCATTGAAGGAATATGCCCTCCAGGCCTAGCTCGGAGGAGACACGGGGGCCCTCCTTGAACTGAAGACCCTCACGGGAATAGCCATACGCTTCCCGGGGGCAGAACCCAGGCGTTGTTGGCCGGACAAAGCGCTGAAAGCACTGTCGCCTTCGAAGACTTATTGGGGGAGGTTGGGCTCGCCATGCGAGTCTTTTCCTCCCTCCGCCTCGAAGCCTTACGCGGGCGTTGCGGCTTCGGAGGCGGGGGCCCTACTTTTCGAGGAACTACCGTCTCCAAGCCACCCGCTCCACCTCGAGTCGTGGGTGAAGGAGCCAAAGCTCCTTTGTTGCTGTCCTCCTTTCGGGGGACAGCTTTAGGAACCCCAGAAGATGGCCTAGCAACCATCTTCAGGGGTGTTGCCTCCTGTGAGTCTAATGACTCGGTGGAGGCGGGTGGCCGTTTCGCCTTGCGGGAAACGGTCACGCTGGGGGAAGAGGGGGGAGCCCTGGTTTTAGCCGGGGCTGGGTATGAACCCTTTTTACCGCCAGCTTTAACAGGGAAGCGCCCGGGTTGGGGCGAGCCCGCAGAAGGGCTCCGAATGGGCGCGGAAACAACCGTGCTCGTTGGCCTGGATGGGCCAGGAGCAGAGGGTGCCTTTCTAGCTATTGAGGCATATGACGTCCCAGGCAGAGCCGGGCCGCGCCAGGACCAAGTCCTTAGCCTCGGGGAATGAGAGTCGATCCTGGGCCTGAATGGCCAGGATTTCTTTCTCAAGGAGATATGCACCACATTGCTCTCCGCAATTGACACACTTGGTCACACACGATTTTGACTTATCGTGTGCGACCTTGGAGCAATTTACACAGACTTCGGGTGACCCCGACTTTGCACGTCTACATGAGCGATTCGTATGGCCGAAGCGGTGACAGTAATAGCACCGCCGCAGCAGTGGCACGAATGCCTTCATGCGATAGCGGTACCAACCGGCACGCACCGACTCAGGGAGCTTGTCACAGTCGAACGTGACGAAGAGTGTAGGGGTGGGTCTCAAGGCCCCTCCCTGTTTTCTCATCACACGTTCGACCTTGACCGCCCCATGGTCGGCCAGCTCTAGGGTGATGTCCTCAATGGAGTAGTCAACGAGTTCCCTCGCATAAACTACTGCTTTCACAAAGTTCATGGTAGAGTGCGGCGTCACACTCACCAGGGTGCCATGAAGTGTCCGAAGAGCACTTATCTTGGCCGCCTCGGTGTGGTGGAGCGAATGTGAGTGTGTGTAAAAGGGCCATTCTCCCACCCCTTTTCTCAGTACCCTATCCCTTCCTCTGTAAAAATGTGTGTGTGTCTGAATGGGAATGGGTTTGTTGTTTTTTGTTTATTTTATGTATAAAAATGATTACCATGTTTTTTTTTTCTTTCTTTCCAGGCGCCATATTCTGGAAAGATAGGAATTAGTTTTGTATATCCTTATATTACAAACAAAGCGTTATATCCTGGAAAGCTATATATTATTATTGTTAATAAATAAAGGCCAATAGTATAGCTTAATGAAGGAGGGCTTATAATAGCCACGCAAGCTTTTTAAGGTCATTATCTTCCATCAAGCGCAGAGGCGCCACACTTGTAAGTCCTAGGCATTTTACTCTCTCGAGTGGCAGGTGGCTGGACATCTCCCCATCCTCTTTGAATAAAGTGAGGCCTTGTTTGTTGTTTATATATTGACTGTTGTAGTCAGGAATTTTTTTGGTTGTTTGATTTTTCATGTTTATTAGGATAGATTAAATAGTATTCATATATATAGGATTTTCTTTTTGTATTTTTTGGTGAAAAGTAAGATCTCCAATATAATCGCCCCTCTCTATTGTAGATATTTTGTGCATATTTACCCATATTTTTTTGTAAATATTGTATTGTTTTGTTAGTAAAGGACTGTACATACAATCCGTTTCATTCTCCTTCGATTTCTCACGTCCGGATTAGTGTCGGGAGCGGGTTGGATCGATTGGGATTAGTCTAATTTTTTTCGGCCCGCTACATTTGGCGCCCGAATAGGGACATGAGACTTCGAAACTGGGAGAGTGACTGGATTGGATTGCAGTCCATACCCAATTAGTGTGACAAGTAGTTTGATTGTTTTTTTCCCTCCTCCTATCTTTTTACTAACTTGGGAACAATGGCTGTAGCGGAAACATTGAATGAAGAAGTAGTGTGATTGAGACTGGAGTTGAGAAAGAAAGAAGAGGAGTGTGAAATGTTGCGGGGAATGATGGAGGGAATGGAGAATAAAATAAAAGGGATGAATGAAAAGACTGATAGGATGAAGAAGGAAATGGGAGACCGACAGGATCAGACGGACCGACGGATGCAGGACCTGTATAACATAATGACAGGGGCTGGATCAGTCCCAGGACCTACAACCCTGACCCCTGCTCCTACTGAAGGGACTCCGCTAAATGGAATGGATGGCAGTATGATTGAGTCTAAAGAAGATACTGTGAGTGGTAGGAAAGGGGGTGAATGGAAGAGAGTGGAAAGTAAGAGAGGAAGTAAGCATGGTTCTAAGGTTAAGGATAGGAAGGCGAGAGGGAAGAGTGTGGATTCACTATACTCAGATGAGGGAGAGAGTGACGATATGATTGGAATGAGTGAGACCGAGAGTAGCTCTTAGGAGAATGAAGTGAATGTGGGGAAAGGAATTTTGATTAGGGAAGTGCCAAGGATTGATAAGTTTAGATTGCATGGGGGAAAGAGTATGGATGAGTTCTTCGGGGATTTTGAGCGGTACTGCAAGCTCAAGTACCCGCAGAACAAGGGTCACTAGGTGAGTGTTCTGGGAGATTGTTTGGATGGGAAAGTGTTGGAGTTCTTGCGAGTGATACGAGTGTGGGAGAGCCAAAGTACGATGTAGTGAAGAAGAGATTGATTGGGCAGGTGAAAGAATGAAAGAGAGTGTGAAGTATAAAAGGGTGAATGAATTTGAGAAGGCTCGAATGGGGAAGAGTGAAAGTGTGAATATGTATGCACATAGGCTTGAGAGTATGGCAAGAACGAGGTATGGTGATGATGATGTAAATGAATGTAAACCACTGATGAGGAAGTTTTTGGACACGATCCCGCGAAAGGTCAGTGAATGGCTGAATGAAAAGAGGAAGGAGAGAGTGAGACTGACAGGTGAACGGTTGATGTGGGAGGATGTGTTGGAACTGTTAGAAGATGGACGATTTGATGATGAAAGCGATCTAGAAGAGGATGGATGGTACAGTGTGAATGTTGGAGGTAAGAAGCCCAGGAGCTTTCATCCACCCCAGCAGTTTGTCAGCTACAGGGATGCCCTGAAGGCTGCACCAGCTGGAGTGATGTCAAACTTCCTGGGCCGGCAGAATGGATGGGCAAATGGAGGGTGGTCGAATGGAAGGGGGCAGATGAATTTCAAGCGTGGGAACGGATATATGAGAGAGAAGCCGAGGTATGTCCCAGCAAACGAGAGACCGAATGGTGGGAGAAAGATTGTGGAATGTCGTCGGTGTGGAAGGAAAGGTCATATGTTGGCAGAATGTAGGTGGACATCTGGTGCATGTTTTGAGTGTGGTAAGAAAGGGCATATGATAAAGGATTGCCAGGAAAGTGTGAAAGAGTGCTTCGAGTGTAAAGAAATAGGCCATTTGAAGAAAGATTGTCCGAGGTTGAATGGTGGAGCAACTGGTGGGGAAAGTATGAAATATGCATGTGGTAATTGTGGAAAGGCTGGTCATTTATGCAAGGATGTGTCGTGACCAGAGGAATGTATGTAGCTATTGTGCGATGGAAGGACATTCGAGTGAAAAGTGTTGGATTAGACTGAGAGCGCAAGGTGTGAATGGAAAGTCTGAAGCGGGAAACTGAATGGTAAGAGGGTACCTGCTGAAGTATCCTCTGGGTGCATGAGTGTGAATAATGTGTTGGTAAGTCTGTCTAGTGTGAAAGTGCTGTCTGGTAGGAAGTATGAGTGTCTGAGTGTGAAGGTGGAATTGAATGGAATTGAGTGTTTGGCTTTAATAGATTCTGGATGCAAGGTGAGCTTGGTGTATAAAGATGTGTATGACAAGGTTAGCGAGAAAGCCCTCCTGTCTGAGTGCAAGGGTAGTTTAGTAGGTATTGGTAATAGGAGAGTGCCTGTGATTGGAATGATAAGGTCAGCTGTTCGAATGCATGGTATGATGATGAATGAATGTGAATTTTCTGTGATTGATAAGGTGAGTAGTGAGTATGGTGTGATTTTGGGCTATGATTTTATGAAAATGAATCGTATGGTTGTGCATCCTGCGAGTGATCAGATTGAGAGAAAGATTGGTAAAAATGGGGTGTATAAGTTGTATGTAGGGAAAGATGGTAGCGTTTTGAGGAGTGTGTTTACTGGTATTGAGGTGACTGCTATGGAGAATGTAAGGCTTGTGAAGGGTGAAAGGGTGTCTGTTAGAGTGAGTTAGTGTAAGGATGTTAGTTTGAATGTGAGTGAGAACACTGTGATATTGGATGGAAAGGATGCGTGTTATAAGGTAAGGCGTGTTGCTTGTGTGTTTGATGGCTTGATGAGAATGAATGATCCTTTTGTATGTATGCAGGCGGACCCCAGTGTGAAAGGGCAGGTGAGGGGAATCCAAGTCGGAGATGTACTGGGCCACCTCTCCACTGTCAATGAGGTAGGTATGGACAATAGTACGGATATCAGGGTGAATGTTGCGAATGAAAAGACATGCGAATGGATGTATAATGAGGTGAAGGACGATAGTACGGATATCAGGGTGAATGTTGCGAATGAAAAGACATGCGAATGGATGTATAATGAGGTGAAGGACATGGTGAAATTGGATGGATGTTTGACTGAGTATGAAAGGGAGGATGTGTATCGAATGATATTTGAGCGAAAGGGAGCCCTCAGTAAAGGTGATCTGGATTTTGGGGTTGCAAAGCTCCCGGAATTCAAGATTGTCCTGAAGGAGGACTCCCCAATCTATCAGCGGCCGAGGCATTTCCCACGTCCGGTTGCTGATGAGATTGAGGAGCAGTGTTTGGAATTGGAGCAATTGGGGGTGATTGAAGAGAGCGAGAGTGCATGGAATAGTCCAATTGTACCTGTACATAAGCCGGATGGAAGATTGCGTCTGTGTGTGGATTATCGAAAGGTGAATGAAAGGACTGTGAAAGAAAGGTTTCCGATGTGTGTGGTATCTGAGTGTGTGTATAGTATGCATGGGATGGAGTGGTTTACGAAGCTGGATCTGGTACGGGGGTATTACCAGATGCCCATTGCTGAGGAGAGCCAGCCAGTAACTGCCTTCTCTTCCTCAAAGAGGCATTACCAGTTCCGGAACCTCAGCTTTGGGTTGGCTAATGCTCCCGGAGCCTTCCAGCGGGCAATGAATGTTGTGTTGAGTAAGTTTGCGAGTAAGAGTGTGATTGCGTTTATAGATGATATTTTGATTATGACTGAGACTTTTGAGGAGCATATGAGATTGGTGAATGATGTGTTGAGAACGTTGGAGAGTGTTGGTGTGAAGGTGAAAGTGGCGAAGTGTGAATGGTTTGCGAAAGAAGTGGAATTCCTTGGGCATATGGTGAGTGAGAATGGGTTGCGAAAATCACCGAAATATGTTGAGAAGGTGCGAATGTTTCCTAAACCAGTGATTGTGAAGCAACTGAAGTCGTTTTGGGGTTTGATTGAGTTTCAGCGAAAGTTTATACGTGATTGTTCTGGTGTGAGTAAGCCTCTGACTGAGTGGATGGGCAAGAAAGGTAGTACGGTTATCAAGTGGAATGATAAGATGAATGAGGCGTATGAGAGACTGAAAGAGGCAGCGACTGAAGATGTTGAATTGGCTTACCCAGATTATAGTGTAAATGCTAAAATGCTTGAACTGTATACAGATGCGAGTGGGTATTGTATGGGAGGTTTTCTGATGCAAGAGCAGCGTTTGAATGGAGAGAATGTCAGGCGAATAATTGGGTATGTATCCAAGGCTATGAATGTTGCAGAACGAAAGTATTCGACTGTGGAATGAGAGCTGGCTGCGATAAGATATTGTTTGAAAGTGTTGCGTCCATTTTTGTATGGTGTGAGGTTTGTGATAAAAACCGATCATCAACCTCTTGTGTATCTGCAGCGTATGAAGTGGGCTGATAGTAGGATTGCAAGGAATTTGGAAGATTTGAGTGACTTTGACTATGTGATTGAGTATGTGCCTGGTGAACGGAATGGAGTGGCTGATTTGATGTCAAGGTATCCTGGTACGAATGATGAAAATGTGTGTGGAGTGAGTGATCCTGAGTATTTGCCGAAAGGGATTATGAATGGAAAAGAGAGTAAGGGTGGTGGTGATTCCTTGTTTGAGAGTGTATGGAATGGTTTGCAAGATTTGAAGAGTGATGGAGTAGATGTGAGAGTGCCCGATAGTGTAGATGATTTAAGGAAGGAGGTAATGAATGAAGTGTGTAGGAAGCCTGAAAGCATTGGTATGGCAAAGGTGCGGAACTTCATGAAAGAATTGAGAGCGATGTGTATGCAAGGGGTCCCGCCATTTCAGGAAGTGTTGATTGTAGTGAGTCGTTTGTATGGAGTGATTGTTTATGTGCACTTTGGTGGTGAAAGGCCGATTGTGTACAAGGATGAGAAGATGAAGGGTTTGAATCCTAATGTGGTACATCTGCAATGTTTGAGCGGTGTGCACTACAATTGGGTGATTGAAAAGTGTTCATATATAAGAGAGAAGAATGATTGTCTGGATGAAGATGAGTGTGTGGTGAGTGATGATATGGGAGTTAATGACAGTGTGGATATCAGTGCTGATGTTGGTGTGCTTGTTCCTTCGGTGTATTGCGAACATGGTGGACCTGATATGATGGAAGCGAGAGTGAAAGTTGGTGAAAGGTTGTTCTGTGGTTTGATTGATACTGGAGCGCAGGTGTCTTTAGTGAATGAGAGGATTCTGAGTAAGTATGATGAGTTTAAATGTTGCGAGCATAAACCTGTGAAGTTACGGATAAGTGGATTAGGGAATGGCATGATAGTGGCATGGGAACAGGTTAGTCTGAAAGTGAGTTTGGGTAATGGTGTGAATGTGAAGCATGACTTTGTGATTCTGAAGGATGAGCAAATGCCGTGTTGTTTCTTGCTTGGTGTAGACTTTATGAGATTAAATGATTTGTCTTTGGATGCTGATAAGGATTGTCTTATGAAAGGTGAATGTGAGGTGATGAAGTTGAATGAGTGTGCGAAGAATGTTGTCAAATTTTGTGGCATGATTGAGTTGGTCATGGATGATGAAAATGAGATTTTAAGTGATGATGATATTCTAGAGATGCAAGAGATGTGTCCTTTTGTTAGTGAGTTGAAGAGGTGTGTAATGATGCGTGTTGATTTGAATGAATGGCCAGAGTGTTTAAGTGATTTTAAAAGTTATGCTAAGGATTTTGTTGTTTGTATGGATGTTGTATATTTTGTGAGGCATGTGAAGGGTGGTGATGATATGTATGTACCTGTGATGTCCTTAGTTGGTATGATTGGTCTGGTGAAGGTTGTGCATGATAATTATGGGCATATGGGTAAGTTTAAGCTGTGGGAGTGTATGAAGGAGCGTGTGTTCCATCTGTTTCTGAGAACTGTTGTGAATGATGTTGCAACTACGTGTGAAAGGTGTCAGAAGCGAAAGGTGCAAGGTATGCAAGTGAAACCACCGATGTTGAAAGTTGATGCGAAAGAACCATTTGAATTGGTAGTGATTGATTGTGTGTCTTTGCCGCGTACGAGTGCTGGGAATGTTTGTATGGTTGTTATGGTTGATCATAAAAGTAAGTTTGTGTATGCAGCGCCTGTGAGAGATAAAAGGAGTGTGACTGTTGCGCGTGTGGTTGAGCAGTTGTTTTTTCCTATGTGTGTATGGAAGCCTAGAAGATGTCTGAGTGATAATGGGCCTGAATTTGTAGGGAAAGTGTTTGAGCAAATGTTGAGAGAGAATGGTGTGGAGCATGTGAGAACAACTCCATATGTACCGTCTTCAAATGGATTGGCTGAACGGACTATAAGAACCTTGTGTGAGATGTTGAGAATGATGAGTACGACAGTGAATGACTGGGATGTGTGTCTGGGGAGAGTGTTGTGGACGTATAATTCAACTGTGCATAGTGCAACTGGAATGTCCCCATGTCAGTTTGTGATGAATTTTGAAAGGCGAGTGAAAGATAGGTTTCGTTTGAGTGAAAGTGAGCAGAGTGTATGGCGTGAGGCACATAAAAGGTTCCGTTCATTTGAATTAGGTGCAAAAGTATTGAAGGTGAAAGAAGTGAAGGGTAGGTTGAATGTGTCAAAGATGAGTGAGAAGTTTGATGGACCTTATAGAGTTGTGAGGGTTTGGGAAAATGGGGTGACGTATGTTTTGGAGAGTTTGAATGACGGTATGACTGAGAGAGTGCAGGCTCATCAGAGTCAGTTAAGGAGATGGAGAGAACCTCCTGACTACCTGATGAGCCATCCGGTGTATGGACTGTGTAGAGAGAGAGGTAAAGTGCATGATGATGAGATTGAATGTGATAGTATGGATCTGTCTGGGAAAGAGCTAGTCTTAGTCTCGAGGAGTAGAAAGCGTACAAAGAAGAGTGAAAGGAAGAATGCAAGTACGAATGAAAGTAAGTCTGAGCAGAGTGTTTCTGGTATGGGGGATCTTGAAAGGGAGATTGAGTTTTTGCGTAAACAGGTGAGTGATTTGGCTGGTATAAGTAGACGAGTGAGTGAGCTGCCTGTGCCTGATTTTTCTGGTTTTGGGAACAGTATGAATGATAGTGTGTTTGGGCAGAATGAACCTAGTGTGGCTGATTTTTCGGGTTTTATGAATGGTAATAGTAGGGGTGAGTTTGATGTAGTGAATGATGAAGTGGCTGATTTTTCAGGTTTCTGGTGGGAACCAGTCGAAGGGGTTTCTGGTATGCCTGTTGAGAATACAGGGGATGTGAGTGACCTGTCTGTTTCACAAGAATGTACCTTGAGTTGGATGAGAGCTGTGAGTGAGGAGCTGATGAATGGGGGTATGAAGAGTGAGGGTTCTGACCTGAAGAGTATGAAAGAATTCTGTCGTGAGATGGGAGAACTGGTAATGAGGGCTAAGAGTATGGTTGATGAGATGATCAATAGTGACGATGAGACTGACAGGACGACTGACGAACAACCCCGACTAATTGCTACGCATAGCCAGGGACCAGTAGAAGAGTGTGAATGGGTGCTGAAGGGTGCGATTGAGCACAAGTGGTACCGTGAAGAGTGATTGAAGGGGTTTTGTGAGTGACTGGTCGAATGGCTTAAGGAAGGAGGGGTGTGGTGGAGCGAATGTGAGTGTGTGTAAAAGGGCCATTCTCCCACCCCTTTTCTCAGTACCCTATCCCTTCCTCTGTAAAAATGTGTGTGTGTCTGAATGGGAATGGGTTTGTTGTTTTTTGTTTATTTTATGTATAAAAATGATTACCATGGTTTTTTTTCTTTCTTTCCAGGCGCCATATTCTGGAAAGATAGGACTTAGTTTCGTATATCCTTATATTACAAACAAAGCGTTATATCCTGGAAAGCTATATATTATTATTGTTAATAAATAAAGGCCACACTTGTAAGTCCTAGGCATTTTACTCTCTCGAGTGGCAGGTGGCTGGACATCTCCCCATCCTCTTTGAATAAAGTGAGGCCTTGTTTGTTGTTTATATATTGACTGTTGTAGTCAGGATTTTTTTTGGTTGTTTGATTTTTCATGTTTATTAGGATAGATTAAATAGTATTCATATATATAGGATTTTCTTTTTGTATTTTTTGGTGAAAAGTAAGATCTCCAATATAATCGCCCCTCTTTATTGTAGATATTTTGTGCATATTTACCCATATTTTTTTGTAAATATTGTATTGTTTTGTTAGTAAAGGACTGTACATACAATCCGTTTCATTCTCCTTTGATTTCTCACGTCCGGATTAGTGTAGGGAGCGGGTTGGATCGATTGGGGTTAGTCTAATTTTTTTCGGCCCGCTACATCGGCAGGATTCGCCGCATTCGCCAGAAGGCTCTCGTCCGAGAAACGGGTCACCTTCGGCTCTCTACCAATTGCACTAGCTAATCCTCTCCTCTGATGGATCATGTTGCCCTTGGACAATATGGTGCCATCAGTGGAGCGAATAATGAGGAAGCGCTTGAAGCCAGCGGGCTCAAAAACGCCAGGTAACCTCTGAATGAGGGGCCCCGATGTCATTGAAGCTCCGCCCTGTGCACTCTTGGTCTTAGTCTTAGTCAGGGGCTCTGCACACAGGGGAAGGGGTAGAGGGGCCGGATGTGCCGATCTTGGCTTGCTCACCTACCAAAGTGGCAGCAGACCCATCCGTCCCCGCGGATGGAGAGGAGCCTCGAGTCTTTTTGGTCTTTCTTGACTTTTTATTCTTCTTTTTAGGAGAGGAGGGCGGGAAATGAACCCGCTTCTCACCTCCGCCGGCAGAAGCCCCCATGCCAGATGGACTGGCCTCAGCCAGGTCCCTCTCCGAAATAAGGAAGGTCCCGGTAGTCGTAGGGGCACCTGTCGGAGGAGATCCCTCCCCTCCTTGTACTGCCTCGGATCCCTCAGCCGTTTGAGGAAGACCTTGCATAGGGGCGGATTCGGGTTCGGTGCTTGGCGCCGAGCCTGGATTCCCCCCCCCCCCATGGAAGGCCCTACTGTCTGAGGCTGTGGTTCAAGGACCATGTGTGTCACAGGAGGGGCCTCCAGTTGGCCATCCCCTCCCAAGACATCGCAGGTCCCGTTGGCTGTATTGTCACTAGTCTTATGTGGGGAGGCACAGGCCTTGACCCCGGCAAGGTTCAATATTCTTGCCAGCAGGTCTTTTGAGGGAAGCGACCGAAGGGGCCTGGCTTCCCTCTCCCCCCTAAGGGGGTTTGCCCTACCGAGCCACTTACACAAGGGGCGGTCGGCAGTGGGCTGCCTGCTGGCTTTCTTGGCAGTCCCCTTGGAAAGAAAAGAGGGGACTGCCGCTGGAAAAGGGGAGGTCTCCGAAAGCACCTCCAGAGAAGGGGGTGAGGGGGAGTCCCCTGCACCCCTAAGCGAAGGAGAGTAGTAAGCCTCCTCTCCGGTTAGAGAAATATGGAGGGTCCCCTGCGCAAGCACAGGGGGGAGGGCCCCAAACTTTTCTGTGGAGCTGCACGACGGCGGCTCCGTCATTCTTATAGGGGGAATTAAGGGGAGATGGGGTTTTTTTGCATCATTGGGCATGGTGACCCTCTTTGTTTTACGGGACGCAATCGCTCACCACCTCTTGCAGTAGCCTGCACTGCAAGAGGTGCTTACAGGCCCGGCGCCGCTATTTGGGACCACCCCTCCCGCCTGGTGGCCTGGCAGTCCTACGGAATGGCGGCTCCACCTTGAACACGGCGTAAAAAAGATAGATTTTGAAGATGAGAGGAAAAGGGATGTGAGGAAGGTATTGGTGGGGATGAAGCAGGTTGTTAAAAGCCAACCACCCCAGACCGGAGCTCAGGGGTTAGGGGACATTGCTCCCTCCCCCCTCAGCCCCGATCCGGAACGATTAGCTGAGAAGAAGGTCAGCTTCTACCCTGTGAAATTAGAGGCTGACCAGAGAAAGTTGTGGGAGAGGTTGTATGAAAAGCGACAAGGTAGGATAGGAATACAGGCTATCTGAAAAAAGGAAGAGAGGCTAAGCTGGGGTCGGATGAGGCGCTGGATCCCGTCAGCACGGCGGCCAGGATGGCAAATCGCCACGCCCCTTACGGGGTATGATTACAGCATTGTAAATCCTATTTTGCTGGCCAAGGATCACCATCTCACAACATTAATTGTAGAATCTTACCATCGCAGATGTAAACATTTTGGAATACAATCAACGTTGAATGCTGTTCGAATGGGAGGATTTTGGATTCCACGTATGAGACAGATTGTCAAGAAAATACTGCGTCAATGCATGATTTGTCATAAATTCAATTCCCTATCTTTCAAATATCCTAAGATGACTAATCTTCCCAAA
The DNA here is from genome assembly GCA_963969495.1 of Ceratothoa steindachneri. Taxonomy (NCBI): domain Eukaryota; kingdom Metazoa; phylum Arthropoda; class Malacostraca; order Isopoda; family Cymothoidae; genus Ceratothoa; species Ceratothoa steindachneri. The sequence goes on from OZ018317.1 coordinate 44,609,621, forward strand.
CATAAGAGTAAATTTTGTTAAACCCTTTAATCATACAGGGATAGATTATACTGCTCATCTTTGGGTAAATGATTCAACTGGCAAGAACATCAAAATGTATTTATTAGTCTTTACATGTTTGAATGTTAGAGCTGTTCACATTGAATTAGTCCCAGATATGTCTACACGTAGCTTCATCCTAGCAATTCTTTAGGTTTGTTAATTTGTATGGTGTCCCATCTATTCTCTATAGTGATAATGCTAGGTCATTCGTATCTGGTAGAAATATATTAGAAAAGGCAATGGGCACAGATGAATTTAATAATCAATTTAGAAACTTTAATATCAAACATATTAGGATACCAGTTTACTCAGCTTGGGTTGGTTCCACCTGGGAACGTCTCATCCGTACTATTAAGACTTGTTTTTATAAAAGCATAGAAGAGCAAGATTTTCTTATTTTAAGCTTCTGACTGTGATTGCAGATATTCAATCTGCTATTAACTCCAGACCATTGACATATAGGTCATCTGATAATGACTTAGAAATCATTACCCCTAATTCCTTTTTGAAAATAAATACAAATCCTTTCATATTATTAAGAGACTCTAATGATAATTGTATATGGGATGAAGATCCTCCGACTCAAGAGGGACTACTTGAGTCTCTTGAACTTCGCAATAAAGTTTTTTTTTATTTTAAAGATTTATGGTATGAAAATTACCTATTAAGCCTTAGAGAGCATTATAGAGAACTTCATGAAAATAATTGGTTTAATAGAATAAAATCTGGTGATGTAGTTTTAACAAAATTGCCTAATAACCCACGCCCATACTGGTTATTGGGCAGAATAATAGAACTAGTTGTCGGATGTGAAAATAAAGTTAGAAGTGTTAAAGTCAAAAGAGGAGATGGACAAATTCTTCATTATTCTATAAATCATTTATATCCTCTGGAATTATCCCTGACACATGCTCACAATGACTCATCAGGTGTCGGTGATCAATTCTGTGAGAAATTTGTTACTGGAGATGTAGTAGTTGATTGTGAAACGAGTAAGGATGATGTTCCTTCCAGTTAACATAACATAATTACACGGATGACAAAAGCCACAAGGGCCTATCAAAGGTCATCCGCCTCCGTCAAAACCCACCCACAAAAAGCACCATCACCAGGGGAAGACAAAATCAAAGTCCCCCACAATATAATATAACGGATGACAAAAGCCACAAGGGCTCATCATAGGTCATCCGAGTCAAGCAGCCTCTTTTTCAAGGCACCCAAACTCCCAGGAAAACTACATCCAGAGGATTGCATCCAGAAACAAGGGTATCACCAATCAAGGCTTGTCAAGAACTAAATCATGCAGCTATAGATATATACAAACAATATTAATATATATAAAACTTAGGAACCATCACAACCTTCCCTTCCCATAAACTCATCCAACCTACTCTTAAATACATTTAGATTTGGACTACCTACTACACTCTGCGGCAATTTGTTCCAGAAGTCTACCACTCTATTGGTGAAAAAATATTTTCTTAAATCCAACCTACACCCTTGCTTTTTAATTTTCAAGTGGTGATCTCTAGTCCGATTTCCATCATCTAACTCAAAAAACTTGCTAACATCCAATTTATCTATCCCAGAAAAAATTTTAAAGAGCTCAATCATATCCCCTCTCACACACCTCCTTTCGAACGAGAACATATTTAATACCCTCAGTCTATCTTCATATTCAAGGTGCCTCAGGGAAGGAATAATCTTTGTTGCCCTCCGTTGCACTGACTCAAGAAGTTATTCTGCAACAGATTCTTTAAATATTTCAAATCAAAGTCTATAATCAAAGTTCAGTAAATGATTTGGTTAATGGAACAATTAATATTAAGGATAACAATTCAAGAAATATTAATGATACTCCCCCAGTTAATGCACTAGGTACTCGATCTAAACGGTTAGCTGCTAAAGCATGCGTTGACAGAATGCACGAATGGTGCAAAACCTTGAGAGAGTAGCTATAATGGAGTGTTCTTTAAATTCTTTTTTTTTCAACTTTAGCTTCCTTTAACATATGTTCATTTGTGCAATGGTTCATTGCACTTCTGTTGAGAGGGAAAATATAGTAATTTATGTTTGATTTCATTGTCATTTTCATTAATTTATATATTTCAATGATCATTAATTTAAAGATAAAATATTCAGTAATTTTCTAGAGAATGATAATTTTGCTTGGCTAAACTTTGATGTTAACCAGGTGTTACATTTTTCAATAAAATTTAATATCTCGTGACTCATGACAAAGGCTCGGGCTCAAAAGAAAAAGCGTCGGCTCTCTCAGTTCTCCCAAAAGGGTCAACTTCAACGTATTCATAACTAAAGGCATTCTGGATGTCTTTTTCAGTAAATTCATTGTTACAAGAGAAAGTTAATGATAGCTTACCCAAAATACTAACAAGAGGAATAAGCTACTCCAGACAGCAACGATATTCTCTGGAACGAAATATCATAAATCCCTAAATACAGTATTAGTCCTTTTCCCAAGGTAAGCCAATCATTTATCATTCTCTTTGCTCATGTTATGTTTAACTCATTAAAAGCCCTTATACCTTTTTATCTCTGTCTCTATTTCTCTAGTGAACCATGGTGGTTCTTTGACCTTGCCTCCTCCCTCTACTGTTTTTATCTTAATCTTCCTTTGTAGTTCTTTTTTAGCACAATCCTCTAAAATTAAGTCAAAAGTCTCTATATTTTCTACTCTATTTACTCTTATACTTCCTTCCACTTCTTCCACATATCTTTGTACTTTGTTTGCCTCTTTGGTATAATACAGCCTTTCCTTTTTCTCTCTTCCTTGGTCTCACATATAATCGAATTGTGGTCTGAAAAATCTATTATTTCTCCTTTCATTTTCTTTATCATGTTAAAACCTTCTTTGTTTGTCAGTACAAAATCAATCACATTACTTCTATTTCTTCTTGCTTCTGTGGCATTAACTAGGATCAGGTCTCCCTTCTCCAGTTATGTCCTTACTATTTTTCCATTCTTGTTAATCTCTTGCTCCCCCAAGAATCCCAAGTGTGCATTAAAATCCCCTAACATTATTAATGGTCTTGTCTCCTTGCCTATAATTCCTCTTGTATCCTTTTATTTCGCTCATTATTTCTTGTGAGCATGTATATCAAGATTAGTCTCACCTCTTCCTCTCTTACCTTCATTACTACATCCAATATATTCCTATCTGTTGTTGCTTGTTTGCAGGATGCAATATTACCACTCTTTTTACTTATAATAGCCAGTCCTCCTCCTCTTTATAACTTGTAACTCTGTCTATTCCATCGTCATATTGTAGGTTTTCTCCTCTTTGGTTTGTCTCTGTTAGGCACATTATTATATTCTCTTCTAATCCACTATTCAATTCTGTCAACTTCTGCTTTGTTAATGTTTGTACATTCAGCAACCATATCTTGACCCTTTCTGACTCTTTACTTTTTATCCCTATACTTCCTCTTCCCCTTTGGGATTTTCAAAATTTTCTCCCCTTATTAGTCTTCCTCCCTTTATAAACCATCCCCTTTCTCCCTCTTCTTTTTTTAACCTCAGTTGCTCTCTTAACTCTCTATCCTGTTCTCTCTCCTTCTTTGTCAGATCTGGTGCTATCTTTATATTCCTCGAGAGATAATGGGGTGCATGGTACCCCACTTTATAATATGTTGGTGGTGCATAACACCCTAAATGTGTGTTTTTAAGTCAGTTTTTGGTGAGTTATGTATTGTTGTACTATATTTTTATTGTCTTTTCTAATTATTTTTATTTCTTTGCAGGCATGAATAAAAGTGTTTCAGGTTCTATTTACAGAAATTACATATATTAGAATATTTGTAAAGAAAGTACTATAAAAGCAGCAAAAGTGTCAAATAAAAAGTGTCCTAGGTTATATTTATATAAATCATATTTATAAATAAAACAAAAAGACAATAAAAGCAAATTATATTTAGAAACAGTGAAAGTGTCAAAGAAAAAGTTCTTATTTTCTTTATTGTTTTACAGGGATATTCAAATTTTTCCAGGTAAAAAATTTGGACAATAAAAACAGTGAAAATGTCAAAGAAATTCTTAACTGATGGGGAGCTATCACATATGGTGAACGTGACTGCTGTCTTGTCAAACTTAAGTGAGGATTCTGAGGATGAAAATGAAGACTTCAAGTGATGGGGAGGAGGAGGATCAAATGGAGGTAGATGTGTTGTATGATAGTGATGAGGATAAGGATTATGTCCCATCGTGTAGTGAACAAGATGAAGAGCCAGAGGATGTTGAAATTGAGACAAGGAAGAAGAAAAAACAGAAGCAAACCAGCAACAAAACAATTTGCACATCATCCCAAAAGAAAAAAAAATGCACTGTTGCTGGACCACACCCTCGGAACTTTATAGATAGTATTCCTTCCACCTCAGCTAAGGTAACTTCTCCTCCTTCACCTATAGCTGCACCTAATGATGCTGCTTCACACATGGACACGGCCGCTACAGCCAGCTCTTCTGATGCTACCCCTGCTTCCTTTGCAACCAGTGGTGGTAGGATATGTGGGAGAAAACGGAAACGAGCTCAAGTTGATGGTCCATCTTTAGTACGATTTGAGAGTACTACTCTGGAAAGTAAGAGTGGGTTCAGATGGTCAACCCACCCACAGTCCAATAGCAAACATCGTCTAGCCAAGAACATTGTTACTGGTAACCCCGAAGCACAAGCTTGTGATTCCCTGGAGAAGTGCTTCAACTTGTTCATGGAGGATTCATTTTTGGATATAGTCTATCAGTGGACAAATAAGAGGATTGAGAATGAAGCCAATAAATACGCCACAAAAACAATAACACATAAAAGTCTGAAACCGGAGGAACTTCGGGCACTCATTGGGGTGCTAATTTTTTCTGGATGCCAGAAGGATGGCCATATCTCAAACTGCAAAATGTGGTCTACTGACATAGGTGCACCATTGTACTGTGCTGCTATGTCGCAGGCCCGTTTTGAATTTCGAATAAACTGTTTACACTTTGAGACCCACAGACAAGAGAGACAAGAAAAGAGTGACAAATTTGCACCTTGCAGGGAACTGTTTGATAAATTTATGGAAAAGTTTCAAACCCACTACATACACATGAAGATCTCTGTATTGATGAGCAGCTGGTTGCATATCGTGGAAGATGCCCATTATATGATATTATTATATTATATTATCATACATCTGTAATACACACTCTAAGCATCAATTAGGATGCATTAGATATTAATATTAATTATATTATTATATATATATATATATTATATTATCATACATCTGTAATACACACTCTAAGCATCAATTAGGACGTATTCAGAGGAGTAATGACTGATAACATAACAAAGTTAAAGTAGTGTAATTTTTCTGTTTTAAATCTTGACCCTTTTTTGTCAATCTTTATTTCAGTGAGATGTTATACCAGAGAGCTGAGGGCTGGTGAGGGAACGGCAAGAGGACCCACCTCACCATGACAGGAAGCCTGTTTGTTTATTATGGAAATTTCATTTATGGGAAATTTTTATTTTCGATTTTTCAGCAAAAAAAAGAATTTTCAATATTTGTTTTATTAATGTTTAGTACCAGAAAAATTCAGTTATTCAAGGATGTTTAATCATTAAAAGAGTGAGGAAGGATTCGACTTTTTGTTGATTTTTTCAGAATTAAATTTTTTTGAACGCAAGTGGTTTTTTTCTTGATCCAAAAATGGGGTATGCTACACCCCACTTTTGTATTTAGGTGACGAGAATTCCATCTTTATGGTTAAGGGTTAAATTGAGAGGGGGGGGGGTCTAGGCGCACAGCCCAAAAGTATATAATCTTAATTGTTTATAGACTAATGTCCTAAAGTTTACAGAGGTGAATGATTTAACCAAATCATTTCAGTGCCTTTAATCATTTTGTGAATTATAATGGGGGTAGGGGTGGGGTCTGACATGAAATGACTCAAACAAGCATGAATATTCCGGCAGGGATGAACGAAAATATGGTAAATATGTAGATCATCGGCGCGAACGATGGGACGTACTATTTCGTCTGTGTTCAAAAATGTTTCACGTTTTTGGAGTACATTTAAGTTGACAGCTTGTGTGGGGGTAAACACAATGGGGAGACTATACTACGATGATCCTGAGTTTCATTAAATTAGGGGGGGTTCTGGGGGGAACAGCCCCCCAGTATATAATCCTAATTGTTTATAGACGAGTGAACGATAATATTTACACACAAATTTTGGGGCGGCCGGGCTGCTAATCTACATATTTACCGAAAATATTTACCAAACAAAAAGCTTTTTCGGCTGAGTCACTAATCTACATATTTACCCTCTCCTCTTCTAATCTTTTTATCTGTTGCTTCATTTCCCAATTTTCTTTCCTCATAACTTTCACGTTGCCCCTACAGCTTCTGCAGAACCAGCTTTGTGGGCGAGTTTTGACAGATGTGGATAAACTTTGGGTAATTGTGAAGACTATGGGCAGATGCGACTCTAGTTTATTTTTTGGGCTACTTTCCATTGTTTTTCTGCTATCGCACTGGCCAATCACAGATCTGGATTCAGTTTCATAAATGACCAATCAGAAAGCTGTATTTGTTTCAAGGCTTTTTGTGCTTTTTATATTGATCAAAACTTGGTTTTTCTTATATTTTAGATGTTTTTCCCCCTTATTTCTTTTCTATATATCTTACCTACCCTATGCCTGACATTATTTAGTCTTTTTATTTACTTGTTACTTAATTTCCCATTGTTTAATGCTCGATTAAACCATATTTCGGTGTTGTTAATGAAGTCTCACGTCTTAATTCTGACGAAAACAGTACTTTTTCATTTTTTCTGTTCTGTATTTATTTCTCTTCTTTGATTTTTTTTAACAGGTTTTTTACGACCTTCATTTTGATTATTGTTCCAAATGGATGCGTTCAGTATTAGTGTTTTTATTACTATATATGTGTAGTTCAAGAAACACAAATGGTCAATTTCAGTAAAAAAAAAGTCCCGAAATTTCCGGGAACAATGCTCTACTTTTCCGTCCGCATCTCTTATATTTAAACGACCACCCACACCGGGCACGACAGTCGTATCTGACAGGTGGCAGCCTATTCAAATTTGTCATCTGAAGGATACGAACATCTTACTGAATTCTGGCTTGCTGCCGGTAAACTCTACCCACCCGTCTGGCGTAAGTATTAACGATTATTTTGAGCGTCGGCTCGTTGTTGGGTACGGCTCGCTGCGGGAATAACACTGCGATGACCTTGAGTTTCAATCCTTTGGGGGGGGTCTGGGGGGCACAGCCCCCCAGTACCCCCAGTATAAAAATGAAAATAGCCATAAAATTCTTCGATTTCATCTCTAAAAAAGTAACACCGGAAAGTAGCCCAAAATAGCCCAAAAAAACTAGGCCTACGATCTGCCCAGTCTTCACAATTACCAAACTTTGATAGGCCCTTGTAGGGCCTATCAAAGTAAAGTTGTTGTTATGTTATGTTATGTTATATATGGGATAGTGGACAGTCACCTGGTTAGTATAGTATTAAGCACGCTTGCCTGGCAATCATTGGGTCAGCAGTTTGAATCTCCATACAGTCTTTTCAAAAAAAGCCTACACTATTTACTAGGGAGGTTACCTCTGTGGCTGGGCATCATTGACAGTGGGAATGGGTAGGTGGGGTTCGTAACCATGGTAGGCAGAGGATAAGTCTGATTTCAAAACCCAATGATGAGCCGTGTCTCAAAGCCTGAACAGCCTCCTATACGGGTTTCTACTGTGAATATAATTTTCTGGAATGGCAGGATAAAGCTGGTTTGAATGTTTGTAGGGTTGGTGCTTTACTCCAGGGTGCCTAGCCTTCTCTTCTCTTAAGAGTGCCCCGATCGCTTTCATGTAATCTGTAGCACTCCTCACCTGTATCTGGTACGGTAAAGTAAGGTAATATTAATACGCCTCACGCTATCATCTTTCTTTTCCCTGTTCTTGCTCGTCCCAAGGTTGGCCTTAGCCGTCAAAAATACTTGGTTTTCATAAAGTTATTTTAGTTAGAAATGTTGCTTTTGTATCAACATCTTTTATTTAGAAGAAATTCATATTTGTTCTTCTCTCATAGTCTATGATTGCCACAGTTTCTTTCATGTTTGTGTCTCATATGCCTTGATAGTCAATCTTTACCATAAACATTTGGGCGTTTTTTTAAATATCGCCTTCCGAAAACAGGTTGCAGTGGCACAACGTCACATCTTCGAATGGGGTTTGGCTAGAAAATATTTGGTTAAATTGTGGTTTATGTCCGCCCACGAATTTTTGGATAATTCAAATATATATATATATATATATATATATATATATATATATATATATATATATATATATATATATATATATATATATATTTAAAAACAGTTGTTTTTATGTAGATAATGTTTTTTCTTGGGCAAATTACAAAATAAAACATTAGGTGTTTTATTGTTAGGCTAATGCAATTGCATAATATTGAATTATATATAATTTTTAATGTAATTTCGAACTAGGGGCTTCATTTCCCATACCCCTACTATATGCATTAGGGTATTAAAAAAAATAGAGATATTTATAAAAAAATGCCCTCAAAATTCGAGGGCGGGCATAATGCCAAAATTAACCGAACATTTTGTCACAGATGGGCCTTCATGGTGTCACAATTCCTCATGGCTTCGGGTGCCTTTTGGTTTTTGCTTAGTTAGCATCTTTGATGATGCTGCGCTGCCAAGTAGGCCGATCCAGAGTTTGCTGTTTTTACATGCAACCTTAATATTGAAAACTTTGAGAGGGTGCTTATGGGTGACCTTGGACCTCTTCATTTGGCCACCACATACCATTTTTCACTTGCGATCTGACCATAGAGTAGCTGCTCTGGTATACTGTAGTCTGGTGTCTGTGAAACATGGTCAATCATAGTTCGGCTTTTTGCAATGTCGTGTAAATGATAAGTAGTTTTGCTCGGTCGAGAACTTAAAGTGTTTACAACTTTGTCTTGAGATTTTATATTCATTAGACGACGTAGATAGTCTTGTGTAGGGAAGGGGCGCAAATAAAATAAATAAAGAAAATTAGCGAAAAGCGTTTCGAACGCGCTTCCCGCGTCGTGAGACAGCCGTTAGCCAGAGTCCTAAACCACTCGGCCATCCTGAGTTCCAAAAAAGACTCATTAGGGCAAAGCATTTAAGCCGCTCGCCTAAACTTCTCGCACGCGACAAGTTTAAATGGAAGCAATTTAGTTGTTTGGTATATCGATTATAGACAATCCATGTCTCACATGCATATAACAACGAGATAATAACTGCAGCGTGATATAGTCGCTCGGTCATTTAATTACAATTTTACCCTGGTGGGTCGTTACTGTCTCGTCAGTATAGATTTCATAAATTGAGCTGTCCTTTTCTCCACATGATATTTATCTTTAAATGTCCCTTATATATATATATATATATATATATATATATATATATATATATATATATATATATATATATAGAGAGAGAGAGAGAGAGAGAGAGAGAGAGAGAGAGAGAGAGATATATATAGATATATATATACATATATATATATATATATATATATATATATACTGAGATTGGAGGAAATTTGGGTAATAGTGACCATTGTGAAATTAGATTCAAGATGAAATGGAATGGTATTGATAGTAGCATGAACAATGTTAAAATTCCTGACTTTAGAAGAGCAAATTATAATGGGCTAAGGACTTATCTGGAGGCAGTTGTACAGAAACCAGGCAATGAAATCAATTCAGGAATAGATTCAATGATATCAGTTAGTGGAGACAATAATCACCAGGAGGAAGAGATTACAATTGAAGAGGAGTATGAAAGAATAATTGAGCAATTAATTACAGGTCAGATGATTAACATTCCATATAAGGAGATTAGGACTAAAAATAATGACCCAAAATGGATGACAGATAAAATTAAGCATTATATTGACATTAAAAAGGGCATTTATAGGAAAATAAAAAAATGGAGAGGATCACTTAAGGCAGAGATATAATGAACTAGCAAGAGATGTTAAAAAGTTAATTAGAGTAGCAAGGAGAAATTATGAAATTAAAGTGGCAAATAGGGCAAAGGAAGATCCTAAAAGTTTTTATCAATTATACAAAACTAAGGTTAGAGATAAAATAGGCCCACTTATAGATTCCAATGGACAATTAGTGAGTGATAGGGACTCAATGGCTGGAATGCTAAATGACTTTTTTCTCTCAGTATTTACACAGGAGGATACTCTAAGTATACCTGAGGTATCAATGATCTTTCGGGGTAATGATGAAGAGAAATTAAAGGATATCTTGATCACAAAGGAGATAGTGACAAAGGAAATTGATAAAATCAAAAGTAGTAAAGCACCCGGTCCTGATGAGCTCTTTCCTAGAATTTTGAAAGAATGTAAGGATGTGTTAAGTGAGCCCCTAGCATGCATCTTTAGAAAATCATTGGAGAGTGGCATTGTGCCAGTGGCATGGAAGAAAGCCAATGTGATACCTATATTTAAGAAAGGGGATAAAACAAATATGTCTAATTACAGACCAGTAAGTTTGACATCAGTGGTAGGGAAAATGATGTAATCTATTAAAGCAAGGAATATTAGAGATCACTTGGATAAGTATAAGTTGATAAAAGAATCACAGCATGGCTTTAGTAAGGGTAAATCCTGTCTGACTAATTTGCTGTCTTTTTATAGTAAGGTGTATGAAGCAGCAGATAATGATGAAAACTATGATATTTTATACTTAGACTTTAGTAAGGCTCTTGATCGAGTGCCACACTTACGACTTCTGAGCAAAGTTAAAGCACACGGGATCGATGGCAGTATATTTAGGTGGATTCAGTCATGGCTTGGTGACAGACAGCAAAGAGTTAGTATAGATGGAGTTAAATTTGAGTTGGGGTGTGTTAGCAGTGGAGTTCCGCAAGGATCTGTTTTGGGTCCCTTGCTATTCTTAATTTATATTAATGATCTTGACATAGGTATAAGTAGTGACCTGAGTAAATTTGCTGATGATACTAAGCTAGGTAGGGCCATTATGGCTGATTCTGATGCTGTTGTAATGCAGGAGGAATTGACCATTCTGTCCAATTGGGCCGAGAAATGGCAAATGAAGTTTAACATAGACAAATATAGTGTACTTAGTATAGGTAGAAATAATCCATTGAATAGTTATAAATTAAATGGGAAAATTTTAGGGAGGACTGATTGTGAGAGGGACTTGGGTATTTTGGTAAGTTCAGACCTTCATCCTAGAAAGCAATGCCTAAATGCTAAGAATAAAGCTAATAGAATATTGGGATTCATTAGGAGGAGTGTAAGCAATAAGAGTGCTGAAGTCATTCTAAAACTGTATCTGGCGCTAGTTAGGCCTCATCTAGACTATGCAGTACAATTTTGGTCACCATATTATAGGAAGGATATTGATATGCTTGAGTCTGTGCAGAGAAGGATGACAAAGATGATTGGTGGACTAAGAAACTTACCTTATGGTGAAAGGCTCAGAAAACTAAATCTACATACATTGGAAAAGAGAAGAGTCAGAGGGGAATTGATTGAAGTCTTCAAATGGGTAAAAGGATATAATAAAGGGGATCTGGGTAAGGTTCTTATACTTAGTTAACATGACAGAACACGTAGCAATGGGTTTAAGCTTGATAAGTATAGGTTTAGGTAGGAGATTGGGAGGAATTGGTTTACAATTCGTGTGGTAGATGAATGGAATAGGCTCACTAGACATGTGATAGAAGCCTCCTCTCTGGGTAGATTTAAGAATAGATTAGATAAATATATGGATGAAGCTGCTAGATGGGACTGACTTTTTTTTATGTACATATGTATATATTTTTCTAAGGAGTGGGGAGATTATATTTTGCGGTTGCCTTAATGGACACAATCCTCTGGATGCATCAGCCACTGACAAGTTATATAAAAACCCTTATGTTCAATGGGGCAGCGGCCCATCTAATAACATTAACCCATTTAATAATTTATTTAACCCATTAATATCCCAGGCTAGGAGGACGACGAGTTCCTCTTACGACCGGGCCGAGCGTTTAGATGTTCCATCATCTTTATCGAGGGATCTTGATGCCTCAATACGGAACCTCAATGCCTCAATGCTGCAACGGGGATCACGGAGCGAGTACAGGCATGGAGATGACAATCAGAGGCGCTAGTCCCGTTGAGGTTTACGGAAGAAAACCAATGAGAGCATATTAATGCGAAAGATGAGAGGCAGCAAAGTTCTTAATCTTCTTCCGCCTATCTTCACCATCTTCCACACAATCAGGGCCTATGTTGGTACCAACAAATATACGGTCACAACGCTGTACACTGTGCACAGCCTTGTAACTACCGTTACGCTCATTCACATACTGCGACAAGTAGTCCCCTCAAGCATAAAGTTTCATTTCCCTCTCAACCAACTCAGTGGTGCTGGTATCATGACGAATATGGTGCACAAGCCGTGAGATATTTACAGCCTTGCACATATTTACAAACTGTAACTCTACCTCCACCTAATCTCACCTCTCCACTTCTCGCACATTAATCTTCATCTCAAAACTCCTCCAACCTTCACTCTTCATCACCAAACTATCCAAATCCTCAATCAAATCTTGATTCCTCAATCTCCACCTCAAATTCTCCTTTAAACTTGTAAGGCATGGGACAAAAGGGTCTACATTCCCTACTTACACTTCATTTTATCGGGCAGGTCTCCTTTTCGCATTTTTGAACCACTTTCTAGCTTTTAATTCCTGGTGGACATTGGAGCTGATTGCAGTGTCCTACCAATTTCTCAGGCCAACAAAGTTTATGTTCCCTCAGATTTAGTTCTGAAGGAAGCTAATGCGACCAATATTATGAATTATGGAAGGCGTAACCTTCAAGTCTCACTCTATCTCCGTCGTGTTTTTCGATGGACCTTCGTCATGACCGAGGTAGTGTTCAATATTGGGCCTAGATTTTCTTTCGGCTCACGACCTTTTGGTCGATTCTCGTCAACGCAAACATGTCAACCGCAAAAATCTTCTCATTGTTACAGTTTCGTACTCGCCTTCTTAGAGTTACCTCCTGTCTATTTGTCTCCCACCCTCTGAGCCATAATTTCAGCGCCTTCTTCAAGAGTTTCATAAGCTCACCCCCTCCACCTTCGAAGGACAGGCCCATTAAACATAGTGTGGTGCATTGGATCGAGACAACAGGAGGTCCTGTATTCTCACGGCCACGCCGGCTAGCACCTGACAAACTCTTTGCTATGCGTGATGAATTTCAGTTCATGATAGATGCTGACATTTGTAGGCCTTCCTCTTCTCCTAGGGCCTCTCCACTCCACATTATGTCCAAATCCACGCCGGGGGATTTCAGAGCAGTTGGGGATTACAGAGCTCTTAACGCTGTAACGATTCTCGATCGCTATTCCTTGCCATACTTTGCCGATTTCACCTCTTCTCTCCATGGCTGTACGATCTTTTCTCGCTTGGATCTGTTCGTGCTTTCAACCAGATCCCTATTCACCCCGATGATGTTGCAAAGACTAACATCACTACTCCGTTTGGTTCTTTTTAAATGGTCAAAATGTCATATGAGTTACGTAACTCTGGTCAAAGTTTCCAGTGCTTTATGGATCAATTCCTTAGGGGTCTTTCTTTCGTATTTTGTTACATCGATGACCTTCTAATATCTCTTCCTAGCTGGGGGAACACCTTAGTCACCTTCGCCAAAAAAATTTCTCGTCTTCAAGAGTACGGTATTGTACTCCACGCTTCTAAGTGCATTTTTAGTGTCCCCCAACTCTCCCTCGGGGGGTCACCATGTGTCGAGTGCATGGATTAGCCCATTCGAAGATAAAGTCATCGTGATGCAGATTTTTTCTCGTCCTACATCACAAAAGCAATTCAGGCGTTTCTGTGGCATGGTCAATTTCTGCCATAGATTCATTCCTAATTGTGCCCAGGTAATGCAAACAATCAACTCTATGCTCACCAAGACCAAAAAGAACTTTCATCTTAAATGATCTACTGATTCGTGCGATTCGTTCTCTCGTACTAAAGTGTCTATACCGCCGCTGTGGAATTGGCTCATCCTTCTCCAGGAGCCCCCATGAGCGTCTCCACTAGGGTGATGACTTTTTTACAACCTCATATCCCTGTGTCATAATTTGATGAGCTTTAATTAAAGATTTTTTAAATCTTACTTTCAAGGTGATTTGATAAAAAAACCTCACGCACAAAATGATTTAAAAAATTTTATTTGTCAGCTTTTTTGTCCAGTTTTTGAAGTCACTGGCAGCATATACCAGATTGAACACAAGCTTATGAGTCACATATATATAACATTATATAGGGTCATCAAACACACAAGGAAGTAAATTAGTTACATAAAAGGTCATTGGACAGGATGAATCTCAGTGATAGGTTGTCCTTATTGCGACAGGACCCGTGCAAGTCTTGCATAACTTTGACCGCACGCTCACAGTACTGGTTACTTCGGGCAATATTGATTAGAGATTCATCTGTTTTCCAGTGGGTTTTCAAGCAATTGAGACCTGTTGGGTATTCATTCAAGGCTGCAGATAGTTGATGAAAATCTTCAGCGCGGAACAAGTGGGTGCTGAACCAATGGTTAGCCCATGAGTAAGAAATGAATGAACAGATTTTACGCAGCCTGCTCCGGAGTCAGACATCAGAATGAACGCAAGAAGGGTTAGAATGGCACGAGAGTTCCAACGTGCATTGCTGATGTTTGGGATCTTTTGAAACTTTAGAAAGGGAACCTGATTCATCTTAGTGAAGTGACGGAAGACACGCGTGAGGTGATAGAGAAACTTCATGCCGTCTCTCCAGCCGCCTGTTTCCTTAATCTCAATTTTACCGTTGCTGAAGGCTACTTTCAATTTATCATAATTGCTCATCAAATCCTGCACAAAGAAGTACTCTATGTTTGGTGATTTAGTCGACCCATGGAAGTCATCGTCCAGGACATGGTGCTGGCAACTGATGAACTTGGATGTGGGGTGACCTTTATCATCGAACATTTGCTGCAGTCGAACAACAACGCCTGTCTTTTTGCCGGTATTCACGCTTGTTATGTCAGCGACAAGCATAGCAATTGACCCATACAGGTTGAACTCATCTAACACACCCTGGAGCCCTTTTGCAATTGTTACAGTTTTCCCATCCTACAATTTGAGCGCAGCCAACTTTATTTCTTTCGCTTCATTCTTGAGGACCACAACCTGATATTCAAAGTCCTCAATGCGTTTGCCGTCAAAGTGTAAGCTCCACTTTTCCAGATGAAGCGTGCTCACCAAGTGCTTCTTCACCTGAGCAGCTCTCGTGTATATAACCTTGTGGATTGCTGACTGACATGGGGTTGGGATTTCAATGCCCTCACCAGAAAGCTGGCGACATACCTTTGCTGCTCTGTGGGACGACAGCTTTGAGCTTGTAGTAAGGAGTCTTGCTGAGCCTGTTGGGTTATGCTTCCTTTTCCTCGTTGATGCTGCATTCTCATCCTCCCAAGAACTGTCTTCGCTGTTATTGGATGAGTCCATGCTAGTTTCGGAACAATCAGGTGGTGCTGAGCTGGAAAGTGGGGACACAGTCACTTCCATTGCCTTCTTTCGCTTGGATGGAGGGATGGTCTTGGCACTAGCAGGTTTACCAGTGGAATAACCAACCTGGCATTTGGTCAAAATTTGCTGTTTATAGAGGTTCTCATCTTCTTTGCACAACCAGTTGACTTTCGCCTTGGTCACGTCAAACAGTTCATTCAAAGAATTAAAGTTTTGTTTCTTTCTGCAGTACTCATAGTCTTTCAGAAGGTTTTCTAGTTTTGCACAAATGGCTTGATCAGATACATGCGGGAAGTTCAATGTTTTGCTCCATAGGGCTTTTAGCTCCACAACAATTAAGCCGATCATCTCCCTCCGTTCTTTGGCGGTGGATTCAAGAAATATGAAGTGTCCAACGACGTGGATTTTCAGGGGCATGCGACTCCGTTCACTTAAGGGTGCTTCATAAACTGCCACGTTGCCTCTTCTTGATGGTGCTTGAAACTGGACTAAGTTATCTGTCCAGGTATTCTTGTTCTTCTCCCTGTTAAAAAAGCTCTTCTTGAACGACATGTTTTGTACTCAGCAACTGAAATAGAAAATAAACCTAAATATTAAATAGGTAACAAATTAAAGAAACTTTTATAGAGCTTTTATATATTTTATTAAAAAAACAAGAAAATTACAATTATAAAAAATAAGAGAGAAGGCAGACACTAATAAAATATTATATGCTATTATATTATATAATTAGTGAGAGAGCTAAATGTGGCTTACCAAATAATACCAGGATCTCTTTACAATAAACGCTGGAGAATACACAACAATTATAATAAGGCAATAATAATATCAACGCCTTAAAAACTCAACTAGTAACTACCCGCTTTAAACATCTCGCCTATATACCGCACGCGAAATGGCTGAAGAAAATTCTGAGACTCTACATAAATCGCCCAAGCGATGACGTGATGATTTTCTCGACAATTCTATACAATTCTATTGTACATAAATTATTGCCCAAGTCTGTTTGATGACATATATTTAATATAAATATTGTTAACACATATAAAATGCTAAAATGGCCTATATTACATTTCAAAGTGGTTTGTACGTAACCTTTTTCAATATTTAAAGTAATTTTTGTCATTAATAGGCAAAAGTTCATCCATTTGTGCTACAGGGAATAATTTTTGATAAAGGAAAGTCAAAAAGTCATCACCCTAGTCTCCACAAATGCAACCTCAACTCATGCAGATGCAACTTTGCAGCAAAAAGTTGGTGATCAATGGCAACCTCTTGCTTTCTTCCTTCGCGATCTTACAGACTCTTCGAAGACATATTCATCGTTCTCTCGAGAACTCCTCGGGATATATCTCGCTGTCCGCCACTTCCTCCATCATTTAGAAGAGCGTGAATTTACCATTTTTAATAACCATGAGCCTATGGTCGGTGCCTGTTCGTCTCGCAATACTTCGTCAGTACACACTGTAGTTGACACTCGTCATCTTGACTTCATCCTGCAGATGACAACCGATATTCTCTACGTTCCTGGTTCTTCAAACGTCGTACCGGATGCAGTCTCTCGCACTTTATCGTTTTCGGGCCCGCAACTCTCCCACACTGCGCCCATCGATCAGGCAACAATAACGTTAGCACAGGAATAAGATGAAGACACGCAAACACTGCGTCACTCTTCTCAACTCGTCGTTCGCGAGATCGACTTGCCGGATAGTCTTTCCAAGTGCATCGTGGTTGAATATTCATTGCCTAACTGTCCCAGTCCTCTCATTCTCCTTGCTTACTGGCGGCACATTTTTTACCAAATTCACGGCCTCTCTCATCCTGGCGTCAATGCCACACGCAAGCTCGTTGCACAACGTTTCGTTTGGCCATGTATGGATGTCACGTGGCCAAATGGACTCGCTCATGTCTGCCATGCCAGCGTAGTAAGGTCCACCGCCACAAAAAAAAAGCTCCTCTGGTCCCTTTTCTTCTTCCTTCATCACGTTTTGACGCCGTTCACGTTGATCTAGTAGGTCATCTTCCTTACTCCCGTGGTTACAATTATCTTCTCACAATGATCGATCGTTTTACTCGATGGCCAGAGGCGGTTCCTATCTCGGACATCAGAGCTTCCATTGTCACTCAAGCCTTCGTCTCAGCATGGGTGGCTCGTTTTGGTGTTCCCTCAACAATAATGACTGATCATGGGAGCCAATTTTAATCCCACCAATGGGATGTGCTCATGTCAGTGCTTGGCTCCATTTGCCTTCGTACCACAAGCTACCATCCACAGAGTAACTCTGCAGTAGGATGTCTGCCTCGGACGATTAAAGCAAGCTTAAGCACCACCGATCCAAACATCACTTGGCGGACAAACTAAATTTGGTTCTCTTTGGCATTCGCTCGTTTGAAATAAGATCTGGCTTCCCCTGCAGGGGAATTAGTTTACGGTACTCAACTTCGTCTAGCCAGTCAATTTTTTTCTTCCTCTGAAAGACCTCTGCCCTCTCATCTTGATCCTTCTTCATACGTACATAATCTTGTACGCTTGGTGGCTGAAGTTAAGCCAACTAACCCTCGAGTTCCTGCTAAATATAATACCTTCGTGCCGAAGGAGATGACAACATGCTCCCATGTTTTCGTCGTCCGTCGCAATTCAACTCGGACTTCATTGTAACCAGTCTATGACGGACTTTTCTCGCCATCTCCAGGAAGCCGAAATTCTTCGTCCTAAAGCTAGGCACCAGGCAGGATACTGTTTCTATCGACCGAAAATGTTCATCTAAAGCCAGAGGTGAGCCGATTCGAAAAAAATGAAGTCCGATTAGCGATTCGACAGCTCGTCTAGTCCGATTTGATTATCCAATTCAGGGGCCAAAAATCTAAGTCCGATTAACTATTATCTGATTCGATTAATTTCTGTAAATGTGATTCGATATTTTTTAAAGCGATTTTCAATGTTTCTAAAGGGAATCTAATGCATTTTCCTCCCTAAATGAGCCATTTCTAACTAATACAAAGAGAAACCAAGCTTTTAAGATCAAAAATAGAC
Organism: Ceratothoa steindachneri; assembly: GCA_963969495.1. NCBI lineage: Eukaryota > Metazoa > Arthropoda > Malacostraca > Isopoda > Cymothoidae > Ceratothoa > Ceratothoa steindachneri. The sequence continues at coordinate 44,628,304 of OZ018317.1, forward strand.
ATTTTATTTCAATTAAAATATAATATAACAAAAATTAAACTATACAGTACATATTACACAAAATATACACCCTAATACTAATATATTCTCTCAGAAAAAAAGATAGAGTCAACTAACAACTTTGTTCCATATATACCTCATAATATTTAAAGTTTTACACTCTACTGTATTCTCCTCTAAGCCCGCCAGCTTAGTCCTCGTCTTCCTCCTCCACCTCGTGGGCCTTCTGTAAAATATAACCTTTTATTATATATGATTTAATAATTAATCATGATATTTTACGTATTATATTATAGAGAAAATACGAAAGTGTGAATAGAATAGAATAAAACGAAAAAATATTAATCGCAAATCGCTTTAAATTGTCGGCAGTCTGATTGCGATTATTCGATTCGTTTGGCGGGGGTTAGTCCGATTCGATTCGAAAATGCGTGTCTGATTAATTGGATAATCGGACTTCCGAATCGGACGGCCCACCTCTGATATATATGTGCAAGAGAGGATCAAAGCCCAAATGGAAAACATAGAGAGGCAAATCAAACAATCCCATGAGGAACAACACCGGAGAGAAGAAAGAGAAGCATTGTCTCGCATTAAAGCGAACTCCAAATACTTTTTCTCATATGCCAAGAAGAAACTGAAGAACAACAGCAGTAGGCCCCCTCATTGAAGAAAATGGGCAGACAACAGATGACCCAAAGGAAATGGCAGCCATCCTTAAAAGTCAATATGAGATGGTCTTCAGTAACCCAAGTGCCAGCCAAGAACATAGCAGACCCCAAATCCTTCTTCACAACAACTATATACAATAACTATAAGTGAAGAAGAAATAATAGCAGCAATTGACACCATATCTCTTGTTGCAGCAGCCGGACCAGATGGCTTCCATGCCCAACTGCTTAAAAAAATGCAAAAAAGAACTAGCCAAGCCACTTCAGATCCTCTGGACACGCTCATTGCAAGCCGGTACTGTACCTGAATCACTGAATACTGCCATCATCACTCCCAATACATAGGGAAGGACGGGGGTAATAAAGGACAAGCCAGCAAGTACAGGCCAGTGACACTCACATCTCAACTTATTAAGATCTGTGAGAGAGTCATTTGCAGAAAGATGGTTGACTTCCTGGAGAAAAATGAAGCCTTTAATGATGGTCAACACGGCTTTAGGCAAGGACGTTCGTGTCTATCCCAGTTACTGACACACTATGAGAAAGTCCTAGAAAACATCCAAGATAGGCAAAACCTGGATGTCATCTATTTAGATTTTGACAAGGTTGATCACGGTATTCTTCTAAACAAGTTACGAGACCAAGGCATCAAGGGGTCACTCGGAAAATGGCTTCACAGTTTCCTGACGGGTAGAACCCAACAAGTGGCAGTCCAAGGAGTGTTGTCTGAACCAAGTAATATGTTAAGTGGAGTACCACAGGGGTCAGTACTGGCCCCCCTACTGTTTATTATCCACATAGGAGACATAGACACAAACTTGGAACATTTGGTAGCATCCTCATTTGCAGATGAAACCAGAATCAAGAAGCAAATATCCTGCACAGGAGACGCAGAACAACTCCAAGAGGACCTAAACAAAGTGTTGCAGTAGGCACCATTAAACAGCATGGCTCTAAATAGGAAGCAATTTTAATTATTGAGCTATGGCAGGAACAACGACCTGAAAATGGCAACCAGTTACTGCTACAATGACCAACCAATAATTAGCAAAGACCATGTCAAAGATCTGGGAGTCCAAATGAGCTGTGACGCTACCTTCACCCACCACACCAACCAAATAATTGACTCTGCAAAACAATTGAGTGGATGGGTATTGAGAACCTTCACCACAAGGGAAGAGCATTGCATGAAGACCCTGTGGAAATCCCTTGTACTCCGAAGACTTGAATACTGCTGTCAACTCTGGTTTCCATACAAGATGCAGGACATAGCTTCCCTAGAAGCTCCTCAGCGAACCTACATCAGCAGAATCCAGGGAGTACAACACCTAAACTGCTGGGAGCGACTATCCCAGCTAAGTTTGTACTCCCTGCAGAGGAGAAGGGAGCGCTATGCAGCACTATTATAAGCGACATCTGTCCCATTATCGACTTTGCTTCCCCAGTCTGGAATACTAACTATATATCTGACCTCCGACTCCTCGAGAAAGTACAACGCAGGTGGACTAAACAGGTCCATGAGCAGTCCGCAAATTCATACTCCGAAAGACTCCAACAACTTGATCTATTCTCCACAAAGGGGCGGCTATTGAGGCACGACCTGATCTACTGCTACCGAATCTTCCACGATCTGTGCTCTATTAAGCCTGAAGACCTTTTTGTCTTGCCTACCAACTCAACCACCAGAGGTCACAGATACAAAATTCAGATCCAGCATGCCCACATGGAGGCCCGCAGAAGGTTCTTCTCTTGCAGCGTAGCTCCTCTGTGGAACTCCCTTCCCTCCCAGGTAGTAGAAGCTCCATCCCTAAATGCTTTCAAACACTAAATGCTTTTATTGATTATGTAACTAAAGAATTAGAAAGGGGAGAGAAAGTTGATGTGATATACTTAGGTGCCACATAGAAGACTAGTTCATAAATTAAAACTGCATGGGATATGTGGGAAAGTTTTTAATTGGATAACTGAATGGGTGAAAGATAGGAAACAGAGAGTTGTACTGAATGGAGTGAGGTCAGAGTGGAGGAATGTTATTAGTGGCGTACCTCAGGGATCAGTTTTAGGCCCTTTATTCTTTATAATCTATGTAAATGATCTTGGGCAAGGTGTAAATAGCAAAGTGGCAATTTTTGCTGATGACACTAAATTGGCAGCTGTAGTCAAAGAGGTTGAGGGTAGCTTTAAAGTGCAGGGTGACTTAAATAAGTTATTAGCTTGGGCTCAGAAGTGGCAGATGACTTTTAACCTTAATAAATGCAAAGATATTAACATAGGGAGAGATAATAGGGAATTTAGCTATGAGATGGATAGGTATTGGCTTAATTCAGTTGAAGATGAGAAGGACTTGGGAGTAGTAGTAGATTGGTCACTGAAATTTTCAAAGCAGTGTATTGAGGCAAAAAATAGAGCAAATAGGGTGCTAGGTTACATTAAAAGAAACGTTAGCTACAAGAGTAAGGAGCTCATCCTTAAACTATACAACTCTTATGTCAGGCCACATTTAGAGTACTGTATACAGGCATGGTCACCATATTTTAGACATGATATAAACTTATTAGAGTCAGTACAAAGGAGGGCAACAAAAATAATACCTTCCCTGAAGCACCTTGAATATGAAGATAGACTGAGGGTATTAAATATGTTTTTATTTGAAAGAAGGTGTGTGAGGGGAGATATGATTGAGCTTTTTAAATTTTTTTCTGGGATGGATAAATTGGATTTCGGCAAGTTATTTGAGTTAGAAGGTAGTAATAGAACTAGAGGCCACCACTTAAAGATTAAAAAACAGAGGGTGCAGACTGGATGTTAGAAAATATTCTTTCACTAACAGAGTGGTGGATTATTGGAATAGTTTGCCACCTGAGACTGTAGACAGCCCAAACTTGAATGTTTTCAAGCGCAGATTGGATGATTATATGGAGATGGAGGGTTAATTTCTTAATTTTGGGAAAGGGGATATGTTTCTTGACTCATCCCTGTGGATGCAGTCCATTTGTATTGTATATTTTAGCGGAATTTGATTTTGTTTTTGACAGACTCCTATGGAGGCTTTGAATTATATATTATAGAGGCATGGTTGGACATAATCCTATGGATTGTTTAAATTGTATATTGTAGATGCATGATCTGACAAAATCCTCTGGATGCATTATGTGGGTGGGATTTAATGGATGCAGATGACCTTTGATAGGGCCTTGTGGCTTTTGTCATCCGTGAAATTATGTTATGTTACATAGTGCTATATATGTGGAAGATACTGGAGGACAGAATACCAAATGTAGGGATTATGTCAAACCACAACCCAAGAAAAGGGAGGCTCTACTACATTCAAGCGACCCAAGGTAGCAACCAACAAGTGAAGACCCAGATCCACAACTCCTTCACCCACAATGGATAGGTAGCTGGGTGGACTACCAGACCACCCACCAATACCGGGATATTCCAGCCGTCATCACAATACCCTGCCCGAAGTCTGCCAGGCAGGGCGAGTGGATGAGGACAACCTGGTGCGAGTGGAGGCCGACCTCAGCTTCGTCAGTAACAGACAGAATCATCAAAAGTAAGTATATATATATATATATATATATATATATATATATATATATATATATATATATATATATATATATATATATATATATATATATATATATATATATATTCTATTTGATATGTTCATTTGGGAACTTAAGCCATGTTCTTGTATATAGAATATTTCATTTGTTAGTACAGATGATGGTGAATATTTAGAAAACCTACGCCCATATTTTTTTTTAGTAAAAACAGTACTAATCGTGTTTCTAGGCATTCCAGTTGTCATTTACGGCTTTGGTTAGGCGCAGAAAGCACTTATTTTTAAGATACTACCACTCTGACTACGGCTCTATTTGCAGTGATACTATCTTAAAAATAACTGCTTTCCGCGCCAAAACGAAGAGGTAAATGAAAACTAAAATTCCTAAAAACAACATTAGTACTGTTTTACGTACTTACTATTTATTTATAGATTATTCATATATGCGTTTGGTTACTGGAAGCCGTTATCGTGCCGTGCTATGGGTTGTCATTATGAGATGCTCAATTTCCCCATACTCATGTTTGCTCCTCAGGAACAAGTAGCACAACCAATCCTAATCTAAGACACCTACTAGTATTAACATTTCTAAAGTCTAGCATTAGGTTCGAATCCAAAGACAAACCAAACTTACTATTTAGTGCCGCGGACACTAATCAAGTCGCGCATCGTTCTCACACCTGTCATAATGGCTCGCTTTCCAAATGAGGCCATAAGCTCTACAAAAGTCTATAAAATTGACCCATGAATTATCAAAAGTCTTATTAACGCTTAAAAAAATAAATACGCAAAAGCTACAGGACTCTCACACGAACATTAGACACACGGAGTTTTAACGTGAAAATCAAAAGCAACGCTGTTATAAGGGCTTCCCTCCAAGAGTTGCCAATGAGTGAATTAAGTTCCAATTAAGTGTCGCCAATGTGTAAAATTCATTGTTTCTGGTCACATCAGTAAAAGGTAAGGTGGACTTATTTTTATTTCAGTATTAATATACCTTGAATCCCGGTCGATGGGTACCCTCTTGGGTAATGAGACCGTACTGTTGTTTTTAGTTGTTATATGCATAACGAATTTTTCAATATGTGAATATATAACTGTGTAGGTCTTTGTGGTTTTTCCATTCTTTTTCTAATCTTGACTTAAAGATATTTACAGTTTTGCTGGTTACAGTTTCTGTTGAGAGTTTGTTCCATATTGAAGTGACTCTTGTCGGGAATAAATTAGCTCTTGGACCGGACAAGCTCTGCACTTGGTACTTAAAGCAGTGTCCTCTTGTGTTAGTCGAGAGACCCGGAGTAAACATTGACCTGTCGCACAGCTTACAGTGGTTTCTTATTTGCAGTTCGTCGTGTCCATGTGAAATCTTATATAGTTGCATAACATCTGACCTCTGTCTTCTAAAGTATAAGGTAGGTAGATTAAGGGCTTTTAGTCTCTGCGAATAGGAGATATGAGAGATACTATGAACCATGCGTATTTCTCTACGGTGTACCCTCTCTACCATATCTCCGTCTCCTTTAGTTTTGGGAGACCAGATTACTGATGCATTCTCCAGATGGGGTCAAATAAGACTCTTGTACAGGAGAAGGAAGGCATCTTTGTCTAGATATTGGAATGCATGCTTAATTGCCCCAAGTATCTTGTTGGCTTTGTTGACTTGAGCTTGGACGTGGTTACTAAAGCTTAGATTGCAATCAATAAGGACTCCCAGGTCCTTCTCTTCTGTGGTGTTCTGTAGTGTGTGATCTGTTCCATCATCTCTTGTCATTTTGTACTTGTGCTGGAGGTTGCTATTTCCCATGTGCATTACTTTGCATTTATCAGGGTGGAACTTAATTTGCATCTTAACTGACCATTCTTGTAGCATTTTTAAGTCTGCCTGTAAACAGTTAGTATGGGAGTTGCCTTCACAGTTTTGGACAGCTGCATATATCTTTGTGTCATCTGCAAAGAGCGATATGAAGTTTTGTAGTTTGTCAGGTATATCGCTGACAAATATCATAAAGAGAAGGGGGCCCATTACAGATCCCTGTGGCACGCCACTTGTAACTGGTTTCTAACCTGATGCTGTACCACTTACTATCACTCTTCGCCTTACGCTCCGTCAAAAAACCACGGATCCACTGCAGGAGATCACCGATGATACCAAGCGACTTCACTTTTCTAAGTAGTCTTTCATGTGGGACTGTGTCAAATGCTTTTGCATAGTCCAGGAAAATAATATCCACTGATAAGCAGTGACTGAGAACCTCTGTCCATACATCCAGTGCTTCTAAGAGATTTGTTTCTGTGGATTTCCCCTTAGAGAAACCATGTTGTTGTACACATCTAAGATTATTGGCTTTGATATGTTGTATCATTGCCTCCGAGATAATTCTCTCTAGCATCTTGCATATTATTGAGGTTAGAGATACTGGGTGATAGTTGGCTGGGTCAGCCTTATTTCCCTTCTTGTAAATGGGAGTGATGTTCGCTTCCCTCCACTGTTCTGGAAGCTCGGAGTTGGTGATGCTGGATTAGAATATTGCTGTCAGAGGTTCGGTTATTTCCTTTACTACTTCTCTGAGAACTCTAGGGTGTAGGTCGTCGTTTCCCGGAGATTTATCAGTCCGAAGTGAATTCAGTTGCTTAAAAATCATGCTCTCTGTAATTTCTATTGTTCCTAGCGCCTCATACTGGAGGGGTTTAGGCTCTAAGTCTGGAGTGTTACTTCTGTCCTCTTGTGTAAAGGTCTTAAAGTATTCCTCATTTAGTGTTTCGGCTTTATCCTTATCGTTACTTACAAAGTTACCATGTGTATCCTTAAGGTCCCCTACGTCAGTTCGAGTTTTCCTGCGGTTGTTGACATAGTTCCAAAAGGCTTTGTTATTGGTCTTGGCCTCCTTTGCTATTTTTTTTTTCAAATTCCCCACGGGCCTGCCTTGATTCATGTGTAGCTGAATTTCTAGCTTCTGTGTAAGCTACCCATTCAAGTCTGCTCTTTGTATTCAGATATCTTATCTATGCGTGGTACTTTTTCCTAGCTTTGCGAAAGACATCCTTGTTCATCCATGGTGGTTTGTTCTTACTCTTTAAATTTTTTGTTGGTATATAATCCCTCACTGCCATCATGATTCTTGATTGTGGTATATCAATGGCTTCTTGTATCGACTTACCCGCAAGCAATTCGTCCCATTGAATGCTTAGATCTTCTCTCATTTTTTCATAGTCTGCCTGCTCGTAGTTCCATATTGTCCTCTTCTTTTCCTGAGGTGTTGTGCAGAAGATGAATTTGAAGTCCAATCTGGCATGATAACTTGCTCCTAGTGGCTCATGATATACTAGTTGTTCAATCATCCCTTGTTCATTACTAAATACGAGATCATCCAATGTTGGAGTCTGCTCATTTCTATATCTCGTTGGCTGGGTGACGTGCTGATGTAAATATATATCTCGTAAACTTTCAACGAATTTGGATTTTCTATGTTCGGCGTTTGAGGTGATGCTCAAATGATTAAAATCTCCTGTGATGAGTAGATGAGTTTTCTGTTTGTTAGTTCCCCACTTGAGAGTATCATGTAACGCTGTGTCTCGTGTAGTTGCAAGTGGTGGCTTGATCTGTTTAGCATTAAGTGTAGATCTTGCATATATACATGTCCCTCTGGTATTTTCCGCGTATAAATCACTGGTGAATATATCGTATCCCTGAATTTGCATAACAGATAACTCTGGCACTTCCCCATGTTTGGGTTTAATTTCTGTTATTAGTATTACATCATATTGCTTGTCATTTACTAAAGCACAGAGCTCGTCATGTTTGTTTATAAGTGAGTTATCTGTATTGGTATATGATATTCTTAGTTATGTTCGCTTGTATCCACCATTTTTCCCTTTCTTATTATCCAACTTTTGTTTGGTTGTTTTACTCGTTGGTCCTTCAGTTGTCCCCTCAAGTTTTTTGACTCCTCCAATTGTTTCTTGGTTAGATCAGGGCGTATATAAATCTGGTTGTGGATAGGGTGCGAGCTATTGCGTAATTCTTTGGCCTTGATCAATATCCGCTTCCTCTCACTTAAGCTGGCCATTGTTATCCTGAGTAGTCGGGCACGTTCACAGTTTGACTTTCCCATCCTTTGTGCATTATTGATGTTGATCTTAAGTTTAAACTCTTTCTGAATAAGTTCGGTTACCCTGTTTATGTCAACCTCTTTCGAATTTGTCTCAGGTAGATCATGTATGATAAGGTTAAATTTCCTTGCTTCTTGGTCTTCCTTCTCATTCAATTTCAGATCTACTTTGTCAGTCAATGATTTTGTTACTGTGTCAGTTGTTTTGCTAACTATTTGCTCAATTAGCTGTTCTTCAGTTAATCTCCCAAGCCCTGTCTGTTGGGGGTTTACCTCTAAGCACTGGCGTGTTTCCTCTAGTCGAAGAATTCTGGCTTCTAAAGAGATGTTGTTGTCACTCAGTTCCCCCACTTTCTCTCCTTGGTTCATCTTCACATCGCTTAGTTCTTATCTCACTTTTTTATTTTCTCATTTACCTTCTGTATTTCTCTTGTCATTGCTACTATACTCTGGTAGAGCTTTTTTGCCCCCCTTTGCAGTTTTGGCAGTACCAGTGACATTCGTCTGGTTCATCTGTTAATACTTGGTACAGGCTGTCAGAAACTTTTGCGCATTTTGTGTGGAACCAGAGTACACATATTTCACATTCTACGGCCTTGTCACTCTTTTACCAACTCACCACATTTACCGCACTTATATGCTTCCCCTCTAGGGATAGTGTTATATTTATCCATGTCTTTCTTATTATTTGTGGCATTTCTTTTGCCGTTACATTCGGTTTTGAGCGTACTCACGTTAGCGCCACGGCATCCACCTTCCGCCATCTTGAATCTTTGTTTACCTTTTGTTTCGACCTCTCCGTGGGGGTGTTTTTTTTAAAACCGGGCAAAATTTGGGGTCTTCGTGTCGAAATAATACTGTCCATTTATATCACATTCGCTTCAACAATAACTAAATTCCTTTTCTTTGTTCACAAATCGTGTTCAAGTTTCACAAAAATCAGTCAAAATACAGAATTCGTAGGGAGCTTTGCTCACGTCCGTCCGCACTCAACGATGGTCTATAATATTAACCCATCAATGCGTAGTATCTAAAAAAATATGTACATTCCATGCCAAATCGCCACCCTATATGACGAATGGAATGCCTAGAAAGACCATTAGTACTTTTATAATACTAAAAATACGGCGTAGGTTTTCTGGAGTTTGACCAAAGAAATAAATGAAAGGAATATATCAAGTGAATATACATTAAGTTTTTACCCTTTTACCAAATGATGTTGAAACGTCTGATAGGGATTCAACTAAGAAATGAACCAACCAGAAAAAGAAAATAAAGAATATTTTTGAGGAAACTTATTATTTATTAATGATACATGTGAAAAACGGATTAAAGCGATATTAAAAAAGTTATGGAACCAATGAAGGAAGATAATGGAACACAAACCTTCAAAAATAGCAATACTGATAATCTTTTAAGGTGGTATTGTTGCGAATGCAAAGGCAAAACTTTAATACCATCATCTGAATCTACGCTATTTGTTATATTTTAATGCAATGCGTAACTTATTTTTACAAACATTGGTGAATAAGTATATGAGCAAAGTATCTTAATAAACTAATATCGTAGTGCGGTCCACGCATCGTGTTTATTCCCCCACGAGCCGCCCCCTATAAATGTACAAAAACGTGAAACATTTTGGAACACGGACGAAATACTACATCTTATCTTATCGGCCGGGCCGCTCGTCTACATATTTACCAAAGAGTTTAAATGAAATGATGGATGAGCTGAAGGTACTATGCGAGGAGAGAGGGATCAGGCCGAGGGGGGCTTAGGCAGTACTAGTAGAGAGACTAAAGAATGTAGAAGTGGCAAGAGAGATGACTGCGGATTGTGACCCTGCATTGGAGATTGAGGAATTAGATAGGGGAGGAAAGATGCAAAGGATCACATTGGAGAAAATGTACAGTCCGGGGAAGGATAGGAATATAGTGGTAGTGCACGAACTGGGAGAGAGGTCTATAATGTGTTGGAACTGTGAAATGTGGGTCTACACCAAGGATAAAGTTAGGGTAACACTTCAGATTCGGGGCGCACGGTAGATGGCGCTGTTAGTCGGCTACAATTTTGGGCTACAGCATATCTTTTATGTCATTAGACGGTAGCGTCAGATGTGACCAATCACTGCGTTATATTTTTTGTTGTTTTGGGGATTTGTAACTTTTAGTATATTATTTACTAAATATCTGCGCTCTGCTCGTTTATAGTTTTGAAAAAATCTGATGAGGAAATAGTAAAGGTCCTTAATAATCATTTTGCTTCAGTATTCACAGAAGAGAAACCAGTTAGATTAATTGATGATAATTCTAGGTCAAGGGAAGTAGTGATAAATTCTATTAATATAGACAGAAGAAATTAAAGGGCTTATAATGCAGTTAAATGCTAGTAAGGCATCTGGCCCTGACAACATTCATTCTAGGATACTCAAAGAAGGTGTAGAAAGTATTGCAGTAGCTCTTGAGAAGATATTTATTAGATCACCTGAGTCTGGAGAAATACCAAATGATTGGAAATTGGCAAATGTAGTGCCAATTTTTAAAAAGGGAAGCAAAGAAGACCCAAATAACTTTAGACCGGTAAGCTTAACTTCTATAGTCTGTAAAATTCTTAAGAAGATGGTTAAGAAGGGAATTTCTGATCATCTAGAAAGTGTGTGAGGGGAGATATGATTGAGCTTTTTAAAATCTTTTCTGGGATGGATAAATTGGATTTCAGCAAGTTATTTGAGTTAGAAGGTAGTAATAGAACTAGAGGCCACCACTTAAAGATTAAAAAACAGAGGTGCAGACTGGATTTAAAAAAATATTTTTTCACTAACAGAGTGGTGGATTATTTACCTTGAATCCCGGTCGATAGGTACCCTCTTGAGTAATGAGACCGTACTGTTGTTTTTAGTTGATGTATGCAGAACGGATTTTTCAATATGTGAATATATAACTGTGTAGGTCTTTGTGGTTTTTCCATTCTTTTTCTAATCTTGAATTAAAGATATTTACAGTTTTGCTGGTTACAGTTTCTGTTGAGAGTTTGTTCCACATTGAAGTGACTCTTGTCGGGAAGAAATTGGCACTTGGACCGGACAAGCTCTGCACTTGGTACTTAAAGCAGTGTCCTCTTGTGTTAGTCGAGAGACCCGGAGCAAACATTGACCTGTCGCACAGCTTACAGTGGTTTCCTATTTGCAGTTCGTCATGTCCATGTGAAATCTTATATAGTTGAATAACATCTGACCTCTGTCTTCTAAAGTATAGGGTAGGTAGATTAAGGGCTTTTAGTCTCTGCGAATAGGAGAGATGAGAGATACTGTGAACCATGCGTGTTGCTCTACGCTGTACCCTCTCTACCATATCTCTGTCTCTTTTAGTTTTTGGAGACCAGATTACTGATGCATACTCCAGATGGGGTCAAATAAGACTCTTGTACAGGGGGAGGAAGGCATCTTTGTCTAGATATTGGAATGTATGCTTAATTGCCCCAAGTATCTTGTTGGCTTTGTTGACTTGAGCTTGGATGTGGTTACTAAAGCTTAGATTGCAATCAATAAGGACTCCCAGGTCCTTCTCTTCCATGGTGTTCTGTAGTGTGTGGAATAGTTTGCCACCTGAGACTGTAGACAGCCCAAACTTGAATGTTTTCAAGCGCAGATTGGATGATTATATGGGGATGGAGGGTTAATTTCTTACTTTTTGGTATGTGCATATGTTTCTTGACTCATTCCTGTGGATGCAGTTTCTTTTTATTGTATATTTTGGGGGACTTTGATTTTGTTTTTGACAGACTCCTATGGAGGCTTTAAATTATATTTTGTAGATGCATGGTTGGACATTCCTATGGATTGTTAAATTGTATATTGTAGATGCATGATCTGACAAAATCCTATGGATGCATTATGTGGGTGGGATTTGATGGATACGGATGACCTTTGATAGGCCCTTGTGGCTTTTGTCATCCGTGAAATTATGTTATGTTAATTAATGATGCTCAGCATTGTTTTAGAAAAGGTAGATCGTGTTTTCCTAATATACCCGGATTTTATGGATTATGTAACTAAAGAATTAGATAGGGGTGAGAAAGTTGATGTGATCTACTTAGATTTCAGCAAAGCTTTTGATAGGGTTCCACATAGAAGACTAGTTCATAAATTAAAGCTGCATGGGATATGTGGGAACGTTTTAAATTGGATAACTGAATGGCTGAAAAATAAGAAACAGAGAGTTGTACTGAATGGAGTGAGGTCAGAGTGGAGGGATCAGTTTTAGGCCCTTTATTATTTTTAATCAATGTAAATGATCTTGGGCAAGGTGTAAATAGCAAAGTGGCAATTTTTGCTGATGACACTAAATTGGCAGCTGTAGTCAAAGAGGTTGAGGGTAGCTTTAAAGTGCAGGGTGACTTAAATAAGTTGTTAGCTTGGGCTCAGAAGTGGCAGATGACTTTTAACCTTAATAAATGCAAAGTTATTAACATGGGAGAGATAATAGGGAATTTAACTATGAGATGGATGGGTATTGGCTTAATTCATTTGAAGATGAGAAGGATTTAGGCATAGTAGTAGATAGGTCACTGAAGTTTTTAAAGCAGTGTATTGAGGTAAAAAATAGAGCAAATAGGGTGCTACGATACATTAAAAGGAGTGTTAGCTACAAGAGTAAAGAAGTTATCCTTAAACTCTACAACTTGTATGTTAGGCCACATTTAGAGTACTGTATACAAGCATGATCACCACATTTTAGACATAACATCAACCTGCTAGTCAGTAGAAAGGAGGGCAACAATAATAATACCTTCCCTGAAGCACCTTGAATATGAAGATAGACTGAGGGTACTAAATATGCTCTCATTTGAGAAAAGATATGTGAGAGAATATGATTGAGCTTTTTAAAATCTGTTCTGGGATGGATAAGTTGGATTTCAGCAAGTTATTTGAGTTAGAAGGTAGTAATAGAACTAGAGGCCACCACTTAAAGATTAAAAAACAGAGGGTGCAGACTGGATGTTAGAAAATATTCTTTCACTAACAGAGTGGTGGATTATTGGAATAGTTTGCCACCTGAGACTGTAGACAGCCCAAACTTGAATGTTTTCAAGCGCAGATTGGATGATTATATGGGGATGGAGGGTTAATTTCTTACTTTTTGGTATGGGGATATGTTTCTTGACTCATTCCTGTGGATGCAGTTTCTTTTTATTGTATAACATAACATAATTTCACGGATGTCAAAAGCCACAAGGGCCTATCAAAGGTCATCCGTATCCGTCAAAACCCACCCACAAAAAGCACCATCACCAGGGGAAGACAAAATCAAAGTCCCCCACAATAAATACTTCAATAAAGCAGGATGGAGTTGAGTCACTTTGGATAGATATTAGGTTCAGTAAAAATAGAATGGTGCATTTGTGAGCTTTTTACAGGCCACCTGGGCAGACTGATGATATAGATGAACTAATGATAAGGGAAATAAGTAAGGGATGTGAAACAGATGCAGTTATTATTGGGGACTTCAACTTAAACTCTGTGGACTGGGAAAATATGATAGGTAGGGATAGAACAAGTGGCAGGTTCATAGAATGCTTTGAGGATAATTTTTTTAATCAATTTGTTAATGAGCCAACGAGGGGGGGCAATATATTAGATTTAGTACTTTCTAACAGTGATCATTTAGTTCAAGAATTGACTGTTGGGGAAGCATTGGGAAATAATGACCATCAGATAGTTCGTTTTAACTTGGAAATTGAGAAGGGTAAAATAACAGAGAATGCTGAAAAAGTACCAAATTTTCATAAGGGAGATTATGTAAAACTTCGAAGCTTGCTAAATTTGGTAGACTGGGATATAGAATTCAGAGGTAAAAATGCTTATGGGATGTGGGATACTTTCAAGCATATAATAAATGTAGTCCAAGAACAATGTATCCCAATGAAGGCCATTAGGAACAAAAGTAGGAAACCATTATGGTGGAATCAGGAGATAGCTAGAAAAATTTCAGAGAAGAAAAGGGCATATAAAAAATTACAGGTAGAAAATAATATTCAAAATTTAAGTGATTATAGAATGGCTAGGAATGAGTTAAATAAGATTATAAAGAAGAACAAAAGGGGTGTCAGAAATTAAATTAGCTCAGGATAGCAACAAAGATCCTAGAAAGTTCTTTAGTTACTATAAAACTAATAACAAGTCTGGCAGAGTTAAAATAGGACCTATCAAATATGAAGGGTTTGTGAGAGAAACTGATGAGGAAATAGTTGAGGTACTAAATCGTCATTTTGCATCAGTATTTACAAAGGAGAAACTAAATAGTCCTATGTATAGTACTCATAGGTCAGGAAAAGAGGTGTTTACTAACATTTGTGTGGATCGGAGGATGATAAAAGGACTAATAGGTGATTTAGATACTACCAAGGCCTCCGGCCCTGATAATATTCATTCTAGGATACTTAAAGAAGGGGTAGAAAGTATCTCAATAGCTCTGGACAAGTTATATACTAGGTCATTGGAATATGGAGAAATACCCGATGATTGGAAAAGACCGAATGTACTCCCCATTTTCAAGAAGGGTTGTAAAGAGGATCCAAATAACTTTAGACCGGTTAGCCTAACTCCTGTAGTCTGTAACTTCTTGAGAAAATAGTTAAAAAAGGGATTTGCCAACATTTAGAGAGGGAGGGGTTAATCAGCGATGCTCAGCATGGGTTTAGATCAGGTAGATCATGTTTGACTAACTTACTAGACTTTCTGGAGTTTGTAACAGATCAAGTAGATAAGGGAGAGAATGTAGATATAATTTACTTAGATTTTAGTAAAGCATTTGATAAGTTACCACACAGGAGACTAGTTCATAAATTAAAAATGATTGGGATATGTGGGGGTGTTTCAAATTGGATAGCTGAGTGGCTGAAAGACAGGAAGCAAAGGGTAGTGCTAAATGGTGTAAAGTCAGAGTGGAGGGATGTTATCAGTGGGGTTCCTCAGGGATCAGTTCTCGGTCCATTATTATTTGTCATCTATATAAACGATCTTGGGGAGGCAGTTAATAATAAAGTTGAGGTAGTCCAAATCTAAATGTATTTAAGAGTAGGTTGGATGAGTTTATGGGAAGGGAAGGTTGTGATGGTTCCTAAGTTTTGTATATATTAATATTGTTTGTATATATCTATAGCTGCATGATTTAGTTCTTGACAAGCCTTGATTGGTGATACCCTTGTTTCTGGATGCAATCCTCTGGATGTAGTTTTCCTGGGAGTTTGGGTGCCTTGAAAAAGAGGCCGCTTGACTCGGATGACCTATGATGAGCCCTTGTGGCTTTTGTCATCCGTTATATTATATTGTGGGGGACTTTGATTTTGTCTTCCCCTGGTGATGGTGCTTTTTGTGGGTGGGTTTTGACGGAGGCGGATGACCTTTGATAGGCCCTTGTGGCTTTTGTCATCCGTGTAATTATGTTATGTTATGTTATGTTATGTCAATTTTTGCGGATGATACCAAATTAGCAGCTGTAGTTAAAGATATTGATGATAATTTTAAAGTGCAGGGGGACTTAAATAAATTGTTATCCTGGGCACATAAGTGGCAAATGACTTTCAACCTTGATAAGTGCAAAGTTATTAACATGGGAAAAGATAATAGAGAATTTAACTATGAAATGGATGGGCATTGGCTGAGCTCAATAGAGGATAAGAAAGATCTAGGAGTAGTAATAGATAAGTCATTAAGGTTTTCTAAGCAGTGTATTGAAGCAAGAAATAGGGCAAATAGAGTGCTGGGTTTTATTAAGAGAAATGTTTGTTACAAAAGTAAGGAGGTTATTCTTAAACTCTATAACTCTTATGTTAGGCCACATCTAGAGTACTGTATACAGGCATGGTCCCCACATTTTAGACACGATATTAACCTTCTTGAGTCAGTGCAACGGAGGGCAACAAAGATTATTCCTTCCCTGAGGCACCTTGAATATGAAGATAGACTGAGGGTATTAAATATGTTCTCGTTCGAAAGGAGGTGTGTGAGAGGGGATATGATTGAGCTGTTTAAAAAATTTTCCGGGATAGATAAATTGGATGTTAGCAAGTTTTTTGAGTTAGATGATGGAAATCGGACTAGAGGTGACCACTTGAAAATTAAAAAACAAGGGTGTAGGTTGGATTTAAGAAAATATTTTTTCACCAATAGAGTGGTAGACTTCTGGAACTAATTGCCGCAGAGGGTAGTAGGTAGTCCAAATCTAAATGTATTTAAGAGTAGGTTGGATGAGTTTATGGGAAGGGAAAGTTGTGATGGTTCCTAAGTTTTGTATATATTAATATTGTTTGTATATATCTATAGCTGCATGATTTAGTTCTTGACAAGCCTTGATTGGTGATACCCTTGTTTCTGGATGCAATCCTCTGGATGTAGTTTTCCTGGGAGTTTGGGTGCCTTGAAAAAGAGGCCGCTTGACTCGGATGATCTATGATGAGCCCTTGTGGCTTTTGTCATCCGTTATATTATATTGTGGGGGACTTTGATTTTGTCTTCCCCTGGTGATGGTGCTTTTTGTGGGTGGGTTTTGACGGAGGTGGATGACCTTTGATAGGCCCTTGTGGCTTTTGTCATCCGTGTAATTATGTTATGTATAATATAACAGATGACAAAAGCCACAAGGGCTCATCATAGGTCATCCGAGTCAAACAGCCTCTTTTTTAAGGCACCCAATCTCCCCGGAAAACTAGATCCAGAGGATTGTGTCCAGAAACAAGGGTATCACCAATCAAGGCTTGTCAAGAACTAAATCATGCAGCTATTGATATATACAAACAATATTAATATTTATAAAACTTAGGAACCATCATAACCTTCCCTCCCCATAAACTCATCCAACCTACTCTTAAATACATTTAAATTTGGACTACCTACTACCCTCCACGGCAATTTGTTCCAGAAGTCTACCACTCTATTGTTGAAAAAATATTTTCTTAACTCCAACCTACACCCTTGCTTTTTAATTTTCAAATGGTGACCTCTAGTCCGATTTCCATCATCTAACTCAAAAAACTTGCTAACATCCAATTTATCTATCCCGGAAAAAATTTTAAAGAGCTCAATCATATCCCCTCTCACACACCTCCTTTCGAACGAGAACATATTTAATACCCTCAGTCTATCTTCATATTCAAGGTGCCTCAGGGAAGGAATAATCTTTGTTGCCCTCCGTTGCACTGACTCGAGAAGGTTAATATCGTGTCTAAAATGTGGGGACCATGCCTGTATACAGTACTCTAGATGTGGCCTAACATAAGAGTTATAGAGTTTAAGAATAACCTCCTTACTTTTGTAACTGACATTTCTCTTAATGAAACCCAGCACTCTATTTGCCCTATTTCTTGCTTCAATACACTGCTTAGAAAACCTTAATGACTTATCTATTACTACTCCTAGATCTTTCTCATCCTCTACTGAGCTCAGCCAATGCCCATCCATTTCATAGTTAAATTCTCTATTATCTTTTCCCATGTTAATAATTTTGCACTTATCAAGGTTGAAAGTCATTTGCCACTTATGTGCCCAGGATAACAATTTATTTAAATTGCCCTGCACTTTAAAATTATCATCAATATCTTTAACTACAGCTGCTAATTTGGTATCATCTGCAAAAATTGACACTTTATTATTAACTGCCTCCCCAAGATCGTTTATATAGATGACAAATAATAATGGACCAAGAACTGATCCCTGAGGAACCCCCCTTTTAACATCCCTCCACTCTGACTTTACACCATTTAGCACTACCCTTTGTATATTTTGGGGGACTTTGATTTTGTTTTTGACAGACTCCTATGGAGGCTTTAAATTATATATTGTAGATGCATGGTTGAACATAATCCTATGGATTGTTAAATTGTATATTGTAGATGCATGATCTGACAAAATCCTATGGATGTATTATGTGGGTGGGATTTGATGGATACGGATGACCTTTGATAGGCCCTTGTGGCTTTTGTCATCCTTGAAATTATGTTATGTTGTGATTTAATTAAATCATTCACCTCTGTAAACGTTAGGACATTAGACTATAAACAATTAGGATTATATACTGGGGGGCTGTGCCCCCCAAACCCCCCCAATTTAATGAAACTCAGGATGATCATAGTGTGGTCTCCCCATTGTATTTACCCCCACACGAGCCGTCCCCTTAAATGTACTCCAAAAATGTGAAACATTTTGGAACACGGATGAAATAGTACGTCCCATCGTTCGAGTCGCTAATCTACATATTTACCAAAACTAGAAGAGGAACTAATATACTTAAGGAAAACTATGAGAATACTTACAGAGGAAAACCAGACATGCAAGAACAGGGTTGAAGTGGTAGAAAGAGCAAATATACGACTGGCAGAAGAGTTAAATGGAAGTGAAAGGATGCTGGTGAAGTGAGAAAAAACACAGATAGAGGAGGAGCTTGCATATGTGAAAGAACAGGTAGAGAGAAGCATAGACAGTGAAATAAGGGAGCCAGGCAAAGGTGCAAAAAAGGTAAATATGTAGATTGGCGACTCAAACGATGGGAGGTACTATTTCGTCCGTATTCCAAAAAGTTTCACATTTTTGGAATAAATTTAAGGGGACGGCTTGTGTGGGGGTAAATACAATGGGGGGACCACCCTACGATGATCCTGAGTTTCAATCAATCGGAGGGGGTTTAGGGGGCATAGCCCCCCAGTATATAATCCTATGTTTATAAAATAATGTTCTAACGTTTATAGAAGTGAATGATTTAATAAAATATGGCGTAAGTAAACAGCGTTTTCCGTTTGTTTAGTTTCGGGCATTTAAAAATAAAAAAATGGCATTGGTTATATTTCAAATAGGACTCAAATGCGCATCAATATTCAGGCAGGGGTGAATGAAATATAAACACAAAAAAATCCACTCTTTTGGCCGAGCCACTAATCTACATATTTCCTGCAAAAAATAGAAAATCAATGAGGGACAGGACAAGAGGAGGAACAAGGACAATAAGAATAAGTGAATGGGGGGAAGGATAAAGAAAAGAGATGGCCAGACAGAGGGGGCAGAAGAGAAATGAGCGAGAAGTGAAAAGAAAGGGAGAAGAGGTGGAAAGTAAGAGAGCAGAATATTTTATATCTTTGTGAATATCTTATACACCAAATGGAAGAGAAATTAAATCAACAGAGAGTGAAAAAGACCTAGGAGTTCTCATTGCAAAGGACTTAAAGCCAACCCAACATATTGGAAATATAATGGCCAAAGCAAATAGAGTATTGGGATTGATTAAGAGAAATTTTCTATATATGGACATTGAAATGTGTCGCACACTATATTGTTCTTTGGTCCAGCCACGCCTTGAATATATTGTCTAGGCGTGGTCCCCTTATTATAAGAAGGATATTGAAGAACTTGAAAAAGTTCAAAGAAGGATGACCAAGTTGGTACCAGAGTGGAAAGAGTTACCCTATAAGACTAGATGTAAAAGACTGGAAATAACCATTACAGCAACAAAGACTTCGTGGAGACCTGATTGGGGCATACAGGATCATTCATGGTTTTGAGAATGTTGATATGAATGGCTATTTTGAATTCAATACTAGTAACACAAGAACAAATACTTATTAATTAAGGAAGACTGAACATATCAGAACTGTTACAAGATCAAATGCATTTAGTATTCGTGTTGTCAATCCCTGGAATGATCTCCCAGAGTATGTTGTCAGTGCTCCATTAATAAGTGCCTTCAAGAAGAGACTTGACAATCACTGGAACCACAGTAACTAGTCATATGAATGATACTGGCAATGTCTTGATTTAGTGATATGTGAGCAAAGCGAGAAATATTTTTCTATTTTTGTTGCTATACAGAAACAAATCATTATATAATGATAATAACTAGGATCAACATGACCAATGAAAAGGAAATTCAACATTTAATTTAACTATCTGAAGGAAGCGGACCTGTAATGGTTAAAACTGCAATAATTTAAACTACTAATGTCCAATACTTTGTAAAATAAGTTGAGGTGGGACCTAAACAAGACAAAGTCTTATTCTCCCAATAATATCAAATAGGTAAGAACAAGAGGCGGTAACAACTGAAGGGCTAAGTGACAGAGAAAGGCTGGATGTTATGGCTGAAGAGGAGAGGACAAGTCAGCAAGAACAAACATAGGAGAAGGGTAATAGACAGCAAGATAGATCAAACAGTAACAAGTTGAGGATATTCGGAGACAGTATAGTGAACAACCTACACACATGGTTTTAGGGGTTCTCTAAGGAGTTAGATGTTGTTGCTATGCCAGGGAAAGACATAGTAGATATAACAAAAGAAACTGAAAAGGTATGCAAAGAAATGGCAGAAGGAGCTGGGATGGTGATACAAGCAAGTGGGAATGGGCTTATGAAAAGGAGCGCTACAGGCTACATGAAAGCTATTGAAAGATATAACTATGAAAAGAGGAGAGAGTTAAACAGTAGACTAAGGATAATGGCGATTGAGGAAGGAGGAAATACCATTGAATTGAAATGGAGGAAGATATGAAGAAATGGGAGTACTGGTTAAGGAGGGTCCACCTCCAAGGTATGGGGACCAGTGAACTAGTGAGAGATATAAAGAGGTGGACTTGGGCACTGAGGCAAGTGGAGCAGGTCAAGTGTAATGGTAGATAGGATAGAGGACTAAAGCGGCCCAGGGTACAAGAGAGTTAAGGTAGGATTCTTGAATTGCCAAGGAATGGTCCTAGGCAAGAGAGAAGCGATTGTAAGGGAATGTGAAAGAGCAGAGATAGAGATAATGGCACTAGCAGATATGAGGGTTATTGAAAAACAAATGGAAATTGGTAGATATCATCTGAGGGGGAAAGGTAGGACTCAGGAGGAGGATGGATACAATGGAGTAGGTATACTAGTTAAAGAGGGCTATAAGGTCTCAGAGGTCGCAAGGTCCGCACCCAACTCTCCCTGAGTGCTGGCACCACGCCCATCAACACCAATGCACAGAAAGCCTCCACCCTTGCTGCCTACTATACATCCAAAGCCAGCTGCCACCCACCCCCACAGCTGCCCCCAACCTCAGCTGATTTTCTCATAGCCTCCCTCTCTTCTGCTGGCATCCCCAAACTCACCCAAACATTCACGCCAGGTGAGCTACATGAGGCGCTGTCTATCCTCCCCACAGGCAAGACACCTGGCCCTGATATCATACCGTATGAGTTCCTCACCCATGCACCTCCCCAGCTACAGCAGACCTTCCTTTCTGTATATAACACCAGCTGGCAAACCGGCACATTCCCATCAAGCTGGAGGTCTTCCATCCTACTCCCCATACCCAAGCCTGGAAAAGACCCCCACACAACCTGCAAGTTACCGCCCTATAGCACTCCTCTCCTGCATCGGGAAGCTCCTCAAACGGCTGGTTGCTCCTCATCTCTCCTGGTGGCTGGAGAGCAAAAATCTACTCCCACCGGAGCAGTGTGGCTTCCATCCACACTGCAGCACCTTGGACATTCTGGGGTAGATGGAATTCCACATCTGCGACACTTACCAGAGGAGAGAGGTAATGACCACCCTGTTCATTGACCTGGAGGGGGGCTTTCAACTCTGCACCCCATGAAGGCATCCTATATAAGTTGGCTAGGATGGGCATCACTGGTCCGCCCCTCGCATGGATCAACTCATTCCTATCCAACCGCACCTTCTGTCTTGCTGTTGGCTCATCACTCTCTCCGCAGTCTCCCATGCACAGAGGAGTCCCACAGGGCTCCATCCTTAGCCCCCTTTTGTTCAACATCCTCCTCTCTGACCTACGGATCCCAGACCACTCTCGCCTCCTTATCTATGCCGATTATATCTCGATTATCAGCAGAGCAGCCACTCAAAATCTGGCTGAGCTACACCTCCAGGAAGCAGCCGACACTCTCTCTGCCTGGATGACTGCTTGGGGCCTTTCAATCAGCGCCCCTGAGAGCGCAGCCATGTTTTTCACCCTCAAGAGGGTCACAACCCCACCCAGCATCACCATCAGTGGACACCCTGTTTCATACGTCAGGTCCCATCGCCTCCTTGGCCTCTGGTTTGATGGCCCCCGCCTCACCTGGTCCCCCCACATCGAACACCTACGGATTTCCTGCAATATGCGTCTCAATGTCATGAAAAGGGTGGCAGGAGTCCGATGGGAGGCCAGCCGTAACCTTCTCCTCCACTATTACCATGTAGCCATCCGATCCAGACTATCTTACAGGAGCATCCTTTATGGCTCTGCAGGGCCCACAGTGCTCTGCAAACTGGACATCATCCAGCATTCGGCCCTGAGGATAGCCATGGGTGCAATGAGGTCCTCCCCCATCTCAGCCCTCCATGCAGAATGTGGCCTCCTTCCCCTACACCTCCAGAGACCAAAGGCCTTGTGCCACCAGTACCATCACATCCAGACCTTACCACCTCCCCACCCCCTTCCAGCCATCTACTCCACATCTGGAGTAGACCCACAGGCCCCAACCTGGCTTCCTGGTGCATGACAGCCTCTACTTGTCCGAGCACTGCTCACCTACAGCACGCTATGCCTGCCCCAACCCCTGCTGGCCAAAATATACTCCCATCCCCCAGCTTTCCCCTGGACGGACCTCACCCCCATGTTTGCTCTCACCATACCCAACCTCCTTCCCAAGCACTCAGCTGGCCCTATGGCTGCAGCTCTGTTCGCCCACCTGCAACATTCCCGCTACCATCACCACCTCCAGCTATACACTGACGGTTCCCGCTCTCCATCCCCCTCTTCCACTGCAGCTGCCATTTACATCCTCCGCTCCACCATCTGCCAAACCTGGCGGCTGCCCCTAGAGATAGACATAGTGACTGCAGAGTTATTTACAATCCAGTAGGCCCTGAGCCACCTCAACACAAACCACGGCCCGACCAGAACAGTCATTTTCACAGATTCCCAATCGTCTCTGCAACTCCTACTTTCCCGACACCCATGGTCATCCACCGCCCTCGTTCACACCCTGCAGAACCTACTATTGTCCCTCAGATCGGCCAGATGGGCGATCACCCTCCAGTGGGTGCCATCCCACTCAAACATCAGAGGGAACAATATAGCAGATGCTGCTGCCAAGATGGGCCTGACTCAGGAAGACATAACTCCCCTTCCGCTCCCACACTCCGCTGCCAAAAGCACACTCTCTGCGGCCTGCCATTCAGCATGGGACGCCAGCCTCCACGACTCCCTCTGCAACACCTCCATGGGCATCTACCACACAGACTCCTCACCACAACCCTGGATCAGGCAACAGTCACGGATCCTGCACATTACCCTCACCTGGTTATGGTTGGGCCACATCCCTCAATGCCCACCTCCAGTGGATGAACCTCTCCCCTGACCCATTCTGTCCTTGGTGCTGGAACATAGAGGAAACAGTGGAGCACTTCCTACTCCACTGCCCCTGCTTCTACTCCCACTGACAAGCCATGGCCCATAGACTCCGTGCCCTGAACATCCTCACCTTTGACCTACCCACACTACTGGCTGCTGCACCCCCCTTTGTCTCTCCTCACAACCGATCCACTGTCATCCGCCTCACCTGCGAATTCCTGAGGAAACCCCAACAACTCCTGCAACTATAAAGCGGGACTCGAGCAACAGGGCACATACACCACAAGGCATCAAAACCCTCAAAAACAACGACAACAACAACAGGTGTTAGAGGAGGTGGAGCCGAATAAAAGAGCAGTACAGTGAGGATTGGAAGGAAGGCTACAGAGATATAGGGTCACAAGGGGCAAAACCAACATAGTGGTGACACTAGTTTACAATTATTTGGAAGGTAACAACCAGAGGAAGAGTGAATGGCTAATAGAAGAACTTAGGAGCCTAACACAAGAAATGGAAAATGAAAAATCGGTTAGTGATGGGGGGGGATTTTAATGCTCATGTGGGCCTACTGGAGGAAGAAATGAACGGCAATGGAAGAAACGTGTATCGATAGATAATTGAAAGCGATGTAATTCTGAAGAATCTAGAAGTGCAAGGAATCCCAACCTGGCAACAAGGAGAGAGGAGGAATGCAATAGATTTTGCTATAATGAACAGAAAGTGTGGCGAGATAAATGAAGGCATATGTATTGATGTGGATCAGGAAATAGAGATCCAAACTGACCATAAAGCTATAATAGTGAAAGTAAAATGGAACCCGGTATGGGAAATGAAAAAGGGAAAGTGGAGAAATATATGGAAAAGAAAAGGGGCGGATTGGAGAGCATATGAAAATGAAATGGAAGAAGCATTGGCAGGACTAATAATCTCTGAGGATATTGGGGTAAATTATACACAGAAGGAAAAATAAAAGAGGTGGCAATGCAAAAGATTGGGGGAAATTGGATCCGAACAGGAGGGAAAAGTTCAAGCAAGGGGTGGCGGAACAAGGAAGTATAGAAAGAGTACTTAACTAGGAGAAAGATGAACAAACAACTAAGAAAACTAAGGCAAAGTAGAGAGAGAGGGAAGAGGGTTGAGGCAGAACAAGTGGAAAGGATGGAATTAGAATATAGGAAGCAAAAGCAAAAAGTTACACAAGTAATCTGGGATGCAAAGATTAAGGAGGAAGAGGAAAAAATAAGACAGTGGAGCAAGTTGGGGGTAAATGACCAAGAAAGAGAGCAGTGGAGATATCTGAGGAGGGCCTTGAAAGGGGCTAAAAGTGAGGACAAAGTAATAATGAAGACAACGGAAGGAGAATGCGAGGATGAGGAAAAAATAAAGATGCAAATTGAAGAATTTTGGGGAAGAATCATTTGGGCACGGGAGGGATGGGAAGAAATCGGAGCTAATGAGGAACTTCTGCATGCAGTACAGGAATTAGAGGAGGAATCAACAGGGAGGACATAGAGTATGGGTTGAAAAGGTTAAAAAACCATAAGGCAATGGATTAAGAAAGGATAGTTGGTGAATTTCTGAAATATGGAGGAGAAAGGATGAAAGAGTTACTGACCACCCTATTTAATGATATACTGGTGAATGGATGGGTGCCTGAGACTTGGCAGAAAAGTAGGATTAATTTGTTGCCCAAAGTTGGTAAAGACAGAAAACTGGTGGATAGCTACAGGCCAGTAGCCATAATGAGTGTAACAGGAAAGTTGTTTGGTAGCATCATGACAAAGAAACTGAAGGAGTTGGATGAATGTGAAGAGATACTTGGAGAGATGAGCAAAATGGATTCAGGACTTGAAGAAGAGCCATAGACAATCTCTATATCATACGGAATGTGATAGAGAGGGTAAGAAAACAAGAGGGTGTGCTATATGTCTGCTTTCTCGATATAGAGAAAGCCTTTGATAGAGTGGATAGAAAAAAATTGTTTGCAAGACTAAGAGACTTGGGGATGGATGCAAATATTCTAAATGTAATAAAAAACTATGAAAACAACAAAGTCAAACTAAATCTGAAAGACATAGAAACAGGTTGGATGGTGAATGACATCGAGGTTAGACAAGGGTGTACCATGTCTCCTAGCTTGTTCAGCTTCTTTGAAGAACTGTTGGAGAGAGTAAAGAGGAAAGGTCAAGGAGTCATGGTTGGAGATCGCATATTGACAACCCTGGGATTTGTAGATGATATAGTTCTGGTTAGTGAAACAGAAGAGGGTTTGTAGAGACTTTCGAATGTGGTGTACCAGTATGGGGAAGAATGGAGAGTAAAATTTAGTAGAGGAAAGTGCAAAATAATGATATTTGGAGAATGAAGAGATGAAAGATGGATCCTAGGAAACGACATCCTAGAAGTGGTAAATGAATATAGATACTTGGGTGTGACAGTCTGTAACTGGAAGGATATATTTGAGAAGCATAAGAGACAAAATGAAGTAAATATGCTTAAAATGACTGGCATGTTGAAGAACATGGCAACTAAGCAAGCAAATAAGTATAAAATGATAAGGGAACTGTGGAAAGGGGTAGCAATCCCAAGAAGCCTGTATGGGTATGAAATCTGCAAAGTGACAAAGACAGAATTGGAGAGAATGGAAAAGATCCAAAATAAAGTGACAAGAATTGCACTAGGGGCCAATCCCTAATGTAGCAGTAGAGGCACTGAAAAGAGAAATGGGCTGGAGTAGATATGAGGAGAGGGTGGCAAGAATGAAAGCAAACTATAAGCTGAGACTGCAAGGGATGGGAATAGAGACCTGGGTAGGCTATGTGTATGCTGCATACAATAGGACTGAGTGGTGTGGCGCAAAGAGGTAATGAGAGTGGATGCGAAGTATGAATTAGAAGCAATCTATATAGAGGACAGAACAAAAGGAAAGCTGAAACAAAGAATATTAGATTCAGGAGAAAGGCTCTGGAGAAGAGGAATAAATTGGAAAGAGAAGTCTGAACATATACAGAGGCAAAAAGGAGCATTGAGAATATGTATGATGGGAGTTTTGCAAGCCAGCTACTATTCAAGGCACAAACTGGATCCTTGGAGGTGAAGGGGAGGACATACAGATGGAATGGAGGAGAAGACGGATGTGAATGGTGCCTATTGGGGCAGAGAGAATCTATAGAACATTTGTTTGTGGAATGTGTGGGCCACAGTCTTGAGAGGGAGAAGTTGAAAGAAGAATTGGTGATAGAGTTTGGAGGAGGTGGAGAGAAGGGAGGATTATGGACTGAGTGTGGAAAAAAGATATAGATGATAAGAGAATAAGAATAGTAATAGCAACAAAGAAATTTTTGCATTGTGTGTGGAAGAAGAGAAATGAACAAGGCTAATAAATTATTTCTCTTCTCAACAGAAAAAATAAATGCCATATCCTGATACAAAGGGTGGCTCAACAACCTGAACCCTTCAGAAAAAGTAGCTAGGAAAAATAGCCCCAATCGGTAATTGTTAAGATTAGTAGCCTATAATTTTTCTTAGCGATTTTTGCATTTTTGAACCATAAGTATGGTAAGAAATAGCACATAATGCCCTTAGCATTGAGTGCCTTGACAAAAGAGAGGACAGAATAATAAGGAAGACACCAGAAGGAGAAAGTGAGGATGGGGAAAAAATAAGGGATAATTCCTCAGATTATGGCTTACCTTAGTAGGAGTGCTTACCTTAGGAGTGGTTAAGAGGCCAAGAAGCCAGGTTCATAAGTTGCCTCTTCTCACACTATTATAGTGTTTATCATAATTGTTTATAAATGCTATAGTACTTTCACTGGACACAACATATTCTGGTAAACCATTCCATTTATTTAACACTTTAATACCAAAAAAGTGGCCCCGCTTCGCTGTTCTGTGACCGGGCTTCAGTAGCTTAAGCTGGTGGCCTCTAGTCTCCGACTGGATGTTGGTACCTTCTGTGCATGAATATTCATGCGCATTTGAGTCCTAGTTTAAATATACCTGGCACCATTTTTGTACAAAAATGGCCAAAAATAACCAAACGAAAAACATTGTTTCCTTACTTTATTGCGGTGGATATACTTCGGAAATAACGATGAGGAAAGTGTGGAATCTTTCTTTAATTCCCGTTGATATAGATTAAAAATAGTGTAGGACCCAGAATGCTACCCTGCGGAACCCCACTCCAAACATCCCTCCAGCTGGACAGGACCCCCTTTTCTGCAACCCTCTGTTGTATGTTCTGTAGGAATGCTCTGACCTATTCCAACACTCTTCATCTGATCCCTACACTCTCCATTTTTGCAATAAGTCTTTGATGCGGGATAAAGTCAAAGGCCTTCTTGCAATCTAGGTATATGATGTCTACATTCTCCTGTTTGTCCGAGGCATTCTCAAGGTCTTCTAGATATTCTAACAGTTGAGTGAGGCAAGACCTTTTTTGCCTGAATCCATGTTGGTGTTCACTGAGTATAGAGTGTGTTTCAAGATGTTCCACTGTCTTTCCAAAATTTTGCATGGTACAGATGTAAGACTTACCAGTCGATAATTCAGAGGATCATTTTTTTTTGCATTCTTAAAGATTGGGGTAACATTGACATGACGCCAATCACCAGGTACTATGCTGGCCCTGAGGGATTCCATAAAATCCTCCACAAAGGAAGTGCCAGGAGTATACTAGGGTGGACACCATAGGGACCTAGTGCTAGGTTGGACCTCAAATTTTCAAGTGCTACCTTCACATCCTCTGGTGAGGATTCACAGTTTTGTAGTCCTATGCCTACAAATGTCTTAGTGGGTTCTGGTATATGGTCATCCTCCTGTTGAAAAACGTTTTTGAATTCTTGGTTTAGTAATTCTGCAGCCTCTAGGTTTGTGGTAGTGAGGGAAGTGTATGCAGTCTTCAGCTGGGTTACCTATTCTTTTATTGTAGTCTTGTTGCGACAATATGAATAAAAGGCACTTGGATTGACTTTCACTTCATGTGTCAGCCTCTGTTCAAAAGTAAACTTTGCCTGTCTTACTGCTGTGGTCGCTATGTTTATTTTTAAACAATAGTGTTGATACCTGTGTACAGTCTTCCTTTTGAGGTATCTCTCCCATGCTTTGTCCTTCGCAGCAATTTTTCGCCTCACCTCCACTGTAAACCACTTAGACTTACCCTTACCTGTTGGACATAATGGTACCTTTGGTATATACCTTTCTGTGGCTTTGTTGTATTTTTGTAGTAGGTTTTTCCACATCTCCACTGGTTTATTTTCAAGCAATTCATCCCAATTTACTGCATTGAGGAACTGATTTACCTTCTGATAGTCACCTTTGTAGTAATTGAATTTAATGGATCTGTTCACGGCATGAATACTACTTTCTAAACTGAAGTTAAAAACCATATCAGCATGATCACTAGTATTAATAAGATATTTGTACTCAATTTCATCAATTTCTAGTTCATTTTTTGAAAATACAAGATCCAGTGTGGAAGGTGTCATTTCCCCTTACCCTGGTGAATTGATCAACGTGTTGATGAAGAAACATATCCTGTCATGTGTCATAAAATTTCATTGGTTCACTCTCTGGTCCCCCTGCAATGATATGACTGGACCAATCTATTTCCCTAAAGTTAAATTCTCCGCACAGTAATATTTGGTTTATATTAGTGTTACTCATTGATTCAATTGCCTCTCTAACTCCCTCATTATATCAGGAAAATAAGGAAAGGATGTGAAGTAGATACAGTTATTCTTGGTGACTTTAATTTAAATTCTGTGGACTAGGAAAATATGATAGAAAGGGATAGAGCAAGTTGTAAGTTTATAGAATGCTTTGAGGATAATTTTTGACTCAATTTGTTAATAAGCCAACAAGGGGTGCCAATATCTTAGAGGTGGTTCTTTCAAATGATGATCACTTGGTTCAGGAATGGAGTGTCAGGAAAGGATTGGGAAATAGTGATCATCAGATGGTTCATTTTAACTTGGGAATAGTGAAAGGTAGAACATCAACAAACTCCACAAAAACTCCAAATTTTTATAGGGGCAATTACAATAAATTATGAAACTTGCTAAATCAGATTAGGTGGGATATAGAATTCAGGGGAAAGAATACTTAGGAGATGTGAGACACTTTTAAGACTATATTAAACATAGTCCAGGAGCAGTGTATTCCAATGAAGGCTATTAGGAAGAAATGTAGGAAGCCATTGCGGTAGAATCACGAAATAGCTAGGAAAATTTCTGAGAAGAAAAGGGCATACCAGAGATTACAGAGAGAAAGTACTTTTCACAATTTAAATCATTATAGGTCAACCAGAAATGAGCTAAATAAGATTATTAAGAAGAGCAAATGGGTGGCAGAAATTAATTTAGCTCAAAATAATAATAAAGATCCAAGAAAATTCTTTAGCTATTATAAAATTAATAACAAATCTAACAGTGATAAAATAGGGCCTATTAAATATGAAGTGGTTTTGAAAGAATCTGATGAGGAAATAGTAGAGGCTCTTAATGATAATTTTTCTTCAGTATTTACATGAGAGAATCAAGACAGATTAATTGATGATAATTCTAGGGCAAGGGAAGTAGTGTTGAATACTGTTAATGTGAACAGGGAAATAATTAGATACTAGTAAGTCATCTGGCCCAGACAACACTCATTCTAGGTTACTAAAAGAATGTGTAGATAGTATTGCAGTAGCTCTTGAGAAGTTATATACTAGATCACTAGAGTTTGGAGAAATACCTAATGATTCAATGTAGGGCCAATTTTTAAGAAAGGAAGTAATGAGGACCGGAATAACTTTAGGCCGGTAAGCTTAACTTCTATCATTTGTAAAATCCTTGAGAAGATAGTTAAGAAGGGGATTTCTGACCATCTAGAGTATGGTAGGTTAATAAATGATGTTCAGCATGGGTTTAGAAGAGGTAGATCGTGTTTAACAAATTTACTGGATTTTATGGATTTGTTACTAAACAATTAGATACAGGAGAGAATGTTGATGTAATTTACTTAGATTTTAGCAAAGCTTTTGATAAGGTTCCACATAAGAGACTAGTTCACAAATCAAAAATGCATGAGATATGTGGTAAAGTTTTGAATTGGATAACTGAATGACTGAAAGACAGGAAACAGAGAGTTGTGCTGAATGGGGTGAGGTTACAGTGGAGGGATGTTATCAGTGGTGTACCTCAGGGATCCATTCTAGGCCCTTTATTATTCATAGTTTATATAAATCATTGCTGGGAGGCTGTAAATAGCAAAGTGGCAATTTTTGCTGATGACATTAAATTGGCAGCTGTAGTCAAAGAAGTTGAGGGTAGCTTTAAAGTGCTCAGAAGTGGCAAATGACTTTTAACCTTAAAAAATGAAAAGTTCTTAACATGGAAAGGGATAATAGGGAGTTTAGCCATGAAATGGATGGGCATTGGCTGAATTCAGTTGAGGATGAGAAGGACTTAGGCGTAGTAGTAGATAGGTCACTTAAGTTTTCAAAGCAGTGTATTGAGGCAAAAAATAGAGCAAATAGGGTGCTAGGTTACATTAACAGGAATGTTAGCTACAAGAGTAAAGAGATTATCCTTAAACTCTATAACTTGTATGTTTGACCACATTTAGAGTACTGTATACAAGCATGGTCACCACATTCTAGACATGACATAAACCTGCTAGTCACTACAAAGGAGGGCAACAATAATAATACCTTCCCTGACCCACCTTGAATATGAAGATAGATTGATGGTACTAAATATTTTCTCATTTGAGAGAAGATATGATTGAGCTTTTTAAAATCTGTTCTGGGATAGATAAGTTGCGTTTTAGCAAGTTATTTGAGTTGGGGTCACTACTTAAAAATTAAAAACAGAGGTGCAGGTTGGATGTTAGAAAATATTTTTCACCAATAGAGTGGTAGTTTACTTCAATAGTTTGGCATTTGAGACGGTAGACAGTCCAAATTTGAATGTATTCAAACGCAGATTAGATGATTTTATGGGGAGGGAGGGTTAACTTTGGGGTTTATTCTGGACTAATTCCTGTGGATGCAGTTTTTATTTTTGTATATTACGATTGATTTTGATTTTGACGAGTCTTGATGATGATGCTTTTTGTTTTTAACACATTTCCTTGGATGGTTTGAATTGTATATTGTAGATGCATGATCGGACAAAATCCTATGGATTGTTTAAATTGTATATTATAGATGCATGATCCGACACAATTCTATGGATGCATTTTGTGGGTGGGTTTTGACCCACCCACAAACCAGAACCTATGGAATTTCTCTTTCATGCTATTTTCAGTAATTTTTGCATTAGAGACTGGCATTTTAAATTTTCATCCCATAATCCTTTGTCCTCTGTTTCAAAATCTTTTATTGTATGAAGGATTCTGTAATACTGCAGGGAATGACAAATATGGATCTGAATGGAGTCTAATTTAAATTCAAAGAAATTTGGTAATTTAAGACGAAGATAGCACCATTATTTCCAATGTTTTAGGCACACGCTCGCCTCCACTGTTCCCTGCATAATATTTTGTCAAGGGGCCCTTTTAGGGCTCAGTCGAGAACCTTAATATATCCTTACGGGTCTGGATCCGAACGGTGGGGGGGAGGGGGGCAAATAAATAGGTATTCCCATATAATTTGATGAGCTGAATAACATTACTTCTAGAACTTTTTTAAATTAGAAGGCTCTAAAACCTTGGAAATGATGGTGCTATCTTCATCTTAAATTACCAGAAATTTCTTCTTTCTTGATTATTAAAGGCATTGTACTTGCAGGGTTTGTTTGTTTGAACCAGGAAAAGAGACTTCTTAGATGGAATATAATGAATGCACAGGACAGAAAGACTCTTCTTCAGGAGGCTCACAAACTAAAACAGTCAAGATTCAGTGAGGTTTATTTGCACTGAGATTTAACCTTCTCACAGTGACAGAAACCTTGCAACAGATGTGCCACCCTGAAGGGTCTATTAGAGGCTGTAAGTGCTACTGTTACTGCTCCTCCAGCTGCTGTGTCACCAGTTGCCAGTTCTTTAAACTCTTAAGCCAGAATATACCAAGCACCCTTTCTTCTTTATTTTTTGGACATATAAATGTAAATTCACTTGTAAATAAAGTTAATTATGTTCATTCTTTCCTGTTGGATTACAATATATCAGTGAGACCTCATTAACTTCTACTGTGTCTGATGCTTGCCTAACTCTCCCTCACTATGTATTGGTACGTAAAGATGTTGTAGGCGATGTTGCAAAGTATGTGGGTTTGTCTATATGTTAAGAACAGCATATTAAGTTTGTCAAAATTGGGGTTGAGGTTCCTAACACATTAGTTGTATATCTTCCAGATTACTCCTTATAACACTATTGTTGATAATGACATCCTGTTAACTTTCCTATCTGAATTTTGTTTAGGTAAGGCTGTAGTATTGGTTGGAGTCTTTAAACTTGCCATCAATTAAGTTTACTCACCTGGTAGGGCCACTCTCCATAATACAAGGTACTGACAGAGCAGCCCAGTATTGTACATAATGAGATGCCAGCCCAGAATTGGAAATAGAAGAAAAGCTAGAGGGCGGATATTATGTGTCATTCAAGGAGTTGGGCTCAGTTGTATGAAAAGAATCAATTAAGTACAAGTGGATATGATACAAGGTAGGTGGAGGTCTAAGGTTCAAAAAGATGAGGCTCAAGAAAATTAGTTAGTTGATTGAAGGGGCATCAACAATTTCAGAAGGAAAAGAGTTCCAAGTAGATATGATATGGCACGTAAAGGATCGCTTTTGTGCTTCAGTTGAGGAATGAGGGACAAAAACTTTATATTGATGGCCTATTATCCCTGAGAGCTGGTATGAACAAGTCAGATGGTTTTATAGGAGAAAGGTTATGGAATATTTTATAACACTGTAGGAGGTCAGCATGCAAGAGCCTACTTTTGCTAGAAAAAAAATTTAACTTAGAAAGTCTGGCAGAGTAAGATATGGATGATAAGTTATATATATATGCTTGGTCCAGCAGCGTTGAACTTTTTCTAACAGGGCAAGGTCTTGCAAGAATCCAGTATTCCAAATAACAGGGGAGAAGTCAGGATGGGTCATATGTCAGAAATCAAAGGAAAGGTCATAAGGGAGTGAGAATGACATAGGGTAGATTTAAGGAGATTAGTGGAAACTCCACCGGCTTTATGGACTGTATTTGAGATATTACTATGAAATCTCAGCCTTGTGTCAACCAGAACACTATGAAAAGAAACAGAAGATATAGGAGCATTACCAAGCAAGTAATTGTGATCCTGGTCCTCTCCCCGACCACGCTTGAAGCGAAGATGAACACATTTATTAGGTGCAAAGGATAAACCCCAGGGTGTGGTTATGTCTAATCTGGTATTGATGTTGTGTTGTAAGTTGCATGAAGCAAGCTGGCTAATATTACTAGGATGAGGTAGTCAGCAAAAAGTTTATAATGGCAAGTAATACTTCTCCCAAGATGATTAATGAAGACTAGAAGAAGAACGGGGCCCATAACTGAGCCTTAAGGGACCCCACTGGTAACTGGGAGAGAGATTTACTATGGTTCCCCTTGATGACAACAGTCATTGTTCTGTGGGTGATGAAACTCCGAATCCATGCAAGTTTATCCAATAAGACAGAGTTATGGACACAATTGAATGCCTTGATAAAATCAAATAAGATTAGGTCATTAGTAAAGCCATTATCGTACCAATATGTAATTTTGTCGTAAGTTAATAATAGCTGGTCAGTCACAGATCTGTGTGAATGGAAGCAACACTGGTTATCATAAAAAATAAGATGGTCATCAAGGAACCTGTACAGGGTTTTATTAATAATACGTTTGAGAGTTTTACAAGGAACTGGGGTAAGGCTGATAGGTTTGTAATTCAAGGGATCCGTATGAGATCCCTTCTTGAATATAGGTACAACATGGGAGTGTTTCCATAGCATAGGAACAGAGCCTGAAGTTAAAGATTTGGTGAAGATAAGATGGAAGGGGTAGGGTAAGGATGCAGGACACTGTTTCAAGAGAACAGGGTGTAAGTTGTCAGGGCCCATAGCACTATCTGTACAAAGAGACACAAACAACTCCTCGACCTGACCATGTTATATTTACAGTGGATATGGAACCAGTCCCTCGTTGATGAGGAGAAGTATTTGGTAAGGTAGTGTTTACAAACAGAAGAAAAGGCTTCAACAAAGGAATTTGTCATTACAATATCATCATCAATCAAGGCATTATCGATCAATAAGGGACCAATAGAAGGAAGAGCATACTTTTATGCCTAATGTAGAAATAAAACAACTTTGGACATGAATGATGCCGGGATACAAGGCGGAATTCATATTTGGACTGAGCATGTATTACAGCCAGTCTTAAGTTATTGTTGGCCGCATGGAAGAGATGAAGTGTTTGCAATGTAGTAAGAGCCCTGTGCCCAAACATTACTCTAGATTGGATGTATTCAGTCCAACATTTGGATTTTGTAGCACGAAAATTACCAGACCCGTCGATGCCAAGGAGGATCCTTTTTCTGCTTTGCTTTTATTGGGATGTGTGCATTGACAAAATTAATTAATATCTGAAATCAGTGTGTGGTAATTTCGTCAAGAGTGTGGTAGGCAAATTCCAAGTCCCGGTCATACAAAGTGAGAAGTTTATTAATCAACCAATAGTTGCCTCTTGACCAATCTTTTAGAGTGTATTACAGGGACAGATGTAGGCAATAACACTGGCCAACAAATTTGAACCTTTTTTAATCATCAGAGACCTGAGCAAACTTTTCTCATGGCATTTTTCTCACTGATTTCAAATCTGACTTTAGGTTTTCTTTACTACATCAGGTTTTCGAGATATTTGAAAATGCAATATGACCGCCACTGCTGATAGAATGTAGCGTTTTACTCTAATTTCTTTGCCAAAACTGGTGATATATGGTTGCATAGCGCCATTGCTAGAAAAAAATTGCCTTCTCTATATCTTCATGTGCATTGAGAAGTTGAACTGTCACAAAATGATGCATTTAACATATAGAAACTCTAAAATTTATCATTCTCTTTAGGCATAAACATAATAATAATAAATTTCTTATAATGCACTCTTCAAGGCCAGAGGCCTTCACAGACCGCATGTTCAGCTGTGGGCTAAGATCAGTTGGGTGAGTAGGCAATCCTGAACAGATGCATTTTCAGGAGTCGCTTAAAAGTGGTAAGTGAGGCAGCAGATCTAATTTCGGCTGGAAGAGCATTCCAAAGCTTGGGGGCACAGACTGAGAAGGAGCAGTTGCCCATTGAGCAGAGGGACGAGTTAGGGGTATTCAGGAGAAGAGCATGAGATGACCGAAGGGCAGAGGAAAGGTAGGTTGGGGCCTTTTGGTGAAGGACCTTGAAAGTGAGGAGAAGAATCTTGAAATGAGAATGATATCTGACAAGTAACCAGTGCAGTTCCTGAAGCAGGGGCTTAGAAGGGGAGAAGTGAGAGCGACAGAGTAGTAGTTGGGCAGCATAGTTCTGGACTAGCTGAAGGGGAAGTAGAGAGGAAGATGGTAGATTTACAAGAAGAGAGTTACAGTAATCAAGGCAGGAGATAATGAAGGCGTGGACAGCAGTTTCAAGACTTTGGCCATCGAAGTGAAAGCGAATGTGGGAGAAGTTACAGAGGAAACAAAGGGAAGATTTACTAATATTGTGGATGTGGGGCTTGAAGGAGAGATGCTCATCAAACACAACGCCCAGATTTCTAACAGAGTCAGAGAAAGCGACAGAGTTTCCACCCAGAGAGAAAGAGAGGTTTAACTTTGTATACTAAAGCGGGGGTACCAACCAGAAGAACCTCAGTTTTAGAGTGGTTAAGTTTGGGAAAGTTAGCCGATAGCCAGTCTGAGATAGAAGAATAGGCAGATAGGAGGTCACAGATTGAGTGGGCAATGGTCGAGGGGGAAGAGGAAATAAAGATTTGAGTGTCATCGGCATAGAGGTGGAAGGATAGACCGAGATTACGTAGGGGTAGCTAAGAGGGAATAAGTAGAAACGAAAGAGGAGAGGGCCGAGGACAGAGCCTTGAAGGACACCAAAGCGAATGGGAGTGGGTCAGAAGGGACATTGTTAATCACTACAGATTGAGTGCGAGATGAAAGGTAAGAGTGGAACTAGTCGAGAACAGCGCCAGAAATGCCAAGGAAAGAGTGGAGGTGATCAAGAAAGACAGAATGGTTATTAGTATCAAAGGCAGCCGAGAGGTCAAGTAGAATGAGGATGGAGGCACAACCCCAGTCAGCAGCTCTACGTAAGCAATCAGTAACATTGAGTAGAGCGGTTTCGGTAGAGTGCCCAGCTTTAAAACCTGATTGGTAAGTCTTATCAATATTACAGGCAACGATGTGGGAATTATTCCACAAGCATCATAAAGTTAATGGTACTTATATTTCATGTATAAGAATGGTAAACGATGATTGAAGGGCTAATAAGTCAAAACTCAAATTCATAAACATTGTGCATGGGATTTGCGTTTGAATTTTTTCTCAGGCTTATCATGATACAACATCCAACAATGATTTTCCATCATGCTCTCATTCCAAAATCCCTGATAGTGAGTTTCCATGGTCTTGATATCCTGGTGGAAATGTTCACCTTGCTTGTCACTTATGGCTCCCTGATTTTCTGGGAAAAAGTCTAGGTGTGAATGCAGGAAATGGATTCTAAGTGACCTATGGCATCCCATTTCTTTATAAGATTGAAGAAGGTTTTCCACACCATCTCTGTATGCAGGTGACTTGTTGATGCCCAGAAAGTTTGCACATAACCACTTGAAGGCTAGCCATGCATTTAGTTAAAGAGGAGTGAGAGTCATCTCGAAGTCAGGGTCTGTTAAAACCTCCCTGATTTGCGGCCCCACAAATATGCCTTTTAGTTTTGCCACGCTCAGTTGTGGAATTTTTTTGCACAGATATTGGAATCTCTGAGAATTGTCCTTTGCCATTGCTTCCACAAAGTTTTTCATTAGACCTAGTTTCAAATGAAGAGGTGGCAGATATATTTTCTGAGGCTCTCCCAGAGGGACAGACTGAACACTGCTTATTCCAGGCTCATATGTAGATCGAAGTGTCCAGTCACACATGTCATAGTGTTTTGCAGTGGCACGGCTATCCCATAGGCAGAGGAAGAAACAGTACTCCATGAATCCTACTAGCATACCCATTAGCATGCCTATGACTTTTAGATCACCATTGATGGGCTTGGTAGTTTATGGCTTTAAGAAGAATATCCATATTGTCATATGTCTCCTTAAGGTAGACAGAATGGCCAATAGGAATGGAAGGCTTTACATTGTCATTGTGCAAGAGGACAGCTTTCAGACTTGTCTTAAAAGCACCAATAAAGAGACACCAGTCAGACGCCTCATATGTCTGTGACAAGGCTTCGAACAATCCATTTATATCATGGCAGTAGCAGAGAGGTCCATTGACTGAAGAATGAAGTTAAATCACGATTATGCTTTCTAAAGTAACTCACATGTACATTTTTCTTGAGTACAAATTTTTCCTGTAGTCGAGATGCTAGAAGTTCTGCTTTCTCCCTTGACAATGACAGATCTCTCACAAGATCATTCAAATTTTCCTGAGTAAATAACTTTGGCATCTAATATGCATGCACTTTCAGTACTGCTATCATCCCTGATATCAGGTACAAGGCCATCATCAGGTGGAACTGGTCTGCACGCTGAATCCAATCCATGGTTAGATAAACAATTTGGTGCTTGTTCTTTGCAGAAAACCCTTTTGTGGTCACACTGCAAAAATAGCAATCTTTGAGATGATCTCTGGGCTCTCTCCATATCATAGGAACAGCGAAGGGCATTCAAGCTTTCTTTTTGTTAATCCAGTCACGTAATGCATTAGAGCAGGAAGTACAAATTTGGTGTGGTGCCCATGCTTTATCTTGGTCACCCAGAGGGCAACTGAAGTAGAGTTTGTACATTTTCTTTATATCATTTGTGATAGTACAATGCTGAGATTTTGTTGTAAAATGCCCACATACATAGCAGAATTTATCTGGGTGATTTTTGCACTCTTGAGGCATTGTTACTGCTTTGTGGAAATATTTGGAAGCCTCTTATGATCAATGCAGAAGGAGCAGCTTAGAAAATGCACATCACACGAGGAACCTGTAAACATAAAACAGAATTATAAATAATTGCGCATAATATGCATGCAGGTTACAAATGTAAATGAATTCTTCTCTATACCCCTTTAACCAGCAAGAACTAACAAAGCATCTAGTTTGCTCATCTTAGCGGTACAATAATGATGCATACAATAGAGCAATACCAGTAATATACAATATTTTATAATTGCAGGTGGCCATTTTTAATTTTTGGCATTTCTAAAAACGGTGTGTGCTAGAGCAAAACCGAAGGCAGATTCGGATTCAGCATGGAAAATGCATTTAGAAAAGTATAGCAAGGTCTCTGATGAAAAATGTGTGTTGACCAGTGTAATGTTTGAAATATATAAGAAAATTTTATAAGGGCATGGTGGCAATGAGAGAAGGGTGGGTAACACTGAATATAAGTAATTCTATCTGGATCAGAAGTAAGTACCAGATCAAGTATATTGCCTGAGAGAAGGAAAGTTGGTTCTAAGACATGTTGATGAAGCCCCAAGGACATAAAAAGGTTGTAAAATAAAGCATCATGAGCTGTGATGTTAAGGTCAGGTTCAGGAATATTCCAGGATATAGAGGGAAGGTTGAAGTCTCCAACTATAATGAGCTCCTTCCCAAGACTGAACTCGAGCAAGTAATTGATAAGTGTGGTATTATCTATGATGGAGTTGGATGGGGGTCTGTATACTACAACAATATGTACATCAAATGCAGGAAGAAAAATAGACAGGGTGTTTGGCAATTGTTCTATTGTATTGCAATGGATAGCTTTAATTGTTATGTATATATAAACAGCACATGTTTAGGTCTCTGAGAGACAAAATCATTTCTTATAATATAATAATTAGAAATATTTACAACAGCATCTGAGATATTACAGCTCAACCAAGATTCTGTAATAGCAGATATATGTAAGTCATGCTCTAAACAGAAGTTATTAACATAATAGGTTTTATTCGATAAATTAACATTTTTTATGGCAATATTAAGCAGGAAGAATGAAGAACAGGTGGATTGATTTAGTTTTTTGGAGAAACAGGTGTATGTGCTGTATGGGTGTCGATTACTATAGAAAATTCTTTATGAACACTTTGCTATACATATGTACAAATTTTTAGGGAAAGTTACAAAAAAAATTGATTTCTGCATCATGACCTTTTCATGGTCAAAGGTCAGATTAAAGGTCAACTTTTTTGTTTGACCTCATAAGGAAATATATGCATCAACCCTTAAACGGCGGACATCGTCAATTGACGTTCCCTTAGAGAACGGCAAGTAACATCAATTGATGATTCAAAGAGTTTCCTGCCATATGAGCATCGTCAATTGATGCCCCATTGTTTTATTACTAATGGGCAACTCCTTGAGTGAAAGAGTTGACAGAATCACATTTGAGCTTAATTTATGCATCATTTTTCAGTCCACTATAAAGATGGAGTCCAAAGCTTTAACGTCGTTTTGTTGATTACCATACGCTTAAGAAATATTAAATTTGCCAGTTTATATTTTTTTCATAATCCTTTTTACGATTCTAAAATTTAGAATAATAAAATATAGTTACATTGCATATTTTATTTTAAATGATAAATGACCTTCCAAGAAAAATGAAAACTACTCATTTTTCTCTATATGGCACAAGCTCTGACACAACTCAGACCCGCCTTTTAAAGGTTAATAAAAGTTGTAGGGAATCTTATTAGTTTTAAAATGGTATCTGTATGTGCAATAGTCTCCAAGATATTTACTTTGAACTTTTTCACTTTTTGCAAAACTGACCTTTTTTTACCCAACTTTGAGGGGTCATATCTCAGAAACCATTTGACCTACAGAGGTGAGACACATGCAATTGAATGTCTCATTAAGGTCTATAAGTACAGTAATTTGCAAGAAAGTCTGACTCAGTAGCAAAAATGACTGGTTGAATTGACCCTATAATCAGTTTTAGCAACCCATACAAAAAAAAAAAAAAATTTAGACTCAAAAAGATGTCCAGTTTTCTTTTCCCTCCTGTGCTTGCTAGAGGAGTGAACTCCTATTACTAACACTTCCCAATCTACCCCAATACCCTATTAGCTCTATTCATAGCACTTATACACTGCTTTCTAGGCTGGAGGTCTGAACCTATCAGGATACCCAAGTCTTTCACCTTCTAACCTTCCTAAAGGTTCCATTTTGGGACCCTTATTATTATTTTTGTAAACACCTTAGCTTCTGGAATGAATTGCTAAGTAAATTTATTTGCTGATGATACCTTAGGCAGATAATAAAGGATAAGGAAGACTCATACTGTTTACAAAATTGCCTGAACATGTTAGTTAAATGGTACAACGGATCTTGCATGAAACTTAATGCTGCCAAATGTGCTGTTTTGCCCTTCAGAAAAAAATAATCCTAAATTTAAAGGTAAATATTTGTTTTGAGATACTCTTTTAAGGAATTTAAAAATGTGTTGTTTTTTTTATGGAGTTTTATGTGTACTTTTCAGATCAGACACTTGTTTTTCCTGGAAATGCATACTTTTGCCATAATCAACTGAAGTTA
This sequence comes from Ceratothoa steindachneri, assembly GCA_963969495.1. Classification (NCBI taxonomy): domain Eukaryota; kingdom Metazoa; phylum Arthropoda; class Malacostraca; order Isopoda; family Cymothoidae; genus Ceratothoa; species Ceratothoa steindachneri. The sequence continues at coordinate 44,669,724 of OZ018317.1, forward strand.
TATAATATGAAAAGTATGTATTTCCAGCAAAAACAAGTTTCAGATCTGAAAAGTACACATAAAACTGCATAAGAAAAACACATTTTCAAATTCATTTAAAAGATCCAGAATCAGAACCAGGCCCCAAACCTGACCAAACCTAATAAAATCAGATAAACTTGGGAAAAACTCGCCTCATTTGTCTCTAAAGTCATGCTAGTACAGATTTGCCACCTCTAGAAGAAACTGTTGTATGCATTGTTTTTTGGAGTATTCCCTATTAAGTAAATAATGGATGAAATATTGCATGTAATGCTAATGTTTCTAAGGCCTGAATATCATCCTCAAAGACTTTACATATTATTTGGTATTGTGATTTACAACAACTATCGCACACCATTCTAAAATATTAACTGGAGATACAGCCATGCATGAACCATCCAAAATATAATGAAGCATGGTATTGGCTAATCAGTCAGAAGATGCACACATAGATTGTCTGCATATATAACATAGCAAATGGTACAGAAAGATTCAAATTTAACAAAATATTTTTTTGCAGAATGAATAACTACATTATTATTCTGGAAGGTGAAAATGTTTGTCTTTGAATATTTAAAAATTGTTAATCTCTTAAAATTAATATCAAATTTAAATACTATCCAAGATGCCTCTGACCAGAACGCCACCCTGGAGGGTACCACATTTGGCTATTTGTCGCCATGCCTCTGCTCCCAAAGCTTGTACGGCGCCGGGAGTATTGCGTTCAACCTTTTTGGAGCACACATCGTGTCACGCTGGAACCGTGCCAGTGTATACGGATGGCTCCAAGTCCCAAGAGGGGGTCGGCTTTCACGCTATATCCCCTCTGTTTGAAGTCAGCAGGGCTCTGCCAGGCGCTGCGTCTGTCTTCATGGCCGAGCTGGTGGCAATACACAACTCGGTACGGGAGATTACCCGACGTGCCCAGTTCGGAGACCAGATTGTGATCTATAGCGACTCACAAAGCACCCTGAGTGCTCTCGGGGCATTGGAATCTCCGCATCCCCTGGTTCGCGATATCCATGACGCCACGGCTTTGGCGAGCCGGGCGAATGTCAAGATTATCTTCTGCTGGGTTCCTGGACATGTAGGAATTGCGGGGAATGAGCGCGCCAAAGAGTCTGTGACGACTCTGCGACCGGACCAGCATTTCGCTCTTCCTCACACCGACTACATGGCAGGAATATGGGCAGCTCTTAGGACTGCTTGGCAAAGAAGATGGAAGACGGTCAAAGGGAACTTAAAGTTGCATGCTATTGCGCTGCGACGGCTTCAGGTTGCTTTCTGTCGTCTCCGAATCGGACATACTTGTGTGACGCATCGCTATCTGATGGAGCGCTCGCCAGCGCCCTATTGCGACTGTCCCAGTCGAATGTCCCAGTCTGGGTGATCTTCGCGCACGATACCTGTCCCGGTACCGGGATGGGCGGGGTCGCTACCGCCTGACCCTTGTGCTCAGGACGAGTTCATGCACATTGACTTGTGGACTTGTTGACTTTTGGGGGGAGGCCGGGCTTCTCTCTTTTATTAAAAAGATTCCTCTTTTGTATTTTTTTTTGTTTGTTTTTTCTGTAGGTTGCACGCTCCTGCACCGGGGTGAGGGGGACCTACCCCCGCTGCCGGAGATTGCTTCCTAATTGTTAAGTTTTCCAATTTATATTGTTATGTTTTCATATTTTTTTTTTTAAGTAGCCTTGTTCTAGGCTGTGTCATGTTTCCAGCGACTAATGTCCAATTGGGCAGTTGCCAGATGGGCTCTATAATTAAAAAAATATATATATATATCCAAGATGCCAAGACTATAGAAGTAAATAAATTAAAATTCTCCAGTCAATGCATTGCAATTAGAGATAATTTTGGTAAAGAGTGGCTATATCTTTTAGGTTATTAAAGCCTGAAATATTGCTTTGTATCATTATAATGGTCTCCTAGGAGTAATATTTCGATGGTGGAGACGGTCTATCATATGTTATAAATTCACAAATAGACAATTTTTTTACCTGATGCTGAAACACAATTTTTCCTACAATGCTATCTGGAAATGCTATGAGTTGGACTAAGTTATGCGCTCATCTTGAAATCCCATGTGATGGCTTAAGTTTCGCTCCAGCACCTGTTTTTAATATCAATATCAATTTTTATTTTCCGAACAATGATGTAGAAGTTTAGGGGTAGTAGGGTATTTAAGCATGTTTATTAACACAATCTGTTGATTTTGTGGCTTTAATCTGTAGAATGATCAAAACTCCACCTGTTTAGATAACTTGCCACTGCTAACCTTATACATCACTCCTCAGAATGTAAACATATTACTGTTACACATGTTGGTGTTAATCTGTAAAGTTACATAAACTAAATATGCTTAGATAACCTGCTTGCTACCCCTCACCTTATAAATTGTTACTCAGAATGTAAAAAAACCCACCTGTTTTAATCTTAGTTAATTGTTATTTTCAAAACAACAATATAGAAGGTTAGGGGTAGTATGGTATTTAAGTATGTCTAGTATAATTTTTATATTCAAAAAGGAAGTTAATAGGCATTGATTATCCTCACACAAAACAAGCGTGTGTAAATTAGGCGGTTTCATGGCATTTCAAGATGGCGTCATAAAAATATTCTTTGAGTTGCAGAATTGGGTTGAAATATTGTCTTTTTGTGACCTTATAAAGTGTGATAGACCCCTCTCCACCATTGAAATATTATTTATAAGACACTATTGTAACAATCTGAAGAATTATTACAGGCTTTACCCCGTAAGGGGTGCGGCGATTTGCCATCCTGGCTGCCGTGCTGACAGGATTCAGCACCCCGTCCGACCCCAGCTTAGCCTCTTCTCCTTCTTTCAGACAGCCTGTATTTCTCCCCTATTTCTTCGCTTTTCATACAACTTCTCCCACAACTTTCTCTGGTCAGCGTCTAATTTCACAGGGTAGATGCTGACCTTCTTCTCAGCCAACCAGTGGCCTATTGCGATGACTGCGTCATCCCCCAGACTGTTCGCCACATTCTTATCGAATGTCCCAGTCCGGGTGATCTTCGCGCACGATACCTGTCCCGGTACCGGGATGGGCGGGGTCGCTACCGCCTGTCCCTTGTGCTTGGGACGAGTTCGTGCACATTGACTTGTGGACTTGTTGAATTTTGGGGGGAGGCCGGGCTTCTCCCCTTTATTTAAGGTTCTTTTTGTTTTTCATTTGTTATTGTTGTTTTGTAGGTTGCAGTCTCCTGCACTGGGGTGAGGGGGACCTCCCCCCCCGCTGCCGAAGATTGCTTCCTGATTGTTAAGTTTTCCAATTTATATCGTTATGTTTTCATATTTTTTTTTTTAAGTAGCCTAGTTCTAGGCTGTCGTGTTTTCCGGCGACTTATGCCCAAGTGGGCAGTTGCCAGATGCGCTCTATAAAATTAAAAAAAAAAATCAGCCAACTGTCCCGGATCGGGGCTGAGGGGGGGAGGGGACAATGTTCCCAAACCCTGGTACTGGGACCAGGATGGGTGGGGTCACTACCGCCTGTCCCTTGTACTCGGGACGGATTCGTGCACACCGACCTGTGGACTTTTAGACTTTTTGGAGGAGGCCGGCCATCTCCCTCTTATTTAAAATTTAACCATGGATCGTAGTCTTCTTCGGCGGGGAAGGGCGGGCCTTCCCCCATTGACGGAACTTGCTTTATATTTTTTCAATTTGTTATTCTTTTTTCTGTTTGTATTTTTAAAAAATTTTATTTGGCTTTTAATATCGCCTAGATTTAGGCTAGGATGATTACGGCAACTTATGCCCTAGAAGGCAGTTCCCAGATGAGATATTTACCCCCCCCCCCCCCCCTCCCAAACTGACTTCAATGGTTACCGAGGCACTTTCTACTGCTCGGTGATTTGAATGGTAGACACCCCCTCTAGAGAGACTTCTTGATCAGTCCAATTTCCTTGATGACCTGATTGACTAGTTGGAGATAAGTGTCCTAAATGTGGATGAGTTTACGCATAACTACCTGAGAACCACTTCAGTTTCCCATCTTGAGTTATTCCTGTGCTCTCTGGATGACTTTCCCATTCAAATGTCATTTTCTGGACTGCTGTCACCCTAAAGACCACCCTGGTGGTGCTTAACACGGGTGCAGTGGTCCTCATTTCAGGAACTGATGGATTTCTCTGTCCCAGTTGAAGAGTTTTGGTTGGTAGACGATGCCTTTGAGTTCTTCTCTGGCAACCTCATTGCCGTGTGGCTAACTATTCAAGGAACATCTTGTGATTTTCCACACCATCCATTTTCTTGGTTGTTAGCTAAGTGTGAGACTGCCCTCAGGCAGAAGCAATATGCCTACATGTGCTAAAAGCACCAGCCGAATGACTTCACTATTAGTGAATTTCATTCAGCTAGGGCTATATCTCAGTATATTTTAAAGCATGCCTGCTGCTCTTCCTGGTGGGTATATGTTTCTTCAATTAACAGGAAGACTTTTATCTTAGATTAGCACTTTTCCTTGACAGTGGAGGTGACCGTCTTCTGCACAATGCAGCCTCCACAAGTTCCACTCATGTCAGATGCTCTGCTCTAACAGGAAAATGCCATCTGTGAGGCCTTCCTTTGTAGACAGCACTATGCCATTATTTTTTTTTTTATTTGGAAAATGCCTATGATACCATATGACAATAATCAATCAATGAGACTCTCCACAGGATGGGGGTGATGGGTTGCCTCCTGATTTTTATTTCTCAATTTCCTTAAGATCATTGATTCCACATACAATTGTAGGGGGGGGGGGGCTAACCTCTCTGGCTTAATGGTGCAGGAGGAGGCCATCTTGCAGAGAACTTTCCTCAGTGCCACCTTCTTTGCCCTGAGCATCACGGTATCACCTTGGTGCTGTCGGAAGATATTCTCGCTACATTCTACATGGACACCTTTTAATCTCTTTTGTTTCAGCTCAGTTGCAAACTGGAGCATCAACTCCAACAGGCATTGAACTACATCTCTTGCATGCCTATGCTCACAGATTTCAGTTTTTCCTGGGCAAGACTAAAGCGGTTCACTTGTGCTGCCATCCATGGTTCAACTCTGACACTGACCTATTCCTTGTTCTTGACTGATGCCTCACCTGTAAGGTTCTCTTGTACCTGCGCCATGGACATTCATTGTTCCATGAGATTCAACACTCGGTGTGCTGATCAGGCTACTTCCTTACTTTTCTACCGATCCTTGTTTTGTTTGAAGCTTGACTATGGATACAAGTTTTACGCAAGTGTGTATTGTGAAAGGTTGACTCGATCCACCACACTGGTGTCTGCCATATAACAGTTACTTTCCATACTTTCCCCATTGAGAACCTACATGCAGATGCCAGGGAAATACTGCTTGCTCTGCACCTGCATTATTAGCTTGTACATATGAGTTCAGTGCCCACCCAAGTCATCAATGGTACTCACCGCATCCACAGCCGATCTTGATGGTACCTATGCTGTCGAGATATGCTTAAACCCTTTAGGTTTAGGGAGTCGGCTTCCACACTATCTCCTATGGTCAAAGTCAGAGGGGCTCTACCAGACACTGCGCCAGTCATCATGCTGAGCTGGTTGCAATACACTGCTAGGTACAGGAGATAACATGTTCCTTGTTTGTGATCTTTCATGACTTACAAAGTGCTCTGAGTGACCTTGGGGCATTGGAATCTCCACATCCCATGGTTTCTAGTATCCATGATACCAAAGTTGCTGCAAGCAAGGTGGATGTTGAGATTATCTTCTCTTGGGTTCCTGGACATGTGGGAATTTTGGGGAATCAATGCACAGACAAGGGTGCCAAAGAATTTGTGATGACTTGGCAACCAGACCAGCATTTCACTCTTGCCACACAACAACATGGTAGAGATCAGAGTTTTTTTACAGGGGGGTGTTCTTTTGTCCTTTGTAGTTACCTCTACACTATTAAAGACATCAAAATCTTAACATCCATTACCTTGTACAATTTAAAACATCTATTCTTGTCAATCTTCTTTTTAATCTTTCCTCACAGGGATGAACAACCAACCTATTTACTTTCATAAAACCATTCCCAAGAATTACTCCATACTCAGAATTGACCTTGTAAATTATACAAATTCACTTTCATTAATCCATATTTTCTGCATTATATGGAAAACTATTAGACAGGCTGGCCCAAGCACCAATACAGGCAAGTTTTTGATTCATTTTAAGCTACTTCCATAATCTTCAAGTGTCACACTTTCCTTAATAATTTCTTACACATCTCTGTATATCAAATTCCTCTTGCATCCTGAGTAATTTAAGTCAAACACTTTAATCCATTTGCTTCAATCATGGCACTCAAGCATTCATAGCTCACTCCTATCAAAACATTAATTCTTGCCAATCTGACTAACACATCACTAACATATATATCCGCATGCTCTCCCTAATTCTCTAGTTTTCCAATATCTCATCAGTTATTCTACTCACATTTGCATTAATTTGACCCAAAACATTTTACCATACAATAATGCTGATAAGAAATGGAAATGAGCGAACTTCATTCTGCAAACTCTTGGCCTCAGAGAATATCTGTCCTTCAATATTTTTATTGATACTTCTCTGCTTTCTGATGCAGCCTCTTTAGCTAACCTGTTTCCTTTTTACTATACTGGACAAATAATAATATGGTTTCTTTGACTCACAGTTAGCATTGCAAGTCTAGTGCATCTCAGGGTAATGATGGTGATTTTCTTCTTTTGGGTCCCTGGATGTGTGCATAGACTGCACCACTCGAGTAACATTTTTCTATTTACACTGATTATATTGCAGGGAAAATTATTGATGGAGGTAAGCTCCCTTCAAGGGAATTCTCACAGTATGATTTACTTTATTATTGTTTTGTTCATTCTAGTAGATTTACTTTTTGCTTTTTCCTACTTCAGGAAATATTCATAAATGTTTCTGTCCCTTAATAGGTGTAAACTAAGATTAATTACTATTTTTCAGATGCTGCCATGATGAGATATTTGAATTAAAAATTTATATGTGTATTAAATACTTCTAAGAGTAAGAACTATAGATAAAATTTGTTTTCAAAGAAATTAAAAAGTTATATTAATTGAGATTTGGTTTTCATTAGGGTATGTAAAGGTTGTGAAGTTGTTTTCTGAGAGGTTTGAATCTCTTTGATAAGATTTTGTATTGTATATTTCTTTCCAAATATATAAATTAAAACCTAAGAAAAATAAGATTTTTTGATGCTTACTGCCAGTCTGTACAAAATCTAATTCACTAGGTAAGTTTCTGATTATATTTTATGATATAAATGCATTTAGTTATATTTTGTTGGGTTTAATTTTAGATTAAGTTGGACTTGCTACATGAAAATTTGGTTTCCTGTTGTATACATGATTGTTGTTGCTGTCTGTCCAAGAATCCTTGAGACCCAGAGGAAGGATATGGTATATTGGGTTTTTTCCATAGAGTCTGCAAGGATTGTATATTGAATTAGTGTGTGTGATTATTTGTAGGGGATTCTTTCATTGTATGGGGTCATGGTATATTCTGGACAAGCATCAGTGATGGTCATAACCAGACTTTTCTGCTGCATCCAAACATCTCAGCTGCTATAGTGAATTATATATAGGAGTGGGTTTCCAAAAATATAAAAAAAACCTTGGAACAGATCCATCGGTCATAAATATTGCCCTGTAAGGAGCATGGAGATTTGCCTTCCTGGCCACCATGCTGACAGGACTCAGCACCCCATCCGGCCCTGTAGCAGGCCACGAATCTACACTCTAACCCCAATCGATCCAACCTGCTTCCTACACTAATTTAGACATGAGAAATTGAGGGAGAAATGTGACGGAGTGTATGTACAGTCCTGCATTCACAAATAAATTACAATAATATTTACAAGAGATAATTAAATTTTCATATAGGAATTCAATTAAAAAAAATGTGTGCACACAACAAAACAAAGCCAAAATTCCGCAATCAAAAAAACCTTACGACGGGTGAAGAGAAAAAAAATTTGTACAATAACACTGATCGGTACTCGGTCAAATGAAAAGAAAAACAACGGTACGAGATACTCCAATCAACACCATACAAAGCTTTTAAAACAAAAGGGGGTACAGGGGTATCACTCATGAGTTAGGGCAAGGCTAGCCAAGGCCGTATAGTTCTTGGTTCAAAATGAGGGGTGGGGAAACCAGGTGCGGTCATGGTTTCTAATGATAAGTCGTGTGAACCCTCCTATCAGGGTGGGGGTAGAAGCACTCTTGGCCTCTTTCCAACTTCCCCTAGAAGTTCATTGTCCCACAGTTGCATCCACATGGTCTCCACTCTATGTTCAAACTCGGTAAATCATCTGGACAACCAATGCTCAAAATTCAAAATTGTACATAAATATTAGGCTTTCAACCTATTATTAACTTTAACTCTTCTCTGAAAAGAGAAAACAAACATCAATCAAAATTTTGAGAAAAAAAAACAAAACAAAATTTAAATGCCAGTTATTCACACATGCACACTCGCACAGAGGGAGGGAGAGGATATTGGAAAAGGGGTGGGAGAATGGCCCTACAAACACCCTCACATTTGCTCCACCACAGCCCCAGCTTAGCCTCTTCTCCTTTCAGACAGCCTGCGTTTTTACCCTACTTCCTCACTCTCCCACAACTTTCTCTGGTCGGCCTCTAATTTCACAGGGTAGACGCCAACCAGCCTCCTCTCACCCAACTATCCCGGTTCGGGGCTGAGTGAGGGTGGGGGTACAACCCCCTCACTTGTGAGCTCCAGTCAGTGGGGCGGGTAACACCTGTTTCATCCCCACCCACACCTTCCTTACATATTCCCTTTCTTTCTCATTTCAATCTCTATCCATTTTATACCGTGCCCAAGGTGGAGCCGCTATGCCGATGAGCTGCCAGGTCACTAGGTAGAAGGAGTGGCCTCAAATGGGGGCAGCTGGTTCTGCTGGCCTCATACTGCATGGGGTAATTAGCGTATGCATCCTATAGAATAAATAGGGTCACCATACCCAATGATGAATATAAAAAAAAATAATAATATCCCTCTACCTTCCCCCATAAAATCATCACAGCCGTCCTTGGGCAGCTCCACCAAAAAAATGGCGGTCCCCCTCACCCCGTGCTTTTGCAGGGAAGCCTCCAAAATTCTTCAACCTGAGAGGAGGCTTACTCCTCTCCTTTGCCTATGGGTGTAAGGGACTTCCCCTCACCCCTTTCTCTGGGTGACTTCCTTTCTCCAGCGGCACTCCCCCCTTTTCTTTATAAGGGGACTGCCAAGAAAGACAGGCAGCCCATAATTGATCACTCCGGCATGATAGGGCCAACCCCCTTAGGGGGAGGAGGAAAGACAGGGCCCATTGGCCCCTTCCCCCTTAAAGACATGCAGGCTCGCATATTGAGTTTAGAAGGTGGCATCGTATGTGCCCCCCTCTCTTCCCTGACCAATGTGACCTTTGATGTTATGTTGGGGATGGCCACATGGAGGGCCTCCCCTGAGATGGACATGGTCCCTGAGGCAACCCAGCCCCAGGCAGTAGGACCTTCCATGGGTATGAATGTGGGCTCGGTGCCAAGCACAGAACCCGAGTCCGCCCCTGTGCAAGGGGTTCCTCAAATGGCTCGGATCTCAAAGGCTTTACAAGGAGAGGAGGGATCTCCTCCTCTCCTTGTAACTGCCTACTTGGGCATAAGTCACTGTGTCATGTACTGAAAGAGGTTCTTGGATAGGAGAGGAGGATAATGGTAGTGTTTTCAGCTTGCTTGAGACTGCAGTTGGGAAGGCATATGGAAGGGGTCACAGGGTTAATGTTTTTGTAGATCAGGGTGGTCTCCCGAGCAAAGGTGGGTCTATAAAACTGGTTCAATGATGTAGTGTTGCTTCAGATTGGTAGATTTCTGAGGAGGTGCTTTGTAGTAGAGTTTTGTGGCTCGTTTGAAGTGCTATGTGGTTGAAGTTGGTTTGTGGTTTATACTGTTCTAGTTTAGTGGAATTGATGTAGGTTTTCTAGCAATTGGGTGTATCATGTTTAGGTTGTCCTTGATTTGGATGACTTGTTTCAGTTTGGTGGTGTTGCATTGGGGTGTTTTTGTGCAGCCAGTTATGATGCAGAAGGTACTACTATGTGTACACCTTGTAGCAGGTTTTGCAAAAGCTCTGTTACACTCATTTTTTTAATCTTTTGAGAGGTTCATGTGTATGATAGAAAAAGTTTTGTCAAACGAAATTTAAAGTTCTGCTTTTCCAGCACGTGCCATTAAAATGTCTTTTCCATTGTTTGTTGAGATGGAAGTGAAAAGAATCAAGATCTCTCTGGAGCATTTTCATCATCTTCTTGATGACTTGGAGTCATGGCAATTAAATTCTTTCGTTCTTTTTTTAATGAAAAAACCTTCACGGTCGATCCGATCATCAACAAGCAGAATGACTGAGTGGTAATATTTGGCCAGGATGTCTCTGAGGTCCAATATGTGTCCACAACTATGCCAGTTGGGGCCAAACATGAACTTCTGGTCAAAGGATTTTTGGCTGCCTCAATTGCCCAACTTCAATCCCTTCAACTACAGCATGTCAGCCCATGTCAAGGGTAAAGCCTCCAAAGTCCACCACAGCAATATCAATGAGCTAAACTCCTCTGTCAACAGCATTAAGTATGATTTCATCCACAACTTGTATATGCCCCTCAGCTCTCGTCTAAAGCATGTGCTCACTGCTTACAGTTGTTACATTGATTAATATTACAATTTAAACCTATATTAAAGCAATAAAAATTTATCTAACTCAACAAAACTATCCATTGTCGCCTCTGTTGACAGTATCATAATGGGTATAACAGGACTTTTGCAATATCATGTATTTTATTTAGGTTTCTATCAACTGTTCTTGCCCAGGCTGAGGATGTGTAGTTTTAATGTGCAGATGAACTGTATGCACAGGATTATCAGGGTTTCTTTGTGTTGGTCAAAGTTGGTGTTTGTTAATGTTCTGAGAATGTTTTGTTTGGACTTGACTTTTGAGGTGTTGAGTGAAGGTCATGTATGTGTGGGCCTACTAGGGTAACATCCCGAAGCATAGGGTTATAGTTGATTAGAAGAAGTTGTCCATGGAGCAGCATTGGAGCCAGATGTTTGATTGTTTTAAATCAGGGGTAAAAAGGTTGACTTAATTTTTATGGGGGGAGATGGGCATTTTTTAGCGTGAACCAGTTCTGTAGTTGTAGGTAACTGTTTAAGTTTCTGGAAGCTGTGCATACATTAGTGAATTGATATGCGATGTAGATCAGTGTAGTTGTTTAGTCAGAAAGGGTAGTAAGGAGGGGTCATGAATGATGAGTTGGGAGCTCTTGGGGAGCTTATTCATGTTAGAGTTTGCTGTATGTTGGAGGACTTGGCCATGTCTGTTAGAATGAAAGCTTGCTATCCATTTTTTGTTATTTGTGAGTGATACTTGGTAGCCAGTATTTTTTGTATGAGGAAGTGGCATAGCTGTGCATTGTAGGGGTGGTTTTGATTGATGTCTTCTAGTGTGTGTTGTTAGGGTGGTTAGTATTGTGCATGTGTTGTTTTTATCTGAAGCCATGTTAGGTGTGTGAGGGGCTTTATTCTGTTGGTTTAGTTTTTTAAAACATTTTAGATGGATGAGAAGAGCAAGATCAGTCTTTAGGAGGTGGAGAGGTTTGAGAATGGAGATTGTGTGCTTAACCAATATTAGTTGAAGATGTCTGAGAGTACAGGTATGACTGTGAGGCTTTGTTTTAGATACATGTTTGAGATATCTGGGCCTTCAGCTTGCAAGTTTGTGATTTTTGATGAGAGTTGTGTAATGGGGGGAAAGGGGCATGGTGATGTGGGGTCTTTGTGCAGTTTGCATGGTTTTTAGTGTTTTCCTATTGCAGTTGCTGACTATTTGACTGATTATGGAGAAATGAGTCATGAGCTGATTGCATTGCTCAAGTGGGCTTGGGATTTTGTTCTCTGGTGTGGCGAGATTCAGGGAGATGCTGAGAATACTTTTTGTGTAGTATGTGTATGGAAGATAATGCAAATATGAGTCACTTTGTGGATTGCTGTATTGGGATATGGAAGAGATGAGCATTGAAATGTGTTAGTGATTTGAAAGTGGAAGAGTGCAGTAATAGCGTTAATATATAAGGGTGAATGCAAAAGTACAGGGAGATTAATGTGTTGTGTTGTCAGTAAAGTGTATTGAAAAATTCTGATTGGGATTATAGGAAGTATAACTGGGATTAATAGGGGGTGAACAAGGGTAGTTTAGAGTGGTTAAGGATGTGTGGATCAAGTATTTGTACTGAGACCGCCCTGAACAAGAGGGAGGAGGTTTAGTGTATTCTGGTTTCATTTATCTGCCCAAAGCATATGATCATGTAGGACAGAAGAATATATGGAGTGAGTGGTAAACTTCTGGATGGTTTGAAGATTATATTGGCAGTAAAGCATGCAATAGGGTGAAATCCAGGGTGAGTGGTTTAAAATATTCTTTTGGGTATGACAGACATGTTGTTTTATATATCAATATGGATATGGCACTGAGAGAAGTCTATAGAGGAATGGGGAAAATGGGTGTGAGATTGGGAGGAATGGTAAGGGATGGGTTCTCTCTTGGCATGTTGGCATATGCTAATGACCTAGTTAGTGTTCGTGAATGAGTGAAGGGGACTTGGAAATCTTGATCGATTAACAGGGTGTGTGAAAGGAGAGGTCTAGAAGTGAATGCAGCAAATAATTTGATTAGGGTATATGGGTTGAGAATAGAATAGGGTATAAAATCTCTAGTCTGTGGTGTCACCCTTAAACAAGTGCGAAATTTTAAGTTTCTCAGTGGTAGTGTTAATGATAGTACAGCAGATAATCCAGATTACAACCACAAGGTTGTAAATGTTAGCAAAAGTCTCTAAGGCAAATAGAACCTTAGTGAATGGCAAGGGTTTGATTGTGGAATGTGCTAGGAAGCTGCATGAGTATTATGCTGGTGCCAACATTGGTGTATGGGAGTGAGACTATGGTGTGGAAGGAGAGTGAAAGATCTTGAGGGAGAGCAATGCAAATGCACAACTTAAGGATGCTTGGTGTGTAAGGTGGATAGAGTGAGGAATGACCTTGTGAAAAATGCTTATAGTGAGAATGAGGTTGTCACTGATAGTGTTCTGTGGTGGTGTGGCTAAATAAGAAGAATGAATAGAAATGGAATTGTGAAAAGAGTATATGAGAATTAGTATCAGAGTGTGAAAAGGTTTGAAAGACCACTGAAAAGGTGTTGGTTATTTGAAAGAGTTTGAGTGAGGATGGGCCGACTGAGTAAGAAGTGGAATATAATGTATGATAGGTGTGGATAGAGGACTAACTTTGAGACTGATTAAGGTGCTACAACACACTACAATTCTATGAAGAACCAATTTAGTGTGAGCCAAATTATGACTGGTCTTGTGTTTAATAGGGTATAAAAGGGGTGGGAAGGGCCAGAAGTTTTAGTGCCATTGATGCACACTTAAGCTACTTTGCAGTGAACTATATGCTGCCCTTACAACAAAAAATGGTCTAATTTGACATCCTTAGTCAAAAGGGAGGGTTTGACATCATTCCACCAGAAGCTGTGGATGGGATGATGTCAGAATTTTGGCCACTTCTAGTAGATAATAATGAGAATAGAAAATAAGGATCAATTATGCCTAAAGTTGACACTTCTCCCAGATGTCTTTTTATATGGTGTGGTTTTATTTTTGCCCTGGGTCACTATCAACATGATAGAGCTAAAGATTTGATGCTTATTTAAATTGAAAATGTTCACCTGTATCCAAAATAATGCAGAAAATAAATGATTTGCGATTGAAGAATCACACATTACTTAATTTGATATTAAATAGGAGTATTATATAATTTTGTTGTTTCTTAAAATTATATTAATTGGTATATATATTATTATAATAATAATAATTTTTATTTTGTGCTTTCTTCTATCATACCAAGATTGGAGTGATGCCACCCCCAGTAAGTGATTGATATGTTTTTGGATGTTACTGCCTACTGTCTGGTTTTGTGCTGCCTTTATTGACAATGTATGTTTGCTTCTTCACATAAAGGAGTTAACCAGTTTCATCATAACCACTTAATATTACATTTTGTCTCCATGCATGCTTACTATACATGATTTTCTCTACTTATTCAGGTGATACTTTCTCAAACCTATTTTCGCATAAAATAAAGTATGTGAGGTAGGTAAAATACCCATACCATCCTTTTATGTTGTAAAGGGCAACTATGCTCACATAGTGGGCTACTGGCATGGCAAGACATGTTCTCAAATGCTTTTTCTACACATGCGACACAATGGGCAGGGCTGCCATGTACCATACCCAGAGAAGCCACTTAATCTGTGGCAATGTGTGAATTGAGTAAGGGTATGAAAAAAAATTATAAAGGCTTTACCACAGATCTGTACTCATTTTATTCCTTTCATTTCTCAATGGGGACCTAAAATTTAATTTTGAATCTGAACCAAATATCTACATCATATGACAGATGCCTTGAAGGTAACACAAATCATGACTCCATCTGGGGACTCACCATACTTGAAATGGCTTAACTTTGCTGTAATTGGAAGCAGTGTTTTCACATGGATAGGCTGTAGCCTGTGCATGTAAGGAATGAGAGAGGTATGTGTGATGTGGGAAAGAGGGGGAATTGTAGACAGTCTTAAAAATGATTGCAGATGCTTGCTCTATAGGATACAAACAGGTGTAGACTTACACCTGGTGCTTGGAGCAGCAGCACATCTGGTAATTTTTCCGCAGAGGGCCCAATCATTATCAAAGGACCCAAGTCAAAACCAAGTGAAAGTCTGTTTGTTTTTTATTTCTTTTTAGTCATAAAAATGTAAATTCTACCATTTTCACAATTTTAAAATGACTACTTAAAAAATCCCCCCCAAAACATGAAAAAATACATATTCTCACTTGGGTCCTCTTTGGAATAATGAATTTGTGTTAGGTGGTCTGCGGAATAATAACCACATTCTCCCATCCTACTGCTTCTAGGGTGCCAACTCCTTCATCACTTTCATCTATTCCCTATAAGAGGGTGGATGGTAGAGCCTGGTTTAGATATGTGGTTCGGTAGAACATCCTCCCAGCCCCAGTGCTTGCAGTTGTGCACCCTCCCATCCCCAATTCCTCACCTTCACTACTTTCTTTACAGAATTGTCCTTATTAACTGCAGGATACAACCACTTTGCTATTGTGCTTTAAATTTCAAAGAAAAATACCCACGGCCTCAATAATATTGGCATGAACGTCACAAGATTAAGGAAACTCCATGCAACATTTTGTTTTAATTGACTGGAAAGAGAGAGAAACAAAACATTCATTATAATAAGGCAAGATGGCTATATGCACCTTGCAAAGAAGAGGTTAGATATGACAATAACATCAGGGTTAGCAAAACCCCCCCAAATTTTAAAAAAGCCCAATAAAACCCGGGTTTTATTTTTTTTTCAAATCTAAGGTTTTTTCAAAAAACAAACACTACTATTATTAGAATAACAGAAAAAGAATAGCTATCTCTATTTTTATATAATAATTAATTAGTTTAATAATTATATTATAGTAAGGAAAAATCACAGTAATAGATCACTGATCCAGAATTGTGGGTACTGATGATAGTAGCCATAACCTGTAGAAGGAGAGATGAATTATGATTCAGTATCAGAGAAATAATTTTAATCTGATACATATTTGTTGAAATTCCAAATATAAATACAGTGTGTGCAATAAATATCCGATACATGGTCAAAAGTTTATTCACCATAGTTACACAACAGCAAAGTAATCGAAAATTGAACATCTTATGTATTTTGTACGTTGAATACAAATTGGTATCATATTGCAAAAATAGTAAAACATTAATATGATTATGATAAAAATATCCAACAAACGTTTCAAAGAGTATCTGATACAGCTTCCAACCATTTGGGATATTTACTTATGAAGTTCTTACAAATATTTGTAGGTATCTTGGCATATTCTTTTTAAATCTGTTAGATTTCTTCAGTCCCTTTTCTGAATCTTTAGTTTTAATTCTTAGCACAGGTTCTCAATAGGATTTAGGTTTGGCAACTGACTTGGCCATCCCATAACCTTTATTTTCTTCTGCTGAAACCACACTGCAGTGCCTTTCACTGTATGTTTTGGATCATTGTCCTGCTGGAATGTCTATCCTTTTGGCAACTTCAAGTCGTCTGCAGACTGTAAGAGATTATCATCCAGAATCCTGCGATGCATCTGAGCATTCATTTTCCCTTCAATAATATGGAGTCTTCCAGGACCTGCCGAGGAGAAGCAACCCCATACCATTATGCTATCTCCTCCAAACTTCACAGTTGGGATTGTATTTTAGGATCATGCACTGAGTTTTTCTGCCTCCAAACATGACTAACACTATTCTGCCCAAATAACTCAATCTTCGTCTCGTCAAACCATAGTACAGCTTCCCCAAAACTTGAAGGCTTCTCTAAATGTTCCTTGACAAAATTCAGATGATTTTTGACATGAATTGGTTTCAACAAAGGTGTTTTTCTTGGTGTGTGAGAATGGAATCCCTCATTCCTAAGAAGTGCTCTAATTGTATTTTTGCATACATTTGTCCCAGCTGCTTCCAAATCTTTTTGAAGTTCAGATCGAGTCACGAGGATTCTTCTTTACTTTACAGACTATATGTTTATCCGCACAGTTTTAAATTTTAGATAGATACCCTGAATGTTGTAGACTTGCAGTGGACTGATATGACGTGAACCGGCGAATCGTGTCACCGATGGTTGAGATTGGTATTTTTTGCATAGATGAAATTTTTCTATAGCCCAAACCACTTTTATGTAACTGAACAATTAGTTCTCTGCTCCTTTTTGGCAATTCTTTAGTCTTCACCATATTAGAATTAGAGTGTTGAATGATGATCTCCTTCTCATGCAGCTCTTAGACACTGACCGAGGTCCACTGTTTCACATGGATGAAGTAGATTATTTTTCTAGAAAGTTCTACAGCATTCCTGTCACGTAAACCACTCTGGAAGGTTCGAGAACTATTTATTATCACTTTAAAACTAATTTTGTGAGTGTATTGAATACTTTTTGAGGCGATAATCGAACACTTTTGTTGATATAATATCACTGCTTTACTATTTGTGTATTTTAATACCAAATTTGTATTCAACGTACAAAATACATAAGATATTCAATTTTCGATTACTTTGCTGTTGTGTAACTATGGTAAATAAACTTTTGACCATGTATTGGATATTTATTGCACCCACTATATGCATTTTGAATAAAATAATGATAAGTAGCATTCATTTCTTTTAAAAAAATGGTGTAATTTTGTGAAAAAACAAACAAACTTAGGGGTTTTTTTCAAATTTCACTTGAAAAGGCCCCCCAAAAAACGGTAATAAAACTCTGGTTTTTTAGGGCTGGGTTTTTTATTTGCCAACCCTGAATAACATTGGTATTAATGATAGGCATTTTACATCTAAATTATACAAGTGGCTTAAGGCATAAGGATATACATAGTGTCCTTTAAGGTGGCATGTAGTGCTTGATAGGTCATGAAAATGTGCCAAGTGACAGGAAAAGCTTTCAAAGTCAGGAACCTCAGAAGCTGGCTCAATCGGTACAGAAGGAAGTGAAGTCAAAGGTTTCCCATATGTCAGAGCTGGGAGTCTTTCTGGGGATTCACTTTCATCATCTGGTGGGTAGGTCTTAAGATGCTGGCCATTTGAGGGGTCTCCATATTGTCGCTCTATATGCTGTCTATCCTTTGTTCCATTCTTTTTCTGGCCAGGGCAAGGTCAGGGAGGATGATGGTATCCTTGTGGATCATTGGGAAAACAAAAATGGGCATATCCCGGTTTAGCCTCATTGAGCTCCACCTCCTGCACCAAAGGGTGTCCTTGTGGCATATAGGTCTCCAGGGGAGCATCCTACCCTGAGAAGAAAGCCAAGTAGGCATACTCTGTTCAGACAAAGTTCTCGATGGGTAGGAAAATACTCTCATGAAGAGGGGCATTGGTCAAAGTGCAAAGAAGAATGCGAATAGAATACAAAGTTTCAGGTAATACCAATTCCCAGGTGAAAATAGGGATTTTGCTTGAGTCCAATGCAAGAGTCACTGCTTTCCAAATGATACCCACATAGTGCTCAAATTGTCCATTTTCAGCCAGGTTGTAATGGGAGGTGCGACTCGTAGCTACCCACTTTTCATAAAGAAAGGATCTACATTCCATGGCCATATTATGGCATGCTGAGTATGGAAAATAAGTTAGCCAAGCACAAGATCACTGTAGATGATGATATATCTGTACATACAGCAGTAAGCAAAAGGGAAACTTGAATACTCATCGATGATGATCAGAAGAGTTTTTCCAAGAAGATGAAGGAAGAAGTCCTTTGAAATTGATGACCAACCCATCAAATGGGTTGAGACCTCAAATGAGCTCTTGCCTCTCTAGACAATGGTAGTGAAGCTTAAGTCTGTGTCATGTGTCGCACACTGATACAATGCTAATAACTTCTTCAGGAGAGTAGGGAAAATTTCTTCTCCATAAAATGCATCAGTCATGCAACATGGATGACAGAGAGACTTATGTTAGTCAGCAAAATTACATGCAACAGGGTGAATAACAAGAGCAAAATCCATGTGAAAGAGCTTCAACGGTTGAGTTCTGGGATCCAGGCCTATACACTACCTCATATCAGAAAAGCATAAGTTCCAAACATCATGGGCCATTTTCTTGCTTTTGCTCTGGTGCTAGGTGTCGAACATGTAGAGACTGAATGCTGATCTGTGATTGGGGTAAAATCACACCTGAGAAAGAAGTGGTGCCATCATTTAACTGATTCAATGATTGCATAGGCTTCCTTCTCTGCTATGGTTGAGAGTAGCTCTGATTGCTGACTCAGAGGCATCAGTTTTAACAGTGAATGGTTCCTGCTAGATAATTATTTCCACAATGGTGGCTTTATCTCATCCTACAAGGGGAATGAGTCATTAATTAATTCTTTGGGAAAACCAGGGGACCCCTTGGGCATAGTATATAAAGAAGCTGAGCAGCCGTGACAAAGACTTTAATTTAGATAGTGCTGGCATGTCACAGAGGGGTCAAATGAGTAGGGTTGGTTGCAGCTCCTTGTAGTGCACCTGATACCCCAGTAGGTTGACAATCGATGAAGAACTAAAATTTTTATTTGTTCATTGTTAAGTTGTAGGTAGGCATAGCTTCTAGAAAAGCTAAGTTGGTTTTAAGCTGGTTGGAATGGATGAAGTTGTCCATGGTTCTTTGGAAATAAGCCACCCCATTTGTGAGTCTGAAGCTTGGGCTCCTGAACTGGAAAAGTCATTCATTGCCCTCAGGCAGTGTAGATTTTATTCTCTGGGTGTAAAGGGATGGAGTGATATGCACTATACATGTTGATCAGGCTAAAAAACTTATTTCCCAAAATCTTGTTGACAAAATCATCAAAGTTTAGCAGTGGGTAGGCATTGAGGTAGGTAAACCTATCGATGGTTTGAGAGTAGTCAATGACAAACCTTTTCTTCTGTTATTCACAACATGCACTTGTGCCCTTCAGGGTGAGTCTGATGGCTCGATGATCCATTCTTCAAGCATGTTAGTAATCTCTGATCCAATGAACTTAAGATCAAACTCCCCAAAACAATAGGATGACAATCAGGAAAAAGAGTCGAAAAAACACTCAGGGGAGGTGGGGGTCTATTGAAATTGCTGCCAAAGAACAAATTTCCTAGTTTAAATGAAGGCCTAAGTGATGAATGCTGATGAAGGAACAGGATTGCAAGGATTATATCAGAGCAACAGTCATCCAGAACCAAGGATCAAACTTACTCATAGTTTTTATCATTGGTTTTAACATTAAAATAGCAATACTAACACTCTGTAACAGGGATTACCAATTTCCTGGATGCCATGGTAATTGCTTCATCAAATCTGCTGATGAGGACTTAAGATTGTGTACATACAAGCGTGCTAGAGATGTTCTCCAAGTTCCCTGAGTTGACAAGGCTCTCTGTGTCACCTTGCTCATGACCACCATCATAGACAATTCCAGGAATGAGGAGGGCACAGAAGCCAAGGTGCTTCTTTGAGCCACAATTTGTTTGTCAGTTACTTTTGTGTTTAGCCTTACTTTGTATTTGACTGGCATTCATTCTCAAAGTGCCCCCTTTTTGGCACAGTCAACATACAGCCTCCTTGGCTAGACATAGAACAACGTCATAGAGAGCTCTCAGCAGAATTAACAAGGGTTGCAGACTACAGCAGCAGTATTGCGCTTTACATCAGTCCAGGCATCCAGGGAGTCCCCTGGGGCTGACTGCTCAGATGTATCAGGGGCGACAGAAGCAATAGGCATTGGGGTGGCATAGTACTTGAAATTTTGCTCTGCAATTTCGAATCCTAGGGCCTGGTAAACTGTGTCTGTTATTGAGCATTCAATTTTGTAGCAGCCATGTAGAGATTTGGTTGCAAGCCAGGCCAGTTATAAAGATGTCACAGACACACAAATTTTTGTAGGTGTCTGCAGACTCCATCGAAATTGCACCACAGGCTGAACTTTTGAAGGGAATGCAAAAATTCATCAATAGACTGTGATTGGGCCTGCCTGAGAGTGGCCAGTTGGTGGTTAGCAACAACCTCATTGGCATGCTGGATAAAGATATTCTTTAGGTTTTTGAGGGCTTCAGACTAAATTTGAGATTGAGATTGCCTCAAAGTTCCCAGGAGAAACCAGATTAGCTAGAACTTCAAGCTTAGCATTCTCTCTTGTCACCCTGTCTCTATGTAGCAAGTGATGATGAAGAGCCACTGCCGCAAGAATCGAGCAGCTTCTGGGGCAGTTGGAGGCACCTCCATCCTTTCGGGCTGCAGACACCTGCCCAAGTCTGCCATCTTGAAGTCAATTAAATTGTTGCCCGTGTTACAACGTTAAGGAAACTCCATGCAACAATTTGCTTCACTCGACTGGAAAGAAACAAACAAAACAAATTACAATAAGGCAATATGCTGAATGTACCTTGCAATGATGAGGTTAGATATGAGATATGACAATTATAACATTGATATTAAAGATAGACATTTTACCTTCAGGAAGAGCAGGTGCTGTATTTTACACATCTAAATTATATAGGTGGCTTAAGACAAAAGTCTATATAATTTTTGGAATAATAGAGTTGGTAACAAATCACAACAAATATCAAGTCATATATTCTCTTTAATCAGCTTCCCCATACTTCTCTGTAAAGATAGCTGGCTTGGTACCCCAAATTGTCCACTATTTTCTGGTTCAATGGCTTTGCTTACTTTGTTGCCCATGGGTAGAGTGTGTCTCACAAGTTGGCAGCCATGAGGAGCTTCCAACTGGATGGGGTTCACCCCCAGATCCTGAACTCTATTTAACTGTAGGTTTTGTCTCAACTGTGCTTGTGTTGGCCATGTTATGAATAGGTGTTGAATTGTGTGTGGTTCCTTTTTTGTGTTGTATTTGTTGTGGTACCATGACAAGTGGGTCACTATCACTTGCCCCTGGTGCTGTGGGTTGCCTTATGCGCATAGGTTGTTTTGGAGTGGAGGCAGCCCTCTTCCTCACTATTTCAAATTTGTAAATTGATGATTGTCTACTTGGATCCCTGATGTAGGCTCGCGTACCCAGGGGCACCTGAGTGAGTATCTTATTTTTTATGTTGAGTTTTTTAGTTTTGTCCTTTTTTGTAATTTTGTTGTTTTTATTTTAAATTAGCCCTAAAGTAGGTCCTTTTTGTAATTTCAGTTGCTTTATCCTCATTGGCAGCTACCAGAATGGATAATTTGAATTTTTGGTATAATTTTTTTTTCTAAAGTACAACCACTGGTAACAGTTTTGTGCACCTGGAATTTTTCTTATTTCTTGGGTATGTCTATAAATGTGTTAGTATAACTTTTTGTGCATGTGTACAATACATCTGGAAAGCGAAATAAAAGTACAAGCTTCCTCATAACTCTTTTGAAATATCTACAATAGTGATGCTTTGGAAATGTATGAAATTCCAGTATCAGCATGTAGTATGTTTACAGTCAAAATGTCTTCATATAACACACATATTTGTTGATTAATATCATATTCCAAGTCAACAGGATCTGATAATGATGTGATAATAGCAAGAATACATAACTATACTGTGGAGGAAAGAAGTATGGTACATAATCTGTGTGAGGAGGGTCTCAGCTGTTGACAAAATGCCTGCAGAGTCAGCAGATCACATTTCGGTATTGATGATCTTAAAGTGTAAACATCCAAGACCGACCTCATTCTGGATAATCCACTAGGGTCAGTAGCTGATGTGATGTCAGGTCACGACACCACTCCAGCTGCAACATGAATCGGCAAAGGGTGAGCAGGTTAATGTATCTGTCAGACTGCTTGCACAAGGCCTGAAGTTGTGTAAATCATTCCAGAAGCTCCTGATCAAACTTTAGCCGAAGTGACGTTGACTGGCTGAGGCCCCTGCCTAATGCAACTGAATCATGCATCAGTGTGGATCTTTAACTGTTTTACTGTTGATGAGTCCACATTCGAATTGTTCTTAGCTCCTGGCAACATTAGAGTCTGCAGGAGGCCAGGGGAGCAGTGGGATTGAGAGTGCACAGTGCCAACAGTAAAACATGGTGTCCACTCTAAAATAGTATGGGGCGGCATGTCAAGTTCAGGGGTGGGTTGTCTCACCATTTGTGAGGGCACCATGAATTCAGCTGTCCTGAGAGATTAAACTCTGCCTCCAATGTGATTTTCTAGCAGGACAATTCCCTATGTCACAAGCCTGCATCCATCATTCAGTAGTTCTGGGACAATACTCCTCAGGTGTCGCATCTTCAAAGAATAAATGCTCTCATCACTGTCAAGGGATTCTCAACACGCTACTGAGCTTCCTGTATCAGTTTGGAGTTCTGTAATTTTCACAGAGCTTCATCTCATTATCTCTTGCTGATGTTACATGTTTTGGCAAATATTGCTAATTATTGTTGATCATTTTGGTCATATATAACTTATTGGTATGTATTCCTCATTTCACTGTTATATTCATATTGATATACAAATAAAAGCTCTACGACCCTATATTTATATAATTTTGTAAAATTTCTGAGGTATTCAAAAACTTTTGGCCATGGTTGTACTTCCTTTCTCTAATGCATTAGTTACAAATTGGAATACCTATATTTTGCTTTCTGTGCCACTTTTAATTATACTCCACACTGTGGCGGCAGGCTCTAGAATGGAATCCTGATTTTACACTGCCTGCCGCTCAAGTTGAGTCATCTGGGTGTTTGAAGGGACAATGAGAAGGAAACTAATTCTAATTTTATTTATTTACAAGCCCCCCTCCTTCCAATGGCAATAGCCCAAACAATCACAATTAATACTTATTATTTATATAGATACAATCACAACAATATATAAAATCTAGAATATTGTTTAAATACAAAAAATATATAGTAGTTCACCCCCCAAACTACCAAAACATAAAACAATCAAAGATATATTCCTCAATCTTGACTTAATCATATTGGATAAACTGTACAGATAAATTTATACAGGACAACTAACCAATTAGTAACCAGTTTAAAAAGTAGGGGGAATAAGGGAGAGTGAGGTGGGCCCGCTTTCTTCCAAGGTTCTTCCATGTAGTTAGGGACTCTGTAGAGCATTCCTAGAGAGCTGGGAGGTACAATGGTTCCCAACTACCGTTTAGGGACATTGTCTCTTCTTTGCTCCCATTTGACTGAGAACATGGCAGTTCCTGACTTTTGTCCTCACTCAATCTGCTATTGTCTCAACATGACTCACTGGTCCCAAGGAGCTGAAAAAGAGAAGTCATTTCAACCAAGAATTCACTCATACTCAAACATCCCTACCAATAACATACAATCATACCTACTAACACAAACTAATTCTCACTTGGTCACTTATCCAGCTCTGTTTCTTGTTCACACTAGTTCTTGTTATTCACTCAGGCCAAGTTTATCAACACCAACAATCTTACACTTCCACTGTCTTTTAAATTAGGCTGCAAATGGGGGTCAGGATGGAAGTCTATCAGGCCCCCTACTCATATCACTGTCACCCCATCTGCTTGGTCACTCGAAGAACCCTGAAAAAGAAGAAAGTGATTAGGCATTTACTTTGGTGAGGGGAGGTGAACTCCTACCTAAAACTCAAACTACTACAACACACTCCTTTAAATAAATCTATTAAAAGATGTGTGTGCTAATTTTTTAGATGCTTTGCTTGTTGTCTAATCATTTGATTTTGTAAACAACCCCAGAAAGTGATGTGTGTCTCCATAATACCTTCTTACGTGAGGGTTCAAAATTGTACTTGTGTGCCAAGACTACCCTTTAGGAGTTCATTTGTCAAAGCTTTAAATACTCACTTAAGGATGATGCCTACCCTTGAATTCTCCTTTTAACAACTGTTTCTCTTTTACCTTTTTGTTTCAATTTAAGTTTCGTTTCCCATCTAAATAATTAACAAATCCTCTTAACCAATCTCATGATTTTTCAGAATTTTGCAAGAAAGAAAAGGAAGAGTCGAAGCAGGGGAGCTTCGGCAAAGAGGGCATCTCACAGTAGAGGGAACCAACCTAACCAAAAGGGTGATAAGCGTTCATCTTCATTTGATGTCTCTTCCAAATCCTCAAGAGAGGTGAAAGAAGACAGTGTGCAAAATTCCACTCAGCCAACCTCTGAATCACACAATGTTACTGCAGTTACTAGTGGATCTGCAGGAACTACTATAAAAAACTGCCCTGCAAGTCACAGTCGGAAAAAGACTAGTAGGTCCCATTTTCATCTTTATACTTTGAGGCTATCCTCTCATTTGACCAGATATGAACTGTTTGCCTCATTCATCCCAATGAATAGAAACTTGTGCTTTTGAATACCTGGACCTTGTAGATATATATTTGGAAAGACCATGAATACACCTCTCCAACATAAGTCTGGAAAGATGAAAAGGTTTTTTAAGCAATCCTTTTATCCCCATCTTATGCACTCCTTTTTTCATTTTCATTTTCTTTGCCACATCTTTCTCCATTGAATTACACATGTCACCTAGTCAAGTAAGTGGAAACACTAGGTATGTTTTGACTATTGATGGAGTGCCAATGTGGTTTGATTTTGTAGCACAGGCCGATCCTCTAGTGACCCATGGTTTAGGTTCCACATTTAACTATAGGTCTCCATTAAGATGGCATCCTGCAGTGCATATTGGTAATATACAAAAATATGCAAATTTCTATACCATGAGAAAAAGCTCACAATCTGTTCCTGACTCAAATTATGAATAAATACCCCAAAATGAAAAATGATTCTGAGCGCTTTCATCTTTATTCTCAAAGACCTTATCAAGGAATAATACAAGGCAAGACATACATTGCCTTAAATAGTAGAAGGGCAGGGAGATTAGACTACCTTCGTCTGAACCCTAATTAAGGGGGATAATATCCTGAAACATACTTATTTGAGATTTTATATATGAAGTGATGATCAGGTCTAGCGTGAACAAACTGGGGCTAATATTGAAGTTTGGGAACATGTTAAACCTAATTTGGGTAATAATGTCTAATTTTGATATTTTCTGATTGTTAACAACATATAACCCATGCTCAGGGGATGTGAGTTGTAATTACAAACTCAGCATTTGTAGGATATGCATTTGGCCATTTACTTTGTCCTTGCCTAGTTAGTCTAGGATAAGGATGTCACCTTAGAACTCTGATTAGATCATTTCCTTAGCTTCCCCCCCCCCCTTCCCCTGGATTCATTCCCTAGGCCAGCAGCCCCACAAACTGCCAACAAGAGAGGATTGTGTGCCTCCCAGCCCCAATGACCACAGAAAATCTGCAGCTATATTTATCTTCTACACATTTTCACATCTATCTTCACTTTATGCTCTCATTGGTTTTTGCTTTAAAATTAATTAAAAATATAAATCCTGTATTGTATACTTGTTTCATAGAGGATGGTATGTATCTTGCATGTAGTCTCATAGGTGACTCAGGTTTCGATAACTGCAGCTTTTGATACACATGGAGAAATGTGTGTAGTGTTCTGTGCTGAAAGAAACTTGTCAAAACACATTCTCTCAGCACAAGAGTGCATAAATACACAATGTTTAGGAAAAGAGGGGTAAATTAAGAATGATAAAAAGTTAATTAATTTTTCAAGTATTTTTACTTGATAAGGCAATGAAAACTTAGATTAATTTAAAAATTACTCATACTTTAAAAAATCAACGTCGTTCTGAGTAAAATGTAAAAAAAATAGAACATTTTTTCAATTATTCACACACATACTTTTTTTGAGGGAAAATAAAAATCTAGGTTCAAAAATTGTAACTTTGATGAATCAAACCTGTGTCTTGATGTTAGAAGAGCATTGCACTATCTATTACACTAGTGAGAACTCTATTATTTGGTGTAGAGAGTTCTATGGAAGTATGGTATGTGTTTGGGTGAAAGATAGCTGGTGTGAGTGATTGATTTGACATATATGGAGGGGGTGATAGTCCTAGAGTCTAGTTTTACCCTTGAACATGTGTGAAGGTAAGATTTATCAAGAATGATTGGTACAGATGTAACACTAAGCTCTTAAATAATAAAGGTCTTTATGGCAATCAAAAAGTTAGTGAATCCTAAGGGTTCAAGTGTGAAATATGCCAGGAAGCTGCATGGGAATGTGTTAGGTCTGAAAAATTGCGCAAAATTGATATGGAAGAAGTAATGATCTCAAGGATAGCAGTGCAAATGGACAATTTGAGCAGGATGTTTGGTGTGTGAGGGGTAGATAGTGAGGAATGACTTGGTAAGAAATGTGAATGATATGGACAAGGTTGGGACTGCATGTTTTGAGGTTGTATGAGCATGTAAGGAAACGGATGAGAATAGACATGAAGAGAATATACACGCGTGTCAGGATCTATGAAGGGTTAGAAGTCTGCATAAAAGGTGCTTTCTTTGGTTATGTGAATTGGTGTTTGTGAGAGAAAGGGGTGACTGAGGAGCAAGTAAATGATGATAGGCTGGGTTTGTGAGAAGCTATATCGGAGGCTTCTGCCCAGGGACAAACCCTGACTGGAGAAGATACCAAAGCCTATAGCACCCCATTAGTATGAAGGGGCATTTGGTGTGGACAAACCCCGTAAGGGGCGCGGCGATTTGCCATCCTGGCCGCCGTGCTGACGGGATCCAGCGCTCCGTCCGGCCCCAGCTTAGCCTCTCTTCCTTCCTTCAAAACACTTGTTTCCTCGCTTTTCACACAACTTTCAATGGTCAGCCTCTAATTTCACAGGGTAGATGCTGACCTTCCTTTCAGCCAACCGTCCCGCTGAGGGGGTGGGGGACAAAGTTCCCTAACCCCTGAGCTCCGGTCTGGGGTGGCTGGTTTTTAACAACCTGCTTCATCCCCGCCCATACCTTCCACACATCCCTTTTCCTCTCCTCTTCACAATCTATATTTTTTACGCCGTGTCTAAGGTGGAGCCGCCATGCCGATGGATTGCCAGGGCACCAGGCGGGAGGGGTGGTCCCAAATGGCGGCGCCTGGCTCTGCCGGGCTTGTAAGCACCTCTTGCAGTGCGGGCTACTGCGAGAGGTGTGCGCGATTGCATCCCGTGTTTAAAAAAGGGTCACCATGCCCAATGATGAAGATAAAAAAAACAAACCCAACCCTCAACTTCCCCTGTTCCATCGACGGAGCCGCCCTCGGGCAGCTCCAGCAAAAAAATGGAGGTCCCCCTTCCTGTGCTTGCACAGGGGACCCTCCATATTTCTCTAACTGGAGAGGAGGCTTACTCCTCTCCTTCGCCTACAGGTGCAGGGGACTCCCCCTCACCCCCTTCTCTGGAGGTGCTTTCGGGCACCTCCCTTTTCCCAGCGGCAGTCCCCTCTTTTCTTTCCAAGGGGACTGCCAAGAAAGCCAGCAGGCAGCCCTTAGCCAGCCGCTCCCCATCAAAGCGGCTCGGTAGGGCAAACCCCCTTAGGGGGGAGAGGGAAGCCAGGCCCCTTCGGTCGCTTCCCTCAAAAGACCTGCTGGCAAGAATTTTAAACCTTGCTGGGGTCAAGGCCTGTGCCTCCCCACACAAGACTGGCCACACTGCCAAGGGGACCTGCGATGTCCTGGGAGGGGATGGCCAACTGGAGGCCCCTCCTGTGATAAACATGTTCCTTGAGGAGACCCAGCCTCAGACGGTAGGGCCTTCCATGGGGGGGAATTCGGGCTCGGCGCCAAGCACCGAACCCGAATCCGCCCCTATGCAAGGTCCTCCTCAAATGGCTGAGGGCTCCGAGGCAGTAAAAAGAGGGGAGGGATCTCCTCTGACAGGTGCCCCTACGACAACCAGGACCTTCTCCATTTCGGAGAGGGACCTGGCTGAGGCCGGTCCATCTGGCCTAGGGGCTTCTGCCGGCGGAGGTGAAAAGCGGGTTCATTCCCCGCCCTCCTCTCCAAAAAAGAAAAAGACAAAGAAGACTAAAAAGACGAAAAAGACTCGGGGCTCCTCTCCATCCACGGGGACGGATGGGTCTGCTGCCACTTTGGTAGGCGACCAAGCCAAGATCGGCACATCCGGCCCCTCTACCCCCTCGTGTGCGGAGCCCCTGACCAAGACTAACACCAAGAGTGCACAGGGCGGAGCCTCGATGACATCGGGGCCCCTCATTCAGAGGTTACCTGGCGTTTTCGAGCCCGCTGGCTTCAAACGCTTCCTCGTTATTCGCTCCACTGATGGCACCATGTTGTCCAAGGGCAACATGATCCATCAGAGGAGAGGATTAGCTAGTGGAATTGGTAGAGAGCCGAAGGTGACCCGTTTCTCGGACGGCAGCCTTCTGGCGAATCCGGCCGAGGCGGCCAAGATAAGTGCTCTTCGGACACTTCATGGCACCCCGGTGAGTGTGACGCCGCACTCTACCATGAACTTTGTGAAAGGAGTAGTTTATGCGAGGGAACTCGTTGACTACTCCATTGAGGACATCACCCTAGAGCTGGCCGACCATGGGGCGGTCAAGGTCGAACGTGTGATGAGAAAACAGGGAGGGGCTTCGAGACCCACCCCTACACTCTTTGTCACGTTCGACTGTGACAAGCTCCCTGAGTCGGTGCGTGCCGGTTGGTACCGCTACCGCGTGAAGGCATTCGTGCCACTGCCGCGGCGGTGCTATTACTGTCACCGCTTCGGCCATACGAATCGCTCATGTAGACGTGCAAAGTCGGGGTCACCCGAAGTCTGTGTAAATTGCTCCAAGGTCGCACACGATAAGTCCAAATCGTGTGTGGCCAAGTGTGTCAATTGCGGAGAGCCGCACCCTGCTTCTTCAAAGCAATGTGGTGCATATCTCCTGGTGAAAGAAATCCTGGCCGTTCAGGCCCAGGATAGACTCTCATTCCGTGAGGCTAAGGACTTGGTCCTGGCGAGCCCAGCTCTGCCTGGGACGTCATATGCCTCAGTAGTTCGAAACGCACCCTCTGCTCCTGACCCATCCAGGCCAATGAGCACGGTTGTTTCCGCGCCCATTCAGAGCCCTTCTGCGGGCTCTACCCAACCCGGACGCTCCCCTGGTAAAGCTGGCTGCAAAAAGGGTTCATACCCAGCCCCGGCTAAAACCAGGGCTCCCCCCTCTTCCCCCAGCGTGACCGTTTCTCGCAAGGCGAAACGGCCACGCGCCTCCACCGAGTCGTTAGACTCACAGGAGGCAACACCCCTGAAGATGGTCGCTAGGCCATCTTCAGAGGTTCCTAAAGCTGTCCCCCGAAAGGAGGACAGCAACAAAGGAGCTTCGGCTCCTTCGCCCACGCCCCGAGGTGGAGCGAGTGGCTCGGAGACGGTGGTTCCTCGAAAAGAGGTCCCCCCGCCTCCGAAGCCGCAGCGCCCGCCTAAGGTTTCGAGGCGGAGGGAGGAAAAGACTCGCATGGCGAGCCCAACCTCCCCCAATAAGTCCTCGAAGGCGACAGCGCCTCCAGCGCTTTGTCCGGCCAACAGCGCCCGGGGTTCTGCCCCCGGGAAGCGTACGGCCATTCCCGTGAGGGTCTTCAATTCGAGGAGGGCCTCCGCGTCTCCTCCGAGCTAGGCCTGGAGGGCATATTCCTTCAATGGAATTGCCGTGGACTCCGGGCCAACTGGGAGGAGCTGCGGAGGCTCGCCTCGTCCCGTTCCCCGTTAGCTATTTTTTTGCAGGAGACCATGCTAGGCGCGTGCCCCCTGCCTGCCCTCCCGGGGTATAAGGGTCTCGCGACCCCACCACCGCGGGATGGCCGGGCTGGGGGATGCGCGGTTTACACCCGGCATGATGTCTCCGTTCTTCCTTTCTCTTTAGATACCTCCTTTCAGGCAGTGGCAGTGCAGCTGCACCTGGATAGGAGGTATACTATCATTTCTGCATACATTCCACCGTCAGCTGACTTCGACGCGGGGGACTTCCGCCTCGTCGTGGCACGGTTGCCGAGGCCCTATCTCTTGCTTGGAGATCTGAACGGCAGGCATCCTCTCTGGGAAGATTACTCCATAAAT
Organism: Ceratothoa steindachneri; assembly: GCA_963969495.1. NCBI lineage: Eukaryota > Metazoa > Arthropoda > Malacostraca > Isopoda > Cymothoidae > Ceratothoa > Ceratothoa steindachneri. The sequence continues at coordinate 44,700,369 of OZ018317.1, forward strand.
CCCAGGGGACAAGTCCTTGCCGATCTGATCGAAGAGCTTGAGATGGGTGTCCTAAACGTGGATGAGTTTACGCATCACTGTCCGAGAACCGCTTCATTTTCTTGCCTTGACCTATCTTTGTGCTCTTCGGATGCACAGCCTGATTTTGATTGGGGGGTGGTCGATGACCTCCATGGTAGTGATCACTTTCCCATTCAAATATCATTTTCAGGGCATCTGCCGCCTGAGAGACCACCTCGGTGGTGCTTGGCGCGGGCGCGGTGGCCTGCATTTCAGGAAATGACTGAATTCTCTATCTCAGTCGAGTAGTTTAGGTCGGTAGATGATGCCGTTGAGTTCTTCTCCGGCAACCTCATCGCCGTGGGTCTGACTACTATTCCTAGGACGTCTGGCCGTTTTGCACGCCGACCACTCCCATGGTGGTCGGCCGAGTGTGAGACGGCCCTCAAACAGAAGCGTTATGCATACATGCGCTATAAGCGCCGCCCGAACGATTTCACTGTCGCTGAATTTCGTCGGGCTAGGGCTAAGTTCCGGTATATTTCGAAGCACGCCCGCCGCTCTTCTTGGCGGGCATACGTGTCTTCACTTAACGGGAAGACCCCTTTAGCTGAGGTGTGGAAGCGAGTCAAAAGGATTCGGGGCAAGTTCTCGCAGGACCCCCCTCCCGTTCTCCAGGAGAATGGGACCGCAATCTCGGACCCCGCGTCCGTGGCGGAATCCTTAGCGACCGCTTTTTCCGCATTCTCTAGCCGTGATGCTGCTCCGCCAGCATTCAATGCACGTCGTGATGTCGCGGAAGGCCGCCGGCTGGACTTTACCTCCAGAGACGGAGAACCCTTCAACGACAAGTTTACCGTGAGTGAGTTGCGTTCCGCTCTCGCTTCGTGCGCGGACACCGCCCATGGTCCGGACGATGTCCCGTACGCCATGCTTCGACACCTGGGTGAGCGAGGCATGGCCTTTCTTTTAGATTTGTTCAACAGGATCTGGGTGGAAGGTCTTCTCCCAGACTCCTGGCGAATCGCTACTGTGCTCGCCTTTCGCAAGCCGGGGAGAGATCACTCTACTCCGACCGGTTTCCGCCCAATCTCTCTAACCTCTTGCGTGTGCAAGTTGATGGAGAAATTGGTAAATGTTAGATTAGCCTATTTCCTGGACAGCGGAGACCATCTGTCTTCTGCACAGTGCGGCTTCCGTAAGTTCCACTCCACGTCAGATGCTCTGCTCCGACTGGAAAATGCCGTCTGCGAGGCTTTTCTTCGTAGACAGCACTACGCCACGGTGTTTTTTGATCTGGAGAAGGCCTATGATACCGCATGGCGATATGGTATCATGGAGACTCTCCACACGATTGGGGCGAGAGGGATGCCTCCCAATGTTTATATCTGAATTTTTGCGAGATCGTCAATTCCGCGTACGGGTGGGGGGAGCCCTCTCCGGCCCAAAGGAGCAGGAAGAGGGTGTCCCGCCTGGAAGTGTCCTCAGTGTCACACTCTTTGCCCTGAGCATCAACGGCATCACCTCGGTGCTGCCGGAAGATGTTCTCGCTACGCTCTACGTGGACGACCTTTCGATCTCTTTTGGCGCGGCCCAGATGCCAACTCTGGAGCGTCGACTCCAACAGGCATTGAACCGCGTCTCTCGCTATGCCGAAGCGCACAGGTTTCGGTTTTCTTTGGCCAAGACTAAGGTGGTGCACTTCTGCCGCCATCCACGGCTTCACCCCGACCCAGATTTGTTTCTTAATGGGGTGCGCCTGGATGTGGTTGACTCGCACCGTTTCCTTGGTCTTGTATTCGACCGACGCCTCACCTGGGAGGCTCATATTCGCAGCCTTAGGGTCTCTTGTACCCGCGCCATGGACATTCTCCGTTCCGTGACGTTCAGCGCTTGGGGCGCTGATAGGGCTACCGCCTTACTTTTTTATCGATCCTTTGTTCGCTCGAAGCTCGACTACGGATGCGAGTTTTATGCATCCGCAGCCGAGCGTTTATTGCGGAAGGTGGATTCGATCCACCACACCGGCCTTCGCCTTGCGACCGGTGCCTTCCGCACTTCCCCCATTGAGAGCCTGTTGGTCGATGCTGGGGAGATGCCACTCGCTCTGCGCCGCGTGCAGTGCATCACTCGCCTGTACGCGCGAGCCCGGCGCCTCCCTCAGTCGCCAACAGCTCTCACTGCATCCGCAGCTGATCTCGATGGTGCCTATGCCGCCGAGAGACGCCAGTCATACCCTAAGCCCTTTGGGTTTAGGGCCAGGAAACTCCTTCGAGAGGTAGATATAGCTCTCGGGCCGGTGGCGCCCCTGGTTCTGCCCAGGACGCCACCCTGGAGGGTACCACATTTGGCTATTTGTCGCCACGCCTCTGCTCCCAAAGCTTGTACTGCGCCGGGAGTATTGCGTTCGACCTTTTTGGAGCACACATCGTGTCACGCTGGTACCGTGCCAGTGTATACGGATGGCTCCAAGTCCCAAGAGGGGGTCGGCTTCCACGCCGTATCCCCTCTGTTTGAAGTCAGCGGGGCTCTACCAGGCGCTGGCGTCTGTCTTCACGGCCGAGCTGGTGGCAATACACCACTCGGTACGGGAGATTACGCGACGTGCCTGGTTCGGAGACCGGATTGTGATCTATAGCGACTCACAAAGCGCCCTGAGTGCTCTCGGTGCATTGGAATCTCCGCATCCCCTGGTTCGCGAAATCCGTGACGCCACGGTTTTGGCGAGCCGGGCAGATGTCGAGATTATCTTCTGCTGGGTTCCTGGACATGTAGGAATTGCGGGGAATGAACGCGCCAAAGAGTCCGCGAGGACTCTGCGACCGGACCAGCGTTTCGCTCTTCCTCACACTGACTACATGGCAGGAATACGGGCAGCTCTTCGGACTGCTTGGCAAAGAAGATGGGAGACGGTCGAGGGGAACTTAAAGTTGCGTGCTATTGCGCCGCGACTGTTCCCATGGACCTATCCCCCAATGCCGCGGCGGCTTCAGGTTGCTTTCTGTCGTCTTCGAATCGGACACACTCGTGTGACGCATCGCTATTTGATGGAGCGCTCGCCTGCGCCCTATTGCAACGACTGCGTAGTCCCCCAGACTGTTCGGCACATTCTTGTCGAATGTTCCAGTCTGGGTGATCTTCGCGCACGGTACCTGTCCCGGTACCGGGATGGGCGGGGTCGCTACCGCCTGTCCCTTGTACTCGGGACGAGTGCGTGCACCAGGACTAGTGGACTTATTGACTTTTTGGGGGAGGCTGGCCTTCTCCCTTTCATTTAACCCGTTTCAATTGTTGTTGTTGTTGTTTTTGTTATTGTTTTTGTTATTGCTTTTTTATTGTTATTTCTTTTTATTGTTTCCTGTTTAATTTTTAAAGTAGCCTAGAACTAGGCTGTTTGTTTACGGCGACTAATGCCTAAGTCGGCAGTCGCCAGATAGCCCCTTAATTGAAAAAAAAAAAAAGGGTGGGGACAAAATGCTGGTTGGTTTTATGCTTGATAAGCCATAAAGGGGGGGGGAGTAGTTGCTGATGTACACTGACCAGTACTTAAGGTTAATTTCACTGCGGCATGCTTTCTCTTTTCATCAGATAAATCTTCAGACTCTGGCCACTGTTCCAATTCCCAAGAAGGAACTGTTTTGTATAATTCAAACTTGCAAGATCTCAATTTGGATTCATCTGCACCCGCATCCATCATGGGACAAGAGGATGAGAAACTCAATAATTTATGTAGGCTCCTGGAAAGATTAGATTCCACTTACGGAAAATATAGCAACCCAAGCAGTCCTCGTAAGGCCAAGGGGGATAATTTGTGTTTGTCAAGAGTTCAGAATGGGGAGATAACTCACAACAATTCCCAGAAAATTGTTTGTGCACCAATTTCTCCCAAAGCCGTCTCAAGTGGAGTGAAGGAAAAATTCGAAAGGAGGGAACAGAGCTCTAGTGATCTCGCACAAGAAACTTCTCTGACACCTGCAGAAAAGCAGGCCTTGAGGAAAGCCAAGAAGGAAGCAAAGAAGTTGCCCAAAACGGGCAAGGCGGACCCTCAAGTGACATCGGTGCCCATCAAATCATGCGCTACCACTGTTTTGCCCCTCGCCTCCCAAAGTAGAAAACAACAATTGAACCAGACAGGTTCTGTGGCCCCTTCTCCCCAGCCAGTTGAAAAGTCAAAGGCAGAATTGAGACGAGAAAGAAGAGAGAAGCAAGAAGCACAACGGGCATCTAAAGAAGCAGAAAAGACCAAGCAGAATGCGAAAAATGCTGTTGTAATCGCCACTGGGAAAGGCAAAATTCGAAAGAATGACTCAGTTGTGAAAAAGCCCCTCAAGCCCAAAGGAGCAACTTTGTGTTACCGCCATTTGCCCCTTCTCGAGCATTTGTCAACCTTTGAAACTGATCATTATCATGCCTCCATCAATAGCCCAACAGTTCATCCTGCCATAAGAGCCGCCGGCTTGAGCATGAAGGTATGTTATTATATTCCAACCCTTAAAGTACTTGTGTTTTTCTTTTGGATCTCATCCATGCTCGAATTTCGCTCCACCTATGAATACATTAAATTTTATTTACTGCATTAGGACTCTACTGTGGATGGTTGTCTGTCCCGCATTTTGTCAACACTTTCTGCCATATCTAGCCTCATTGAAGACTATCAGACTCCACCATCTTGTGATTTGTCGCGTGATCTCTCCGACCAACTTTCGCCGAACATTGCTTTTCTTCACACCTGTCGCCCAATACCTGAGCCATTGAATAATGCCATACGGTAAGAACTTCCTCACCTCTCTGATATGGCTCTTAGTGGTAGATCTCGCAAAAGGTGGGTTACAACTTTGCTCTGTGGAAACGCTCCTTCCAATTACAATAGGTTAAGCTACATTGGTAGATTGGGTATGGCAAGTTGTCAGCTGGAATCCCATTTCACAGCCCTGACATACGTTATAGATAACCTTGGTTTGGATCCCTGCATTAGACTGTAGGTGTTCACTCTCATAAAAGGCCTCAAAATGAGTGTAGATCAGTGGCAAAACTGATACCAAATTATTTTTACCTTGCAAATGTTGACCCCATTAAGAAATAATAGTAGGTCCAGAAGAGTTGCGCATCCTCTTTGTCTCTTGGTGCCTCAGGTAGTCTTGTTTTGGTATTCTGGTGCTTCCTCCACATTTCATTTTGCTCCTACTGACATCTGGAAGTCTGTGTGCCATTATAACCCCAAAGCAAGGATAACATAGGTACTTGTGGTAACTTGCCATTACAGCCAGTCCGTAGGAAGACTGGTGCCTTCTCTTGGGCCCTCATTTGCACCTCTTCAACAACTCCTGCTGTCTTTTCACTGAATCTGACTTCCTTCCCTATCTAGCTATTTCTTAAGAACTGGCCACCTACCTCATGCTGTTGGAAGAGGCGAGGCTTTAGCACCTTTATAAACAAAACCTCTTAATACTAACATATAACAAGAGACTAGTGGAGGTGGATTAATGGGATTAGAGTTTGTACCTTAGTCGATTTGTTCTAGTATATTACTGGGCTGACCTCTCCCCTTTGACCTTTCTTGAGTGCTTGACTCTTATGGTGGCTGCCTGTCCAATTAAAAGTCCCAAATTCTGATTATGTCAGTTTGCTCTAAATGATTGATCTTCAAAACCTGGCCTTTCTGTTGAGGACTAATAAGGCCAAGGGCCTCGAGATGCATCTCTTTCTGATGGAGGTGGCGTTAAGGGGGTTTCCCTCTTCCAATGTATCCTGTCCTCCCACTGAACTATGGGTCAACCCCTATTTCAGCAACTTCGATGATGTGTGTTAGGCATATTGTGAATGTTGTGTTGAGTTCCTGGTAATAGTGGATGTTGATCCCTGTGTTGCTCCCTCTGTCGAGCAGTCTTTGGTTTTGGATGGTGACCACATTGTAGCCTTGCCAGGATGCATGTTTCTTATATGTTGATGTCAAGTGGAATGTCATTTAGCTGACGGTTTGGGCCTATTTATTGAAAGGCCTTTTTGTTGTATGTGTCCGGATTGTTTAGTGTGTGATAGAGGCATAGTAATGTGGTGACAGGATTCCTTGGAGGATCTCAGTGTAGTGTGACCTTGGGAGTTCTAATGTTTGATCTGGGATGGTATGGATCTTGTATCCACTGCCATGGGTAACTTGGATTTTGTATATTTTGGAGAGACACCATTGTAATGTCCCTCAACCCCTCCTGTGTGGTCCCCAAGTGTTAGTGATGTCTTTGTCTCTCGCAGCTTTGTGAAACGGGAGGTCAACAAAGTGCCCAGCCTCGTGCCTGAAATGAAAGCTAAGAAGGACCTCCTTGAAGCCATCAAAACTTACATTCACCAGAATATTATCCTCGCATCGGAGGCAATTATTCACAATGCGCTCGAGTTCCTCGAAGACCATGACATAATTCTGACCTTTGGATTGTGAGTGGGTGACCTTTTCTCCTTTCTTATTTTAGGGATGTAAGATGCCTGGAGAGCGATTTCTTCTGTTATTGAAAGTTGTGCGCCCTCTCGATTCCTAGTACCCTTATTAGTTTCAACTTTTTCCTATGTGTTAGGGGAGAAGCCCCCAAAGTTCCTGGAAACTAACGAAACCTAAGCATTGAATTTGCACCCCTCATCTTTTTCACTTATGGATGAGGTCCTGGAGCCATTTAATGAAAGACATAAAGATCAGAATGACAATCACTGGCAGGGCCCATTGGCACCAGGAACCAGTTATGACACCCCCAGTGAGCAGGGACCCCTTCATGGCACTCAAAAGGACCACCCACCCTGTGTCAGGTGAATGTGGTAAAATCTCCTTCTGTAGGTTCCTAGATGGAACTGATACTCGTATGTTGTGTGTGTGAAGTGAGGAGGGAGTAAGAGACAGCAATATTATGGTTGGCTGTGTGTGTGATGACTTTTGGGGCTGGAGTTATCTGCCGGTATGTCCAGACTCGACGCACCAAAACATTGTCAACTGCTCCCATTGAGCCCTAAACCATTTTGTGGATAAAGTGTTGGATTTCCACTCTTGAGTACCGGGTTTGATGCCATGCAAGAGCGAACACAAAAAATGTCACTTGCAGAGAGCAGCTGCTTCAGTCTGGGAATATGTGCACTGGGCAGACAGCTCCTCCCCTGTGCGTCATCACCTCTCACTACACACAGCATATCACTTTACCATCCCATAACCAACCGAAGAGTTTGTAATATCCACACTCCCTTAACATGGAATGAAGGGCCATGAAGGGTTCCCTGTTTACTGGAGGATGGCAAAATACAGCACTAACCATTCTTGTCTACCCCTTGCAATGAAGACCAGTCGCAGATAACCATAAGCTTGATGGCAATTGTCATTTCTCATATGTGAATTTCATTCGGTCATAGATCTCATCCATGATTGAAAATGGACAGGTGTCACAAATAACTAAGAAAACTTTAACACACACTTTAACCATTTTCTCTCAAGGTAGGGTGGGCAATAAGTCAAGGCCAATAAAAAAAATACCCTCCCTCTCCACCCTTTATGCACTATTATATGCAAATCATCTCTTCCTTTTTTCACTACATATTTGACTTAATGTTGGACTGCTATGTGCATTAGCATATCATCTAGTCAGGGCTTATCCCTGGATAGAAGGCCCTGAGATTGCTCTCTCACAAGCCACCATCATGCACAGCTAACATACAAAAACTCATCCACTTTTTCCTTGCAAGTGAGTGTAGGGTGTAGCATAGGCGTTAGGAAACCTGGGCAACCAAGTTACAGCTGACATCTTAAAGACTGTATGCCCTCCTGTGCCTAATACCTGCAAGGAAGGCATAAACAATAGTAGTGGTAATATGTTATTACATTCGGTACCTAATGAGATTGATGTTCTTGAGCACTCTTTAATATCTCCAACTGCCTTTTCGCAAAATTTAAATTCTCCCATCTAGTATACACTCAAATTCATTTATATTTAAAATGTTACAAAGAAAACAGTCAGTTTGTTTTTTTTGTTTTTTTTTTAATTAATTAATTTTGGCCTCCCTATCTCTGTTGAGGTGGATGCCCCTAAGGAACGTGACCATATTCCCTAGCTAGGTCCGCAGGCTCCTCCGTGAGGTTATGGAATATGTTTTGTGCTTGTGTGAGATTACAGCACTCATGTTGGTGTTGAGTGCCATCTTAGTCTTGGTTTTATCTGATGCTTGTTTGTGTTGAGGCAAAGTTTATTCTGTTTGTCTTTTTGGAAAATGGAAAAGTGACCTGCTATTAGTAGGGTTAAAATTACTCTGAATCCTGTGTAGGGTAGGAGTTTGTGTATTTGGAGAGCTGGTTCATTTAACATGTTTGGTGGGAAATTCTATATTGGTTAGTGTCGATGTTTTATTAATTTGTAATTTGAGGAAATAAGGGGGGCAGTTATTGTACATTGTTCATAGTAGTGTGCTGGGCATTCTTCTTAGAAACATGCGACTCTATATCTCACTGTGTCGGTCGGTCTCCATTGTTGCTTTTTTTTTGGGGGGGGGGGGTAATAACTTTGTAACTATCTGGCCGATTCTAACGAAATTTGAAACGTTTATGTTGTTTCACATTCTCTTTTGATTGATATAATTGCCAAAGTCCTCCCTAGGTTAGCCTGGGAATTATTTGGCAATAACATTATAACTATTCGTCCGATTCTAACGAAATTTGAAACCCTTATGTTGTTCTACATTCCCTCCCGAATGATGTAATTGCCAAAGTCCTCCCAAGGTTAGCCGGGGAATTATTTGGCAATAACATTATAACTATTCGTCCGATTCTAACAAAATTTGAATCTTTTTATGTTGTTTTACGTTCTCTTTCGAATGATATACTTTCCAAGGTCACCCAAGGTTAGTCCGGAAATTATTGAAAGTTTTGAAGGTCATAAATCAGAATAAGGGAGAGCACGCGACTTTGATCAGCAGACCTTGTTTGATTTGGGGGGAGCGGTGGTTAGGATGGAATCGATTTAATGATGTACTGAAGTTTTGGGTTCCTATTATGTCTAGGATTGCACCGATCGGTGATATTTGGGATTCTGTATGGTATGAGTTTTTTTTACATCCTGTTTTATATTTTACTGGTTAGAACTTGTCTGTGCTGCTTTTTCATATGTTAACAGTGTTGGGTAGCATGCTAATGCTGCATAGGTGATTGGGTGTGTGTAGGCATTGTTTCTACAATGATTAATGGCTTCAACTGCGGAACTCTTGCTACCCTAGTGGATATATCAGGGTACCAGATTTAATCCCTTCTATCTCAACCAAGAAAGGACAAACACATTGGCATGTAGAGGGTAGGTCACTGATTTTTGGACATACTGTACATAGCACAGTTGGGGTATGTAGATTTTACATAGGTTACTACATATATAGCCGATCCCAACACCACTGTATTTCCTCTCCCATCTTCGCTCCATTCATTTTATTTCTTATGCCGATTTAATTAAATGTATATTTAAAATGATAAGCAATATTCCCATTAAATTCAAGTGTTTCTTCAGAAGAACAACAATTAGTCTAAATCTTTTCAAAGGTAATCATAATTAATTTCTCATAAAATTAAATCAAATTCAAAAGATGTTTAAGAGAAAGAATATTCAAAGTGAATTATAAAGAACTTAATTAACAAAAAAAATGTATGTATGTATTGATTACTAAATAGTATAATCTAAAATAATTTTAAAATGGTATTGTCACTTATATAGGAAGGCTGTAGTGGAGAAACCTAAGCCTCTATTTTGTACAAGCTATAAGTAATTGGTATTTAGTGTGGAGGCCTTTATTCTCATTTTGCAGAAATCTCTTATTATTATTATTATTAAAGTTCCAAGCCACAACCCCAACTGGAAGAGCAAATAGCTATAAGCCCAAGGGCCCCAGCGGGGAAAGAAACCTGGTATGGAAAAAACGAAACAAAGATTAAGAAAAACATAATAAATAAATAGAAAATTAAAAAAAAAAAAAAAAAAATTAAATGCTATAATGTTAAAAATATTATAATATTATATATGTGTGGATAATGAATAAAATATTAAAGTTATAAGTTTCTGTTAATTAAAAATGTATTAGCACCCACTTTAAATTTCTGAAGTTCCAAGGACTCAACAACAACACTAGGAAGTTCATTCCACAGTTTAGTTGTGTTAGGAATGAAACTTCTTGAAAACTGTGTTGTGTTGAATCTCATAGGCGTAAAGGCCCTACTATTGGCATTTAGTACACCTCTGGTAACTCGTTGAGGGGCATATAAATTGGGCAGATCGTGATGCAGTGGATGATCTGCATTGTTAAAAATTTTATATAAGATGCATAAGGAGCTTATTGCTCGCCTGTGCCACAGATCAACTTTGAGGTCAGGAATTAAAAATTTTATTGCTCAAATTTTTATCTAATAAATTAAGATAAGAGTTGGCTGCCGAACTCCAAACAGGGGCGCAATATTCAAAACACGGAAGAATAAAAGCATTAAAACAATTTTTAAGAACAGTCTGCTCTCCAAATACTTTGTAAGATTTCCTCAAAATGCCAATTTTTTGAGCAATAGAGGAGGAAATAGATCGAATGTGATTCTCAAAAGTAAACCTAGAGTCAAGCATAACTCCAAGCAACTTAAAAGAATCACATATGGAGATGGGAATGTTATTTATTAAAAGATCTGGATGGGGAGGATCTAGTGTTCTGGATCTGCTAACAATCATACTCTGGGTTTTCTTTGCATTTAACTTCATGCCCCATGAAGTGCACCAAACATTTATCTTAGCCAGATCTCTATTTACTAATACATTCACTGTGCTCCATAAGTGCACAAGTGGCCCACTGCCTTCTACTGAACCTCGCCCCCCAACCATGACACTTCCTTTCGCCAAACTTCTCTCATAAAGGTGCAATTGACTGACAATATTTTGTCTGTTCTGTGATGAACGAACCTCCTGCAATTGGATCTTTAAAAAAAAATATTTAGATTTATCACTGAAGTGAAGTTTTCTTGTAGAGTTTAGGAACATTCATTGATCTGGCTTCTTGTGTGATTTGAGGAGACATTTAAGGTCTTTCATTAGTGCTCCATTGCTCTTCACCCTTAATTAACTGATCTTTATCGCGGCAGTTCCTCGTTGGTGCTTGAAACAGTGATGAAGGCAGCCTCTGAGACCGAGAAGGAGAAGCTGAGCGTGATTGTGGTTGACAACCCTGGGGCACCTTCCGGCATCTACCTTCTGCAGAGCTTGACTGAACTAGGCATCAAGGTCTACTATCGAATCCTTCCTGATCTGCCTCACATTATTAACAAGGTGAGTTTCCTGAAGTTGAGAAAGACCATTACTGGAATCCTACCTAATGCTGGTACATTTGAATATGAAAGTTTTTGTTGTGAATGGTGTTTATTACTCTTTTGCCTAAGGCAAGTGAATTTCTGAATGAATGGCAGCATCCAGTGATGAGCCTTGCTCTAAAGAATGTGAATGAGTTCCTCTGTGAATTTTTAAAGAGGAGCATTTTGACAAAAGGTGAATGAGGATCTTGATATGAACACGATGCTATTCTGAAAGTTAAGAAGAGTGAGGTACTAGGAAAAGAATAACTATGTGAATATCAAGAATGGCAGGGAACTTGTCAGCAATAAAGTCAAAAGTAGATGATGAGAAAAATTTGTTGTATAATGTATGTATGGAAAATTATGTAAATTTAATTGGCTTTGTGTGCGTAAATAGGGTACTATTTCAGGATAGGGAAGAGATAAAAGGTTATTGTTTATCAGGATAGGTAATAGATAAAAGGTTGTTATTGTTTATAAGAGTATGGAAGTGATGAACATGCAAGAGCTTGTTAGTGCTGTAAGAGGTCTATTAGCTGTGTTGCAAGGCATTTGAAAATAGAAGTGACTGAGAACTGAAAAAGTTCACTAATATTGGTGTTGTATAAGGGTAACTGTGAAAAGGTGAATGCAAGAACTACATGGAGATAAGTTTCTTAAATGTTGTAGATAAAGTAAAAAGAAAGTCTGATTGGCCGATAAGAAGGTTTAGAGTTGGTAAGGGGTATGTGGCTCAAGTTATTATACTGAGACAGCTTAAAAATAAGATGGTAAGAGATGTAAATACTATACTGGGTTCAGGGATTTGAAGAAAGATTATGATTGTCTAGATAGGGAGTATTATAGCAGATGCGAAGAATTTATGGAGTGAGTGGTAAATTATTGGATGGTGTGAATAATTTATGTTGGAAGTATGTCATATGTTATGGTAAAGCATAGCTCTAGTGAGTGGTCTGACATACGTGGCGGGGTTAGACAAGGTTGTGTAATGTTGCCATGCTGGTTTGATATCTTTATGGATAGAGTACTGAGAGAAGTACATGTGGGATTTAAGAAAGATGGGTGAGGGATGAGGTGTTTTTGGTGGTTGAGAGAGAGGAGGATTTGGAAATGTGTATTGAAGATTTTGACTGCGTGTGAGGAGAGATCTAAAAGTAAATACAGAAAAGAGTATGGTAATAATGGCTTTTAATGGGGTGATATCAGAGTCTGTGGTATCACGCTTGAACAAATGCGAAGTTTTAAGTACCTTAGTGAATGGCAAAGGGTTCAGTGCGGCATGTGGCAGGAAACTGCATGAAGGTATACTGGCGCGATCGTTCGTTCATTGAAGCGAAATTGATATGTAAGAAGGAAAGACCTCAAATGAGAGCACTGCAAATGGAGGACTTGGGAAGGATCTTTGGTGTGTGTAAGGTGGATAGAGTGAAGAAAGAAGTTGACTCACAGTGCTCTGAGGTGGTGTGGGCGAGTAAGAAGAATGGATGGAAATAAACTTGCGAATAGAATATACGAGAATGAGTGTCAGGGTTGGAAGACTGCGTAAAAGGTTGGTTGGTTGGTTATGTGAATGAGTCTTCGAGAGAAAGGAATGACCCAGGAACAAGTAGATATTGTGTGCTTGGATGTGGTTTGGGATTTTTGCGCGAGGTCGTGTTTGGCCTCCTCCTGTCCAGAGATGAACCCTGACTGGAAGAGATGCTAGAAGAGCATGTAACACCCCATCACTATGAATGAGCTTCAGCGTGAACAAAATGATGGCCTCCCTTGTCTTTATAATAGGGGAGAATGGTGGGAGTTCTAGTGGAGTTGAAATGCGCTGACTCAACTTTGTGGGAAATTGGTTGATGTTGTTTTCTTGAAGACTAGGCTGAAATATCCTGAAAAACGCATTGATATTAGTTGGGGGAATGTTTGAATGAGAGGCAAAATTTATCACCCTCAGGTGACGAAGGTGGTGGTGGAAGCGGAGGCCGTGGTGCTGAATGGGGCTGTAATCGGGCGGTGTGGGATGGCAGGGTTGATCCTACTGGCCTCTGCTCACGGCGTCCCTGTCATCGTTCTCTCGCACACCTTCAAGTTCTGCAATATCGACCTCACAGATTCGCTCGTCGTCAATGAACTCGGTGAGTGCCCCCACACACTTCCGCCTTCTCCTTCTCGACCCAGTTGTTTATTGAATATTCCAATAGGACAAACAAAAACAAAACTGGCTCTGAACATGGACTAATCAACAACCCCTACTACCCCTTCCTGATTCTCACCAGCCTCCACAACCAACCATAATACCAGCTTGCTGACTCCTCTGGACTTCTTAAACCAACTTTTTTCCCACTTCTTGTGACCTTTCCGGTTCGTCTTGGTTCCTCTTAGCTTAGTTGTAGGGCATTCCCAGCGCTCAAACCTAAGCGTATTTCACCCTTCCTTTGTGATGAATACGTTCGTCTCCTTCCCATTCCCATTAGCAACGCACACTACCTTGAGACCTGGCCAGACAAGTCCACTTGTCATCCCTGTGTCCCTCGAGTGTGCTGCTGCTGCTCAGGGATTCTCTTTTTCTCCTTATAAGTTTTCTTGTGTCTTATTTCGCCACCGCTACTACCCGCATGTTGAGGTTCCAACCTTATATCCAAGAACTCCATACCAGCGAAGCAATCCACGACGTTTATAGGCTTCATCTTTGATGAGAAACTCTCATCGAAGCCTCACATCTCCGACCATCCTGTCGCCACTCACTCCGCAGAGGGGGGAGGTTTACCGTGTGTAGCCTGTTACATTTGGTATCCAGAGGAGTTGAATATCTTACCAGCCTGAGTGCAAATTAGAGAAGACCTGTCACTGGATTGACATGAAGTCTTTGATGGGGCTTGGGAAAGTTGTTTGTGTGCTTCCCCCTCACTCCTTCTCAGCACTACTTTACCTTTTTATTATTGCCATTAAAATTATTTATTATTACCACCAAGTATTATTTTTATTATTATTATTAAGTAGTAGTTTTTTATTATTATTATTACAGCTATCCCCTCAAACTTCCCTACCTGCATTCTGTACCAAGACTACAGTTCACACCTGCACAGAGTTTAGTCTGGTAGCCATGGTTCCTTGGTGGCCTGCATGACATACTGGGATCACCTATCACCAGGAGACAATAATAATAGGTGATCACCCCCCTACTCATTACTGGACCCACCTATCTCTACTTCTCTTTATTACATACCTGCCTACTCCCTTCCATACTTGCTCCTCTATCCACTGATATTCTGGCTGCTGGGTGCACTTTCATCCCAATATGACCCTTAGTCAAGTGGCACTGTATACTGTGAGGTCACTGCCTTCTGCGAGGGCCGAACCCCACTGGCTAGGACAAGTATTAGTTACAGGGTGTGTTGGGCCAGAGACTGCTCACCTTCTTCCAGTACACATATAAGGTGGTTATGCTGGCACCATCCTTTATGGTTAAAGCTCAAGGACAATTTCGCCTAAATGATCGGCTGGGTTGGCAAAGCCCATCAATGATCATATTCTGGAATTTCTGATCCTATGGAGACTTTTCCCTTAACCTCCCAAGTTATTGAGGAGGGTCAGAGTATCTACTTTTCATTTGGCCTATTTTCTCTTTTTCTGACAAAAATGGTTACAATTGAAAGTAATAGTGGGAAAGCGCATGGAGATTCCTCCCCCCCCGAAAATGACTGCTCCCGGTGGGAGCGAAACCCCTTTAGGGGGGCAAGGCAGAACAGGGCACGACAGTCCTTGAGTGGGATCCGTGATGACTGGGGTGGTATAGCGCCACATAGATGCTCCCCCATGAGATGTACATGGTCCCGTAGGTGACCCACCCTCGTATAAAAGGATCCTCCTTGAGGGCGAGCCTGGGCTTGGTGCTAAACACCGAACCTATATCTGCCCCTGTGCAAGCTTCCCTTTACGTGGCTCGGACCCCCAAGGACTCACAAGACGAGAGATCTACTCCTCCGCCTGTTGCCCCTCTGACAGCTAAGACCTCGTCCATCTCGGAGAAGGATATTGATGAGACCGGTTCGTCCGGTCTATGGGCTCCTTCCAGGGGTGTTAATAATCCGGTTCACTCCCCGTCCTCCTCCTCCAGGAAAGGACAGGTGCGCTACCATTTCAGAAAGCGACCATGCCAGATCAGCACGTCCGGCCCCTCGGCGCCCTCGGGTGGGGGTGCCCAGACTAAGACAAAAGTTGCAAGTGCGCTGAGCGGATCCTCGATTACTTTGGAGCCCCCCTCCTTGAGAGACTACCTCATTTCAGATGCTTTCTGGTTATTTGCTCAACTGATGGCAGCATGTTGGCCAAGGGCAACATGGTCCATCATTAGAGAGCATTAGTTAGTTTGACCTGTAGAGATCCGAAGGTGACACGTTTCTCGCCGGGAGCTTTCTGCCGAATGCGTCGTACCCTTTCAAGCCGACCATGATTAGTGCCCTTCGGACACTTATATTAAGGCACTCCAGTGAGTGTGAAGCCATTCTCTACCATGAACTTTGTGAGTTGAGTGGTTTATGCGAGGGAACTCATGGATTACTCCTTAGATGACATCACCTTAGAGCTGGTCGACCATGGAGCAGTCAAGGTCAAATGTATGATGAGAAAACAGGGAGGGGCTTCGAGACCCACCCCTACACTCTTCGTCACGTTCGACTGTGACAAGCTCCCTGAGTGACGTGCAAAGTGGGGATTAGCCGAAGTCTGTGTAAGTTGCTCCAATGCCACACACAAGTCCAAATCGTGTATGACCAAGTGTGTCAATTGCGGAGATCCGGACCCCGCTTCTTCGAAGCAATGTGGTATCTCTTGGAGAAGGAAATCCTGGCCATTCAGGCTACGGATCGTCTCTCATTTAGCGAGGCTGAGGACTTTGTCCTGGTGCCCCCGTCGCTGCCCTGGACGTTTTATGCCTCAATTTTAAAGAAGGCACCCTCTTCTCCTGTCCCCTCCAGGCCTACGAGCGCGATCGTTTTCGCCTCGATTCGGAACCCTTCTGCGGGACTACTCACCCTGAGCGTTCCCCTGGTTAGGCTGGCAGCACAAAGGGTGCACACATAGCCTTTACTAAGACCAGGGCTACACTGTGACCGTTTCCCGCAAAGCTAAACGGCCCTCCGCCTCCACGATTCTTTACTCATAGGAGGCAACACCCATGAAAGTGGTCGTAAAGACGTCTTCCAGGGCTCCTAAAGATGGCCTTTTAAAAGGAGCTTTGGCTCGTACGTCCTCAACCAAGGCTGGACAGGGTGTCTCGGAGACGGTTGATCCTTCAAAGGAGGGACCATCGGAAAAGACTCAGCGAGCCCAATCTCCCCTGATAAGTCCTCGAAGGCGACAGCTCCTTCAGCGCCTTGCTCAGCCAACAGCGTCTGGAGTTCTGCCTCCCGAAAGCGTTCGGCCGTTCCTGTGATGGTCTTCTGCTCGAAGAGGGCCCCCGCATCTCCTCCTCCTCCTCCGATCTAGGCCTTCCAGGAATATTCCTTTAATGGAATTCCCCCCGATTCCGGGCCAACTGGGAGGAGCTGTGGAGGCTCCTTTCAAACCGGTTCCCCGTTAGCTATCTTTCTGCAGAAGACTATGCTGGGCCCGTTCCCCCTGCCTACGCTCCCATAGTACAAGGGTTTTGTGACGCTAACATCACCTAATGGGGGCTGGGCAGGAAGATGAGCGATTTATACCCGCCATGATATCTCTCTAATTGTGTTTTTAAATACCTCGTTTCAGGCAATGGCAGTGCAGCTGCACCTGTATAGCAGGTTACTGCGTACATTCTGCCCAGGTCCTTTCTTCTGCTCGGGGGTTTGAACAATAGACACCTCCTCTGGGGAGATTACTTGATCAATCCTTGCTGACCTGATCGACGAACTGGAGAGTGATATCCTAAATGTGGATGAGTTTACGCATCGCTGCCTGAGAAACGCTTCATTTTCTTGTCTTCATCTATCCGTGTGCTCTCGGAATGCACAGGCTAATTTTGGGTGGGATGGGGTCGATGACCTTGGTAGTGATAATTTTTCAATTCAAATATCATTTTATGGACCTTGCATACACAAAGACCGCCCTTGTTTTTGCTCGGCGTGGGCTCGGTGGTCCGCATGTCAGGAAAGGACTGATTCCTGTGTCCCAATCGAAGAGTTAGTCAGTTGATGGGGCCGTTGAGTTCGACAACCTTATCGCCATGGGTCTAGCCTGCTTTCCTAGAACGTCTGGCCGTTTTGCACGCCGACCGCTTCCATGTTGGTCAGCCAAGTGTCAGACGGCCCTCAGACACAAGCTTTATGCCTATAAGCGCCGCCCGAGCGATTTCACTGTCGCTGAATTTTATCGAGCTAGGGCTAAGTTCCAGTATGTTTCGAAGCACGCACGCCGATCTTCCCTGCGAGCATACGTGCCTTGACTTAACGAGAAGACCCCTCTTGCAGAGGTTTGGAAGCGAGTCAAAAGGATTTGGGGCAAGTCCTTGCAAGACCCCCCTCCCGTTCTCCAAGAGAATGGGACCGCAATCTCGGACCCCGCTTCTGTGGTGGAATCCTTCGCGACCGCTTTCTCCGCATTCTCTAGCCGTGATGTTGCATAGCCAGCATTCGAATGCGCGTCGTGATGTCGCGGAAGGCCGCTGACTGACTTTACCTCCAGAGGCGGAGAACTTTTCAAAGACAGGTTTACTCTGAGTGAGTTGCGTTCCGCTCTCGATTCGTGCGCGGACACCGCCGCTGGCCCGGACGATGTTCATACGCCATGCTTCGAGATTTGGGTAGAGGGTATCCTCCCAGATTGCTGTCGAATCGCTACTGTGCTCGCTTTTCGCAAACCCCGGCCGGTTTCTGCTCAATTTCTCTTAACCTCTTGCGTATGCACGTTGATGGAGAAATTGGTAAATGTTAGATTAGCTCTTTTCCTGGACAGCGGAGGCCATCTGTCTTCTGGACACTGCGGCTTCGGTAAATTCCACTCCACTGCCGTCTGCGAGGCCTTCCTTCGTAGGCAGCAGTATTTTTCGATCTGGAGAAAGCCTATGATACCGCATGGTGATAGGGTATCATGGAGACTCTCCACATGATGAATTTTTGCGAGATCGTCGATTCCGTGTACCGGTGAGGGGAAGCCCTCTCCGGCCCAATGGAGCAGGAAGAAGGTGTCCCGCAGGGAAGTGTCCTCAGTGTCGCACTCTTTGCCCTGATCATCAACTGCATCACCTCGGTGCTGCTGGAAGATGTTCTCGCTACGCTCTTCGTGGACGACCTTTCGATCTCTTTTGGCGTGGCACAGATACCAACTCTGGAACGTCGACTCCAACAGGCATTGAACCGCGTCTCTCGCTATGCCGAAGCTCACAGGTTTCGGTTTTCCTTGGCCAAGACGACTAAGGTGGTGCACTTCTGCCGCCATCCACGGCTCCACCCTGACCCAGACTTGTTTCTAAATGGGGTGCGCCTGGAAGTGGTAGATTCACACAGTTTCCTTGCTCTTGTATTTGATCGACGCCTCACGTGGGAGGCTCATATTCACAGCTTTAGTCCCTTGTAACGGCGCCATGAATATTCTTCATTCCGTGACGTCCTATGTCCATTCTAAGCTCGACTACGGATGCTAGTTTTATGCATCCGCGCCGAAGGTGGACTCGATCCACCACACCGGCCTTCGCCTACCGACCGGTGCCTTCCGCACTTCCCTCATTGGGAGCCCTACTTGTCGATTCTGGGGAGATGCCACTCGCTCTGCGTCTTGCACAGTCCATAATTCGCCTGTACGCGCGAGCCCGGCTCCTCCCTCAGTTGCCAACAGCTCTCACTGCATTCGCAGCTCATCTCGACGGTGCCTATGCCGCCGAGAGACGCCAGTCATACCCTAAGCCTTTTGGGTTTAAGGATAGGATACTCCGAGAGCTAGGTATAGCTCTCGGTCCGGTGACTCCCCTGTTTCTGCCTAGGACGCCACTCTGGAGGGTAACACCTCTGACTATTTGTCGCCACGCTCTGCTCCCAAAGATTCCACAGCGCCGGGAGTATTGTGTTCTGTCTTTTTGGTGCACACCTCGTTTCACGCTGGATTCGTGCCAGTGTATACGGATGGCTCCAAATCCTAAGAGGGGGTCGGTTTCCACGCCGTATCCCCTCTGTTTGAAGTCAGGCGCTGCGTCTGTCTTCACGGCCGAGCTGGTGGCAATACACCGGTCGGTACGGGAGAGCACGCGACGTGCCCGTTTCGGAGACCGGATTGTGATATATAGCGACTCATAAACCGCCTTGAGTTCTCTCGGGGCATTGGAATCACGGCATCACCTGGTTCGCGATATCCCTGACGCCTCGGTCTTGATTATCTTATGCTGCGTTCCTGGACATGTAGGAATTGCGGGGAATGAGGGCGCCAAAGAGTCCGCGAGGACTGTGCGACCAGACCTGCGTTTAGCTCTTCCTCACACCGATTACATGGTAGGAATACGGATAGCTCTCCGGGTTGGTTGGCAAAGAAGATGGGAGGCTGTCGAGGGGAATTTAAAGTTGCGCGCCATTGCGCTGCGACTGTTACCATGGACCTACCCTCCAATTCCGCGACAGCTTCACGTTGCGTTCTGTCGTCTCCGAATTGGACACACTCGCTGGACGCAACGCCACGTGATGGAACGTTCCTCTGCTCCTTATTGTGACGACTGCGTTGTCCCCCCCCCCTGTCTGTTCGGCACATTTTTGTTAAATGTCCCAGTCTGGGTGATCTCTGCGCAAGTTAACAGTCCGGTACCGGGACGAGCGGGGTCGCTACCGCTTGCCCCTTGTACTCGGAACGGGTTCGTCACACCGCCCCCTCGACTTTACGACTTTTGGAGAAGGCTAGCCTTCCCCCGACGCTGGAGCGCGCCTTCCTTCCTGTTACCTTTGTGTTTTTTTATCCTTATTACTTGTTATTTACCTTTTTTTTAATATAGCCTAGTCGTGGGCTGTATTGAGTGCGGCGACTTGTGACTAAGTGGGCATTCGCCAGATGGGCTCCTAAAAAAAAAATCCTGTTCTACAGGAGGATGGGGACGCATTCACGGACCCTTCGTCTGTGGTGGAGTCCTTCGCGACCGCTTTCTCCTCATTCTCCAGCTGGAATGCTGCTCTGCCAGCATTCAATGCATGTTGTGATGTCCCTGAAGCCCACCGAGTGCACTTAACCTCCAGAGGCGGAGAACCCTTCAACGTCAAGTTTACTGAGTTACGTTCCGCTCTCGCTTCGTTTGTTGACGATGGCTCGTATGCCATGCTTCAACACTTAGGGCAGCAGGGCATGGCCTTTCTGTTAGATTTGTTCCACAGGCTTATGTGCTTGCTTTTCGGAACCTGAAGAGAGATCACTCTACCCTGGCCGATTTTCGCCTAATCTCTAACCTCCTGCGTGTGCAAGTTAATGGAGCAATTGCTAAAAGTTAGGCTAACTTTTTTCCTGTAAAGCGGAGGCCACCTGTCTTCCGCACAGTGCGGTCTCCGCTAGTTCCACTCCACTTCAGATGCTCTGCTCCGACTGGAAAATACCGTCTGCAAATCCTTATTTCGTAGACAGCACTACGTCACGGTGTTTTTTTGATCTGGACAAGGCCTATGATACCGCATGGCGATACGGTATCATAGAGCCTCTCCACACAATGGGGGCGAAGGGACGCCTCCCAATCTTTATATCTGAATTTTTGCGAGATCGTCGATTCCGCTTACGGGTGGGGGGAGCCCTCTCCGGCCTAATGGAGTAGGAAGAGGGTGTCCTCAGTGTCGCACTCTTTGCCTTGAGCAGCAACGGCATCACCTCGTTGCTGCCGGAAGATGTTCTCGCTACGCTCTACGTGGACGACCTTTGGATCTCTTTTGGCGCGGCCCAGATGCCAACTCTGGAGCGTCGACTCCAACAGGCATTGAACCGCATCTCTCTCTCTATAAGTAGCTGACCTAAAGCTAGGCTTATCTGTTATATCGGCGTCTGTGCCCTTGTTGGCAGCCGCCCGAAAGGATCATGAAATCATGAAATTAAAAAAAAAACAAAGACTTTGCAGTTAATATTCTTTACTTATCCACATCCACTGCCCTACTACCCACATCGTTCATTCTCCCCCTCCCCTTTTCTTGCCTGCTCTTTTGTGCCGTGAAAGTTTTTGGAGGAGACGGGCCTCCATTGTATATGGTTTTGTGGTTGGGTGCATGCTCAGGGCCCCATCCGCTACTTGTTCGTGCATTTTGACCAAGAAATTTTATTATGCCTTTCTTTGCTCCCCCGCCCCTTTTATTTTAGTTTCCCTCTACACGAGTCCCTCGGCACCCCTAAAACCCATCACAGCCCAGGCAAGCTTAATCTGGACCATGGCACCAATTGAGCGCGCCAGTAGCACCCATGGATCATTCCCGTACTTCCCATTCAACGCTACCCTAATCCCTTAATACTCAAAGCCCACTTATAAGTCCCATTTCCCACTGAGCCCTCCCGTATCACCCATTGATTTCCTAACACCAATTGAGCCCCCTTCCCCCCCAACACCTGAATCATGGCATTGTCTGGCGGAAAATGCGCTGCGGCAGCGCCCCATGTAATGTGGAACCTCTTTGAACATCCATTGATCCCTCCCGTAACAGATAATGTTTGTCATCTGGCGGCCCACGTAGTATGGACCCCCTTTGAAACCCCAATGAACTCTTCCCTTAAACAAGGCACTGTTTTGGCGGAGGACGTGCGCCCCAAATTGTGTGGGCCCTCACTGAACAGTCGTTGATCCCGTCATGAAAACCCTAAGACTCCTCGTGAGACCAAGGCACTATATTTGCAATCTGCAGCCGATGTAAAATGGTCCCTCCAAGAACATGCATTGAACCCTCCTTGTTCACTATCCAGACTACATCACCTTATATACTTTTCCCCCTTTTCTTCCTCTCCTCTTCCATCCTCCTCTCCCTGCCCATTAACCCTTCTGGCTGAGTGAGAAGCTCTAGTTATTGTCAATCGGCATCATAATCCTCTACCTAATCAAATCTTCGTCAACCGCCAATAAGAGTCCAATGTGATGGTCCTGGGCAGGGTGACCCTTGCGCGAAACGTGCAAGAAAGGGGTTAGGCAAATGCTCGAAGAAGTGGGATTTGCCTTGGAGCATGGAAGTGGTTGCAATGATGGAGAATTTGTATGTATCACTGGGTGATAAAATTAACGGAATGATTCGTTACGATACCTATTGCTATTCCGTAGGGTCCTCTGCCGCCATCGTGGACTGTCCCTCCTCTTCCTTCAACGGCCTCCTAGCTGAGTGGAAGGATGTCCCCTCCCTCAACGTGGTGAACTTGATCTACGACGTCACGCCATCGCACCTTATCAACGTCCTCGTAACGGAACGCAACAATTTCCCGACCTCAGTCGTTCCCGTCATCATCAAGAGGAATTACGCTGACATTCTGGGGCACGACTAACTCCCCGTCCCTCCCTTCCGCTCCGTCTCTCGCTTTTCTGTCCACGTTATCTGTCCCCCGGTTTCGCTGTCTTGTGCGCGCTTAGGCTGCTATCATCCACTCGCCCGAACGCCTCTTCTACATCAGAGTCGTGTTTCTTGTCTATCCTGCCGTCGTTGATCCCGTTAGTCTTGAGCGTTAGGGCGACGTCGGAAAACAAGACTGTTAAAATTACCCGTAGTTGCGCAAGCGGTACCGGTGCACACTGATCCATTTAGATATTTATGCGAGGATTTTGTAGTTTAATTATTTTTGTTGTGTATTTAAGTCTGTTATTATAAATGTGAACTCTTCTCTAACACCTGGGTTTACGTTCTGATTAAGAATAAAAAATATAGCCTAGGCTCCGATGAGGTGTTTCAAGGCCCTCTCCGATTTGTGAAGGGGTCTCAGATCTGAGGAAGTGGATTTGGGTCTCAAGTGTGTCATCTCTTCCCTCGCATTCGCGCACGAGGTGTCCGTTTAGTCAATCTTGCCATTCCTCATTTCACTCGTCTTGTGCGCCAATGCTCCAGGGGTAGCTGTCTCGCTCAAATTCCCAAACGTCCTTAGATGCCTGACCGGGTACACTTAAATGATAACGTGAGTGCCATACCCACTTGTTTCCCAGACTTAATTACAGTCTGGTCTCGGCATCGGGTATTGTTTATAGGTCAGGGTGTTGTATTAAGCACTGGTTATAAATATGCTTTATGTTGCCTTTATTTATTGCTTAGAGGAAGGATTAAATTATATTTTAAAGGCGTTTCTTCATTTGCACAAACGTGTAGGAACTTCTTCCCAGAAGTTTATTTTTATAGCTGACGAGGTTCGCTATTGCATTCTCTACCATGCTTACTTAATCCTTGTTATTTATGCTTGCTATATTCGTCCTTCATCTGTCTGACCTCACTTGTTTCTTTTTCTATTAAGTACCCGCAGGTGGGGGGGGGGGGTGCTGTGTAGCCTGCTACAGAGGAGCTGCAATTCCTCCCGGCCTGAGTGCAAATTAGGGAAGCCGTGATGTCAGTGGGTTGACATGAAAACTAACACGGCCTGGGAAAGTTGTTGGTGCACTTTTCCCTCGCCCCTTTCAGTACTACTTTACCCTTTTATTATTATTGCCGGGTATTGCAAAAGTCATGTTACACTCTTTGCGACGCTCTCAACAAAGGACACAATGATGGTTTTGATGCGTTTAGATACGTTTTATTATTTTAACAGGTTTTGGTTTTCCTTGGCCAAGACTAAAAAAATGGGGCACCCTGACCCAGATTTTTTCCTAAACGGGTTTTGCCTGGAAGTTCTGGATTCGCACCTTTTCTTTGATCTTGTTTTCGATCGATGCCTTCCCTGGGAGGCTCATATAGCACCCTTAGGGTGTCTTGTACCCGTGCCATGGACATTCCTCGTTCGGGAATGTTCAGCACCTGGAGTGCTGTTACAGCTACTGCTCTGCTTTTCTATACATCCTTTGTTCGTTCAAACCTTGACTACGGATGCGAGTTTTAGGCAT
Organism: Ceratothoa steindachneri; assembly: GCA_963969495.1. NCBI lineage: Eukaryota > Metazoa > Arthropoda > Malacostraca > Isopoda > Cymothoidae > Ceratothoa > Ceratothoa steindachneri. The sequence continues at coordinate 44,724,662 of OZ018317.1, forward strand.
CCGCAACCCAGCGTTTATTGCGGAAAGTGGACTCGATCCACAACACCGGTCTTCGTCTGGCGACCGGTACCTTCCGCACATCCTCCATTGAGGGCTTAATTGCCAATGATCGGGATATGCCACTCGCTCTGCGCCGTGTAAAGTATATTATATATCCTTTATGCTCGAACCTTGAGCCTGCCGGCCTTTGTCGTGAACGGCTCTCTCTCTCCACCCGTAGTAAATCTCTACAGTGCATATGCCAGCTAGAGACCTTTGTCATACTCCAAGCCATTTAGGTTTAAAGCTAGAAAACTCTTTCCGAGAGTTCGCTGTAGCTCTCGGGCTGGTGGCGCCTCTGGTTTTGCCCAGGACGCCACCCTGGCGGGTAACACTGACCTTTTCGCCACGCTTCTGCATCACCGGGAGTATTGCGTTCGTCCTTTTTGGACCGCACTTGTCACCCTGAATCGGTGTCAGTATATACGGATGGCTTCTAGCCCAGGAGATTGGTTCCACTCCGCATCCCCTCTATTTGAAGTTAGTGGGGCTCTTCCAACCGCTGCGTCTGTGCGGGAGAAAACGCTTCGTACCCAATTTAGAGACCGGATTATGTGCCTTGATTTTTCTCGTCGCATACAATCTCCACACTTTTTGATTTGCTGTATCCGTGACGCCATGCGGGCGGATGTCGAGACTATCTGCTGGGTTCCTGGACATGAGAGAATTACGTGGAATGAGGGCGCCGAAGAGTCCGTGAGGACTGGGCGACCAGACCGTTTCGCTCTTCCTCACACCGACTACATTGCAGGAATCAAGTCAGCTATCCGGCCTCCTTGTTAAAGAAGATAGGGCCGCGATTGCTTCAAGTTACTATCTTCGAATTAGGCACACTCGCGGAACACAGTGTCATTTGATGGATTGTTTGGCCTCACTATATTGCGAAGACTGATTTTTTCCTTTTCTTTTTAGGTTTTCCTTGACTAATAATAAAATGGTTCACCTCTACCGCCATCCACGACTCCACCCCTACCCAGACATGTTCATAAGCGGGGTTGCCATTGAAGTGGTGGATTCGCACAGTTTCCCTGGTCTTATTTTCGACCGACACCTCACCTGACAGGCTCATATTCGCAGCCTTAGGGTCTCTTGTACCTGCCATATGGACATTCTTCATTCTGTGACATCACCTGACGTTCAGCAAAGTGTCATGACTGCTCTCGGGACATTGGAATCTGCACACCTCCTGGTTTGGGGCATCAGTGACGCCATGTTTGCCTCGAGCCGTCTGATGTCGAGATTATTTTCTGCTGGGTTTGGTGAATTGCGGGGAATGAGCTCGCCTATGACGCACCAGATAGTCCGCGAAGACTAGGCGACCTGACCAGCGTTTCGCTCTTCCTCACACCGACTACATGGTAAAGTAGATTAGAGATGGTCGAAGGCAATTAATTTGCCTGCTATTGCGCCACGACTGTTCCCATGGATCTACTCTTCAATGCCGCTTTAGGTCGCTTTCTGTCGTCTTCGAATGTGGCACTCGCGGGACGTACCCCCATTTGATGTTGCGCTCGCCTGCACTTTATTGCGACGACTGTGTTGTCCCTCAGACTATTCGGTACACTCTTGTTGAATATCCCAGTTTGGGTGATCTTCCAGCACGTTATCTTTCCCGGTACCAGAACGAGCGGAATCGCTACCGCTTGTCTCTTGTACTCGGAGCGGTTCGATCTAAAGTGATTACAACGACTTTTGCCCTAGTCGCCAGATTGGCTCTTAATTAAAAAATATATTAAAGTGAAATACTCCGCTCTCTCTCCCTTATTTTTTTTCACCTTAAAATATTCCCAAGACGCTGACTTCTCACTCTTCACCATCCCTCACTCTTGGATGAGAAAGAAAATTATACTTATGAAAGAGGTCAAATGCCATAAGATGGATCGCGAAATTTGCTGTATTTACAAAAAAAAAAGATTGGCGCTTTAGGCGCGGAATTTATACAAATTGGTGGAGGCCCAGAAATTGGGTAAGAACGCGTAGGTATAAGTTTTATAACGCTAATGGGTGGTATATAAAATTGCCAAGTTTAACCCCAGGCTCCTTCCTCACGTTGGCGCAAAGGACCTTAAATTAGGGCCCTCAAAGACTAGTAAGGACAGCATCAGCGTGGTGCCATCCGCCTATTGTAGAAAGTCACTGAATATGACTGCCTCCATGTGTAGAAGAAAGTCTCTTCAATTTTGATTCCATTGACGCAACTCTAAACCTCCCAAATGATGATGGCCTCTCGGTATCGTCTCATCAAGTTTAATTGATACTGATTTTAAATTTCAAACAAACGATAGGCTCATCTGTCTCTTTGTCTGACAACGTCCAAATCACAGGAAACAGGCCCTGCGAAGAAAGAAAGTGATGTAAATATATTTATATTGATCTTGATGGCAGTCTCTATTCTACTGACTTCTATTTACTCAGACTTAAATACGAGAGGCTGATCATCAATTACTTCAAGAGTTCCCTTACCTCAACATAATCACGCGTCTCTATTGCCACTAGTGCTGTGTAACTGCACCTCATCGTGGATGAACGTCAATAGACTCATGAATAAAATGAGCGGCGACGATGAGTTTGGACCCAGGTTACATACTTGCATACTAAAACTATAAAGGAGTTTGTGAACCTTGGTTCCAACCTACCTTAAAGTGCCGCAAACGTATGTATCTACTTGCCTGGAATGCGAGACTTTCGAAGGCGAGAGAGTTGCTAACGTTTTCAGGAAAGGTAGAATCATCATTTGGACCGAATAACATAAAAAGAGAAGGATAGTTTGTGGAGTCGTATGGGTGCTATGAGGAGTCGTAATGGGCCATAGTCTGTTATATCGCGACTTAGAGTTTACAAATATTAAAATGGGATTTTATTCGTGAGAGTTGTAAGTTGAACCTGTAAGGACTTAGAAGATGAAGCAAATGTGACTGGCTACGCTGATGCAAACCCGGTGTTGCGTCAGGATATGAAAATGATATGCAAGCAAGAGGTTGTAATTATGGTGAGAAATTTTTAAATGGGAAGGCAGCTCGAATAAATGATGTAATAGCTTATATACTTAAAAGTGGTAGTGATTGTAATATAGATTAGGACTTGTTGCTGTTTTGTAAGGCAGTTTAAAGTGGAAGAATGGGGACGAAAAATGTTCTGATAGTAGCGTTGCATAAAAGTAGCTAAGGTGCATGAAAAATTCTGGTTGTGCGTATAAGGATAACTTGGAATGAATAATGTGGATAAAGAACGGGTAGGGGTGTGTGAATCAAGTATTTACACGCAGTTAAAATAAAAAAATGATAGATGCAGTCTAGGCTCGGCTCTGGAAAAAGCTTATAAACGTGTAGTTAAGGAAGAATTATGGTAGTTTCTAAGAATAATGATTGCGTGATAAACTTGGATTGTACGAAAAGTATTGATGCTGCAAGTAAGGTGTGTGTCCGAATAGGTCATTTGATATGCGGATCGGTAAGTGAATGGTGTGATGTCCTGCTTCCTTAATATCTATCGATAGAGTAGTGAGGGAAAGGAGCGAGCTAGATGATGAATGGTTTCGATGTAAGTTGGTATATGTTACTGTTATTGGGTGCGAATGAGGTATTTGGAAATGGTCGAAGCGTTTGAAAGAGTAGTGTGAGGAGGGGGATAAAATGATTTAATAAATACAGAAAACTTAGGTGAAGATGGGCTGGAGTGTGGTATTATTGTCGGCAGTGTTAACATTGAACAAGTGCCAAGTTTTAAGCCTCTAGGATGTATTTTAGATGGAGAAGAATGCGATCACAAAGTTTGAAATGTTAGATAAGCCAGCGGGGACATTAGGGTGTTAGAGAACACTGAGTATGGAAAGAAGCTTCATGCGAGTGTGCTGATACCAAAGCTGGTATATGGGAGCGAGAATAAACGGTTTCAAATTATGGCAGTACAAATTGACCTGGATGTTGTGTATAAGGTTGAGTGTATGTTTTGATCTTATATGAATGTAAGAATAATGTGTGGAAATAAACTTTTGAAGAGAGTTAAAACAGTGATTCTCATGGTGTGTGAATAGTTGGGAGAGACCTTCCTGTCAGTTACGAGTCAGCCCGTTCACCGTTACAGCTGGTGTACAGCAAACTTTTTTCTCATCCTTTCTGGAAGTCACAATTTTTTCTTCTATAGTATGGTACCAAGCAGGATACCTTCCTTACGGAGCGCCTAAAATCTGCTTTTATCGCCTCTCTTCACCCTAAACAGCTGCCGTCTTCTCAATGGTCCAGAGAACCTCGAGAAACATATAATTCTTCTTCTCTCCTCACTTAATCCTTCTCCTCTATCCCAAATGCGGAAACATATTCATCTCTAGCAGGAGCACTTTGTAGCAGCCCTGCCTGGCTGTTTATAGTCTACATATATATAAAATGTGACACGTGAAAAAATATGAGTGCCCCAAATAGTGCAAAACTATTTCTGTTAATGCACACGATTCGGACCCACCTTTGTGATAGAGATTTCTGCTGGCAAAGTCGGTGTTTAAAAATTGACATTTTCGTAAAAGAAATTAGATCCGTGTTACTCTGAATCATCAAATCTTATATTTGCCAAATTAATAGAATAGACGCTGCGTATCACGAGAATATTAATATTATATCAGTATTATGCACTTGTAATTAGGGAGTAGTCTAATTAACCGTCATTTTGTCAATAGAATCAATCATTCGTTGTATGTATATGTAGCATATACATAAATAGAACTTTGGTCCCTAAACATGACTAAATTTGTTCCCTATAAATCATTATTATAATTATCGTTATTAGTTTTCTGTAAACGTATTCGATTATCTTAATCGCTATTTCATTGTTGTATTTATTTCTTATTTATATTTTGTCAGTCTTGTATGAATGGTCAATTTTATTCAGTCCTTTGATCAGATTTCTTTGTTTTTATTAGTCTTCTTCGCCGCGACGTATTGTTAACGAATTCTAATTTTTGCATTTCACATTCTTATATTATGCGGCTTCAATCCTTATTTGAGAAAAGAATTCACCTATCTAGGCAGCTCCTCCAAAAAATTCCTTCATTTGTGAAGTTACATCATTCATTGCAGGAACACAGGTTTTTTCAAAGCTTTATTTTTTGTGGAAATTTCGCCAAATAGCCGTTTAATATTTGAGGATACTGTAACGTAGCGATCCTGGTACCGGGGCGAGGTGGGATCTCTACCGCTTCTCCCTTTTACTCGGTTTCATACACATAGACGGGTGACTTTTTGGAGGAGGCTGGCCTCCTCCATTTTATTTAATTCTTTACTGTTCGTCGCATGATCCTGCGCCAGGGAGAGGCGGCGTCCCTCTGACCTCGGAACGCGCTCCCTCCTTATTCTTGCCTTTTGCCTCTTGTTTTTTTGTTGTTGTTTTTTTTTGTCTTTGGATTTTACTGTCGTTTGCACGTTTGTTTTTTTTAACCTAGCCTACCCTTAGGCTATAACAGGATTACGGAAACATATAGCTTAGTAGTCTGTTGCTAACGGGCGTCTTATAAGCCCTGTCATGTGTAAAGTACCCCCAAAAGACAGTCAAGTAGAGTCGATTGGGTCGCGCGTACACTGGTCCCAGCGACGTGGGGAAGGTGTTCGCAATTCTCCCCACTCCATTTATTTTTCATCGCCCTTCAATCTACAAGACCAAAAGCAGCTATGACTACCTTCTTTGGTCTGTGAGTTCATTTTATGCCACTCGGTCTGATATCCTCACAAAAGTCGTGCGTTTAATAAATGACGTGTTCGGTGGTCTTCCCTCTTGTTTTCTTAGATGACATTAATATATTCATCAGATCACGATCAGAACTTTCACATCCAAAACAAGTTTTTGAGTGCTTGCATACGGCTTGTTAATCTCACCCCCAAATGGCAATTTGGCTTAAAAAAAAAAGAAACAAAGCTAGGATTTCTTGCGCACTTTTTATACAAAATGGCATATCACTCGTTTACGACCGGGTAGAAAACAAATTTCTCGGCACAGTCAACAATTAAATTCCTAAGGGAATTCTTTAGCCTGTTTAACTTTAATACAACCAGTAAAAACGCTGCCACAATTTTAGCCCCCCCACCCTCAAAAGCACTCGCAGTTTCTTTTGCCTTGCTCCCGCTACCATAACCCTAACCATGTATTCCAAATGTCTAAAGATACGATGGTTCTATCGCTGAAAATTTCCACCAATTAAAATCATGACAGATATTTTAAGAGCCCATCTATTGATTTTCTACTAGGCCAATACTCGCCGTAATCACCCCTTGAGGCCTAATGGTAGGTACATTGAAAACAAAACAAAGACAAAAAAACAACAAAAACAGGCAAAGAAGCGACCTACAACAAAGAGCCAAATGAAATCGAGGAGTCAACCTCCTTCCCTAAGTCAGACAATCCACAATTCTGTGTACACGAACCCGTCTCAGGTATAATTGACAAGCGGTAGAATAGCAATGCCCTCTGGGGCATCCCTACAAATAGTAATAATTCTGGGAAAATTATATTCATATGTATATAATATGTAAAATTATCATCCAAAGATATAATCAATCAATTAATTTGTAGCGACAATGTTCCATGTAACTTCACCCTAATACATCAAAAATACCTTTTATTTAAAATTTCTCTTACACGAGCACGCGCATACAAACACACGCCTTTCGCCATCTACCTTGAAGCGCTGTACAAAGTCCACTTGTGCAGAGCGTCGCTTCGGATAAAGGTTAGTCACTTTTTCTCTACCAATTATTCCCGGCAATCAGTTCATACGAGAGTAGATCCTAACTCCTGTTCTTCTCTCATTGCGGACCCAAATTCACACTCCATCATAGTTCTATCCTACTAATTATACTTACTATACCTACACCATATAATTATATTTATATACCCACATGTACTCTCGTGTGCTCACGTATATCCTCGTATATGTGCATAATTATATTCACATATATTTCTAGTCGTGTAATCTCATGTACCCACCTGTATACTTGTATTATATTTCAATCTCAACAACTTATATTTTATATTCTCTGTATACCATAAAAATTAAATTCCTCAGTTACCATTTGTGTTACTTAAATTAATTTACGAAAATTAACTTCAAATCCATACTATCTTGTAAAATTAAAATATATCCTATTTTTGTTCATATTGGATCACTTCTTTCCTTGGTAGCTCGGAGAGTTCCAATTTACGTTAGGGTTTGCCGTACGATCTTTCAAACCCAAATAACAAACTTATGCACGTACTAATTATTGCATCGCTATCTAAGGCAACAAAATCATTCATGTAATGTTAGAATCTCTGCATAAGTAGCAACACCGCTTGTCCCGATACTGGGATAGATAACGTAACCGAAGATCACCCAGACTGGAACATTCAGTAAGAATGTGGCCAACTCTGAGGAACAACGCAGTCGTCGCAATGAAATACAGGCGACCGCTCCATGAGATGGCGGTACGTCCCGCGAGTGTACAGAATTGGAAGACGACAGAAAGCGACCTAAAGCCGTTACGGCGTTGGGTGGTAGGTCTATGGAAACAGTCGCGGTGTAATGGTAGGCAAGTTTAAGGTCCTTCGGCCGTCTCCCATCTTCAACCAACAGCCCGGAGGGCCTCCCAGATTCCTGCCATTTGGCCAGTGTGAGGAAGAGCGAAACGCTGGTCTGGTAGCCAAGACTTTTTGGTGTACGCATAGGCTCGCTTATTCCCTACAATTTCCACATGATCAGGATTCCACCAGAAGATAATCTAGACATCCACCAGGCTGCGGCAACTGTATAGTCAAGGATAGCGCCAATTAGGGATGTTGATACTCCAATGGCCCGATAGCTGGGCCGTGAAGACAGACTCAGCGCCTGGTAGAGCCCCGCTGACTTCAAACATGGGATACCGCGTGGAAGCCATCCGTAGAGACTGGCATGAATCTCGCGTGAAACGAAATGTGCTTCAAAACGGTCGAACCCAATACTCCTGGCGCTGTGGAAAAGTTGGGAGCATAGGAGTGGGTGTTTTTTTTTTCAATTTTCAGAGCTTATCTGGCGACTGTCTACTGGGCAAAAGTCGCCGTGATCACAGTACAGTCTGATACTAGACTAGATAAAAAAAATCAACGTGTAAATAACAAATATAAAAAAAAGAACAAAGGCTGAGACACGAGCTAAAAAGCAATGACAACGACAACAAATAAAACAAAAACAAGAAAAGCAAAAAGGCATCAAGAAGTAAGGGCGCTTCAACGTCGTGGGTTGGCCCGCTTTGCCTCGACGCAGGAACATGCGACCTACAACAAAGAGTAAAATAAAGTGGAGGAGGCCAGCCTCTTCTAAAAAGTCGTAGAGTCCACCTTACACAATATACCCTCGTCTGCGGATACATAAAACTCGCATCAGTACTCGACCTTCGAACGAATATACAAAAGTAAGGCAGTAGTCATATCAGCACCCCAGGTACTGAACCTCACGGAACGAAAAATATACATGGCGAGGGTACGAGAGACTCAAAAGCTGTGAATCTCCCAGCTGAGGCGTCGGTCAAATACAAGACCAAGAAAACTCTGCGATCCCTCCACTTCCAGGTGAACCCCATTTAGAAATAGGTGTGGGTCAGAGTGCCGTGGACTGTGGCAGAAGTGCATCACTTTAGTCTTGGCCTAGTAAAACTGAAGCCCGTGCGATTTGACATAGAGAGAGATTCGGTTCAATGCTCGTTGGATTCGATGCTCCGGGGTTGGCATCTAGACCGCCCCCAAAGAGATCGAAAGATCGTCCACGTAGAGCGTATCGAGAATATCTTCCGGCAGCACCGAGGTAATGCCGTTGATGCTCAGGGCAAAGATTGTAGAACTGAGGACACTTTCCTGTGGGTCCCCCTTTTTCTGCTCCATTGGGCCGGATAACACTCCCCTCACCCGAACATAAGTAATATGTTCTATGAAGGAGGATCTGGATGGCATTAATTTTGAATTTGTACTCACTGTAGATAGAGGGGAGTAGGAAAGGGGGCAAAGAAAAAATAATAGCGTAGGCGAGTTGCGAACAACTTCCCGCGTCGCTGGACCACTGTTAGCCAGCGGCGAATCCACTCGGCCATCCTGAGTCTAAAAAGACTCATTCAAACAAAGCTTTTAAGCCGCTTGCCTGGACTTCTCGTACGCTATACTCACAAAAAGCTGAAGCAACTTTTATTTTGAAGTGACTCTGTTTTCTCGTAATTTTTGATCGAGTTCACAAGTAAATCTAATATTAGGATGCTTTGATTTTATATAGTTCAGGAAGATCTTAAGAGTGACATATGGAAGTAATAAAATGCGTCATATTCCCGTCTTATATAGGTGCTATATATAACATGTTTTATTATTTCCACCTAAGTCTAATTGTATGCATTTACTGAGCTATTTACATGTACGCCTCAGGAGAGTCCCTACAGAGGTGAGCGTACACCCCAGGGTGTCATTATCTAAGGCTGCCAGCTCGACCTTGGGAGTAAATAGCGACTCAGTGGGTGGCATCCCACAGAAAAAGTCCACTTTCGAGAAGGGATCGAGGTCCCTGTTTGCTTTGCCAATTCTGCGATGGACCAGGCCGAGGATGGCCCTACTACCTCGAAGAAAACTTCGGGGGTGGTGGTGAGAAAAGAGGGTGCATACTAGTCCGCCCCACCCGAAGAATAAGAAAAAAAGAGACGAAGATAACTAAGGGTTTTCATCCCTCTGGTGAGATATGAGGACCTAGGATCCCCTGCCGATTCGGCATGTGACCAGGCCAAAGATGAAATGTCTGGTCTCGGGCAGATACGGGAACACCGTAAGATCAATAATAAATAAACAGAGTTACGAGGGGAGTTTACATAGTCTGGATGTCGTCGAGACCACTCATCGAGAATTTACCTAGTGTCTTCGAGCGTGCCGGCTTCAAACGCTTCTTGATCATCCACTCTACTGTTGGGAACATGCCGTACAAAAGGACAGATGTTCCATCCGTGCCAGGCATTAGATATGGTTCTCGGTAGGGAATCGAATTTACCCGTTTCTCCGACCGAACCCTCCTGGTGAATGCGGCTGCCCCTGCCCAGGTGGCCCTAGTAACTGCTCCTCAGACTCTCGATGGTTCGCATGTACAAGTGACACTACACTCTATGAATTTCGAAATAGTAATAGTCTATGTTTAGAAAACCTAAAAAAGAAATGGTTGACTTTGGAGCGGCCAAGGTTAAACGTGTTATGAGGAAATAGGGGGTATAGGGAGACCCACCCCTACACTCTTCGTCACGTTAGATCGTGACACGCTCTCTGAGTCAGTGCAACCTAATTAGCATCGCAAATTCTGAAGGCATTCCTGCAATTACAGCATAGTGTTTCCAGTGCAACCGCTTCAGCCATGAAAATAAAACATGCTGACATTCAAAGTCACATCAAACCGAACTATGTGTTAATTGTTTTAATGCTTTACACAATAAAGCTATATCGTATAAGGCTAAGTGTATGAACTGGCGAGCCGCACCCTGTTTCTACAGAGCAATGTGACTTGGATTTGTTTGATAAATTGATTCTGGGCGTTCCAGCTGCGTACCAAATCTCTTTTCGAGGGACTATGGTAAGTTGGCCCTGCCGCGACCTGAGACCTGCTTTGCCTCTCTGGTTAAGAGACTCACCTGGTCCCGGTCCTTATTCCTACAAGCCCGGTAGTTACCACACCCAGTTGGAACTCTTCTTCGGGTTCTATATACCCTATGGGCCACTATGGTAGAGTTGGCAGCAATACGGTCTCGTGTGCCGTCCTGACTTAAATCATGCCGTTTATCTAAACCAGCTCCCCAACGAGGTTATTTTGGGGTTTATGCCCACCCTCGAATTTTTGGATATGGCAATCGCATCATATTGTATTATATATCATTTATAAGGTAGTTTAAAAATGGTGGTTTCGCCCCCATACCTCCCACTTAATTGTGGGGGTGCACCCCCCGCGAATTAAAAAACTCTTAATATTCCTAATTTGAAAGACTAACCTTAGATTCGAATCAATATGGCGATTGCAAAATGTCGTTAGGCCTCTAGTTTTGATACTGTGTTGCTTGGCCTCACCCCCGAATGCTATTTAAATCCAGGATATTTTCTTTAAAATTGGTTATTATTAAAAATACTTATTATATTTTTATTAAGAAAAATAATTCCTTTTAAAATGATGCAATTCTTATTAACAACATGGAGATAAGCGTTTTAAGGTTAGATTAGACTAGACCTTGAAAGAGGGAAATTACTACCGAATCATGTAGGTACACAATTATAGCATCTTAATTGGAAAATAAATATTTTAAGTGTTTTACAAAAATAAAAAACTAAACTACATAACCCGTACGGAACCGATTCCTTCGATGGACTAAAACAATATACAACTAACAAGATGGCGAATATGGCGGCCAATCTATTTTTTGCCATAACCTCATAATTTGAAATTTGCCTAAATTAAGGCTAAGTAAGCATTTGCCTATTTTATTTAAATAGATATATTTATAACAAAGCGCCAACAAAATTCGAGTGAGTACAAACCCCAAAATAACCCCCAACGAAAACTAACGCATACAACTAAACCGCATTATCTGGTTAAAATGACGCCCATCGGCTAAAATCAAGCCTCTCTGGCTAAACTCAGCCAATATGGCTAAGACCAGTGGTCTGACTAAAACCAGATCACATGGCTAAATGAGGCAAACACGGCTAAAACCATACCTCCCTGGTAAAACAAGACCAACGACTAAAGGGACGTCCCTTGTCTAAACCCTTACCTTACCAGAGTGCTTGTCATGTCACGTCAGCTACCATGGAGCGCGATTCTTCTCTATTTCCTGCCTTCCTGATTAGTTCGTCGCAGTCCATCTTCTGTTCATGTTTTCCATTCGGGTTTCCATGAACTTTTTCCTTTTTCTTCTGGCTCTTCTTCCTTCACTTCTTCTCAGCAGTTAATCTCTTTATATTCTTCTTGCTCTCAGGAAAAGTCACAAGAGCTGCAGCTGCCTTTTTCGGATACTTCTCATTAAGCTCCTCTCGAGTCGTGCACGTCCTAATACTCCTTCATTTGTTGTTCTTGATGTCCATGAGATTCTTTGCATCCTTCTCAAAAAACACATTTCTGTTGCTTCTAATTTCTTTTCCATATTCTGCTTAATCGTCCATGACTTACATCCGTATGTTAAAACTAATGTTTCTCATTTTCATAAAAGCACTTTTTGCCAATATTATTCTTCTCCATATTTCTTTCTCACAGTCTGCCTCTTCTGACACAGTACTTACTTCCTAGGTAATTGAATTCCTGACTTGTTTTCATTTGTCTCCCTCCAATATATACTCTCACTCTTACCCTCGTTCTTCGTTTTGTTACACCCAAGATCTCCGTTTTCTTAATATTTATCATCAAACCCCTCTCTTCACCAGCGTTTCGGTTCATCCACAAGTCTGCAACTTCTCTTCTGAGTCTGCTAAAAGAACCGTATCATCAGCGGAACGTATGTTGTTCACACTTCGTCCACCAATATTCAGTCCTTCAAAGTCTTCCAGATTCTCCATGCAGAGGTCTGGGGAAAGTACATACCCTGCCTCACTCATCATCTTATGTCTCTCCACTTTGACTTCCCCTTTTCTATTTTCATGGCTGCTTTCTGGTTCCAATACATATTTGCAATTAACCTGATATCCTTACCATCCATTCCAATTTATTTAAGTATTTTTACTAAGTTCCTACGTTTTACTGTGTCTAAACCCACCCCTGGATAAAATCGTTAAAACCAGGCACACCGCTAAAAACACCTACCTCTGGTAAATAGAGCCTACCTTGATAAAACCAGCCCCTTCGCTGAAAATAACCCCACTCGTTAAAAGCAGCCCTTCAATAAAGCCAGTCCCCCTCAGTAAAAACAGCCCCATCTCTAAAACCAGCCTTCTCCCTGAAACCAACCAGCACACCTCGCTTAACTAGCCTCCCAATTAAACAAATGCAAAGTGATGCATATCGGCCACCGAAACGCCCAATCTCATTATATCCTTAAGGGCACTGCTATTGAATTCACCGACACTGAGAAGGACTTGGGTGTAACAATCACTAGTGACCTCAAGTTCTCGAAACAGTGCATTGAGGCAGAGAAAAAGGCCCAAAGGATGCTAGGCTACATAAAGTGCCAGTTTGGATATCGGAACAAGGAGATTGTACTGTGTTTGTACAACTCACTTGTCCGACCGCACCTGGAGTATGCCGTACAATTTTGGAGTCCTTCATTTCGAAAGGACATCGCGAGATTGGAACGCGTGCAAGCCAGGGCAAACAAACTGATTCCCTCTATCAGACATAAAAGTTATGAAAATAGATTATAGGAATTAGATCTGTTCTAGCTAGAAACCCGTAGACTGCGTGGTCAGCTCATCCAAGTTTTCAAAATACTTCGAGGGTTCGACAATGTTGACTACAGGAATATTTTCACACTTGCTCAGAGCAGAACAAGAAATCACGGCTTTAAACTTCAACTGAAGCGATACCACCGTGATATGTGTGGCAAATTCTTCACTTACAGTATCTGCGGTAGTTGGAACGCACTTCCAGTAGAAGTTGTCAACAGTGAATCTGTTGACCAGTTCAAGTCAAGACTAGACAGGGTCTTGAAAAGTGGCCGTTTAAGGACGTAAAGCATTTGAGTAGGGATGTGCCCGCTCGACTGCTAGTCCAAGGGTACCCTCTATGAATGGACCGTAAGGTCTTCTAGGCTACTTTCTTTCCTTGTTACTCCTTGTCACTTCCTGCTCCCTCTCTCACTACCGCTTAAACCTGCCACTCCCGCCAAGACCAATCCCCTTACCCCCCACTAAAACAGACCCCCTAACCCCGGGGATAAAAACAGCCCCAAGTTAAAAACAGCCAGCCCATAAACCAAGGCCCCTCGCAAAAAAAAGCCCACACTAAAAAAATCCCCAGTTAAGAACAGCATACTGTTAAAACAGTACTTTCCTAAAACTAGCTATCTCGCTAAAACAAGCCACCTTCACTAAAACAACCACCTTGCTAAAAACAGAACCCTCATTAAAGCCAGTCCCATTCGCTAAAACGACCACCCTCGCTAAAACTAGCACTCTATGCTAAAAAGAAGACACCATGCCAGAACCAGCACCCCTTCTAAAACCAAACTCCATCTAAAATAGCCTCTTCTGCTCAAACACCCCCTGCGATAAAATCAGCAACTCCCTCTTCTGGTAAAACGAGCCCCCGGGTAAAACAGACCCCTGGCTAAAACCAGCCCCCCCCCTCCCACCATAACCCCCATCCCGCTAAATTTGCAATCTCTAAAAACATTCCCCTTGGTGCCCTCCCCCCCCCCCGCTAAAACTAGTCGCCAACTCTAAAATCAGCCCCACCCCCTGCGCTAGATCTGGCCCATAGCTAAAACCATCACTCTACTAACAGCCCCAGGTTAAAACACTCCCTGCTAAAAACAGTCTCCACTAAAATCAGCACCTTGCTAAAATGAGCCACCCCTATAAAACTAGTCCACTTGATAGAACCAACTACTTCCGCTAAAACCAACCACCCCCTGCCAAACCAGCCACTCCTCCGCTAAAACCAGCCACCTACTGCAACACCAGCCACTCCCCCGCTAAAACCAACTAATGCCTACTAAAGCCCCTCATACCTTCTAAAGCCAGCCACTATCCTTTTAAAACCAACTATTCGCGCTAAAACTAACCACCTGCCCTAACTTAGCCCCCGCCCCCCGCTAAAATCAGCCACCTACTACCCACTGTAACCCCCCACCCCACGGGCCCTTTACAAAAGGTGAAGCACCGCGCACCTACATAGAGTCATTAGAACCACAGGAGACAAAAATCAGGAAAGGTGGAAAGTGGCGAGGAGACCATCCCCGTGGCTTCCAAAATCTGCCCCTCGAATGCAAGGCCTCAACAAGGAAACTTCGACTCTCTCGACCTTGTACAAGGATGAAACAAACGCAATGGAAACTCGGGACGCCTCCAATGAATGAGCGACCCCGACCCCAAAGCCATCTCTCAGTTAAATGTTTCGAAGCAGGAGTGAATGGCTTCTATTTCGTGCCAAGCCTCCTCCAACAAACCCAGGAGTTCTGTCTCCATTAAAGATATGGGCATTTTCATGAAGGTGTCCCCATCGAATAGTGCCTCGATATCTTCTAACTAGGCCTGAAGTGTAATTTCCTTTAACGAAATTACCGTGGATTCCGGGTTAACTCAGATAAGCTTCGTAGGCAAGCTTCAGGAGACGTGTGTTTCCTGTCCACAATCCCGTAGTATAGAGGGTTTGTAAACTCATCACTAAGGAGTGTGTGTCAGGACAGGCGGATGTACTAATTACATCCATCATTATGTCATCGTTGTCTTTCTGGGTTTAATTATATCCTTTCAGCTAGTGGCAATGCAGCTACGAGTACACCTGGATAGTGTAGTAGGTTTTCCTGTTTATTTTTTTCTTCGCCTCAACTCACCTGTGCCCACTCTAATGCCAACCTTTTATTTCAGGTTTCAGTGGAGGATGGAGGCCATAGCTGCCTGGAAGCAGTGTCGGAATCCCCTGTTTCGCCGAAGATTGATTTTCTGTCTCTCCCACAGATATTTTTGATTGACAGGTTGACAAATATAAACATTTTGTAAATCTGAACATTTTTGGTTTCGAGTGCACGAAGCCAAGAGGAGCTGGAGGGAAAGCCAGGTGTGTATAGGTGTGTATGAAATGTGTGCGAGTGGTATGTATGTATATGAAGGAGGGAAAATATATAATACCATCGAAGAGCGAGCAGGGGGTATTTTTTTCCTCCTTTTCCACCCCTAAGGTACCGGTAGCTGCTCTCAATTCGGATTGAAGAAGGAGTCGGGGAGTATGGAACCGAGAGACCCATATGTGGCGCGATTTAGGAATCGCAGCCGTCCTTGCATTGTTAACGAGAACGAGACGGACCCCCCCCCCCCTTCCCCCCACCCCTCTCCACCTTCCCACTCCACACTCAAGGAGAGCGAGAGGATCCACTCTAAACGCGCGCGAAAAAGATACCACCCTGGAGAAAATTAGTGGCCACAGAGTAAGAGTCGGTTTGTAGTTATGGTTGTGCCAAAACCGCAATTGAGTGGGAGTGAGCTCGCGAGATCGTGTGTAAACCTTTTAAAACATTACGTTATTCTAAGTCCAAATTTATTTATCTTGTACGCACTAAATATTTTTACTTTAGTGGGTATTTTCTGCGTTTTTCTTGGTTATTTTGTATAGATTTTTTTATAGACGATTGTATTCGGTTGTAGGTATATCTAAATATATTTTAATAAAAAATAAATATCTAGGCTTCTTTGAGCCTTCTTCCGATCTAACGGGCGTCTCACGAGCGAGTGAGCAGACCTTTGTGGCGGGTGGTTTCCGGGACCATCCGCTACAATGGGAGGTATTCTGACCTTTCAGTGTATATTCCACTGTCAGAAGACCTCATTGTGGCAGAATTCAAAGGCGCCTTGGCACGGGGACCGAGGCCCTTTCTTCTCCTTGGAGATCTGAATTTTAGACACCCAGTCTAGAGGATTACATGATCAATTCCAGGCGAAGAGCTGGAGATTGGTGTCCTAAATGTGGATGAATTTATTTACCATTGCCCGATAATAAGTTCATTTTTTGCTTCGACCTAACCCTGTGTCGCCGGGAGCACAGCCGGATTTTGGGTGTGAGATGTGACGACCTTCATGGCAGTGATAACCTTCATAGCAATGATAACCTTCTCATTCTATTATCCTTTGCCGGGCTACCACCTTGATAGCGTTTGTTGAGGGTCCGGTGACCCGCTTTCAAGGAAATGACTGATTTCTCTATCTCAGTCAAGGAGTTTAGGTCAGTTTATGAGGGCGTTGTTTTTCTCCGGCACCATCATTGGCGTGGGCTTGACTAACATCCTTGAACGACAGGTCGTTTTGCACGTCGTCCTCTTCTTTAGAGGTCTGCCGAGTGTTAGACGGTCATCAAAGTGTGTGAATTTAGTTGATTGTGGGCCAGGTTCGGAACAGACACGCCTCTCTTTTTGTCGGGTATATGTCTCTTCACTCAAGGACAGGACGCATCTTGCAAATGTGTGGAAACGCGTCAAGAGGATTCGATCTAGGTTCTCTCAGGACCGACCCTCGCGTCATCAAGGGGGGCGGGCCTGCAATCAAGAATTCTGCATCCGTGACCGAGTCTTTCCCGACCGCGTTCTCTACATTATTTAGTCAGGATGCTGCTTCGCCAATATTTAAAGTACGTCGTTGACACGACGAAGGCCGCAGACAGGAGTTCAACCCCAGAGGCAGTGAACTTGCCAACCACATGTTTACATTTTGCGGTATCTCCCCCGGATACCGCCTCTTGCCCTGACGATATCTCGTACACTATGCTTCGACACCTGGGTGAGCGAGGCTTGGCCTATTTGTTAGCCTTGTTCAACTGGATATGGAAGTAGGGTAGCATACCGGATTCGTGGAGAATGGCTACCGTGTCCGAGTTTTGCAAGCCTGGAAGAGATCACTCTACCTCGGCCGGTTCCACCCAATTTCCATAACCTCCTCCGTGTACTGTTGATAGGAAAATTGGTTAATGTTCGATTAGCTTTTACGGACATCAAAGATTACCTGTCCCCTGTACAGTGGGGGTCTCCAAGTTTTCGTGTCTGCGTTTCTATAAGATGGTCTATTACGTGTATGGGTGGTGTGGGGCAGCTCCCTTCTGTATAATAGAACAGAAAGAGAGCGCCCCGCAAGGAAGTGTCCTAGGTATCAGTCTCTGTCATAAGCATAAACGGTATTACTTCAGTGTTGCTAAAAGATCTCGCCCCGATCTACTAATTCACCTTTGGATCTCTTTTGGTGCCCTCCGGATGCCTACTCTGGAGGGTCAACTACAACAGATTCTGAACCTCATCTCTCTCTCTCTCTCTCTCTCTCTCTCTCTCTCTATATATATATATATATATATATATATATATATATATATATATATATATATATATATGCCTATGCAGACGTGTTCCAGCTTTCTTCGACCAAGTCTAACATAGTGCAGTTCTGCCGTCATCCACGGCTGCACTCTAACCAGACTTGTTCCTAAATGGGGTTCATCTCTAAATTTGGATTACTTACACCGCATATTTGGGCTTCTTTTCGACAGAAGACTCACCCACGCCCTGGACATTCTTCGTTAAATGGCGTTATCTTATCCTAGGCTATGAATGAGAGTTCTACGCATCCGCAGTCGACCGTGAATTGCGGAAGGTGGACTTGATTTACCATACTGCTATCCATTTGTCGAACGGTGACTTCCCAACATCCACTATTGAAAAACTACTTGTCGATGATAGGGATATGTTGCTCACTTTATTGAGTACATATAGCATTATTTTCTCTCTTGATCGCTAACGGCTCTCCCTTCATCCGCGGCCGACCTTGACGGTGGTTATGCTGCCGCGAGACCCCAATCATACCATAAGCTTTTGTTTATTTTTTTGACAAGGCAACTTCTTCAACAGTTCAATTTAGCTATCAGGCCGCTGGCGGTGCTGATTGCGTCCGGGACGCCACTCTCATGCTACCATATTTAAACATTTTTCGCCACGTCTCTCCTCCCAAATATTCTACAGAACGGGGAGTATTGCGAATTTTTTGTAGCACACGCATTGTTACTCTGAAACCATTCCAGTGTACACAAATGGCTTCTAATACGAAGCACAGGGAGGGGGGGGGGGTCAAACCTTCTGCCCCCTTGTCTTTCATCCATTGCGTGTCTTTAGCCCGCCTTGGTTGCAATTCACCGCTAGATACAGAATATTCCGCGCCCTGTCTGGCTTGTACTTAGGGATTTTTAGCGACTCACAGAACAGATCGAGTACCTTGCAAGCAGAATATCCGCACTCCTTAATTCATAGTATCCGTAACGCGACGGCTCGTACTCGCCAGGGGAATGTCGAGATTATCCTCTGCTAGGCTCCCGGACATGCAAGAAATGAGATTGTTGTTGATGACAAAGGACTGCAAGGACTGACCGACTAGGTCAGAGTTTCCTTATTTTCCACTCTGCCGACATGGCAGAAATAAGGTCAACACTTCGGGATGCATGGTAAAGAACATAGGTGGGCGCGATAACGAAAATATGTATCACGATAACTGATAAATCGATAGCGATAACCCATAATAGATAACTGGCGATAAATTTATCGCCCGATAAGGTGATAACCGATAAATCCAAAATTATAATACAATATTGATTATTGACTATATATAACGTTATTTTATAATACAATAGTAAGAATATTTGAATACTATTTCATAGTTTCTTACCTGGTGAGGCTCTCCTTGATCTCCTCATAGGTTTTGAGGATCCTCCCCCCCAGCTCGGACCTACCTATTTCTGCTTCCAAGGCACGGCTCGCCCGTGTGCTAAACTGGAACCAAAAACTGAAATGATCGATTATCGCTAGTTTGGAACCAAAAGTATCGGCGATACCGATGAATCGATAACGCGGGAAAAATCGGATAACCGATAACCCGATATCGTTATTGCGATAACGCCCACCTATGGTAAAGAAGACGGGAGACGACCGATGGGAATCTAAAGTTACATGCCATTGCGTCTTGACTTTTCCCGTCGACGTGCTCAAAATGCCTCGACGGCATCAATTCCTTTCTGTCGCCTCTAAATCGGGCACACTAGTGGTACGCAGCGCCATTTGATGGCGTGATCCACTGAACCTTAATGTATCGACTGTTTGGTCCCTCAACTGCCCGGCACATTTTCAGGTCATTTCCCCGTCTGAGGTAGATGCTCGCGTGCTACCTTTCTCAGTATTGGAACGAGCGAGGTTACTCAGACGTATCTCTTGTACTTTGGAAAATTTCATACATCCCTGATTGTTGTGTTTTTGAGTTTTGCTATGATATTTAGTCATTTAATTTTTTGGATGCGCCTTCAGTCATTGGAACAAGAGGAAATCCCTCTCGCACCCCCCCAGCGTCCTCCTTTCCTTTTTCTTTCTGTCGAGTTTTTATTTTTGGTTTATATATTTGTAATTTGCATCTTTTTTTATTTTGTTTTGGCTCTTAATTATTTTAACATAACATAATGATAGTCTTATGACTCAGATTTCGGCGGCTATGCCTTTGTGGGCAGTCGTCAGATTTATGCATTATAAAAATATTTATTTCCAGTTTTCCTTACTGAATTTCCGTAGTCAAGAAGACCTCTGGGTTGGCCTGACCAGAGTGGTTCGAGGACTAGGATTGGGAGTAAGAGCTGAGGCACCTGTTCTTCGAGTAACCCCTGCCTAGAAGCTCCCAAGCAAGGCATTACAACGCCCAGGATAACCAGTGGTTACCTGCCTCAGTGGGTGCAAAATATATATTACCTAGAGTTGAAGCCATTTGGGACAGTCTATGCTGAGATGGGCATCGGGAAATCGGAACCGGTAGCTCTTCCTGATGGTTGCGAAGGGACTTTAATCTTTTTCCAAAATATTATATTTTTAGTATGGTTTCGTCGTATCAATTGGTCTGAAGGCTTGTGACATTTAAGAATTAAGGTCTTCAAAGCCTGGTACATCTTCTCCTTCACTAGCGATGCAAACAGTGTTTCGGTCAAATACATCCTGTAAGTCGAAATAGTGGCAAAAACTATCTAATAAATAGAGCGAGACTGAATTTGATAAGGTGCATTCAATTTTTGAAGCAAAGTTTTCACTTCTCTTATTAGATAAATAACAAAATAGATATTTTTTCCAAACATAGTTGTTTGTTTCACATTCAGAGTTACACAACAATAATTCAATAAATAATTATTATTATGTTGCAGGGGTTATCTACAGATCAGCGCTATTTCTCAGCATTTTATTTCTCAGCCGAAATCTACATTTTAGCGTAGCATCCGAATCACGGGTATTTACAGCGCATGGTCGTCGCCGTGAATCTGGAATCCAGTTGGCGAATTACCACAACATATGTGGCTTAGTTTCGGTGCAATGTCGCTTTGCTTAGATACAAATGAAATCGTTGTTTTCACTCTTCTGGGCGTATCTCAGGAGCAATAAATACGCCGAGCATTTGAGTGTCCAAATTCCATGAAAAGTCGCCAAATGGTAGCAGCGTTGGTTCGGTCGGAACATTACCAACATATAAAGTTGAATAATAAAGAGGGGAAATTTTCGATACTTTATTGCACGATTGTTTTCGATTCTTAAACCGTAGCTCAGTAGTGATAAAGTTAATGCACGCGCTTAGATTTGTCTGAGAAAGGGAGAGCAAAGGACAATCTTTGTTCTTGACGTGGACCGTGAAGCTTAACTGTTTAAGCGATAACCAGTCACAAATCACCTGACTTCCCGGAAGGGGTGATGAATCAACGTGTCGCACATGAAGTACAAACCTTAATGATGTCGTTGCAAAGATAGTTAAATTGTTTTATTCCTCGATTTATGTTCCTGAGTTCTCTTACCCAAGAGCACAAATATGGGTGCTGGTGGGCAGAGGAGCAAGGGAAAAGAAAGCATGGGTAGGAGCCGTTTTGAAACCTTAACTTAGTTTCATTTCTTATACTATAACCATCCCCCTCCCCCCCCCCTCCTTCAACAGGAGTTATGTTCCATACTCACAGTTGTCCAATAAACCATTCACGCATATATATATATATATATATATATATATATATATATATATATATATATATATATATATATATATATATATATATATATATATATATATATATATATATATATATATATATAACCAAGTCATTCTTAGTAATGAAATCTGAGTGGAATTTCCCGAAACTCTTACCACCACAAGATTAAAAACGGCAATAAGAGTTGGGGAGTAGCCCTTATTTCCCCACAAAGAATGTCTTCGTGGGCAAATTCGTGGCAGATTAAAGGGTATCACCCAGCCCGTTAACTTACCGATGGCCAGAATGACATGATGTTCAATTTATAGGTGAAAGAAGTAAGTTTGTCGGCTATTAAAGGACACTTCTTGAAGAGATACTTGCAGGCTCTATTGTCTTGGTCTGGAAGTGGGACTAAAAATATACTTTTCCAAGCCACGTAGGATTCGACAGACGTTGCATTTATCTCTGAAATTATTACAAATTATTGAAATTTCTATTTAATAGGACGCAGAAATTGACAGGTAAAGGTTATTTTATAAAAGCAAGAAGGAACGGGCGGAACTATGCTGTGCCATCCGTCCCTCGCTTGTGGACTAGACCCCTCGTCCCGCTGACGAGATTCCTCCAGCCAAACGGATAATATTTACATAAAGATTAAAATGACAATCGCTAGAGAGCTCGAAGGCACAAGGGTGCCTGTTCCTCGTTGGTTAAAGGGGAGATTGTCCTTTGACACTAGGCTAGCATGAATTCCCGCGTAGATCAGGAGAGCAGTGATGTAGACCTTTGAAATATATGAAAATTGTATGCATGCAAACGTAGGAAGGACCTAAGTTATAGTAGTAAAAATGCAAATCGACAAATAAAACAATATTTCAAGTATTAAATAAATTGGTGCGTATAAGCGATGGTAGGCAAGAGAGGTATGTACATAAGTGTGCAAAATAAACAAACGCGTCAGTCATGTAAGGGAGAAAAGTTCATTTGAAATTTGGTGTGCGAGTTGCTACCGTCATATATTCCTCGCCCAATCAGAATTTAAGTGATCTAAGTGTGGGTGGATTCCTTGGGTGTGCACGATAAATGATTAGATATAGAGCGAGGATTGCGAAGATGCGTGAACAGTGTGCTATGAGAAATTGGTAGATCGAGTAATTGGGTAGTTTGTTCGTTACTCATTAAATGGGTGACGGTGGATAATGAAAGGGGACCTAGGTAGCAAGTCTGAGTATGTGTGTGAGAGAAAGAATAAATAGGGTCAGTTCAAAATAGATTTTTGAAGGGTGACCCTCAGCACATTCAGGTTTCCCATGCAATTGGGCTCGGGGGGCTTCAAGGAATTTCTCATCTCTATACAAACGAATCCCCGGGATTTTAAATGGCTTTTCCACATTTGTCTAGGCTCTTTGTACCTACTTGTTACTAGAGGGTAATTAAAAGTCTTTGTGTAGCGTTTAGGAATATGGAAATTATCATTACATTCTTTGTTCTCCTCATTTCCTGCTCTTTCGAAATATCCACTTTTTTTCATCTCTGTTTCTCTCCCAGTATTTTTTCTCCATGAGCGAAAATGCATTCATTGGTTACATTAGTATATTTTCCTTTTCCCCAAACCTACATATATTCTTGGCATCCTCAGTCTTTCACTATGTCTTTTGTCTTGTCTTGTTTAGTCTGCCACCGTCCTTATGTATTTTCTGCCATTCCGACCAATCGACCGTCATGAGTGCGAGGAGGGATTCAGAATCGAGTGTCGCAATACTTTTATCCAGAATTGGTGATTGAGGCAGTTTATCGAGTTCACTCGTTTTTATCCCGTAGATGGGTTCGATTCCTACTCTTGACACCCAGTTCTCATTGTCCAAATTTGGGCTTGGGTTGATATGCCTTGTCGCAGCATTCGTTTCGTCCAAGATCTCCGCTAACCTTCCCCTCTTTTCTGTTTATTTTCTTGTTTTGTCTGTTTCCCTCGATATTGATCTTGACTTAATAATACCAAGGGTGAAAAAGGGCGTTAATCTCATGAGAAAAGGTGGTTATAAGGGAAGGATGATCAGCCATTTTCACGCAAATATTGATTTCTTTTAAAAGAATCTATCGCGGGGAGAGCTATAAATTATCGTATTACTAGGCAGCTGAAGAAAGAAAGTTTTATGGTTAATTAATTATAGCATCTGTGGTCAGAAATCGCCTTTGAACTGGTGTTCAGTGGCGAGAAGGGAGGTTCTCTTACTCGGTATGAAGAAGAATCTTAGATTGTGCGAGCTGTCTTTCCGCAATTCGCAATCGCCTCGCTTGTTTGCGCAAGTCAAGAAAACCGCTTTCGGCTTGGGGACATCTGTGGATTTAAAAAGAGATTGACTACAATAACTGAATTGATTTTTATTTATATACAAAAACCGAAACACATTTAGCAAAAAAATCTTGAAAAGAAGTTCATGGTGAAAGTGATGAAGTTAGATAAAGTGAAGATGGGTGGAAGGCACATATATAAATTAGGCAAAATAGAAAATTACTTGAAGCACTCGTAAAGAAAACTGTAATGCACGCAGTGATGGCATATGGTTATTTTAGTACAGTTATTTTTAGGGTTGTTAGATTGGTTTCAGTGTATACAGTCACTTGTTTGGTGTGGATGAAGAGCGTCCCTAGGTGTGCCCGATGGAGTGTGAAGGTGTGTTAATCGTTGTTATGCCAACCAACTGCACATAAGATTATGCTTCATCCTCGGGGATCGCGACGAAATTATTACTTCGTTATGGTATGATGAAATGGACTATATTTTAAACGAAATCTACTCAAAAGGCTTTAAATTATCCGCCGGAAAAGGAAAATAAGATTCCGAGCACTTTTGCCTTTATTAAACAGGCTTCATTCAGGGAATGAACACAAGGGAAGAAAAAGGGGGCGGAGACAGACTTCATTACGAGAAGATTTTACTCTTTGGGATTTGATAAAGTTAATAATAAAAGGACCAAGGGAAAAATATCCTGGATTCGTATTGAAATTCCGGAGTGTTGCAATGCAGAGACATTCAAGAATGTTTCTAGAGACTTACTGGCACTCAAGAGTACTTTGGCACTCTCACAGTTAATAACATGATTAGAGATGGACATGCGCATAAATAAAGTATTAGGTCGAGGAATAAGTTCTTGTTTTTTTTTAATGTTGTGTTGATTTAAGTTTTGTTGACGTGATTTGTGCACATATTAAGAAACAATAATAAATAATGAGAGCAAAATTTGCAAAGGTTAGGCTACGTCTCTTAACAGCGTAGACTATTAGGCTTTTGCTTAGGCTACGTCTTGAAGTTGAGTAATAAGTCATTGCGGTTTATTTAAAAGTTGTGTTAATTTAATTTTTGTTCTGTACCCTCAAAATGGAATGTCAAGTTGAAAGAAAGGTGCATTTTCGACACTTGTTATTCATTTACAATCGAGACGGGAACAATGCAAACGCAGCTAAAGTTCGTCGCGATATTTGTGATGTGTACGAAGAAAATGCTTTATCATAAAGGACAGCTCAATGGTGACTTTCACGTTTCAAAAACAGTCATTTCAATCTTAATGACGAAGAACGTTCTGGTCGCCCCATTAAGTTGGATGAAGATCGATTGAACGACCTTCTACATGAAAATCCTCGTCATTCGACTAGAGAATTGGCTGTACAATTGGCGTGTGATCAGAAAACTGTAGTGAATCACCTTCATTCGATGGGGAAAGTTAAAAAACTCGGTGCATGGGTTCCGCACGCTTTGAGCGAAAGCAACAAACTTCAACGCTCCACGATTGCCGCAGGTTTGCTTACTCGTCACAAGGCTACTCGTGGATGTAAGGACAGATTTCTTCACCGCATCATCACTGGCGACGAAAAGTGGTGTGTTTATGTCAACATGAACCATCGAAAACAATGGCTTAGCCCCAATAAAAAACACTTCCGCGATTAAAGCAAGGACTTCATCCACGAAAGACGATGCTGTGTGTGTGGTGGGATAGTGAAGGCATCATTCTTTATGAGGTCCTTGCGAACAACTAGATTGTCAATGCAGAACTCTACGTTCAACAAATGTATCGACTCGCCGAAGCTATTCGTGAAAAGCGACCTCATCGACGTTATGGAGTCCTTCTGCAACACGACAATGCTCCTCCTCACATTGCTAATATGGCAAAAGATGCCATCCAAATGCTTAATTGGGAAATCCTGCCGCATCCTCCATATTCGCCAGACTTGGCTCCATCGGATTTCCGTCTCTTCCGATCGCTCTCCAACAAGTTGCAAGGCGTTTCGTTCAAGACTGATGTGGAACTAAGAACCTGGTTAGACGAATTCTTCGAGTCAAAATCCAGAGATTTTTATTGCAGAGGCATCGAAAAACTAGTTGAACGTTGGGAAGAAGTCGTAAATAACAACGGAGAATACATTATTGATTAAATTGCATATTGTTATCAATTAAAAATGAAGTTTTTCTAAAATTGTTAATGGTAATGAATAAATTTGATAAAACCGCAAGAACTTATTCCTCAACCCATTACTTTATCCACTGCAACGCCTGATATTGGATTGAGCTCTTTTACATTGGATTTTGCTCTTTTACATTGGATTTTGTTCTTTTACCTTGAATTGTGCTCTTTTAATCTTACCATGAGTTATTTATTTGTCTGTCCAATGGAACTCTCACTGTAATCGCGACATTGGTTTTGATAAGAAAAAAGCCCACGTAGTTTAGTGAGGTACAAGAGGTCGGTGCATAGTAGAATCATATTTAAATTGTTCAAGAAAGCTCGGGGGGGAGGGGGTTACAAATGACTGATTAAATGGCAAAGTTAGTGGTTACTAAAGTTGTCTAGCATTGTTAGGTTCAAGTCGTTTTACTAGATATTAAAAAATGCTTCTTAGAGTTTTTTAAAATTCCCAATTTTTTTGACAAAAATTATGTTTATCTCGATTTCAAAAGTTTTTTGAGAGTTCCTCATAAAAAAACTTGAAAATCTTTAAAAACGAACAAAGTAAGTATAGGCAGCGTAATAAAATGGATTAAAGATTGATTAGAAAACCCTAATTAAAGATGTCTATAGGCTACAAAAATGATATTTGGGTGCCACAAGAACCACTTGAATGGAGTACAACGTTTAAGACGTGTAAATATTGCTTCAACCGAAAGAGGAGTCATCCTTTTCCGTCACAATGCGCGCACTCATGCGGCACGTTTGGCCCAAGAAAAGAGTATTGTGTAAGGTCGGGTAATTGTTCTTCATCCTCCATATTCACTAGACCTTGCGCCATCTGATTAGCATTTATTTTAGGCATTGTGACATCACCTATAACATCATTAAAAGATTTCTAGCACCCGGATCTGCTTGGACTATTCAAAATTAATGTTTTAGTTAATTATGATCATCCTTTGAACGGCTCCTCGTACAATAGCTTTCCTTCTATAAATTTGCACATCTCACATACTTTCTGGCGGTGACACCTTCCTTGATTTTAGTTTTGGGGGGTTTCTGGTAAATAATAATACCAATAATAAAACAATATTAGTTTTTGACCTTACGGTTTTCTTAGATTTTATATCCAACTTAGGAAATATATTTCTTGCGTTTCTATTTTATTCCATATTGGAATGCACAGTATACTGTTTGAGGGGTGTTAAGGCGGAGTGGGCAATGTCTTTTGTACTTACAAATGAAAATATACATAATGAATTAACACAAAACTATACAAATTATATGTATGCATAGTATTCCCATCGAAATATATTAAGGATTTTACGTAGTTCGTGTTTCTTGATATTTTAATTTGGCTGCTTTTCTTTGATTGGGATAGGTTCAGCTAATTTTAGGGTGTTGCGCGTTGCTAGATTGGTTGATGGGGTCGAAGTTTTCTGACGTTTGTTATTATCTCTATTCGCGTGAACCGTTCTTAGGTGTTCCTTTATTTTGCTGGGTTGTGTTCTTGTTATTAAACTGGTAGTGTGATATGCGATTTATGATGACTGGTAGTGTGATATGCGATATATGATGACGTATATCGTTGCCTGCGCAGTAAATTTGCTATACTAAGTGGTTGTCGTTTCGAGTTTTCGGTTGTTAGTTCTTATACGCCTTTGATTGAAAAGCCCAACTAATGTACAGATATATTTAATAGTAAATTGTGAAAATTTTGATCAGGAAAAAAGGTAAGATAATCAGTTAATTAACTTCTGGACTAATAAAAAGATTTTGCCTCTTTGAGCTTCTCCAAAGCGATTTACTGTATACCATCAGAATTCCACCTCGTTAGTTTAGATTAGTTTCTTAAATCAGGAGAGATAAAAATAGGTCTTTAAGGAAAGATCAAGTGTTTGTTTGTTTGTTTGTTGATGCTTAAAATACGTCGGATTGTGTTTTGAGGTTGAATCAGATATACAAACAACATTCGTGTAAATAAGTTTGAAATGGTAACAGAACGTAACTTAACCCCTGGGAGGCCTTAGTAATACCTTAACATGAATTAGTTTGAATCACCAGCACAAATAAAAGAAACAAGGGGGAAACTAAAAAAGAGGATTAATGTGGAGGTAAATAGAATAAAATGAGCTCGGAGAATTTGAAGTGTCTGCTCCATTATAGTTGGTTGCCTAACGTCTAAGCGAGTTTTGTTTGTCTAGCTGTTTTTATGGTCGGCCAGGACCAAGTTTGAATTTAGGGGGGAGGGGGGCGTTTCCCCAAACCCTTCGAGATGGAGTCTTCCAAGTGTATCCTCTGGAAAGAGTGATACACCATAAGATGGGAGGGAACGTGGTTGTTCACTAATCAATACCTTCAAGCAGAAGTTTGCTATAGGGTTAATGAAGTGGCAGAGTTGTGTGAACAGCTGGTGCGCATCCCTCAGACGAGATCAACAAAGAAACTCCCCCTCAGATTAAGGGGACGATTTTAACTTGGTTTGAAGAGAATATGGATTAAAGTGTTGCCTTTGCACTGACTTTGTTTTGTTATACTTATTTCGTTCTTCTCATGGAAGACGATGTCGCTTCAATATGTTTCTCAATCCCTTTTTTCTGCTTTAATTTTGTCCGCCTGTTAATTATTATCAAGATTAGCCCAAAATAAAATAAACATCAACGCGACAAATATATTTGGCAAGCTGGAGATAAAATACAATAATGATTATAAAATAATGCGCACCTGATGTTTCATTACATTATAGCAAATGAAACAATACACAAGCGGTGCGTATATGTTGGTTTTACACTCTACTCACAACTTGATAACCTAAATACAAAATAATCAATGATGAGCTTGAGTAAAAAGGAAAAAAAAAACATTAAATTTCATAGCCACGGATCATTTTTGAGCACTACTGTACTTTAAGTACAAGAATTCATCGAATTCACCGAATAAATTCTTAAAAATCTAGCAACTATCACCTTTACTCTAAGCTCTAGTCTTCAGAGAGTGAGATTCTTTCAAGCCTAGCTTTCATGCACCAGCTTTGATCACTTACCATCATAACATTTTGCAAACTTGATCCTTCTCGGTCGATAACCTGCTACCATTCTCATTTCCGTAAAGAGCAAGAATATTAATATGAGAGTCTGGCTTTGCCAAATTATGATATTCATTTTTTATATATTCTTCTGTCCCTTTTTATGTTATTTCAAATCCTGATAAATAAAATTAGAGATATTTAGTAAGAAAGGAAAGAGCGAGTGAGACATAATCCTTACTTTGCACTTTATTTTTTCTATTTATCCTTATTCTATCATTTCTTTTTTCAGAGGTGAGTGAAAACACCCTATCTTTGGATGACACAAATTTTCTTCTTGCTCAATTAATCAATTGCTGCTTTTTTTTGTGTAATAAACTACCTAGATATTCTTAATCAAATATTTCCCCCAATGAAGAATGGGTAGCTTTCTTCCTCTCTCAGATGGGAATCGAACTGGCCTTTAACTCATAAGATATATATCATGCCCTTGTCCCCACCGCCACCCGAAAAGTCTCCCCTCAAATTTGGATGTTTTGTTCATGTAGTCTTTTCCACCTTCATCCCCTATCGGCTAGGGCAGCACTAGCCAAACTGATGGATGAATGCCAAATATGGCATTGGTCCATCAGCAGAATGGCACGTAGCTAATTTTTAATTACCTGCCATTTTCCTCTTGACTACTTTTAATCCTAAGATAATAAATTTTTATGGTATTTCTTGAAAAATTCAGTTAAGTATGATATATCTTTTTATATATCACAGGTCATCTTGCATTGTATATACATGTGTATAACCTCATAGTTTGGTAGTATGAAGTATCTTATTCAAAATCACAAAAAAATTACTATATTTACTTTTCTAGTTACCTTTCAGAAAGCGAGCAGAATCATCTGCCCAAATGAGCTAACTTGGTGAGTTGCCGAGCCTATTTTACCTCTATAAGGATAAACCATAGAACACCGTCCTCATCCCATGGAGGCGAACAAGCACCAGCCAGAGGCAACAGTCAGGTAATGTCTGGAGAAAAGGGTCCAAAGAATTCCAGGGTTTATGGAACTAGTTGCCAACGGTTGGCGACTCTGGCTATACACAGGCGCAGAACCAGGAGGGAGGGGGGCTAAGGGGGCTGAAGCCCCCTCCAAATTTGTTCTTTCATTATCCCATAGTGAAAATCGAGGCGATTATATTAAGCGTTCCCCAATAAAAATGTTGGGGTGGGAGGGACACAGTGTATTGAGGAAAAAAATTGGAGCAATATTTGATGCATCCTTCTGGACAACTTATGTATGTGTTTAGAAAATTTGTTAAGTCTACGAGCATAATTTTTTCACCTAGTAAAATTTGCCAAGTAATATTTAACTAGTAATACGCGTTGGTCATGCCTCTTTATAGCATGTGTGCGCTTGCTTGTTGATGTTGTTGTTTTGTATATTCTAGATCTGTTTTAATCATTTTATCAGATTGAATACCCTTTCCCTGAATTGTTTTCCTATTGCTACGCAGGTCCAGTGAAATGAAGCGACAGAGAAAAGCTGCCAAGATCATTGCATTTTTCAAGCCCCGGCCTAAACGTGTGCACATCTTTATTGTTAACACCTTTGTTTATGTTTACATCTTAAACTATTTGTTTATTGTTTAAATCTCAAACAATGGAAGATTCCAAGCGCTAGTTTATTTTTAGACCATCCAATAATAAACGTAATTTTTAAGAATTTTATTAGAAGTAGACAAAGATTGCGAGGCAGCGAGTTTTAATAATCATATGATCTTGGTTTGCAGGGTAACTGATGCAAGAGAAGTTGGTGTCGGCAGATTCAGTAGTCTGCCATTATGATGGAAGAGACAACCAACGTCGTCTCTTCCGGCGGTCAAATAAGAGAGGAATTCCTCAGCTTTGTTTACGCTAAGATCGGTAAAGTGGAAACGTATCTCAACAAG
The DNA here is from genome assembly GCA_963969495.1 of Ceratothoa steindachneri. Lineage (NCBI taxonomy): Eukaryota > Metazoa > Arthropoda > Malacostraca > Isopoda > Cymothoidae > Ceratothoa > Ceratothoa steindachneri. The sequence goes on from OZ018317.1 coordinate 44,755,764, forward strand.
ACCCGGGATGGTGCACTGGCGAGGAACGTACCATTCCAGAAAGCTGAGGAATATTACCGCCGATCTGTCTATGTCCCGTTCACTGAGCAGGTGTTGGCTGAGCTGCAGAGCCTGTTTGATGATGACACTATTCCGGTCGGCTTCACCATCAAGCATCTGATCAGCGGCGCTCACGGAGATGTTGCTGCTTTATTGGAGGCGGCAAAGGTCTACGAGGCTGCCATCGAAGCCATGAACCTTGTCAAGGCGGAAGCAGAACGCTGGTTTTCGTCAACGATCAAGTTTTACTCCGTTTCAGTTGCTCTTACCCACACCCAGACCCGAATGTATCCAAACCTGGCCAAGCTCCTCGGAGTTCTTATCACTCTACCAGTCCTTAGCGCAGAGTCCGAGAGTTTATTTTCCGTACCGAGAGGAGAATTACAACTAGCTAGGCCGTAATGACAGACCCAGCGCCTCGCAAAGCACCGCTGACTTCAAACAGCGGGGATACGGCGTGGAAACAGACCCCCTCCTGGGACTTATAGCTAACCGTGCACACTGGCACGGATCCAGCGTGATACGAAGTGTGCGCCAAAAAGGCAGAAAAAATTACTCCCGGCGCTGTAGAAACTTTGTGAGCAGAGGCGTGGCGACAAATTGTCAAAGGTGGTACCACAAAGGGTGGCGTCCTGGGCAGAACGAGAGTCGCCACACGCCCGAGAGCTACACTGAGATCTCGAACTTTGGTTAGCCGTAAACTCAAAGGGCTTAGGGTATGATTGGCTTCTCTTGTAGTCATAGACACCATAGAAGTGGTCTGCGGATGCAGTGAGAGATGTTGGCGACTGAAAAAGAGGTCTGGCTAACGCGTGGAAGCACACGATTCATTGGGTACGGCGCAGAGAAAGTAGCATCTTCCCGCTATCGACAAGTAGGCAATCAATGGGGGACGTCTCGAAGGAAGCGGTCGGCAGGCCGAGACCAGTTTGGTGGATCGAGGCCACTTTCCGCAACACACACTCGTCTGCGGATGGGAAAATTTCGAGCAGTCTCAAGATAAATTGGTAAATTTTCATTTCTAATTGTTTTGTAAATTTATGCGACCATATATATATATATATATATATATATATATATATATATATATATATATGCAAATTTTGTTGAAGACTATTGTGTATTTTGCCTTAATTAATTTCCTTTGGCAACTTTCTCTTCTTCTAACTATCTTTTTTATTCCATCTTGTAGATAGTGGATTACTTGTCCAGTATTCATCTCTTTTTTTAAATGAATGTGTTTGGTAAAAACCAAACTAAATTGCTGAGCTTTCGATCTTATTCGATCATCTTCGGAGCGTTTTGAAATGTTATTGCCTCCTTTACCGATGTAATGAGTGGAGTGAGGATCTGACAGAGTGAAAGAAAACTTTGATCAGATGTGTATAGAAAGGACAGAGAGGGAACACTGTGTAACACAGGCGAACGGGCACTCGTGGAGAAAAAGGGTACAGAAATAACTTGAGAGGGGATAAGAAGAGTTGATAGTTCGGTGGCTAGACACCGATACGTGGTGTGGTTGGGTGGGTTTCGAGGTCTTCGCGACTGGACGACAGTTGGAGGGTGGTCAGGAAGGAGAGCGTGTCTGCTTAGTCGCAAATGCGTTATTCATGATGCTTTTAGCTTATGCCAAGAACGGTATGGGTTGCAGGTGGTCATGGGCCGCGGGGTATCGCGGTGCCATCGCATATAGTCTTGCATGTAGTGCGGTGTATAAGGGATCTCTGGTGAGTTTTCCGAGTTGTTTTGTGAGTCTGGTGTGAGCGTATGTGTTGAGGGGTGGTAATTTGTTGTCGTGTAGTGTGGACATTCTCGTGTACAAGGGAGAGCGGCACGCGCGCTTCAGAGCAGAGTTCTGAATGCGTTGAGCCTTCTGCTGTCACGTGTCACTCGCAGCTACAAGTGACAGTGGGGCGTACGCGGGAAGAGGTCGCACGAGTGTTTTGTATAGGTGTGACTGAACTTTTTTGCCCGCAGGGTAGAACCTGTGCAGCGATGTGTTTGTACGTAAGGCTCTTGCTTGTGTTATGTTCTGATGTATATTGAACCTAAGGGTCTTGTCAAAAGTTACCCAAAGGATCTTTGTATGTTGTCTGTAGTTGAGCCTTGTTGGGTTAAATGGTTCATGTCTGGTGTGTGTGAGAAGATTTGTAGGTTATGCATGAAGTGATCTCTTGCGCCGAAGAGTGTCATCTGTGTCTTCTGAGGATTCATGGCATCAGCCATTTATCCAGGTAATCTGTCTTAGCGTCTAGTATTATTTGTGCGTGGAGTGCGATCTCGTTTGGCCCACGGCCCTTGACGAGAATGGTCTCGTCATCGGCGTAGGGCACTATGTATGTGTGACAGCAGTTTTAGAGTGGGCATGGGGTGTCGTTTGTGTACATGATGTATAGTGTGGGTGCCAGTACGCTTTTTTGGGGAACGCCTGAGCGTGGTGTGAGAGGGTATTGTTGTATTTTATGTGGCATCTCCGTTCAGTGAGGTAGTGCGAGAGAAGCCTTCTAGTGTAGAAAGGTAACTCCGTATTATTGGCGAGTTTACAACGGAGTCCCTCGTGCCACACTTTATCAAAGGCCTTCTCCACGTCTTTGCTGATGGAGAATGTCTTTTGATGTACCTGGCGTTTTTTTCTGTATTTGGCCATGAATGATGGTCACAGCCGCCTGAGTGGACCGGCCCCTCCTGAGCCCATATTGGTGGGGGGGGGGGAACCAGTCCCTCTCTTCCTGGTAGTCCCGTAGGCGGCAGTTGATCATGCGTTCGAGTATTTTGCCTAGGTACTCTAATAGAGCAATAGGCCTGTAATTATTTGGGTGTTTGGGGTCTTTGTTCGTTTTGTGTAGAAGAATGTTGTGAGAGACTTTGAATATTTTGGGGAAGTGGCCTGAGGCTAGTGAAGCGTTGAATAGGTGTTTAAGTGTGGGGTATATGTTTACGGGGAGGTTGTGTATTGGTGTAGTTGGTAGCCCGGAGGGGCCGGGGGCACGTTTTGGTGTTGTTTTAATGTAGTGTTTTGTTTCCTCGACAGTGATGAGATTAGTCAGTGTAGATGTGTAGTCGAGCAGCTCCATTCGTATCAGGGGGCGGGCCTTAGCTCGTGAGCGTGGGCCCGACACCACTCCTGGACTTACTGGAAGTGCTCTAGTGCGTGTGTTTAGGTGGGTTGTGTGTATGTACTGTATCCCAGTGTGACCTAAATGCGTCGAGGATGACGTTGTTGTCTGTGAGTGTTTGAAAGATAATCTCAACATCCGCCCGGCTTAACAAAAATGTGACGTCATGGATATCGCGAACCAGGGGATGCGGAGATTCCAATGCTCCTAGAGCACTCAGAACGCTTTGTGAGTCACTATAGATCACAATCTGGTCTCCGAACCAGGCACGTTGCGCAACCTCCCATACAGAGTGATGTATTGCCACCAGCTCGGCCGTGAAGACAGACGCAGCGCCTGGAAGAGCCGCACTGACTTCAAACAGACGGGATACAGCGTGGAAGCCGACGACCACTTTGGACTTGGAGCCATCTATATACGCTGGCACGGTTCCAGGGTAACACAGGGTGTGGTCCAAAAGGTCGAACGCAAAACTCCCGGCACTGTACAAGCTTTGGAAGAAGAGGCGTAGCAAATAGCCAAATAAGGGACCCTCCAGGGTTCGAGGCCTGGGCAGAACCAGGGGCACCACTGGCCTGAGAGCTATACCTAGCTCTCGAAGGAGTTTCCTGGCCGTAAACCCAAAGGGCTTCGGGAATGACTGGCATCTCTCGGCAGCATAGGCAAAGGGCTTACGCGTACAGGCGAATAATGGACTGTACAAGGCGTACGGCGAGTGGCATTTCCCCAGCATTGACTAGTAGGCTCTTAATGGGGGAAGTGCGGAAGGCACCGGCCGCCAGGTGAAGGCCAGTGTGGTGGATCGAGTATACCTTCCACAATACAGGCTCGGCTGCAGACGGCATTTTCCAGTCGGACCTGAGCATCCGAGGTGAAGTGGAACTTGCAGAAGCCGAATTGTGCAAAAGACAGATGGCCTCCACTATCCAGAAAAAGGCTAATCAAACACTTACCAATTTTTCCATCAACTTGCACACGCAAGAGGTTAGAGAGATTGGGCGGAAACCGGTCGGAGTAGAGTGATCTCTCCCTGGTTTCGAAAGGCGAGCACAGTAGCGATCCTGTTACCAAATCTAAGAGAAAGGCTATGCCTCGCTCACCCAGGTGTCAAAGCATAGCGTACGGTAAATCGTCCGGGCCATGGGTGGTGTCCGCGCACGAAAAAGAAAGAGCCGAACGCAACTCACTGAGAGTAAACCTGTAGTTCAAGGATTCTCCGGCTCTGGAGGTAAAGTCCAGTCGGCGGCCTTCCGCGACATCACGACTTACAATAAATGCTGGCGGAGCAGCATCCCGGAAAGATTCCGCCACTGACGCTGGGTCCAAGATTGCGGTCGCATTCTCCTAGAGAACGGGAGAGGGGTCCTGCGAGAACTTGCTCCGAATCCTGTTGACTGGCTTCCACACCTCTGTTAAAGGGGTCTTCCAGTTAAGTGAGGACACGTATGCCCGCCAAGAAGAGCGGTGGGCGTGCTTCGAAATATACCGGAACCTAGCCCTAGCCCAACGAAATTCAGCGTCAGTGAAATCGTTCGGGTGGCAAATATAGCACATGTAGGCATAGTGCTTCTGTTTGAGGGCCGTCTCACACTCAGCTGACCACCAAGGGAGTGGTCGGCATGTAAAACGGCCAGATGTTCTGGTTATAGTAGCCAAGCGTGTGGCGATGAGGTTGCCGGAGAAGAACTCGATGGCTTCATCTTCTGACCTAAACTCCTCGACTGAGAAAGAGAATCCCGTCATTTCCTGAAATGCAGACCACCGCGCCCGCGCCAAGCACCACCGGGGCGGGCTCTCGGGCAGCAGCGGCCCAGAAAATGATATTTGAATGGGAAAGTGATCACTACCATGAAGGTCAGATCACGCCCCAATCAAAATCGAGCTATGCATCCGAAGAGCACAAAGATCGATCGAGGCAGGAAAATGAAGCGGTTCTCGGGCAATAATTCGTAAACTCATCCAAATTTAGGACACTTTTTCAAGCTCTTCGATCAGATCACAAGGACTTGTTCCCTGGGTATTATTGAGTAATCTCCCAAGAGAGGATGTCTACCGTTCAGATTTCCGAGCAAGATTTTTTTTTTCAAGGGGCTATCTGGCGACTGCCCACAAGGGCATAAGTCACCGCAAACAAACAGCCCAGTTCTAGACTACTTTAAAATAAAAATTTTAACAGAAATAACAATAAAAAGGGGATAACAATCAGGGAGCAAGCTCCGGCGATGAGGGGAGGTCCCCCTTTCCCCGGCGCAGGAGCCTGCGACCTACCAAAAAAAACAAAAACAAACAACAATAACAAAAAACAAGTTGAATTCAAGGGAGAAGGCCGGCCTTCCCCCAAAAGTCTATCAGTCCACCAGTCATGGTGCACGCACTCCCGCGAATACAAAGGACAAGCGGTAGCAACCCCGCCCATCACGGTACCGGGACTGGTAACGTGCGCGAAGATCACCCAGACTGGGACATTCGACAAGAATGTGCCGAACAGTCTGGGGGACGAGGCAGTCGTTGCAATAGGGCGCAGGCGAGCGCTCCATCAAATGACGATGCGTCACACGAGTGTGTCCGATTCGGAGACGACAGAAAGCCACCTGAAGCTGTCGCGGCATTGGGATATAGGTCCATAGGAACAGTCGCGGCGCAGTGGCACGCAACTTTAAGTTCCCCTCGACCGTCTCCCATCTTCTTTGCCAAGCAGTCCGAAGAAATGCCCGTATTCCTGCCATGTAGTCGGTGTGATGAAGCGCGAAACGCTGGTCCGGTCGCAGAGTCCTCGCGGACTCTTTAGCGCCCTCATCAAAGCGCTCATTCCCCGCAATTCCTACATATCCAGGAACCCAGCAGAAGATAATCTCGACATCTGCCCGGCTCGCCATAACCGTGGCGTCACGGATATCGCGAACCAGGGGATACGGAGATTCCAATGCCCCGAGAGCACTCAGGGCGCTTTGTAAGTCGCTATAGATCACAATCCGGTCCCCGAACCATGAACGTCGCGTAATCTCCCGTACCGAGTGGTGTATTGCCACCAGCTCGGCCGTGAAGACAGACGCAGCGCCTGGCAAAGCCCCGCTGACTTCAAACAGAGGGGACACGGCGTGGAAGCCGACCCCCTCTTGGGACTTGGAGCCATCCGTATACACTGGCACGGTTCTAGCGTGACACGAAGTGTGCTCCAGAAAGGTCGAACGCAATACTCCCAGCGCCGTACAAGCTTTGGGAGCAGAGGCGTAGCTACAAATAGCCAAATGTGGTACCCTCCAGGGTGGCGTCTTGGGCAGAACCAGGGGCGCCACCGGCCCGAGAGCTATATCTAGCTCTTGAAGGAGTTTCTTGGCCCTAAACCCAAAGGGCTTAGGCTATGACTGGCGTCTTTCGGCGGCATAGGCACCATCGAGATCAGCTGCGAATGCAGTGAGACCTGTTGGCGACTGAGGGAGGCGCCGGGCTCGCGCGTACAGGCGAGTGATGCACTGCACGCGGCGCCGAGCGAGTGGCATCTCCCCAGCATCGACCAACAGGCTCTCAATGGGGGAAGTGCGGTAGGCAATGGTCACAAGGCGAAGGCCGGTGTGGTGGATCGAATCCACCTTCCGCAATAAATGCTTGGCTGCGGATGCATAAACTCGTATCCGTCGTCGAGCTTCGAACGAACAAAGGATCGATAGAAAAGTAGGGCAGTAACCCTATCAGCGCGCCAAGCGCTGAACTTCACGGAACGGAGAATGTCCATGGCGCGAGTAGAAGAGACCCTAAGGCTGCGAATATGAACCTCCCAGGGGAGGCCTCGGTCGAATACAAAACCGAGGAAACGGTGCGATTCCACCACATCCAGGCGCACCCCATTAAGAAACAAATCTGGGTCGGGGTGAAGCCGTGGATGGCGGCAGAAGTGCACCACCTTTTTCTTGGCCAAAGAAAACCGAAACCTGTGCGCTTCAGCATAGCGAGAGACGCGGTTCAATGCCTGTTGGAGTCGACGCTCCAGAGTTGGCATCTGGGCCGTGCCAAAAGAGATCGAAAGGTCGTCCACGTAGAGCGTAGTGAGAACATCTTCCGGCAGCACCGAGGTGATGCCGTTGATGCTCAGGGCAAATAGTGTGACACTGATGACACTTCCCTGCTCCTTCCTGCTCCTTTTGGCCAGAGAGGGCTCCCCCCACCTGTACACGGAATCGACGATGTCGCAAAAATTCAGATATAAACATTGGGAAGCGTCGTATCACCCCCATCGAGTGGAGAGTCTCCATGATACCATATCGCCATGCTGTATCATAGGCCTTCTCCAGATCGAAAAACACCGTAGCGTAGTGCTGTCTACGAAGGAAAGCCTCGCAAACGGCATTTTCCAGTCGGAGCAGAGCATCCGACGTGGAGTGGAACTTGCGGAAGCCGCACTGTGCAAAAGACAGATAGCCTCCGCTGTCCAGGAAAAAGGCTAATCTAACATTTACCAATTTCTCCATCAACTTGCACACGCAAGAGGTTAGAGAGATTAAGCAGAAACCGGTCGGAGTAGAGTGATCTCTACCCGGTTTGCGAAAGGCAAGCACAGTAGCGATTCGCCAGGAGTCTGGGACAAGACCCTACACCCAGAACCGGTTGAATAAATTTTACAGAAAGGCCATGCCTCACTGACCCAGGTGTCGAAGCATGGCGGACGGGACATCGTCCGGACCATGGGCGGTGTCCTCGCACGAAGCAAAAGCGGAGCGCAACTCACTCACAGTAAACTTGTTGTTGAAGGGTTCTTCGCCTCTGGAGGTAAAGTCCAGCCGGCAGAACCTAGCCCTAGCCCGACGAAATTCAGCGACAGTGAAATCGTTCTGGCGGCGCTTATAGCGCATGTAGGCATAACGCTTCTGTTTCAGGGCCGTCTTACACTCGGCAGACCATCATGGGAGTGGTCGGCGTGCAAAACGGCCAGACATCCTAGGAATAGAAGTCAGGCCCACGGCGATGAGGTTGCCGGAGAAGAACTCAACGGCCTCATCTACCGACCTAAACTCCTCAGATGGGATAGAGAATTCAGTCATTTCCTGAAATGCAGGCCACCGCACCCTCGCCAAGCACCACCGAGGTGGGCTCACAGGCGGCAGTTGCCCTGAAAATGATATTTGAATGGGAAAGTGATCACTACAATGGAGGTCATCGACCACCCCCCAATCAAAATCAGGCTGTGCATGCGAAGAGCACAAAGATAAGTCAAGGCAAGAAAATGAAGCGGTTCTCGGACAGTGATGTGTAAACTCATCCACGTTTAGGACACCCATCTCAAGCTCTTCGATCAGATCGGCAAGGACTTGTCCCCTAAGATTTGGGAAGTAATCTCCCCAGAGAGGATGCCTGCCGTTCAGATCTCCAAGCAAGAGAAAGGGCCTCGGCAACCGTGCCACGACGCGGCGGAAGTCCCCCGCGTCCAAGTCAGCTGACGGTGGAATGTACGCAGAAATGATAGTATACCTCCTATCAAGGTGCAGCTGCACAGCCACTGCCTGAAAGGAGGTATCTAAAGAGAAAGGAAGAACGGAGACATCATGCTGGTGTAAACCGCGCATGTCCCAGCCCGGTCATCCCGTGGTGGTGGGGTCACAAGACCCTTATACCCCTGGAGGGATGGCAGGGGGCACGAGCCTAGCATGGTCTCCTGCAAAAAGATAGCTAACGGGGAACGGGACGAGACGAGCCTCCGCAGCTCCTCCCAGTTGGCCCGGAGTCCACGGCGATTCAATTGAAGGAATATGCCCTCCAGGCCTAGCTCGGAGGAGACGCAGGGGCCCTCCTCGAACAGAAGACCCTCACGGGAATGGCCATACGCTTCCCGGAGGCAGAACCCCGGGTGCTGTTGGCCGGACAAAGCACTGAAGGCGGTGTCGAGTTCGAGGACTTATTGGAGGAGGTTAGGCTCGCCATGTGAGTCTTTTCCTCCCTCCGCCTCGAAACCTTAGGCGGGCGTGGCGGCTTCGGAGGCTTATCGTGTGCGGTCTTGGAGCAATTTACACAGACTTAGGGTGACCTCGACTTTGCACGTCTACAAGAACGATTTGTATGGCCGAAGCGGTGACAGTAATAGCACCGCCGCGGCAGTAGCACGAATGCCTTCACGCGGTAGTGGTACCAACCGGCACGCACCGACTCAGGGAGCTTGTCACAGTCGAACGTGACGAAGAGTGTAGGGGTGGGCCTCGAAGCCCCTCCCTGTTTTCTCATCACACGTTCAACCTTGACCACCCCATGGTCGACCAGCTCTAAGGTGATGTCCTCTATGGAGTAGTCCACGAGTTCTCTCGCATAAACTACTCCTTTTACAAAGTTCATGGTAGAGTGCGTCGTCACACTCACCGGAGTGCCATGAAGTGACTGAAGAGCACTTATCTTGGCCGCCTCGGCGGGATTCGCCGCATTGGCCAGAAGGCTCCCGTCCGAGAAACGGGTCACCTTCGGCTCTCTACAAATTACACTAGCTAATCCTCTTCTCTGATGGATCATGTTGCCATTGGTTAACATGCTGTCATCAGTAGAGCGAATAACGAGGAAGCGTTTGAAGCCAGCGGGCTCGAAAACGCCAGGTAACCTTTGAAACAAGGGCCCCGAAGTTTTCGACGCTCCGCCCTGTGCACTTTTGGTCTTTGTCATATTCGGTGGTTCTGCACCCGCGGGGGCAGAGGAGCCGGATGTGCCGATCTTGGCTTGTTCACTTGCCAAAGTGGCAACAGACCCATCCGTCCCCGCAGCCCACGCGGATGGAGAAGAGCCCCGAGTCTTCTTTGTCCTTTTTGTCTTAGTCTTTTTCTTTTTTTGGAGAGGAGGGCGGGGAATGAACCCGCTTCTGACCTCCGCCGACAAAAGCCCCTAGGCAATATGGATCGGCCTCAGCCAGGTCATTCTCCAAAATGGAGAAGGCCCTGGTGGTCGCAGGGGCACTGTCCGGAGGAGATCCCTCCCCTCCTTGTACTGCCTCAGAAACCATTGCCGTTTGAGGAGGACCTTAGTCTTTTTCTTTTTTGGAGAGGAGGGCGGGGAATGAACCCGCTTTTCACCTCCACTGACAGAAGCCCCTAGGCAAGATGGACCGGCCTCAGCCAGGTCCTTCTCCAAAATGGAGAAGGTCCTGGTGGTCGCTGGGGCACTGTCCGGAGGAGATCCCTCCCCTCCTTGTACTGCCTCAGAAACCATAGCCGTTTGAGGAAGACCTTGCATAGGGGCGGATTCGGGTTCGTTGTTTTGCGCCGAGTCCGGATTTCCCCCCATGGAAGTCCCTACCGTCTGAGGCTGGGTTTCCTCAAGGATCATGTCTATCACAGGAGGGGCCTCCAATTGGCCATCCCCTCCCAGGACATCGCAGGTCCCGTTGGCTGTATTGTCACTAGTCTTGTGTGGGGAGGCACAGGCCTTGACCCCGGCAAGGTTTAAAATTCTTGCCAGCAGGTCTTTTGAGGGAAGCGACCAAAGGGGCCTGGCTTCCCTCTCCACCCTAAGGGGGTTTGCCCTACCGAGCCGCTTACACGATGGGCGGTCGGCAATGGGCTGCCTGCTGGCTTTCTTGGCAGTCCCCTTGGAAAGAAAACAGGGGACTGCCGCTGGAAAAAGGGAGGTGCCCGAAAGCACCTCCAGAGAAGGGGGTGAGGGGGAGTGCCCTGCACCCGTAGGCGAAGGAGAGGAGTAAGCCTCCTCTTCGGTCAGAGAAATATGGAGGCTCCTCTGCGCTAGCACAGGAGGGGGGGGGGGCAGGATGGCAAATCGCCGCGCCCCTTACGGGTTCTCCGAGCAAGAGATAGGGCCTCGGCAACAGTGTCACGACTCGGCGAAAGTTCCCCGCGTCGAATTCTCCTGACGGTGGAATGTACGCGGAAATAACAGTATACCTCCTATCAATGTGCAGCTGCACAACTACTGCCTTAAAGGAGGTATCTTAAGCGAAGAGAACAACAGAGACATCATGCCGGGTGTAAATCGCACATCCTCCCGCCCAGCCCCGATCCCGTAGTGGTGGGGTCGCTAAACCCTTATACTCCGGAAAGGTGGACAGCGGGGGGTGTATTCGCCCAGCATGGTCTCCTGCTAAAAGATAGATAACGGAAAACGGAAAAAGACAAGCTTCCGCAGCTCCTTCCAGTTGGCCTGGAGTCCACGGCAATTCCATTGAAGGAATATTCCCTCCAGGCCTAGCTTAGAGGAGACGCGGGGGCCCTCTTCGAAGAGAAGACCCTCACAGGAATGGCCGTACGCTTCCCGGAGGCAGAAGCCCGGGCGCTGTTGGGCTCGCTATGTGAGTCTTTTCCTCTCTCCGCCTTGAAAACTTAGGCGGGCGTTGCGGCTTCGGGGGTGAGGGGAGCCCTCTTTTCGAGGATCCACCCTCTCCGAGCCACCCAGCCAACTACTAGGCGTTGGCGAAGGAGCAGAAGCTTATTTGTTGCTGTCCTATTTTCGGGGGCACCTTTAGGAACCCTGGAAGATGGCTCGGTGACAGACTCAGGGGTATTGCCTCCTCTGAGTCTAACGACTCGGTGGAGGCGCGTGGTCGTTTTCGCCTCACGGAAAACGGTCACGCTGGGGGAAGGGGAGTCCTGGGTTGAGCCGCGGTTGGGTGTGAACCCTTTGTGCTGCCAGCTTTACCAGGGTAGCGCCCAGGTTGAGTTGAACCTGCAGAAGGGCCCCCAATGGGCGCGCTAACAATCGTGCTTGTTGGCCTGGATGGGCCAGAAGCAGAGGGTGTCTTTCTTAGCATTGAAGCGTGAGACATCCCAAGCAGGGCCAGGCGCGCCAGAACCAAGTCATTTGCCTCGCGGAATGAGAGACCATCCTGGGCCTGAACAGCCAGGATTTATTTCCCAAGGAGAAATGCACCACATTGCTTCGAAGAAGCAGGGTGCGGCTCTCCGCAATTGACACACTTGGCCACACACGATTTGAACTTATCGTGTGCGGCCTTGCAGCAATTCACACAGACTTCGGGTGACCTCGATTTTGCACGTCTACAAGAACGATTCGTATGGCCGGATCGGTGACAGTAATAGAACCTCCGCGGCAGTGGCACGGATGCCTTCGCGCGGTAGCGGTACCAACTGGCACGCACCGACTCAGGGAGCTTGTCACAGTCAAACGTGACGAAGAGTGTAAGGGGAAGGGCGCGAGGCCCCTTCCTGTTTTCTCATCACACGCTCGACCTTGACTGCCCCGTAGTCGGCCAGTTCTAGAGTGATATCTTCTATGGAGTAGTCCACTAGTTCCCTCGCATAAACTACTCCTTTCACAAAGTTCATGGTAGAGTGTGGCGTTAGACTCACAGGGTGCCATCAAGTGTCCGAAGAGCACCTATCTTGCCGCTCCGCAGGGTTCCGCCAAATTGGCCAGAAGACTCCCGTCCGAGAAACGGGTCATCTTCGTCTCTCTACCAATAACACTAGCTAAAGCTCTCCTCCTATGGATCATGTTGCCCTTAGCCAATATGGTGCCATCAGTGTAGCGAATAACGAGGAATCGTTTGAAGCCAGCGGGCTCGAAAACGCAGGGTAATCTCTGAATGGGGTGCCCCAATGTAATCGAGGCTCCTCTCTGCGCACTAGCACTTTTGGTCATAGTCAGGGGCTCTGCACCTGGGTTGGCAGAGGGGCCGGATGTCCTGATTTTCGCTTGGTCGTTTAGCGAAGTGGCAGCAGACCCATCCATCCCTGCAGCCCCCGCGGATGTAGAGGAGCTCGGAGTCTTTTTAGTCTGTTTTGTTGTTTTTTTTTCTTTTTAGGCGAGGATGGCGGGAAATGAACCCTCTTCTCCCATCCACCGGCAGGAGCCCCCAGCCCGGATGGATCGGCCTCAGCTAGGTCCTTCTCCCAGATGGAGAAGGTCCTGGCAGTCGCAGAGACACCGGTCGGAGGAGATCCATCCCCTCCTCGTAATGCCTTGAAAACCCTAGCCGTTTGAGGAGGACCTTGCATAGGAGCGGACTCGAGTTCAGTGCTTGGCGCCGAGCCCGGATTCGCTCCCAAGGAAGGCCCTACCGTCTGAGGCTGGGTTGCCTCAAGAACCATGTCTATCTCAGGTTGGGCCTCCAGTTGCCCATCCCCCCACCCTCCAGGAGATCACAGGTCCTATTGGCAGCAATGCCATGAGTCTTGTATTGGGAGGTACAGGCCTTGACCCCTGTTATATTTAATATTCTAGCCAGCAAGTCTTTTGAGGGAAGCGACCGATGGAGCCTGGCTTCCCTCTTTCCCTAAGTGGGTTTGCCCTACCGAGCTGCTTCAATGGAGAGCGGTCGGCCCTGGGCTGCCTGCTGGCTTTCTTGGCAGTCCTCTTGAAAAGTAAAGGGGGGACTGCCGCTGGAAAGAGGGAGGTGCCAGAAGGCACCTCCCTACAAGGGGGTGAGAGGGAGTCCCCTACACCCGTAGGCGAAGGAGAGGATTAATCCTCCTCTCCGTTTAGAGTGATTTGGAGGGTCCCGTGCGAGAGCACAGGAGGGGGAGACCTCCATTTTTTTCTGTGGAGCTGCTCGAAGACGGCTCCGTTGATTGTGAGGGGGAAAGGGGAAGAAGGTTTTGTTTTATTTGCATCGTCGGGCATTGGGATCCTAATTTTCTCACGGGATGAAGACGCTCATCACCCCTCACAGTAGTCCGCCCTGCAAGGGGTGCGTACGGGGCTAGTAAAGCAAGGTGCTGCCATTAAAGGCCACCCCTCCCTCCTGTTGACCTGACAGCCCTTCGTCATGGGAACTCCCCTTTAGGCACGGCGTAAAATTGATAGAGTGTGAAGAGAGAAGGAAAATGGATGCGAGGAAGGTATGGGTGGGGATGAAGCAGGTAATTAAAAACCCATTATCTCAAACCGGAGCTCGGGTGCTAGGGAACATTGCCCCCTCCTCCCTCAGCCCCGATCCAGGATAGTTGGCTGAGAAGGTCAGCATCTACCCTTTGAAAATAGAGGCCGACCAGAGAAAGTTGTGGGAGAGGTTGTAGGGGAAGTGAGGAAGTAGAGGAGAAATACAGGCTGTCTGAAAGTGGGATAAGAGGCTAAGCTGGGGCTGGACGGGGCACTGATTTTCTTACGCTTAGCCAGATTACGTGCTTTGAATTCCGATCTTGGTTCTTTATTAAAGAGACCTTGATTAGAATACTCTTTTTCCTCCTCGATTGGAGTTAACAAGGCAAATTGATTAGAGCATGGAATTTCAAAACGGTCTTATGCCCTCGATGGTCTAGCCCCGTTTCTAACCGGCCTAAATTGTGATTCCGGGGGTCTATATGAGTTTAAGATACGCGCTTGCTCATCTATAATCACTTAAGGGTCTCTACTCTCTATACAGCTCGATCGTCGGCTTTGAACGCGAATTTCCCTGCCCGAAGCTCATCAAAGGGTGCCCGAACGCCGCTGGCCAGTTCGTCTATCTTACGGTCCGTTGCCACTACGTCTCTCCCGACAGAGTTAACTTCTGATCTAATTTCATTAATCGCGTTTGTTAATTTTAGCTCGAACGCCTCGTTTATAAGACAAAGGCGACATATTCTAACGTTATCAGGGTTTGAGGAACGTATATTTCCTTATTAAATGAAGCCCGGCAGCAAGCACAATCAAATTTGACAATAGGCACTGTAAAACGCAAGATTATTTAAAATGTCACGAATGAAGTTGAAATTTATAGAGCTAATGGAGCGTATAACCAAAAAGGAATGTAATTTATATCAATTTCACTTTACCTCACGAAAATTCGGGCACGACACAAGCGTAAATTTTTTGTAGGAGCACAAAGATAACACGTCTTATCAGGAGAATGTCTGGGCGAGGAATCAGAGATAGAAAAATATATATATATATATATATATATATATATATATATATATATATATATATATATATATATATATATATATATATATATATATATATATATACACTTCAGATTTGGGTCGCACAGTAGGTGCTACAATTTTGGGCTACAATATATCTCTTATGACGTCAGACGGTAGCTTCAGATGTGACTAAATACCGCGTTATATTTTTTTGTTGTTTTGGGGATTTGTAACTTTTAGTCTGTATTATTTAATAAATATCTGCGCCTCTGCTCGTTTATAGTTTTTTCTAAGTTAGGTAAGGTTTCTTGATGTCTTTTATTGTTTTGTTTTTTGTTTTCGTATTTTTTGTTTCGCAGTGGACAATAACAGCTTCTTACTGGCAACGTCGTAGCTATAAATAGAACCCGCTTAGAGTTTGTTTCTCTCTCATTATGGCTTTTTCGTGCTCTAGTTGTGCTTCTTCATTATTCGAATTCGGGTTTATTTTGCATGACCGCGAAAAACTTTGAGATTATTTAAAGGCGCGTAAACTAATCAAGAAACCTATAAGAATAAGTATTGTTCGTCATTAGGTTAGGATTTTCTGCCAGTAAAAACTATTGGGGAAAAAAAAACAGTAAATTCAATGAGACTGCTCGTGGGGGAGATATCACTGCGAGGGACCACCCTGCGATGATCCTGAGTTTCAATAAATTGGGGGGGATATGGGGGGTGCAGCTCCCCAGTATATACTCATATACAAAAAAAATATAACGCCGTAATTGTTCACATCTAACGCTACCGTCTGACGTCATAAGACATATATTGTAGCCTATAAACAGCGCCACCTACCGTGCGCCCTGAAACTGAAGTGTTACATATATGTATATATATATATATATATATATATATATATATATATATATATATATATATATATATATATATATATATATATATACAAAATAGATGCTATAATTAAAAGATTAATACTCAAAGAAATTAGTTTTTTCTTTCGTTCCTAGTTTTTTTTATTATTATTTTTTATTTTTTAATTGTCACTGCTTTGTTTTGTACATTGTATTTTCCCCCCTTTTGCTCATCGTGTCTTATAATCTCCCTTGTTAGGCTATCTCCATTTCTTTGAATCTGTTACCCTTTCCTTCGACTAAGTTTGACCTTACTACCTGCTTCTTGTAATTCTTAATCTGGTTTTTTACCTTTCCCCTTCCCTCTTCCTCATTGGTGATTTCTTGTTTTTAAGGCGGTCTTTTATACTTTTCTTTCGTATATATACCTCTAATATAATACTATTTCTTGTAGTTATCCTTGATAAGGAACTTAATAAAGTTCGAAAGTACTTGGAAACGCCTTTTCATTTTTTCTTGTGGGACATTGCATTCATTTGCTACCCTCACGTCATACTTTGTGAGTTTTTCATATATATATATATATATATATATATATATATATATATAGAGAGAGAGAGAGAGAGAGAGAGAGAGAGAGAGAGAGAGAGAGAGAGAGAGGAGAGAGAGAGAGAGAGAGAGAGAGAGAGCTACAAGGAAAATAAGTACCCTAGAAGACCTTACGGTCCATACAAAGAGGTTACTTTTGGCGCAATCTTCGAAGGTGTCCGTTGGCAACCTCGAAGATCACTCGCGAGGATCTTAACGGCGATTTCGCAAGACTTTATCTTGTCTTGACTTGAACTGGTCAATAGATTCACTGTTGATAACTTCCGTCGGAAGTGCGTTTCAACTACCGCAGATACTGTAAGTAAAGAATTTTCCACACAGATCACGGTGGTATCGCTTCAGTTCAAGTTTAAAGCCGTGATTTCTTGTTCTCCCCTCGCTGAGCTGGAAAATATCCCCGGAGTCCAGTCTTTCGAAGCCTCGAAGTATTTTAAACACTTCGATAAGCTGACTACGTAGTCTCCGGGTCTCCAGCGAGAACATATCTAATTCCCTTAATCTATCTTCATAACTTTTATGTCTGATAGAGGGAATCAGTTTGGTTGCCCTGGCTTGCACGCGTTCCAATCTCGCGATGTCCTTTCGAAATGAAGGACTCCAAAATTGGACGGCATACTCCAGGTGCGGTCGGACAAGTGAGTTGTACAAAGACAGTACAATCTCCTTGTTCCGATATCCAAACTGGCGCTTTATGTAGCCTAGCATCCTTTGGGCCTTTTTCTCCGCCTCAATGCACTGTTTCGAGAACTTGAGGTCACTAGTGATTGTTACACCCAAGTCCTTTTCAGTGTCGGTGGATTCAAGAGCAGTTCCCTTAAGGATATATTGAGATTGGGGGTTTCGGTGGCCGATATGCATTACTTTTCATTTGCTCACGTTAAAAGGCATTTGCCACGTGTCCGACCACTCCCCAATCTTCCCAAGATCTTCCTGCAGGCTTGCAGTATTTCCATCCTTTGAAACGTTCATACCAAGCTTGGTATGAATAGTAGTGGTCCCAGGACAGAACCTTGAGGCACCCCGCTAGTAACGGGCACCCACTCATAAGCCTGTCCATTCACCACCACCCGTTGTCGTCTGCCACTTAGCCAGTTCTCTATCCAACCGGCTACTTTTCCATCTATGCCCAGCGCTCGCACTTTCCGGAGAAGGCGGCGGTGTGGTACCTTATCAAAGTCTTTCTGAAAGTCTAAGTAGACCACATCCACCGCCTTGTCCCGATCGAGATAGAGAGAGAGAGAGAAGAGCAACTAGTCCAAGTGCAGGATCGCAATATTTTTCACCCAGTTATAGAGGGGGACCTTCGGGAAGCCATGCAGCAGGTCCGACGCCGCTGTATTATTTCTTTGAATAAAATGAATAATACAGCAATCCTTTAAGTCGTTAACATGTAACTTTGGTAAATATAACTGTATAAATAAATTGTTATTTTATGAGATAAATTACCCACCTAATAATGTGCATATTTTTTGTTGTAGTTATTTTCATGGGATATAATTTCCGCAATCCCAAACTAATTATCACAACTTTATGATATTGACAGTATTTCTGACCTGAGAGAACCGAGTCAACAGAAACAGAACCGTAAAAAAAATGGCAAAAGTATCAATCAATTAAAAATGGTTAGATTTATAAACCTTTTCTTCATAAGAATCTCAAAATAACTAAAATTGCAATTGTGCGACTTTCATTTTAAACTGAAAGTTTAAAATGCCCATCGCAGTTAACCAAGTTTATTTTTCTGTCTGAATGAAACGTTATGAGAATCACAAAGTCTGGTAACGAACAAATAATTTGCAGTTTTACACCCAAATTCATTCAATGCATTTATCAAAAGGCGAAGAAATGAATTGAAAGATCAACTCACTAAACTAAACATTAAGAATTACTGATGTTTTAATATAAATAAAAAGGTTGATGGGTAGGTAACATTTGGTCGATACCTTAATCTCTGACATGAGGTCATTGGCTCGTTATCACTGCTATATTTCGTGGAAGTGGGGTTTTAACAGGAGGCCTAATGGAGGGTCTGATTCATTCTAGCTGCTTCCTGCTTTATTAATGAGTAGCTTCCTCTAAAAGCATTCACCGCCGTTCCTTCAAAGCCGAAGCCTATCATTACCCTCTGCTTACCCCAATGTTATATGTAATCTGAGCTGCTTTGCGTGGCTCCACTGCAAGGCCAATGGGTAATTAAGTTTTCCACTGATGCATTCATTAGGTCGGGCCTCTCACGAACACATCAAGCGAAAAGTGGGCCCCTTTTTTCTGCTTTTCAAAGCCCCAAAGGCATGTGATTTCGGAAATCCTTCTTAAACCCCCGTTGCTACTCCACTGTGATAATAAATGATGCCACCATTTCATTGTTTATGATTAAAACGTCCCTAAACGAGAGGAGCGTAGCGCCTATTGATGAGGTTTAAAGACCAACAAGTTTTCTTCTGTGCTAACAGCGCCTTTTTCATCGTCGGTTCGACTCAACTGCAGAGTTTGTGATAGTTGTCTTCCAAATGACCCAACCTTCTTCAGCAAACGGACTCAGTTCCCTTTGGTTTCCTCAAGCCAAAAGTAGTATTCTTTAACAGGAATTCAGGCAATTTCTTTTTAAGCGCCCATCTAACGATTGCCTACAAGGGCAGAAGTGACCGTAATTCACGCAAAGCATAATACTAGGCTAGATTAAAAAAAAAGAAGTAAATGACATAACATATAAGAAAAGAACAAAGGCAAGACATAAGCTAAGAAAACAAACGCAAAATAGAAACAAGAAGTAAGCGCGCTCCGGCGTCAAGGGGCGGCATACATCCCCGCGGTGCAGGAGCATGCGACCTACAACAAGTCTGTGTAAACAAACCCGTTCCGAGTACAAGAGACAAGCGGTAACGGTCCCGCTCGTTCCGGAACCGTGACAGGTAAAGTATGCGAAGAACACCAGGACTGGGACATTCAACAAAAATGTGCTGAACAGTCTGGGGGACAATGAGGTCGTCCATCAAATGGCGGTGCGTCCCGCGAGTGTGTCCAATTCAGAGACGACAGAAAGCAGCCTAAATCCGTGCGGCATCGGAGGGTAGGTCCATGGGAACAGTCGTGGAGCAATGGCACACAACGTTAAGTTCCCCTCGAACGTCTCTCATCTTCTTTGCCAAGCAGCCCGGAGGGCTCCCCGTTTTCCTGCCATGTAATCGGTGTGAGAAAGAGCAAAACGCTGGTCTGGTAGCCAATTCTTTACGGACACTTGCCGTCCTCATCCCCCGCAATTCCGACATGTCTAGGAACCCAGCCGAAGATAATTTTGACATCCGCTCGGCTCGCCAGAACAGTAGCGTCACGTATATCGCGAACAAGGGAATATGGAGATTCCAATTATCTGAGAGCAATCAGGGCGCTTTGTGAGTCGCTATAAATCACAATCCGGTGTCCAAACCGGGCACAACGCGTCATCTTCCGTACCGAATGCTGTATTGCAACCAGCTAGGCCGTGAAGACAGCCGCAGCACCTGAAATAGCATCGATGAAATCAAACAGAGGGGATGCAGCGTGGAAACCGACTCTCTTTTGGGACTTGGAGCCATCCGTATATACTAGGGCGTTTCCAGCGTGACACGGAGTGTGCTCCAAAAAGGCCAAACGAAATACTCCCGGTGCTATAGAAGCTTTGCGTTGATCAGGCCGGCTAGGAGGGATTGATTAAGTATTCTCCCCAGAGAATACCGTTCGGATCCCAGAGCAAGAGAAAGGGCCTCGCCAACCGCGCCACGACGTGGCGGAAGTCTACCTCGTCGAAGTCGGTTGACGGTGGATTGTACACAAAAATATCAGTATACATCCTATCCAGTTGCAGCTGAACAGCTAATGCGTGAAAGCAGGTATTCAAAGCAAATCAAAGAACGGAAACATCCTGCCGGTTGTAAATGGCGCATCCTCTTGCCCGGCCCCCAACCCGGCATCGTGGGCTGGGAACACGCGCCCAGCATTGTTTTCTGTAAAAAAGCTAAGGGAAAACGGGAGGAGACGAACCTCCGCAGATCCTCCAAGTTAGCCCGCAGTACGCGGCAATTCCATTGGAGGAATATGCCCTCCAGGACTAGCTCGTAGATGTGGGGCCCTCTTCTTAGAGAAGACCATCACGGGAATGGCCGTCCGCTTCCCGGATGCAGAACTCCGGGCGCTGTTGGCCGGACAATGCGCTATCGCCTCGAGGATTTATTGGGGGAGGTTGGG
The DNA here is from genome assembly GCA_963969495.1 of Ceratothoa steindachneri. Classification (NCBI taxonomy): domain Eukaryota; kingdom Metazoa; phylum Arthropoda; class Malacostraca; order Isopoda; family Cymothoidae; genus Ceratothoa; species Ceratothoa steindachneri. The sequence continues at coordinate 44,776,389 of OZ018317.1, forward strand.
TTCGCTATGCGAGTCTTTTCCTCCCTCCGCCTCAAAACCTTAGGCAGGCGGAGCGGCTTCCGAGGTCACTCCTTTGGAAGATCCACCACCTTTGAGTCATCCAGCCTATCACTCGGTGTGAGCGTAGGAGCCGAAGCTGCTTTAGTGTTGTCGTCTTTTAGGGGAGCAGCTTTAGAAACATCGGAACATGGCCCCACGGCCAACTTCAAGGGTGTTGCCTTCTATGTGTTTAACGACTCGGTGGAGTCAAACACATATTTCGCCTCTCGGGAAAAGGTCCCGCTGGAGGAATTTGGGGGCGGGGAAGCCCTGGTTTTAGCCGAGGATGGATGCGAACCTTTTCTGCCACCAGCTCTACCAGGGAAGCGCTCGGGTTGGCTCGAATCAGCAGAGGTGTTCCGAATAGGCGCGGAATTGACCGTGCTCGTAAGCCGGGAGGAGGAGGGGGTCAGGAGCAGAAGGTGTCTTTTTTTTTAAATTGAAGCATAAGACGTCCCAGGCAGCTCCTGCCGTGAAACACATAGGCTGCTTACAGAACATTTTATAATGTCTGTGTCATATCCTAATCTCATTATAATCTCTCGACGTGAGTTTACTTTGAATGTATAAACACTAAGCTCCTTACAATTTTATTAAGATAAAGCTTAGCGTTCCCTCAAACTCTTCAAGGTTAATAAAAGCGTCCTCGTAGAATTCAAAGTTAAGACTCGCGTCTTCAAAGTCGTTGGGACGTTTTTATTAACCTGGCCTACTCTTTGTGAGTTTAATTTATTTGTGCATTTTTTTGTTCTTTAATAAACGTTATTTTACCGATTATTTTTTTTAAATATAGCAATAAGTTTACTGGGGTCATCAACTATGATTGATATTTGTGGGGGGAGGTCATCTTCTAGGATTGAATTTTCTTGGGGGTCATTAATTAGGAGTGGTGTTCTCTGGGATCGTTGTCTAGGAGTGATCTAAAATAGATATCTAATTTACTTTAAAAAAATAAATATTTTTTGCGAGTCAAGTAGGCTAGCATTTCGTGTCCCGTGCCCTCAATTTCGATGGCACGTTTGTTTGGTTGTTTTTTTTGGTGGGGGGGTGTTATAGAATAAAAAAACAATATATATATATATATATATATATATATATATATATATATATATATATATATATATATATATATATATATACGGGGTTTGCAAAAGTTCTGTTACGCTCGGGGCTTTTTATCTTTCAAGAGGTTTACGTGTGTGATGTAAAAAGTTTTGTCAAACAAACTTAAAGTTCTACTTTTGTAGCACATGTCCTTAAAACGTCTTTTCCATTGTGCGTCAAGATGGAAGTCAAAAGAATCGAGATCTACGCACTCCAGTACGCGGGCCAAAACAAGTCCGACATCGTCAAGCGGCTCAACGTCAGCCGGATGACCCTCCACAGAGTCGTCGAGAGGTTCAAGAACGGGGAAGACCTCAAAGATCGACCTCGTTCATACCGGACTTCAAGATGTCAACCATTTGGCTGTGAGAAAGGCCTTCGAAAATGCTTTGAAGCTCAAAAGGGCAGCGCTCGCGAGTAGGAAGAACATCTCGGTGGCCACAGTGTCCAGGGCCATCAAGGAGGAGGGCGGCAAGAGCTTGAGGTGCGTAGAAAGGCCTCTGCTCACCGACTGTATGCGAGAACAACGTCGGGAGCGCTTTCCTCGCCTTCTCAACGACTTGAAGAGTCATGGCAATCGGAGTCTTATTTTTTTCTGATGAAAAAACCTTTACGGTCGATCAGGTAATGAACAAGCAGAACGACCGCTTAGCAAGATTGGGCCAGGATGTCTCCCAGGTTCGCTACGTGTCCAAGATCAAGCACCCAGCCTCCATGTGGATGATCGGCGTCGTAGCTTTGAATGGTAAGAAGATACCCCCTGTGTGGACCTCGGCCGGTTACCTACTCACCGCGGCCGATTACAGGAACAATTTGGTAAGGAAAGTCTTGACCTAGGGAAGAAAGCTCACGAAAAAGGTGGAGTGCGTATTTCAGCAGGATGGTGGCTTGGCCCACACGGCTAAGACCGTGTAAGAGTGGGTTGGGGTGGAACGTGAATTCTGGTCGAAAGTCTTTTGGCTGCCGCAGTCGCCTGATTTCATCCCTTCGACTAAAAACGCGTGGACGTATGTCGAGGGCAAGGCCTGAAAGGTCCGCTACACCAACGTCGACGAGCTGCGGTCCGCCGTCAACAGCGTGTGGGCCAACATGAAGATGGGCTCCGTCCCCAACGTGTGCTCTGCCTTCATGTCTCACCTGGAGCGCATGTTCGTTGCAGAGGGCAGCCATATTGATTAATATTACAATTTAAGTACATATTTATATGTTAATAACAAAAATGCGTCTCTCTGCATCAAAACTATCATTGTGTCTATTTTTGAGAGCGTCGTAATGAGTGTAACAAGACTTTTGCAATACCCGGTATATATATATATATATATATATATATATATATATATATATATATATATATATATATATATATATATACAAGGTTATGTATGTAAGTACCATCAATATTAATCCATTCACGCTCCAACAAATTGCGTATTTCAGTCAAATTGCGTGGATGCTGTCCAAAAAGTTTGGCCCGTTGTTCAAGGTGGTCCCACAGATTTTTGACTGGGTCTAAATCTGGGGACTTTGCCAGCAAATCCAGATGTAGGAATGATCTTGAATGTTTGTCATGCCATTCAGCTACAGTTTTGGCCCGGTGAACGCGGCAGTTGTCGGCCTGGATGAGAGGTGGAGAAATGTTCTATTTGTCGCTAAGATTTAGATGAAATGGCAGAACCTTATTGTCCAAGAGTTCAATATAAGAATGCTGGTTCAAATTTGCAATCACTTTAACCAAAGACCCCATCTCACTATAACTGTAACAGCCCCAATACATCACAGAGCCTCTCTTCCAGCTTTGACCGCACCCTGCACGCAGTCTTCCTTAAAAGCTTCATGACGGTTTCGGTGGACACGTCGGCGAGCATCGTTTATAAACAGACAAATTCTTGATTCGTCAGACCATATATACCAAACAATGGCTTCGCCACTTGAAGTAGAGCCACTGCACCTGGTAGCTTAACGGTAGAGCATCTGACCGGCAATCAGCAGACCCGAGTTCGAGTCCGGGCCAGGAATTTCAAACTTTTTCCCCTGGCGTTATTTCTCTCTTCTCGGTAAAGGATTGCCTTCATTGAGCCGCCCTCTGCTCTCTTTGATTTTAGTGTTCTTCTAATGTCCATTTCTCTTTCTCTTTATATATATATATATATATATATATATATATATATATATATATATATATATATATATATATATATATATATATATATATATATAAATATATATATATATATATATATGAAGCCCCACACCCCCTGCTCGCCCTCAGAGGACGAATCATTATGGGATAACAGGAAAAAATCCCGAGTCGCTAATGTACAAGATTACCTTATTTTTGACATCCAACGAACGAGTTATTTTAAACGTCCAAATAACTTTTTACTTACAAATAAAGAGTTCTTTTTAGAACTATCCGGTCGTTTGAAAGAGTGAGTGAGAGGAGGACAGACAGGTATGAAAAAAGGAACGAATCACCATAAACCAGCAGCCCTAAAGGTCGTGGATTAGGTAACAACTTATTTCTTCTTAAATATAATGGGTGGGAGGGCGCATTTGAAGCATCATTTACGAATTTGTACGGAACACAAGTTCTTAAAAGTGGATGGGGTGGGGGGTTATTCCGAAGGTGGTCCTATTGCATAATGAACGCTGAAAGACCATGACGTCATGAGACTAAACAACTCTGTTTTATACTGAGTGCCATGACGAAAATTACTCTAATCCAATGAGGTCAGACTTACTCAGCGAGGAAGAAGAGAAGGAGGAGGGAAAAGGGGAAGGTGAGAGTAAGGAGGTGAAGACGAACGAAAACAGAATAAAAAAGAACTGCCAAAGAAAACTCTTCGCTTTTTATATAAATTCTGTGCCTTCGCAACCCCCTCCGGACCGAGAGCATAGGCGTTCGGAAGTAGATGATTTAATGTAATTTGAGCTATTATGATGGTAGTAAGGATAGAACCTTTACCCAATGAAATAATAGAAGAAAAAAACAGTCCTTGGTACTGACTTGTTTATCTTCTATCGATTTTCACTCGTAACTTTACCGCATACCTCAACCCATAATTAATTTCACAAGAACAAACTCCTCGACATAAACTGTGTCGCTCTTCATCCGAGCGACGCCATTGTGGGGATCTCGGTAAACAGACACTCGGAGAATAATCCAAAGTTTGCATGGCTCAAATCGGGAAGAAGGACCCAGGAAGGGTGTTCCAACACTTGCTTTGCTTGGGCTCTGTCTGCGCATGCGTACAATCGGAGCACACTCCAAGCACACCCTTAAGAAGCGAATTTCAGACCTCAACTGGTCGCGCTCTCGTGAGTCGTCGCATCCAAATTATGCTCAGGGCCAATACCCCTCCTTCCGTAGGTCCCAATTTCTTATTTAATCCTTTCTCATTTATTCCATTTATTGGATTTTCAAGGGTTTCTCTGGTTTCTTATGTCCTTCAAGTATCCTTTTTATCGGAAGGTTTCAAATTTTTCATCAACTGTCGAGTATACGCCTTTACAACCCTTATCCTCCTTCGCTTTATTCCCTTTCATTTTTTCTTTTGCTTTTTACCATTTTTATTACCTTATTACATATTTTTATGGCACTGACGTCGTTGGCCTTTAATTATAATCATTGGACTTAATAATAAAACTGATGTATTAATAAATAGTGGGGTGTGGGTAGCTTTCGGGGGCGTGGGGAGACTGAAAGAAGATAAGGGACGACGGCCTGAGTCGCTTGAATTTAGCGCCAGCGTCCGGGAGAGGAGTTCGTGTACACCAATGCGGGTCGTCCCGAGCGTGGGTGATATTTCGTGAATTTGTGACTTTGCAAGTGGGCGTCAGGTGTAGCATAAACCACAATACTGCAGCTGACATCTGGAGGGTTACGTGTATCAGGTCCGCAGTGCCTGAAAGAATATATGTCACTATCTCTCTTCCACACAGTAGTCACTTCGTCTCTATCTTCACTTTATTCACAAACCTTGTAATTCCTTTCAAGCATTTCGATCCCTTTTCTGTCGCCCCTCCTCCTGTTTTAATCCAATGAGGAAACCGAGAGAAGAGATCGCTTTCCTTTTCTAATCATGACCCCAAGGTGAGGTACTTTGAAGGGTCTGCGATTCAAGGTCGAATTTCCAGTGTATGATCCACGTTCGTACTTTTGTGTGTGAGGTTCACGTTCGTACTTTTGAGTATTTGGGTTCACGTTCGTGCTTTTCAGTGTCTGTGGTTCATGTTCGTACTTTCGAGTGTTTGGCGTTCACGTTCGTACTTTTGAGTGTTTGGGGTTCACGTTCGTATCAATGAGTGTATGTGATTCTTGTTTGCATTTTCTTAAGTTTCTGTAATTAAAGTTGCCACTTATTAGTTCCTGCGATGTCCATAAGTTTGTACTTTTCTTTATTGCTAGCGTTTTTCTTCCTTAATTCTTTTCTTTCCATTTCCCAATTTATCGAACTTCTTCCTCCATCCTTCTGCCAAACCCCACCCCTCTACCTGCAAGGAGATGTCATGGGTTTCTGACCACCCTCAAACTACGTGTGCAATTGACTGCACTCACAACAAAATGCAAATTAGGCGAAAAACGACACCAACTTATTAATGTTATGTACGCAGCATTTTAAGAGAATTATTTGTCCACAATGATTAAAATATTATGAAAACATTCGCTCGCCCGGCTTTTTTTTCACCAAGAATAGCGAAATGTTAAAAAGAACTTGGTTGATATTGATTTACATTATCATCCATATGTCTCAGACGAGATTTTGGCTGTACTTTCCCAGGGTATAATTATCACCATACCCAATAGGTTGGATTTTGCTCAGTATAACTGTTTCTGGAACGAAAGTAGTCATGAATTCGAAAGATAGTTTAAAACGGAACAGCTTCGAGTGACCGAACGATTGCGTCATTAGTGTTTATAGTTATCGCGCCAATCTTATGCCACCATGATTGTCCGATGCCTCACGATTCCAAGAAGGGATGGGGAACTCTTGACTTGAGTCGTTGCATAGCGATTTATCATATCTTGCCTCATTCAAAGTAGGAGGCGACAGCAAATTAAGAACAATGCATCCCGATACACAAATTTGGGGAATCTGAAGTGATTTTAAAGATTGTGATTAGTTTTAAGAAGATTCCAAGATTCGATCGAGTCTATCCAGAAATGGGGAAGATAAATGAAAACAGTTAGAAGAAAGAAATACTAACAACCCGCAAAAAGAGAGCGCTTTGGCCGTGGCGGGAGAGGGGGCCATTTGAAACCTACAGGAAGTTCGATGGAAAAGGACAAAGACGCAAACAATGAATTCGAACAGTCTTTCGGGGGATTGAGGGTTGATGGGTTTGGTGGTGGCAGCCCTTTTTAACTTTCTTTCAATATTCATGTTCTTTATCTATCCCCATTAATGGCATTATTGCATTTATTTATCCATCGTGGTTATTACCCCACTCTCAAATTAAATTGATCGATTTGTCCTATTTTTTGGCAATTTATTTAGAATTATAAATAGGTACAAGGATTGGTTTGTCCAATTATAATGTATATCAACCCCTTCGGTTATTGAGAATTTATTTAGAATTATAGAAGGGTATAAAATAAACCTATATTGTAGTAAAAACAAAACAAAACAAAACTTCAAATTACATGATACAAAATTATAAAGGGTATTTATGCTCTTGTATGATCAATGATTTCCCCCCCCCCCTTTTATCAGTTACGCAACACATCGATAAGATAATGCATTTCTCTCCTCTTGATCCACTTTGCTATAGTTTGTGTTTGGTCCATCCCTGATGCCTCTATATTTCCTATAATCATTTATTTTTCCAAAATATCCCAAAGAATCGGAGAAAATTCAGTATTTGTGAGAGCATCGGACAACGATAGCACAATCTTATCTCCTCGCGATGCTGATAGCAAACCGTTCTTCCATCGACTCAGCACGGCGGTCCGAGTTATTTGTTTGCTTGTCAGATGGAGATAAAGGGATACCGGCTCCACATATCGTGGATTTAGTCACACACCACTCTGAATAAGTCAGGCAAGAAGGTAGAACGCCCCCTGACCCACATTACTTAGACCCATTCGCCCCACCCTTTGTAATTGATGGAGTTTGTTGTAGCCGTCCGAAACACACACATTTTCTTCATTACCTCATTAAAAAAACACATGATGAAATCTAAGCTAATCGAAATTGGTCCTACTTAAGTGTCTCGTTTATTTTAATTTAGACCGATTTGAAAAGCCCAGAATGATCAATTATGCAGGTCTGTGTCATTTCTGAGTTCGATTTTTGTTTTCACCTTTATTTTTATAACTGTGGCATGGTCAATTACAAAAGCAACCAAGTTCATGTTTTTACGCCTAAATTCTTTGAAGTTTGTTTTTTAATAGGTCATATTCATTTTGTTCGGTTTACAAAGTGGCTTCACCAAACATTATTGTTTCTTGTCTGTGTGCGGCAGCATAACAAACGAACAACGCAAGAGGCCAGTAAGAGCCGAACCGGTTCATACAATATTTTATCACATCCTTTTGTCAACCTACGGAAGATTCTAGTTCCTATTACTACACATACAAATTGCTCTAATGAAGGATTTTGTCAGAACACCCAACAAAGAAAACCATGTTTTAACTTTTCTGAAACAAATTTCCACGTGGTGGCGAGGCCTAACTGGAAGCAGGTAATCATGATGGTCCTCAAATCGGCTATTGCATGTTCTTAGGACAATGAGATGTACGCCTGGTTTTCATTCAAGTTTGTTGTAGCAAACTTTCTGAGCAATCACCGATGTCCAAATTATGAACGTGATATAGAGGTGTTTCTACCAAACTTTCTCTTTTGTTGCACGCATATCTGTAAAGATGCATTTTATAAATTCGCATCGAGACTACTTTTAAGACAACTTGTGGTGATTATAGGTAGAAGCAAAGATATCATTTCCATAAAGATGTTCGAGTGATGGAAGAGAAGTACCCAGGCCGCTGGGATGCTAACATGCTTGCAGACTGCTACTATTGTATCAAGAGAGATATTTCATGGGGGAATCACAAACGAAAACCTTTAAAAAATTCCATTTCTTTCCCAATGATTGTATTTCTTCTGTCATTCATATATTTTCAATATTTGGAGGCTAATAAAGTCATTTTGATAAATTAATATTCCAAATTCATACGTTATTTTCATATGCCCTTCAATTTGATATAGAATAATAAATAACCCGATTAAAAAAAATAGTACTCTTAAGTTTGGAAATGTCAAAACTATAAATAATTATCTAAGAGAACCTAGGAATGGTACCCAAGTTGAAAGTGTTTTTACGCATATACGCTTTTATTTACGTACGGGCTAAGTTATGAACTTCAATGTCGTGCACATGGAGGGCTGTTTTTTTTGTGCGTCGTTATTAGAGATTATCTTAATTATGGACATTACAGATGTGGTAGAGGTTCTTTTTTTATTGACGTTTTACTCGTCTCGACCTTCCTCAGAGTGACTAGAAATGAAATGAAAAGAAAGAGAGAGAAAAAAAAAACTGCCCGTGCCCCAACCACCTTCCCCCCTCCGGCAGATTTTTAGAGTGACAGCCAGAGGAGGGGGGGGGGGCAACCAAGCTTTGTAGTCTTCAGTATCCTTCCCATTCAAAGTCTCAATCGGCTCTGGGGGCAAGGCGCGGGGGGGGGGGAGTAAGTTGGAAGTAAAGTTGTAGACAGAAAAGGTAATCTAGGAAGCCATTGTACCTACAACTTAAATTGGGATCCGAACCACGGTGTGTGCGGCTAATACCTGTTTCTATTCATTCATGAGTTCGTTTACCCCTGTTCCAGATGTTTTCCGTAAGCCCCATGTGTGAATATGATATTATAAAGTTAACAGAGTGAAGCTTGAAAGAAGTTAGAGATTTGCAAAAGTTATTAGTGTGACATTACGAGGGCTCTCTAGGGGGTGAGAAGAAGCTCACAATGACTTACAGTAACGCGCCTATGCAAGCTCGTATGACTGTCGCAGAAATAGAGGGACTTAATAACTACGAAGCAAATTTTAAAATAAGAAACAATAAGGAGAAATTCAAAGGGGTTCCGATCGGAAGGAACCTAATTTCAGAATGAAAGTGATAAGTATGGTCACAAGCGCCTTGTGACTATACTTATTTCTTTCATTATTTATATTAACTTTATTATGATATTGGTTAATTGTTGTTAATTTTCTTGGTGTCCTTCAAGACTTTATGTTTTTCTTCATTTTTATAGAGTCTTTTTTGCTTCTTTTCGTTCTGTGCTTATTTTTTAATTTGTTTGTTGTTTATTTTATTTGTTGTCTTTTGTTTCTGTCGTAGGTTTTTTTCGTGTACTTTTTCTTTATTTGGGTGTCATATTCAGGTGTTTTAAGGGTCATTGTCGAGGAATAGGTCACCTCCCCAGACAATACGTCTATATATACATATATATACCTATTGGTTGGGAGGAAAGAGATAAAAGCCACGAGAATACGTATATATATATATATATATATATATATATATATATATATATATATATATATATATATATATATATACAGTTATATACGCATATATCCTCTAAAGTACGTACGCGTCCTTCGCTACGTACAAGTACGTGCACTTTGTAAAAGTAATCCGTTGGTTACTAGGTATAAGAGTGAGATTTTATTACAGGGGCCGATAGCGTTTAATGAGTTTACCAAGTTGCAGTTCAAGGATATATTTAAAGAGTTAAAACCAAAAATATAATTCTAATAAGTCACTAGTTAACATATATATACAACGGGAAATATAGGAAATGTAAATAAGGATAATACTGACAGAATATAGATAATTGGCAATCGGGTAACGTTAATTACTTGTTAATTAGCTTTTAAATGAGATACTATAAATCAGTTATACAGAAGGAATATTTAAAAGTTGGAAAGTGGGTCGATTAATGGAAGATACAAGCAAGGGTCGTACTACCTTAAATGGTCACCTCGAGGAGGGGGAATCCTTTAGCGAGTCAGCGCGGGGGAATGGAAACGGAAAATGTTCGTGATTCTCGGCCGAATATCTTGATGGTGACAAGGATGAAGGGGGTGGGGGGGAGCCAGGAAGACGAGTTCACGATCATCTTTGAAGATGGACGATGGCACCTTTGCTCCAGAGAAGTGCAACCTCCAAAAATCGAGACTCTGACGCGGCTCGGCGCGAATTCTCATACAGGAAACGGAAGATCCTTGAGGGGGCGTTCCAGATGAGACGAAAGGAATCCCGGCTAATCCTTCGGGGGCGAAACGATTCTGTCTGGTGAGATCCAACCTCGATGGTATACGCGAATACCAGGGACTTGGGGAAACAGACACACTATCTTAACCGAAGGCGCGGGTTGTCCAACTCAATCTGCCAATCATTTGGCAGAAGGCTTCTGGCGCCTAGAGGGATTAGCTTTTGCAGCCTGACACAGGTCTTAATGATCTTCAACGATATCGGTGTGAAACTTTCGGTTAGCAGTTTCCCGACTACGGAGATTAGCATTTCATCGGCGAGGTGAGAGCTTTTAGCGCCAAACTTAATTAACTACCGTGAGGCGCTGACGGATATTCAAATTCTTTCTTCTTTTATTTTTCTCTTTGGATTCAGAGCTTACTCCACGTGGAGTTATACTTAGGAGACATAGGGAGGGAAGGAATTCAAGAAACAAATGAAGGCTCTATTCTTTTTGGCGTTCCTTTCCCTTACAGTCATAATCGGGTTTACTTCGTAATCATGTGTTTAGCTTCCCAGTTGAGTGTCTCCATCGGATTATAATTATTAGTAGTTGATTTGATGTTTTTCCACACTTTCCCATAGAAAAAAAATGGTGCTTCTCCGTTTTTCAGTAGGTGTATGGGATTCTGGAATCTTATACGGCTTTTTGCTCTTCTATTGTTGTTAATCAATTTCTCTAATCCCTTCATCTAATTCTACTAACATTTTTTTCTTTCATTTTCTTTGCCTGCTCTTCTCATACATTATTTATGGGTTTCAACCCCGCCGTCAATGTGCAGTTCTCATTGTCTTTTTCCTTCTCTTCTGCACGAGCCTGTAACCAGGTTCAGGCATTTATCTATTTATTTTGCACTCTCTAAAGTTATCTCTTCTATATTTTTTAGATACAGAAAAGTGTGGAAGCGGAGTACAATAGTGTTGTTCTTACGAAAACCGTGCATATTTTCCTCTTATTATTTCCTTGAGGGTTCTGAATTAATATATGTAGAGTCTTAACTGCCACCGTGACCTTTGAAATTATATCTTTGATGTCCTTCCTGGACCCGTTTGAAGTAATCTTCATCCCGAGTACATTGCACTCAGTGGCGTACGGATAATGCCTATCGCATATTCTAACCTCTGAAATTAAATTTCTTCCGATCGGAGCCACTATGAATTTCTCCTGAATGTTTCTTATTTGGGAATTTGGCTAGTAGTTATTTAGTCTCTATTTCTGCGACAGTCATACGAGCTTGCATATGCGCGCTACTGTAAAAACACTATTTGACCTTGCTGATATCTGCGATTTGAATGTTGAGGCAAGTAAGGTTGCCTAGTTCTGGGGCGTCTGCGGTGTTCTGCCCTTAGGTCAAATGTTGGGCTGTCCAACCCTCCAAACTGATGTAGGCAGTTCTCTCCATGGCGTAGTCACAGAGGGTTCTCTCTAAGTTTTCACTTAGTCCTAGCTGAATGATCATATACTGCACCCACTTTTGTCCCACCTTATAAAATGCTTTTGACACATCTCCCTCCCCTTGTTGCTTGGGCAATCTTTTTTTAAATGATATATTGATTGTCATCTTCGTGTTTATCTTCTTTCTGAAGCCGAATTTAAAGGTGCTATATTGGGATTTTTTTTCCAGGAGGTGAGGAGTATGGTATTTATTTTTTTCTTTTTCGAAGAGCTTTCTGCAATCCGAGTAGCAAAAAGGGCGGTGGCTCTCTTTTCTCGTCGATGGCTTCATTTTAGCAGTCTTGAAATTATCAAGGAAGTATCCTGTATTGGAACAAGCGTTAAATATTCTTCTCATTCATATTTGGTGGTGCCTTTTTATAGTTCAATTTTGTCAGCCTCGTAGTTCTTATGTTGTCATTTTGGCGTCTCCATTACGCTGTCTGTTTCTTCTAAATTGCACCTAGTGATATGGGGACGCCTTGTGTATTTATGTATTGAGCTCGCCACTTACTTTGTATCGAACTTTATATCGTACTCTTTGATTTCCTCGTCCTTAATACTGATAATATTTTTCCAGTACTCTTTGAAAATTTCCTCGATGTCTTCCTGTTTTCGTTTCTCCATTCTCTGCTTCTATTTCTATTATTTTCATATCGTGTGTATAGTCTCTTAACTTTTTGCTAGAATTCCCTGGGGGAACATCTTGATCGGAATTTTCGATCGCGGTATCCCATCTTCTACACTGCTGTTTCTTTACTTTTATGTATGGTGTCTATTGATGATCTTCTGGTGTTTATCTTATCCAGTTCCTTCACTTCACGGTACGAATTCCTTAAGTAGTCAGCCTATCTGTAGGTCAAGATGGACTTATAGACGGAATTTGAGATATATTCTCTAATTACGCTGATTAGATTTTTATTTAGGCCGTTAAGTGTTTCGACAATTTCCTCATGGATTGCATCCTCCAATTTCGAAAGAGTTCCTCGTACCGTGCCCAATTTTTACTCTCTTGTATTTTTTTCTGCTTCTCATTGGGATTTGTATGGGGTTCCTATTGATTTTGAGTAGGACCCCTACGCGGTCACTACATGATACCTGAATTGGTTCCATGTAATAATTGAACGGCACATGCCGACTAGCTAGAAAGCTCTCTACCTTCGTGGCATTTCTTGCTGTGACAAAGGCAAGAAAGTCAGAGCCGAGGCGCTGGACGATTTTTAAGTCCAGTAAGGTGTCAAGACACTTTCCAATCGCAATGGTTGTTCTGTAGAGGGATTCCTGACATCTAGCGTTGAGGTCCCACATGAGAATTGTTGGAGTCTTTCTACTGAATAGGCCAGTGAGATACTGTATAGGTAAAAGTCTCTCCGTGGCGGCTTATATCCGGTGACTATAACCATTTTCCCTAAGTCAAGTTCGACCTCTATCGTCAGATATGATTCTTCCATATTCTTCGCAATGGCGGCTCCGTGGAACCTCTCTTGTAAGTAATTTATGATTAACACATCATGAGTCCACTTTTTTATTTGATCATTATATAAATTAACACCGTGTTCCGATCTTAAAACAATATCCACATTAGTTATTTTGAGGATTTTTTCGTAGAGAATTCTCTTTGTAATCCAACTATTTGTATTTAGTTTTAATATCCTGATTGCATTTCCTTGTATGGTATTGTGCTAACAAGCGTGATTTGCTCCTCTGTTTCTTGTTCCGAGTCCGTTTTTCTTTAAATTCATAGACAGGCTTTTCTTTAGTTTCTTTCTTCAGTAAAGGGGGTATTCTGTCTTCGAATTGCCCTTTTTAGCCCTCAATGTTCTTGTATAGGGTTCTTCCTCACTATCCAAGTTCGCAGAGTCCTGTTAAATATTATTGGCCCATTGTCATAATTTCTGCTGGATACACTGAACATTGGATCCTATTGATTTCGGGTACATGCCTCATCTTGGGAAGCGAATGAGGACTATAGAAAAGCTTTGGGCTATGTTAAGAATCTGTAATAGCAACGATCTCAAGCAAATGGACAATCCCCTTCAAGCTGTGTAGTTCAACAGAAGCCAGTTTGACAGCTTCAAGAAACAAACTCTCAACAAATGACTGTGTAAATGTCATTATGAAATTAGAGTCGTGTAATATTTTCACTTCGTCATCGAGTAGACTTATGACAAAATGTTAATCTCAAATTTGCGTCATGGATAAGGCACCTTAGCTGCCTTTGATGTGAGAAACGAATTTTGTGATATTTCTAAAATATTTGTATGTGCCAATGTGACATTTGTTTTTCCCGAACTATCATAACTATATAACCTCGAAATAGGATTAAAACACTTTAATATGATGCTTATTTTGTTAAGTAGGAAAATATACCGAAACCTATTAATCATCCCCAAAGGACACGAACCGGATTCATTCACCCATCATCATTCATCCTGGCAGTACATGAGTAAGGGAATTGAAGGTTGTGAGCGGGAGACACCTCAGGAAATACTTTTCATTTAGAACTAAACAACTGATACTTACACGGGAAAACACATTGTTGCATAGATCTTTTAGAACAAGAAAAGAACAAGGAGCAGGACCAAGTATTCCCCATCCCCGATTCCGTCGGAATATGGAGACCTTCACCAGGAGGGTCACTTTGAGGACCCTCTCACCAGAAGAATCACCTAAGGACAGACTATGTGAAGTACTATTCGCATAGTTGCGGATAACACAGGTAAAACTAAATGGCGCTTCCCGCGCGAATACAAAATAGATGCACATCCTCCAATCTGCCGAAGTAGTCGATCTAATATAAACATAAGGCTGGAAGCGAAGACCCATCCTCAAGTAGCGTCACCCGAAGCGTCATCTGGGAAAGGTGGAGAGTTGGCTGCGAAAGGTGGAGAGTTGGGTCGGCGACCATACCCACCCAAAACTAAATGTTGAATCTGAATGACAACAAATCTAGCCAAAGGTTAAGGAAATTATAAAGTTCAAAGACTATACTCAGGTCTTCAAAATGACCTTCGTAACAACAGAAATGGCAAGAAAGGCATCCGCCGCAGCTATCCTTGCATTCACCATGCAAATCCCCAGCGAAAATATCGAAACGGAGAAAATATCCATAATATTAAAATGTGCTTTGTGTGTTACGAAATTGAAGCAAACACAAACTTCAAACTACACCCAAAATGACAAAATATGGTGCAGCAAGTGTGGCATAGAAGGGCACCAGTACCGTGATTTCACAAACGTAACAAAAAGATGCTTCAACTGCCATCGTTCGGGGAGCCCCTACAAGAAAAGCAGTTATAGCGACAGAAACCTAGGCAAACGCAGCAAAAGACAGTATATATTTTTAACATAACCGGAGAAATGAACGCACGAATTATCAAGTGCATAATATATACTAACAAGGCCAACGCTTTTAAGCATGGCTCCTATAACGACGTACTAAATGAACTACTGAGAGAGAACAATTCCTATCTGTGAAGATGCCAAAGGACCCATAATTCTCCAAGCTCTTAAAAGATGCATTACTAAACATCAAATTTAAACAAACCTGCGAACCTGCTACTAAGGAACTCTCGTCACGGGAGTCTGACGAAGCAAATTGCGAAGAGAATGGTAACGTTGTGACTTACAATACTGGAAAATTATTTTGGAATTTTCCAATTTTTGGTCTTTTTTCATATATATAGGTTAAATAAACTGAATTTATTTATTGACATATGATTTATTTCCTATTATTCATACAGAACTAGTATTTCGGTAGTAAGTTTGCCCCGCTTTAGCAGGTTTCTGGTGAAATCTGGCAATAACGAAACGTCGTTATGTGGCAATATTCAATTCTACCATGGAATCAAACTGTTGCAGCCTACGTTGCCTTCAGTTATAATCAAGTAGAGGTCGGTGTAGGGTGTTTGTTTGTGTTCTAGTGCACTTTTAAGCACTCTATATGGTATAAATCCGAAATTCATGTAGTAAATTTCATTTAAAGTGTAAATAAAGAGTTATTTCAATTCCAGATCGACATGGATAAAAGTAGTGATATTAGTCCATATGAAATTAGACAAATAGAAGTGTATTTGACTGAAAACACATTTAAACAGGTAGAAATTGCAAAGAAACTAAATGTTTTAATTCAGACAATTAAGAGAAAATTGAAAGAAAAAAGGATGTGTTGCCTAAAAGGGTTGGGAACTGTGTTTGTAAGCTAGTACAACCCCTAAGATTGATAGAAAAATAAAAAAAAAATGTCTCTCAACAATAGGAAAGCATCTTTTAGGTAGATTTCCCGTGAATTAATATAATATAACATTACTGTGCTTCCTAAAACAATTAACAACAGATTTCTAGAAAGTGGATTAGACGCATATCGTCCAAGGAAACAACCTAGGCTTACCCCTACAATGGTGGGGGCGCGCCATGCATGGGCTAAAAATCATATTGCATGGACTTATAAGTAATGGGGCCAGGTAAGACCATCTAAAATAGTGGATTAGTGTCTTTATGTATTGTGTGATTGATAAATAATAATATTTATTGATAAAATAGCATCTTATGCATAGCTGGGCGCGACTTTGCCGCCGGATCTGGTGCGACTGCAACTTTGCGACTCCAATTTTCCCCCCTCCCTCCCCCGTGCGGCTTGCGACTTTGCGACTGCGACTTTTATTTCCCGGTGCGACTCCGCTAAATTACAAAGTAAATTTTAGCGCGATAACAGAAACATGCTTTTATAGGGCAGAAAAACACATATTTATTTTTTTTTTTTAGTTAAAACACAGCCTAAATTAATATCTACAGGTTATCCTCCTCCTCTTCCATGTCCTCCTGGCCCATCTTCTCCTCCAGGAGGTCCATGGTCCATTTGAGGAACACAAGTTCTTCAAAGTTGACCTCATCCAGGGAGGACCTCTTGGCCCTAAGGACGTCTCCGGTCGTGCTGAATAGCCTCTCCACAGCTGGGGAGGGGGGTATTGTACTTAATGAATAAGTCCACCCACACCTCCTCCATGGTCAGAGTCTCAGGTACAAAAAAAGGCATGTGGCTATCCCTGTCACTGCTCTCACTTAACATAAGAGTGCTGCTCCAGAAGCTACTACTGGCTGCACTGTTGTCAGAAAAACTCCTGTTCCTATCCCCGCTCCTTGTCACAAACTTATTCATGTCTATGTCTCAGTTTTTCCAATCTGTAAAAGAAATAAAACTATACAAGAATTTTCAGTAACTAATAATAAATTAAGCTACAATAAAACCCACAAGAAGAAAGTTAGTGAAAAACACCGATGCTACAACCACTCGCAGGGTGGCATCAGAAAAGAAAGAAATGATGAAATAAGAGATTCAGATCGGCGAAGGGCATCACTCTTAACCTTTACCTGTTTAAGTTACTAAACAATCGAGATTTTCTAAGCCTAATGGATTTAAAGAAAGATAAAACCCTATGAGTTTAATAGTTTATATCAATATGATCTTTAAATTTTGAACCAATGCCTAGTCTACGTACGATGGTCCAATTTTTACTTATATTGTTTAATTTTAGGCATGTTAAAGGTAGAATGCTGTTAGATTTTAGTTACTTCTTACACTACACAGTATTTTTTTCGTTCTAGTCACAAGAAAAGTATAAACACATATTAAAATACGAGCAAATAAGATTAATTCGCACAATGACGCTACAAGGCATAACACGTTCTCGAACGTTTTTAAGTGACAAGACAGGTTTAAAACTTGGTTCAAGCCTGAAAAGTGTATGTAATTTTACTAATGTATAATAAAATTCAGAGTGACAAACTTTTTGGGGGTACGATTAGGTAGTTTCATGTAACGTCAGTCTCATATAATTTGAAGAGTTTAATTTATCGTAAAAGGAAAGTTAAAAATCAAATAAAAATAAAGTTAGCTTTTACCAACTCAAATTTGACATTTTTAGCCAAATCGGGCTTCAAAACTGGCTTAAAACAGCCGTGGCAATTTCTTTAGAAAAAGTCGTCTTTGTTCCTATTCAAAGTTACGGCAAAAGTCACGAAAAATTGGCGGTGTGACTTGGCTTAGTCCGACTTTTTCAAAACGTTTGCGACTTCGAAATTGATAATGCGGCAAAGTCGCAACTCTTTGCCACAACGTCCAGCTCTGATGTTATGATTTATTTCAATCATCAAGCTAGCTTTGTGAAGAATTATTTAAAAATGACTTTTAATTTTTGATTGCCATTAAAGCGGTTTGTGTGTGGCTTATAAAGTGGTTCACAATAAGTTGAACGTTTTAAATGGTAATTAGCGTAGGGAATCTGGGGCACCAACCAAAGTAAGAAATTACTTTGGCAATGAATTGAGATTGAAAATTCAATGGATTAAATATAGACACTTCTTCCGAAGGGATATTAATTATAAGTTTTAACAAAATATATTTATTTGAGAAATATAATATTTTAATATCTTAGATGAGGTCATATAATATGGGGAGAGCTAAGTTATTTAGGTCCTGTGAATTACAAAATTAAGAATCCTTGCAGTACGACAATTATGGAGTTTTGAAAACAGGCAATGATATTAATCAATGATTGGAAAATGCACTTAATGGGGGAGACTTGAAAATTGTGATGATGATTGTGGCCAATTATTAAATAGAAGAATGGGCGATTGATAATTGAAACTATGCGATATGTAAATAAATTAGGGATGATATGCCAATTAAAATATATTGAATATAAGGCGAAATTGATAATATATATATAGTGTGAGATGAATTACTTCTAGGGTGAATGAAATGTCTATAATAATAGTTCTGGGATGAGCGAAATGTCTAGGATAATAGTTAATGTGAATTTAGGGGTCTGTAATTGGCAAAATACACATAATTAATTTATGTTTGACAAAAAGAGGGAAACCAAACTAATAATCATACTTAAACTTTAACCAACCTATTAATAGCGGGAGCACAAGTGAAATGGGAAGCTGCCTGTATTTTCGTGCGCATGGTGAAAGAAAATGTTGCCAGTTTATACATTCCCGATATAACTATATATATAAATATTGTTCTGGGGGAAATTTATATACAACTTGTAGGGGTGAAACCACTACACCATAGACTAAAACAGGTAATTATTCCGGATGTCCTAGTAGTCAAATATGGTTTTCAATTATTTCAGGTGGTGTTTTATGACGAATCCACAATAGCGGTGCTCGATGATCGGATGCAAAGCGTGAGAAGGAGGCCTGAAGAGGAGTTTCTACCAGATTGCCTTCAAAAAAGGTAAAATTTCTATAAAAGTTTATGATTTGGGGACAATTTGTATCCATGGAACTAGTCGCCTGAAGATAATTGAAGGGACTATGAACCAAGAGAGTTACATAGAGGTAATTATAGGCAGTCCAATGCCACAAGTAAGGGAATGGTATGAAGATAGGTCTTGGATTTTTCATCATGATTCGGCCCCATGTCATACAGCAAAATCGGGAAAGAATTGGTGCGTCGAAAAATAGTTTTAACGTGTTACCATGGCCAGGAAATTCACCTAACATAAATCCCATCGAGAGTTTATGGTCTTTTTTGAAAGATGAAATGCATCAATTCCTTATTACAACAAAAAAAAACAGCTTATTGAACGCCTCATAGAAGTTTGGTTCAATTCGGATAACATCAAGTATCTTTACAAAGCACTAATTCGTGGCATTCCTTTTCGTATACAAGCCCTTAATACTGCTAAAGGAGCGTAAACTAACTACTGAAATACTAGTTCTGTATAAATAATAAGAAATAAATCATCTGATAATAAATAAACTAAGTTTATTTTACCTTTATATAGAGGGATGCCAAAAATTTAAAAAATACATAATAATATTTCCAGGACTGTAGGACTCAACGAGTTTGGAAGTGGAGAAGAGCTCCCTGCGCAAGAAATAGGAAAGTTAACAAGAACGCATATGAGACTCTAAGTCCTCCGGAAAAAGAAACCCCATAAGTGAGACCTAACAACGAGAATATATAAATTTCGGTTCCGAATAGGGAAAAGAGAAAAGACAGATAAATTTGCACACCACCTGCCTATTCAACTAACTTTCTATTTAAGCCTTATCAATTTTGTTTTAGCAAGAGACGAAACACGAATATGGTAATCGGTGCCATGATGGAGAAGATCACCCAAAACAAAAGGCAAGAGAGTTTTGTGGATAAGAGAGTTGTGCATCTGAAATCGCATAAATGTGAGATAGCGCGCCCATTGCGACAATGGAAGAACAAGGAACATAGCGACCCTCACTCATAAGTTGAAAAATGAAACTGAGATGACAAGAATCAACTGCAAAATCCACTGAAGAATTGGAACAAGCCAAGAAATACACCAACCAATGGCTTATGGTCAGTGAGGATATTAAAATGACGCCCTTCTAAATAAAGGATCTTTTAATAAGGTCGCTCGATTTTTGAATGTAAATAAAACAAGTTGTGTGTGATATATGAACTCAATTTATTTTAAATTTGAAAGTTAATTTTATGGCATTAAGTGTGGAATAGGATGTCGTTCAAATGTCCGCCGCGGCTTCGCTTGGGAACGTATTCGGGAGGCCCAATTTTTGATGACTTTGTCACATAAATCTGGCTGAATTTGCTGGATGGTGTTCGTTATGTTGACTTTGAGGACATCAACTGTTTGCGGATTATTTGCATAGACCTGCGATTTAAGGTAGCCCCAAAGAAAGTAGTCTAATGGCGTTAAATCGCATGATCTCGGGGGCCAGTTGACGTCGCCGCCGCGCGAGATGACCCTGCTCTGAAATCGCTGGGGCAAAATATCTATCATGGCGGGCACAGTGTGGCACGTAGCGCCGCCCTGTTTGAACCACATGTCGTCAGAATCCATATCAGTTGAGGCCACAAGAAGTTGCTTATCATCGATCTGTAAGTCTCGCCGTTGACGGTTATGGCAATCCCATCTTCGTTCTCAAAAAAATACGGACCGATGATTCCGTTAGACGAAAATCCGCACCAAACAGTGACTTTGTTGGGATGCAATTGGTGTTGGTGTATTTCATATGGATTGTTTTCGTCTCAAATCCGACAATTTTGCTTGTTCAAAAATCCATTCATCCAAAAATGGGTCCCGTCGCTGTGGCGAGGATAGACATCACGTAATGCGCCGGACGTTTGTCGAAGAGAGCATTGAATTTGGTAATAACATTTGATAATTTGCACAAGCTTTTCAACGCTATAACTTTCCATCGTGACTTGCTAAGTAATACTAAACAATTCACAGTGAGGTTGCCAGATGTCGCTTTAACAACATGGCCACTATCGCCTGGAAAACCTCGAGCGTCCTTGTTGAAAGACCCTTTACTAGCGGAAGTGGCGGACAGTGAGGTAAACCCAGAACAGATCTAGAGAGAATGTATTATTATTGTAAGACCATGACCTAAATAGCTCATAGATTATTTGCCTTACAATAAAATTAAGGGGTTGATGAAATGATGAATAGAGACTAAGAAAATAAATTCTACATTATATTGATTACAAAAAGAATACTAATTACAATAAAGATTGATTAAGATCTGAAAGGTTATATATATATATATATATATATATATATATATACCGGGCAATGGTTCGGAACTCGCCCCTACGGGGGGAGCTTGCTCTTCATTACTAAGATTAAAATTTAAAATCTAAAAAAAAGCAGCTATGGTTAAATTTTTAGATATTTTCTGAACTTCGCCAATTATAATAAGTTTAAAAGGGAACTCTAAACTAAATTTCCCACTTTTCAAAATATCACGTTGCCAAAACATAGTTATCGAAGAAGATATATAAAAATAAATTTTCTGAACTTCACCATTTGTAATTCTTTTGGTTCTAAAAAATCACAATATTTTGATACTTATATTTATTTCTGAACTTCACCATTTTGTTTTTTGATATTATAAAAGAATTATTAGAAATAACTTTGATAAAAAACATGTCATAACCAAACTAAGATGAAATTATTATTCAAATACTCAAAAAATCCCCTTCCTAAATTATAGAGTTAGTGATGATTATAATGGAATTAGGAAGAGTGACAAATAAATTAGCTACAGGTGGTAATCTGATAATGATAAATAATTAGTAATTATATTTCGAGAACATTAAATATACGTGAAGGAAAAAAAATGGTATAGAATTTCCTTATAAGTATAATTACAATGATATACGAATTAGATAATGGTTGTTCATACGGGATAATCGAAGGGAATTAAATCAGGCTGAAATTGAAATGGCACTTGCAAAGAATGAGTAATCCTACAATTTCACAAATGACCAATTTAGAATAAGGCTCTTAAAACTTTAACACTACAAGGAAATTGTGTTGCGTGTCGAGAAGTGCAAGTGAGTGGTTCAAAAACTTCGCTCGAATCAGTCTTTTTTTTTAGTCTCATGATGGCGCCGTAGATTCGCCGCTCGCTAACAGTGGTGCAGCGACGCAGGAGGATGTTCGAAACTCGCCTACGCTACTTTCTTTATTTTTTTTAAGACATAGTATACTGCTTGGTGCCAAGCAGAAGGACGAAGAACCTCGGCTTGTTATAGATGACAAGATAGGGTCCATCATAGACTGGTTGTGAGGAAGAGTGAGTTAAATCGCGACGGGCAAAAACATGGGAATATGTTGCCATATCTTTCGGTACGAAGGTTTTGTGAATGGCAAGCACTATAGGGGCGGTTAGCATAACGTCAGCCATCACCCGTACAAAATTGTGTACGTATGAAGCAGGATCGAGACGAGAAGGTAGAGGCTAGTAAGTGGAAAAAATGAAATAATCAGAAAGACGAAGTTGAGAACCATACACGAGTTCAGCTGCAGAACATGCCAAACATTCTTTTAAAGACGAACGAACTCCCAGGAGAATTAAAAGGACCTTGTCCAGCCAAGTGATTTGGGATCCGTGGAGCGTAACCTTGTATTGGCGGTCCTGTGCAGACCTTCCACTACGCCGTTGCTCTGGTGAAGGTAAGTGATGGCACGCAGGCGAAATGAGCCAAGCACTGACATGAGTGCTTCCCATTATAGGATTCAAAATGGTTACCACGATCAGTAATATTAATTGATGGGACACCAAAACGAGTAACCCACCTAATATGAAGGTTCGAGTGACAGTGGAAGCTCCGATGTCTAGAATAGGAACCGACTCTGGCCAACGTGTGAAACGATCGAACATGGTGAAAGATAATTTCACCGCAGGGGTAACGCAGAAGGCCTGATATATCGACGTGAACGTCGTCAAAATGTGAGGAAATAAGAGGAAAAGGAACCAGAGTAGTTTTCGTGTATCCATGGACTTTGGCCTGGTAACATGCCAGGCATGACTGAGTCTATTTGCCTATGTCGGTATTCATACTTGGCCATACGAAGCGTTGAACGACAAGCTTACGTGCTGCATCGAATCCAGGATGTGAAAAATCGTAAATTAGGTCGAAAATATGCCGACGATAAGCGAGAGGAATGAGAGGACGATGACAGTTTGGCAATGAATAGTCAACCAGGATGCATATGGAAGGATTGCCTAGTAAGTCGATCTCGCGAATTACGAGTTGAGAAGAGTGACGCAATGTTTCGGTGTCTTCATCCTGTTCCTAGACTGGCGCTATTGTCGCATGTTTTATAGGCGTAGTATGAGAGAGTTAAATGCCAGAAATCGCGGAAATTCAGGAAAGCACGTCCTGTACGACGCTAAAAAAGACAGGAACATAGCGAATATCGCTCGATATCTGCAAGATAAAGTCGAGATGATGACTATCGACTGCAGTGTGACCTGGAGATTAGCTATGAGACCAGCAAGCCCCGACTAAAGGCTTATGTTCAGGAAAAATAGTGAAGTCACAACCTTCCAAATACGTACGGAAATGACGGATTGCGAGGTATATTCCAAGTAGCTCGCGAGAGAACGTACTATATCTCTTTTGAGAGTCAGAAAAAGAGCGAGAGAAGAACGCAATAAGTTGCCATCAGTCACAATCTTTTGCTGCAAGGTTGCACCTATGTGGGTTGAAGATATGTTTGAGGCGATGCTGAGGGGCGCTCCTGGAGAAGGGTAAGCCAATTCAACTGCATGGGCAATTGCCTCTTTGGTGCAATAATATGGTCTAAGACCAAACAGAACCCACTTCAGACATGGGTTGTTTGGCCTTAGACCGCATAGCGTTGATATGTTGCATGACCTGGGCACAATAACGAATGAATCTGTGGTAGAAGCTGATCATGCCACAGAAACTCTAAGTTTCTTGTGTGATGTGAAGTTCAGCAAAATTGCGCATCACGGTAACTTTATCTTTGAGTGGACTAATCTCGACACCCGAAAAGTGGTGTACCAAGGAGGAGAGTTGCGAGACGCCAAAAAAGTCACTTAGAAGTATTGAGTACGACACCGTAGTCTAGAAGGCGAGAAACGACTTGACGAAGGTGAGAAAGGTGTTCCTTAAGCGCAGAAGATGCTATTAGCAGGTCATTAATGAAGCAAAAGACAAATGGAAGACCTCTAAGAATCTGGTTCGTGAAACGCTGGAAAGACTGGGCAGAATTGTGCAAACTAAAGTGCATTTTGATATTTTCAAAGCAGCAAACGGATTGGTGCTGTTACTCTTTGAAATAGTGTATGGATATTCGAATAGGGATCTGGTTGAAAGCACTAACCAGATCTACGCGAGAAAAGATTGTACAGCCGAAGAGAGATGAGGTAAAATCGGCTATGTACAGCATTAATTAGCAATCAGGGATTGTTAGTACATTTAAGGCTCTGTAACCGCTAACAGCTCTGAATTCCCTCGGCGTGAATTTGGGAACAATTTGGAGTGGAGAGGCCCAAGGCGATGAGGAACGCCTACAAATGCCAGCATCTTCGTGAATTGGAATTCATCAGCATAGGTGGTCGTTATCACGATAATTTATCGCGATTACGATATCGGGTTATCGGTTATCAGATATTTTTTTTGCGCTATCAATTCATTGGTATCGCCGATACTTTTGGTTCCAAACTAGCGAGAATCGATCATTTAAGTCTTCTGATCCAGTTTAGCACAGGGGCGAGCCGCGCGTGCCTTGGAGGCAGAAATAGGTAGGTCCGAGCTAAGAGGAGGATCCTACAAACCTATGAGGAAATGAAAGAGCCTCACCAGGTAAGAAACTAAGAAACAGTATTCAAGTATTCTTACTATTGTATTATAAAATAACGCTATATATAGTCAATAATTATTATTGTATTATAATTTTGGATTTATCGATTTATCGGTTATCACCTTATCGGGCGAGAAATTTGATCGCCAGTTAGAAATTATCGGAAATCGCCGATAAGGTTATCGTTATCGATTTATGGGTTATCGTGATATATTTTTTCGTTATCACGCCCACATATGTTCATCACATATTGCAGAAAGTTTATCGGGGAATAGACGACGGGGTTAAAAGAATACAGGGGTTATTTGTAAGCAACTTGAACTCACCTCACTCTCCATCTTTATTGTTTGTGATTCAATCCACATGATATATATATATATATATATATATATATATATATATATATATATATATATATATATATATATATATATATATATATATATATATATATGTATATATATATATATATATATATATATATATATATATATATATATATATATATATATATATATATATATATTAATTAGCGTGGTCCCCCCCAAAAAAAATTTAGTTTTTTATCTCCACATGCCTGATTGCATTACAACATTGAACAGTAGGTCACATACTCAATTTCATCAAAATCGAACAATATTTGCAGGTCGCTATATGGATCTTAACTTATTAATCTGCTGGTAAATTAATTTTTGGGATAGAAATGAACAGTCTTTGCAAATACTAGTTTATTTGAAACAGATCTTGGTGTTGGAAGACAATTTTGTAAAAAATATTTATATTAAAGTTAAAAGAAAATAGTTAAATGGCAAATGATTTTTTTTTTTACACAAATTATAACTAAAATTGCTGATTAAACATTGATCCTTTTGAGCATGAGGGAAATTTTTTGTGATGTTTTGCCACAAGTCTGAGAAGCAACTGTTTCTGTTCTTCATCTTTTGTTAGAGATGCATTATACGATTTGATAAGTGCAATACCTCTTTCTGCTGGATCGTTAACAACCATTAAGTTAATCGCTCGACGTTGAAATTCTTGAGAGCACGTATTCTCTTCCCAAGAACTTGGGTTAGTCTTCAGGAAGGTATCCTCTGCAAACTTGTATTCATCTTTCATTAGGAGACTGAAGATTAGATTAGTTTTTTGAGTTACCAGTTCTATCAAGTCCAATTCCTCGATGTTTTTGTAAGATTCAATCGGCGAACAACTTTGGGGTTTCGAAAAATGCAAGCCCAACAAGATGTTCTCTAAGATACCAAAGGTGTCTGTGAAGGGCTGTGGTTGCTTCTTTAGATATTGTCTGATTTGGGTTCTTTTTCAAAATTTTAAGAAGCAGAATGTCATTTAAAGGAGCATTAATTCCAAAATGGGCTTCATTCCAAAAACGCGAGTAGACCAAAGCAATAAAAAAAGAGCACTCTGTAATATTAGCCTTTTCACGTTCCGTTAGTTTCAGTTGATGCTTAAACAAGTATATTTTCAGGACATATATAGCCTTAGCCATCCAGCGTGCATGATGAGTCGCTCCTGGGGCTCTTAATGTAACTTCTGTCTTATCAATGCCCCCAAGAAAGATGAGACTGAGTCGCAGCAATTCTTCATAATCGTCACGCAACTGGCGAGATTTCAAAGCTTCCTGAAAATATGGGACCATTTCTCCTCGAAGATTATTCATTACTGGATTGACGAATAAAATGCTATCCGCCTCAAAAAAAAAACTTTTTTAAGTGACGACTATTGTTCTTTAAAACGTTCAAAGAGACTCCTCTTTGGACCTCTTGTAGGCCCAAGTAAAATATTGCAACCACATGACAACATAATTTCGAAAATATGATGACGACACGCAATTCAAACAAGCTCCCTTCCTAATATTTTCTCAATTATGGTAGAGGCTCCTTTTTGTGGGCCTGTATTTTATGCAGTTGTGTCAAATACTTGGCCTTGAACTTCGTCACGAAGATTCCAGTCATTAATTGATGAAATGCATGCCATAGCCTGTTCTTCTCTTGTTGCTCTTGTTATTTTTGGCACACCAAGAAGTTTTTCCATCCCATTTACAGAAACTATTATTGCAACTCGTTCTACCTTTTCCTTTGCCCCATCAATAGCAGGTAGTAGTTTTCCATCCCAGTGAAGAAGTATCGGTCCTTCAACAGACAACGAAGCATTGTCTTCATTGTATGTTGCCTCTCTCACTTGCTTTCTGGAACGTCGTATAGAACTCCTAGAAAGTGCCATAGCTGTAATATCCTGGCCCAAGGCTTGTGCTATTGATCCAGCAACCATTGTTGCTTTTATATCCGTAATATTTGCATGATCAAGAACAGCAGCCACACCTGAAGTTGTAAAGATATTTTTTGAAATTTGAAGGACTACATTGTGGATTCTTTTATTCTTTTTTCTAGTTGAAGAAGGTGGACAAAACTCTTTGTCTGCTGCAATTAAACTTTTACGGGATTCCTTGGCTGAAGTAATCTTATCACGGCACGACATACTGCAGGAGAAAATCTTCTCTCTCTGCATCAACAGATATTGGCGGTCTTCTTCATTTTTTACCACATTACAAGCATTTTTTGAGGCTATTTCAAAAAGTTTTGAAAGAATAGATTCGAAACTACGACCATTCATTCTACATGAGTACAGTTCGGTTTTGCGGTTCTTCTTCAAAGAAAGGTATTCTTCATACAACCTTGAGAGTTTCCTAACGCAAGAGTCTATTCGCTGTGTGGAAATTCGGGTTCTTTCCCATACTTTTATGGCTTTTTTTCAAGCAAGATTGTAACTTTGTGTCAAAGTCATTGCCTCCACTTGATGGTGGTACTGAACAACACGAAGCACATCACCACATGCTGGTAGTCTTGTATATGAAAGCTCACTAGTAATATGTCCTAAAAGTCAGACTGCCGCAGATGAACTAGTACTTCCAGCCATAATCTGAAACAACAGAAATAAACATTTATTGTAGCTGTAACTGAGTGAGCTCAAATGTCATTCCACTTTTCAAATAATGCAATATTTTGATTGTTTTGCGAATTATTGTAATTCATAAGGAATGAGTTATCAATGACAAATATATGATAGTATATAATTAACAACCAATAAATGCCTACTATTAAAAAGTTTCAATATTTTGACTGAAATTTAAAAATATGGAGACACATAAGGACCTCTAAATATTCACCAATTTAGTCAATATTTTGCATGAGCTATTTTAACATCTTATAGCATAATTTTAGCCATGTGGAGAACATTTCCAACTAATTTCAATTTTTTGCATATATTTTTGGACCACCCTAATATATATATATATATATATATATATATATATATATATATATATATATATATATATATATATATATATATATATATATATATATATATATATCAGAACAATTGTTAAATCTAATGAAAGATTTCAAATATGTAAATAAAACACCGCTGTGGAGGAGCGTAGCATTTATTATCTCGAGACCAGTTTCGGCATAGAGTTTGTCTGAGGATGGCATGACAAACTCCATGCTGAAACTGGTCTCGAGATAATAAATACTACGCTCCTCCACAGTGGTTTTATTAATATATATATATATATATATATATATATATATATATATATATATATATATATATATATATATATATATATATATATATATATAATAACTAGCACAAATGAAAATAGCGCCCGGAATGAAATAATCTCCCGTCAGTCGATAAATATTAATTCTAACGTTTATATAATTTTCAAAAATCCTCGCGGTTATTTACCTTTGCCTTTTGAACACCCACTTCATTCACGTGTTTCCTTTTTCGTATCTCGTTTTGTCGAAGGAATCCTTTTTTTCGATTCTTACAATTCTTAGCAATTTAACTTAAATACAACGACTGAGTAATTTCCTTTTATTTTCATTTTTGCACGTGTCTGTCGAGAGACTAATTTGCGCACACACATATAGACACAAACACATACACACCTGAATCTACGCATCATTCTTTCACGCATATCAATTCTAAAATTCATCTATTCAACCAAATACGACATTTCTCACAAAGAAACAGCACACGTACAACATAAAATGATCACAATGGTAAATCAACAAACCGGCTGAACAATGGTGATTGATCAAGCAGCTACACCAATGCAATCATCAACTGAAACTCAACAAGTTTCAGTTAAGATCCCACACGCCTTCCTCACACTTCCACCCCTCGATTCACCAAAGCCAATCGCTTGGCTGGACGTTTGTGAGCTTATTCCCCAAATCATCCAAAAAGTTCCCGTAAGTATCTTCATTAAGTTTAGGGATATTTTATTTAATGGAGAAAAAGTGATGGGATATAAGGAATTGAGTGAAGCCTTCCAAAAGGAATTTGGGAAAACACAAGTTGACGACTTAAGGGAGCTCCTTAATACTCAAGAGATAGGAGATAAATGCCCCAACAGCTTCATAAATCATTTGAATGACCGTATCAGGGCAAATGGCACGCAATCTTACCTTTTCGAACCTCTCCTCACCGAAATTTTCTTGCGAGGTGTCCCAGATTATATTAGGCCCCTGATCCTTATTTCATCATCTACCGACGTTGACCAGCCTGACAAAAGCAGCCGACCAGCTATGTAAAAATCCATACGTTAATTGAAATAGCGTGCAAAATCAGGTCCCTCAGACTAATTCCACCGTTTTGCAGGCTCGGGTAACGCCGAGGAATGCTTGTGAACGACCGGAGCGTCGTGAAATTCCATCTTCCCCTAACGAGGGATATAGTAGCCACGTTATCGAGGATTGGGGGTGACCTCAGCCGATTGAAACTCAAGCAACGGGCACAAAGCGAGCGATAGCATAGGTATGGTGAGTGGAGACATAGGAACCGTTCGAGTTCTTGTAAAATAAACCAACGAGTGAACCTCATCACAAAAGGTGAGATGCAGCAATTTTCACATTATTCTTCCCCCCCTATTCTCACCAGTGGCGTGCAGGCAATGCAAGCAAAGGAAGCAGTGCTTTCCCTATTTAAGAAGAAAAGAAAATACACCTCAACAATTAATATGACAGCAGAATCAATTTTATTCCCACATTTATGCTTGCCTATACTTGTATACGCCATACGGTACCGTTCACATTCAATCGAATTGGCGTTAGACCCTGATGAGCCCGACTGCAATTGAAGAAATGCATCCTTTTCGTCGAGTTTTCTACTCTTTTCTCTCTTAATTTCAATAATAGTTTTGCCTTTTGGTGCTTTGGAATGAATAGATAATTAACTTCATTCCCCTTGTATAACAAAAATATAGGTTTGGGGGTTTATTGTGACCTGAGCTATCTAGTGTATTGGCGCAATAATCACCTAACATCCTATAAATAGTGCTCAGAATACTCTAATTATCTCCCATCCATTCGTTCATTTGTAATAATAAAATATTTTTCACCGTCACGTGTTGCATTTTTTCGGACGACTCATCCCGCCTTACTCGTTCCATTTCCCTCGCGTGGACTTTGATTTTCGACACGTGCTCGTTTTTCAACCCTAAGTTTGCCTTAACACCCTTAAGTTCTTCCTTAGCAATTTCATAGAATTAATTAGTAATACAGTAATAAGGATAAAGAGTGATCAAAATTCGATAAATTTTTTCATTTTTTTTACCTTTAATCGGGTGAATTGGATTTGTGCATATACACACACACCCTTTTAATATTTTTGTAAGTGGATTATGACCTTGCCTCAAGCTACGCCCCAACTTCGGGCACAGTTACAACGACCCAAGCATCTTCCCCAGTAACAACGATGACCTATTCGACCAATTTCGCCCCACGCAAGCGTTCTCACGCATTCGCCTCCCACTCCCTCTATGGTTCAGTTGCCACCATTCGACTCACAAAAACCAATTGGCTGGTGGGAAATGGTGGAGCTCATCCTTCAACACCAGGCAGTTCCTGAGGACCATAGAACGATCGCCGTAGCCCAGAAATTACCTCTGAGTATCTTTTCCGTTTTAAGAATATTTTGCTGGATGGGGTAATTGTTGATTCTTGGGTTAGGTTCACGAGGGCGTTCAAGGAGCGATTTGGGAGATCGCAAATAGAGGACCTGCGGATCCTTCTCGATACGCAGGAAATGGGGGACAGGCGTCCCACGCATTTTTTGAGCCATCTCAAAGCTCTTTCACATGCCAGAGGAGCACAGCTCGACCAACTCGAGCCACTCATAACTGAGATATTCATGCGTGGGATGCCAGATCAAATTAATCGTCTTATTTTAATGCCCTTATATTAATTGTAGTCGAACGTGGAGAAAATGGCAGAGGCGTCTGACGCCCTGTATAATAATCCTTTCATCAACTGGGGAAATGCAGGCCATGGGCCGTTTAGCGATGTTAATAAACACTCACATATATCCATTTCTCAGGTTAAGTCACGGGCCAGAGCTCCTTACAACCAGCCAGGACTCCCTCAGGATAAATCCTCCCAGGTTTCGGGTCTTTTATCCGTTCTAGAGAGGATTGAAATGGATATTCTTGCCCTAAAAGTCCGAACAGCTCTTCACCGAGAGCAACATCGTGAGCAAGAGGGAGGAGTCAGACGTCGTTCCTCCTCCCGAAAAAGGCAAAACCAACGAGGGAACTCCAGCACAAGAGGTTTAGCAAGGCAGGTTTATTCTAAACCTTCCTCTAATTCCCCCCATCCTGAAAACTCTCAGGGTAGCTGCTGGTACCACTCTAATTATGGGAGCAACGCTGTCCGCTGTGTACAGCCTTGCAATTTTTACCATGCATCAATTCATGCCACTAACTTTAACCCTCATACTGGTCGTGCTGCTCATACTACTATATTTCAACCTTTCAGGCTTCTGATGGTACCACCTCAAATTTGATGCAGGAGCAGAAAAATGCTCAAACCCATGCTCGTACAATCCAAATCCCCAATCACAACCTACCCTAATTTCACCACCTCAAATTCTACAAAACTTTACGGGTTCCCTTACCCAAATTTCCCCACCTCAAATCCTACAAAACTTTACGGGTTCCCTTAC
Organism: Ceratothoa steindachneri; assembly: GCA_963969495.1. Lineage (NCBI taxonomy): Eukaryota > Metazoa > Arthropoda > Malacostraca > Isopoda > Cymothoidae > Ceratothoa > Ceratothoa steindachneri. Next base: position 44,808,384 of record OZ018317.1, read on the forward strand.
CCAAATTTCCCCTTCAGCACAGGGAACTTTAAACTGAATTCGCAAGTGATACGTGGGACTGTCACCTATGCAACCTCATCCCTTCATCAAGTCGATCCTCCCTTTAGCTTTCATGACCCAGTCTCTGGTTTCTCCTTCCTGGTTGACACTGGCACCCAATGCAGTGTCATTCCAATCTCTTCAGTCGAGAAAGCTTGCACCCCTTCTGATTTGGTCCTTAAAGTTGCCAATTCATTGGACATAAGGACTTATGGGAGGCGTATTATCTCTCTCTCTCTCGGGTTACGTCGTGTTTTCCCATGGACCTTCATCGTTGCCAACGTCGACATGCCAATTTTGGACCTCGATTTTCTTTCCGCTCATACCTCTTGGTTGATTCTCGTCACCGCAACCTCCTCGACAGAACCACGACACTAACTGTTACTGGTTCATTCTTTCCTTTCACCAGCTCTCTCCTCTCTTCTCGTCTTCCTGCTACTGCCCCCCCCCTTCCTCCTTCCAGCAACTCGTGCGGGAGTTCCTAAGCCTATGTCTGCCTCATAAGGACATACCTATTAAGCACAAAAAGGTGCGATTGTTCTCGCACATCCTTGCAACTTTCCATTGATCGCCTGAAACCAGCTTTTATAGAGGCCGTTCATCTGGAACAGTCACTACCTTTCTCTTCCACTAATATAGGTCCAGTTGTTATTCCAGCCTACCTACCGCACCCAACTATTCCTTTCAACACTTCCCAACCAATTAACTCCACTTCCGAAGCCTTCTTCTCCTCTTTCAAATCAAATTGCAACTTTTCCTCCTACCTCTTTACTCGCAAACCCTCCGTCAACCATCTCTACACCCCCCAATTCTCCTTCCCAACTGTTGCCGCCTCACTTTTTGTTGCAAGACCACTCGACAGCAGCTCGAGAACATCAAGCGACCAACGCGTAACTCCCGATTGTCACCTTTTCGGGAGGTCCAGAACAATCGTCACCTGACGCTCCGGTCCTCGCTCGCGACAATCTCCCGCATCAATCGAGTGGTACTTCTAATCGCCACCTGACCCACAATCCGAGTCAGCCAATTGGCACTATAACTCGTTCTGGACGCGTTTTAAGGAGGCCTCGCCGCTAAATAGTCTAAGATTTTTTGTAAACACCTTGTGCGAGTTTTTCCCTCGGTGGGGTAGTATTGTAGCGGTCTACACCCCTCAAAGTTGAAATATTTAATTATAACTATATATATATATATATATATATATATATATATATATATATATATTATTTCAACAGGGGTTGGTAACCATAACTTAAATCGTGTGATTGGTACGTCCGACCTCTCGAGCGTTGTCAAATAAAATCACATACTTATTCATTCACTTTGTTCGGCTCATCGGAATCAGGTCTGTAATATTGAAATTGTAATATTTAGCTAAATATGTCCCAAAAGAATCTCAGTTTTTAGTACGTGATTCTTTCTCTCATTTACAGACCCTCCTAACTCTGTTGTAATCTATATATATAATTATTTATATTACCTATTTATATAATCTATTTATTCAATCTATTTAATCCATACAATCTATTTATGCATATCAATCTATATAAATATTTACCAAATCCATTCAACTATAATCTAATTAATATTTGTCAATCATCATATGTGTACTCTAATTCTCATTAACTCGTGCAAAGTTAATTCAACCGCATAAAATTCAATATAATCATAAACTATAATTTCACTTTTTAATCATAACTGTTCATTCCATAATATATTTTTTCGTATCTCTTTGTTTTAATACTGTATTCCCACGACGTTGCTGACTTAGGCCTAACGAAATTTCGTCTGCATATTCGGATTTCCCGTTAGCGATTAAATTCATTTCCCTTGTATAACAAAAATATAGGTTTGGGGGTTTATTGTGACCAGAGCTGTCTAGTGTATTGGCGTAACAACACCTGACAACCTATACAGTGGCAATTGGTAAATTAGAAGCCATGTTTCCTGCTTTACCTACATAATTTCTGATGTGGCGATGAAACTTTAACTTGTCATCAGCAATGACTCCAAGGTCTTTATTGGTATTGCAGAAGTTTAAGAGTGTGTTGTCAAGGAGATAGCAAGAATTTGGGTTTCTATCAATAAGATGTCTAGCAAAACGGAGGTGAGCACACTTGTCTACAGATAATTTAAGACCACAGGAAGAGGCAGTAACAGACAGAGTGTTAATACTGTGTTGTAAATCAGGTCAAGGCAAGTAATAACTAGAAGTTGAGAAGTGGAGATACAGCTTTAGGTCATCAGCACACATCTTGTATTGACACTGAAGATGGGAGCAAGTGTGATTAATGGATATGAGAAATAGAAGGGGGCCCAGTACAGAGCCTTGAGGCACCCCACTTAGGACCGGTCTAGGAGAGCTAACACTGCCACTAATGGAGACACTATAGCGTAAGAGAAGTCGAGGCGAGCGGCTTAAAAGCTTCGTCTGAATGAGTCTTTTTTGAGACTCAGGATGGCCGAGCGGATTCGCCAATGGCTAACAGTGGTCCAGCGACGCGGGAAGCTGTTCGCAACTGGCCTACGCTATTATTTTTTCTTTGTCCCTTTTCCTACTCCCCTCTATCTACAATGGTGCCCGGACCCGGGAGGAAGAGCGTTAGCCCTTGGATAACATTTCCAAACCGTCTCTCTTTATTTTTTCAAAATACGCTCCGCTTCTAGGAAGGGGGCTGTATAGCGTACGAGAAGTGCAGGCGAGCGGCTTAGAAGCTTCGTTTCAATGAGTCTTTTTTGAGACTCAGGATGGCGGAGTGGATTCACCGCTGGCTAACAGTGGTCCAGCGACGCGGGAAGCTGTTCGCAACTCACCTACGCTATTATTTTTTTCTTTGTCCCTTTTCCTACTCCCCTCTATCTACAACACTCATATAACGACCAACAAGGAAACTCCCAATTCAGCTAAGAAGGTTCCCAGAGATCCCAATGGAGGCAAGTTTGTCCAAAAGAATACCGTGGTGGACACGATCAAAGGCTTTTTAAAGTCAAATAAGATGAGATCTACTACATGGCCTTTGTCATACCATTAGGTAATATAATTGTATGTCAGAAGGAGCTGGTCAGTAACAGATCTAATGGGTCTAAACCTAAATTGTTGATTGTCAAATAGCTGGTGGTCATCCAAAAAATTGAATAAGGACTTAGTAATGATCCTCTCCATTGCCTTACATGGGATAGGGTTAAGACTTATAGCGTACGAGAGGTGCAGGCGAGTGGCTTAAAAGCTTCGTTTCAATGGGACTCAGGATGGCCGAGTGGATTCGCTGCTGGCTAACAGTGGTCCAGCGACGCGGGAAGCTGTTCGCAACTCGCCTGAGCTATTATTTTTTCTTTGCCCTTTTTCCAACTCCCCGCATATCTACAATGATGCCCAGATCCGGGATCCAACCGGGGAGTGTTAGCCCTTGGACAACATTTCCAAATGGGCTCTCTTCATTTCTTCAAAATACGTTCCGATTCTAGGAGGGGGTTGTATAGCGTACGAGAAGTGCAGGCGAGTGGCTTAAAAGCTTCGTTTGAATGAGACTCAGGATGGCTGAGTGGATTCGCTGCTGGCTAACAGTGGTCCAGCGACGCGGGAAGCTATTCTCAACTCGCCTACGCTATTATTTTTTCTTTGCCACTTTTCCTACTCCCCTCATATCTACAGACTTATATGTCTGTAGTTCAACGGTTTACTACTATACCCTTTGTTAAAGATGGGCGAGACATGTGAGAGTTTCCATGACTGTGGTAGAGTTCCAGTAGACATGGATAGGTTAAAAAAAAGTTGAGATATGCCGTAAGCCAGCTCAGAGTCGCATTCCCTTAAGACTCTAGGGTGGAAATGATCGGGTCCCATCGCACTATCCGCTATTAGGTCTTTCAATTGGAGTTCGATGTCCCTGGGGGAGAATTGGACTGATGTAAGATTACTATGACAAATCTGGTGAGGCGAGATGTTTACCGGAGTCTCAAAAATGAAGAATGATGAGAAAGCCTCCACAACCAATTCAGACATTATGCTGGGATTATCTGTGAGAAGACTATTGTTCATAAGAGGGCCAACTTTAGGACGATCAGTTTTTTTATTCTTAATATATGAGTGTAAAAGTTTAGGTTTGGTATAACGTTGATCAATGAGATTAGATTCATATTTGATTTGGGACTGGTGAACTAAAGACCTAGGTTGAACATTAATTTCATTAAATTGAAAGAGTTTTGTAGGGTTAGGTGGTACAGCCTTCCATAAGTCTGTCTTAATAGTTTATACTGATTCCAAAGTTTACTACGCTGTTTAGTTAAGTTACGATGGGTACTCTTTTCACATGGGACAGTCTTACCTGCGGGTTTCTTAATAGGAACATACATATCAACAAGCTTATTTAAAGAAGCTATAACAAAATATGTGGCATTATCAACATCAAGAATCCTAAGTTCAAAGTCTCAATCAATAATATTAAGAGCATTATAATACAATATTGATTATTTACTATATATATATATATGTATATATATATATATATATATATATATATATATATATATATATATATATATATATATATATATATATATATATATATATATATATATATATACAGCGTAATTTTATAATACAATAGTAAGAATATTTGAATACTGTTTCTTAGTTTCTTACCTGGTGAAGCTCTTTTTCATCTCCTCGTAGGTTCTGAGGATCCTCCTCCCAACTCGGAGCTACCTATTTCTGCCCTCAAGGCACGCGCGGCTCGCCCCTGTGCTAAACTGGAACCAAAGACTGAAATTATCGATTATCGCTAGTTTGGAACCAAAAGTATCGGCGATAACGATGAATCGATAATGCGGGGAAAAATATTTCATAACCGATAACTCGCTATCGTTATCACGATAATTTATCGCGATTACGCCCACCTATGGGTAGCACTAGTGTTGAGGTCAGGAACTACACTATTCTAAGAAATGGCGTAGCAAAAGGAGAGTAGGAAAAGGGACAAAGAAAAAATAATGGCGTAGGCGAGTTCCAAACAGCTTCCTGCGTCGCTGGACCACTGTTAGCCAGCTTCAAATCCACTCGGCCATCCCGAGTCTCAAAAAAGGCTCATTCAAACGAAGCTTTTAAGCCACTATCCTGCACTTCTCGTATTGAAGTCACGCATCAATATAAGTTCCTTACCCAAGCTAATATTTTAGATGTAATTAATAAGTGCAATGATTGTGATTCGAGAGTAAGAGGGAGGCCGATAGATAGTTAATATGTAAAGGTTAAGTGTATGAAGGAATAAAGTCAGTGTGTTATAGAAAGGCTCAGAGTCATTGTAAACAACAGCCTTAATATTATTCTTAATATAAGTAAAAACACCAAACTTAGGAAGATGCGAAACAAAATCATTGTGAAATAAGGAATACCCATTAATATTAAGAACTGAATCTTGGATAACTGGGTTGAGCCAAGACTCAGTAACAGAAAAAAATTGAAATTTCATTCTCAAATCAAAAGTTTCTGACATAACTAACCTTGTTAGATAAGCAGTTCAAATTAGAAAGATCTATATACAATAGGTTGAATCCAGTGTTAACGGGGGAAACTGGATGCACTAAATGATTAATAGTTAATGAGTGGGGACCTGTGCCTCTCTCTCACCTACAAGGATGTCTTCTCCAAACAAAGTAAAACAATAAATAGTCGTGCTTACATTTTGAAGCATGTTAATAATACTAAGGACATCAGAATTTTGACCAATCTTTCTATAGCGACGCCCAAGCATAAAATGACGGAGCTTGAATACTTGCGGGTGCCGCACTTGGTAACTGAGCGTTGCCAGATACATTATACTAAACTTAACTATCCATATAAAATAGTGTCAACACGCGAGTAAAAATTAACATTCAATTTTTCAAACCGAATAAAATATTAATTTGTATTAAGAATAAATGATTAGGACTTGGAGTGGCACTCCGCTACATCTATTACTAATTTTATAAGTGGAAACCTAGTTTCACTTATAGTTTTACATAGTTTCACTTGTTGATAGGCACTATAATTGGACAAATCAATCAACCTGTTCCTTGCCTGCCCCTTTCGGCTCCAACACCCGACATGCAATTCCCTCCGGGCAATTGCTCGTTATGAGAACTGTGTCTATGTATCTTCTACATATTTTCACTCACTCTATCCTTACGACTTTATAGATCTATCCTTACAAACTTTTTGTGGTAGATTCACCCATTGGGTTTCGCTTTATAGTTAATTAAAAAATACAATCAAACACCTGTTCCTTGAACTCATTGTTGAGAATGAATAAACCCTATGCAAATTTCGATTGTTTACGCCTACACTTAGTCGAACTTTGAAGGTTTATTTTTCTCTTACTCATTTTAGATGTTTAATTTTCGTTAAATTTGTTATTGTAAGGGAAAATTATTGCCTCGAGAGTAGTTTTATAATTTGTTAACGAGATGTTGCAGGTTGAGGATGCAAAGTACCTGAAAAAGTAAGTGAAATTCCAAAGTTGAGCCAGGTGAGCCTATTAGGTACCCCACCTAAATGGTAATTCTACACATTTAACCACCATAGTTTTGCAGAAAAATCACGGTAAATATGTAGATTGGCGGCTCGAACGATGGGACGTAAACTATTTCGTCTGTGTTTCAATATGTTTCACGCTTTTGCAGTAGATTTAAGGGGACGGCTCGTGTTGGGGTAAACACAATGGGGGGACCACCCTACCATGATCTTGAGTTTCAATCAATTGGGGGGGGGTCTGGGTGGCTCAGCCCCTGGTAATTCTGAAGATCCATAGCCTGTGAGCTTTCCCGCTTGCATTCCCATAATATTTTGTCCACCTCCCGACATCTTTCACTCAACTGTGTGATTAACTTGTGTTATTACTTGTTCCTGAGGGCGAGCATAATGAGTGAGCGGTATAGCAACCCATAGTATGGCTCGCAGGGTATGGATCTTCAGGTTTACCCAGCCCCCCAGTATATAATCTGGTAATACTTCAGATTCGGGGTGCACGGTAGGTGGCGCTGTTAGTAGGCTACAATTTTGGGCTACAATATATCTCAAATGACATCAGACGGTAGCGTCAGATGTGAATAATCACAGCATTATATTTTTTTGTATACAAGTATATACTGGGGGGGCTGCACCCCCAAGCCCCCCCCTAATTGATTGAAACTCAGGGCATTGTAGGGTTGTCCCCTTGCAGTGATATCTCCTCCACGAGCAGCTTTTTACTGGCATAAAAAACCTAACCTAATGACAGACAATACCTACTTTAAGCCGTAGGGTATAATTCTGCTATGGCTTGCAGAAATTTGTGGAACCTCTCTTTGATACTCGAAAATTTCTTCACGAAAAGAGCAGTTGCGATATACCCAGCAAAATGTTCTTGGTTGCGTCTGAAGCTGGGCACACTTTCCCTCGCATCCCTCCAGTGCCGTTCAATGTTCTGGATGTTTACGCCAGTTTCGGGATCCACAAAATTCTGCGAGTAGTTAACCGTTAGATGCGTGTAACCTTCGGATGATAACTGCGAATAGGCAGCCCAGCTGTCAGAAAAGATTCGTACCTCCCGGTCAGACCCACTCTTTTATGGCCGCAATGAGGGTTTCAGCGTTCCTATTGGCTATAGGCACCATAAACACTTTTTTGGTTTCTCATTGAAAACCCACTGTCCTTCCCGCACGCACCCCCGATTGTATTTTTGTTTGCTGAATTTGCGCCTCATCTACTTCGACAATTTGGGAGGCCCGGTTCAGCCTGTTTTTAAGAAAAAGAAATAAGTACTTTGCGGCAAAAGCTAAACCAATCGGTGATTGTAGGGTTAGAAAGGCCAGTCTGTTCACATATTTCAACATATGTAAAATGATCAATAACAAAAAAATATGAAATTTGAACAATTTCTTTAAAACTTAAATGAGAACCTGTGAATAATGTACCCTTACACACTGATTGTTTGAAATGGCACTGCTGTCGCTTACCGTTTTCATTTAAATGAATTTATCGCAACAAAACATTAAATTTTCAGAAAAATGTAAATTTGCACTGCATTTTGGGCATTTTATAGTTATCTTGATTAGTTTATGAGCCTCTAGATAATCTAAAAGTTTTTTGTGGTTATACAAAATAAAACCAAATTCGAATAATGATGAAGCACAAGTAGAGCACGCAATCAACATAACTAAACAAACAAAGACATTTGCAAAACGGGTCCTATTTATAAGCTACGACGTTGCCAGTAAGAAACTATTATCATTCGTAACAATACAAAATATACAAAAACAAAACAAAAAAACAATGAAAGACATCAAGAAACCTTACCTAACTTAGAAAAAACTATAAATGAGCAGAGGCGCAGATATTTAGTAAATAATACAGACTAAAAGTTACAAATCCCCCCCCCCTCCCCAAAATATAATGCTTTGGATTGGTCACATCTGAAGCTACTGTCTGATGTCATAAGAGATATATTGTAGCCTACTAACAGTGCCACCTACCGTGCGCCCTGAATCTGAAGTATTACCAATGATTTAACCAAATTATTTCTGTGCCTTTAATTGTTTTGCGAATTATAATGGGGGTGGGGATGGGGTCTGATGTCAGAAATGACTGAATTGAATTTTTATTTTCTTTTTCACTTAATATTCTCCTCATTTGGAGTCTTTTTTTTATTTATCGATATATTTATCCTCATTTTACTATTTTTATTACATTTTTTATACATTTAAATATGCTTAGCTAGATTGTTTAAAGGAACTACTTTTTGTTGAGCGCATGAATATTTAAGCAGGGGTGAATGAAATATAAACAAACAAAAATCCACCTTTTTGGTCTGGCTGCCAATCTATATGTTTACCAAATTCACTTTTGAGCTATTTTATAGGCTTATCTGCATTGTTGCCATTTATTCATCTTAGAAAGCACATTTATTTGTACTTGAAAGTAATGGTAATATCTTCTGAGTTAAAATCATGCCATTGGAATCTGATAACTGTGTATATCTGACCTAAAAATCTTGTTAAAATAAAGAGTTAAATTTATAGTAATTTTTAATAATGTCACGCTCATTTTAGGCGACTAAATCTTCAAGATGTAATATATTGGTACCTCTTGTTAATATACCAATGAGGGTAATTTAAGATGAGGATAGCACTGTCATTTCCAATGTTTGTTAATTTAAGACATTGATAACATAACATAATTTCATGGATGATAAAAGCCATAAGGGCCTATCAAAGGTCATTGCATCTGTCAAAACCAACCCATAAAATATATTCATAGGATTGTGTCAGATCATGCATCTATAATATACAGTTAGAGCCATATACAGGAAGGTGTCAAAAACAAAAAGCATCATCATCAAGACTTGTCAAAATCCAAATCAATCATAATATACAATAATAAAAAACTGTATCCACAGGAATGAATACAGAATACCCCCAAAGTTAACCCTCCCTCCCCATATAATAATCTAATCTGCATTTGAAAACATTAAAGTTTGGACTGTCTACCGTCGCAGATTGCAAACTATTCCAGTAATCTACCACTCTCTTGGTGAAAAAATATCTTCTAACATTCAACCTGCACCTCTGTTTTTTAATTTTTAAGTGGTGACCCATAGTCCTATTACTATCTTCCAACTCAAATAACTTGCTAAAATCCAACTTATCCATCCCAGAACAGATTTTAAAAAGCTCAATCATATCCTCTCACATATCACATAACATAACATAATTACACGGATGACAAAAGCCACAAGGGCCTATCAAAGGTCATCCGCCTCCATCAAAACCCACCCACAAAAAGCACCATCACCAGGGGAAGACAAAATCAAAGTCCCCCACAATATAATATAACAGATGACAAAAGCCACAAGGGCTCATCATAGGTCATCCAAGTCTAGCGGCCTCTTTTTCAAGGCACCCAAACTCCCAGGAAAACTACATCCAGAGGATTGCATCCAGAAACAAGGGTATCACCAATCAAGGCTTGTCAAGAACTAAATCATGCAGCTATAGATATATACAAACAATATTAATATATACAAAACTTAGGAACCATCACAACCTTCCCTTCCCATAAACTCATCCAACCTACTCTCAAATGAGAGCATATTTAGTACCCTCAGTCTATCTTCATATTCAAGGTGCTTCAGGGAAGGTATTATTATTGTTGCCCTCCTTTCTACTGACTAGCAGGTTGATGTTATGTCTAAAATGTGGTGATCATGCTTGTATACAGTACTCTAAATGTGGCCTAACATACAAGTTGTAGAGTTTAAGGATAACTTCTTTACTCTTGTAGCTAACACTCCTTTTAATGTATCGTAGCACCCTATTTGCTCTATTTTTTACCTCAATACACTGCTTTAAAAACTTCAGTGACCTATCTACTACTATGCCGAAATCCTTCTCATCCTCAACTGAAGTCAGCCAATGCCCATTCATTTCATAGCTAAATTCCCTATTATCCCTTCCCATGTTAAGAACTTTGCATTTTTTAAGGTTAAAAGTCATCTGCCACTTCTGAGCCCAAGCTAATAACTTATTTAAGTCACTCTGCCCTTTAAAGCTACCCTCAACTTCTTTGACTACAGCTGCCAATTTAGTGTCATCAGTAAAAATTGACGCTTTGCTATTTATAGCCTCCCTCCGATCATTTATATAAACTATGAATAATAAAGGGCCTAGAATGGATCCCTGAGGTATGCCACTGATAATATCTCTCCACTGTGACCTCACCCCATTCAGCACAATTCTCTGTTTCCTGTCTTTCATCCATTTAGCTATCTAATTCAAAACTTTACCACATATCCTATGCATTTTTAATTTGTTAACTAGTCTCCTATATGGAACCTTATCAAAAGCTTTGCTAAAATCTAAGTAAATTACATCAACATTCTCTCCCTTATCTAATTGTTTAGTAACATAATCCATAAAATCCAGTAAATTTGTTAAACATGATCTACCTCTTCTAAACCCATGCTGAACATCATTTAAATTGTTAAAAGTACTTTCTCTCTGTAGTGTCTGGTATACCCTTTTCTTCTCAGAAATTTTCCTAGCTATCTCCTGATTCCACCTCAATGGTTTCCTACATTTCTTCCTAATAGCCTTCATTTGAATACACTGCTCTGGACTATGTTTAATATACTCTTAAAAGTGTCCCATTGTCCCATATTTCATAGATATTCTTTCCCCTGAATTCTATTTCCCACCTAATCTGATTTAGCAAGTTTAATTTATTATAATCGCCCCTATACAAATTTGGAGTTTTTGTGGAGTTTGTTGATGTTCTACCTTTCACTATTCCCAAGTTAAAATGAACCATCTGATGATCACTATTTTCCAATGCTTCCTTGACATTCAATTCCGGAACCAAGTGATCATCATTTGAAAGAACCAGATCTAATATATTGGCATCCCTTGTTGGCTTATTAACAAATTGAGTCAAAAAATTATCCTCCAAGCATTATATAAACTTACAACTTGCTCTACCCCTTCCTATTATATTTTCCCAGTCTACAAAATTTAATTTAAATTCATCGAGAATAACATCCTTTACTTATTTCCCTGATCATTAGCTCATCAATATAATCAGTCTGTCTGGGTGGTCGGTAAAAGGCTTCCAAGTGTATTATCCACACATATATCTATATCTTCATCAATATTATAACTAAATAACTCATCCTTCTTATTTCTAAGACTACAAGCATTTTTATTAAGATAACTCAAGCCTCCTTTCTCTGAAGCACCTCTTTTAGCCTGTATACCTTCCCTCCTATATCCTCTGCATCTCTTTCCTTTCCCTGCCCCACCCTGTACTCTTGATTTTCCTGACCACTATCAGTAACTAGTTTCCCACCTGCAAAGACCTAATAACACCATCTAACTCCTGCCACAGCACGTCAACTGGCTTAGATGGAGTCCATCCAATGCATACAATGCCTTATTTCCATAAAACCCATTCCAAATATCTACAAACACTAATCCTGACTCCTCACACAGGCCTTTCACATACTCATTCAGTCCAATTCCATGAGACCACCATTCCATTCCCACATCCAATCTCAAAAACACATCTGAAACAACACCTTTCACTCTACTGTGATTAGTGACTCATGTATTCCAAGAGTGGTATTTGCTAGTTTTGTTATTGTGGTTCCCCGGGCCCTGTTATTTCAAGAAGCCTGCACCACATAGATAGGCCACCACATTTATTGAACTTGACCAAAGCTGCAGGACATTATTAATCTTATTGTGTTTTCTGAGAGCTGCCCAGCTAATACAATCTTCAATGAGATGCATGATGGTGTGGGGCTTAGCTTGACAGAGAGGGTAAAGGTCTATTTGGGTGTTGTATGTGTTAAGTAATTGGTGATGACCACAGCAAAGTCCTTTAAGGTGCAATCTATCCGACCTAGTGAGTTGTGTTTCTGTGTAGCTTATGTTTGATAGGGGGAGTTAAGTATCTTGTTGTGTAAAAGGTTATCGATTGCTTGTGGTAAGCCATCAGGCAAGTTTCTTTTGATGGATGTCTTGGCATTGTAGTGTACAAATGCCTGATAAGTGTTTGTTGTTGTGTAATGTGGTGTTGTAGATTTTGTTTGTGAGGGGAAGACATGGAATGGCATCACAAGCTTTACTAATATCAATTGTAATTAAAAAGTGTTCTGTGTGGTGGGTGTCTGGAATTGATACCATCTTGCATTTTTTGTGTGAGATTAGTGAGAAGTGTAGTTGTGGAGTGATCTTGTCTGCATCCATGATATTTAGCTAATAGTGGTATGTGGGGTGAGGTTATTCTTAGTATAAGGTCTTCTATGACTTTTGAAGGTGTGCAGAGTAATGTAATTGATCTGTAGGATGCTGCTTCTGTGGGTCTTTTGTTGGGCTTGAGTAGTGTAATAATTTTTCCTATTTTCTAAATTGCAGCTATTTTACAGTGGGCATATGAGTAGTTTAGAGTACTGCATTTCTTTTTAACTTTGTTATATTAGTTAAGTGAATGAAGCTCATGTGAGTTTTGACAGAATGAGTATTTTGTTTAAAGGTAGGACTTGTCCCATTCAGCCTGACTTTGGGGTGTTTGTTGATTTGTAAGATTGAGAAAATGATCAAAGCTAGGTTATTTTAATTCTTAGAAATTAATATTTTGATAGAGAAATCTCACGATGGTAAATCATGTTTATCAATCTGTTAGTCTTCTTTGAATACGCTGCTGGCAACTTGATAAGGGTAAGGATGCTGATGTGATTTACCTGGATTTTACAAAGGCCTTTGGTAGAGTTCCTCACAGAAACTTGATTAGTAAACTAAAGGAATGTGGGTTTGCGGTTAGTTTTTCTAGTTGGATTGGTGAGTGATTTGAAATAGTCATAAGTCTTGGTGTGAGTCAGTGCTTGGTGGTGTGCCTCAGGGATCTGTCCTGGGTCCAGGGTTATTTACATTTAATGTTTATGATTTTGAAAACAGGCTGCAGAACAGTGTTTGAAAGTCTGCTGCTCTCCTGTCAAGTATATAAGGGGGCTACCAATCTTGTTAAATACCGGCTCATGTTGGATGGGCATGTGACATGAAATTTATGGCAAGTGTAAGGTAATGCATATAAGTACTGAGAATAGGCCTTTTCAATAGGAAGTGAATGATAGTAGGTCAAATGAAGTTAATAAAGAAAAAGACTTAGGAGTTATTATTTCAGGTTAATGTACATTAACCAGCAGACTGATAGGATTGGAGGGATAATTATGTTAAAAGTACCATACATTACAATCAAAATAATACAATAGGTGATGAGCAAATGGTGGAATTGCTATGAGTAGATATTAGGATTATTAAAACTTGGGTGTGAAGTGCAGTTAGGAGCTTTTTATACATTACCAAATATCTCTTGAGATTGATAAGGCTATGATGGAAGAAATTAACCAGGGATGCAATTGCAAAAATTATCCTTGGAAATTTTAATTTAACATCAATTTATATTTTCCCAGTTAGTTGATGTTAAATTGAAATTTTCCAGGATAACAGTTTTGCAATTGCATCCCTGGTTAATTTCCTCCATCATAGCCTTATCAATCTCAAAAGATATTTGGTAATGTATAAATATGCTCCTAACTGCATTTCCCACAGTACACTATTACCCTCTACAGTACAATAACCTATCACTGCCCCCAAACCTCAACCTGATAAACATATCCACACTTCTCTCACCTACAGACACTTAAATAACATCCTAAATGAACCACCTCACCAAATAAATAACTCAGAAATTACTACACAGGATACACAGTACTTCTGGCCCAACTAATATCAGCCTCCTCAACCATCCTCCAATTAAAAGTCCAGAATAAACCTTGCCCCAACACCAACCTGTAGACCCACATAACACTAAATACCTCTTTGACTGCGCAAGCTTGAAACACTCGCTCCATCATCTCAATAAGGGACTTGCGGACCCACCAGGGGGATTCGTTGACATTCCTGGGATTCATATACCTCAGAGACAAGAGGTAGGTAGGCCACAATGTAAGACTTAGGCTAATAAATATATTTCCCTTTGACAAGGGATATATGATTAAAGCTTTTAAAAGTTTTACTGGGATAGATAACTTGGATGGTAATAATAGGACTAGATGTTGTATCTTGAAAATAAAAGGCAAAGGTGTATGGTTGTATTCAAGAATTTTTTTTTTCCAATACAGTGGTGGATTTCTGGAATGAATTAATTATATTTTTTTCCAAAACCCATTTCTTTTTACCCTGATTAATATTTCTTCTGCAGGAAAATCAAAGTAGGATCTTTAGATGTGCACCCTGTGGAGAAAGCACTTGTGGTTAACTATGAGCTTGAAGCCACTATTCTTGGTCAGCTGGGAGATCCTATGCTTGGAGACAAAAAGGTTTGTATTGTTTGCTTCAAAAACTATGTATGAAGTTAACTTCAATGAACATTGGCAAATTTCAGAAACATTCTTAATGGAATAGAAAAAACCCCATTCATTTAGCATTATAATAGTGTGCATGAGTATTTTTAGGACATCTTCAAATAGCTCTAACTTCTTTATAACTAATTATTTAAATATCATTTTTAGATTAATAACACTGGCCAACACCAACTTTATTGTTGTTTTTTTTAGATGATTTAGGACAATTTTAATATGCTGAATCCAAAAATCACATTGGTTTTGCTCAATCAAGTCATCATTTTGATTTATTGCCTCATGATGTTTTTTGTCTTCTTTTTTACATATACAGGTTTTTCTATTTCTATGATGTAAAAATCTTTTTTTATTTCAAAGAGTTTGGTATGTTAAGAAGGGCAGGTGGTTGGAGGAGAGGTTAGCTATTGTGTTCCATGTGGTTCTGGTGTGTATGTGAGGGGAGCAGAATGTTATCTGGGGGGATGTGTTGGGGGTCGTTGTCTGGTAGGTTGGACTGAGTTTAGTATAGTGTGTTGTGAGATGTGTGTGCCTCTGCAAGTCTGCTGCTTGTGCTCTCAGCCATGAAGGGGTGGTGTGCATTGAACTCGCCACAGTTTTTTATGTTAGGAAGTTGTGTGAGTGGCTCTTGGTGCATAGCATAGCTTGGTGGTGTTCCTATGGATTGGGAAGGATGTATAGGTTGCAAGGTTAAATTCTATGTTGTTGACTTTATTTCTAATGGATTAAATTTTCAGTGTTGGTTCATTATGTAGGAGTATTTTGGTATGGGATGTGGTGTTAGTGAAGGAGTTGAATTGTGTATCAATGTTATGAGTCTGTGCGGTGTACTGGTAGAACGGGGAAGTTTTTGTTGTGGGGTTATTTGTTTCTTGGATGAGTGAGATATGCTTGTTGTACTTGTGCAAGAAATTTAGTAACTCAGCATGTCTGTTGGAGATGTAGTGTATGCTTAGTTGTAGGATGTTTTGGTGAGTTTGTTGTAAGAGGTGTTTGAGGAGTGTTCTGGCAAGTGTTACATGTCTAGTTTTTGGTTTAGTGTTTTATGCTGGGTAGGTTGTAGCAGTGTACGTACGACCTTTTCCCCCTCTCAACTCAGAGGGTTGCAGTCACAAAAATAAAAGATATAGTGGTTATCAGGTACTAATCAAGGGATTAATACCTAGTGAGTTCTGGGTATCTTTTTTGCTTGATTCATCCCTGGAGATAATTAGGGGCCAACTCTGTGAGGTTCTGGAGTGAAGAGGGCTCAAAACTGCTCCATAACTCGTAGAAGTCATGAATGAGTTTTGTTAAAGAGGTGGGGCTCAAATCCAGGCCATTTCCAACCCACAGATATTGAACCACTTCTTAATAAGCTTAGCTGTGAGTACAGGTCCACTGTTCTGCATAAATATCTCACTCTGGCAAGGATCAAAACAATCCTCCATATGGTGGCAGATCAGCTCCAACTATTTCTCCTTCACAGTAATGTTCTTCTCACAAGCCACAAGTTTTCCCAATGCTGTGCTATGCAAAAACCCCCTAGACCATAACACTATCAGAGTGTTTCATGGTGGCCTCAATGTACCTAGGGTTGAGAGGATCTGACCCACACTTCACTATGAACTTATCCCTTCGGTTTCCAGTAACAGTAAACATATCCTCATCATTCCACAACACCTGCAATTTCACTGGATCCCAAGCTAAGTATTTCTTAGCAAATGCAACCCCCTTTTCCATCTGTGAGGAAGTTACAAGTGTTTTCCTGAGGGTTGCACTGTGGTCAAAGTGGAGATCATTGCGGAGCCAATGCTGGTTGGTCTTACCAGAGGTCTTCAGCAGATGTGGGTTCTTCTCCTTGATTTCCTTGCCTGTGATCCTAGGGTCAGCCTTTGGACAATGCTAAAGGTCCCCTTTGAGGTCTCGTGTGGCCTCCCTGGTCTCTTCTTGTGAAGCAGTTATTCAAAGCACAAGTCATGAATGCTTTCAGTATCCACCTCTCAATGCTCTGCAGGCTCACTTCAGTTAGGGCAGCTATTTCCTTGTTGGACTTTTATGCCTTAAACAATGATGCTATGGCTTGATGCCAGTAGAGAACTGGGAAGTGTACATATAATAATTTGGTTGGTCTGAGGAAAGACAGAATGATTTAGCCATTCTTCTTTGACAACATTGTCACAGGGAAGGTAACTAGATGCTGGATCCAGAGGCATTTCCAAGCCTCCTGAATCCTGAAGTAGAATATCCAACATGGTTTCCAGAGGTTGGATCTCCAGCTCATTGTTATTGAAGTTGGATGTGTATCTTATTTAAGGCCCATTCTGTTGGCTGTATGGCCTCTCTTCGCTCTCTAACAGGTAATTGTGGTGCAATCACAGTGACATATCACCCACACCTGAAATGCTGTCATGGGACGATTTTTGACAATAGTCTGTGTGACATTTTGGAGGATATCTCCCAAGGTAGTCATAAAGGTTTACAGATTTCAACATTAGCTCAGAGAGAGATGAGCACCTAGCCATCTTGAGGGCATCAACCTGCACTAGGTTTAAATGGGTAGGAATGTGTGATGTTTTCGGACCTGTATCTTGACTGAGGGGAGAATGACCCTGGTGGCAGGAGAGGCTCGAGACGACCAGGCTTCATCCTCGGCTGCAGGGAGTTGCCGAGACACTGGTCTGAAGTGCTAGCCTATAGGCACTCATGATCCTGGTTTGTGATCAAGGTATCCTTCCTTTAGCCTTTGCCTAATAAGGCAGTGTGTGTGTGTGTGTGTGCAGTAGTTGGTAGGCGCCAGGGTGTGTCCACACACCATATCATACAAAGAAGCTGCCATAATTCCAAAATGAGTCAGCCACTTAATATTTAATGAATATGCAAATAAGTATATAAAAATGGTTGTCATTATCTTCGTTTCAATGTTTACAGCCATGCTGAAAATTGAAAGAAAATATATAACCAACTTTTGAGAAAATATTATTTGGCATATTGCATGGAAATACAATAGCAGTTTGGGATTCATCCCTTTGGAGATCTTCAAATCTTTTAAAATTTGCAGAAGTTTTTAAAAGTCAGTGTTTTGCAATTCGAATATAAGGAAATGAGATATTGGAAAGGTGTTTTATTATTTTTCAATATAATTACCCTCGACTTCAATGCACTTGCACCACTTGTCCCTGAGGCTTTGAATTCCCGACAACCACAAATCTCCCGACTGCTGTTCAATCCATTCCTGGACAGCGAGCTGGACATCTTCATCTTCCCCAAACCGGCATCCACGCAGTGCAGCCTTGAGCTGGCAGAATAAAAAGTAGTCGCTAGGAGCCAGATCTGAACTGTAGGGGGGATGGTTGAGCTCGAATCCGCACTTGCGCAGGGCAGCTTGTGCAACTCTGGCCTTGTGGACAGGGGCATTATCGTGGAGGAGCAGGACACCACGTGTCAACTTGCCGCGTCGCTTCTGACGGATGCACTTCTTCAACACAGACAGGTCCTCGGTGTAGTATTGGCCTGTGATGGTCCTTCCACGAGGCACATAGTCCACCATCAACACTCCCTCAGAATCCCAGAAGATGGTGGCCATGATCTTCCCGGCTGAGGGTTGGGTAGGGAACTTTATGGGGGTCAGAGAGCCCCTGTGCTTCCAGCCATGCTTTCGAGCTTGGTCTCGGGATCCCAGTGATGGACCCACGTTTCATCACCTGTCACTATGCATGACTCGAATCCTGCCGGGTCTTGGTTGTACAAGAGTAGCAGCTCCTCCAAACTTTTATGACTTTGAAGTTGATCATAGGGCGTGAGGTTTCTAGGGACCCAATGGGCAGACACCTTGGTCATGGCCAAATTGTCGTGGATGATGTTCATAACACTTCCATGTGATATTCTTCGACCTTCACCCGTCGATTTTCGAGGATCATCCTCTCCACACTGGCCACATTGTCTCGTTGGTCACATCTACCGGGCATCCTGGATGGGGGTCATCTTCAAGGGACTCACGACCATGGTGGAACTCCCTATTCCAGTGAACAATGGTTGCATAGGAAGGGGCGGTGTCGGTGTACACTGCAACCATGCGTTCATGGATCTCTTTTGCATTCTTGCCTTCCTTGGTCAAAAATTTGATCACTGCACGGTGCTCAACCTTCTCCATTGTTGAAAAATTTGTGACTGACGATCTGTGATCAGCTACTGCTTAAATAGATGAGGCAGGAGCGTGCGGCTGTAGGTTCTGACTTGTCATAACTTGTCCTAACACCCCCACAAACAACCATCCCCCTTCCTCTGTTTTGCCCTACCGATTCGAAAAACTTATTGACCGCCCCTCGTATAATTGCAGATTAGTTCTGATTAAACATAGGCCTGCAATTGCATCATTGAAAATGTTGCTCTTTTCCATCTGCTTGATAAATCTGTCGGCTGGCATTTGTCAATTGTGATGGGATCATAAGTTTTGCTATCACTACTAGAATGAGATTCAAAGTCACTATTCTATTAATTATCAGTATCACTTGATGCATTGTCAAAATTATCATAAAAAAAAAATAGTAGAACTTTGTGATTGATAACTCCACACAAATTGTTTCCCAACTGACACAAACTGCTCAAGGGGCTAAGGACATTCTTTTCTAACATAAGCTCCACCCACAGTATCATAATTAGTCAGCTTAGAATGAGGTCTTATTAATGCAAAATACTTCAGGTTTTTTTCTACCTGCTCTGACAACTTAAAAAGTAAGCAATATTGCTATTTATAGATGAAGAATGCATGCTCATCATTGGAGCCTCAAGTGAATGTAGACAAACTCCTGCCTGGCAAACCACTTCACACAAAGCTTCATTGCATTACATCCCTCCTTGATTACTGGTTTCATGCTTCCACCACTCAAGTGGTACTGATCTGTCTATGACTGCATCACACCAGGCTAACTCACAGATACCTTATGTACTGTGGTCTCCCTCCCACCTGTACCAGACTCACTGTGGCCCATGTATTCCATCCTTCTGCTGCTTTTTTCTTTTTCTCTCTTCCTATCCTAACTGAGAAGACTTGCGTTTAATCCTGGTGGATGGTCCCTTGTTCTCTGTAATTAATCTCCTCCTTCCTCTCTGCTGCTAGAATTCTCCCTGTGATATAATTGCATATTCATTCTCATCCCACTTTCCTACCCACACTTACTCTTACTCTACCCCTAAGTGAAAAAGATACCCTGTAAGGTACCACATTTGACTATTTATTACCATGCATCTGCTCCAAAAGCTTCCACAACACTGGGAGTAATGCATTCAATCTTTGTGGAGCACACAGTGTCATGCAGGATCTGTGACAGTATACACAACATAAAATGAAACTATCACCTCAACAAACACATCTCATTATGATAGGTATATAATTTTATGCCAAAGAATAATCCTAATTACACTTTGCCACAGTATCATCTCAAACACCATTTCAAGGAGTAAAAATGTAGCACCATCATTGCACCACTAGTATTTACTCCTTACTGCCCCAATCCCACTTTTGGTGCAGTCTCTCTGTCAATCATTATTTATGCATTCCCTTAGCCAAAGAAGGATCAGATCTTCCAAGAAGAAATAACCAGTCTCCTGTTCCAGACTCAGATCTCTCCACTACTGCTTTACATACACTATAAACTATACATGATGCAACTACTCCAATGAAAATACTGAACATCTAATAGAAACATGCTCTAACCTAGAACACCTCACATCAGTCATAAAATTGCAAGTCGGGTCCACTACAGTAGCAACTTTTTCTGAGTGTGTGGGCTGGCTGACCTTGAATACCAGTCTGGGCTCACTAAGTCATCTTACTAAAATTGGATTATCATGGTTGTATTGCAGGAATGCCAAAAGATCATTAGACTGAAGAGCCTCAACAAGAACAGCAATGTGGCTGCACTTGCACGTGAAGTGGTGGAGAAATGCAAACTGATACACCCATCCAAACTTAATGAAGTTCAGCATTTGATTCAGTTTTTGATGACTCGAAAGGAAACTGGGATCAGGCATCCAAGAGGTCTGTTACTGAAATAAAATACTTTTGAACTTATCCTTTATTCAGCTAAATTGTTAATGGCATCTTTTCTACAGGCTACATTCTGAAGGAATAATAGAAACATTCACAACTATTACAATACAGGTTATAAACACATTAAATAATATTTATATGAAACAGTTTATGGAATGCTGGAGTAAACTCTAAAATGCAAACCATTTTAGTGGTAGTTATTGAGGTTCAGCAGCCATTATTTACAAATTTACAAGTTATTACACCTTGTAACAAAATTTCACTTCTGTCTTGTCTTTGGGTTAAAAGTGTTATTTTCCATTTGTTTGTGGCTCTATTAATCCCCAAACTTTGCTTTTGTGGCTACAACATTGAATTTTTAAATTAGCCCATTTATGGTAAATAATATTATTTTGATGCAAATAGTAAAAATATATCAAAAGTTTCAAGGGTTATTTGTTTTTTTTTCAGTTATGGTATAAACATGATATATTGTATTTGCTGTGACCTGGACAGCAATGGTAGTTCTTTTACGTTGTACATAGATTCAGCACTAATTTGGTGAAAAATAACTAGAGCTTTCTAGAACTTTAAAGAATTTTTTTTATATGTTTGAAGAATTTCTAGAATATTCTGGCAATGTAAATGACTGTATAAATACAAAAAAATGTCTACTCAACAGATCAGTCTAATTCTAGCTTTCACAGCGCAGACATCGTCACTCGTCATTGATAGAAGCATTTGTCACACATGGCATCAAGTGGTTGTAAGCATCCGACAAACTCATTTTGCTATGTTTGCAGCAAATTTATTAAGACAAGAGCAAAAAAGTACTCTGTAGAGAGATCTGCTAAAATGTGTGAGGCCTGCAAGGCATATTTCGAGACAAACCTTGGGTCCCTCAGTTCATCTGCAAGCTCTGCAAAAGAACTCTGGAAGGTAATATATATATATATATATATATATATATATATGTATATATATATATATATATATGTATATATATATATATATATATATATATATATATATATATATATATATATATATATATATATATATATATAAATGTGTTTTATTTATTTGGATACTGGATTTTTAATTTTTTTTTAACATTTCTAATAACATTAAGTGAAAAGAATTTGTATATTTATACTTATGTTTTCATTTATTTTTTTATAGGATTGTACAGAGGAGAAAAGAGAGCTATGAATTTCGCAAGCCCACAAATTTGGAGGGAACCAACTGACCACTCAAGCAATTATTTCTTCTGCATGGTGAACCATTCCAATCATCCAGCAGGCAAAAATATGCCTGTTATCATGTATTCAGACCTTCAGTCATCTATCGTGCCAGTGCCACACAGTTCTGAGCTCCCCATACCCACTCCTCCAAAAAGAGCTAAGCAGTTTTTACAAAGGAAAAGCAGTTGGAAGAGGATTAAGTCTTTGATCCAGATTACAGATGTGCAACTGAGGAGAGAAACCCATACTACCCAACCAAAAAGATCTCAATGACCTTGTCAGAGATCTTGGTCTCACAAAGTCCAATGCTGAGCTTTTAACTTCAAAATTCAAGCAGTGGGACTTGTTAGATGTCATTGTGCAAATATCAGGTCAGAGAAAGCTGACCAGTGTTTTTCAAGTTTTTTTACACAAGATGAGCTTTGCTTTTGTCACAATGTGACTGGTCTGTTTGAGGCAATTGGAATCGCCTGTAACCCCATTCAATGGTCGTCCAGGAGCCTCAAAGCAATGCTCTTTATGACAGGAACATGTATCCATCTCTTTCCCTTGCTCACTTGGTCCAGCTCAAAGAGGAATACAACAGTGTCAAGATCTTGCTAGATGCATTGAAATATGAAGACTACGGTTGTGAGGTTATCAGAGACTTCAAAACAGTTGCCTTCTTGATGAGTCTCCAAGGTGGACAGCAGGGACACTGTGTCACACTACCATCAGCAGGATTGTCCACAACAGACTGAGTTTAGTGTGGGGAGAAACAATATCAAATGTGAGTCTTTGTTGGACCCCCGAAAAGTACTGTTTCCTCCTCTGCACTTAAAATTGGGCCTTATGAAGCAATTCATTAGAGCTCTAGATAAGGAGTCTGTAGTTTTCAAGGATCTCCAAGATTTTTTTCCTAAGCTATCTGCGGCAAAGGTGGAAGCTGGGGTCTTTGTTGGTCCACAAATAATGGAATGCAAGGAGTTTCCCCAGAAGCTCACTAGGAGGGAAAGAGCAGCGTGAGACAGCTTTATCACAGTGGTTCTGGGCTTCCTAGGTAATTGAAAAGCTCAAAACTATGTAGAGCTTGTTGAGAACTTGGTGAGAAACTATGGCAAGATGGGTTGCAGGATGTCCCTGAAAGTCCATATTCTTGACCCTCATCTTGATAAATTTAAAGAGAACATAGAAGCGTACTCCGAGGAGCAGGGTGAGTGCTTTCACCAGTATCTACTGGACTTTGAACGCCACTATCAAGGATCGTATAATGAAAATCTGATGGAAGACTATATTTGGGGGCTGATTCATATAAGTTGTAGAGAAATGGCTACATTAAGCATCCTGGAGGAGTATAGGTACATTAAAGCCCTCCCCCCCTCATGAGGAGAAGCGTGGGAAAGGTAGCCGGCGAATAACCATAACTGCTTACCCTGTTTAATCTCCCCGCCGCTGTGGGCAGTTGGAGCTAACATCTGTTTTAAGGCGGCCGCATAAGGTCCTTACACGATGCTCTAACGATCCAATTACCTACGAGACCCATAAACCCGTGGTTATGGAAGATGAGGCCGTTGAGTTCTCCGGCAACTTCATCGCCGTGGGCCTGACTACTATTCCCATAACATCTGGCTGTTTTGCACACCGACCACTCCCTTTCAGCCTAATGTGAGACAGTCCTCAAACAGAAGTGTTATGCTTACATGCGCTATAAGCGCTGCCTGAATCGATTTCACTGTCTGTGAATTTCGTCGGGCATTTTGAAGCACGCCTGCTGCTCTTCTTGGCAGGCATACGTGTCTTCACTTAACGGGAAAGACCCCTCTAGCAGAGGTGTGGAAGTGAGTCAAAAGGATTCGGGGCAAGTTCTCGCGGGACCCTCCTCCCATTTTCCAGGAGAATGGGACCACAGACAGTTTCAGACCATGCATCCATGGCAGAATCCTTCTTGACCACTTTCTCTGCATTCTCTAGCCTGGGATGCTGCTCCACCAGTATTCAATGTGTCATGATGTCGCGAAAGGCCGCTGGCTGGACTTTACTTCCAGAAACAGAGAACCCTTCAATGACAGGTTTACTCTGAGTGACTTGCGTTCCACTCTTGCTTCATGTGCGGACATCGCCAAGCTCTGGACGATGTCCTATACGCCATGCTTCGACACCTGGGTGAGCGAGGCATGGCCTTTCTGTTAGACTTGTTCAACAGGATCTGGGTAGAGGGTAACCTCCCAGACTCCTGGTAAATCGCTACTGTGCTAGGTTTTCACAAACGGGGGAGAGATCATTCTATCCCAGCCAGTTTCTGCCTAATTTTTCCTGCGTGTGCAAGTTGATGGAGAAATTGGTAAATGTTAGATTAGCCTTTTTTATGGAGAGCGCAGTGCGTCTTCCGCAAGTTTCCTTCCACGTTGGATGCTCTGCTTCAACTAGAAAATGCTGTCTACTAGGCCTTCCTTCATAGACAGCATTTCGCCATGGTGTTTTTCGATCTGGAGAAGGCTTATGATACTGCATGGCGATATGTTGTCTTGGAGACCCTCCACACGATGGGGGTGATGGGATGTTTGCCGGTCTTTATATCTGAATTTTTGCGAGATCGCTGATTCCGCGTACGGGTGGGGGAGAAACCCTCTCCCGTCTAATAGAGCAGGGTGAGGGTGTCCCACAACTAAGTGTCCTCAGCGTTACACTCTTTGCTTGTAGCATCAACGGCATTACCTCGGTGCTGCCAGAAGATGTTCTCTCTACGTTCTACCTTGATGGCCTTTCGATCTCTTTTGGCACGACCCAGATGCCAACTCTTGAGTGTCGACTCCAACAGGTTTCGGTTTTCCTTGGCCAAGACTAAGGTGGTGCACTTCTTCCGCCATCCACGGCTCCACCCTGACCTTAATGGGGTACGCCTCAAAGTGGTTGAATTGCACCGTTTCCTTAGTCTTGTATTTGACCACCGCCTCACCTGGGAGGCTCATATTTGTAGCCTTAGGGTCTCTTGTACCCGCGCAATGGATATTCTCCATTCCATGATGTTCAGCACTTGGGGTGCTGATAAGGCTACTGCCTTACTTTTTTATTGATCCTTTGTTCTTCGAAGCTCGACTATGGATGCAAGTTTTATGCATCCGCAGCCGAGCCTGTATTGTGGAAGGTAGACTCGATACACCACACCGGCCTTCACCTGGCGACCGGTGCCTTCCGCACTTCCTCCATTAAGAGCCTACTAGTCGATGCTGGGGAGATGCCACTCGCGCTACGCCTTGTACATTGCATTATTCGCCTGTACGTGTGAGCCCGGTACCTATGCCGCCGAGAGATGCCAGTCATTCCCGAAGCCCTTTGGGTTTAGGGCCAGGAAACTTCTTCGAGAGCTAGGTATAGGTCTTGGGACAGTGGTGCCCCTGGTTCTGCCCAGGCCTCCACCCTGGAGGGCACCAATATTTGGCTATTTTCTACGACTCTGCTCCCAAAGCAGGTACAGTGCCAGGAGTATTGCATTTGACGTTTTGGAGCACACCCTGTGTTACACTAGAACCGTGCCAGTGTATATATATGGCTCCAAGTCCCAAGAGGGGTCGGCTTCCACGCTGTATCCCGTCTGTTTGAAGTCAGTGCGGCTCTGCCAGGCGCTGCATCTGTCTTCACTGCCAAACTGGTGGCAATACATCACTCTGTATGGGAGATTACGCAATGTGCCTGGTTCGGAGACCAGATTGTGATCTATAGTGACTCACAAAGCGTCTTGAGTGCTCTCGGAGCATTGGAATCGCCACATCCCCTGGTTCGCGATATCCATGATGCCACATTTTTGTTAAGATTATCTTCTGCTGGGTTCCTGGATATGTAGGAATTTCAGGGAATGAGGGCGCCAAAGAGTCTGCGAGGACTCTGCGACCGGACCAGCGTTTCTCTCTTCCTCACACCGACTACATGGCAGTAATATGGGCAGCTCTTCACACTGCTTGGCAAAGAACATGGGAGACAGTCGAAGGGACTTAATGTTACGTGCCTTTGTGCCCCGACTGTTCCCATGGACCTACCCCCCAATCCCACGAAGGCTTCAGGTTGCTTTCTTTCATCTCCGAATTGGACACACTCGCAGGATGCACCTCCATTTGATGGAGCGCTCGCCAGTGCCCTACCATGAAGACTGCGTTGCCCCCCAGACTATTTGGCACATTCTTGTTGATTGTCCCAGTCTGGGTGATCTTCGCTCACGTTATCTGTCCCCGTACGATGATGGGCAGGGTCGCTACCGCCTGTCCCTTGTACTCCGCATAAGTTTGTGCATATTGACTGGTAGACTTATAGACTTTGGGGGAGGCTGGCCTTCTCCCATTTATTTAACTAGGTGGGGTTTTCCTTGTTTTCTCTGTAGGTTGCACGTCCCTGCGCCGGTGAGAGGTGACCTCCCCTCGACACTCAGGCCTGCTTTCTACTTGTTGCCCATTTTTCTTTTTTATTGTTTTTTGTTGTTATTCTAAAGTAGCTTAGTACCGCAACTTATGCCCTAGTAGGTAGTCGCCAGATGGGCTCTTAAAAAACCCACAAAAAAAACCCTCAAGCCTGGTATTCTTTGGTTCTTCTCAGATAAGTAGAATTTCTGCCAGGACCATGTGTCAAATTCTCAAAACAACCGCTGGCTTGCTGTGTCTCCCAAAGATGTACTGAGAGTCTTGAAAGACCAAGTTCTTAGTCCACATCATGGTTTCTAGGGTAGTAAGTAGTGCAGCTCACATTAAGACCCGTTCATCTTCCCAGAGGGCCTCAGGCAGACTCAATATAGAAGGATACATCAAGTGCCTGGGAAAATTGGTCTCTCCCCAGATCTGGGAGGTTAGCACTGGAAGGCTGTAGGGCTGGCTGCAGGACTCTGTACCATCCGCACCAGCAGGAGGACCTAGTCTTGGCTGTGAGAAAATTTCTTTGACCACATTACTCTGAATACCTGTACTCCCAACCACCCAGACTTCTACACACTGGACTAATATGTGTGGGGCATGTCTGAGGGAGAGACCAACAAGTCCCGGTGCCCCACCAAGGTGGAGCCTAGGTCGATGATCAACACTTTAAGTCAGTCTTTAACATGTAACTTAGTAAATATATCTATATAAATGAACTATGTTTTCTTTCATATTGAAGTTAGGCAACAAATTACCCACCGCACCATGTATATATATTGTATTTTAAGTTTCCCTAAACTTAGCTAAAGATCAAGTTAAAGGGTTTTGGGTCCATATCTATTGCACTTTTGGTAGTTATAGATTTTCAATCATTTTCTTTCTCCAGGTTGTGCTTCTGAGTCCTTAGGCTGTTTTCAAAGGTCTTAGAATGCATCCTCCATGCCACACCATTTAGGGATAAGGAGGGTTGTCATTGTAGTACTTTTCAACCCTCTCTACTTTTAACTATTGGCAATTTGCTTTTTTCCTTTGGCTGCTCTTGATCCAATCTTTCCCTTTCATACAGACCTGAGTACAGTTGAAAGAGGGCATTAAACTACATTGAAATTACAATTACCCATGTCTTATGTTTTTTCTAGAGAAGTCTGCTGTTTCAACTCCTGAAAAAATTTCTTTGAACATTGGAGAAGAAAAGTCTGTGCCCAAGGCAACTTTGAATGAGCTTGACTCCTATATTGAGATGTTATATGAGGACATCCCGGAGAAGATCAAAGGAGTGGGTCATGTTCTTCAGCTGGCAAGAAATCAAGATTACTTAGAAGAACTCTGTCATAATGGTACTCAACTCTTTCCTCTTCTGTTTTAGCAGGCATTAGAATTTACCAATTTGGCAAAAATCAACAAGGATATCTTGTTCAATTGTTGAAAAGAGGATAATTAAGAAAGTATTTAGGGGAAGTGATCATATGTGGCAGGTAAGTGTATATATAGCATGAGGCAAAATGAGGAGACTACTTTCAGTAGCAGGAATTGAGATAGCTCAGATAAAAGGTGAAAGATGTATGTTTTTTGATGCATTATCATTTAACATTCAAAAAAAAAAACTGGTTTGTGTAATCTAGGATATTGGACATTGATGTGTTAAACCATCTGCCCAATGAGTGTTCCTCAACCAAATGTCTCATACCCTGGTCCCCAAATCAAATTTCACTTATTTAGTTGTCATCTTGGGCTGCTGAAACTACTGCTTGTTCTTTTTGCTTTAAGTTATACTTTTCTGTCTTACCAACCCAAGAAGTTATCTATTGTCTTCTACTGCCCACCTCTTTTGGATTCTTCCTGCAGGTGTTATATGAATTAGGTGTAATTGGTGCGATTGTTGTTGAATACCCATTGATCCCTTTCTATATGCCCATTAATCTATTCCTGCCCCATAAGGGGCGCGGTGATTTGCTTTCCTTGCTGCCATGCTGACAGGACTCAGTGCCCCGTCCGGCCCCAGCTTAGCCTCTTCTCCTTTTTCAGACAGCCTCTGTTTCTCCCCTACTTCGCCACTTTCCCTACAACCTCTCTCACAACTTTCTCTGGTCAGCCTCTATTTTCACAGGGTAGATGCTGACCTTCTTCTCAAACTAACCGTCCCAGATCGGGGCTGAGGGGGGAGGAGACTGTCGTAGAATTGCTCATAGTCTGGTCCAATAATTATTCTAGTCCTTGATCTGGACACACCGCTTTTGTTTAAGTCGGTGGTATTGACCCTATGACTCAATCCGACGATCATATATATATATATAGGTAGGCTTTAATTCCTACTGAACGTGCGAAAGCTGGTTAGAGGTGGGTTGTGCCGTAGCCAGGATTCTCACTATAAAAGTCCCACTTGTTACTGGGGGGAGGTTTGTGATTGTTAAATTCTAAGAGTGCATAATACAGGTTGAATATATTAGCCGGAGGGAATCTTAATTAAAGTCTTGCCAATGGTAGTTCAAAAAGGAGGAGCCACAAATAAACACACGTACTCAAAATAAACTTTACTTTACTGAAATATAATAATTAGCAATAGTTAAGGCAAAATTAAGGATTAAATATTAAACACTGACGTTAAGCGACTAGATTTATAATGACTCAATGGGAGTATCAATCATGGTTAATTAAATAGGTAATTTAAGAATAGAGGGACACTGGGTTTACAGATTACCATTAATTGTGATGGATTGGAGAGACGACTACTCAGGTCCAGACGGGGTGGTTCAGGTGGCATTAACACGAGTTCTCAGGGAGAGGGGGGATAATATGACGGGTTTGGGGCTGCTGGCTGCAGTTCCGGTTAGTTCACTCTTAACTGGATGTGACACTAACAAATAGTAACTTCCAGTAACTATTTGGATGTTCCTTTTCTTACTCAAGTTACGTTGAGCAACAAAGCGTACTCTTCTAGTCACAGACTCTGCGGGGCGGGATTTACTTCCAGGAACACTTTGAGACAGCAACCAGGTTGAATCAACGGCGCGTTGGTAGTCGATATGTTACGGCAATGACTCTCGTTCAACAGGAGGATTACGTGAGTTGGTTTGGGACACTGCTGTAGAGGGGTAAATGGCGATGTTATTTATATCGCAGATTTTGGGAAATCGAGAGAGAGATTCCATTCATGACAATTCGCTTATCGCAGTGCCTTCTGGACAATCTCCATGCTATCATAAAGAAGGCAAATAAGATTTAAGCTTCCTTCTGAGATAGGCGTTCTTTCGTCCGACTTCCTGTCGCCAGTTGGGGGAAGGGTGGGGGGGAGAGAGAGAGGAGACGAAGGTCAACTCAAACGACAAATTTCTTTCGTTCCCACGATTGTCTGGCGGCATGTGAGTATGTACGTTCCATACCCTCACAGAGACAATGTTCCATAACCCCTGAGCTCTGGTTTGGGATAGTTAGTTTTTAACAACCTGCTTCATCTCCACCCATACCTTCCTCACATCCCCTTTCCTTCTCACTTCACACTATCCTTTTTACGCCATGCCCAAGGTGGAGCCCAAGGCGGGATGGGTGGCCTAAAATGGCGGCACCTGGCTCTGCCAGCACTGTACGCACACCTTGCAGAGCGGGCTACTGCGAGGTGTGATTAGCGTCTGCATCTCGCGAAAAGAATGGGTCCCCATGTCCGATGATGAAAATTAAAAAAAACTCTTCCCTTTTTCCCCTCACCATCGATTGAGCTGCCTTTGGGCAGCTCCACTGAAAAAATTGGGGGCATCCCCTGTGCTTTGACAGGAGAACCTCCAAAATTCTTTGACCGGAGATGAGGCTTAGGGGACTCCCCCTCTCCCCCTTGTCTAGAGGTACCCTCAGGTGCCACCCTCTTTCTTTCCAGTTGCAGTATCCCCTTTACTTTCCAAGGGGACTGCCAAGAAAGCCAGCAGGCAGCCCATAACCAACTGCTCTCCATTGAAGCGGCTCGGTAGGGCAAACCCCCTTAGGGGGGAGAGGGAAGACAGGGCCCATCAGTCACCTCCCTCAAAAGACCTGCTGGCTCGAATATTAAACCTAGCAGGGGTCAATGCACGTGGACCTGTGACACGGTTGGCAAATCCAAAAAATGCAGCCCTAAAAAACCCGGGTTTTAATTTTTTTTTTGCTTTTTCAAATGAAATTTGAAAAAACCTGGGTTGTTTTGTTTTTTTTAAATTCATATTTATGTTTATAATTTAAACAAATATGTATCAAATTAAGATTATTTCTCTGATACTGACTCATAATTCATCTCTCCTACAGGTTATGGCTATCATGGGTACCCACAATTCTCGATCACTGATATGTTACTGTGATCTGTTCTTTCAATAATATAATTAAACTAAATAATTATTAATATTATATAAAAAAAAAGGTTTTTTTGGCCAACTCTGACCTGTGATGTCCTGGGGGTCGGATGGCCACATGGAGGCCCTCCCCGAGATAGACATGGTCCTTGAGGCAACCCAGCTTCAGACGGTAGGGCCTTCCATGGGGGAGAATCTGGGCTCACCACCAAGGACTGAACCCGAGTCCGCCCCTATGCAAGGTCCTCCTCCTGCTGGTGCCCCTACAACCGCCAGGTCCTTCTCCATCTCGCAGAAGGACCTTGCTGAGGCCGGTCCATCTGGCCCACCCACCTTAAGAACAATCTAGGATTAAGCACCTTGAAGACACGGGACATAGAAGAAATCCAGATGCTGATAACATTGTTCCTTTCCGATCCCAGCTAGAACGTACAGAGTTCATACACCTCCACAATCGACTCCGACTATTCCATACCGTGCTCAATCACGGGTGGGGAGTGGCACTGAGGAACGCCAAGAAGCAGGCGGCCATCGAGTCAGGAATCAACTTTAGTGACTCGGCCCTACACGGAGTGCGAACTCATACAACCATCATCCAGAGGCAGCCAAGATATGGACCCTTCCGCCCGCCTGCCCCGCTGGGTCAGAGAGGCCGAGGCGCACCACGTGGAAGGCCTCGAGGTCGCCCAGCGGTTCCTAGACGGCGTCGCTGAGGGCCTCGACTGGCGATGGAGAATGAGAGTGAACCGTTCGGCCCGCAGAATGGGCCTCGACGATCGGGAACTCTGACACATCATTGGAATACGCATCCCTTTCCCCCAGATCGGT
Organism: Ceratothoa steindachneri; assembly: GCA_963969495.1. Classification (NCBI taxonomy): domain Eukaryota; kingdom Metazoa; phylum Arthropoda; class Malacostraca; order Isopoda; family Cymothoidae; genus Ceratothoa; species Ceratothoa steindachneri. The sequence continues at coordinate 44,840,121 of OZ018317.1, forward strand.
GGAACGGGTATGGACTGACTTCTCTGGATCATTGGACTCTGACTACATATCCATCTCTTCCTCCTCTAGTGCTGGATTCCTCCCATCCCCCGAGTAGGCCGAAATCTATTCAGTGATTCAAGTTCTTCCCATAACTCCCCGTCCCCGGCCAGAAATATATCAGTGAGTGAATATATTGATGTGAATCTGGATGATCATCTTGTGCTCGAAGTGCCTCCTCCCGAAGACCCGGCCGACGTCCGGGCCTTTTTTGAAAACGCCGCCGCGGACCTGGCCACTCTCCACATTGCAACCCCTTCCCTCCGTGACCCAACCCCGCAGACTCGTCCCATAGATATTATAGCTCATATCCCTCCCTGGCCTGGCGGTCCCTACCGTTCTAGAAATCGACGCTCATCTGCTGCTTCGGATCACCCGTCTGAACATGGGGATGTCCTGCTGGACATCATGAGCGCCCCCCAGAATATCCGTGCTCCAGCCAATAATGATAATGATAACGACAACGAACAACGGAAACAATAACAATGTGACAACAATGGCAACCAACAAGGAAATGAGGATAGAGGCGATGACTGGGAGAGCGTGAGCCCGGGATTGGACACCCTCCAAGAAGACTGCCCCCTTCCCTTTACACCTAACACTCGCCTGGACCTCGAGCCCTTGGGATCTTTCCAGAAGTGCCCCCCTGCCAATAACCTAATTCGCTCCCTGCAAAAGGATTGCCTTAAGATCTCATACGGCATTGTGGAGGAATCCAGTGATGTATCTAGATGTCACAAGTTGTTTGCCGTGCCCAAACCCAACGGGTCAGCTCCGGTCATGTATGATATGAGTCCCTTAGAAGACACCCACTACAAGCCCCCCCCTTCCCAAGTTTCAACTACGTAGTGTACATAAAGTGTTATCCAGCACCCCTGCCAGTGCTCAGGCCATTAAGCTGGACCTTAAGGACGGCTTCTATCATTTGAAGCTCGACCCTAAGGCCCAGCACTGGTTTGGCATCTTGGAAGGGGGGAGAACCTTCCGTTTTAGCTGATTGCCCATGGGGTTCGCCTGGAAGCCCCTATTTGATGCAAATGGCCCTCTCGGCCGTCATAAATGCGTCGTTAGAAAACATGTGTCTTGCCCATACCTACCTGGACGATGTGCTTATGATTGGTGCTAAAAGACCCCGTAAGGGGCGCGGCGATTTGCCATCCTGGCTGCCGTGCTGATGGGACTCAGCACCCCGTCTGACCCCAGCTTAGCCTCTTCTCCTTCCTTCAGAAGACTTGTGTTTCCTCGCTTTTCATACCTCTCCCACAACTTTCTCGGGTCAGCCTCTAATTTCACAGGGTTGATGCTGACCTCAACCAACTATCCCGGATCGGAGCTAAGGGGGAAGGGGACAAAGATCCCTCACCCCTGAGCTCCATTTTGGGATGGAGGGTTTTTAAATAACCTGCTTTATCCCCACGCACATCTTCCTCACCTGCCAGGCCAGGCCACCAGGCGGGAAGGGTGGCCCAAAATGGCAGCACATGGCTCTGCTAGGCCTGTACTCACCCTTCGCAAAACGAGCCACTGCGGGGGGTGATTAGCGCTTGCCCGGGACGTCCTATGCCTCAATGTTGAAAAAGATACCCTCTGCTCCTGGCCCATCCAGGTCTATGAGTACGGTCGTTTCCGCGCCCATTCGGAACCCTTATGCGGGTTCTACCCAGCCCGGGTGCTCCCCTGGTAAAGCTGGTGGCACAAAGGGTCCACACCCAGCCCTGGCTAAAACAAGGGCTCCCCTCCTTTCCCCCAGCGTGACCGTTTCCCGCAAGGTGGCAACACCCCTGAAGTTGGTCACAAGGCCATCTTCCGGAGTTTGTAAAGCTGCCCCCCGTAAGGAAGAGAGAACCAAAGGAGCTTCAGCTCCGTCGCCCACGCTAAGTGGTAGGCTGAGTGGCTCAGAGATGGTGGATCCTCGATAAGAGGGCCCCCTGCCTCCGAAGCCGCCCCGCCCTCCTAAGGTTTCGAGGCGTAGGGAGGACAAAAGACTCGCATGGTGAGCCCAATCTTCCCCAATAAGTCCTCGAAGGTGACAGCGCATTGTCCGGCCAACAGCGCCCGGAGTTGTGCCTCTGTAAAGCGTACCACCATTCCCGAGAGGGCCTTCTCTTCGAATAGGCCCGCGCATCTCCGAGCTAAGCTTCGAGGGCATATTCCTTCAATGGAATTGCAGCGGACTCTGGGCCAACTGGGACGAGCTGCGGAGGCTTGTCTCCTCCCCTTCCCGGTTAGCTATCTTTTAGTAGGAGACCATGCTGGGCGCATGCCCCCTGTCCACCCTCACAGTGTATAAGGGTTTTGCGACCCCACCACCACGGGATGGGGGCCGGGCGGGAGGATGTGCGATTTACACCCGGCATGATGTCTCCGTTCTTCTCTTCGCTTTAGATATCTTCTTTCACGCAGTAGCTGTTCAGTTGCACCTTGATAGGAGATATACAGTTATTTCCGCGTACATTGCACCGTCAGCTGACTTCGACGCGGGGGACTTCCGCCGCGCCGTGGTACGGTTGCCGAGGCCCTTTCTCTTGCTCGGAGATCTAAACGGTAGACACCCCCCTCTATGGAGACTACTCTTAATCCCTGGGGTCAAGTCCTTGCCGTCCTGATCGACGATCTTGAGATGGGTGTCCTAAATGTGGATGAGTTTACGCATCACTACCCGAGAACCGCTTCATTTTCTTGCCTCGATCTATCTTTTTTCTCCGGCTGCACAGCCTTATTTTGATTGGGGGGGTGGTTGATGCCCTCGATGGTAGTGATCACTTTCCCATTCAAATAGCATTTACTGGAGCCGCTGCCGCCCGAGAGCCTGCCTCGGTGGTGCTGGCGAGGGCGCGGTGGTTTGCCACTCCCGTGGTGGTCAGCCGAATGTGAGACGGCCCTCGAGCAGAAGCGTTATGCCTACATACGCAATATACGCCGTCCGAACGATTTCACTGTCGGGAAATTTCGTCGGGCTAGGTTCCGGTATATTTCGAAGCACGCCCGCCGCTATTCTTAGCGGGCATACGTGTCTTCGCTTAACGGGAAGACCCCTCTAGCAGAAGTGTGGAAGCGAGTCAAAAGGATTCGGGGCAAGTCCTCGCAGCACCCCCCTCCGGTTCTCCAGGAGAATGGGATCGCAATCTCGGACCCCACATCCGTGGCGGAATCCTTCGCGACCGTTTTATCGCATTCTCTAGCCGGGATGGTGCTCCGCCAGCATTCAATGCACGTCGTGATGTCGCGGAGGGCCACCGGCTAGACTTTCCAGAGGCGGAGTAGCCTTCAACCACATGCTTACTCTGAGTGAGTTGCGTTCCGCCCTTGCTTCGTGCGTGGACACTGCCTATGGTCCGGACGATATCCCGTGCGCCATGCTTCGACACCTGGGTGAGCGAAGCATGGCTTTTCTGTTAGATTTGTTCAAGAGGATCTGGGTGGAGTGTCTGTCTCCTCCCCGATTCCTGGTGAATCGCTACTGTGCTCGCCTTTCGCAAACCGGGAGAGATCACTCTACTCTGACCGGTTTCCGCCCAATCTCTCTAACCTCTTGCGTGTGCAAGTTGATGGAGAAATTGGTAAATGTTAGATTAGCCTTTTTGATGTCTTCTGCACAGTGCGGCTTCCGCAAGTTCCACTCCACATCGGATGCTCTGCCGTTTGCGAGGCCTTCCTTCGTAGACAGCACTACGCCACGGTGTTTTTCGATCTGGAGAAGGCCTAGGATACCGCATGGCGATACGGTATCATGGAGACTCTCCACACGATGGGGGCGAGAGGACGCCTCCCAGTCTTTATATCTGAATTTTTGCGAGATGTCAATTCCGCGTACGGGTGGAGGGAGCCCTATCCGGGTCAATGGAGCAGGAAGAGGGTGTCCCGCAGGGAAGTATCCTTAGTGTTACACTTTTCCCTGAGCATCAACGACATCACCTCGGTGCTGCCGGAAGATGTTCTCGCTACGCTCTACGTGGACGACCTTTCTATCTCTTTTGGCGTAGCCCAGATATCAACTCTGGAGCGTCGACTACACCAGGCATTGAACCGCGTCTCTCGCTATGTCGAAGCTCACAGGTTTCGGTTTTCCTTGGCCAAGACTAAGGTGGTGCACTTCTGCCGCCATCCACGGCTCCACCCTGACCCAGACTTGTTTCTTAATGGGGTACGCCTGGAAGTAGTTGAATCGCACCGTTTCCTTGGTCTTCTATTTGACTTACCCATCGCCTGGGAGGCTCTTATTCGCAGCCTTAGGGTCTCTTGTACCCGCGCCATGGATATTCTTCTCCCTCCGTGACGTTCAGCGCTTGAGGCGCTGATAGTGCTACAGCCTTACTTTTTTATTGATCCTTTGTTCGTTCGAAGCTCGACTACGAATGTGAGTTTTATGCATCCGCAGCCGAGCGTGTATTGCGGAAGGTGGACTAGATCAACCACAACGGCCTTCGCCTAGCGACCGGTGCCTTTCGCACTTTCCCCATTGAGAGCCTACTTGTCGATGCTGAGGAGATGTCACTCACTTTACGTCGTGCCCACTGCATTATTCGCCTGTACGCGCGAGCCCAGCGCCTCCTTCAGTCGCCAACAGCTCTCACTGCATCCGCTTCTGATTTCGACCATTCCTATGCCGCCAAGAGACGCCAGTCATACCCTAAGCCCTTTGGGTTTAGGACTAGGAAACTCGTACGAGAGCAAGATATAGCTCTCAGGCCGGTGGCGCCCCTGGTTCTGCCCAGGACACCACATAAGAGGGTACCACATTTGGCTATTTGTAGTCTCGCCTCTGCTCCCAAAGCTTCTACAGCGTCGGGAGTATTGCGTTCGATCTTTTTTGATCACACCTCGTGTCACGCTGGAACCGTGCCACTGTATACGGATGGCTCCAAGTCCCACGAGGGGGTCGGCTTCCACTTTAAGTCATCGGGGCTCTGCCAGACGCTGTGTCTGTCTTTACGGCCGAGCTGGTAGCAATACACCATTCGGTACGGGAGATTACGCGACGTGCCAGGTTCCGATGTCGGATTGTGATCTATAGCGACTCACAAAGCGTCCTGAGTTCTCTCGGGGCATTGGAATCTCCGCATTTCCTTGTTAGCGATATCCGTGACGCCACGGTTATGGCGAGCCGGGCGGATGTCGAGATTATCTTCTGCTGGGTTCCTGGACATGTAGGAATTGCGGGGAATGAGCGCGCCAAAGAGTCCGCGAGACTTGGATGACCAGACCAACGTTTCACTTTATCCTCACACCGACTACATGGCAGGAATATGGGCAGCTCTCCGGGCTGCTTGGTAAAGAAGATGGGACACAGTCGAAGGGAACTTAAAGTTGTTTGCCATTGCGCTGCGACTGTTCCCATGTAGCTACCCCTCAATGCCGCGACGGCTTTAGGTTGCTTTCTGTCGTCTCCGTATTGGACACACTCGCGGGACGCACCGCCATTTGATGGATCGCTCGCCTGCGCCTTCTCCGATAACTGCGTTGTACCCCAGACTGTTTGGCACATTCTTGTTGAATGTCCCAGTCTGGGCGATTTTCTCGCACGTTACCTGTTCCAGTACCAGGATGGGTGGGGTCGCTACCGCCTGTCCTTTGTACTCGTCACAAGTTCGTGCACATTGACTGGTGGACTTACCGACTTTTTTGGGGAGGCCGGCTTTCCCCCGTTTATTTAACTAGGTGGGTTTTTTTGTTGTTGAGGCGGACCTCCCCCCCGATGCTGGAGCCTGTTTGCTGCTTGTTGTTATTCTAAAGTAGCCTAGTACTAGGCTGTCGTGGTGATTACGGTGACTTATGTCCAAGTAGGCAGTCGCCGGATGGGCTCCTAAAAGAAAAAAAAGAAGAAAAAATTATTCTTTCCTGAATGCACAGTGATCCCTTCACAAACACCTATTTATTCATCCCTGAATACCCATTGTTGATCCCTTCTTATATGTCTATTAATCCCTTCCTGTATATCCATTAATCCATTCCCATATGGCCATCAATCCCATCCTGTATGCCCATTAACCCCTCTGTATGCCCATTAATCCATTCATGTATACCCATTAATCCTCTCCTGTATGCCCATTTTTTTTCATTTATACCATTAGGGTCAATCTGGTTCCACATATTGTACACCAAAATTAGTTCTTCATTGCTACCGAGATTTCCTGATTTTTCCCACAGAGACGGTTTTGGGTGCTTTGGCGCGAGTACTAAGGGAAGACTGGAAGAAGAGTCTCGACTTAAGTTACAACATCGTCTATGTCTTCTTCTGCTTCTCCATTTTTTCAAATTTCCATTCGGTCGTGTCTCACTTCAAGGTGAGGTGGGCAACTGATGACCTCTTGATGTTGAGAGGATGAAGGCTGCTTTATAAAAGGAGGGTGGGAATTGGGATCTAGTCATCCTCAACCTCTAGCCTCAACTTTGGGCTTGCAAATGCCTATGGTAAAGGTCTTCTGGATAGTAGACCTCGTCTATGTCCTGGGTGAGTGGGTTGAAGATAGAACATGAATGTGCCTAGTTCATTTTGGGCCCAAGGTTTCTGAGTCCCCCTGAGAAGAGATGAAATATGGTGGACCCTCTCTTTATGAACTTAAGTCCTTCCTGAAAGCCATTCATAAACCAAAACAATTTTTCCCATAATACTTAATGTAAAATAGATTAATTTGTTCTTAGACCTCTGTTGTTTGCTTATTTGAACCTTTATAGTATTACTTTATGCATAATGTCATATACAAAAACTATGAAAATGCATAATATCTTACACAAAAGGAATAACGCTACATAAATAAAAAAAAAAAATAGCTTACTAAAACCTGTATAGAAGAGAGGATGGTGGAAGGGGAGGGATGTTATTGTTTGGAAAGTGTGGAAAGTGTGGAAAGAGAGTGCCTCTTGGCAGTTCTTGGCTAGAGACTCGACAATTTGTTTAAACTCAAAATCTGTCAAATACCTACATTATTTTTAAATTTTATCATTCCACTATGCAGAGCTCAATAATGTCATCAATAAAAGTATAAATATTTAGATTTGTGCCCCCTGATGTAACCCTTTCATTGTCATCAAAAAGATTTATTACACAGTTTACCACAGCTTTCAGGGTGGTATCTCTCCACAAAACTATACTTTACCCCATTTTGTTAATCAAATAACTAGTTACATTTTTGTTTCCTTCTTTTCTTATTCCCTGAAACATTTCCCTCACCCATCTTTTGCTGCTCTTTCTGAAGGGGTTCAAGTTCTTCCATGGTTAGCTCACTTCTGTGATCCTCCACCAACTCTTTCACACCAGCATTGTCAATGTCCAAGACTATGCTTTTTCCCAGAGATACAATATCATCGACTACAGTAACAGGATCCACTGAGTTCAAGGTTCTGCAAGGTCCCCAGGCTTTGTCAATGAAGCCAGCAATGTAGGATCTTTCCAGAATTCTATGTGTTAATTCTGTTTCAGAAGTCACAATTAAAACACCTTTGAAACAAGGCTCTGGTATAGTTTCTTAAAATTCAATCCCACAGGAGGGCGCTCTGTGTAGCCTGTTGCACTTGGTCTCTGGATGAGCTGCGCATCCTCCCAGCCTGAGTGCAGATTAGGGAAGCCCTGATGTCACTGGGTTGATGTGAAAACTGTGATGAGGCCTGGGAAAGTTATTGGTGTACTTTCCCCTCGCCCACTCTCAGCACTACTTTACCTTTTGTTGTTATCACATTATTTTTATTAATATTTATTAGTTTTATTCTAAGTATTATTTTTTATTATTATTTAGTTTTTATTATTGTGGCTGTCCTCTGAACCTTTTCTACCTGCATTTTGTGCCACAATGACCGTTTCCATCTGGATGGAGTTTGGTCCACTGGCCATGGTGCTTGGTAGACTGCATGCCATTCTGGGATCAACTAGCACTGGGGTGTGATAGTAGTGGGTGATCGCCGCCCTACTCATTGGTGCACCTGCCTATCTCTACTTCTTAGTTACATGCCTGCCTGCCTCCTTCCACAGTTTCTGACTGCCCAGCGCACTTTTGTCCTTTTATTAGCTTTAATCGAGTGGCAGTGTATGTTGTGTGATGGCTGCCTGCTGCAGGGGCTGAAAGCTCACTGGCTGGGGGAAGTGTTGGGTGCGGGGTGTTTTGGGCCATTGAATCTGCTCACCTTCTTCCAGTGTACACGTTGGGTGTCTGCAATGGCATCATCCTTTGCGGTTAGAGCTCGAGGAAGGTTTTGCCTGAATGGTAGTCTGGGTTATCGGTGTCCACTGGCGCAGGGCCTGTGGACCGAGTGTGTTGGGGGAATCACACTGGATTCTTCTGATCCTATGGGGACTTTTTTGTTGGGCTCCCAAGGCGTTAGGGGCATAGTGTCTGCTTTCCACATGTTCTTTTCCTTTTTCCTCAGACTGTGGCCACAGGTGAAGGGAATCGTGGGACTGTGCATGGGGATTCACCTCGGTGCGTGACCTCGCCCTCCCTAGTTGTTTGGAGGACAAAGAAAGTCGGGACGAGCCTTCGACCAGTGGAGGGGCTCCCCTTTCACCATCCCCATTAAGGAGGTCGGGGGGGCGGTTTCCCTTTGCCATCTTTGGAGCCACTCTTGGGCGAGCTTCTTGTTCGGTGGCCCCTACAACCCTCTTGTGCCGCAGAGGAGGTATGCTCCTCTCCTGGTTTAAAGGTGCGGTGGCTTCCCCCTCACCCCTTTCTTTTGGGGCTCTCTTGGGCAACTCTATCCCCTACCAGCGGTGCTCCCCCACTTTTGTCATTGAGGACTGCCAAGAAAGCGGGCTGGTGGGGGATGGCACAGCCTGTTGCTCTATGCCCCCTGCAGACCTTCCCAAAGGTGGTCGGCTTGCCGGCCGGGAGGAGCCGCTGAGGAATAGTCCTCAAATGAGATTCATGATCCTTAGGGGGAATTGCCGTCCGAGCTTGGACTCGGTGTCAAACAGCGAACCGAGTCCGCCCCTGTGCAAGCTTCTCATTGGAAAGCTTGCGCACCTGAAGACTCACAAGGAGAGTGCTACTGGTGCTTCCTTTACAGCCAAGCCCTTCTCCATCTTGAAGAAGGATCTTGCTGAGGCTGGTCCATCCGGCCTAGGGGCGCCTTCCAGGGGTGGAGAGAAGTGGGTTCACTCCTTGCCATCCTCTCGTAAAAAAAGAAAGAACATGAGGAAGAAAACAGGAAAATTCTTCTTCCGCTGCGACTCTGGGGAACGACGAGCCGACTGCTGCTTTGGCAAGCACCAGGCCAAGATTAGCCTATCCAGCCCCGAGGCGTCCTTGGGAGTCATTGACAAAGACCAAAGATGCAAGTGTGCTGAGCAGAACCTTGAATATGTCTGGGTCCCTCATTCGAGTCTACCTGGCATTTTTTAGCTTGCTGGCTCCAATCGCTTTCTAGATATCTGCTCCACTGTTGACAGCATGCTGGCTAAAGGCAACATGATCCATCAAAACAAAGCATTAACTAGCTTGAGTGGCGGTGGAGAGCTGAAGTTGACCCGTTTCTCGGATGGGAGCCTTCTGGCGAATGCGTCAGACCCTTCCGAGGCGGTAATGATTAGTGACCTTCGGACACTTAATGGCTTGCTGGTGCGTGTAATGCCACACTTTACCATGAATCGGTGAAAGCAGTGGTTTATGACGGAACTTGTGGACTACTCCATAGAAGACATCACCTTATAGCTGGCCAACCATGGGGCGGTCAAGGTCGAACGTGTGATGAGAAAACAGGGAGGGGCCTCGAGACCCACCCCTCACTCTCCATCACGTTTGACTGTGACAAGCTCCCTGAGTTGGTGCATGCCAGTCGGTATCAATAGCCACATGGATGCTTTCATGCCAGTGTTGCAGAGGTGTTACTACTGCCACCGCTTTACCCATACCAATGCTCCTGTAGACGTGCAAAATTGGGTATACCTGAAGTCTGTAAGTTGCTCCAAGGTTGTACATGATAAGTCCCTATCATGTGTGACCAAGTGTGTTAATTACGGAGAGCCGCACCCCCTTCTTCTAAGCAATGTAGTGCGTATTTCCTGGAGAAGGAAATCCTGGCTGTTCAGTCTGCCCATCGTCACTCATTTTGCGAGTCTAAGGACTTGGTCCTGGCATGTCAGGTGTCTCCTTGAACTTATTATGCCAAAATTTTAAAAAAATATTCACCCTCTACTACTCTTCCCTCCAGCCCTATGAGCACAGTCTTTTCTGCACCCATTTAGAACCCTTCTGCTGGTTCTACTTATCCCGGGCACTCCCCTGGTGGAGCTAGCACCACATGGGTTCTCACCCAACCTTAGCTAAAACAAGCATCCTCCCCCTACCCTGCCCCAGCTTGACATTTTCCTGTAAAGTAAAATAGCCGTGCACCTCCAACAAGTTGTTAGACTCACAAGAGGCAACACCCCTGAAGGTGATCCTGATGTTGTTTTCCGGGTTTCCTAAAGCTACCCCGAATAAGAGGACCGCACCAAAGGAACTTCAGCTCTTATGCCCGCAACCCATGTAGGACTGGCTAGCTCAGATCATCTAAATGTAGGACCCCTGCCTTCGATGATTCCCTCTGCCCACCAAAGTTTAGAGATGGAAGGAGGAAAAGACTCACATAGTGAGTCAAATCTCCCCCGATAATTCCTGGAGGGCGACAGCACCTTCAACACCTTGGAATTCAGCCATTCCTGTGAGGGTCTTCTGTTCGAAGAGATCCTCCGCATCTCCTCCGAGCTAGCTAGCTCTAGACGGCATATTCTTTCAATGGAATTGCCTGGAATCTGGGCCATCTGGGAGGAGCTGTAGAGTTTGTCTCCTCCCATTCCCCATTTGCTACCTTTTTGCAGAAGACCATGCTGGGTGCGTGCCCCCTGTCCACCCTCCCAGGGTATAAGGGTTTTGTGACCCCACCACCACAGGAAGGGGGATGGGCAGGAGGATGCACTATTTACAACTGGCATGATGTCTCCGTTCTTCTCTTTGTTATAAATACCTCCTTTCGGGCAGTCACAGTGCAGTTGGATAGGAGGTATGCTGTTATTTCTGTGTACATTCCACCATCATTCCACTTCGATCCGGGGGACTTCCGCTGTATCATGGTATGGCTGCTGAGGCTCTTTCTACTTGGCAATTTGAAAGATAGATAACCCTCTAGGGAGACTATTCAATCAATCCCAGGTGTCATGTCCTTTCCAACCTGATCAACCAGCTATAGATAAGTGTCCTAAATGTGGATGAGTTTATGCTTCACTTCCCAAGCACTACTTCATTTTCCTGTCTTGATATATCCCTGTGCTCTCCGGATGCACAGCCTGATTTGGGGTGTTATGTGGTCAATGACCATGATACTGATCACTTTCCCATTCATACATTTTGTGGACAGCTGCCGTCTGAAAGCCCCCATCCAGTGGTGCATGTTCTATGCGGGGTGGTCCGCATTTCAGGAAATGACTGATTTCTCTGTCCCAGTCAAGAGGTTTAGGTCAATGGATGAAGCTGTTAAGTTGCTCTCCTGCAACCTTATCACTGTAGACCTAACTATTGCTAGAATGTCTGGCTGTTTTGCACACTGACCGTTTCTATAGTGATCAGCTGAGTGTGAGATGGCCCTTAAACAGAACTGTTATGCCTACATGCATGAAAGCACTGGGCGATTGATTTCACTTTCGTTAAATTTGTCGAGCTAGTGCTTAGTTCCGGTATCTTATGAAACACATCCGCTGCTCTTCCTGGTGGTTATGTCTTCACTTAATGGGAAGACCCCTTTTGCGGAAGTGAGTAAGAATGATTTGAGGGAAGTTCTCTCAACACTGCCCTCACAGACCCCATGTCAGTGGAGTCCTTTGTGACTACTTTTCCCACATTGTCTAGCCGGGATGCTGCTCCAGCAGTATTCAATGCATGTCATGATGTCGCTGTATGCTGCCTACTCTACTCTACCTCCAGAGGTGGAGAATCCTTCAATGACAGTTAACATTGAGTGAGTTGCATTCCACTCTTGCTTCATCCAAGGATACCACCCTTGGTCCGGACAATGTCCTGTCTGCCGAGCTTCAACACTTATGTGAGTGAGGCATGGCCAGTGTTCAATAGGATCTGGCCAGAGGGCCTACTCCCAGACTTCTGACGCTTGCCTACTGTGCTCACTTTTCACAAACTGGGGAGAGATCAATCTAACACAGCCTGTTTCCACCCAATCTCTCTAACCTTCTCCATGTGCAGTTGCTGGCGAAATTGGAACTGTTAGATTAACCCTTTTCCTGCACAGCCGAAGCCACTTATGTTCTGCACAGTTTGACTTCCGAAAGTTCCAGTCCATGTATGATGCTGTCTGTGAGGCTTTGCTTCTATCTGGAGAAGGGCTATGATACCGCATGGCCATACAGTATCATGGAGCCTCTCTACACAATGAAAGTGTATTATGTGCCAATATACACAGTCCCAACGTCTCTCTCTGTCGCCAATGGCTCTCACTGCATCCTCAACCAATTTGACGGTGCCTATGCTGTCGAGATACGCCAGTCACAAAGCGCCCTGAGTTCTCTTGGAGCATTGGAATCTCCACATCTTCTCAGTACCTTTGACATCCCGGTGCTGTGAGATGAGTCTTCAGATTATCTCCTGTTGGGTTTCCTGGACATGTGATAATTGCTGGGAATGAGGACCGCAACCAAACCACGTTTCGCTCTTCCTCACATCGATCACATTGTAGGAATGAGGGCAGCCCCCCAGGCTGCCCGGCAAATAGGTTGGGAGACGACCAAGGGTCTACTTAAAGTTGCCTCACAATTTTTTTGCATTGACTTACCCCACAATGCTACAATTTTTTCTGGTTGCTTTCTGCGTCTTCAGATTGGGCACACTCGCGGGACGCAAGCCATTTGATGGAACGTTTCTTTCCTCCTTACTGTGGTAACTGCATGGTCCCCCAGTCTGTTTGTCACATTCTTGTTGTGTGTCCCAGTGTGTGCGATCTTCAAGCACTTTACCTTGTGCATTATCTGACGCACACCTGTGAACTCGTTGACTTTCTAGAAGAGGCTAGTTTCCATTTTATTTCTCTTTCTTTGTGTTGGGTGTGTGTTCCAGACCCAGGAGGGGGGGGGGGCTCCCTCCTATGCCTGAGATGCTTCTCGCTTTGTTCTCTTGTCTGCTTTCTTTTTTATTCTTTTGGGGGGCTTTTATAATGTATCCTAAGACTAGCCTACCTTTTGGTGACAGTCACCAGATAGCTGTCTTAGAGCCTCATCCTTCCCCCCTATTTGTTTAGATGAGTGGAAATGCTGCTTCTGATTTAAACAAAGTTAAGCTACATTGTCTCTGGTTAGTTGCCAGATGGATCTCATTCGCTGTATATACACCCATGGTTCAGATAGCACCTTAAAAACTGTAGATCTCCACCGAGAAATAAGTGGCATCTTAAATAAGTGCCTATTGGTGATAAAATCCCTCCCATTATTTTTAGAAAGCCCCCTTCTGCATTAGGTCCCTCGTATTGTCCTGGGTCCTCCCAAAAGAAGAAAAAGATAACCTCTGTTATATCTTGTGTAGATCGGCTCGCTGTGCATGGACATCATTGAGGGGGAGCTGCAACGTACTGACCAGTACCGGGACCAACTGACGAAGCGCAAGAAGGGATCGGAGCCGGCCGACGCCACCAAGCTGCAGCAGGAGTATGATAAGAACTACAAGAACTATCAGGCAGTGCTTGCCAAGCAGGATCAGGTGGGAAGAGAACCCCTGTGGACCAGCGTCCAAGAGTTTCATGGTTCCATGGACTGGGGTTAAATCCTGTACTTGAGAACGCCAGGGCTCTTTGTACCAATTTGTTTTGTGGGTCTGAAAGCTTCCAATAGATATCTGAGGACATGTTCTCCACTTGCCGCTGCCTCCTCCTCCTCCTCCTCCTCCTCCTCCTCCTCCTCCTCCTTCTCCTCCTCCTCCTCCTCCTCCTCCTCCTCCTCCTCCTCCTCCTCCTCCTCCTCCTCCTCCTCCTCCTCCTCCTCCTCCTCCTCCTCCTCCTCCTCCTCCTCCTCCTCCTCCTCCTCCTCCTCCTCCTCCTCCTCCTCCTCCTCCTCCTCCTCCTCCTCCTCCTCCTCCTCCTCCTCCTCCTCCTCCTCCTCCTCCTCCTCCTCCTCCTCCTCCTCCTCCTCCTCCTCCTCCTCCTCCTCCTCCTCCTCCTCCTCCTCCTCCTCCTCCTCCTCCTCCTCCTCCTCCTCCTCCTCCTCCTTATGATGGTATGGAAAAAAGATAGTTCTTGTGCTTGGGACGATTGGGGGATGTAATTTAGAATCGGTATCGGTTGTTAGTTGTAGAAAATATGAAAGGATGAATTACTCACTGTAAAAGGGAGGATATTTGGAGCTTATGGTAACTTAAAAAAAAAAAAGAAGTGTAGCAAACACATTCTTTCTCAACAATGGTGTGCATGAAGAGAAGAGTTGGGCTAAAAAGAGGGGCAAAACTTAAGGATATGATTGACATGTGCTTAGTAAGAAAGAATATGCTAAGGGGTGTATTTAATGTGAATGTTATTAGAGGTATGGTGGTGGTGTGGAGATAAGAAGATGTAAGAAAGGGAGAATCAGAAATGAAAAGTTATTGAGAGTAAGGGGAGAATATATGTGAGAATGCTTGAGAATAGGAGAAAGGAAATAAATGTGAGCATGGCGATAGAGCAAATATGAAACAAATGTATGGAAGTGGTTGTAGGTAGTGCAAGGGCTGTGTGCAAGAACTGAAAAGAGGAAGCAAAATCTTGTATGGTAAAATAGCGATGGGAAGTGTGTTGTGGAAAGAAAAAAAGAGTCATTGTAAATAATTAATAGTGCAGATGATGATGTCATGTAAATGCTTACAAGGTAATGAAAGACAAAGTGAAACAGAGTAGGAAAGCAGAAAATGAAGCATTAAGTATTTAAACGGAAGATGAAAGAGGATCCGGATGGGAACAGGAAGCTATTCTGGAAGGGAGTGAGAAGGGTGAAGAACCAGGAGAAAAATAGCGATGTGAGAATCGAGGTGAATGGCAGGATACTTGTGGGCGATGAGGCCAAAAATAGATTACAAGAATACTTTGATCGGTTGTATAGTATGGATATGGAAGATGATGCAAATGTGAATATGATTGGCTTCATGGGTGTAAATTGGGTGCTGTATCGGGTTATAGAAGAGATAAGCATGTAGGAGGTTGGTAGTGTTGTGAGAGGTCTGAAAATTACAAAGGTTCCTCGAGTAGATGATGATGTCTCTGAGATACTAAAAAGTGGTGGATTGCATTATGGAATGGGTCTGATGTTGTAAGATATTTAAAATTTTCAGACTGTAGGTATAGTGCTGTTGTATAAGGGTTAATTTGAGAAAGGTGAATGCAAAAAATACAGGGGGATCAATGTGTTGTGTATGGAATAATTCTGATTGCCCATATAAGGAGTATAACTGAAGGCTTAATAGGGAGTGAACAAGGGTGATTTAGAACGGGTAGGGGTGTGCATGGATCAAGTATTTGCACTGAGACAACTTGGTGAAAAAACATGGGATGAGAAGTGTATAATAGGATCATGGATCTGGAAAATGCTTATGATCATGTTGATAGTGGAGCATTATTCCAAATTCGGATGATTTATAAAGTAAGTGGTAAACTATTGGATGGTGTGAAAAGTCTTTATTTTAGAGGTAAGATGTGTGTAAGGGTGAAAGAAAGCCAGTTTGATATGCAGGGGCGCTGTAAAACAAGGTTTTTTGATATTGCCATGGATGGAGTACTGATACAACTGTGGGAATTAGGGAAATAGGTTTGAGATGAATGGTGAACCATGGGTTCTCTGTTGGTATTTGCTGATGTCTTTGTGTTGGTGGCTGAAAGTGAGAGAGATTTGTTAATATTGATCTAGGCTTTTGATAGGGTGTGTAAGAAGAAGGGGTTAAAGTAAATACAAGGGTCAAGGATGCATTTTAACGAATCTAGCAGATTGTGAACATGAGGTTTTCCAATGTTAAGAAAGTCTCTATGGCAATTAGAGCGTTAGTGAATGGTTAGGTTTTGAGTGTAGAATGCGCCGGGAAGCTGCATGAGAGTATGCTGGCTCTATTGGAGTGAGAGTATGGTATGGAAGGAAAAGAAAAGAGCAGTGCAACTGGACATCATGAAAGGTATGCATCGTGTACGAAAAGTGGAGAATGGGAGAATGACTGAGTAAGAGATGTTTAGAGTGTGAATGAGGTTGTGATTGAAAGTGCTATGAGGGGGTATGACTTGTAAGAATAATGGATGGAAATAAAGTTGTGAAGAGAATATATAAGAGTAAGTGGCAGGGTGTGAGAATGGTTGGAAGACTGGCGAAAAGGTGGGTCGATGATGTGAATGAGTTTTAGAGAGAGAGAGAGAGAAAGAAACGGGTGAGCGGTGAGCAAGTGGATGATATCACGTCCTATAGATAGGTTTGCATAGATGGGGTATAAGAAGGGTGTGTTTGGGGGCTTCTGCCCCACGATGAACCCTGACTGGACGTATCTAACATTGCATGGCGCTCAATCGCTATGAAGGCCCAATTGGGCGTGGGCAAAATGATGGGTTGCCTTGTTCTCAATAGAGCATAAATGGTGCGAAGGGCTGGTATTTTTTATTGGTGTTTAAGCGTGCCAACCACACTTTGGGGGAAACTACTGGGTGTTGTGGTTAGAAAACAGAGAAAAGACCCGCGCCAGAGATGTATCGGGGTGTGCTTGATTGCAAAGGCATAACCGGGTATTCGCCTCTCCTTGGGCAGGTCCTGCGGGTGTGCACTTACCTCCTCCTAAATATCGCGGAGGACGTGAAGGTGGAAGAGAAGATGCGACGCAAGAACATCGTCGGTCTCCTCGTCAGGATGCTGGAGCGGGATTCGGATGACCTCCTCCTCCTTGTGGTGGCGTTCCTCAAGAAGCTATCCATGTACCAGGAGAACATCGATGACATGGTGGGTTTGCCCGCCCTCCCCAATAGTGTCCCCAGGCCCATTCGAATAATTTTCTGTCGTCTCTGAATCTGACACACGTGGGACGCAGCGCCACTATCTGACATACCGCTCTGCTGACCTTTTCTACTAAGCCTTTTTGGCACCCCGGACTGTCCGCCATATTTTGGTTGAATCTCCTATTGTGGGTGAGCTTTGTGAGAAGTACCTGTCCCTAAACTGTGGCGTGGGGTAGTTCCTTCTTCTTGCTTTTGGTTTGTCTTGTTTTTTTTATGGATTTATTTTGATTTTAATGTAGCCTAGTATTAGTCTAGATAATTAAGTATGGCGACTTATCCCCTTAGTAGCCTTCGCCAGATGGACAGTATTAAAAAAATTATATATCCTTACTACTTGATTTTTTTATATACAGTTGATTATATGCTTGGGTCCATTATGGAGCCGTGACTTTTATTTTTTTTCTTTAGTTATCTTGAATTTTCTTTTGTAGTCTATTGTTAAATGAGTGTTAGTTTAGTTTTAAATTTTCATTTATTGTTGTTTTGGCGGTTGTACCGTCGGCGTCGGTGACCAGATGACCGCAAGCAATTAAAAAAGATCGAACGAAGGGATATTTAAAAGTCGATCTTGTGGTATTGACGAAGTGGCGCGATATTGACCCAACCTTGGGATACAGTAATAAGGTTTTGTCACGATAATAAGGGCCGTGAAGATTCGTCACTGTTCTGTTTGTATCCCAGCTTAGACGGGCGTGAGCATTGTCTGTATTCCGTGGATCTGACCCTACTTCGTCATCCGTAGGCGGACCTCAACATCGTCGAGAAGCTGAGTCGCCTGTTTGACACCAAGGATGAGAACCGCCTCAACGTGATCGTCCGACTCCTGCTCAACCTATCCTTTGACACCAACCTCCGCGCCAAGATGATCAAGGTCGGGCTCCTGCCCAAACTCGTCGCTATCATGGGTAGGTGAACCTCCGAGCTCCTTCGATGCCCTCCCCTTCCCCCCATTAAAGGTCTAAGTTAGGTGATTTCGAATTCCTGGTCCCTTTCTGTACTATGCAACGAACTCTTGAAATCTAGCTTGGTCACTTTCAACTTTAGGGTCATTAGAATGTCTTATCATTATCCCTTGTCACTGCCATTGTGCTTTCCTCAGTAACATTTTTTGGCTTTCCACACCCCTTTCTTCACCGTTCAGATCTGTTGATAAGCCACAAGTTAAGTCTCCTTAAGAGGTTTTAAGTCGTAGGTGTCCCCTCGTTATTACAAAGGTTCCTGGAAATTCTAGTACATAGTCTCCTATAAAACTCGGGAAAACTCAGTCTCGTATCGCAGACAAATACCACGCTACCCGCAGATTAGACAAAACACAGAAATGAAAGAGTCCTAATTTTATCAGAAATACAGCACATATCACCCATCAGCATGGTAAAATATAGGTGGCCCTGTATTTAATAGGGCATAAGTCCTGGACACCATCCATTTAACCGATACCTCCCTCCATTCCACTTCATTAGAATTTCAAACCCTCAAGAGCACAGAGCATTTAAACAGACTGCTCTTTCACCAAGCTCTACATACCCCTCCATACACCCTGCACCCTCCCCTACCCCAACTACGAGCCAGCATAGACCACTTCCCAACACAGCAAGATAAACCCTTGCAATGGGCGACTTCCACATCCCCGACCCTGCCTGGGTAGAATCCCGACATACCAAGACAAGCGCCCGCAGCATCTCGGAACCCTCTGTTTACCTTTTTTCTTTTCCCACAAGAGGATATCAGGTGACATCTGTAGGCATGTGTGCCTTCCCGTCTCCAACATCTGCAGTTTTCCCTTCTGGTCCCAATGCCTCCAGGAGGATCTGCTGTTATATATCTTCCACACATTTTCACTTCCTTCATCTTTACTTTCTTTTGAAATCTCTCCCTATAAACTTTCTGCGTGATACGGCCTCGTTGCTATTGCAATTTAAATTAGTGAGACAAGGCGATTTACACTCGCCATGATGTCTCCGTTCTTCTATTTGCTATAAATACCTTTTAGGCAGTGCAATTACATTGCACCGTCAGCTGAATTCGACGCGGGGAACTTCCGCAGCGTCGTAGCACGTTTGCCGAGGCCCTTTTTCCTGATTCGAACCGTGGGCACCCATTCTGGGGGTGCTTACAAGCTGGATATAGATGTCCTAAATGTGGATTAGTTTACGCATCATTGTCTGAGAACCGCCTCATTTTTCTGTCTCGATCTGTCCATGTGGTCACTGGATGCACAGCCTTATTTTATGGAGGAGGTGGTCAATGACCACTTTCCTACTCTACTATCATTTTTGTGCCGTTGCTGCCTGAAAACTCGTCTCGGTGGTGCTTGAAGCGGGTGCGGTGCCCCGAACTTTTCTCTCAGTTTAGGTCAATGGATAAGGTCTTTGAGTTCTCCGGCAACCTCATCGCCGTGTGCCATACATATTTAATTATGCGCTTGTACCCGCAGCCCCGGCGTCTCCTTCAGTCACCAACGGCTGTCACTCCACCCGCGGCCGATCTTGACGGTGCCTATGCCGCCGAGAGAGGCCAGTTATACTCTTAGCCATTTAGGTTTAGTGTTAGAAAACTACTTCGTGAGCTCACTGTAGCTCTTGTGCTGGTCGCGCCTCTGGTTCTGTCTAGGATACCACCTTTGACTATTTGTGCCACCCCTCTATATACAAAGCTTCTTTCTGCAGGGACTATTCCCTTCAAAAATTTTTTAGCACACTTCGTGTCACGCTGGATCCAAGCTAGTGTACACGGATGGCTCCTAGTCTCTAGTGTTGGAGTCGGCTTCCACGCCATATCCCCTCTGTTTGAAGTCACCGGAGCTCTATCAGATGCTGCCTCTGTCTTGACGTCTGAGCTCTTTGCAATATACCACTCTCCCGGAAAGAAGAATTCGTGCCAGCTTCGAAGACCGGATTGTGGTCTTTAGCGTCTCACAAAGCCTGTTGAGTGTTCTTAGCTCATTGGAATCTCTGCACCCCCTTGTTCCTGGTATCCGTGACCCCACGGTTACCGCGCAACCCGGCCGGATTTCGAGATTATCTTCTGTTATCTTCTGCTGGGTTCCTTGGAATGAGCACGCCGAAGAAATCCCGATGAGTGGGCAACCTGACCAGCTCTCGTCCTTCCTCATAGTGACAACATAGCAGAAATCAGTTCAGCCCTCCGGGCTGTCTGGTAAAAAAGATGAGAGACATCCGATGGGAACTTGAAGTTTCGACTTATCGTGCTGCGGCTGTTGCCGTAATTCTAGCCCCCTTGAATCGCGATGCAGATTCTGGTCGCGACAACTGCCCATCCTCCCCTGGACTGTTCGGCATGTTCTTGTTTAATGTTCCAGTCTGGGTGATCTTCGCGCACGTTACCTGTTTATGTACTGTAACGAGTGGTATCACTCCTGCTTGTCTCTTGTACACGGGATGAGTTCGTGCACACAGACATGTGGACTCTGCCTTCTTGTAGGAGGCTTCCCTCCATTTTATTCTACCCTTTGATGTTAGTCGAATGCTCCTTTCCCCATGCTGGAGCGTGCTTCCTTCATATTGTTTTTTTGTTTGTTTGTTTGCTTTTGTTTGTTCTGCGTTTTTTCTTGTTTAGTGTTTTTTATTGATTTGTACATTGAACTGTGTATCTCTGCTGAACTGTCTATGAAGTGGTGCTATACTGTAGGGAAACCAAGACAAACAAAGGAAAATGACGTAGAAAGTAGTGAGAATTGTATATTATATGACTATGAAATGTGTGTGTATAGGACATGGTTTGTTAACCTGTGACTGAAAACCACATGTCGACTACGGTTCCTATGACGATTGAAGCCTTCAAGTATCTAAATAACACGGATGGGTTGGGAGGATTTTGATGATTTCTTGTTTTGGTTTCTTGATTATTTTTTTTAAAATTCTATGACATTGACGAATGCCCATTCCATAAGTATGGTGGTCGATATTTTTTTGTTTTCAATTCTCATTGGATTCCCTCAAATTTTGTTAACGAACATATGGTGTGAATTGCCTTCGTGCTTGATCTCTCTTCCTGCTGAACCTATGTCTGACCATAAATGACCAACAGCACCTGAGCAGTATTTCTTTATCCCAGATGATGATTATAAAAGTTGTGTAATACTTGGATTGTCATCCTGGTTTATAGGCGAGGAACGACACCAGCAAGCTGTTGTTGCTGTGCTCTACCACCTGAGTGTGGATGATAAATGCAAGTCGATGTTCACATACACGGATTGCATCCCCAAGGTGAGCTGTCTTGTGCTTAGCACCATCTTATTCTGATCCTGTCACCCCCTTCACCCAACCAACTCAAATGGCTCAAGGAATCGCGCAATCCCCAAGGGTTATGTCGAGGGTCAAAGTTTAGGGGAGAGGAGGAATTTTAGAGAAGTGACAGGGATTGCAGTATTGATACTCCCAACACCCTTTAATGTGTTTTTATTAAAATCTAGGTCCACTGGCAAAGACCACCCCCTAAAACACAGAAAATCGGTGGCAAGCCCATAGCAAAAAACGACCCCCAGTTTAATTCATTTGAGTCCTTTAACACTTATTGTCCACCTTCCTCCTTTCCCCTTGGTTGAGTTAACTCGGGCAATATCACTTGACACAAGGTTTCTCGTCTAATGTTGATAAGCTCCTTTTGCATAGGATTAGATATGCAATTTTATCAATGATGTATGAGGGTTGTGTCTGCAAAAATTCCTAAAGAATGAAACTGGGTCATTTAACGGCCCTGGTTACCATGACTATGGTAGTTTTAAATAGATAGTGGAATTTATGATATTAAAATCACAGATTTATCAGTGATAAGTTTAGCTGTCTGGTCGATGTTACCAAGTAACTTTTGTTTAGAATTCTACATACAAGTACTAGAAACCAGTTCTTGCATAATAGACTAGTTTGGAGGTGATCTAGAGAGAAAGAGCATCAGCTGGAGTTAAAAAATAACTTTGCTTTTCATTATACTGTTAACTAAAAGTGAGGTTGCATTGTGGTGAAGAGGGGGGGAATGAAAGTGATCAAGAGAGTATGATGGTGATTGGTTTAGCATTGAATTGTGCTCTTAAGTAAGTGTGGTACATGATGGAAAGCTGTCTTAAGTTGCATAGAAAGCGGGGAATTGTTCATGGATCCCCGATACACAGGATGAGCATCTGAGCCACCCCACAAATCTTGCAAACCTGTAGTTTGGATATTTTAAACTGTAGATCTCCATTTAGGAATAAAAGGATTAAATAAATGCATTTCGGTTGTGAAACCTCTTCCAATTCTTTCACCCATCCTACATTATCCTCACACCTTCTCGGAGCCATTATTATACATATAGCTCTTGAGACACACATAGACCTGCATCGATGCATCGCACAGACCAACTAAAACATTGCTGAATAAAACCTCTACTACACAAAACAAAGACTCCAACGCTACTTAATTGCCATTTTTAGTTACATAAACAACAAATTAATAGAGCAAGATGAGGAGAAACTTAAAACACTATAGTCCAAACTTCTCAAAGACTAGACAACTCATGGAATATTGGAACAACCATCACATATATACATGAACCCTAGATGATACTGACATAAACATTCTAATGCAGCATCCAAGCACTGATCCAGCAAGAACTTAGGGAAAATGATCAAAAGAGTCGAGGACTAATATATGGAGCCATCAACTCAAAAGAAAATAAACACAACTTAGCATACACTTGTAGGAAGCATGTTATATAATAATCCTGCACAAAAATTGCAGGATTAATGGGCCCAATGAGAAACTCCACAAAATGGACACTCGGTGGACTTATAGCAAATCCCAATAAATTGCCTTTCATGTGAATAATAGCAATACTGTGTATAATATTAGAATAAGTGGAGGAAAACGCATATGTCTATTTGTATATATTAATTTGTATACAGTAATGGAGAATATATATATATTTTATATTGTATGAATAAATGTGACGGCAGTTGTTGGAGTAGCGCGGGTAGGCACAAATGTACAAACACAAAAGCTATCAAATTAGACACCTGTGTCAATAAGAAGGAAACGCATAAGCAAACAATTCATGTCTCAGGATAGAGTTATCAGAAGAGAGGCTTCTACGAAGCAGCTAGGTAAACACAAATTCCAACCAAAGGAAATTATAACACATCTGTAAAATCGGGTCATAGAATAGTTAAAAATATCTGAAATATGTAAGTATGGTAAATACCTAGCTGTGTAGTAACTCCACCCAGGGGGTGAAACTATTATGCTCAATGATGGAGGTTTGTTCTGCAGGCGAGTCTAGGCCATGCCCCCTGTAAATGAAACCATATATATAGGCGAGCAATGAAAAGAATTATCTTTAAGAATTCCCATATTAGTGTTATGGAATTTCCTTTAAATCGCCTAAGTCTTGTCGCTCTAGAATTCATTACTTCACGTTGGAATAAAAAAGCCTGCTTGTAGCCTGCAAAATACTTTTTGATGTGCCACTTGTCTCGTTAATAGGCCCTAATTAGAATAAAAGTATATTTTTGCTACATCCTTTCTCAAAGTCCTTCTTTACCTCGATTACCCGTAAACCTTTGATAAGCCCAGCCAACTATAAGAATCCGGTGAAGAATCATCTTTGGAGTCAGATAATTCCCCATTCATATAAATTGGTAACTCACCGCTATAAACAGGTTACCTCGCTATAAGTTGGTAACTTACCTCCCATAAACTGGTGACCCTTCTTTTCGACTGGACAGTGAAGGTATCAAAGAAATGGTCTTATCAAGCAATCGTCAGGCATGACAAGGTGAAAAGGACTTTGTAAACGATATTAACATAAGGCCGCCCATCTTTGATGAAACAGCAGTCACAGGTTGGTTCCAGATAGTGGAGGCCCAGTTTAAGATCTCCGGGATAAAGGAGGAGGAGACAAAATTTTTCCATGTATAGGCCTCACTTCCTCCTGAGACTGTCGATCGTTTTCCGGCAGCCATTATATCAGACCAAAATCATCAGCTTTTAAGGGCGGAAATATTTGGGCTATTCGAGAAGACCAATCCCGAGCTTTTCGAAAAGTTCATCGCATCCTCCACGCTCACAGGCTGACCCTCGACCAATTTGGAAGAACTATGGAAAACAGCCCTTCAGGTAGGAGTTGGTGAATAGCTTGTGTGACACATATTTGTTCATCCTTGCCGGCTAACATCATGCCTATAATTGCCACAAAAAGAATTAAATCAGGCCCAGTTAGGAAAACTGGCTGATGAACTTATGGCATTCGATAGATAGCAGTGCCTTAGTGTAAATACTTGTAGTGAGTCGAGAGGATGCAGTGCCGATTCCGTGTCCAACGCGTTTATTCCCTATAATAATACTGATACTAGTGATAATCATATAAGTAATTCGGCGGGAAATGCTCAGTCAGTGCCCAAAAGTGATCACAGTGCGTATAATACACCGGGGGGGATTACGACCCCTCCAAAAGAACCAAAGACCTGTAGTTTGCCACCCACATGTGTATTTTGGCGAGAAAGCTAAGTTCTGCAAACCAGAGTGCAGGTGGCCAAAGAGAGGAAAACAGGTGCAAAATGCAACCTTCCTCCATGCCATCTTCGCTAGCCCCAGGGAAAACTAGCTGGACATGCCATTGCAAGCGTGGCCACTGGTATGCCGTCAGTTTTCACCGTCGCTGCTAAAGTGTGTAATAATAAATGCGAGTTTTTAATCAACACAGGGGCGAGTGTATCGATAATTCCGGCTAAATTGGTAAAATCGGGTGAATTGCGTGATTCCAATATAAATATTTCAACAGACAATGGAGGAAAAATAAAAGTGTACGGCGAAGTTCACACGGACATAGTGATACCTAGTCTTCGCCGATCATTTAGGGGGTTATTTGTAGTCGCGGATATCTCCTCACTGTTATTAGGGATTGACTTTCTGAGGCATTTTAATCTTTTAGTGGATTCTGCCCTTGGCATACTTATAGACAAACAAACCAAACTTGCATCTGAAGTGAGTTTATCTATAGAGCCTGCGGTAACCTTAATTATCAATGACCTTCAGTCCCTACCCCCCCATTGCAGAGCCATATTGAAGAAATATGATGCTCTGTATGTACCCGCCCCCGCTCAGCCCTCCCCGTCATCGCCACACTCAGTGGTTCACACAATCGAAACTGTTAGTGCTCCACCGACATTTGCACGACCAAGGCCTCTTTCAATAGAGGAGCTACAAGTTGCAAAGCAACTTTCGAAACACTATTGAAGGAGGGGGGCGTGCGCCAGTCTAAGTCACCATGGATTTTGCCAATTCAAATGGTACTGAAAAAGTCGCCCTACCGCTCAATGCAATCACGAAGCCCGACAGGTATCCGTTGCTGCGGATTCAAACTGTTACAAACCACCTACATTGCAAAAAGATCTTTTCAAGGTTGGATCTGGTTTGTGCTTACCATCAAATCCCTATGAATCCAGCAGACATAGAAAAGACGGCGATTACGCCCGTTGGTTTGTGGGAATACGTTAAAAATCCCATTTGGCCTCCGGAATGCAAGTTGCCCATTTCCAACGGCACATGGACAACCTTTTCGAGGATTAGGGTTCGTTTATGTATAAGTATATAGACGACCACTTGAAGCATTTGGATCAAGTCTTCAAAATCCTGGTCGAAAATGGTATGAGGATTTCACTGGAGAAATGCGAGCTGACAAAGGAAGAAATGGACTTTTTAGAGCATCACATTTCTGTGGAAGGAATTTGCCCACCATCGAAGAAGATGAAGGAAATTGGAGACATGCCATTGCCAAAGGATTATAAGGGACTTTGACGATATATGGGCATGTTGGTATACTACCGAAGAATGATTCCTAATTTTACCGCGATTGCAGCCCCGTTGACCGAGCTTGCACGCCTGCAACCAAAGGCTCGTGAGCTTGAATGGAATGATGAGGCACGAGGAGCATTTGGAAATACAAAATCGGCTTTAATCTGCCCCTGCTAAACTCCGTCACCCGCTGCCCAATGATTCACCATACCAGCTAGTGACGGATTGCTCCCAGTATGCTGCAGGTGCTGCCCTGCACCAAATGGTAGATGGATCGCCACGATCGGTTGCATTCGCAAGCTAAGCTGGATGCAGCAAGCATATTCCATCTTCAACTGAGAGCTCCTAGCGGCATATCTTGCTGTGTCCACTTCGAGTACATGATTGAAGGTCGCCATGTTACCTTGTGCTCTGATCACAAGGCATTAGTATCGGCTTTTTCATCGCCGTTAAGTGCAAAAACAGACAACAATGCCATTGGACAGCCATTTTGGAATACATCAGCGATATCGCCTACCTGCGTGGTCAGGACAACATAGTCGCTGACTGCCTTTCAAAGAACATCAATTCAGTCCAAATTGACTCTCTTGACTTCCAAGCTTTGGCGGCAGTGCAGGATAATGATGAGGAAACAAAGCAATTTCGCTCGCAATTAAAATATTTCCCTTTTCCCGGGAAAGATCAATTATAGTGTGAAGTATCATCAAGATACCCATGACCATTTGTCCCTATGGCGTGCAAAAGGACTATCTTCAATCAATTACATAATTTCACATCCTGGAGTCAAGGCTTCACTTCATCTTATCAAATCACGATATTTCTGGCCCAATATGGACAGGGATATACACTCCTGGACAAGGGAGTGCCTCGCATGTTAATCTTCCAAGATTAGTTGCCACACGAAATCCTCAACCCTGCCCATTGACATTGCATCTTCAAGGTTCGAAACTGCATATCGATATAGTTCGACCACTCCCACCGTGTACACTGCCTGGACAATCCTACCCCTCATATAATCGGTATTTACTTTCGTGCATCTACCGAGCTACAAGATGGATAGAAGCATTACCGGTGGATTTCCAGATTTGGAGTCTCGCTTTATGTAGTGACCGACAGAGGCGCCCAATTCGAATCCAAGCTATTCAAGAACTGTCTGCCCTCGTTGGTTTTCATCGTCTCCACACCACGGCATACAGACCGTCCACGAACGGGATGGTGGAAAGGGCACACAGAACTCTGAAGTGCTCCATAATATCCTGTTGACAAGGCTGGCCGATGGCATTTCCAATTATCCTTTTAGGCATTCGTTCTTCGCCCAATGACTCGGGATTTTAACCTTTCATGGCAATCAAGGGAAAAACCCTTATTCTCGTCATCGAAGACCGACTTTTAAGTTTATTAAAGAACTGGCATCAACCATGGCACAAGTCGATTTCACATGGTCATCCATAGGACACTTGCACTCTTTGCAAAAACCTTTCATGCCGCCGCAAGATCTTCAGGAATCAACTCATGTGTGGGTCCGAATATACCGCATTTGAAACCCCTAGAAGTGCCACATGCTGGTCCTTTTCCGGTGATCGAACGCAAAAGCAAGGTCTACAAGCTGTAATTCCCTGATGGAAAAAGGAACACTGTCTCAGTGGACAGACTGAAACTGGCAAGATTACCCCCCTTGCATAAGGATGACGTGAGCACAGGAGGAGGATCAGGTGCACTTCCCCTCGTGGAGTGCATGCAACAGAAGGCGATGATACCTCAGGCAATCAACAAGACACCTCTACAGTAACCGGAAAAAATAATGACAAGCTGGAAGTTTTCACTCGCTCCGGGAGTTCACTTTTGCTAGGGATCAGACATTCATTTACTTCTGAATCCTTGTGTAGGCATTATTGTAGCAGCACATTGAATAAAAGAAGAAGAGGCATAAATATATACATGCCTTTTTGCTCTATGTTTTTTTTCTTTTGTGTGCCATATTATATTTGTACGGTGTCATAATTATAGCATTTGTAGAGGAATTAAAAAGGATGGAACAAAATTGTGAAATAAATTATGTATCATGGTATTAATTTGTATATATATTTGTAATTATATTGTCTGGCAGAATTTGGCTTTATGAATAGGCCCATTTTGAGCACAGATGTATGTACTTATGTAAATATCGATGCCCTGTGAGTATGTTAAGATGCAGTCAGATATATAGGTGTGAAAAATATGTATTTGATGTTTTACCTATATATTTATTATGTACTATTCTCTCAACTCTATTACTGGAAGGGGAGTAATGTAGGGAGTGTGTTATAAAATAGGTAAGCTCCTGCCACCCAAACTGCAAGATTAATAAGCTCAATGAGAAACTCCATAAAATGGACGCTTGGTGGACTTAGCAAATCCGAATAAATTGCCTTTTATGTGAATATCAGGAATACTGTGTGTGGAGAAATGGCTACATTAAGCCTCCTGGAGGAGTATAGGTACATTCAAGCCCCCCTCCCTTCATGAGGAGAAGCGTGGGAAAGGTAGCCGGCGAAAATGCTTACCATGTGTGATCTCCTCGCCGCTGTGGGCAGTTGGAGCTAACATATGTTTGAAGGCGACCACCTAAGGTCCTGAAACGATGCTCTAACGATCGTATTACCTACGAGACCCATAAACCCGTGGTTAGGAAAAAAAAACGGTGCGAGTCAGAAGGCACGCCAAGTAGCGGTGCGGTTGCGAGCCTATAATTTGCGAGCTGACTTGGGCACCCCAGTGCCACCTCAGGAATTCTCGCTCTCCCCAGATGCTAACTCTCCATTCGCTCCCCCCTCCTTTTGCATCTGTGGCCTGGTCACTTCCCCCTTTAGATGGGGCGGCAATCCGCCTATATATAAGCCCCGCAAAGAAAGAGAAGAAGATTATCAGAAGTCGATACGCTAGAGGTGGATTAGTTCGTGAAGATCGATCCATCGGCTAGACAAGAAGATTATCAGAAGTCGATACGCTAGAGGTGGATTAGTTCGTGAAGATCGATCCATTGGCTAGACAAGAAGATTATTAGAAGTCGATTCGCCAGAAGAAAGTTTAGTTCGTAAAGATCGATCCTTCAGCCATACAAGACTATTTCCGTGAGAAACGATAGGATCAGATTGAGAAAATCGATCCCCCCTTTCAGGGCCGTATTAACCTAATTAGTCAAGTTTTATATCGGTGCCATACCGAAGAAGCCTTTTCCGTCTGCAAAGAAGCCCGACTGAAGAAAAGCAAAGCCGCTCACACTCGAGTGATTCTCACATCTCAAGCACCGTAAGAGTGAGAGGAGAAGAACCCTGCCCCAACGAGCTCCCGTTCTTTAATTACGTTGAAGAATCATCCCCCGGCACAGGCGACAAGCAATCCCTCCTCGAAAATTTCAACCAGCGGCCACACCACTTCAAAGCGAGAGATAAGTCCTCCAGCAACATCCGGCAATCCCTAATACCTACCTGTAAGTTAACAATAACATTTATATCTCTATTGCGATAGTAGAAGTTTAGTACATCCCACGTTTTAAAGGAGAGTAGAAACCATTATTCTTGAACCTAGGTCATATGTGTTTGTAGATGACAGTACATTAATTTAATGTTTTATGCTAATCAAATAGGGTCGTGATAAAAATACTAATTGGCAATTGGTTTGTTTATTGGAAGCCTACTTGTTTATGTTTTGTCATTGAAAAATCTTCGAGGCCAAATATAGAAATACTTTTACTGTTGGTTTGTAATATTTAATTTAAAATACATGTTTATTTTTGGTAGATTCTGGTGTTTCCTCTTATCCTTATGTGTTTAAAAATAGCTCTTCCTTAAGGACTAAACCACTAAAATAGCACTCTTAGAACAAAGCCTACTTCATCATAGAAGTAACTCACGCCCCTTAAAGCATACCGCTACTAAAAGGGTGTCAAAGCGTAGAGTGATCAAAGCCAAGGGTCATTCTACGACACTGTGTATAATATGAGAATAAGTAGATGAAAACACATATGTCAATTTGTGTATATTAATTTGTATACAGAAATGGAGAATATATATATATATTAATTTCTATGAATAAAATGTGACAAGCAGTCATCGGAAGTAGCATGCTGGTAGGCACAAATAGACAAACACAAAAGCTATCAAATTGGACACCTGTGTCAATAAGAAGGAAATGCATAAAGACGGGAGTCTACAAAGCAGCTAGGTAAACACAAATTCCAGCCAAAGGAAATTATAACACATCTGTAAAATCAGGTCATAGAATAGTTAAAAATATCTGAAATATGTAAGTATGGTAAATACCTAGCTGTTCAGTAACTACGCCCAGGTGGTGGAACTAATATGCCCAATGTCGGAGGCTTGTTTTGCAGGCGAGTCTCCCCGCAAGGGGTGCGGCGATTTGCCATCCTGGCTGCCGTGCTGACGGGATCCAGTGCTCCATCCGGCCCCAGCTTAGCCTCTCTTCCTTCCTTCAGATAGCCTGTATTTCTCCCCTACTTCGTCTCTTTTCATACAACCTCTCCCACAACTTTCTCTGGTCAGCATCTAATTTCACAAGGTAGATGCTGACCTTCTTCTCAGCCAACTGTCCCAGATTGGGGGGGAGTGGGGAGGGGAAAAGGTCCCCTGACCCATCAGCTCCGGTTTGGGATGGTGTTTTTTTAACAACCTGCTTCATCTCCACCCATACCTTCCTCACGTCCCTTTTTTCTCTTCACACAGTATCAATTTTACACTGTGCCCAAGGTGGAGCTGCCATGCTGAAGGGCTGCCAGGTCAGCAGGCGGGAGGGGTGGCCTTAAATGACGGCACCTGGTTCTGCCAGGCCTGTACGCACCCCTTGCAGATTCGGCACCTGCCAGGGGTGATGAGCTATTGCTTCCCATCGAACAAATAGGGTCACCATGCCCATGTATGAAAGTTTAAAAAAACCCCCACCCAAATCTCTCCCCAATTCCTCTTGCTCATCAACGGAGCAGCCCTCGGGCAGTTCCACCGAAAAAATGGAGGTCCCCCCTGCCCTGTGCTTGTGCAGGGGACCCTCCATATTTCTCTAACCGGAGAGGAGGCTTACTCCTCTCCTACGACTACAGGTGTAGGGGACTCCCCCTCACCCTCTTCTCTGGAGGAGCTTTCTAGCACCTCACTATTTCCAGCAGTAGTCGCTCCTTTTCTTTCTAAGGGGACTGCCAAGAAAGCCAGCAGGCAGCCCATTGCCGACCGCCCCTCATTGAAGCCCCCGTAAGGGGCGCGCCGATTTGCCATCCTGGCCGCCGTGCTGATGGGATCCAGTGCTCCGTCCGGCCCCAGCTTAGCCTCTCTTCCTTCCTTCAGATAGCCCGATTTCTCCCCTACCTCGTTGCTTTTCATACAACCTCTCCCACAACTTTCTCTGGTCAGCCTCTAATTTCACAGGGTAGATGCTGACCTTCTTCTCAAGCTAACCACCCCGGATCGGGGCTGGGGGGGAGGGCACATTGTTCCCTAACCCCTGAGCTCCGGTTTGGGATGGAGGTTTTTTAACAACCTGCTTCCTCCCCACCCATACCTTCCTCACATCCCTTTCCCTCTCCTCTTCACATTCTATCAATTTTACGCCATGTCCAAGGTGGAGCCGCCATGCCGATGGACTGCCAGGCCACCAGGCGGGAGGGGTGGTCCCGAATGGCGGCGCCTGGCTCTACCGGTCCTTAAGCACCTCTTGCAGTGCGGGCTACTGCAAGAGTTGATGAGCGATTGCATCCCGTAAAACAAAGAGGGTCACCATGCCCAATGATGCAAAACAAATACATCTCCCCTTAATTCCCCCTAAAACAACGGAGCCGCCCTCGTGCAGCTCCACAGAAAAGATGGAGGTCCCTCTCCCTGTGCTTGCGCAGGGGACCCTCCATACCTCTTTAACCAGAGAGGAGGCTTACTCCTCTCCTACGCCTACGGGTGTAGGGGACTCCCCCTCACCCCCTTCTCTGGAGGTGCTTTCGGGCACCTCCCTATCTCCAGTGGCAGTCCCTCCTTTGCTCTCTAAGGGGACTGCCAAGAAAGCCAGCAGGCAGTCCATTGCCGACCGCCCCTCGTGCAAGCGGCTCGGTAGGGCAAACCCCCTTAGGGGGGAGAGGGAAGCCAGGCCCTTTCGGTCGCTTCCCTCAAAAGACCTGCTAGCAAGAATCTTAAACCTTGCCGGGGTCAAGGCCTGTGCCTCCCCACAAAAGACTGGTGAAGCTGCCAAGGGGACCTGCGATGTCCTGGGAGGGGATGGCCAACTGGAGGCCCCTCCTGTGATAGACATGGTCCTTGAGGAAACCCAGCCTCAGAGGGTAGGGCCTTCCATGGGGGGAAATCCGGGCTCGGCGCCAAGCACCGAACCCGAATCCGCCCCTATGCAAGGTCCTCCTCAAATGGCTGAGGGCTCCGAGGCAGTAAAAAGAGGGGAGGGATCTCCTCTGACAGGTGCCCCTAAGACAACCAGGACCTTCTCCATTTCGGAGAAGGACCTGGCTGAGGCCGGTCCATCTGGCCTAGGGGCTTCTGCCGGCGGAGGAGAGAAGCGGGTTCCTTCCCCGCCCTCCTCTCCTAAAAAGAAGAAAAAGGCAAGAAAGACTAAGAAGACTCGGGGCTCCTCTCCATCCGCTGGGGCTGTGGGGACGGATGGGTCTGCTGCCACTTTGGCAAGCGACCAAGCCCACACCGGCACATCCGGCCCCTCTGCCCCCCAGGTACGGAGCTCCTGAATATGACAAAGACGAAATGTGCACAGGGCGGAGCCTCGATGACATCAGGGCACCTGATTCAGAGGTTACCTGGCGTTTTCGAGCCCGCTGGCTTCAAACGCTTCCTCGTTATTCGCTCCACTGAAGAAACCATGTTGTCCAAGGGCAACATGATCCATCAGAGGAGAGGATTAGCTAGTGCAATTGGTAGAGAGCCGGAGGTGACCCGTTTCTCGGACGGGAGCCTTCTGGCGAATCCCGCCGAGGCGGCCAAGATAAGTGCTCTTCGGACACTTAATGGCACCCCGGTGAGTGTGACGCCGCACTCTACCATGAACTTTGTGAAAGGAGTAGTCTATGCGAGGGAACTCGTTGACTACTCCATTAAGGACATCACCCTAGAGCTGGCCGACCAATGGGTGGTCAAGGTCGAACGTGTGATGAGAAAACAGGAAGGGGCCTCGAGACCCACCCCTACACTCTTCGTCACGTTCGACTGTGACAAGCTCCCTGAGTCGGTGCGTGCCGGTTGGTACCGCTACCGCGTGAAGGCATTCGTGCCACTGCCCCGGCGGTGCTATTACTGTCACTGCTTCGGCCCTTCGAATCGCTCATGTAGACGTGCAAAGTCGGGGTCACCCGAAGTCTGTGTAAATTGAACCAAGGTCGCACACGATAAGTCCAAATCGTGTGTTACCAATTGTGTCAATTGCGGGGAGCCGCACCCCGCTTCTTCGAAGCAATGTGGTGCATATCTCCTTGAGAAAGAAATCCTGGCCTGAACGGCCAGGATCGACTCTCATTCCGCGAGGCAAAGGACTTGGTCCTGGCGCGCCTGGCTCTGCCTGGGACGTCATACGCCTCAATAGTTAGAAAGGCACCCTCTGCTCCTGGCCCATCCAGGCCAACGAGCATGGTTGTTTCCGTGCCCATTCGGAGCCCTTCTGCGAGCTCTACTCAACCTGGGCGCTCCCCTGTTAAAGCTGGCGGCAAAAAGGGTTAATACCCAGCCCTGGCTAAAACCAGGGCTCCCCCCCTCTTCCCCCAGCGTGACCGTTTTCCGTAAGGCGAAACGGCCACGCGCCTCCACCGAGTCTTTAGACTCATAGGAGGCAACACCCCTGAAGTTGGTTGCCAGGCCATCTTACAGGGTTCCTAAAGCTGTCCCCCGAAAAGAGGACAGCAAGAAAGGAGCTTCGTCTCCTTCGCCCACGCCTAGTGGTGGGCCGAGTGGCTCGGAGACGGTGGTTCCTCGAAAAGAGGGCCCTCCGCCTAAGGTCTCGAGGCGGAGGGAGGAAAAGATTTGCATGGTGAGCCCAACCTGCCCTAATAAGTCCTCGAAGGCGACGGCGATTCCCGTGAGAGTCTTGTGTTCGAAAAGGGCCCTCGCGTATCCACCCAGCTAGGCCTGGAGGGCATATTCCTTCAATGGAATTGCCGTTCCCCGTTAGCTATTTTTCTGCAGGAGACCATGCTAGGCGCGTGCCCCCTGCCCACCCTCCCGGGGTATAAGGGTCTTGCGACCCCACAACTGCTGGATGGCCGGGCCGGGTATGCGCGGTTTACACCCGGCATGATGTCTCCGTTCTTTCTTTCACTTTAGATAGCTCCTTTCAGGCAGTGGCTGTGCAGCTTCACCTGGATAGGAGATATACTATTATTTCTGTGTACATTCCACCGTCAGCGGACTTCGACGCTGGTGACTTCCGCTGCGTCGCTGCACTGTTGCCGAGGCCCTTTCTCTTGCTTGGAGATCTGAACGGCAGGCATCTTTACGCATCACTTCCCGAGAACCGCTTCATTTTTTTGCCTTGATCTATCTTTGTGCTCTTCGGATGCACAGCCTGATTTTGATTGGGGGGTGGTCGATGACCTCCATGGTAGTGATCACTTTCCCATTCAAATATAATTTTCAGGCCAACTGCCGCCTGAGAGCCCACCTCGTTGGTGCTTGGCGCGGGCGCAGTGGTCTGCATTTCAGGAAATGACTGAATTCTATATCTCACTCGAGGAGTTTAGGTCGGTAGATGAGGCTGTTGAGTTCTTCTCTGGCATCCTTATCGCTGCGGGCCTGACTACTATTCCTAAAACGTCTGGCCGTTTTGCACGCCGAGCACTCCCATGGTTGTCGGCCGAGTGTGAGACGGCCCTCAAATAGAAGCGTTATGCCTACATGCGCTATAAGCGCCGCCCGAACGATTTCACTGTGGGTAATTTCGTCGGGCTAGGGCTAGGTTCCGGTATATTTCGAAGCACGCCCGCTGCTCTTCTTGGCAGGCATACGTGTCTTCACTTAACGGGAAGACCTCTCTAACAGAGGTGTGGAAGTGAGTCAAAAGGCTTCGGGGCAAGTTCTCGCAGGACCTCCCCTCCCGTTCTCCAGGAGAATGGGACCGCAATCTCGGACCCCGCGTCCGTAGAGGAATCCTTTGCGACCGCTTTCTCCGCATTCTCTAGACGGGATGCTGCTCCGCCAGCATTCAATGCACGTCGTGATGTCGCGGAAGGCCGCCGGCTGGACTATACCTCCAGAGGCAGAGAACCCTTCAACGACAGGTTCACTGTGAGTGTGTTGCGCTCCGCTCTTGCTTCGTGCGCGGACACCGCTCATGGTCCGGACGATGTCCCGTATGCCATGCTTCGACACCTGGGTGAGCGAGGCATGGCCTTTCTGTTAGATTTGTTCAACAGGATCTGGGTGGAGTGTCTCCTCCCAGATTCCTGGCGAATCGTTACTGTGCTCGCCTTTCGTAAACCGGGGAGAGATCACTCTACTCCGGCCGGTTTCCGCCCAATCTCTCTAACCTCTTGCGTGTGCAAATTGATGGAGAAATTGGTAAATGTTAGATTAGCCTTTTTCCTGAACAGCGGAGGCCATCTGTCTTCTGCACAGTGCGGCTTCCGCAAGTTCGACTCCACGTCGGACGCTCTGCTCCGACTGGAAATTGCCGTCTGCAAGGCCTTCCTTCGTAGGCAGCACTACGCTACGGTGTTTTTCGATCTGGAGAATGCCTATGATACCGCATGGCGATACTGTATCATGTAGACTCTCCACACGATGGGGACGAGGGGACGCCTCCAAATGTTTATATCTGAATTTTTGCGAGATCGTGATTCTGCGTACGGGTGGGGGCAGCCCTCTCCAGCCCAAAGGAGCAGGAAGAGGGTGTCCCGCAGGGAAGTGTCCTCAGTGTCACACTCTTTGCCCTGAGACACTCGTGTGACGCATCGCTATTTGATGGAGCGCTCGCCTGCGCCCTATTGCAACGACTGCGTCGTCCCCCAGACTGTTCGGCACATTCTTGTCGAATGTCCCAGTCTGGGTGATCTTCGCGCACGACACCTGTCCCGATACCGGGATGGGCGGGGTCGCTACCGCCTGTCCCTTGTACTCGGGACGAGTGCGTGCACTTTGACTGGTGGACTTGTTGACTTTTTGGGGGAGGCCGGCCTTCTCCCTTTCATTTAACCAGGTTCAATTGTTGTTGTTTTTGTTATTGTTTTTGTTTTTGCTTTGTTATTGTTATTGTTATTTCTTTTGATTGTTGTTTCCTGTTCAATTTTTTAAAGTAGCCTAGAACTAGGCTGTTTGTTTACGGTGACTAATGCCTAAGTCGGCAGTCGCCAGATAGCCCTTAATTAAAAACAAAACAAAAAAAACAAACCCTCATTGAAGCGGCTCGGTAGGGCAAACCACCTTAGGAGGGAGAGGGAAGCCAGGCCCCTTCGGTCGCTTCCCTCAAAAGACCTGCTGGCAAGAATATTAAACCTTGCCGGGGTTAAGGCCTGTGTCTCCCCACACATGACTGGTGACTCTGTCAACAGGACCTGGGAGGGGATTGCCAACTGGAGGCCCCTCCTGTGATAGACAACAGGTATTGAACCGCGTCTTTCGCTATGCTGAAGCGCACAGGTTTCGGTTTTCTTTGGTTAAAACTAAGGTGGTGCACTTCTGCCGCCATCCACGGCTCCACCCCGACCCAGATTTGTTTCTTAATGGGGTGCGCCTGGAAGTTGTTGAATCGCACCGTTTCCTTTGTCTTGTATACGACCGACGCTTCACCTGCGAGGCTCATATTCGCAGCCTTAGGGTCTCGTGTTCCCCCGCCATGGATATTTTGCATTCTGTGACGTTCAGCGCTTCGGGCGCTAATAGGGCTACTGCCCTACTTTTTTATCGATCCTTTGTTCGTTCGAAGCTCGACTACGGATGCGAGTTTTATGCATCCACAGCTGAGCGTTTATTTCGGAAGGTGGACTCGATCCACTACATGAGCCTTCGCCTTGCGACCGGTGCATTCTGCACTTCCCCCATTGAGATGCTGGGGAGATGCCACTCGCTCTACGCCGCGTGCAGTGCATCACTCGCCTGTACGCGCGAGCCCGGCGCCTCCCTCATTCGCCAACAGCTCTCACTGCACCCCCAGCTGATCTCGACGGTGCCTATGCCGCCGAGAGACGCCATTCATACCCTAAGCCCTTTGGTATTAGGGCCAGGAAACTCCTACGAGAGCTAGGTATACCTCTCGGGCCGGTGGCGCCCCTGGTTCTGCCCAGGACGCCACCCTGGAGGGTACCACATTTGGTTATTTGTCGCCACGCCTCTGCTCCCAAAGCTTGTACGGCGCCGGGAGTATTGCGTTCGACCTTTTTGGAGCACACCTCGTGTCACGCTGGAACCGTGCCAGTGTATACGGATGGCTCCAAGTCCCAAGAGGGGGTCGGCTTCCACTCCGTATTCCCTGTTTGAAGTCAGCGGGGCTCTCCTAGGCGCTGCGTCTGTCTTCACGGCCGAACTGGTGGCAATACACCACTCGGTACGGAGAGCAGGTGACATGCCCGGTTCGGAGACCGGATTGTGATCTATAGCGACTCACAAAGCGCCCTGAGTGCTCTCGGGGTTTTGGAATCTCCGCATCCCCTGGTTCGCGATATCCGTGCCGTCACGGTTTTGGCGATCAGGGCGGATGTCGAGATTATCTTCTGCTGAGTTCCCGGACATGTAGGAATTGCGGGGAATGAGGGCGCCAAAAAGTCCGCGAGGACTCTGCTACCAGACCAGCGTTTCGCTCTTCCTCACACTGACTACATGCCAGGAATACGGGCAGCTCTTCGGACTGCTTTGTAAAGAAGATGGGAGACGGTCGAAGGGAACTTAAAGTTGCGTGCCATTGCGCCGCGACTGTTCCTATGGACCTACCCCCCCTCCTGCGACGGCTTCAGGTCGCTTTCTGTCGTCTCTGAATCGGACACACTCATGTGACGCATCGCTATTTGATGGAGCGCTCGCCTGTGCCCTATTGTGAGGACTACGTCTTCCCCAAAACTGTTCGGCACATTCTTGTCGAATGTCCCAGTCTGGGTGATCTTCGCGCACATTACCTGTCTCGGTACTGGGATGGGCGGGGTCGCTACCGCCTGTCCCTTGTACTCCGGACGAGTGCTTGCACACTGACTGGTAGACTTGTTGACTTTTGAGGGGAGGTCGGCCTTCTCCCTATTATTTAACCAGGGGGTTTTTTTTTGTTTTTTTTCCCTATAGTTCACACGCTCCTGCACCGGGGGGACCTCTCCCCGAGGCAGGAGGGGGGAGGTTGTTTTTATCTTTTTGGATTTTATTTTGAAATAGTCTAGTACTAGGCAGTTTTTAATATGGCGACTAATGCCCAAGTTGGCAGTTGCCAGATGAGCTCTTAAAAAAAAAAAAAAAAAATTCAGGCGAATCTAAGCCAAGCCCCCTGGAAATGAATCCATACATATAGGCGAGCATGAAAAGAATTGTCATTAAGAATTTCCATATTAGCATTATGGAATTCTCTTTAATTCGCCTAAGTCTTGTTGTTCTAGAATTCATTACTTTGCATTGGAATAAGAAAGCCTGCAAAGTACTTTTTGCTATGCCACTTTTCTCTTTAATCTGCCCTTATTAGAATAAAAGTATATTTTTGCTACATCCTTTCTCAAAGTCCTTCTTTATCTCAATTACCCGTAAAGCTTTGGTAATCCTAGCCAACTATAAGAATACTGGTGAAGAATCATCTTTGGAATCAGATAATTGCCCATTCATATAAACAGGTTACCTTACTATATGTTGGTAACTTAGCCCTCTTCCCCCCTGCCCATTCACCCTCATAAAACTAACAGAATATTTGATTCATAAGCAGAACCCCATTCTAACACCTTCCCTTACCCACAAGTCTACAACATGCCTCTACAATTCACTGCAGATATGATATTCCAGGTCCTACACTCAACACAATTTCCCCTTCACTCTGGTTCTGACAGCGTATCAAACACATATATAATAACATCACAGGCAACAGTGCTCTTACACATCTTCAATCATTGTCACCCAAACTCATTCTAAATGTTTGGGGATTTGCTCAAATAATACCAATCCTCAATCTAAATTGACTTCCCATAGACCCAGCATCATACTGCCACATCATCCCACTATGCATTCCCTCTAAAATTATGTGTTGTTTTCTTGTACGGGTTATTCATGGATTATTATTAACAATAAAAGTCATCCTCTTAACATGAACTCCACCTATTTTACTCAACAATCACTCTACTCTTTTGCATAACCCTGCTCATACCAGAAAGCTGAACACCACACTTGATAACTACAAAAAAATGCTTGCCAAATTCCTTACATGCTGACAATGGACTCCAACATGAATCCATACTGCACTTGATGCCGCTTCATGAGGGCCTTGTGGGAAAGCCCGGTCCAAGCCACGGCCTTTCTCAGGGCCTTGGGGCTGTTTGGCCAAGCAGCCTGAGGAACGGCTTCAACATCTGCACTACTCTCTTTATCTCCTTTATCCAAGCCATCTCCCTCCCGATCTCGGCATTACATGACTCATATTGTCCCAGCATTGGAAATATATTGTAGCTGCCTTTGCCCATACATCCACCCTTCTTATTCACCTGTATGCCCGAACCTGTTGCTTTCCTTAGTGTCTATTGCTCGTTTATCTTTTAATCTAGTCTATGAGATGATTACCATGACTTATGCCCTAGTAGGAAGTCGCCAGACAGTTGCTAAAAAAAAAAGTGCAATCTTCAGCAAACTCCTCAAGTGGAGGACAGTCTCTGAAGTCTCCTTATTGACAGGAGGAATGACTCTTGCATCACTTGATGTCTCTCTTCTCATCTCCCCACTTGTCATCAAGACAGTCACTCATGCTATGAACTGTAATATATTACTTTCAATGTAAATCAAATTTGATTTAATTCAATAAAAAGTGAATTTAATATAGTGAAGTGAAACTCCATTTAGTGACTCCTTAAACTTCATCATTTAATTGGATGTAAGTGTAAATTAATTCGCCAATTTTTATTCACCTATAATTTGTGTCAGTATAAATTAACCTTTTCGCTATTCAAGCATAATTAATTCCTTGTTATACTTAAAGTGCAAAATCCAATCATTTAATGGTACACCTTTCCATCAAAGTAATTTCATGAATGTCATTTCAAATCAGTGTCAATTGCCATTACCAAATGGTGGCAGAAATGTCACTCTAAATGAGGTCTGCCATTACATAAATTGTTAGGCTCTACACATAGTATCTGAAATGCTAAAAATCCTGGTGGGTCTGTTATTGATGGGTCTTTGTACATGGAATATTCCCCTAGGAGAGAAAATGTTGATAATATTTTGTACAAGGCAAAAGGGGAGAAAAATATTTCAAAAACTACAGAGGAACACATCTATCAAGTGTTGTAGATGAGGTGTATTTAAAAATTCTGATTGGCTCTAAGAAAGATGAAAGAGGTGGTTTTATAGAGTTTGTGGATGTGAGGATTAAATTTTTGATATATAACTTGAACACAGTTTACTATTCCTCGCTTCCCAAACATCTTTTCAAAATATTTGTGTGTGAGATGTTTTTTGGTTTTATGTGTACCTTTAAAACTGACTGGTTCCTTGCTAGGAGTGTGTTTGCTAATAATAATTTCCTCATTCCAGCTGATGCAGCTCATTCTGAGCTCCCCTGAAGCTCAGGTCCCGCTTGAGTTGATGGCCCTAGCTGTGAATTTGACCTTGAATAAGAGGAATGCGCAACTCATCTGCGAAGGATCCGGCCTCAAACTGATGCTGAAGAAGGCTTTCAAGTCACGGGACTCACTGCTCAT
Organism: Ceratothoa steindachneri; assembly: GCA_963969495.1. Classification (NCBI taxonomy): domain Eukaryota; kingdom Metazoa; phylum Arthropoda; class Malacostraca; order Isopoda; family Cymothoidae; genus Ceratothoa; species Ceratothoa steindachneri. The sequence goes on from OZ018317.1 coordinate 44,880,753, forward strand.
GAAGATGGTGCGAAACATCGCCCAACATGAAGGACCCACTCGGGCCCTCTTCACGGTGAGTTCCAGGGATCTTGCCCCTGAGTCCCGCTTGGCTCGCCTCTCCTGGAGTTCCCGTAAGGGGCGATTTGCCATCCTGGCCGCTGTGCTGACGGGACTCAGCATCTCGTCTGAACCAGCTTAGCCTCTTCTCCTTGCTTCAGACAGCCTGTATCTCTCCTCTCCTTCGCCTACGGGTGTAGGGGACTCCTCCTCACCCCCTTGTCTGGAGGTGCCTTCGGGCACCTCCCTATTTCCAGCAGCAGTTCCTCCTTTACTTTCCAAAAGGACTGCCAAGAAAGCCAACAGGCAGCCCATAGCCGACCGCTCCGCATTGAAGTGGCTCGATAGGGCAAACCCCCTTAGGGGGGAGAGGGAAGCCAGGCCCTTTCAGTCGCTTCCCTCGAAAGACCTGCTGGCTCGAATATTAAACCTAGCGGGGGTCAAGGTCTGTGCCTCCCAAGACAAGACTAATGACACTGCTGCCAATAGGACCTGTGATGTCCTGGGGCGGGGATGGCCAAATGGAGGCCCCACCCTAGATAGACATGGTCCATGAGGCAGCCCAGTCTCAGACGGTAGGGCCTTCCATGGAAGCGAATCCGGGCTCGGTGCTAAGCACCGAACTCGGGTCCGCTCCTATGCAAGGTCCTCCTCAAACGGCTAGGGTTTCTAAGGCAGTATAAGGACGGGAGGGATCTCCTCCTCCGAGGAGACTGCCAAGAAAGCTAGCAGGCAGCCCATAGCCGACCGCTCCCCAGTGAAGCGGCTCGATAGGGCAAACCCCCTTAGGGGGGAGAGGGAAGCCAGGCCCCTTCGGTCGCTTCCCTCAAAAGACCTGCTGGCAAGAATATTGAACCTTGCCGGGTTCAAGCTCTGTGCCTCCCCACACCACCTGACAATTGATAATGATGCCAACGGGACCTGCGATGTCGTGGTGGGGGATGGCCAAATGGAGGCTTTTCCCTGAGATAGACATGGTCCTTGAGGCAACCCAGTCTCAGACGGTAGGGCCTTCCATGGGGGGAATCAGGGATGGTCGCCAAGCACCAAACCCGAATCCGCCCCTATGCAAGGTCCTGCCCAAACGGCTAGGGTTTCCGAGGCAGTACAAGAGGGGAGGGATCTCCTCCGACCGGTGCCCCTGCGACCACCAGGACCTTCTCCATTTCGGAGAAGGACCTTGCTGAGGCCGGTCCGTCTGGCCTAGGGGCTCCTGTCGGCGGAGGGGAGAAGGGGGTTCATTCCCCGCCCTTCTCTCCTACAAAGAAAAAGAACATGAAAAGACTCGGGGCTGCGGGGACGGATGGGTCTGTTGCCACTTAGGTAAGCGACCAGGCCAAGACATCCGACCCCTCTGCTCCCCCGGGTGCGGAGCCCCCGACTAAGACGAAAAGAGCGCAGGGCGGAGCCTCGAAAACATCGGGGCCCCTCATTCAGAGGCTACCTGGCGTTTTCGAGCCCGATGGCTTTACACGCTTCCTCGTTATTCTCTCCACTGATGGCAACATGTTGGGCAAGGGCAACATGATCCATCAGAGGAGAGCATAGCTAGTGTAATTGGTAGAGAGCCGAAGGTGACCCGTTTCTCGGACGGGAGCCTTCTAGCAAATGCGGCGGGTCCCTCCGAGGCGGCCAAGATAAGTGCTTTTCGGACACTTCCGGGCACCCCAGTGAGTGTGACGCCGTACTCTACCATGAACTTTGTGAAAGTAGTTTATGCGAGGCAACTCGTAGACTACTCCATAGAGGACAGCACCTTAGAGCTGGCCGACCATGGGCGGTCAAGGTCGAACGTATGATGAGAAAACAGGGAGGGGCCTCGAGACCTACCCCTACACTCTTTGTCATGTTCGACTGTGACAAGCTCCCTGAGTCGGTGCGTGCCGGTTGGTACCGCTACCGCGTGAAGGCATTTGTGCTACTGCCGCGGCGGTGCTATTACTGTCACCGCTTCGGCCATACGAATCGTTCATGTAGACGTGCAAAATCGGGGTCACCCGAAGTCTGTTTAAATCGTTCCAAGGCCGCACACGATAAGTCTAAATCGTGTGTGGCCAAGTGTTTCAATTGCGGAGAGACGCACCCCGCTTCTTCGAAGCAATGTGGTGCATATCTCCTTGAGAAAGAAATCCTGGCCGTTCAGGCCCAGGATCGACTCTCATTCCGCGAGGCTAAGGACTTGGTCCTGGCGCGCCCGGCTCTGTCTCGGACGTCTTATGTCTCAATAGTTAGAAAGGCACCCTCTGCTCCTGGCCCATCCAGGCCAACGAACACGGTTGTTTCCGCGCCCATTCGGAGCCCTTCTTCGGATTCTACTCAAACCCGGGCGCTTCCCTGGTAAAGCTGGCGGCAAAAAGGGTTCATACCCAGCCCCGGCTAAAACCAGAGCTTCCCACCTTCCCACAACGTGACCGTTTCCCCTAAGGCGAAACGGCCACGCGCCTCCACCGAGTCGTTAAACTCACAGGAGGCAACACCCCTGAAGTTGGTCGTCAGGCCATCTTCGGGGGTTCCTAAAGCTGTCCCCCGAAAGGAGGACAGCCACAAAGGAGCTTCGCCTCCTTCGCTGAGTGGCTCGGAGACGGTGGTTCCTCGAAAAGAGGGCCTCCCGCCTCCGAAGCCGCAACGCCCGCCTAAGGTTTCGGGGCGGAGGAAGGAAAAGACTCATGGCTAGCTCAACCTTCCCCAATAAGTCCCTGAAGGCGACAGCGCCCGAGGTTCTGCCTCCGGGAAGCGTACGGCTATTCCCGTGAGGGTCTTGTGTTCGAAGAGGGCCCCCGCGTCTCCTCCCAGCTAGGCCTGGAGGGCATATTCCTTCAATGGAATTTGCCGTGGACTCCGGGCCAACTAGGAGGAGCTGCGGAGGCTCGTCTCGTCCCGTTCCCCGTTAGCTATTTTTCTGCAGGAGACCAGGCTAGGCGCGTGCCCCTGCTTACCCTCCCGGAGTATAAGGGTCTTGCGAACCCACCACTACGAGACGGCCGGGTTGGGGGATGCGCGGTTTACACCTAGCATGATATCTCCGTTCTTCCTTTCACTTTAGATAGCTCATTTCAGGCAGTGGGTGTGTAGCTTCACCTGGATAGGAGATATACTATTATTTCTGCGTACATTCCACCGTCAGCTGACTTCGAAGCGGGGGACTTCCGCCGCGTTGTCGCACAGTTGCCGAGCCCCTTTCTCTTGCTTGGAGATCTGAACAGCAGGCATCTTCTCTGGGGAGATTACTCAATAAATCCCAGGGGACAAGTCCTTGCCGATCTGATCGAAGAGCTTGAGATGGGTGTCCTAAATGTGGATGAGCTTACGCATCACTGCTCGAGAACCGCTTCATTTTCTTGCCTTGATCTATCTTTGTGCTCTTCGGATGTACAGCCTGATTTTGATTGGGGGGTGGTCGATGACCTCTATGGTAGTGATCACTTTCCCATTCAAATATCATTTTCAGGGCAACTGCCGCCTGAGAACCCACCTCGGTGGTGTTTGGCGCGGGCGCGGTGGCCTGCATTTTGGAAATGACTGAATTCTCTATCTCAGTCGAGGAGTTTAGGTCGGTAGATGAGGCCGTTGAGTTCTTCTCCGGCAACCTATCGCCGCGGGCCTGACTACTATTCCCAGAACGTCTGGCCGTTTTGCACGCCGACCACTCCCATGGTGGTCTGCCGAGTGTGAGACGGCCTTTAAACAGAGCTGTTATGAGTTCATGCGCTATAAGCGCCGCCAAACGATTTCACTGTCGTTGAATTTCGTCGTGCTAGGTTCCGGTATATTTCGAAACACGCCCGCCGCTCTTCTTGGCGGGCATGCATGTCTTCACTTAACGGAAGACCCCTCTGGCAGAGGTGTGGAAGCGAGTCAAAAGGATTCGGGGCAAGTTCTCGCAGGACCTTTCCTCCCGTCCTCCAGGAAAATGCGACCGCAATCTCGGACCCCGCGTCCGTGGCTGAATGCTTCGCGACCGCTTTCTCCGCATCATCTTGCCGGGATTCTGCTCCGCCAGCATTCAATGCACGTCGTGATGTCGCGGAATGCCGCCGGCTGGACTTTACCTCCAGAGGCGGAGAACCCTTCAACGACAGGTTTACTGTGAGTGAGTTGCGCTCCGCTCTTGCTTCGTGCGCGGACACCGCCCATGGTCCGGACGATGTCCCGTACGCTATGCTTCGACCCCTGGGTGAGCGAGGCATGGACTTTCTTTTAGATTTGTTCAACAGGATCTGGGTGGAAGGTCTCCTCCCAGATTCCTGGCGAATGGCTACTGTGCTCGCCTTTCGCAAACCGGTGAGAGATCACTCTACTCCGGCCGGTTTCCGCCCAATCTCTCTAACCTCTTGCGTGTGCAAATTGATGGAGAAACTGGTAAATGTTAGATTAGCCTTTTTCCTGAACAGCGGAGGCCATCTGTCTTCTGCACAGTGCGGCTTCCGCAAGTTCGACTCCACGTCGGACGCTCTGCTCCGACTGGAAATTGCCGTCTGCGAGGCCTTCCTTCGTAGACAGCACTGCGCCACGGTGTTTTTCGATCTGTTGAAGGCCTATGATACCGCATGCCGATACTGTAGCATGGAGACTCTCCACACGATGGGGGTAAGGGGATGCCGCTGAATGTTTATATCTGAATTTTTGCGAGATCGTCGATTCCGCGTACGGGTGGAGGGAGCCCTCTCCGGCCCAAAGGAGCTGGAATAGGTGTTCCGCAGGGAAGTGTCCTCAGTGTCACACTCCTGGCCCTGAGCATCAACGTCATCACCTCGGTGCTGCCGGAAGATGTTCTCGCTACGCTCTACGTGGACGACTTTTCGATCTCTTTTGGCGCGGCCCAGATGCCAACTCTGGAGCGTCGACTCCAACAGGCATTGAACCGCGTCTTTCGCTATGCCGAAGCGCACAGGTTTCGGTTTTCCTTGGCTAAGACTAAGGTGGTGCACTTCTCGCCATCCACGGCTTCACTCCGACCCAGATATGTTTCTTAATGGGGTGCGCCTGGATGTGCTTGAATCGCACCTTTTCTGTCTTGTATTCGACCGACGCCTCACCTGGGAGGCTCATATTCGCAGCCTTAGGGTCTCTTGTACCCGCGCCATGGATATTCTGCGTTCCGTGACGTTCAGCGCCTAGGGTGCTGATAGGTCTACTGCCTTACTTTTTCATCGATCCTTTGTTCGTTCGAAGCTCTACTACGGTTGCGAGTTTTATGCATCCGCAACCGAGCTTGTATTGCGGTAGGTGGACTCGATCCACCACACTGGCCTTCGCCTGGCGACTGTTGCCTTCCGCACTTTTCCCCTTAAGAGCCTACTTGTCGATTCTGGAAAATTCCATTATCTATTTGCCTGCACGCTTGAGCCCGGTGCCTCCCTCAGTCGCCAACAGCTCTCATCCCATCAGCAGCTGATTTCGACATTGCCTAGTATATACGGATGGTTCCAAGTCCCCAGAGGGGCTCGGTTCCCACGCCGTATCCCCTATGTTGAAGTCAGCTGGGCTCTGCCAGGCGCTGCGTCTCTCTTCATGGCCGAGCTGGTTGCAATACATCGCTCGGTATGGCAGATAACGCTACCGCCACGGTTCGGAGACCGGATTGTGATTTATAGCGATGCGCAAAGCGCCTTGAGTGCTCTTGGGCATAGGAATCTCCGTATCTTCTGGTTCCCCATATCCGTGATGCCACGGTTTTGTTGAGCCAGGTGGATATCGAGATTATATTCTGCTGCATTCCTGGACATGTAGGAATTGCGGGGAATGAAGGCACCAAAGAGTCGGTGAGGCCTGGGCTACTGGGCAGCGTTTCGCTCTTCCTCACACCGACTACATGGCAGGAATAGGTGCTGCCCTCCCATTATTCAGACCTATCACAGCACTAACACCTTGCTTACTTATGTCTTCCATACACCGATAAAGCACTTGGTTTCACCCTCAATGCAACTCTTTCACTTCACTTCATCTTTAATATCCATTACCCATATACAAATCGTCTAATACCCTTGCATCTACTTTTGATCTACCCATTGCTCACTATGGCGTTTATTTAATAAATTAAGAGACGCTACCCCCTCACTTTCGTTCTGTCAAATTAATTAGTCCATATTGCAGAACTCTGTGAGTGACCTCTGCGCTGTCGTAAGCGAGGGCAGTTGCGATGAGTTTGTCCTCGAGTGCGTAGGTGTCCTTGGAAACCTCTCGCTGCCTGATCTCGACTTCGCACAAATACTCACCAAATACAACTTCCTCAGCTGGATTATGAACAATCTGCAGATCGGTGAGTTCTCATTCCCACGCAATTCACACTGCTTGTTGCTCTTCTTGATATCATCCTCCTTCCCTATCTGAATGAATTTTTGTTCTCCTTTGAGCGCCAGATTAAAAACTAAAAGGTTAATGCCATTTTTCACCCTTCGGCCAGGGGAATTAGAAATGGAAGAAAGACTTGGTTATGAATCTCCAAATGGTTTATGATAATTTAGAGATGGATGCCTTATGGTAGGGTCTAAGAATGTATGAATGGGTGGTAAATGTTAGATGGTGTTAAAAAGTATGTCGGAAGTCGTGCATTCTGATGAAAGGATGGTCGTAGTGAGTGGTTTATTATATGTGGGGTGTGAGGTAAAGGTATGTAATTTATGTCACCAAGTTCTTAAATATTGAGGCAGAGTGGTAGCGAAGGATAGATGTGAGATTGATAGGCAATGGTGAGCGATGGATGCTATTTTTTATTTGTATGTTAATGACCTGTTTTTAGTAACCAAGAGTGAGACGAGTTTTTAAATCTTAATTGGAGTGTTTAACAGGGTATGTATGAAGAAGGGGCTAAAATTACTTGCAGAAAATACTGATTATGTGGATTGGGTGAAATTTACCTTGAGTAAGTGCGATATATATTTTAAGTATCGGGTGTATCGTGAATGGCACTTGCACAGTTAAAGAGAGTACACTAACTGTTTTGAAAGGAATGAAAGTCTGGCTCGAGAGTATGGTATTTAAGAAGGAAAGATTAAGTGTATAGGCACAATGTGAGAATAATGTTGGATGTGAGAAGGGTAGATAGAATGGGTAGAGGGTATATATGATCTGAGGGAGAAGTGTTAATCATGTTGTACCCTAAGAAAGTGGAAGAGGATGGATGGATAGTTTGTGAAGAGAGTATATGAGAGGAAATGTTTGTGTGCGAAGAGTTGGAAGACCAGATAGAAGCTAGCTTGATTATAGAGTGGATGCTGTGATGTATGATAGGTGTACATGTGGTTGAACCTTGACCCGATTTCAAGGGCCAATGATCGCCCTTGTGCTTAATAGGTCAAGAAGAGTAAGAGTGGGTGTGTATTTTAGCAGCGTTGATGCTCGCCGACTACACTATGTGGGAAAACTATTGAATGGTTGAATTTATTTTTCTTTGCCATTTTGATCTCTCTTCTAATATTCATTGTGGAATGCGAGTTAAAGATCTATCCTGTGGGTAAGTTGAGCTAGCAAGGTTAAAACTTGGCGGTTGCAGTGTATAGATGTTGTAATGATAAAAAGAGAAACTTAGAAAGATTCTAAAATGACTTGGAATTAGTGGTAGATGGAATTGGGAATGGTTGTGAGAGCGATAAAAGGACGAATAAGTGAGAATGAGAAAGGGAATTACAAGCTTTTGGTAGACCCGGAGAGAATGAAAATGGGGCGTAGTAGGGTTCTGCACTGAAAGAAACGTGTGGCGAACACGTTCTTTCAGCACAAGGATGTGCAGGGGTGGGCAAAAGAAAAAGGGAGAATGCAAGGCTATGTTTGATCTGTTCCTAGTAAGAGTAATATGCAACTGGGATGTATTTGATGTGAAAGCTGTGAGAGATATGATATGATATGGGCTTATCTGATCACAAGTTTGTGTAGTGTAAGGGTCAATTGGTTAGTGTATGGATGAGAAGAACTGAGGAAGAAGGAAGTGAAGAGAGAATCAAAAGTGAAATCAGAGAAAGAGAGGGGAGAAGAATAGGAGAGATGTTGTGAACATTAGGATAGAGCAAATTTAAGAAAGCGATAGCAGTTGTGCAAGAACTGGAAAGAAAAAACAGAATGCTGTGTGGTGGAGTGACGATGTGAGGAGAATGGTGTTTGAGGGTGAGGATGGGGCGGGATTAGGACTGTTCAAGTTCATATTGTGAAAATATAAAAAGTTGTGGGAGACTTCAGGCCATTTGTTGTTCTTGTTCCACTTGGGTTCGTATAGGTGCACATAAAATTTTAACTTGATCGGATAAGATATAAAGGTCCCCCAGAGGGACACATTCTCCTCTCCCTCCATGCGGCCGCCACCTGGTCCATTTTTGAGGTGACGTTGGCAGTCAGTCAAGTGAATTGGCTTTGGAAGGGTTTGCTTGGTGTCTAGAGATCACCAACTTCTTCATTCTTTTGGTGGTAAATTGGTACGAAGATTACTTGTTGTTTGGGGAACTGAAAGTTATCATTTTCAGTCGCAATCACTAACAGAACAGAGAACTTCAATATTCCTGTCAAAGAAAGTGACCACCAAACTGGACCGCTTCAAGGTCTTAGCTCCGACTGCGATGGCAGTGGTAGGACCCGTGGCCATGGCAAACGGTCAGAACATCGACAACATCACGCTCTCTACGAGCTCCATCCGCCGCCATCGCCATAGGACAAAGAACCGCAAGGGAGTGGCCACTGCAGAGAAGATCGAACTCCCAGGGAGATGCCTTGTGCTACTTCACTGGGATGCCAAGCAGCTGCCTGATATCGCTGGGGGGCGTGAACGCGTTGAGAGGCTCGCCATTCACGTCACAGGTGGGAACAAGGAGTACCTCTTGGAAGCAGCCAAGATCTCCCAAGGCACTGGGCATCACATGGCGGAGGCTGTCCTCAAGGCGGTGTCTGAGGCTGCACTGGAGGCGCGCATTCAAGGAATCGTGTTTGACACTACTCCTTCGAACACGGGTCCCATGAAGGAACCTGCATCAAGATTCAAGAGGGTCTGGGAAGGAATCTCCTCTGGTTTGCGTGCAGGCATTACATCCTGGAAGTGATCCTTGGGGACGTTTTCAAACACTGTTATGGACCATCTGTCGGGCCTAACGTCCCTCTCTTCGTCCGGTTTCCCCCGTAAGGGGCACGGCGAATTGCTCTCCTGGCCCCGTGCTGACGGGACTCAGCGCCTCGTCCGGCCCCAGCTTGGCATCCTTTTTCTCCTTCTGCTAACCCCTACTTGGTCTTCTGTACCACTTCTCTTGCCCGTAAACGCCGCGGTGATTTGCCTTCCTGGCCGCCGTTCTGACGGGACTCAGCGCCCCGTCCGGCTACAGCTTAGCCTCTTCTTCTTTTCTTACTTTTGCCTCTGTACGGGTCGACGGATGCGCCCACTGGGGGGTGCATCGTCTGCAGGACTGTGCCTTAGAGGAGGTTTGGTTGCCCGGGTCATCATTTTGTTTCTGGGAGGTCTTAGCCGATTCCATAGAATCTCCGTTGTTCGGCTCCGCTGTTTTTAAAACGACAGCGGGAGTCGGAAGGTGGGTTGCCCCGTCTGGGCTGTATGGGTGCTCTTTAGACTCACGATGACGATTTGATGCATGCCCTCGGCTCTAGGGGCAGCCCAAAATAAAATATATACTTATATAGGTAAATTTAACAAACATAACTCCCAGAGACCTGCGGCCTCTGGTCATCGTGCCTTGGAACCTGACGGTAGACGCTTTGCTCCTTTTGGGTCAGAAGTCGACCCTGAGTTGGATTACGACCGATTTTTAGTCTTGAAAGCGAACGATAGTCTTCTTAGTAAGGCTGACATCTTCGACGTCTACGAGGATTTTGTTCAGAAATGTGGCGAACCTGCTCAAATGTGGCCACGTAATGATGGCGCATTGATAGTCGAGGCGAAATCAAGCAAGCAGCATCAGCGGATTAAGAACCTACAGTCTTTAGCTTCTGTAGACATGTCCTCTGCTTCGCACCCGACATTTAACATCAGTAAAGGTGATATCCGATCGGGAGAGTTAATAGATTACGATGTTGACAGGCTGGTATCAAAACTTACTAATCAGAAGGTTGTAAGTGCCCACCGCATTTCCAGGTTTGTGAATGGCGCTAGGTTACCTACCGCCACCATAATCCTGACCTTCAACATATTGGAACTGCCTAAGTACGTTAAGGCTGGTTATCTTAACATCCCAGTCGAGCCTTACGTTGAAAACCCACGACGCTGCTTCCATTGCCAACGCTTTGGCCATGTAAGCAAGTTTTGTAAACAGGCATGGTTGTGTGTGAATTGTGGATCGGATTATCACGGGACGCCCTGTTCTCAACATCCGTGCTGCCCTAACTGTGGTGGAGAACACCCTGCAACATCACAGCAATGCACTTTCTTTCTCTATGGGAGAGAAGTCATTGCCATTAGAAACAAGAACAGGGTCAGTTTTAAAGAGGTCAGAAAAAGAGTAAAGGAGATGTATGTCCAATATGTCCAACCTGGTGTGAACTTTTCTGATGCTCTGCGTTCTACCGGGCCAAAGAAAGGGAGAAGCCAGAGACCTCCCACTGGTTCTCCTGTGCCTGACCAGGTAAAAAGTCCTCCCTGTCCTAAACGTACATCTCCTTGTGATGAACACACTTGGTCAGCACCTAACAGTACTTCTGAGGCTACCAACAAGAAGAGGAACCTTCCATCTTCTCCTGATTCCCCAAGGGTGGTTAAGCACCTTGCTAACGCTCCAGAACATGTGGATGTTGATCATGTTGGTCCTCAGGTGGTATCCATTCCACATCTGGACATTCACCCTGCCCCTAAAGGACCAAGCTCTTCTTCAGCTCTAAAGCCAGTTATCACTCCAACCCCCCGTGTTGATACTGCTTTGGATTCCTTCGATCCCTCAATGAGAAGGAACCAACCTTTACTCCTTCTCAGGAGCCAGTTGTTGTGGAGGTTACCCCCTCATCTGAAGAGAACTCTCAAAAACTGACTCCACATCCTTCTCTTTCAGCATCGAATTCACAACTTTTGCCGATGTCCTCTCCACCACCATCGTCTCTACCATACCAACCAATACCACCAGCTGTGTCAACATCGTCTGTTCCCTCGACACCTGAACTGACTCCTGGAGTTGCTTCCATCTCTGCTTCTCCAGGGAAAACAGTTCTCTCTTACAGCCACTTATCAAAATCTGATGCACCTCCTCTTAAAGAAAAACCAAAGGCAAAACTCAAGCTATCGATGCCTCCTTTGTCATACTCCAAGCCTAAGGCTAGTATGACACGAACTACTTCTGCTGGTAGTTCAAATCCAAAATCTCCTACCCCTATGGGTAGGAAGAAATCTACCGTTATGCTTAAACGTTAACAATGTTTCCAATTATTCATTGGAACCTCCAAGGTCTCTTCCCTAAATGGGAAGAGTTCAAGCTCCTGCTTAAGGATTACAATCCCGATTGTATTGCTTTACAGGAGACTTGCTTGTGTACTCGCAGAGTACTCAACATTTCGGGTTTGTGAGATATTATAAGAACCCTGGAGAACCAATTCATGGTTCTGCTATCTTTGTTAACAACAGGGTTCCCCACAACCAGCTCTCTCTTAACACAGACCTGCAAGCAGTTGCTGTCCGCCTGTTTTCCAGTCGCCATTATTCGGTCTGTTCGCTGTATCTTCCTCCTGGCCAGGAAAGAGATACAGCTGTTTTAGCTACAAAGTTAGCTAATTTAATTTCTCAACTCCCTCCTCCCTTTTTATTGATTGGCGACTTTAATACTCGACACCCCCTTTGGGCGGACCATGATAACAACCCTAGAGGAAATATGATTGAGAGATTTCTGGGCACTAATGATGCCTGCTTTCTTAACGATGGCAGCCACACATCATTTCACATCCAGACGAACAGCTTTACATGTGTGGACTTCTCTCTCTGTTCACCAAGCTGTAGAGCTGATTTTGACTGGGCAGTGGATCCTGACTTGCGAGGCAGTGATCACTTCCCCATTGTAATAACACCATGTACAGATAGTTCCCCTCCACCACCTAGGAAAAGATGGAATACAAAAAAAAGCAAACTGGCTTAAGTTCAGGCACCTCTCGAGCCATGATAGGTCCTTCCCTCATGAAGATATTGAAGTGGCTATTAATGATCTTCTAGCCCACGTCAAGCATGCAGCTAATTCCTCCATCCCGCTCTCTGGCTCAACTGCTCGGGGACCACAATTGCCCTGGTGGTATGCTGAATGCTCGAGAGTTGTCACTGAATGTAAACAGGCTTGCCGACGTTGCCATCGGTGCCCCACGATTGTAAAGAAACTTGCTCGTAACCGAGCAAGGGCAGCACGGCGACGCACCCTTCAACGAGCTCTAAAGACCTCGTTAGATGGTTACATCGCATTGATATGTTAGCAGACCCCTGTAGACAAAATCTGGAAGAGAGTCAAAAAGCTATTGGAGAAATAGAATGGCTTTATAGCTCCCAACATTGTTCAGGCCGGAGAACTGTTGGGAGACTTGTCGAAAATTTCCAATGTTTTGGCCGGATTCTTTGCTAATATTTCAAGCCCAGACAACTATTCTATCCAATTCGAGCGCTTTAGGCTCGAACAGGAGCAACATCCTATCAATTTTATGGAGCCTAACATGGATAATGAGCCTTATAACCGGCCTTTTCAATCTATGAGCTCCATAATGCACTGAAGCACTGTGGATCCACTGCACCCGGATCGGATGGCATTTCCTATGATATGATTAGGAATATGCATCCATCCCTCCTCTCACATTTGCTGGACATCTATAACTTCATCTGGATTAGGGGCTGCTTCCCTTTTATGTGGAGAGAGGCTGTGGTTTTATCTTTCCGAAAACCAGGAAAGGATGGGACGGAACCCACCCATTACCGCCCATTGCCCTTACTAGTTGTCCATGTAAATTGTTTGAGAGGATGATAAATACAAGACTCGTCTGGTTTTTGGAGACAAACCATCTTATATCTCGCTCTCAATCAGGGTTAAAAAAAAACAGACTACCATCGACCTGCTTGTTAGAATGGAGTCTTATATAAGAGATGCTTTTTCAAAGAGGCAGCATTCTGTTACTGTTTTCTTTGATATTGAGAAAGCATATGATACCACTTGGAGGCGTGGTATCCTTAAGCAACTCCATGATTGGGGCCTGTGGGGCTTTCTGCTCAGGTTTGTCGAGCAATTGCTCATGTGGCGCACACTACGTGTAAAAGTTGGAAATGCCCTATCACAGCCAATAGAAAAAGTTGAGGGTGCCACAGGGAAGTGTCCTCAGTGTCACCTGCTTCGCTGTGGCCCTCAATAGCATTATCGCAAATCTCTCAGCTGAGATTCTCTCAACCCTATATGTGGATGACTTAGCGCTTATTTGTTCATCGCCTAGACTTTCATTTGTCATCCGTAAGCTACAGCGGGTTATAATTACCGTAGCTGATAATGCTTCTTCCGAGGGTTTCCGCTTTTCCGCAGGAAAGACCAAGGCTGTCCACTTTTACAATCCTAGATCCGTGACATGGGACCCTCCCCATTTGTTACTCTATGGTGTCGTTGTCACCTTTGAGCCCCATTTCAGATTTCTAGGGGTGATCTTTGATTCACGGCTTTCTTGGAGGCCAAATTTGGACGCTTTGAAAAGGTCTTGTCTGAAGAGAATGGACCTAATGAAATTACTGTCACACACTTCTTGGGAAAGTGATCGACGCACCCTGTGGCTTCTGTATTCAGCATTGGTCCAGTCAAAGCTGGACTATGGGTAACAGGTGTACTCCTCTGCCTTGCCGTCCATCCTTGAAAAATTAAATACTGTGCGTAACCAGGGTGTGCACCTGGCTTCTGGAGCCTTCAAGTCCTCCCCTGTGCGGAGTGTCTATGCAGAGAACAGGGCTCTTCCTCTTCCTTTTCACAGGCTCAAATCTAACCTCAAATATCTTTTTAGTTTTGAGCAATTACCATGGTCGCCAGTATATGAGTGCACGTTCAATTTGCGAACAGTAGCTTCATATGATAGATTTCCATCCCTGGCTCGCCCCTTTGCTCTGCGCATGGCCGAGCACACAGGTGGTCTAAGGGAGTTTTCTGTTATTCCGTTTTCATTACCGAAGATTCGCCCATGGCTCATACTACCTGTAGTGGTATGCAAGGGGCTTACTGGTAGGCCCAAGGATCAGTTCTTGCCTGTAGCCTTGAGAACCATGTATGATCATACTCCTCCCACCATCGGCCTAGCACCTTTGTGTTTACCGATGGGTCCAAGTCATCGGACGGAGTTGGAGTTGCTGCTGTCGTCCCACCTCAGACAGCATTGGTTCGCCTATCAAGTGCAGCTTCTGTTTTCACAGCAGAACTTGTTGCCATTCTTGCTGCACTCTTTGTTATTGCTCCGATGCCATCTGGTTGTCTTACGATTTTCTCTGACTCCCTTAGTTCTCTGGAGGCACTGGGTGCTTTTGGTTCTATCCATCCGCTGGTTTCCCCCAGGTAATGAAAGGGCGGATGCTGCAGCCAAGGAGGCGGCATCATTGGGGACACCCCTATCAGCCCCAGTCCCACTTCGTGATGTCTATCCCCTCATTACCGAATATGTAGTCGGCTTATGGCAGAAGATGTGGGATGAGCTTCCTCCCACCAAGCTCCATTCCATAAAACCTTCAGTCCTCCCATGGCCACGTACCATGAGACCACGTAGACTGGAGGTTATCTTATGCCGACTGAGGATAGGTCATTGCCGCCTCACTCATGAGCACTTGCTGAATGGGCAGCCCCCAGCTTTGTGTATCATGTGTGGGGTGCAGCTGTCCATCCTTCACATCTTTGCCAAGTGTCCCCTTTTGAGAAATCTTGGGAGGAGGGTCTTCCGATCATTACTGGGCAGATGGCCCCACAGCAGGTTCAGTGGGGCATCTTGTCTGAGACTCGTGTCTCTTTAAGTGTGAATTGAATTTTTTAATTTTTAGAAGAATCTAATCTTTTAGCCAAAATTTAATATATTGTTTCAGGATTTTATATTCTCTGTTGTATCTATTGTTGATCCATCTATAGCATGTTTTTATCCTTTGTTGAGTTCTCAATAGTTTATTTTTTATATCCTTTTACACCCCTTAATGGTTTTAAATTCCTGTACTTCCATCCTATTGATCTTAATTTCATAGCTATATTTTTGTATATTCCCCAGATGTCTATATTTTTGAGAACACTCATGCAAATTACCTATCCTTGAATTTGGCTGTGGGCTAGTCTGTTTGGGCTCTGTAGCATTTATTTTCGGCACTATTCATTCATTCATTCGTCCGGTTCCATTGGGACTTCATCGACCAGAAATCTTGGACGTCCTCCATGGATAAAGAAAGTCTCCTTCCTCTCCTGACAGGCGAGCTGTCTGATGCAATAGAGACAGCTTTGAGCGAGCTCAAGAGTGCCATCGAACAAGAAGCCATCCAAGAGACGACTACAAGGAGCCCTTGACTCTCTCCTACATCTTCCTGAGGGCGATATTGGGACGACTTCCAAGATGAGGGCACCAGGAGCATTTCATCAAATGAGATGGATGTCGAAAGGAACCTACGCTCTCAAGATTTTCCTCTTCACATCTCAGTTTCGGCTGACCTCTCACGAACTTTGAGTCATAGAACAGGTGTCCCTCTTGGTCGCCCTCCTTTACGCCATTCCGTGGAACGAGGCCATGGTTCCTTCCTATGCTCCCTACAACGATCTCTTCATGAGGGAACTTTTGCAAAGGAATCCCCAATAGACGCGTTGCTGAAGTGGCCCTAAAGGCATTCAAGCGCCATCTCCGGTACGTGTCAGAAGGATTGGTGCCTCTCTCTCTCTCTTCGACGAAAGGGTTATAAAGGAAGAAAAGGCCTCCATGGTCCATAATGGGAGGGGAAGGGACTGAAACGTCTGGACGGAAAGGCCTTCAATCTCAACAAGCCTCTTTCAGGCTCCTTCACTTCCCGGTCCTGAAAAGCGCTGGATTTCCTGCTCGCAGAACAAGGAGGGGGGTCCTCTCTTCTGCAAGATGAAGAGGGTGATTGACCAGGTGAAGGTGGTCAACGACGTTGCTGAACGGGGAGTGGTCCTGATGACCACCTTCAACGCGGCCATCGCCCGAGAAGAAACTCAGAAGCAGTTCCTTCTGAAGGTGGTGGCCAAGGACAGGAGGGAGTGCCCCAAGACTCCGAATAAAGCAAGGAGGTCCTTTCGGAAGTTTTATGTCTTGTTTCCGTTCTCTGTGATGTCATTCTATTTGTACTTCTCTGCGTGCGAAAGGAAACATATTAGAACTTCTTTTTTCATATTTGCTAACTTTTTGTTTCCTTTTTGTTTGTTTTTGAAAAATTGTTCCTTCGTGGACGACCCCTAAGCAATGTCCGATTACAAAAAAATTTGTCACGAATCTTTTACTTTTTTAGAGGCACAAAAACAACATGTGGCCCAAAAGTGTTTGCAACATGTGACGGTGGATTCGATCCACCACACCGGCCTTCGCCTTGCGACTGGTGCCTTCCGCACTTTTCCCATTGAGAGTCTGTTGGTCGATGCTGGAGAGATGCCACTCGCTCTGCGCCGCGTGCAGTGCATCACTCGCCTGTACGCGCGAGCCCGGCGCCTCCCTCAGTCGCCAACAACTTTCACTGCATCCGCAGCTGATCTCGATGGTGCCTATGCCGCCGAGAGACGCCAGTCATACCCTAAGCCCTTTGGGTTTAGGGCCAGGAAACTCCTTGGAGAGCTAGATATAGCTCTCGGGCCGGTGGTGCCCCTGGTTCTGCCCAGGACGCCACCCTGGAGGGTACCACATTTGGCTATTTGTCGCCACGCTTCTGCTCCCAAAGCTTGTACGGCGCCGGGAGTATTGCGTTCGACCTTTTTGGAGCACACTTCGTGTCACACTGGAACCGTGCCAGTGTATAAGGATGGCTCCAAGTCTCAAGAGGGGGTCGGCTTCCACGCCGTATCCCCTCTGTTTGAAGTCAGCGGGGTTCTACCAGGCGCTGCGTCTGTCTTCACAGCCGAGCTGGTGGCAATACACCACTCGGTACGGGAGATTACGCGACGTGCCCGGTTCGGAGACCGGATTGTGAGCTATAGCGACTCACAAAGCGCTCTGAGTGCTCTCGGGGCATTGGAATCTCTGCATCCCCTGGTTCGCGATATCCGTGACGCCACGGTTTTGGCGAGCCGGGCAGATGTCGAGATTATCTTCTGCTGGGTTCCTGGACATGTAGGAATTGCGGGGAATGAGGGCGCCAAAGAGTCCACGAGGACTCTGCGACCGGACCAGCGTTTCGCTCTTCCTCACACCGACTACATGGCAGGAATACGGGCAGCTCTTCGGACTGCTTGGCAAAGAAGATGGGAGACGGTCGAAGGGAAGTTGTGTGCCATTGCGCCGCGACTGTTCCCATGGACCTATCCCCCAATGCCGCGAAAGCTTCTGGTCGCTTTCTGTCGTCTCCGAATCGGACAAACTCGTGTGACGCATCGCTATTTGATGAAGCGCTCGCCTGTGCCCTATTGCGACGACTGCGTCGTCCGCCAGACTGTTCGGCACATTCTTGTCGAATGTCCCAGTCTGAGTGATATTCGCGCACGTTACCTGTCCCGGTACCGGGATGGGCGGGGTCGCTACCGCTTGTCCCTTGTACTCGGGACGAGTGCGTGCACCATGACTGGTGGACTGATAGACTTTTTGGGGGAGGCCGGCCTTCTCCTTTGTATTTAACTAGTTGTTTTTTTTTTGTTATTGTTGTTTTTGTTTTTTTGTAGGTCGCAGGCTCCTGCACCGGGGGGGAGGGGGACCTCCCCCCGACGCCGGAGCTTGCTCCCTGATTATTATCCCTTTTATTGTTGTTTCTGTTAAAATTTTTATTTTAAAGTAGCCTAGAACTAGGCTGTTTGTTTGCGGCGACTTATGCCCAAGTGGGCAGTCGCCAGATAGCCCCTTAAAAAAAAAATGCAACATGTGACATTTTGAACAGGTCTAGGCGGGGTGTTATTTTAGAGTCTGTGGTGTTGCCTTTTGGAGATGTGCAAAGTATTATCTAGGATTTGTTGTTGTTTATAGTTCCCCGGGAGCAAATGGCATCTCTGCTCCCTTCGACCCCATGGGAGATTATGGGAGAAAGACTTGATCCTACAACCTGTGTTGTAGGCCCAGCCAACTGTACCACAATTAAGGGTGGCCGTGTTTGATGTGAGGCTGTCCTGAGGGGCCAGGTTAAAGTGGAAGGAAGCTGTTGCATGCTGTGAGAATATGATAGTCCCTCCCCTCCCTCCTGTGCTAGCAGGCTATGCAACAGGTTGTGGAAGGGGAAGTTCAATTGCAATTAACCTCCAAGTAGGAGGGATCTCACTCCATGTCATGTCATAACCACTTGGGAATGACTGACTCCTCTTCAACTATTCTTGCCCTCCAGGGTGGCTAGGGTTGAAAAGACATACCCTTTCCTCCTGGCCGTTAGAATTTATTGTGAATGATAGTAGTTCAGATGAAGTAGATTGTGACCATAAGGTTTTAACTGGTAGGAAAGTCCCACCTGTGATCAGAGAATTAGTGAATATGAAGGGATTGAGTGTAGAATGTGCCCTGAAGGTGCAGGGGAGTATGCTCGTACCAATGGTGGGTTATGGGAGAGAGAATATTACCGGTATGGAAAGAGAAGGAAAGATCCCGAGTGAGAGTAATGCGAATTGTCAGCTTAGGAGGGATGCTTGGTGTGCGAAGGGTGGATTAGTAAGAGATTTTTATGGGTTGAACGAAGTTGGGAGTGTTATCAGTCGGTATGGGCATATAAGAATGGGTTGAAATTGACTTTGTGCATAGAATATAGGGGAGTGAGTGTCGGGGTGGGTGAAGGGATGGAAGATCGTGTAAAAGGTTAGTTAAATGAGCGTTTGAGGGAGAGGTGTGTGACTGAGGAACAAGTGGATGATATCGTGTATGATAAGTCTGCGTGGAAGAGGTTTGCTTGGTGCCTTCTGCCCATAGATGCACCCTGACTGAATAATGCTACAGCACAAAACACCCCATCGCCATGAATGGCTAATTTGGCTTTGTGCTTGATGGGACAAAGGGATTCGTTTTCCTTGGTGATGATGATCACCGATCACCTTTTGTGGGAAAAACGGTCGAAGATTATGAATTAGTTTACCAATTGATTCTTTCACCTCTCTCCCGTATTCTTCCTTGTTTCTCCTCTCTCCCGTATTCTTCCTTGTTTCTCCTCTCCCACATTCTTCCTTGTTTCTCCTCTCCCACATTCTTCCTTGTTTATTCCCTCTCGGTTCTCACGATTCCTTTCCTCCCTTTCTTGCTTCTATGAGCCCCCCCTCCATCCCACACACACACTCCGGTAAAGGTAGAAAATCGAATGGAGTACATCCCATCCCTGCTTCTCGACAGACGTGGCTGACGACCTTGTCCTAGAGGTGGTGGTGCTGGTGGGGACCGTGGCTGCGGATGAAGCCTCCGCCAAGCTTCTTGTTGACGCTGGGATTCTCGACTCGCTCGTCAATTTACTCAACGGTAAGTATTCCCACGAGGGAGGAGGAAGTGAATCCGCCTTTCGAATGCATCCTGCAGTCATGTGTTAAACTGGTTGTTTTATAAATTGAACTAGTTGAACACATTCTTTCACCTCCAATCATAAAAACAATTCGAATAAAGATGGAGGGGGCAAAGAAATTGATAGTAAAAAGTGCAGGAATAAGTGGCGTTCGTGGATAAAAGGATAGCATAGAAATAAGAAGATAATGATTACATCCAGCCATGGCTCCTGCCTCTTCGCTTCTGGGCTCAATGAAGTACGCCAACTGGACAGGGTTTCCCCCCAGAGATCCTGCATTCCATGTATTGTGTAAGTGGTGGTCAACTTGCAAATATCGAAGTTCCTGGTTCATGGTGCCAGCGATTGCAGATATATGTTGCTCGAGATGTTTGTAGGTGTTGAGTTTTGGATGGTGACCGCATCGAACCCCTTTTTAGGACGACCTAGGTGTCGTAGTAGAGACGTTTCTTGGAATTGCGTTTATTATAGGGTTCAGTCAATTGGAAGGCTTGATGTGTTTTGTGTGTGACTAGGATCCTGTGATGGGCCTTTGCGAAACAGATCTCTGGGCTGGTGTAGGTGTTGTTTAATGAGCACATGTTTTAGATTCTGTGATTTATTTGCGTGCTTCGGACTCGCCCTAGTGCTTGCTTTTCTGCAAATGTGTGGTTGAAAGATTGGATGTCCAATTCATACTGGCGTAGGTGAGTGCAGGGCTGATGTAACTGCTTGTAGGTGTGTGTGTTGGATTCCCGCTTTGATTGTGTTGGTCTAAAGTGACAGGAACACCTTTGGGGATTTTGTATAGGATACTTTACTTTGTCGCCCCCACCCCCATCATTCTCTTGAATCGAACCCGGCAGCACACAAGAATGACGCCAGGGTATGTTTTCTTCGGCAGAAGTTCTGAGATGGTCAAGAGGAGAGGCAGGATGTGAGCAGTGTTTTCAGATTGCAACGGGGTACTCCGGGAGCGGGTCTAATGTTTTTGTATTCATGTATGGCCAGGTGGTGTCAGTGAAACTTTGATTCACGATCGGGGAGGGGTGTGCTTTGGAGTAAGGCGTTTTGCGTCTGGTTTTGAAGGGTTATGCGGGTTAAGTGAGTGTGTTTTAATAGTTTTCTGGTTCGGTAGGTTATCTAGTAATTGGAGGTAAAGGGTGGGTGGCATAACAGTTTAGTTTACTGAAGAACTGAGTCCCTATCATGTTGAGGCGGTCCTCGATTGGAAGGATTTTTGTTTCGGCAGGAAAGTGGTGTATGGGGGTGTTTTTTGTGTACCCAGTTGCGATCGGCTTGTCTGATAATGCAATTTGCTGCTGACGATCCTGTTCTTTGCCGAAATGGTTGTAACAAGATTGGAGAGGGGTGGGTTGTCAGGTTTTGCTTTGGTCAAGTTCGAGTTTGAGGATGTATCGTTGTTAAGATAGACCTGTGTGTAGGTATTTTGTGTATGGAGAGTATGGTTATTTAATCTTTAAGTGTGCGTGGGTACTGCCGCTAAAGATTTTCTTTTAGGAGGGGGTACCCTGTGTGGACTGCTACACCTGGTATCTTGAGTAGCGGCCCCTCCTGCCTGTCTGAATGTCAGCAGTTAAGCATCTTCAGGCTCAGCCTGTCCCAGTGCCCTTAGCTCTGTACTATCCCTGCCATACTGTTTGCAGGAACCTGGTGGAGCTGTACATTCTCCCAGCCTTAGTGCAAATTAGAGAAGCCCTGTCAATGGGTTGACATGAACTCTGATGCGGCCTGGGAAACGGGGTTTGTTGGTTTGTGTGTGTGTTTTTTTTGTGTTTTTTTTACTACTACCACTACTATCTCCTCAAACCTTTTTTCTACCCGCACTTAGTAGCAATGCGGGGAGGACCAAACAAAGACCACAGTCGCAGGTGCACTGAATGGAGCCTTGATTACATCGTGGCCCATCATTCAGAGACTACCTGGCGTTTTTGAGCCCGCTGGCTTCAAACGCTTTCTGGTTATTCGAATCCACTGATGGCAGCTTGTTTTGTAGAGAGCCTAAGTTGACCCGTTTCTTGGACGCGAACCTTCTGGCGAATGCATCAGAGCCCGACGAGGCGGTCATGATAAGTGCCCTTCAGGTACTCAATGGCTCGCCGGTGAGTGTGACACTCCACTCTACCATGAACTTCGTGAATGAAGAGTGGTTTATGCGAGC
The DNA here is from genome assembly GCA_963969495.1 of Ceratothoa steindachneri. Lineage (NCBI taxonomy): Eukaryota > Metazoa > Arthropoda > Malacostraca > Isopoda > Cymothoidae > Ceratothoa > Ceratothoa steindachneri. Next base: position 44,902,502 of record OZ018317.1, read on the forward strand.
GAACTCTAGTACTACTCCTTAGAAGACATCACCTTAGAGCTGGCGGACCAAGATGCGGTCAAAGTCGAACGTGTGATAAGAAACTGGGAGGGGCCTCGAGACCAAGCCTAACACTCTTCGTCATGTTCTACCATGATAGGCTCCCTGAGTCGGTGCGTGACTGTTGGTATTGTTACCGCGCGAACGCATGCATGCCATTCGGCGGAGGTACTGCTAATGCCACCGTTTAAGCCATACGAATCGCTCGTGTAACAATGGAGGGTCGGTTTTACGTTGAAGTCTGTGTAAATGGCTCCGAGGCCGTGCACAATAAATTTCTCTGATCGATAGTCAAGTGTGTCAATTGTGGAGTGCCGCATCCTCTTTCAAAGGAATGTGGTGCGTATCTCCTGGAAAATGAAATCCTGGCTGTTGAGGCTGCGGATCGTTTCTCATTCTGCGAGGCTGAGAATTTGGTCCTGACGCTCCCACCGCTGCATGGGAGGTCTTATGCCTCATTGTTACAAAAAGCACCCAAGTCTCCTGCCCCTCTAAGCCTACAGGCACGGTCGTTTCGCCCTCGAGCGCTTGACTGGTTGAGCTGGCGGCTAAAACCAGGGCTCTCCCTCTCCCCTCCCTGAACGTGACCGTGACCGTGACCGTTTACCTTAAGGCGAAACGGCCGCGCATCTCCACAGACTCATTATACTCACAGGAGGCAACCTCCCCCGCCATGAAGGTGTTCATGAGGCCGTCTTCCGGGGTTCATAAACCTGCGCCCTGAAAGGAGCTTCGACTCATACGTCCCAACCCAAGGCTGGACCTAGTGGCTCGGAAACAGTGGATTGATCCTCCAACGGAGGCACCCCTGCCTCCGAATCCGCCCTGCCCCCCGCCGAAGGTTTCGAGGCGGAGCGAGGAAAAGACTCTCATAACAAGCACAAGCTTGTCCATAAGCCCTCATAGTCGACAGCGCCTGTAGTTCTGCCTCCAGGAACCGTACGCCCATTCCTGTGAAGGTCTTCTTTTCGTAGAGGACCGCCGCATCTCATCCGAGCTAGACCTGGAGGGCATATTCCTTCAATGGAATTGCCGCATACCCGGGCAAACTGGAAGGAGGCTCGACTCCTCCCATCACCCGTTACCTATTATACTACAGGAAACCTTGTTCGGCGCGTCCCCTCCCGCCTCTCAGGTTATAATGGTTTTGCAACCCCATCACCATGTGATGGGGAGCCCGTTGGAGGATGCTCAATTTCTCCAACCTCCTGCATGTGCAAGTTGATGGAGGCCACCTGTCTTCTGCACAGTGCGGCTTCCGCAAGTTCCACTAAACGTCGGATGCTCTGATCCAACTGGAAAATACCGTCGGCGAGGTCTTTCTTCGTAGACAGCACTACGCTACGGTGTTTTTCGATCTGGAGAAGGTCTATGATACTGCATATATACGGTTTCATAGAGACTCCACACGATGGGGGCGAGGGGACGCCTCCCAATGTTTATTTATGAATTTCCGCGTGATCGTGGCTTCAGCGTACGGGTGGGGAGGGAGCCATCTCCAGCTCAATGGGGGCAGGAAGAGGAAGTCTCGCAGGGAAGTGTCCTCAATGTCGCACTCTTTTTCCTGAGTATCAACAATATCATTTCGTTGCTGCCGGAAGGTGTTGTCGCTACGCTCTACGTGGACGACCTTTCGATCTCTTTTGGCGCGGCCCAGATGTCGACTCCAACAATCATTGAACCGCGTCTCTTGTTACGCCGAAGTGCACAAGCTTCGGTTATCCTTGGCCAAGACTAAGGTTGTGCACTTCTGCCAATATCAACGGCTCCACCCTCACCCGGACTTGTTTATAAATGGGGTTCGCCTGGAAGTGGTGAACTCACACCGTTTCCATGGTTTTGTTTTCGACCGACGCCTCACCTGGGAGGATCATATTCGCTGCTTTAGGGTCTCTTGTACCCGTGCCATGGACATTCTTCGGTCCCTGGCGTTCAGCACTTAGGGTGCTGATAGAGCTATTAACTTATTTTCTACGGATACTTTGTTCATTCGGAGCTTGACTACGGATGTGAATTTTACGCATCCGCGGTCGAACTTACACTGCGGAACGTGGATTCGATTCACCACATCCGTCTCCGCTTGGCAACCCCTGCCTTCCGCGCATCCCCTATTGAATGCCTAGTTTTCGTTGCTGGGGAGATGCCACTCGCTCTGTCTCGCACACGTGCACATTATTTGCTTGTACGCGCGAGCCTGCTGCTTCCCTCACTCGCCAACGGCTGTCACTGCATCCACGGCTTATCTCGACGCTGCCTATGCCGCCGAGATATCCCAATCATACCCTAAGCCAGTGGTTTTCAACCGGGGTGCCGCTGGAGCGACCATGAAATCCAAAAATATGTATTTCAAACATTGATAAAAAATCTAACGACACTTGAAGGTATTTTGAAACTAGTTTCTCTGCATTGTGCAACATAAAAACAACGAAAAGAGAAAGATTGCAGACGGTGAATGAAGAAATGAGAGTTGCCTTGTCAACTTTACGTCCCATTATTAAAGAATGATTCTGATACTTATCAAACTCAAATTTCCCATTTTAAAGGTAATATTTATTTTCAAATTTTTGTCTCATTTCGATTACATTTGGTTAAATGTCAATCGTGGTTAATTTGGAAGTGCTTTCCCTGTAATTAAGTATTTATATGTAAATTATTTTATATTGGGGGTGCCACGGCTGCTTCTAAATAGCAATTAATGGTGCCGTATCATAAAAAGGTTGAAAATCACTGACCTTAAACCCAAGGGTTTACGGCGAGGAAGCAGAAACGAGAGCTCGGTGTAGCTCCCGGGCCTATGGCGCTTCTGGTTCTGACCTAGATGACACCCTGGATGTTATCACCTTAGACTATTTGTCACTACGCGTCTACGCCCAAATCTTCTACAGCGCCCAGAGTATTGCTTTCTGCCTTTTTAGAACACGCTTCCTGTCACGCTGGATCCGTGCTAGTGTACACGGATGACTAGGTCGCAGGAGTGCGTCAGTTTCCACGCCGTATCCCCTCTGTTTAAAGTCAGCGGGGCTCTACTAGGCGTTGCGACTGTCTTTACGGCCGAGCTGGTTGCAACATTCTGCTCTGTACTGAAGATAAGGAAGGTGTCGTGCCTGGTTCCGAGATCGAATTGTAATCTTTTGCGACTCGAAAGCGCTGATTACTGTCTGCCCATTGGAATCTCCACACACTGTTTCGCGGCATCCGTGAAGCCATTGTCGAGATTATCTTCTGCTGGATGCCTCGACGTGTAGGAATTGCCGGTAATGAGCACGGCAAAGAGTTCGCGAGGACTGGCTGACCAGACCAGCGCTTGGCTCTTCCTTACATAGACTATATGGTAAGAATCAGGGCAGCCTTCCGGGCGGCTTGGCAAAAAAGATGGGAGAAGGCCGAGTGGATCTTAAAGTTACGTGCCATTGTGCCGCGACTGTTCCCATGGACCTACCCCCCAATTCCGCGACGGCTTCAGGTTGCTTTCTGACGTCTCCGAATTGGACACAGTCCCGGGACGCACCGCCATTTGATGGAGCACTCGCTTGAGCTCATTGTGACGACTGCTTTGTCCCCCAGACTGTTTGTCACACTATTGTTGAATGTCCCAGTCTGGGCGATCTTCGCGCACGTTACCTTTTCCGGTACCGGGACGAGCGGGCTCGCTACCGCCTGTCCCTTGTACTCGGGACGGGTTCGTGAACACTGACTTGTGGACTTTACGACCTTTTGAAGGAGGTTGGCCTCCTCCACTTTATTTGACTTTGTTGTGGGTCGCATGTTCCTGCGCCGTGGGGAGGTGGGCCTACCCCCGACGCCGGAGCGCGCTTCCTTCTTGCCTTTTTGCTTTGTTTTTTTATTTTGTTATTTTTTTAGCCTTTGTAATTTTTATCGTTATTTGCATATTGTTATTTGTTTTTTAATATAGCCTAGTAATAGGCTGTGTTGACTACGGCGACCTATGCCCAACTAGGCAGTCGCCAGATGGGCTCCCAAAATTACAAAAAAAAAACAGCAAAAACATGAAAGGTTCGAAAATCCGAGCCCGGATAGGCCGGACCGACTGGACGGGATATATAGCCCTTCTTTATCTGTGTTTAGGGTCACAATATCGTGGAAAGTCGTGTGCGCTGGCAATATGCAAAATTTCTGACTACATTCCTAATTTCCAACCTCGGCCCCCCTTTTTGTTAGGGGGGGAATTATGACAACATCCCTCTAATTGGTGGACAGGCTCCGTCCCTTCCCACCTCCTTCAATTGGTAAAGGGCTTTCCCATTTACCACCTGAGCCGCCTTCAGGCAGCTCCACCTTAAAAACGAGTGGTGGTCCCTCTTATACTTTCCCTGGTACCGCCATAGCGACAAAAGCCCATCGCCCGCTCGCGAAGGACCAGCAAGGGACCATCTCTAGACCCCTTGAGGACAAGTATGTGCAGTGGAACTCTTTTGGGCTCCTGTTCCTTTCCTTTTGACAAGCGAATCATGAATTATTGGGACCATCGTGTCGGTTCCCTGATCTTTTATCGGACAACCCGATCGCAACTGGGTACACAAAAACCACCCCGATACACCACCTCCCTGCCGAAACAAAAATCCTCCCAATCGAAAACCGCCTCAACATGATAGGGACTCAGTTCTTCAGTAAACTAAACTGTTATGCCGCTCACCCGTTCCCCCCACTTCCTGCCTCCAATTACTAGAAAACCTACCGAACCAGAACACTCAAAACACATTCACTTTACCCGCATAGTTTCTTGTTCGGTTTGCGTTTGCTTTTTTTTTTTGGGGGGGGGGGAGGATTTTAAAGTATTAAGTTGAAATTTTAAATACGGGGATATATGCCCTTGGTAACTTTACACGCGCAATTGACTGGCGTGCTGATACGGCGCCCTCCTTACTATTTTCTTCGTTCTTAGCTATACTACGGATGCAAGTTTTACGCACAAGCAGCCGATCTTAAATTGTGGAAGATGGACTCAATACACCGCAGTGGTCTTATTTGGCGACGGGTGCCTTCCCTACATCGCCTGTAGAGAGCCTCCATGTCGATGCTAGGGAGATGCCGCTCGCTTTCCGCCCAACACCTCGCACTATGCGGTTGTACGCGCGAACCCAGTTTCTATCTCGATCTTCAACGTCTCTCTCGTCCGCTGTCGATCTCGACTGCGCTTAGGCATCCAGGAGACGCCAATCATTCTCTAGGCCTTTTTTGGTTCTACATCTTCTACACCACTTATAATATTGTGTGTTATAGTTTCTTAGAGCAGCCGTCGTATCACGCTGGAACCTGTCAGTGTACACGGATGGTTTCACACCTCCCCTCTGTTTGAAACCTGCTAGGCTCTATCGGTTGATATGATATGCATCTTTATCGGCCAATCTGGTTGCATTACACTACTCAGTACGGGACATTTTGTGTCCTGCCCCGTTCGAAGACCGGATTTTGATATATAGCGACTCACATCGTGATCAAAGTTTTGGAATCCGCTGCCACTCAGTATCCCTGACGCCGCGAGCCGTGAGGATGTCGAGATTGTCCTTGGCTGCGTTCTTGGGCATGTAGGGATTACGGGAAATGAGCGAGCGCGCCAAACATTCTGCAAGGACTGGACGAAAGCACTGCCGACGGGAACCTAACATTGCACGACATTTCCCCTGGATCTATCCCCCACTGACTCGATTTTCTGTTGGCTCCGAATTGGGCACACTCGCGTGACCAAGAGCTATCTGATTGAGAGCTACCCAACACCTTGCATCGACGACTATGTGATCCATTAGACCAGTGGTGGCAGAACTTTGATGCTAGGTGTGTCAATACTTTTATAACTTAGTCACTTTTACATCATTGTGTCACTTCTAAATTTGTATTGTTAAATGGTATATTCCATTATGATTCTAACACACAAGTATATGAATATATATATGCTATGTTGTATTGGGTTGAAGAATAAGTTCTTGCAGTTTTATCAAATTTATTCATTACCATTAACAATTTTAGAAAAACTTCATTTTTAATTGATAACAATATGCAATTTAATCAATAATGTATTCTCTGTTGTTTGTTATTTACGACTTCTTCCCAACGTTCAACTAGTTTTTTGATGCCTCTGCAATAAAAATCTTTGGATTTTGACTCAAAGAATTCGTCTAACCAGGTTCTTAATTCCACCTTAGTATTGAACGAAACGGCGCGCAAATTGTTGGAGAGCGATCGGAACAGATGGAAATCCGATGGAGCCAAGTCTGGCAAATATGGAGGATGCGGCAGGATTTTCCAATTAAGCATTTGGATGGCGTCTTTTGTCATATTGGCAATGTAAGGACGAGCATTGTCGTGTTGCAGAAGGGCTCCATAACGTCGATGAGGTTGCTTTTCACGAATAGCTTTGGCGAGTCGATACATTTGTTGAATGTAGAGTTCTGCATTGACAATCTCGTTGTTCGCAAGGAGCTCATAAAGAAGGATGCCTTCACTATCCCACCACACACACAGCATCGTCTTTCGTGGATGAAGTCCTTGCTTTAATCACGGAAGTCGCTTTTTATTGGGGCTAAGCCATTGTTTTTGATGGTTCATGTTGACATAAACACACCACTTTTCTTCGCCAGTGATGATGCGGTGAAGAAATCTGTCCTTATATCCACGAGTAACCTTGTGATGAGCAAGCAAACCTGCAGCAATCGTGGAGCATTGAAATTTGTTGCTTTCACTCAAAGCAAGCGGAACCCATGCAACGAGTTTTTTAACTTTCCCCATCAAATGAAGGTGATTCACTACAGTTTTCTGATCACACGCCAATTGTACAGCCAATTCTCTAGTCGATTGACGAGGATTTTCATGATTAAGGTCGTTCAATCGATCTTCATCCAACTTAATGGGATGACCAGAACGTTCTTCGTCATTAAGATTGAAATGACCATTTTTGAAATGTGAAAACCACCATTGAGCTGTCCTTTCTGATAAAGCATTTTCTCTGTATACAGCACAAATATCGCGACGAGCTTTGGCTGCATTTGCATTGTTCCCGTCTCAATTGAAAATGAATAACAAGTGTCGAAAATGCGCCTTTCTTTCAACTTGCCATTCCATTTTGAGGGTACAGAACAAAAATTAAATTAACACAACTTTTAAATAAACCGAATGACTTTTTACTCAACTTCAAGACATATAGCCTAAGCAAAAACCTAATAGTCTATGCTGTTAAGAGATGTAGCCTAACCTTTGCAAATTTTGCTCTCATTATTTATCATTGTTTCTTAATATGTGCACATATCCCGTCAACAAAACTTAAATAAAAACTTAACGCAAGAACTTATTCCTCAACCTAATACAATGAAGAAATAAAAATATAAACTTAGCTATTTAATTTCTCTTGTGAACCTGAATTTTCCAGCCAATTCCTTTATGTCGGCCTGATAGTTCATTGTCTTTAAATGTAAACATGCAGCACTTGCCTCATCAGTTAATCAACTTCTGTTCTTTTTAGCGTAATTAAGAGATGAGAACAGACTCTCACATGCATATGTAGAACTGCAGAGCTGTAGCAACAGCCCCCTGACTCCCCGTGTCTCTTAAAGGGGCCCCACTATGGCCAATTTTTTTTATTTAATTAATATAAATATAAAATTTTGGTCTGTTAGAAGCTCTAATAAATAGTCTGTTATTTGTATTAATAGTAAACTCAGTATTTGAAAGAGTAAGTCTGTTAATATTGTTATGGGGGCCCACTAGACATTGCTACGGTTATGCGTAAAAGAAAAAATTGTTAATACAGCTTTAGCAAGACATTTAAGAGCACCAAACGCTTCAGGAATGCTTTCCCAAATGACCAACAATTGATTGTCTTGATCGCTGCAAATTCACACTCAATCGATCTTTTTCAAGTGTTTCTAAATTACCTCTAGGAGTGACGAATTTTTGCTTCCAAATAGAACTGGATTGAAGTTCTACTAATTCCATTTCAAGTTCTTCTATTTTCAGCCATTCAAATATACATTTTCATTTTTTCAAAATTAGCTTTATCTGGGTGCTTAATGAAAAGCAATATTTCTTCAAGATCTCTAAACTGAGAAAATCTTGATGAAAAATCATCTTTCAAAGAACGTAAAGCTGACAAAAAGAAGTCTTGAACGTGTTCGATATCATTCTCATCTTTGTAACTAACTTCTTCATAGTTCTTTTTCAATCTTGGAAAGTACTTAAAAGTTTTAGTTTCAATGTCATGCTAAAAAATGGCTAGTTTGGTTTCAAATGCAGTAATATGTCCAAAAATGATATTAATAGTTTCACCAACACCTTGGAGTTTAACATTTAGTTCATTCAAGTGCAATGAGAGATCTGTAAAAAATATCAACTGCTGAAACCAGGACTCATCATGTAGTTGCAGATAGCCTTCAGTTTTTTCATGTCTAAGAAAAGCTTTATCTCATTTATGCATTCAACAAAGTGTTCAAGAACCTTGCCTCTAATAAGCCACCGAACATTATTGTACATCAATAAACCTCCATAAGCTGATTCAATTTCATCCAGTAATGAGCTGAATTCTTGTTTATGCAATGCCCGTGCTGATATCAAATCAACTATCTGACGCTGTAATATTTTCCAGTTCTTTTAATCCAACTTTAGTACACAGTACTTCTTGATGAACAATACAGTGAAACTGTACTACAGAATTTCCGATGATATCAGTGAAAGGTTTCACAAATTCAAGCTTTCAGCCAACTATATTGGGTGCTCCATCTATTGTAATTGATACAATTTTTTATATATCTATGTTTCTGTCACCAAATGCTTTGACTACAATATCACAAATATCTTTCCTGTAGTATTTAACGACAGGCTTTCTAGGCTAAGCAACTCCTCGAACATTTCACGACCATTAGAATATCTTGCAAAAATTACCAATTGAGAAGCCAAAGTAATATCAGTGTTTTCATCAAGGCACATTGAAAAATAATCACACATGTTCAAGTCCTTTTGCATTTGTTCTTCAATATTTGAATGCATGGTCATTACCTGGCTTTTAACAGTGTTTCTGGAAATAGGAAGCTCTTTAATATGCTTAATTATTTTGTCCTTGTTGCTAAAATCTTCAAAAAGAAAAGGTGCACAGTTAAGAAAACAATTTTTAAGAAACCTTCCTCATTAAAGGGTTTACCTTGCTGAACAATAGTATGAGAAATACTGAAACTTGCTGGCACTAAATTCACACCTGAGTTGCCACTTACAAATTTCGACAAACTTTGCGATTGGGTCATTTTTCTGATTGCCTCTTGTGCGATATATTCTTTATCACTTCTTTCTAATAACCACTTGTGATTTGACTCAAAGTCTCTTTTCACATTACAAGTTCTGCTAGTAACTTGTTGATCACATAAAATGCAAAGAGCTTTATTATTTTGTTCTATAATGCCATATTCAGTTGTCCACCATTTTTGGAAAATTCTGCTACTGCACTGATTTTCTGATAATTTAACTTTATTTGCTGTGCTCATTATGTAAGTAGGGGTTTGATCAAAACTGTGAAATGAATTTAATCTGGAACTTGTTCTGAAAAAAAAAATTAATGTGGCAGAATCTGGTACTTCTATTTTCACGAGTTGTCAGTTGCTAATAGTTTCTCCTCTCAATAAAAGAAAACAACATATATTGATTGCTATCTATTTTTTAAAGAACTGTTTGCTTCTTGACATAAATTTTGTTTACCCAAAGAAAGGAATTAAGAATGAAATTTACAGCTCAGAATTGCTGAAGTTATCAAGCACTGCACAACACCTACTCATGTGACATCTCAAACACTACTAGTTGCCACTTGGTACATAATTGCTATTTGTTTTGCTTGATTTCATACAAAAGTAGTAAATTTGTTACATTAATGCTGAAATAAAAAGACAACAGATGCAATGGTGTCATATGCAGCCTATGCATGTGTTTTCAATGCCCAAGCTACTCAGTGTCGCATGTGTCACTTAAAATGCCCTTGTGTGTCATAGTTTTGCCACCACTGCACTAGACTGTTGGGCACATTCATGTCTAATGTCCCAATTTGGTGGATCTTTGCCCATGTTACCTTCCGGGTTGAGCCGGTTTGTTAGCGCTTGTCCCTTATACTCGGTATGAGTTCATTCATTCCCGATTTTGGAACTTTTGAATTCTTCAAGGAAATTGTTCTACTCCACTGTATATAGCTTTTGTGGTTTGGGTTGGTGCATACTCTGGTCTCGGAGGGAGCGAGCTACCCAGCACCTGATCATGCTGTTTTTGTTTTATTTCTGTAGTCTTGTTTTGTTTTTGGCATGCATGTTTTGTTTGATTGTTTAAAAATTATTTAGCTTATTAGTAGGCTAAAAAAAAAATTGTAATTTCAGCAACTATGCCCTGCTGGCAATTGCCTTAAATTGAAAAAAAGAAGGGAGTGTTGGGGCACTCTTACTTCACTGTTAGAAAGCAGTAGATGTTGAATTCTTGAAAACCGTGGTTCCTATCAAAGGGGTAGAGTAAATTATTGTACCAAATAGTTCAAAAGCCCATACAGCTGACACTAAATACAGCTGTGGGAGATGGTCATTGAACATCTAGTTGTTTTCAAGTGTAAGCATTACATGTTATCAGGGCGAGTTTGTGGCGTGCATTCCACCTCACCAGAAATAACTGATGAAGGAGCCCAGGGACTCAAACTTTGTACTTGATTCTTTTATGGGAACCCATCAGCCCTTGCTGTTTCCTCGCCCATTCACCAGTCCCTTCCCAATTCCACCCATTGAATGGAGTTATCTCAGTCTATCTATCCATCTGTATGTTTCGTCTGAATTGTGCAAGTGTTAGGCATTTTATGAATGTGTTGAGCTGCGTCTGTTGTTTTGTTGCAGTGTGTGCTGATTTTTGTGTTAAGCGGCGACTGTTGTGTGAAGGAGAGTGTTTCTTCAAGGTGGAATTTAATTATTTGTCGGAGTTTTAATGAGTCTGGCATTTGGTACGTTTGAGGGGGGGGGGTAAACTAGGCTGGGTGATCTTAAAAGAAAGGAAAATTTGGAATCTGGCGATTGTATCATTGATAATCTCGGAGCACTGTGTTAAGTGAGATAGTGGTGTCATCTGAATAGCTTCAAAGTTTAATGTTGGGGTCACAAGATGGAAGAGTATGGATCCTGGTGCAACTGAGTATTTAATGTATTCGTTGAGTACATGTCTGGTAACTGGAAGGTTTGTTTATCAGCTCTTACCATTACAGTTCTGTGTTACCACAGGCCACTACCTGAGGTTTTAAAGCCTTTTTGCATCAACTATGTGATATCTTCGAGTCCAATGGGCGGAATCAATGTTGGGAGACATCTAGTGGGAACTGGGTTGATTTCTAGGGGGCGCACAGTAGGGTAATAAGGCGGGATTCATAGACTATTTGTTTGGCTTTAGGATTGTTATTATATGGACAGTTTTCTAGACATTTGGAATAGTTGTGGGGGATAAGTGTGGTTGGAGATGTGCATGGGTGCGTTAATGCCTCTTTGAACAAGGTGCTTCAGGTGCATATTTGATATGTTGTGAAGGCCATTAGTGGGGCCTAAGATTTTACCTGCCATATACCATTGAATTCCATTTCTATGGTGATTTGTGCATGTCTGTTATTTGTCTTGGGTTTGTGGTTTGTTTCTGTCTTTGTGAGTTGTCTTATTTTCTTGCGAGAAGTTAGGGTTTGTAGTGTTTTATGTTTCTCATCGCGTATTCTGTTGTGTATTGGTAAATGTGAGTTGGCTGTGTTTATTCAACTGAACTTGAAGACAGTAGTGTATCGCCTTGGGGGGATGGGGTAATTTTCTTCTATTTACCTGTTAAAGAGGGTTGTCAGATTCACCTCCCTCCGACTCCTGTGCTTGCCTTTTCTTTTGGGTTTGGTTGATTTGTTTTGCTTTTGGTTACGGTTTGTTCTTTTTGCCTTGCTTTTTTAATATAGCCTAATATTTTGACTAAATGTTTTTTTCAGTGACTTAAATCAGTCATTTTAATTGATGTTGAGGGTGATGTTTAGGTGTTCTGACAGATGTGCTGTTAGGCTCTCTTGTCCCGGAATTCTAGCCAAGTTGAGTTGTAAGCATTGAAATTTGTTGGGATTTAGTGCAGCATTGAATCATAATTTCCTTGGTAGGGTTGGGGTGGTATGTAGAAAAAGATGTGTTTTTCTGCGCGCGCCGGGAGGGTTTGGATTTCCATTTCGTGTTGGTTAAAGGAATATGATACGATGTGCGTGATGAAGCTTCCGCCTTCGTCGTTGTAGCACCCGTATTGCCAAGTATGTATGTGCAGTGATGTTTTTTCTTGGTTGTAGGCTGCGTTTGTTTTGATTTATGGGAAAATCATTTTCCCCCCTGCGATTGTGTCCCGTTTCCCGCCGTTCATGCCGAGGATATTTCATCTGTCTGTCAATTTGAAGTCAATTCCAGGCTGCATTTGTTTCCTAAGATCCCATTAGGGCCATTGTACCTAATTTGTCCTTCAACCTTGCCAAATAACCCTTTATTAACTGGGGGAGGGACTTGGCGTTTCAAGGAAGAGGAATCTAACGTTCATTTCTCGCTTCAGCGAAGCAAGAGGACGACGAGGTGGTGCTTCAGATCGTTTACGTCTTTTATCAGCTTACTCGGCACGAGTCGACCCGCCTGAGTGTAATCATGGCGGCAGAAGTGCCCGCTTACCTAATTGACCTCATGCATGACAACAACAACGAGATCCGCAAAGTTTGTGACGCCACCCTCGACATTATTGCGGTCAGTGTCCTCCCCCTTCGAACCCCGCACGGCTTATGATCCGAGTTCGGGTGGGGGTGAAATGCACCTTCTGTCATTTGCCGTATCAGTCATACGTTCAGCAAAGGAACTAAAATTTTTACGCTGAATACCTGTGCTTGTGAATGAATTTGTTTCAGAAGGATTTACAAATAATTGGGTTGGATTGTACCATCGCTCTGCACTTCACCTGAGACCTTTTATTTCTCAGTAAGGACCTACAGTTCAACGTGGGATCCGAACCACGGTTATCTACAGACTATGATAGCCGCTGTAAAGTCAACCCGTATCGGATTCCTTCTGGCGACGTACATTCCTTTTCTTATTCTTTCTTCATTCTTGTGCCTGAATAAATAGGACGATAAATTCAACCGAGAGTCCTTATCGCTCACCTGTTTTAAGCGAAAGGATCGTTTTCCTTCTTTCCCAGGAGGAAGATTCCGACTGGGCCACCCGAATACAGTGCCACAAGTTCCGCTGGTACAACAGCCAATGGCTGGACATGGTGGAGGAAGCTGCAAATCTGGACACGATGGGAGGCGAGGAGATGTTGGGCGGTGAGAGCCTCGGGCACTCATATCTACACGACTCCGATGTCCTCGGTAGTCACGGCGCCCTTTACTCAGGTGGGTGCGCTATTCTCCCCTCTTGTCTCTAGTCCCGCATTTGTTGCTTATTTTTTTAAAAAATCCGAAGTTGCTGGTATGATTTAAAAAAAAAAACACTAACCCGCATCGGTCGCTTATCCGCCACTATTCCCATCTGATAACGTGAAAAGCTTATCGCGGTATCGAAGCTCGTAGGACCCTTTCTATGCCCCCCTCCACCCAACCTGCTATTTTTGCTACCTCCCCTCCCCCCATATTTTCGGGCTCACTCGCTTCCACCCTTTAGCGCGTTTTCCCTTACCATGAATCATCTTCATTCAGACGGGCTGTCGTCCCCCGAAAGCGAAGATTACCCCGGTCTCAATGGGTTCAGCGATTCGTCACGTCCGTCTTCTGCACACACCAACAGGTTTGTGCCTTTGTCAAGTTATCATCGAAAGGGTCATCGGCTATCCCTAACGATTTTGAGCTTAGTTGGGAAGTTAATAAAACCTCAAGGCTTTTTTTTTTTTTCGTGCTCACCAACGCTGAAATCTTCCTCGTTCTCTTGAGGTTTCTTCCCCAATTGGTACCCAGGGGAGCTGCACGTCCCCCTGTCTGAGTACAAATTAAGGAAGCCCTGTCACTGGGTTGACGTGAACTCTGATGGACCTGAGAACTTTTTGGTACACTTCTCCTCCCTATTCCCCTCCCTATCTCAGCGTTACGTTACCTTTTTATTAATAGTATTATTATTAGTTTTTATTTCTTCTATTGTCATTCTTATTATAATTTATTAATATAATTATGTATTATTACTTTATTAGTATTTTTTTATTAGTAGTAGTATTTATAATTATGTGTTATCCCCTCAACCTTTTCTGCCCTCATTTTGTTCCTGGAAAACTGTTCCCACCTGGGCAGAGTTCGGTCCAGTAGCCATGGTTCTTATTGGACTGCATGCCCTTCTGGGATTCCCTAGCACCAGGGTATTATAATAATAGGTGATCACCACTTTATTACATACCCACCTACCCCATTCCAAACTTGCGATTTGCCATCCTGGCCGCCGTGCTGATGGGATTCAGCACCCCATCCGACCCCAGCTTAGCCTCTTCTCCTTCCTTCAGAACACTTGTGTTTCCTCGCTTTTCATACAACCTCCCCCACAACTTTCTCTGGTCAGCCTCAAATTTCACAGGGTAGATGCTGACCTTCTCATCCAACTATCCCGGATCGGGGCTGAGGAGGGAGGGGACAATGTTCCCTAACCCCTGAGCTCCGGTTTGGGATGGTGGGTTTTTAACAACTTGCTTCATCCCCACCCATACCTTCTTTACATCCCTTTTCCTTCTCCCTTCGCACACTATCAATTTTACTGTGTGTCCAAGGTGGAGCTGCCATGCTGAGAGACTGCCAGGCCACCAGACATGAGGGGTGGTCTAAAATGGCGGCACCTGGCTCTGCCAGGCCTGTACTCACCCTTCGCAGAGCGGGCCACTGCGGTGGGTGATTAGCGTTTGCATCCTGTACAAAAAAAAGGGTTACCATGCCCATGGATGAAAACTTAGAGAAAAACAAAATCTCTCCGCATTTCCCCTTTAAGAACAATGGAGCCGCCCTCAGGCAGCTCCACAGAAAAAATAGAGGTTCCCCCACTGTGGTTTCCCAGGGGACCCTCCATAACTCTTCAACCGGAGAGGAGGCTTACTCCTCTCCAGTGCCAACGTGACTCCATCTCAAATATAGCAGTCCCGCCTTTGCTTTCACAGGGGACTGCCAGGATAGTCAGCAGGCAACCCATAACCGGCCGGTCGGGCAAACTCCCTTAAGGGAAAGAGGGAAGAAAGGCCCCATCGGCCGCTTCCCTTTAAAGACCTGCTGGCCCAAATATTAAATCTAGCGGGGTTGAAGGCCTATGCCCCTCCAAAGAACAAGGACGAAACTGAAATGACCTGTAATGTCACGGGGGGATGGCCAAATGGAGGCCTCCATGAGATGGACATGCTCCCTGATGCAGCCCAGCCTCAGAAGGTGGGGCCTTCCATGGGGGCAGATTCGGGCTTGGCATCAAACACCGAGCCCGATTCTGCTCCTGTTCGGGGCCCTCGCCAGAAGGGTTGGGCTGCTAAGACATCACAAGGAGTGGAGGGATTTCCTCCTCCGGGCGGTGACCCCACGACTGATGGGATCTTCGCCATCTCGGCAAAGGACCTTGCAGACGCCGGCCCATCTGGCCTGGCGGCTCCTGCTGGGGGAGGAGAAAAGCGGGTCCATTCCCCGCCCTCCTCTCCTAAAAAGAAGACTAATAATAAAAAAAGACTCGGCGGCTCTTCTTTCTCCACGGGGGCCGTGGGGACGGACGAGGCCAAGATCGGCACGTCCGGCTCCGGTGCTCGCTTGGGCGGGGCATCCCGAAATAAGATCAAAAGTGCGCAGAGCGGAGCCTCGATTACGTTGGCGCCCCTCATTCAGAGATTCTTAGTTATTCGCTCCACTAATGGCGGCCAAGATAAGTGCTCTTCGGACACTTGATGGCACCCCTGTGAGTGTGACGCCTCACTCTACCTTGAACTTTGTGAAAGGAGTAGTTATTCGTTCCACTAATGGCAGCATGTTGGCCAAGGGCAACATGCGAGCCGAAGGTGACCCGTTTCTCGAACGGGAGCCTTCTGGCAGATCCCTCCGGGGCGGCCAAGATAAGTGCTCTTCGGACACTTGATGGCACCCCTGTGAGTGTGACGCCTTACTCTACCATGAACTTTGTGAAAGGAGTAGTTTATGCGAGGCAACTCGTGGACTACTCCATAGAAGATATCACTCTAGAGCTGGCCGACCACGGAGGGTCAAGGTCGAGCGTGTGATGAGAAAACAGGGAGGGGCCTCTAGACCCACCCCTACACTCTTCGTCACGTTCGACTGTGACAAGCTCCCTGAGTCGGTGCGTGCCGGTTGGTACCGACACCTCGTGAAGGCATTCATGCCACTGCCGCGGAGGTGCTATTACTGTCACCGCTTGGGCCATAGGAATCGTTCATGTAGACGTCGGGGTCACCCGAAGTCTGTTTAAATTGCTCCAAGGCCGCACACGAAAAGTCCAAATTGTGTGCGGCCAAGTGTGTCAATTGCGGAGATTCGCACCCCGCTTCTTCGAAGCAATGTGGTGCATATCTCCTTGAGAAAGAAATCCTGGCCGTTCAGGCCCAGGATCGTCTCTCATTCCGCGAGGCTAAGAACTTTGTCCAGGCGCGCCCGGCTCTGCCTCCGATGTCTTACGCCTCAATGTTAAGTAAGACACCCTCTGCTCCTGGCCCATTCGGAGCCCTTCTGCGTGTTCTACTCAATCCGGGGGGGGGGGGCTAAAACCAGCCCCCCCCCTCCCCCCCATCGTGACCGTTTCCCGTAAGGCGAAACGGCCACGCGCCTCCACCGAGTCGTTCGACTCACAGGAGGCAACACCCCTGAAGCTGGTCGCCAGGCCATCTTCCGGGGTTCCTAAAGCTGCCCCCCGAAAGGAGGACAGCAACAAAGGAGCTTCGGCTCCTTCGCCCACGCCTAGCGCCTAGTGTTGGGCTGGGTGACTCGGAGACGGTGGATCCTCGAAAAGAGGGCCCCTCGCCTCCGAAGCCGCAACGCCCGCCTATGGTTTCGAGGCGGAGGGAGGAAAAGACTCACATAGCCAGCCCAACCCCCCCCCAATAAGTCCTCGAAGGCGACAACGCCTTCAGCGCATTGTCCGGCTAATAGCTCCCGGGGTTCTGCCTCCGGGAAGCGTATGGCCATTCCGGTGAGAGTCTTCTGTTCGAAGAGGGCCCCCGCGTCTCTTCCGAGCTAGGCCTGGAGGGCATATTTCTTCAATGGAATTGCCGCGGACTCTTGAGAGCCCACCTCGGTGGTGCTTGGTGCGGGCGCGGTGGCCTGCATTTCAGGAAATGACTGAATTATCTATCCCAGTCGAGGAGTTTAGGTTGGTAGATGAGGCCATTGAGTTATCTGGCAACCTCATCACCGTGGGCCTGACTACTATTCCCAGAACGTCTGGCCGTTTTGCACGCCGACTACTCCCGTGGTGGTCGGCCGAGTGTGAGACGGCCCTCAAACAGAAGTGCTATGCCTACATGCGCTATAAGCGCCGCCCGAACGATTTCACTCTCGCTGAATTTCGTCTGGCTAGGGCTACGTTCCGGTATATTTCGAAGCACGCCCGCCGCTCTTCTTGGCGGGCATATGTGTCTTCACGTGTCCCATTAGCCAGGAGAATGGGACCGCCATCACGGCCTCCCCGTCCGTGGCGGAATCCTTTGGGACCGCTTTCTCCGCATTTTCTACCCGGGATGCTGCTCCGCTAGCATTCAATGCACGTCATGATGTCGCGGAAGGCCACCGGCTGGACTTTACCTCCAGGGGCGGAGAACCCTTCAACGATGGGTTTACTCGAGTGAGTTTCGTTCCGCTCATGGTCCGGACGATGTCCCGTACGCCATGCTTCGACACCTGGGTGAGCGAGGCATGACCTTTCTGTTAGATTTGTTCAACAGGATCTGGGTAGACGGTAACCTCCCAGATTCCTGGCGAATCGCTACTGTGCTAGCTTTTCGCAAACCAGGGAGAGATCATTCTACCCCGGCCGGTTTCCGCCCAATTTCTCTAACCTCCTGCTTGTGCAAGTTGATGGAGAAATTGGTAAATGTTAGACTAGCCTTTTCCCTGGACAGCGGAGGTTACCTGTCCACTACACAGTGCGACTTCCGCAATTTCCACTCCACGTCGGATGCTCTGCTCCGACTGGAAAATGGCGTCTGCGAGGCCTTTCTTCGTAGACAGCACTACGCCACGGTGTTTTTGGATCTGTTGAAGGCCTATGATACCGCATGGAGATACTCCACACGATGATGATGAGGGGACTCCTTCCAATCTTTATTTCTGAGAGTTCCTCGATTCCTTGTACTGGTCGGGGAGCCCTTCCGAGCATATGGAGCAGGAAGATGTTGCCCCGCAGGGAAGTGTCATCAGTGTCGCAAGCTTTGCCCAGAACATCAACAGTATCACCTCGGTGCTGCCGAAAGATGTTCTCGCTACTCTCTTTGTGGATGACCTTTCCATCTCTTGGTGCGCCCCAGATGTTTGGAGCGTTGACTCCAATAGGCATTAAACCGAATCTCTCGCTATGCCGAAGCACACAGGTTTCGGTTGTCCTTAGCCAAGACTAAGGGGTGCACTTGTGCCGCTATCCATGGCTTCGCCACCCACCCAGACTTGTCCTAAACGGGCATCGCTTGGAAGTGCTGGATTCGCACCGTTTCCTTAGTCTTGTTTTCGATTGGCGCCTCACCTTTGAGGCTCATATTCGCAGCCTTAGTTTCTCTTGTACCCTCGCCATGGACATTCTTCGTTCCGTGACGTTCAGCACGTGTGGTTGCTGAGAGGGCTACTGCCTTGCTTTTCTATCGATCCTTTGTTCGCTCGAAGCTTGACTACGGATGCGGGATTTTTTTTGCATCTGCAGCCGAGCGTGTCTTGCGGAATGTGGACCCTCTCCACCACCCCGGTCTTCGCCTGGCGACCAGTGTCCTCAGCATGTCCCCCATTTAGATCCTACTTTTTCTATGCTGGGGAGATGCCATTGTACACTGCCCTGTACCGCATTATTCGCCTCTATGCGCGAGCGAGGCTCCTCCCTCAGTCGCCTATCTCGACGGTGCCTATGCCGCCAAGATAACCCAGTCATTACCTATTCCCTTTGGGGTTAGGGCTAGGAAACTCCGAGAGATTGGTGTAGCGCTCGTGCCGGTGGCGGCTCTGGTTCTCCTCAGGACGCCACTGCTCCCAAAGCGCCTGGGGCATTGCGTTTGGCCATTTTGGAACACACTTCTTGTCATGCTGGATCCTTTCCAGTGTATACGGATGTATTTAAGTCCGAGGAGCGATCCGATTAAACGCCGTATCCCATCGTGCCCGGTTCGGATACCGGATTGCGATATCTAGCGACTCACAAAGCGCCCTGAGTGCTCTCGGGCCATTGGATTCTCTACACCCCTTGGTTCGCGATATCCGTGACCTCCCGTTGCTGCGAGCCGGGCGGATGTCGAGATTATCTTGTGCTGGACTTTTGGAAATGTGAGAATTGCGAGGAATGAGCGCGCCAGAGTCCGCGAGAAGTGGGCCCCAACCAACCTTGCGATTACATGGCAGGAATAATTGGGCTGCTTGGCAAAGGAGATCTGGGAGATGGCCTAGGGGAACGTAAAGTTGCGTGCTATTACGCCCTGATTGTTCCCATGGACCTACCCCTGATGATGCCACGATGGATTAAGGTTGCTCTCTGTCGTCTTTGAATTGGGCACACTCGCGGGACGCACCGCCATTTGATGGAGCGCTTCCCTACACCTTACTGAACGACTGCGTTGTCCCCCAAACTGTTCGCGCACGTAACGTGTCCCTGTTCCGGGACGAGCGGAGTCGCTACGGCTTGTTCCTTGTAGACAAAGACTTTTTGGAGGAGGCTGGTCTCTTCCATTTTATTTCGATTTTGTTGTACGTAGCATTTTACTGCTCCTGGGGCTGGCGGGCCTCTCCCCGACGCCAGAGCGTGCTTACTTCTTATTTCGTTTTTTGTGGGGAGGGTGTTATCTTTGTTTTGTTTTTATTTAACCTAGCATTAGGTTGTAAGGTCAATACGGCGACTAGTAAGCAGTCGCCAATATGTGCTGTAAAATTATTTTTATAAATTCGTTTTTACCACCGATCCGTCTCTCATTATCAGTTGAGCGAAGAGTTTTGGCTACTCTCATAGTTTGGTGTGAGCACTCTTCTTACATCTCTATCGTGAAGCGTTAAACCTTTCCAATGATATTTTTAGATGGTTTGCGAACCTTTCAATTAAATAATCGGAAAAATGAGCCATTTCACTGTCATATCCGTGAGCGACTAAATTCTTTTTGACGAATCCTAAAATGAAAACTATTAAAGTTTCACTTCGCCCATTTCACTCAAATTTTGATTGCACACTAAGGAGCAGCGTTTCACCTTCCTAACTCGCAGATCTGAATAAACCTCCTCCTTCATGTCCAAATGTCCAAGGTTCTCTCTTTTCTCAGGTTCAGCGCCGACCTCGAGCAGTTCGCTAACGAGATTCTGAAGAAGCAACCGCCGCCGTAGTCCACTTATGATTCTTTTTTAAGCCCATTCTAGTCATTGTTATTAAAAGTATCTATATTTTTAAAATTCAAATATTAATATAATTTGTTTCGTAGGTCTCGATAATTACATTACGTACTTACTCCATATAGGTTTGCGCAAATAGTAACGCTCACTTTTCTACAAGCTGCTCACTGATAATTTTCTCTGCGAATTACCAAAATTGCATTCCATGAAGCTGAATTCCCGATCCAAATAAAGTCTAAAAGTTCCCTGCCTCAAATTTCTTCTCCCTGGATAATTATTAGAGTTAATGCAGGAAAAGGGAGGCGCCAAGGAATGCTTGTGATGAATTACAGTTTGCTATTCACTCATAAAATGCTTATCAAAAACGAGTGGGTAAAAAATGTTTGAATAGCTCATAGCTAATTTCATCGTCTGGATTATTAAAAAAAAAAAATCCAAATTTAAGGGAACAATTAATAGTCAATCTCAACCGATGCTTCACAAAGTTGACTCTGTGTGCATCAACGCCACTGAAAACTACATTCAAAGCCAGCCATCATTTTTTAACGGTAAATTGTCGCTTTTTCTACGATGCGACAGTAATTGTTGTAGCCACTACGTCTTTTTTCTTTGATTCATCTCCAAAAGCAGCAAGAGGCATTACCTGCTCGGAGTGAAATTGGAAGACTTTGAATGTATACTTTTGAAGGTTAAAAGGAAACATTTGATTTTGTGCTTTATTACAGAAAACAAGAGCGCTTGGCCACTTCTCCTTACAGGAGCAGCTTGTGCTTCGCAGGCAAACCTTCGGTTTGTGACCTTTTGCCTATCTGGCTCTATCTGTCCGATGGCGAGTGGGGATTTCATGACTAGCATAGCGACCACGGATCTTATTGACCCGCTTCCAAACTCGAGTCAGTGGCGTGGACGAAGAAATGGAAGATACGTACCGGCGCCAAGACGCACGACGGAGGGTCCTTTGGCAGATGGCACGAGCCCGGTTCTGATCGAGACGGTCGGGTTTTCCCTATAACGGGAATGGGAGAACCTGATAGGCAGAAATAGCCGACGCGCAATCCTTCGACCACGAGGGGACGCTGGAGCTCCCCGCAACAGGGCACCTCCGCGGAACAAAGCGCTCAGCAGCCTCTAAAATATGAGACCGCTGAATCTACGGTATCGAAGGAAACCTGGGAAGCATCAATAAAGGAAGCCTCCCGGCACCCAACCCAATTTGCTCGCCGTATATCCCAACAAGGAGGGAGAGAAAGGCACGGGCTAGGAAGGGCGGCCGACAGGTCGATCAGGAAGTGATCACTCCCGGAAAGGTTGTCCCGAATCGACCACCGGAAGTCGAGCAAACAGTCGGGCGAACATAAGGACAAGTCTACAGCACTAAAAGAATCCGTTTGAACATGGTAAGAAGTAAAATCGCAGGAATTTAAAAGACAAAGGGAATCGGATAATAAGAGGGACTCAACCACTCCGCCCCGGGAATTACGGGCAGTATCACCCCAAGATGGGTGGCGAACATTAAAATCGCCAAGTAATAAAAACGGGGTAGGTAATTGACTTGTGAGCTCTAAAAGGTCAGACCGACTCAAACTAAAATCCGGGGCGATGTAGACAGAACAAACAGCTAAAAGCTTGGAAGTGACGAAGAGGAAATTAAAAGAGAAGCACCACCACGGAACACGCCCCCTGCCGGGGGGATGGAATTAAACACCCGGAAGTGCCGGGAAGGGGCGAGCCCCAAGCTATTTTCTTGCAAACAGACCACCAAGGGCCGAACGCTAGAAAGCAAGAGCTGGAGTTCCTCCCACTTGGGGAGAACCCCTTGACAATTCATCTGTAGGATGACAGACATTACTGTCGTCTCGACACCAATGTCGGGATTCTAGTGACGGAGACCGTCGAAGGTTCCCGACTAGAAGGCCCAGAAGGGGCAAGCGACAAATTGCGATGAACCAGGGACGCACTCGGCACGGACTTGGCAGCGTGAACGGCGGGAAGCGACAGCTGAGAGCCAGACCGAAACCCCAACGGGGAGGGCTCATGGCCCGGAGGCAAATGGAGATCGAGCAGAGACGGACGAGAACTAAGATGCGAAGATGGAACAGAAGGCGGAACATGGACAGGGGGGGAGGAGGAAACAGGGTCAGAGGGTAAGGAGGGAATTGGATCAGATGGAGGGGAAGGAGCAGGGTCAGAGGGTGAAGGTGAAACAGGTTCAGAAGGAGATGAAGTAACAGGGGTAGGAGACATAGAGGACTGCACAGAGGTAAGGGGCAAGGAAGAAAGGACCGGGGTAGGAGGTAAAGAAGAGGGAACCGGGTGAACTTCCGCCCGGACAATGACATCGGTGATGCCAACTGAGGAGGCCAGCAAAACAGAGGAAGCCTCAACAACCGACTCGGGAGGGGCCAAACCAGCCTCATCAGAGGCAGCGCGCTTAGACTCCGAACGGGGTGAGGAGGAACCCACCCGTTGCGCTGAGGCAAAGGAACGGAAGGAACAGCAAGGGCAGACGCCTGGAGGAATTGCCGGATATCCTTCAACTTCTCAGCTCGGTCGGTCTCACGGTCCGCGACAGAATGAGGAGCATGAGAAGAGACCAATGGGAACCTCCACAATTGGCACAACATTCATGATTCCCAGAAGAGGAGCTATGATACGCCAACGCACAAGCTACACAGACACGAGCCTGCCTACACTTGCTGCTCATATGGTAAAACTGGTGGCAATTAAAACAACGTCTGGGGAGCTCGACATAACGGGACACAGGGACACGAAGATAACCAGCACGAACAAACTAGGCAGATCCTGACGCTCAAAGGTAACGATGAGCGTACTCGTCGGAACCTTAGCGGGACCAACAGACTTAGAAATCCTATAAAGGTCCGTAACCCTCTGGCACGAAAGTTTATCCTTTAGTCTCGAAACATCATATTGCAATAATTCGTTGGAGCGAATCACTCCCTTAACAAAATTAAGGCGAGGGTGTGGCACAACCGAAACCGGGACCTCCGAAAGGGAGCACAAATCTCACAGGGCACCACACTACTCTCGCGATGATACCTCAACCACTAAATCGCCACGACCACGGGCCCACATACGGCGGGGCGCACCACAACGGGACTCAAACTCCTCATTCAAATCAAACACGTCCAATTTAGAAAGCGGAGACCCGGAACTGGAATTCAGCACCAGGAAACGAATAATCGAAATCAGGATCGATCTCTTCTGCGAAGGGATCTAACAAGCGCGGAAAAGAGGACTTATTGACAGGCGTAGTACGAGAACTGGGAGATACTCTACTTTATATGGGTAATAATAAAAAATTAACATAACATAATTTCACGGATGACAAAAGCCACAAGGGCCTATCAAAGGTCATCCGCATCTGTCAAAACCCACCCCCCAAATTAAAAGGGGGGTGCGAACTCGCGCAGCGCACTCACTGTCTACCGTCGAGACACCTACTCGGAGCGCCGGCCCAACCAGGAGGGTAAGCCCGTTAACCCCTGACCCAGCCATCGTTTTAAAAATGGCCGGCTAGCCTCGGAAATTTACCGGTTGGTGAAGCAAAGACACCCAAGAGCGCCACACCGGCTCAGGCACACACCAACAAACACAGGCAGGACCAGCTAAGGGGTCGCGCCCCCTGACGGACAGCTCTAATACACCGAGATCGACAAACAAACGTAGATGGAAGGACGATGCAGGGTGAAAGAGAATTGGTACAGAAAACGAAGTAGGGGTTAGTTAGCAGAAGGAGAAAAGGGATGCCAAGATGGGGCCGGACGGGGCGCGGAGTTCCGTCAGCACGGCGGCAAGGAGAGCAAATCGCCGTGCCCCTTACGGGGATCGGTCTAATAAAAATTCAAATATTTCCATTACATATTCCCTAATAATTTTCTTTTTATCTATTTTTTTCATATCCCATACTTATTTTCTAGGCCTAAATACAAGATATATTTTTCATTGAATTCCTTTCATATACCGTAAAAACAATCCTCACCTTTTTTTTTTCCATCTAAATTTTCTTTTATATACTAAAAAATACAACTGCCCCCAAATCGCCATGTCTTAAATTTGAACTCATTCTCAAGATTCGAGATAGTATAAAGTTAGAATGTGGAGAGAATGATAGGATAGATAGAAAATATTGTGTAAAGAGTATGTGTTGATGGGATGAGAATGAGTGTAGGATGAACGGTGAGATGAGGATGATAGTGGTTTGTACCAGGTTGCCTTGCTACCGCTTTCCTTTTTGTTTTGTTTTGCTTTTTAATGTGATTTTAAGTTTATTAGATATCAAATTTAGCATTCGAGCTTTTGTTTTCTTTTTTCGCAATCGAACATCTTTATTTTTTGTATTTATTGGGTTTTTGTGCTACTTTCGCATAATTTTTTTCTTATATATGTATATATATATATATATATATATATATATATATATATATATATATATATATATATATATATATATATATATATATATATATATATATATATATATATTTATTTATTAAATTTCTAGTGGTAATCTTCTTTGTTAATCTCGTTAGTATTTTGACTCATCGGGTTTCTCATAGTCGGTTGTCTTTTTCGGTTTCACATATTGTTTGTATGGTCAGTTGTCTTCTTCGGTAATCTTGTTTTGTTTTTGTTTTTTTCCTCAATATCGGATTGACGTTGTTTAAGTTTTTTTCACGCTGCCGTAAAAACGAGTTTTGTAGTGTATTTGCAGAATTTCGTTTTCCGGTACTACTATTTGGTTAATTTCGTTTTGGGAAATTATGTTTTTTATATTGTCCAGTTTCGTTGAACGTTTTTTGAGGGTTAAATTCGTGGGTTCCAGTACAGATCTTCGATAGAGTTCCTCAGATGTTATGCCGTCCTGTCTTTTTGTGTTAGTGATGAACCTTGTGGCTTGATTTTGAATGCGTTGGACCTTTTTTTAATTGTGTATTATTTACTGTATTCATCGGTACTATTGGGTAAAGGAGCTTGGGACGAACTAGGGCCATGTATAATTTTCTTCTGTTTTTGTTACTTAGGTTTTTGAATCTGTACAGCGCCGACATGGTAATTTTTGTTTCGTTAATTTTCTGTGTTATGTGGCCGCTGTACCCTGTTTTTGTTAACTTTAGACCGAGGACGCGTCCTTTCGTGGAGTATGGATATGCTTCTCCATCTACTCTTACTGCAGCTGTTTTCCATCTGTTTACGGGTATTATTTTGAATTTGTTTTAATTTTGTTTCTTCGTTCATAGTCATTGATGTTTTTTTATCTCCCTTGCTGTTCTTGGAGCTACGTCTCGGGGGTTCTTCCTGCTGCTGGTGATTATTTGTGTGATGTCATCCGCCAGTTGGATGTACATCGCACATTCGTGATTGGTTGTGGAAGGTCTTTGGTGTAAATAGTATACAGCGTCGGAGAGAGGCATCCTCCTTGGGGGACTCCCGTTTTCAGGTCAATATGATCGCCTGTTTGGCCGTTTATTTGAAGTACGGCTTTCCTTTCATCCAGGTAGTTGCATAATGTTTTGCAAACATTTATTTGCAGGTTAAAGCTGCAGATCTTGGCTTTTAAGCCAGGCAACCACACCTTGTCAAAGGCTTTAGCAACGTCACGGAGTACTTTATCTACTCTGTTGCCTCGCGCTGTTTCGGTGGCAATTTTTTCGGTTATTATCGCTAGCGCGGTGTCCGGTCCTCGCTTGGTCCTGAACCTGTATTGTTGTGGGTTGTACAGGTTATTATCCGTAAGGTGTTTAATTAACCTATCGTTTAGGAGTTTTTCTAGGACTTTACCCAGAAATTCTAAGAGCGAGATTGGGTGGTAGCTTCCAACTTGATGTTTTGGTTTGCCTGGCTTCGGTAGGAAGATCATCTTTGCCTGTTTAAAGGTATGGGGAAAGTACCCAATATTAAGGCAGGCATTGAAGATCTTCACTATTGATTCCTGCACATTTTCTGGAGCATTTATTAAGATTGCCTTTGTTATACCGCTTTGACTTGGTGCTTTTTGTTTGAAAGATTGTAGGACTGTTTTATATTCAGCCATTGAGAAGGGCATTCCCTCCCCCAAGGGGTGGTTTCTCTTTTCGTCGGCGTGTATGTATGGTACAGTTCGTTCTTGTTTCGCTTCTAGGGCTTGTATAACTTTTCCC
Organism: Ceratothoa steindachneri; assembly: GCA_963969495.1. NCBI lineage: Eukaryota > Metazoa > Arthropoda > Malacostraca > Isopoda > Cymothoidae > Ceratothoa > Ceratothoa steindachneri. The sequence goes on from OZ018317.1 coordinate 44,929,217, forward strand.
TCGTGCTCCATATCGTATTCTTGATTCTCTTCTGGTGTTATCGAGAATATTTTTTCCAGTGATTTTGGAAGTGCACTTGGAGTTCTTCGTTATTTTGCACTACCCTGTCCTGTATTTTTAGTTTTATATTTTCCTTTGGTTGAGATCCTGGTAATTTTCTGTAGTCTCCAGAATTTCCTCGGATCTGCTTCGACATCCATTTTATTTATTATATTATTCCAAACCTGGCTTGACTTTTCTTTAATTAGATTATCTATCTCTCTTCTGATAACAATTAGCCTTCTTTATCTCTCCATATTAGTGCCCGTTTCTGTGATTTCTTTAATTAAGTTTTGAAATTCTTCCATCATTTCCTTTATTTCGTTGTTCCATCTGGTAGCAGGTAGGGTTCTATATTCTCTTACTGAAGTATGAATTCTGTCTGCTTCAATAATATTTTCGGTGATTAGTTTTAATTGGTTTTCTATTTCTTCTGTTCCTTGGTTGTTTAGGGATCCAGTTTCTAGTGTACTTAAGTGCTCTTTGTAACCATTCCAGTTTGTTCTGCTGATGACTTTTCTTTGTTGAATTTTAATTTGAATGGGTGAAGTTGAAATGGTCGTTATCATACTTAGATGGTCGGATGGGGTTGCGGGGCCTGGTTCTGTGTGGTAATTTAAGTTGAAGTTTGGCTTCATCAGTATTACGTCAGTTGCTTTCGAGGTTTGGGCTGTTAAGTATATTGGGAAGTTTAGGCCTTCTCTGCTTAGCTGGTTTCTTTGTATTAATAATTGAAGGGTCCTTCCTGCTCCATTTGGTTGGCTTGTGTAGCCTGACTCTCTACATCTTGCATTGGGGTCTCCTGTTAGTATGGTTGAGGCCTGTCTACGAGAGTTTGAGGACATTTGGAGTTGGCAAATACGAGCGTCTTGGGGGCTGATATGCCCCACCTATGACTAGATCTCCTGTGGTCATTTTTATTATTATGGCCAGATACGACTCTTCTAAGTCCTTTACCTCCTTAAAGTGGATTCCTGTTTTTACGCCAATTGCTACACCATCGTACCTTGTTTGTGTGTAGTTTGTGGTAATAAATCTATAATTTGAAATTCTTATGGTGTCGATCTCTATGTTTAGTCCGTGTTCGGTTAGAATAATTATGTCTGCGTCTTCTTTTCTTATTATGTTTGAGTATGATATTCTTTTTCCTTGCCAGCCGTTTACATTTAGTTTAAAGATTATAATTTTTCGTTGGTACGTATCCATTTTTATTTATTTGTTAAGGTCTCTTCCTGTCTTCGTTTTTTTTCGGGCGGCCTGGAGAACGAGTGCTTCCATTTCTTTTTTTATTAAATTCGCCGTTTGAGATGTTTTGACACGATTCAGGGATGATGTGTATTATAGCAATGCCTCTGGGTATTCCTATAATAAAAACCTCCTTGGAAACTTAAATATATATACATCAATTATTATGTAAAATTTATATTATGCATTTCTTTAACTTTCTCAATTTAATCTTTCAATTATTTTACTTAACTTTTGTAAATTAAATGATTTTATGTACAACTTAATAATTAATTAATTCATTTATTTTACTTGTCAATTAATTTAACGTAATACTGTTCCAAACAACGTCTCTTAAAATTTCGCACACAAACACACGCTTTCAGCTCGATCAAATAGCACACTATTCCTTCCCAGTTGACTCGCAGCTTTCTTCGTATAAAGGTTGGTAATCATTCCTTCTACAATTAATCATTTACCTCCAAACAAATCATACTTAGTTAATTCCACTTTCACATTCTTTGCAAACGACCATACGAGAGTAGATCCTAATTATATTTACTTGTCATTGCAGCCCCTAATTCACAGTCCATCATAGTTACTATAATATTATTCACCATATTATTCCACCATATTATTTAATATTTATTTCACGTACTTCAATTCTCTTCGAATCTTGTTACTGTAAATCATAAGTTAAAATATCTTACATTGTATACCTAATCTACTCATCTCATTGTACATTCGTTGATTCGATGAATATATTTATATTTGAGTAATTGTCTTTCTTAAAGCCCAGTTCATTATTCCAAAATTTAGTTCGCTGTCATCTTAGGCCTAAAAACTATCCACCTACAACTTCGATCATCAAATTTATGGTTATGGTTTTCGAAACGCTATTTAGGCTGATTTATTAACAGAAAATAAATCACATGAATAACCATATACTATAGTATCATGCCTTGTTTTAGAGCATTGTGTACCTCTGTCTCATTGGCGTCTGCCTCATATTCTCACCTGTACTTTCCCTTAACTAGTCCGTCCACGATTTCTTTTTGTTTGATTTGTTTAGGTAATGGGTATGCATGGGAACCGTAAATTTTAATGTTCAAATCTTGAGTATTGAGTTTTGCTTTTGCTTTTGCCTTTGAGCTTTCTGGGGTCGTCTTCGAGGTTTTTTCGTCGGTGGATTCCTCTTCAGAATCGGCATCCATACCGGCTTCGTATTTTTCCGAGTCTCTTCTTAGGTCATGCTATTTCTATACTCACTTATTTTTTTAAGCCTGTTCTTTTCCAGCATGGTGTTTAATTCGTTTGTATATGAGCCTGGCTTCGCCATGTTTACAAAGTGTGCGTGCATTATGCAGAGAGTTAAGTCTGGCATCATGCTTCGCTCTATATTCACCGTTGTGGTTTGTGTTGGTGGTGTCGCGGGGTTTTCATTTGCAGTTGCTGCAGCGTAAGAGGTAGTTTTTCTTCTTACTTTTACTGCGCTTATTTCCTTTTTTTTTTATTCCGTATGAGCTGCTTCTTTATTGGGCAAGATATAGCCAGTGTTCTGTGGGCATTATCACAGTCTAAGCATTTCTTTGCCGTGCTCCTGCATTGGTCCCATCTGTGGTCTTGGCTTGCGCATTCTGAGCACGCATTCCCTTTGTAAGTGCAGTGTTTGTCGAGGGCATAGCATGTGAAGCATACATGCACGGAGACAAATATCTCCCTCTCTATTTGATCAGGTGAAATCTTAGTGTAAAAGGCAAGCAGTCCATGTTCCGAGACTTTTATGGACATTTCTGTCGATATAAATACCATTTTGAATACGTGGTTATGCTCTTCTCCATTTTGGTTTTTGAATTTGATTATTTCCTCGACCTTTGCCCAATCCTGACGTTTTTCTATCTCTTCCTTGATTTCATTTGGGGTGTGCTCACCAACCCAGGGGTCGAGTCGTCTGCAGATCACAGATCTTTTCTTTTGTACGTCCGGAGGGGTTCGAGGTGCTAGTCCGATCTTTTCCAGCTCTTTAGCTGCGTTTTCGGTCAGGAGGAGATCTAAGTCCTTTTTTTGTGTCGCATAGCGCCACATAACCGTTGTGCTGGTCTTTTAGTCTAAGGAGTATGACCCCATTATCAGCGTAGATAGTCCTTAGTGCCAATTCGCGAGTTGGTTTCTCCCGGCCAGGGGGACCCTCTTCCCTCCTTCACGGTCGTCCATTTATGGCTCGTTAAAGCCTCCTTCTTTGTGCCTATTAATTTTCCTGGGATAAAAAAGTTTTGAAGTGAAAAATGAGAATGATCCCCCCGCCCCCACAATCCTTAGCATAGCTGGTATATCATCTGCCTGGGTGAAGATAATGGATGAATGATATGATGGACCCGGAGAGGTCCTCCAGAATGATGACTCATGGACTGATTCTATGAACTCAATTCCTTTTTTTATATTAGATTTAGTGAGTAAAGAGTATAGGATGAGAAAAATGGTAGTTTAAAAATTACTTGGATGAAAGCTTCAAATATACTCAAAACGAGCCCTAAGTTCTGTTTTTTCCAACTCTAAATCAACTTTGAGCAATAACTAATAAAAGCTCTGACTTTCCAAAAGTCAGCCCTGCGCTCTAATTTTGTAATCTATAAATAACTCTTAGAAATAACTTAGATAAAAAAAAAATAATATAGGAAAACTCATCTCTTGTTTCTTGATAATTTACTATTGCTCTATTATTTTCTAGGACTGAAGGTAAAACAAATATCGCATGGTGATTCTTTAATAATAGGAAAAAAAGAATCTTCAGACCTCATTTTCCTCATCTAAATTTTTATTTAATTTTTCATTTTTCTTTATTTTTTATATGGTAGTTATTTCCTACCGATAAAGATTAAAATGAAAAATCTATTTTAGAAAGAAATTTGCTAAAAGATCCGAATATACAAAAAAAAATATAAAATTACTGAACTTCACCATTTGTAAATTCGTTTTGCTTTAAACAAGGTCTGCTGACCAAAGTCATGTGATCTCTTTTTCTGATTTATGATCGTACGTCCTTCAAAACTTTCGATAATTCCCAGTCTAACCTTGGGAAGACATTAATAATGATATCATTTGAAAGAGAATGTAAAACAACATAAGTGTTTCAAATTTCGCTAGAATCGGCAGAATAGTTATGATGTTATTGCCAAAACAAAATGATTCTCGAGCTAACCAAGGGAGGACCTTGGCAATTAAATCATTCCAAAGAAAATGTAAAACAACATAAAGGTTTCAAATTTCGTTAGAATTGGCCGAATAGTTACAATGTTATAAAAAAAGCAAAACGGGAACCGACCGACATAGTGAGATGTAGTCGCACGCGACTTAATATTTTTTTTTTAGGAATTTCACCATTTGCTCTTGGTTAATTTGTACATACAAGAGAAACAGCTTGTAGGGGTGCGACGAAGATGTATAAGAGAAAAACCTCCTTCCAAAGCGAGAATATAAATAACCCATTAAATTACCAAGTCAAGACGGACTTCGCCGTAGCGTAATGGTATAGTGCTAGCCTTGGGATTCAAAAGACCCGCGATCGATCCCCAAAGTTCACAATTTTTTACGGAGAAAATCCCAGAAGAAAACGGAAAACGCTTTAAGGACAACTCGAGATAAATGGATCGCCTCCATAAGAAAACGGAACTCAAGGAAAATGACTTCAAGGGCTAACTCGTCTCAACTCATCTCATTCCATCGCATCGTCAAGTCAATATGAAGATTACATCAACAAGAATTACGAAGATCAACTACTAACCCAGCCAACTTAATAAAGAAGGAATCTCAGCCTACAAGAATTCATGAGTCAGAATAATGGAGTCAATGTTTGAAGGGGCATCTTCAGTCTAGACATAATAAATAGAGTCGAATATAGAAATCAACAAGATGAATGATATTCATAACTAATTATAAATATTCTTCCCCCCACCATAACTGGTGACCCTTAAAAGGCCGAACAATCTTCTGATCTTCGTTACAACTGCACCTCGTCTCCTACTAGAGTTTAAAAAAAAGTGCTGCTGGGAACCGGAGACCCGGGAAAGGATATTACTGATTAGCGTCGAAAACTTAGTTCGCTCTCCTCAATCCCACTTAATTAGCTCCACTCATCCCGCAGACTCGGAGGCCGGGGAGGGAGAGCTACTAGTAATCCTCGATTAAGAAATCCAATACTAGTCTCTCCCCAATCCTCAAATTCGCTCCGCGTTCTAGAAAAGGACCTGTGTAGGGGTGCGAAGATGTATAAGAGAAAAACTTCCTTCCCAAAGCGAGAATATAAATAGCCCATTAAATTACTAAGACAAGACGGACTTCGCCGTAGCGTAATGGTAGAGTGCTAGGCTCAGGATTCAAAAGACCCAAGATCGAACCCCAAAGTCCACAATTTTTACAAAGAAAATTCTCGAAGAAAACGAAGACCACGAAAAACGCTTTAAGTACAACTCAAGAAATCAACTCAAAAGAAAGCCGCGCTCAAAGAAAACGACTTTCAAGGGCTAACTCGTCTCAACTCATCTCATCCCATCAAAATTGTCAAGAAGTCCTCACGTCATCAGAATTGGAAGGAATCATCACATCATCGTTAAAAATGAAGATACATCAAGAATTACGAAGATCAAGAATTACCCAGCCAACTTAAAGAAGAAGGAATCTCATAATACAAGAATATTAAGTCAGATAAATAAATGAATTCAAGACAATATTTCAAGGGACATCTTCACTCAAGAAATAAATAAATATAGATATGTCCCCAACCCCCATAGGCTGACCAAAAAGTCGCGTGCTCTCTCTTATTCTGATTTATGACCTTACGACCTTCAAAACTCAATAATTCCTGGATCTTCGAGAGCCTTGGCAACTAGATCATTCGAAAGAAAATGTAAAACAAGGGTTTCAAATTTCGTTATATCAATTCGAAAGAGAATGCGAAACATAAGGGTTTCAAATTTTGTTAGAATCGAACGAATGGTTATGATGTTATTGCCAAAACAAAATAATTCAATGGCTAACCTTATGAGGACTTTGACAATTATATCATTAGAAAAAGAAATAAAAACAACATAAGGGGTTTCAAATTTCGGTTGAATCCGCCGAATAGTTATGATTTTTTTGGCAAAACAAAATAATTCCCTGACTAACCTTGGGAAGACTTTGGCAATTATATCACTCAAAAGAGAAAGTAAAACAACATAAGGGTTTCAAATTTCGTTAGAATCGGCGGAATAGTTACAATGTTATTACAAAAACAAAAAAAAATCAAAACAGGGAATGACCGATCTACATAGTGAGATGGAGAGTTGCTTGCGACCAAAAATATTATCATTTAATCCATCCCCAAACTTTGGTTCTTAAAATATATTGTTTGGGATAAAAGGAGCTGCCTTTTCATTCTCATTTAGCTCTACTCGTTTTTAGATGCTAGTAGTTATTTCCTCCTGATAAAGATTAAAATTGAAAATCTATTTTAGAAATAACTTTGATAAAAGTTTCAAAATATAACAAAATAAAAAGCAGCCATGGTTAAATTTTAATAAATTTTCTGAACTTCACCAATTGTAATTATTTTTTTTTAAATCAAACATTCGATTATAATATTTATTTATTCTCAACTTCACCATGTTGTTTTTTTCAAACTGTAACGAACTCTTTGAAATAAGTTTAATGAAAACTTAAAATATATTAAGGGCACAACCGAAGAGAGATTTTTTTATTATATTTCACGTCCTCTAAAAATCCCGTTCTTAAAATTTAGTGTTACAAGCCGCTGTTCTCTTCCTTAACAGGGAGAGAACAAAAAACAAAACAAAATGGTGAAGTTCAGAAATAAATATAAGTATAAGTAAATATATTTTAGCAACGTGATATTTTTAAGGGGGGGGGGGGAATTTAATTTAGAGTTCCTTTTAAAAATTATTATAATTGGCGAAGTTCAGAAAGTTAATAAAAATTTAACCATGACTGTTTTTTTTTAGATTTTAAATTCTAATCTTAGTAGCGAAGCCATTGCCTGGTCTCCTAATAATTTTACTCTGTCTATTTTTCAGATCTATGCCTAAGGGTGAGAAAAGCTTTTATGGGAATTCTTTTGATATACGTAAAAGCAATCCTCAGCTTACACCTCCCCCCCCCCTCCCATTATAGTCATGATTTTTTTCTGAACTCTTAGAAATAATTGGGATAAATGTTTCAAATATACCACAAACTAAAATTAAAGCTGTTAAAAAAAATCCTAAAATATAGTTTTATGGATAATTTAAACGATTATTATGTTTGCAAATATTTTATTGATGCATAAAGATAGATTTTACTTATGATGCAGATAATTTATTTGCTTCACTTTAGGCATCATCAAAACTATTTGAATTTATATTTAGCCTTTCACCATATGTTAAAGTTTGTGAAATAAACTAACTGGTGTTTGAGTCGGGTAAAATTAAAAGCTCGCAGGTATAAAAAAAATTGCCAGGCAATGAAGTTAGGCTTCGATGTGGAACAAAAACTCAATGAATGCAGCGCTAATCTCTTAGTAGACGACCGTTACCATATGTACCAGCGTATTATATTTATACCTTTCACCGTATGTTAAAGTTTGTGAAATAAACTAACCAGTGTTTGAGTCGGGTAAAATTAAAAGCTCGGGAGTATAAAACAATTGCCAGGCAATGAAGTTAGGCTTCGATGTGGAACAACAACGCAATGAATGTAGCGCTAATCTGTTAGCAGACGACCGTTACCATATGTACCAGCGTATTGAAAAAAGGTGGCTCTTGAAGCAAGACGGTTTTATTCCTTAAATCGGGAGTTAGAAAATATACCATATTTGTAAAAGAATTGCTTCCGGAGGAGACAGAGAGAGAGGATATGAGCGCTCTTATCTGTCGACTGTCGAAACGATGAGGAAGGCTCGATTCACTGGTTCCAGGCGAGAGCGGTAACTATCCCTTGGTCGCACAGGAAGACGCGTGTCCGTGGGCGCAGCTCGTGGGGGTGGTAGAGGGTCAGCGTCTCCCACATTTTTACGTGACCTAACTATTCGCACACCAAACACACTCGCATATCCTCTTCATAAAAACATTTCCATGGCACCTTAGAATAGTAAGAACCTCAAACCATTCTTCAAAACAAATCCGGCAGCCAATCGTTCCTCACTATTTAACCTCCCCCCACCCAAGCATCATTTCAATTTGTCCATTAAAACTTAAAATTTCGCACTTGTTCAAGGGTACCAACACAGACTAATATCGCAACCACGATACCTCATCATTTGGGAGTGGGGGCATTTACTTTAAACTCCCTCACACACCCTGTCAAACGTTTCCATCAACATTTCCAAATCCATGTTTAAGCCGGAACGGTCCGGTACGCCTTTCTTGAAATAAATATACAGCCGGTACGCAGCGGGACACTTTTGGGGGAGACGCAGCAGCCTGTCACACAACACGATCAGTACAATTTTCAAGCGAATTTCTCCGAAATAAATGTAAATTTGAGGGCTACATAAAAAGAGGGATAGTCCCATATGGTAGTTCCAGGGATACCCAGCTTGCAGCGTTGCGCAAAAAAATCCATGATCATGGGAACTCCAAAGCATACAATGAAGAAAGCAAGATTCTTCAGACAGCTAAGAAAGATGTACTGATGGATATTTATACCAGGAGTCAGGAGGCTACATTTCTTTCTACCGCCAAGATATTCAGGACGGCAGATTATGTAGCCAAGAATGATTTTGAAAGTCTGATCGACCTGCAGAAAACCAATCTTGTCGATTTGCACAGCAAGACTGTGTTGATATTATTGAGCATGTGTTAGCCCAGATGAAAAGGGAACTCCTGAAGATAATCGAGAACAAGAGTAAGATCAGCATCTTGGCTGATGAGTCAACAAGTGTGGGACACAAGTCAACACTTATTGTGTACATGGGGAAATGAGAGTCCATTGCCTTTCTACTGGATCTAGTGGAGCTGGAAAGTCTCTGTAGCTCACACCAAGGAACAGCTCATGGGTTGCTTGCTGAAGAATGGCTTCACCATTGAGCTACTACAGGAAGTCTTCATTGGATTTTGCAGTGATGGGGCCAGTGTAATGCTAGGAGTAAAGTCAGGTAAGTTAAGTTTATTGTACATGTAATGCAATAATTTTATGATGGTGTAACGTGTGTGATTAAACTAATCATTCATTCAGGTGTTAGAAAGCTGCTCCAGGATGACTTCCCTGGGATAGTGTTATGGCACTGCCTCAATCACCGACTGGAGCTTGCTGCAGACCAGGGACTGGATGTGACAGGAATAAATGACTTCCAGGCCTTCCTGGAAGGACAGTCACCGAAGAACGTCAGGGAGCTGATTGAATGTGCTCACAAACTCCACATCAGCCTCAAAAGGATAGGCAAAGTGTTCAATGTTCGCTGGGTATCTTCATCTTACAGGGCAGTCATTTCCAGCCTTGGCACAACATTTCCGGAAGGCATCAGAGGATGAGACCAGGGAAGGCAAAGAGAGGGCTAAATTCAAAGGTCTGTTCTCTAAGTTGTGCTCGATCAACTTCCTGAAGAGCCTTGCACTGATGACAGATGTTCTCAGTGAACTTAAGGACTTGTCTCAAATGACACTCCCAAAGGCTCACACCACCATGACAATGTATGTCAAGCACATCGAAAGCCTCAGTACCTACCAAGGACAACACAGAGTCGCTGCCAACCAAGCAGAGGAAGCGATGGAGTTCAAGGGAGAGCAGCTAAGTGTGGGAAAGTCTCCCATCATTAACTCTGGTCAGTTCCCTCGAGCAGTGTCTGGCATGAAAGAAGCTTTTCACAACCACAGCACAGGGCAGTGTCACAGCCAGTGTCAGTCCTCGCTTTGGAGAAGAGGAAGTGATGGCTTTAAGTCAGGTCCTACATGTGAATGAAAAAATAGAGGGCCACCTTGGTTTTGTGGAGTACAAGACAAATGGAGGGAGAAGCATTCCTAACTAGATCAAGAAGCTGCTTATGGCAGTAGACACACTGTCTGGAAGCAATGCAGATTGTGAAAGAGGGTTCAGCTCAATGAACATGTCCATCACAGAGTACAGGAGCAAACTCACAACCAAGAATGCAGACAATCTCCTCTTCATCAGCTGTGTGGGACTGTAGGGGTGCGAAATGTAGGAGAGAAATTCCATCCAACTCGATAATATAAATGGCCGAAAAACTTACCCAGTCATTAAAACGGACCAGCCAGTCGTGTGGCATACGCATAGCAAACGGAATCCCAAGCGAGTCCAAATAAATTTTATAAAATCTCTCATGTCAGAAAACGAAGACCAACTCAAAGAAAAAGAACTTCAGTCAAGAACAAGAAAATTCGATAAACCAGTACTCGACCTGCAAAAGAAAAATCAAGTGGAAAGCAATATGAGACGAGGAAGATATAATATAAAATGCAAAGGAAGAAAAGCAGCCACCTCAACAAAAGGAATGGCTCGCCACTACACAGAAGGGGACAACTACTACAGGCCTCTTGTGAAGAGTGTGGAAATGTGTGTGATTCCATTTTTCCTGAATCAACAATTTTCCTAACACCCAAAAAGGGACATGGCTATCGTGATTTGTTGTTCACACGCTGTCTGAATATTGCATTGTTCAATGATGTCGAATTTCTTTTAAGTTTGTGTTCTTACTTTTTCCCAAATAATTCTGTTGCACTTACATGAAAATAAATGTTTTGCTATAAATTTAAGTTGTGTCTAATTAGTACATCATACAGGCATTTTAATATCGAATTTGTGTCTGGGGCGGGGGAGGATGTTGAGTATTAGAGTAGTTCCTGCAAGAACTTAATCCTACTTTCACCCCTGGTATACTCTATGGTTACATCCCATCCCTCATAACCCTCTCGCCCCTCTTAGTATTCCCTAAAGATATTAAACAGCCTATTATAGCACTCACTTCTATCATATTTCACACAAACGCACGCCTTACTTCAAATAATTTTCACACCAACCGTTTACCACACACTCCATACATTCCTAGAGCCTGTTGTAAAGCTTCCCTATCTTCACACTGCAAAAGGGTTCGCCAGATCCCTGAAACCAGCATATACTGTTTACATCTCTTCTTCCTGGTAGCTTGAGAGAGCTGTCTGTGCCACACCTTAAATCACCCCTCCATCTTAACTAAACCCAACTTGTTCATCTCCTATCACTTTGTTATCTCACATTTCAAGAGCAGCATCTAAAGTGGGGTGGGTGCGCTTGAAGGCCATTAAAAGCTAACTGCCCCTCCCACCCCTTTTGACTAATTAAGCCCAAGCTCACCCAGGATTTAGTCCACACGAAAGACCCTTTATAGTAATGGTAAAATGTGCTCTAGAATCTCGTCTAGTCAGAGTTCATGCTTGGGCACAAGGACCCATAGCACGCCACCTCCAGGTACATTGCACACATCTCAGACATTCACATAATCACCCCACCCTTTCACACATCATGACGCTCACTCTCGTATACGCCCAATCAGCTTTTCCATATACCTTGCATACGACACTCAAGTTCATTCCCCTGAACTTCTTGCATTCACATTTCTACTCTTTATCTGTATAGAACGGTACTATCACAACAATCTTCCAGTCATCAGGCACTTTACTATCTCTGCGACTATAACATCGACTCTAGCTGCCTTCCTATTTTCAAACCTGTGTTAACACCACCTTGCATACTAATAGCTCTCATATTTAGATACAACACCTGGTTTACACCTTTGAAGCCAATCATATTCATGGATTTCGGCGACTATCCCGCTGGAGGCGGTCGCCAGATAAGCCCGTTAAAAATATCACTAATACCATTCCTCACAAGTACCCTGCCATTCTTGTCCTTGATGTCCAGAATAACTTCCGGTTGCTACCCAGATCCTTATTTCTCTCCGTGACTAATCCAAAATGATAACACGCGTCCTTCAGTTCGCCATCCTTTTTTTCCCAAACCTATTCCTTCTTTTGTATGAATGACATCTGCCCACAATACTCAATTATCACAACTATCTATCTCTACACACAGCCTCCATAAACCTACAGCTGACACATTGGTTCACACTAAATGGAATGTCCACCACTCTCAAAAATCAAGTCACTCTTTACTCACGACAGAAGCGTATCAACCGAACACCCATGCCTGCTCCACGGCCAACCTCTCCCATTCAACCGTAATCTCACACATAGCCGAGTGGATACGGCGTTGGTCTGCCAGCCTCGTGGTACCAAGTTCGATGCCGGCAAGAGCGGACACAAACGTCAGCCGGAGTTAGAGATCTGGCTACCAATTCGTAGACGCGCTGTGCTCACCCCTGTACTGGGGTGGGTAGATCGATTCACGGACATTTCTTCGAAAGTAATAATCTTAGAGAAAAAAGCCTCGAAATTTATATAAGATGCCTTCTATTCGAATCGTAAAAATTGGAAAGCCCTTTATTGTAAAAAAAAAGGATTATTTAAAAATGTAGGTTATGCGCTACTCCTTTCTAAGAGCTACTAAAAACTTCCAAATAGTTGGATAACCATCCTGCCGATGGGTATCATTATCCACATACCTGTGAGACGGAACAGGTCCCTCTGCCCCTGGGGGGAACGAAGGTTCCTTGCTGTCAAAAGTAATATACTTCCCGACACCTCTCTCCAATGAGGACCGGCCCTTGGTGCCATCGGGCTCACTAGCGATTGTCATACTGACCTTTATGTCTATTTCATTATCCGGTCGGGATCCGCTTGGAAAAAAGCAGGTTGGCGATCCACTACTACTACTACTACTACAACCACCACCATAGAACTTCACTTCAGTACCTCAAAGGCTGCATCCAAGCTCACTAACATCTTTGAATAGCACGAAGAACAGCAACACAGTATACTGATACTTCATCCGCGCCACCCTGAATTATTCCTCCCCAGCCCTGCATCGCAAAAGGATGAATAAAAACCACCCCGAAATAAACATTCTCGCCATCAAAGCCGCCGTGAACATGATAGGCACAGTTTTTCAGCAACCCTACCTTCTCCCTCACATTCACTATCACCCACCCACTATTAGCAAACCTTCCCCAACCCTACCGAACCAGCAACACGCTGCTCTAGACCAAAGCCCCCCTCTCCCCCTTAATCGCCGAACCACTATCACTCGACCCTCTTCGTCAGGACACCACGACCCCTTCATAAAAAACAAACAAAAATAAACCCAGCCAATCTCGACCATTTACAAACCATTACCAATCCTCTTCCTTCTTTTTTATTTAGCCTTTTGATTAGTTTACTACTTTTTCGACGGTCGTGCCCTCGTCTGTGGCCGCGAATAATAAAATTATTATTTTTTTCTAAATACACACCTTAATGACCATTGGATCAAGCTACAATTTAGCGGGACATCCGAACCAGGGCACTGGGAAAGCGACCCGAATTGGAACTCCATCCGACGACTAAGCACTTCGGATGTGGCTCAACTTCGCTAAAAGAGAAAGCGTTGTTGCCACTCGGCCAGGCCGTACCTCATTTTGTGAGAAAGCGGTCAAAGATGAACAAGATTACCAATTGGAACCAGCGAATATCCCAACCCAGCCCGAACTCGTTTAACTCACGCATGGGACCCGTGTGATTCTTTTTGGAAGGCTATCGAGGCCCTTCCCTTACCTATATGAGGGATCATTTTTGAAAAACGGACACTGGCAGCCACCAAATTCATTTACAGTCATTTAATAAACGTAAATATGGTTACAATTCTTAAAGTAAATACTGAAAAAACACGTAGAAATATTTTAAATAAGTTAGGTTTTCGTTCACTTGAATATTCGATTATGTAGAGGAGAGGCACTGGGCCGAGTATGCAAAACAAAAGAAGGTCGTTGAGCTTAGAGATATTATCGTTCGACGCGGTTGGTTGTACCCACAGGGAACTGGAGCGAACCAAACCGACAAATGAGTTAACGAGAACAGCACATTAGGATACCCCACCCACCAGCTCCCCACACGGGGACAGCCGTGGCTATCGAGTGGGACTCACACAATGAAGGAAGAACTCTTCGCCCGCCAGAAGGGATGACTTGGCCCTGCGCTCAGCGAAATAACAGCGAGTCGCAGGATGAGACAGCCCACTGCCGCCGGTAGCAACACCTGATATAAAACCGACAGCACCGGCCCCGGCGACGATACCTTGCAAGACTACGATTAAGATAAACAAAAACCCCTTAAAAAGCTACTCTTAAGCCCTAGATTATCAAGTATAAATACAAATCTCAAATGATCCCTGTGAAGAACCATTAGTTCGTTCTTGTGAGTCAAACTCAGGTCCACAAATCAATCACACGACGTTAACGAACACCCCCCCCCCATCCCTTCGGGGCGCAAGAATCAACGAGCACCGCTTCAACGAGTAGTTTGTGGCTATCAAGCTTCAACCTCCAACGTTAGCTTCAGTAAATAAAAAAAATTAAAGCTAAAAAAAATGCGAGAACGAGTTACGGAAGAGTCCAAAAACGGGTAAAAGAGAAGTGTATGTGTGGTGTGTGTTCAAGTTGGTCTTAACTATAGTATAAAACAGCATGAGGGCTTCTTTGGGCTGGACTCTTCGTGGGTTTCAGCGCGACACTTTCGTGATGAAATTTTTCTCGCTAAATCGAAGAAGGCCTGAAAAGAGGAGGCCAGCTATTAATCGAGCGAAACTTTCGAAAAATTCAGCGTCAAATAAAAAAACACGCAAATAAATTAAGCAAACACTAACGGGGATCTCATCCCGCAGGTTTTTAATAACGGTTGTCAGTAATCAGTGAAGACTGAGAAGGTGAAAACGTACGGAAGATACATAGGCAGATACGGTAAAAGGCCTGAGGATTTGACGAGCAAATAATAGCACCTTCACTCTAAGGGAGGTAAAGCTGGCAAGTTCTATTAAAGCACTTCAGTCGCTTACCTTGGGACAACACGATCCGGTCTTAACTTACACACAAAACAACAATCATTCCATTGGAAACACAAGAGCGGGTCCCATTAAAGTAAATAAATAGACAAATAAATATTATATACATCTTCTGACGGCCACCGACGAGGAAACAAAAAAAGACAACTATAGAGTACCTCAGGGAAGGCCTCCTTCCCTCAGGAACACAAGCAACATTTTTTTTAATTAACCTGGCGGGCAAGAGTCGGCACCAGCGATAGACGGTTGTGACCCCCGCCGTCGCCACCGTACCGCACGAGAAATTTCCTCCCATAATTCGACACTCAACCCCAAACAATCCTCAAGGGGGGTCAGGGGAGCGCTCTACCAGATGACGCTGTGTTCCATGAATGTGTCCGATTCGGAGACAACAAAAAGAGTGTAGACCCTTTGGGAGATAGGGCCACGATGTCAAGTTACTTAACATTAGTGTGTGCCGTTTCCATCTGCTTTGTCATGCAGTGCGAACGGGGGTCCTAATTCCTGGAATGTACAGTTGCGTCCAAAAAGATCAGAACGCCTGTATTTCTATCACAACATCTTCCATTAGTTTTTCCAGAGAAAATCCAAGGTTTCCAAAATGTGTTCATGATAATCTACAGGTATAAACTTCATATGGGTAAAGGTAATGAAAGTTTGGACGAATAAAAGTAAAGTTGCCAGCAGATAAGCAATTTACTTTCGACAAATTGTAGTGTTCAAAATGATCCGGACGCTTATGTTTCTTGTACAGATTACCGGCATTGTTTGCATAGCAACTAACGTCAGTTAAATAACGTACGTAGCGCTAGGTTCTCTTGCGTTTGTAGTCCAGGTAACACCCCTAAGAAATCTGTCACGCCTCTGTGTCCGAGAGCTTATAGTAAAGCTGTGCCAACAAGATAGTCTTTCAATTGGCGCCATTGAAGAGTGTCAAGCTCTCCAGAGTGTACTCTATAATATTCTGTCAACCTACGACAAAACAGGTTTATGTAAGGATGGTAATTCAACTGGTTGGGCAAGGAATAGGTATCATACGGGAAAATCCCCCAGACTGGGACATTTAAAAAGAATGTGCCTGAAATTCGGGAGAGGGGGGGGGGCAATGCAGTCGTCGCAATAAGGTGCGGGCGAGCGCTCCATTAAAATGTAGATCGTCCAGTGAGGGTGCACAATTCGAAAACGACAGAAAGCGACCTGTAGCCGTCACGGCATTGGGGGATAAGTCCATAGGAACAATCGCGGCGCAATGGCACGCATCTTTAAGTTCTCTTTGGTCGTGTCCCATCTTCTTTCCAGGTAGCCATGATTCATACTATGTAGTCGGCTTGAGGAAGAGCAAAACGCTGGTCTGGTCGTGCAGGCCTCGCGGACTTTTTGGCGCCCTCATTCCAGACATATCCGGGAACCCACCGGAATATAATCTCGACATCGACCCGGCTCTCAGCAACTGTTGCGTCACGGATACCGCGAAGTAGGGTGTAGAGATTCCTGAGCTTCCGCGTACACTGGCACGGTTCCAGTGTGACACGAAGTGTGCCCCCAAAAGGCTGAATACTCCCGGCGCTGTGGAAGATTTGGGAGCAGAGGTGTGTCGACAAATAGTCGAAGGTGTTACCCTCCAAGATGGCATCTTGGGCAGAACCAGAGACACAACCGGCCCAAGAGCTACATCGAACTCTCGAAGTAGTTTCCTAGCCCTAAACACAAAGGGCTTAGGATATGATTGGCCACTTTCGGGGGCATAGGCACCATCGAAATCGGCCGCGGATGCAGTGAAACCGTTGGCAACTGAGGGACGCGCCGGAGTTGTGTGTACAGTCGCATATTTCACGGCGCAGAGAAAGTGAAATCTCTCCGGCATCGACAAGTAGGGTCTCAATGGATGAAGTGCGGAAGGCACCGGTCGCCAGGCGGAGACTGGTGTCGTGGATCGAGTTCACCTTCCGTACTACATGCTCGGATGTAGATACGAGGGGCGGTCAATAAGTTTTGCAATTCGGATATAAGGAAACGAGATATGAGGAAAAGTGTTTTATTATTTTTCAATATAACTACCCTCGACTTCAATGCACTTGCGCCACTTGTCCCTGAGGCTTCGAATTCCCGAAAACCAGAAATCTCCCGACTGCTGTTTAATCCACTCCTGGACGGCGAGCTGGACATCTTCATCGTCCCAAAAACGGCGTCCACGCAGTGCAGCCATGAGCTGGCGGAATAAAAAGTAGTCGCTAGGGGCCAGATCTGGACTGTAGGGGGATGGTTGAGCTCTTCGAATCTGCACTCACACAGGGCAGCTTGTGCAACTCTGTCCTTGTGGACAAGGGCATTGTCGTGGAGGAGCAGGACACCGCGTGTCAACTTGCCGCGCCGCTTCTGACGGATGCACTTCTTCAACCAAGCCAGTTCCTCGGCGTAATATTGGCCTGTGATGGTACTTCCACGAGGCGCATAGTCCACCATCAACACTCCCTCAGAATCCCAGACGATGGTGGCCATGATCTTCCCGGCTGAGGGTTGGGTCCGGAACTTGATGGGGGTCGGAGAGCCCCTGTGTTTCCAGGCCATGCTTGCGAGCTTGGTCTCGGGATCCCAGTGATGGACCCACGTTTCATCACCTGTCACTATGCGTGACTCGAATCCCGCTGGGTCTTGGTTGTACAGGAGCAGCAGCTCCTCCGAACTTTGACGACGTTGAAGTCGATCATGGTGCGTGAGGTTTCTAGGGACACAACAGGCAGAGACCTTGGTCATGGCCAAATTGTCGTGGATGATGTTGATAACACTTCCATGTGATATTCAAAGTTCTCGCTCCATTTCTTCGACCTTCACCCGTCGATTTTCGAGGATCATCCTCTCCACACGGGCCACATTGTCCTCGTTGGTCACGTCTGACGGGGGTTATCTTCAAGGGACTCACGACCATGGCGGAACTCCCTATTCCAGCGAGCAATGATTGCATAGGAAGGGGCGGTGTCGGTGTACACTACAACCATGCGTTCATGGATCTCTTTTGCATTCTTGCCTTCCTTGGTCAAAAATTTGATTACTGCGCGGTGCTCAACCTTCTCCATTTTTGAAAATTTTGTGACTGACGATCTACGATCAGCTACTGCTCCTTAAATAGACGAGGCAGGAGCGTGCGACTGCAGGTCCTGACTTGTCATAACTTGTCCTAACATCCCCACAAACAGCCATCCCCCTTCCTCTGTTTTGCCCTACCGATTCGCAAAACTTATTGACCGCTCCTGGTACATAAAACTCACATCCGTAGTCAAACTTCGAATGAAGAAAGGATCGGAGGAAAAGTAAGGTAGCAGCACTATCAGCGCCTTAAGTGCTGAACGACACAGAGCGAAGAATATCAATGGCGCGGGTATAAGAACGCCCAAGACTGCGAATATGAGACGCCCAGGTGAGGCATCGGTGGAAAACAAGACTAAAGAAACGGTGCGAATCTACTACTTTCAGGCGAACCCAGTTTAGGAACAAGTCCTGGTCGAGGTTTAGCTGTGGATGGAGCAGAAGTGCACTACCTTAGTCTTGGCCAAGAAAAACCGAAACTTGTACGCTTCAGCATAGCGAGTAGCGGTTCAATGCCTGTTGGAGTCGACGCTCCAGAGTTGGCCTCTGGGCCGCGCCAAAAGAGATCGAAAGGTCGTCCAAGTAGAGCGTAGCGAGAACATCTTCCGGCAGCACCGAAGTGATGCTGTTAATGCTGAGGGCAAATAGTGTGACACTGAGTACACTTCCCTGCGGGATACCCTCTTCCTGCTCCATTGGGCCGGAGAGGGTTCCCCCCCCACCCGTACGCGGAATCGACGATCTCGCAAAAATTCAGATATAAAGATTGGGAGGCGTCCCCTCGCCCCCATTGTGTGGAGAGTCTTCATGATACCGTATCTCCGTAAGGAGCACGGCCATTTGCCATCCTAGCCACCGTGCTGACGGGACTCAGCGCCCCGTCCCACCCCAGCTTAGCCTCTTCTCCTTCCTTCAAATTATTTATATCCTTCTTTCCAACTCATCTTGCTATTGTTTCCTTTCTGCTTCTCCACAATACCCATTGTTTGGGTAGTTCGTTAGCTTGAGGTAGATTTAGGTTTTTATTTTTAACAGGTCAGTTTAGTTATTTAGTACCTTAGGTACCCTTTTTTACATGTTTTTTTCTTTTTTTTCACTTCTCCCTTCTTTTCTTTTTCTGTTTCGACAGAAGTTGCGACTATGGCTTTGTGGGCCCCATAGTCGCTTGGTACTCGACAGGCTACGCTTTTGGACTGATCCTTTGTTATTTCTGCCTCTGTACGGGTCGACGGATGCGCCCTTTGATGGGGGGAGGGCTTCGTCTGCAGGAGCGTGCCCTAGAGGAGGTTTGGTTGCCTGAGGCGTAATTACATCTTCGACGTCTACGAGGATTTTGTTGAGAAATGTGGCGAACCTGCTTAAATGTGGCCACGTAATGATGGCGCATTGATAGTTGAGGCGAAATCAAGCGAGCAGCATCAGCGGAATAAGCCAATACACTCTTTAGCTTCTGTAGACATGTCCTCTGTTTCGCACCTGACATTTAACACCTGTAAAGGTGTTATCCGATCGGGAGAGTTAATAGATTACAATGTTGACAGGCTGGTATCAAAACTTACTAATCAGAAGGTTGTAAATGCCCAACGCATTTCCAGGTTTGCTGGAGATCTATAAGTTCATCTGGATTAGGGGCTGCTTCCCTTCTATGTGGAGGGACGCTGTGGTTTTACCTTTCCGAATTTTTTTTTTTGGTAATTAAGGGGCTATCTGGCGACCGCCGACTTAGGCATAAGTCGCCGTAAACAAATAGCTTAGTTCTAGGCTACTTTAAAAAATTGAACAGGAAACAACAATAAAAAGAAATAACAATAACAAAGCAATAACAAAAACAACAACAATTGAACCTGGTTAAATGAAAGGGAGAAGGCCGGCCTCCCCCCAAAAGTCAACAAGTCCACCAGTCAAAGTGCACGCATTCGTCCCGAATACAGGGACAGGCGGTAGCGACAACGTCCATTCCGGTACCGGGACAGGTGTCGTGCGCGAAGATCACCCAGAATGGGACATTCGACAAGAATGTGCCGAACAGTATGGGGGACGACGCAGTCGTTGCAATAGGACGCAGGCGAGCGCTCCATCACATAGCGATGCGTCACACGAGTGTACCCGATTCGGAGACGACAGAAAACAACCTGAAGCCGCCGCAGCATTGGGGGATAGGTCTAAAAAGGTCGAACGCAATACTCCCGGCGCAGTACAAGCTTTGGGAGCAGAGGCGTGGCGACAAATAACCAAATGTGGTACCCTCCAGGGTGGCGTCCTGGGCAGAACCAGGGGCGCCACCGGCCCGAGAGCTATATCTACCTCTCGAAGGAGTTTCCTAGCCCTAAACCCAAAGGGCTTAGGGTATGACTGGCCTCTCTCGGCGGCATAGGCACCATCGAGATCAGCTGCGGATGCAGTGAGAGCTGTTGGCGACTGAGGGAGGCGCCGGGCTCGCGCGTACAGGCGAGTGATGCACTGCACGCGGCGCCGAGCGAGTGGCATCTCCCCAGCATCGACCAACAGGCTCTCAATGGGGAAAGTGCGGAAGGCACCGGTCGCAAGGCGAAGGCCGGTGTGGTGGATCGAATCCACCTTCCGCAATAAATGCCCGGCTGCGGATGCATAAAACTCGCATCCGTAGTCGAGCTTCGAGCGAACAAAGGATCGATAAAAAAGTAAGGCAGTAGCCCTATCAGCGCCCCAAGCGCTGAACATCACGGAACCGAGAATATCCATAGCGCGGGTACAAGAGACCCTAAGGCTGCGAATATGAGCCTCCCAGGTGAGGCGTCGGTCGAATACAAGACCAAGGAAACGGTGCGACTCAACCACATCCAGCTGCACCCTATTAAGAAACAAATCTGGGTCGGGGTGAAGCCGTGGATAGCGGCAGAAGTGCACCACCTTAGTTTTGGCCAAATAAAACCGAAACCTGTGCGCTTCGGCATAGCGAGAGACGCGGTTCAATGCCTGTTGGAGTCGACGCTCCAGAGTTGGCATCTGGGCCGCGCCAAAAGAAATCGAAAGGTCGTCCACGTAGAGCGTAGCGAGAACATCTTCCGGCAGCACCGAGGTGATGCCGTTGATGCTCAGGGCAAAGAGTGTGACACTGAGGACACTTCCCTGCGGGACAACCTCTTCCTGTTCCTTTGGGCCGGAATGCGCTCCCCCCACCCGTACGTGGAATCGACGATCTCGCAAAAATTCAGATATAAACATTGAGAGGCGTCCCCTCGCCTCCATCGTGTGGAGAGTCTCCATGATACCGTATCGCCATGCGGTATCATAGGCCTTCTCCAGATCAAAAAACACCGTGGCGTAGTGCTGTCTACGAAGGAAAGCCTCGCAGACGGCAATTTCCAGTCGGAGCAGAGCATCCGACGTGGAGTGGAACTTACGGAAGCCGCACTGTGCAGAAGACAGATGGCCTCCGCTGTCCAGGAAATAGGCTAATCTAACATCCAATTTCTCCATCAACTTGCACACGCAAGAGGTTAGAGAGATTGGGCGGAAACCGGTCGGAGTAGAGTGATCTCTCCCCGGCTTGCGAAAGGCGAGCACAGTAGCGATTCACCAGGAGTCTGGGAGAAGACCTTCCACACAGATCCTGTTGAACAAATCTAACAGAAAGGCCATGCCTCGCTCACCCAGGTGTCGAAGCATGGCGTACGGGACATCGTCCGGACCATGGGCGGTGTCTGCGCACGAAGCGAGAGCGGAACGCAACTCACTCACAGTAAACTTGTCGTTGAAGGGTTCTCCGACTCTGGAGGTAAAGTCCAGCCGGCGGCCTTCCGCGACATCACAGCTAGAGAATGCGGAAAAAGCGGTCGCTAAGGATTCCACCACGGACGCGGGGTCCGAGATTGCGGTCCCATTCTCCTGGAGAACGGGAGGGCGATCCTGCGAGAACTTATCCCGAATCCTTTTGACTCGCTTCCACACCTCAGCTAAAGGGGTCTTCCCGTTAAGTGAAGACACGTATGCCTGCCAAGAAGAGCGGCGGGCGTGCTTCGAAATATACCGGAACCTAGCCCTAGCCCGACGAAATTCAGCGACAGTGAAATCGTTCGGGCGGCGCTTATAGCGCATGTAGGCATAACGCTTCTGTTTGAGGGCCGTCTCACACTCGGCCGACCACCATGGGAGTGGTCGGCGTGCAAAACGGCCAGACGTCCTAGGAATAGTAGTCAGGCCCACGGCGATGAGGTTGCCGGAGAAGAACTCAACGGCCTCATCTACCGACCTAAACTCCTCGACTGAGATAGAGAATTCAGTCATTTCCTGAAATGCAGGCCACCGCGCCCGCGCCAAGCACCACCGAGGTGGTCTCTCAGGCGGCTGTTGCCCTGAAAATATTTGAATGGGAAAGTGATCACTACCATGGAGGTCATCGACCACCTCCCAATCAAAATCAGGCTGTGCATCCGAGGAGCACAAAGATAGGTCGAGGCAAGAAAATGAAGCGGTTCTCGGACAGTGATGCGTAAACTCATCCACGTTTTGGACACCCATCTCAAGCTCTTCGATCAGATCTTAAAGGACTTGTCCCCTGGGATTTATGGAGTAATCTCCCCAGAGAGGATGCCTGCCGTTCAGATCTCCAAGCAAGAGATAGGGCCTCGGCAACCATGCCACGACGCGGCGGAAGTCCCCCGCGTCGAAGTCAGCTGACGGTGGAATGTACGCAGAAATCAGAGTATACCTCCTATCCAGGTGCAGCTGCACAGCCACTGCCTGAAAGGAGGTATCTAAAGAGAAAGGAAGAACGGAGACATCATGCCGGGTGTAAACCGCGCATCCCCCAGCCCGGCCATCCCGCGGTGGTGGGGTCGCAAGACCCTTATACCCCGGAAGGGCGGGCAGGGGGCACGCGCCTAGCATGGTCTCCTGCAAAATGATAGCTAACGGGGCCCTCCTCGAACTGAAGACCCTCACGAGAATGGCCGTACGCTTCCCCGGGGCAGAACCCCAGGCGCTGTTGGCCGGACAGAGCGCTGAAGGCGCTGTCGCCTTCAAGGACTTATTGGGGGAGGTTGACTCGCCATGCGAGTCTTTTCCTCCCTCCGCCTCGAAACCTTAGGCGGGCGTTGCGGCTTCGGAGGCGGGGTCCCTCTTTTCGAGGAACCACCGTCTCCGAGCCACTCGCTCCACCTCGGGGCGTCGGCGAAGGGGCCGAAGCTCCTTTGTTGCTGTCCTCCTTTCGGGGAACAGCTTTAGGAACCCCGGAAGATGGCCTAGCAACCATCTTCAGGGGTGTTGCCTCCTGTGAGTCTAACGACTCGGTGGAGGCGCGTGGCCGTTTCGCCTTACGTGAAACGGTCACGCTGGGGAAAGAGGGGGGAGCCCTGGTTTTAGCCCGGGCACGGTATGAACCCTTTTTGCCGCCAGCTTTACCAGGGGAGCGCCCGAGTTGGGTAGAGCCCGCAGAAGGGCTCCGAATGGGCGCGGAAACAACCGTGCTCGTTGGCCTGGATGATCCAGGAGCAGAGGGTGCATTTCTAACTATTGAGGCATATGACGTCCCAGGCAGAGCCGGGCGCGCCAGGACCAAGTCCTTTGCCTCGCGGAATGAGAGTCGATCCTGGGCCTGAACGGCCACGATTTCTTTCTCAAGGAGATATGCACCACATTGCTTTGAAGAAGCAGGGTGCGGCTCTCCGCAATTGACACACTTGGCCACACACGATTTGGACTTATCGTGTGCGACTTTGGAGCAATTTACACAGACTTCGGGTGACCCCGACTTTGCACGTCTACATGAGTGATTCGTATGGCCGAAGCGGTGACAGTAATAGTACCGCCACGGCAGTGGCACGAATGCCTTCACGCGGTAGCGGTACCAACCGGCACGCACCGACTCAGGGAGCTTGTCACAGTCGAACGTGACGAAGAGTGTAGGGGTGGGTCTCGAGGCCCCTCCCTGTTTTCTCATCACACGTTCGACCTTCACCGCCCCATGGTCGGCCAGCTCTAGGGTGATGTCCTCAATGGAGTAGTCAACGAGTTTCCTCGCATAAACTACTCCTTTCACAAAGTTCATGGTAGAGTGCGGTGTCACACTCACCGGGGTGCCATGAAGTGTCCGAAGAGCACTTATCTTGGCCGCCTCGGCGGGATTCGCCAGAGAGCTTCCGTCCGAGAAACGGGTTACCTTCGGCTCTCTACCAATTGCACTAGCTAATCCTCTCCTCTGATGGATCATGTTGCCCTTGGACAACATGGTGCCATCAGTGGAGCGAATAACGAGGAAGCGTTTTAAGCCAGCGGGCTCGAAAACGCCAGGTAACCTCTGAATGAGGGGTCCCGATGTCATCGAGGCTCCGCCCTGTGCACTTTTGGTCTTTGTCATGGTCAGGAGCTCCGTTCCCGGGAGGGCAGAGGGGCCAGATGTGCCGATCTTGGCTTGGTCGCTTGCCAAAGTGGCAGCAGACCCATCCGTCCCCGTAGCCCCCGCGGATGGAGAGGAGCCCCGAGTCTTCTTCGTCTTTTTGGTCTTTTTACTCCTTTTCTTTTTTGGAGAGGAGGGCGGGGAATGAACCCGCTTCTCACCCCCGCCGGTAGAAGCCCCCAGGCCAGATGGACCGGCCTCAGCCAGGTCCTTCTCCGAAATGGAGAAGGTCCTGGTGGTCGCAGGGGCATCATCCGGAGGAGATCCCTCCCCTCCTTGTACTGCCTCAGAATCTCCAGCCGTTTGAGGAGGACCTTGCATAGGGGCGGATTCGAGTTCGGTGCTTGGCGCCGAGCCCGGATTCCCCCCCCCATGGAAGGCCCTACCGTCTGAGGCTGGGTCTCCTCAAGGACCATGTCTATCACAGGAGGGGCCTCCAGTTATCCATCCCCTCCCAGGACATCGCAGGTCCCCTTGGCAGCGTCATAAGTCTTTAGTTGGGAGGCACAGGCCTTGACCCCGGCAAGGTTTAATATTCTTGCCAGCAGGTCTTTTGAGGGAAGCGACCGAAGGGGTCTGGCTTCCCTCTCCCCCCTAAGGGGGTTTGCCCTACCGAGCCGCTTGCACGAGGGGCAGTCGGCAATGGGCTGCCTGCTGGCTTTCTTGGCAGGCCCCTTTGAAAGCAAAGAAGGGACTGCCGCTGGAGATAGGGAGGTGCCCGAAAGCACCTCCAGAGAAGGGGGTGAGGGGAAGTCCCCTACACCCGTAGGCGTAGGAGAGGAGTAAGCCTCCTCTCTGGTTAAAGAAGTATGGAGGGTCCCCTGCGAAAGCACAGGGGGGGAGGGGACCTCCATCTTTTCTGTGGAGCTGCACGAGGGCGGCTCCGTTGTTTTAGGGGGAATTAAGGGAAGATGTTTATTTTTTGCATCATTGGGCATGGTGACCCTCTTTGTTTTACGGGACGCAATCGCTCACCACCTCTTGCAGTAGCCCGCACTGCAAGAGGTGCTTACAGGCCCGGCAGAGCCAGGCGCCGCCATTCGGGACCACCCCTCCCGCCTGGTGGCCTGGCAGTCCATCGGCATGGCGGCTCCACCTTAGACACAGCGTAAAATTGATAGAATATGAAGAGGAGAGGAAAAGGGATGTGAGGAAGGTATGGGTGGGGATGAAGCAGGTTGTTAAAAAAAACCCATCCCGAACCGGAGCTCAGGGGTTAGGGAACAATGACCCCTCCCCCCTCAGCCCCGATCCGGGGTGGTTAGCTTGAGAAGAAGGTCAGCATCTACCCTGTGAAATTAGAGGCTGACCAGAGAAAGTAGTGGGAGAGGTTGTATGAAAAGCGACGAGGTAGGGGAGAAATCGGGCTATCTGAAGGAAGGAAGAGAGGCTAAGCTGGGGCCGGACGGAGCGCTGGATCCCGTCAGCACGGCGGCCAGGATGGCAAATCGCCGCGCCCCTTACGAGGTTACCTTTCCGAAAACCAGGAAAGGATGGGACGGAACCCACCCATTGTTGCCCTTACTAGTTGTCCATATGAATTGTTTGAGAGGATGATAAATACAAGACTTCTGGTTTTTGGAGACAAACCATCTTATATCTCCCTCTCAATCAGGATTCAGAAAAAAAAGAAAAACAGAGTACCATCGACCTGCTCGTTAGAATGGAGTCTTATATAAGAGATGCTTTTTCAAAGAGGCAGCATTCTGTTGCTGTTTTCTTTGATATTGAGAAAGCATATGATACCTTTTGGAGGCGTGGTATCCTTAAGCAACTCCATGATTGGGGCCTGTGGGGCTTTCTGCTCAGGTTTGTCGAGCAATTGCTCATGTGGCACACACTACGTGTAAAAGTTGGAAATGCCCTATCAGAGCCCATAGAGCAGGTTGAGGGTGTGCCACAGGGAAGTGTCTTCAGGGTCACCTGCTTCTCTGTGGCCCTCAATAGCATTATCGCAAATCTCCCAGCTGAGATTCCCTCAACTCTATATGTGGATGACTTAGCGCTTATTTGTTCATTGCCTAGACTTTCATTTGTCATCCGTATCTACAGCGGGTTATAAATACCGTAGTTGATAATGCTTCTTCCAAGGGCTTCCGCTTTTCTGCAGTAAAGACCAAGGCTGTCCACTTTTACAATTCTAGATCGGTGACATGAGACCCTCCCCATTTGTCACTCTATGGTGTCCCTGTCACGTTTGAGCCCATATCAGATTTCTAGGGGTGATCTTTGATTCAAAGCTTTCTTGGAGGCCTCATTTGGACGCTTTGAAAAGGTATTGTCTGAAGAGAATGGACCTAATGAAATTACTGTCACACACTTCTTGGGGAAGTGATCGACGTACCCTGTGGCTTTTGTATTCAGCATTGGCCCAGTCAAAACTGGTCTATGGGTCACAGGTGTACTCCTCTGCCTCGCCGTCCATTCTTGAAAAATTAAATACTGTGCGTAACCAGAGTGTGCGCCTGGCTTCTGGAGCCTTCAAGTCCTCCCCTGTGTGGAGTCTCTATGCAGAGAACGGGGCTCTTCCTCTTCCTTTTCACAGGCTCAAGTCTAACCTCAAATATCTTTTTAGACTTGAGCAATACCATGGTCGCCAGTATATGAGTGCACGTTCAATTTGCGAACAGTGGCCTCATATGATAGATTTCCATCCCTGGCCGAGCACACAGGACGTCTAAGAGTGTTTTCTGTTATTCCGTTTTCATTACCGAAGATTCGCCCATGGCTCATATTACCTGTAGTGGTATGCAAGGGGCTTACTGGTAGGCCCAAGGATCAGGTCTTGCCTGTAGCCTTGAGAACCATGTATGATCAACACTCCTCCCACCATTGGCCTAGCACCTTTGTGTTTACCGATGGGTCCAAGTCATCGGACGGAGTTGGAGTTGCTGCTGTCGTCCCACCTCAGACAGCATTGGTTCGCCTACCAAGTGCAGCTTCTGTTTTCACAGCAGAACTTTTTGCCATTCTTGCTCCACTCTTTGTTATTGCTCCTATGCCATCTGGTTGTCTTACGACTTTCTCTGACTCTCTTAGTTTCTGGAGGCACTGAGTGCTTTTGGTTCTAGCCATCCGCTGGTTTCCAAGATCCAGCGGTGTTTTTTTTATCTTTCTTCTATTCACCAGATTTTTTTGCTGGGTACCTAGGCACATGGGCATCCCAGGTAACGAAAAGGTGGATGCTGCGGCCAAGGAGGCGGCATCATTGGAGACACCCCCATCAACCCCAGTCCCACTTTGTTATGTCTATCTCCTCATCACTGAATATGTAGTCGGCTTATGGCAGAAGATGTGGGATGAGCTTCCTCCCACCAAGCTCCATTCCACAAAACCTTCAGTCCTCCCATGACCACGTACCATAAGACCACGTAGATTAGAGGTTATTTTGTACCAACTGAGGATAGGCCATTGCTGCCTCACTCATGGGTACTTGATGAATGGGCAGCCCCCAGCTTTGTGCATCCTGTGTAGAGTGCAGCTGTCCATCCTTCACATCTTTGCCAAGTGTTCCCTTTTGAGAAATCTTGGGAGGAGGGTCTTACCTTTCATTACTGGGCAGATGGCCCCACAGCAGGTTCTGTGGGGCATCATGTCTGAGACTCATGTCTCTTTTAGTGTGAATAGAATTTTTATATTTTTAGAAGAATCTAATCTTTTAGCCAAAGTTCAATATATTGTTTCATTTTATTTTCGCTGTTCTTGTATCTATTGTTGATCCATCTATAGTCGATGCTTTTATCCTTTGTCGGGTTCTCAATAGTTTATTTTTGATATCCTTTGACACCCTTTGATGGTTTTAAATTCCTGTACTTCCATTCTATATTCTCTAGATGTCTATATACTCGGATTTATTGAAAATTTTCATGCAAAAAACCCGTCCTTGAATTTGGCTGTGGGCTAGTACATTTGGGCTTTGCAGCATTTATTTTCAGGACTATTCATTCATTCATTCATGATACCGTATCGCCATGCGGTATCATAGACCTTCTCCAGTTCGAAAAACACCATGGCGTAGTGCTGTCTACGAAGGAAAGCCTCGCAGACGGCATTTTCCAGTCGCAGCAGAGCATCCGACGTGGAGTCGAACTTGTGGAAGCCGCACTGTGCAGAAGACAGATGGCCTCCGCTGTCCAGAAAAAAGGCTAATCTAACATCCAATTTCTCCATCAACTTGCACACGCAAGAGGTTAGAGAGATTGGGCGGAAACCGGCCGGAGTAGAGTGATCTCTCCCCGGTTTGTGAAAGGCGAGCACATTAGCGATTCACCAGGAATCCGCGAGGAGACCCTCCACCCAGATCCTCTTGAACGAATCTAACAGAAATACCCTGCCTCGCTAACCCAGGTGTCGAAGCATGTTTTTTTTTGTTTTTTTTTAAGGGGATATCTGGAGAAGGCCGACTTAGGCAAATTCGCCGTAAACAAACAGCCTAGTTCTAGGCTACTTTAAAAAATTTGAACAAGAAACAATAAAAAGAAATAACAAAACAATAACAAAAACAACAATTAAACCTTGTTAAATGAAAGGGAGAAGGCCGGCCTCCCCCCAAAAGTCAACAAGTCCACCAGTCAATGTGCACGCACTCGTTCTAAGTACAAAGGACAGGCGGTAGCGACCCCGCCCATCCCGGTACCGGGACAGGTAACGTGCGCGAAGATCACCCAGACTGGGACATTCGACAAGAATGTGCCGAACAGTCTGAGAGACAACGCAGTCGTCGCCATACGGCGCAGGCGAGCGCTCCAACAAATAGCGATGCGACACACGAGTGTGTCCGATTCGGAGACGACAGAAAGAGACCTGCAGCCATCGCAGCATTGGGGGATAGGTCCATGGGAACAGTCGCGGAACAATGGCACGCAACTTTAAGTTCCCTTCGACCGTCTCCCATCTTCTTTGACAAGCAGTCCGAAGAGCTGCCCGTATTCCTGCCATGTAGTCGGTGTGAGGAAGAGCGAAACGCTGGTCCGGTCGTAGAGTCGTCACGGACTCTTTGGCGCCCTCATTCCCCGCAATTCCTACATGTCCAGGAAGCCAGCAGAGGATAATCTCGACATCTGCCCGGCTCGCCAAAACCGTGGCGTGACGGATATCAAGAACCAATGGATGCGGAGATTCCAATGCCCCAAGAGCACTCAGGGCGCTTTGTGAGTCGCTATAGATCACAATCCGGTCTCCGAACCGGGCACGTCGCGTAATCTCCCGTACCGAGTGGTGTATTGCCACCAGCTCGGCCGTGAAGACAGACGCAGCGCCTGGTAGAGACCCGCTGACTTCAAACAGAGGGGATACGGCGTGGAAGCCGACCCCCTCTTAGGACTTGGAGCCATCCGTATACACTGGCACGGTTCCAGCGTGACACGATGTGTGCTCCAAAAAGGTCGAACACAATACTCCCGGCGCCGTACAAGCTTTGGGAGCAGAGGCGTGGCGAAAAATAGCCAAATGTGGTAGCCTCCAGGGTGGCGTTCTGGGCAGAACCAGGGGCGCCACCGGCCCGAGAGCTATATCTAGCTCTCGAAGGAGTTTCCTGGCCCTAAACCCAAAGGGCTTAGGGTATGACTGGCGTCTCTCGGCGGCATAGGCACCATCGAGATCAGCTGCGGAAGCAGTGAGAGCTGTTGGCGACTGAGGGAGGCGCCGGGCTCGAGCGTACAGGCGGGTGATGCACTGCACGCGGCGCAGAGAGAGTGGCATCTCCCCAGCATCGACCAACAGGCTCTCAATGGGGGAAGTGCGGAAGGCACCGGTCGCAAGGCGAAGGCCGGTGTGGTGGATCGAATCCACCTTCCGCAATAAACGCTCGGCTGCGGATGCATAAAACTCGCATCCGTAGTCGAGCTTCGAACGAACAAAGGATCGATAAAAAAGTAGGGCAGTAGCCCTATCAGCGCCCCAAGCGCTGAACGTCACGGAATGGAGAATGTCCATGGGGCGGGTACAAGAGACCCTAAGGCTGCGAATATGAGCCTCCAAGCTGAGGCCTCGGTCGAATACAAGACGGAGGAAACGGTGCGATTCCACCCCATCCAGGCGCACCCCATTAAGAAACAAATCTGGGTCGGGGTGAAGCCGTGGATAGCGGCAGAAGTGCACCACCTTAGTCTTGGCCAAAGAAAACAGAAACCTGTGCGCTTCGGCATAGCGAGAGACGCGGTTCAATGCCTGTTGGAGTCGATGCTCCAGAGTTGGCATCTGGACCGCGCCAAAACAGATCGAAAGGTCGTGCACGTAGAGCGAAGCGAGAACATCTTCCGGCAGCACAGAGGTGATGCCGTTGATGCTCAGGGCAAAGAGTTTGACACTGAGGACACTTCCCTGCGGGACACACTCTTCCTGCTCCTTTGGGCCGGAGAGGGCTCCCCCCCACCCGTACGCGGAATCGACGATCTCGCAAAAATTCAGATATAAACATTGGGAGGCGTCCCATCGCTCCCATCGTGTGGAGAGTCTCCATGATACCGTATCGCCATGTGGTATCATAGGCCTTCTCCAGATCGAAAAACACCGTGGCGTAGTACTGTCTACGAAGGAAAGCTTCGCAGACGGCATTTTCCAGTCGGAGCAGAGCATCCGACGTGGAGTGGAACTTGCGGAAGCCGCACTGTGCGGAAGACAGATGGCCTCCGCTGTCCAGGAAAAAGGCTAATCTAACATTTACCAATTTCTCCATCAACTTGCACACGCAAGAGGTTAGAGAGATGGGGCGGAAACCGGTCGGAGTAGAGTGATCTCTTCCCGGTTTGCGAAAGGCGAGCACAGTAGCGATTCGCCAGGAGTCTGGGAGAAGACCCTCCACCCAGATCCTGTTGAACAAATCTAACAGAAAGGCCATGCCTCGCTCACCCAGGTGTCGAAGCATGGCGTACGGGACATCGTCCGGAACATGGGCGGTGTCCGCGCACGAAGCGAGAGCGGAACGCAACTCACTCACAGTAAACTTGTCGTTGAAGGGTTCTCCGCCTCTGGAGGTAAAGTCCAGCCGGCGGCCTTCCGCGACATCACGACGTGCATTGAATGCTGGCGGAGCAGCATCCCGTCTAGAGAATGCGGAAAAAGCGGTCGCTAAGGATTCCGCCACGGAAGCGGGGTCCGAGATTGCGGTCCCATTCTCCTGGAGAACGGGAGGGAGGTCCTGCGAGAACTTGCCACGAATCCTTTTGACTCGCTTCCACACCTCAGCTAAAGGGGTCTTCCCGTTAAGTGAAGACACCTATGCCCGCCAAAAAGAGCGGCGGGCGTGCTTCGAAATATACCGGAACCTAGCCCTAGCCAGACGAAATTCAGCGACAGTGAAATCGTTCGGGCGGCGCTTATAGCGCATGTAGGCATAACGCTTCTGTTTGAGGGCCGTCTCACACTCGGCCGAACACCATGAGAGTGGTCAGCGTGCAAAACGGCCAGACGTCCTAGGAATAGTAGTCAGGCCCACAGCGATGAGGTTGCCGGAGAAGAACTCAACAGCATCATCTACCGACCTAAACTCCTCGACTGAGATAGAGAATTCAGTCATTTGCTGAAATGCAGGCCACCGCGGCCGCGCCAAGCACCACCGAGGTGGGCTCTCAGCCGGCAGTTGCCCTGAAAATGATATTTGAATGGGAAAGTGATCACTACCATGGAGGTCATCGAACACCCCCCAATCAAAATCAGGCTGTGCATCCGAGGAGCACAAAGATAGGTCAAGGCAAGAAAATGTAGCGGTTCTCGGACAGTGATGCGTAAACTCATCCACGTTTAGGACACCCATCTCAAGCTCTTCGATTAGATCGGCAAGGACTTGTCCCCTGGGATTTATGGAGTAATCTCCCCAGAGAGGATGCCTGCCGTTCAGATCTCCAAGCAAGAGATAGGGCCTCGGCAACCGTGCCACAACGCGACGGAAGTCCCCCGCGTCGAAGTCAGCTGACGGTGGAATGTACGCAGAAATCAGAGTATACCTCCTATCCAGGTGCAGCTGCACAGCCACTGCCTGAAAGGAGGTATCTAAAGAGAAAGGAAGAACGAAGACATCATGCCGGGTGTAAACCGCGCATCCCCCAGCCCGGCCATCCCGTGGTGGTGGGGTCGCAAGACCCTTATACCCCGGGAGGGCGGGCAGGGGGCACGCGCCTAGCATGGTCTCCTGCAAAAAGATAGCTAACGGGGAACGGGACGAGACGAGCCTCCGCAGCTTTTCCCAGTTGGCCGGAGTCCACGGCAATTCCATTGAAGGAATATGCCCTCTAGGCCTAGCTCGGAGGAGACGCGGGGGCCCTCCTCGAACTGAAGACACCCACGGAAATGGCCGTACGCTTCCCGGGGGCAGAACCCCGGGCGCTGTTGGCCGGACAAAGAGCTGAAGGCGCTGTCGCCTTCGAGGACTTATTGGGGGAGGTTGGGCTCGCCATGCGAGTCTTTTCCAACCTCCGCCTCGAAACCTGAGGCGGGCGTTGTGGCTTCGGAGGCGGGGGGCCCTCTTTTCGAGGAACCACCGTCTCCTAGCCACTCGCTCCACCTCGGGGCGTGGGCGAAGGAGCCGAAGCTCCTTTGTTGCTGTCCTCCTTTCGGGGAACAGCTTTAGGAACCCCGGAAGATGGCCTAGCGACCATCTTCAGGGGTGTTGCCTCCTGTGAGTCTAACGACTCGGTGGAGGCGCGTGGCCGTTTCGCCTTACGGGAAACGGTCACGCTGGGGGAAGAGGGGGGAGCCCTGGTTTTAGCCGGGGCTAGGTATGAACCATTTTTGCCGCCAGCTTTACCAGGAAAGCGCGGGGGTTGGGTAGAGCCCGCAGAAGGGCTCCGAATGGGCGCGGAAACAACCGTGCTCGTTGGCCTGGATGGGCCAGGAGCAGAGGGTGCCTTTCTAACTATTGAGGTATATGACGTCCCAGGCAGAGCCGGGCGCGCCAGGACCAAGTCCTTAGCCTCGCGGAATGAGAGTCGATCCTGGGCCTGAACGGCCACGATTTCTTTCTCAAGGAGATATGCACCACATTGCTTCGAAGAAGCAGGGTGCGGCTCTCCGCAATTGACACACTTGGCCACACACGATTTGGACTTATCGTGTGCGACCTTGGAGCAATTTACACAGACTTCGGGTGACCCCGACTTTGCACGTCTACATGAGCGATTCGTATGGCCGAAGCGGTGACAGTAATAGCACCGCCGCGGTAGTGGCACGAATACCTTCACGCGGTAGCGGTACCAACCGGCACGCACCAACTCAGGGAGCTTGTCACAGTCGAACGTGACGAAGAGTGTAGGGGTGGGTCTCGAGGCCCCTCCCTGTTTTCTCATTACACGTTCGACCTTCACCGC
Source organism: Ceratothoa steindachneri (assembly GCA_963969495.1). Lineage (NCBI taxonomy): Eukaryota > Metazoa > Arthropoda > Malacostraca > Isopoda > Cymothoidae > Ceratothoa > Ceratothoa steindachneri. Next base: position 44,963,195 of record OZ018317.1, read on the forward strand.
CCCATGGTCAGCCAGCTCTAGGGTGATGTCCTCAATGGAGTAGTCAACGAGTTCCCTCGCATAAACTACTCCTTTCACAAAGTTGATGGTAGAGTGCGGCGTCCCACTCACCGGGGTGCCATGAAGTGTCCGAAGAGCACTTATCTTGGCCACCTCAGCGGAATTCGCCGCATTCGCCAGAAGGCTCCCGTCTGAGAAACGGGTCACCTTCGGCTCTCTACCAATTGCACTAGCTAATCCTCTCCTCTGATGGATCATGTTGCCCTTGGACAACATGGTGCCATCAGTGGAGCGAATAACGAGGAAGCGTTTGAAGCCAGCGGGCTCGAAAACGCCAGGCAACCTCTGAATGAGGGGCCCCGATGTCAACGAGGCTCTGCCCTGTGCACTTTTGGTCTTAGTCAGGGGCTCCGCAACCGGGAGGGCAGAGGGGCCGGATGTGCCGATCTTGGCTTGGTCGCTTGCCAGAGTGGCAGCAGACCCATCCGTCCCCGCAGCCCCCGCGGATGGAGAGGAGACCCGAGTCTTCTTTGTCTTTTTGGTCTTGGTCTTTTTCTTTTTTGGAGAGGAGGACGGGGAATGAACCCGCTTCTCACTTCCACCGGTAGAAGCCCCTTGGCCAGATGTACCGGCCTCAGCCAGGTCCTTCTCGAAATGGAGAAGGTCCTGGTGGTCGCAGGGGCATCATCCGGAGATCCCTCCCCTCCTTGTACTGCCTCAGAATCCCCAGCCGTTTGAGGAGGACCTTGCATAGGGGCGGATTCGGGTATGGTGCTTGGCGCCGAGCCCAGATTCCCCCCCATGGAAGGCACTACCGTCTGAGGCTGGTTTTCCTCAAAGACCATGTCTATCACAGGAGGGACCTCAGGTTGGCCATCCCCTCCCAGGACATCGCAGGTCCCCTTGGCAGCGTCATGAGTCTTTTGTGGGGAGGCACAGGCTTTGACCCCGGCAAGGTTTAATATTCTTGCCAGCAGGTCTTTTGAGGGAAACGACCGAATGGGCCTGGCTTCCCTCTCCCCCCTAAGGGGGTTTGCCCTACCGAGCCGCTTCGATGGCAAGCAGCTGGCTAAGGGCTGCCTGCTGGCTTTCTTGGCAGTCCCCTTGGAAAGAAAAGAGGGGACTGCCGCTGGAAAAAGGGAGTTGCCCGAAAGCACCTCCAGAGAAGGGGGTGAGGGGGAGTCCCCTACACCCGTAGGCGAAGGAGAGGAGTAAGCCTCCTCTCCGGTTAGAGAAATATGGAGGGTCCCCTGTGCTTGCGCAGGGGACCCTCCATATTTCACTATTTCCATTTTTTTGCTGGAGCTGCCCGAGGGCGGCTCCGTCGCTGTTTCAGGGGAAGTTGGGGGTTGGGTTTTTATTTATCATCATTGGGCATGGTGACCCTCTTTTTTACATGGGACGCAATAGCTCATCACCTCTTGCAGTTGCCCGCACTGCAAGAGGTGCTTACAGGCCTGGCAGAGCCAGGCGCCGCCATTTGGGACCACCCCTCCCGCCTCGTGGCCTGGCAGTCCATCGGCATGGCGGCTCCACCTTAGACACGGCGTAAAAAAGATTTTGAAGACTAGAGGAAAAGGGATGTGAGGAAGGTATGGGTGGGGATGAAGCAGGTTGTTAAAAACCAACCACCCCAGACCGGAGCTCAGGGGTTAGGGAACATTGTCCCCTCCCCCCTCAGCCCCGATCCAGGACGGTTGGACGAGAAGAAGGTCAGCATCTACCCTGTGAAATTAGAGGCTGACCAGAGAAAGTTGTGGGAGAGGTTGTATGAAAAGAGAGGAAACAAGTGTTTTGAAGGAAGGAAGAGAGTCTAAGCTGGGGCCGGACGGGGTGCTGAGTCCCGTCAGCACGGCGGCCAGGATGGCAAATCGCCGCGCCCCTTACGGGGGTCGAAGCATGGAGTACGGGACAACCTCCGGACCATGGGTGAGTCCGCGCACAAAGCGAGAGCGGAACGCAACTAACTCAGACTGAACTTGTCGTTGAAGGGTTCTCCGCCTCTCGAGGTAAAGTCCAGCCGGCGGCCTTCCGCGACATGGAGGCGCTCATTGAATGCTGGCGGAGCAGCATCTCGGCTAGAATGCGGTCGCGGGGTGCGAAATTGCGGTCCCATTCACCTGGAGAATGGGAGGGGGGTCCTGCGAGAACTTACTCGGAATCCTTTTGAGTCGCTTCCACACCCCTGCTAGAGGGATCTTCACGTTAAGTGAAGACACGTATGCCCGCTATGAAGAGCGGCGGGCGTGCTTCGAAATATACCGGAACCTAGTCCTAGCCGGACGAAATTCACCGAGTGAAATTGTTTGGGCGGCGTTTCTGTTTGACGGCCGTCTCACACTTAGCTGACCACCATGGAAGTGGTCGGCGTGTAAAACGGCCAAACCTTCTAGGAATAGTAGCTAGGCAGGTTCGCGGCAAGGAGGTTGCCGGAGAACTCGACGGCCTCATCTAGCGAACTAAACTCCTCGACTGAGATAGAGAATTCAGTCATTTCCTGAAATGCAGACTAACGCACCCGCACCAAGCACCACCGGGGTGGGCTCTCGGGCGGCAGTAACCCAGAAAATGATATTTGAATGGGAAAGTGATCACTATCATGGAGGTCATCGTTCACCCCTCAATCAAAATCAGGCTGAGAATTCGGAGACCACAAAGGTAGATCAAGGCAGGAAAATGAAGCGGTTCTCGGGCAGTGAGTGATGCATAAACTCATCCACATTTAGGACACCTATCTCATGCTAGTTGATCAGGTCGGCAAGCAAGAGAAATGGCTTGGGCAAATGTGCCACGAGGCGGCGGAAGTCCCCCGCATCGAAGTCGGATGAAGGTGGAATGTACGCGGAAATAACAGTATACCTCCTATCAAGGTGCAGCTGCACAACTACTGCCTGAAAGGACGTATCTAAAGCGAAGAGAAGAACGGAGACATCATGCCGGGTTTAAATCGCGCATCTCCCAGCCCGACCCCCATCCCGTGGTGGTGGGGTCGCAAAACCCTTATACACTGGGAGGATAGGCAGGGGCCATGCGCCCAACATGGTCTCCTGCAAAAAGATAGCTAACGGGGAACGGGAGGAGACGATCCTCCACAGCTCCTCCCAGTTGGCCCGGAGTCCGCGGCAATTCCATTGAAGGAATATGACCTCCAGGCCTAGCTTGGAGATGCGGGGGCCTTCTTCGAAGAGAAGACCCTCACAGGAATGGCCGTACGCTTCCCAGTTGCACAACTACGGGCGTTGTCGCCTTCGAGGGCTCGCTATGCCTGTCTTTTCCTCCATCCGCCTCGAAACCTTAGGCGGGCGGGAGGCCTTCTTTTCAAGGGCCCACCGTCTCCCTGCCACCCAGCTCACCACTGGGCGTGGGCGAAGGAGCCGAAGCTCCTTTAGTGCTCTCCTCCTTTTGGGGGGCAGCTTTAGGAACCCTGAAGGATAGCCTGGCGACCAACTTCAGGGGTGATGCCTCCTGCGAGTTTAACGACTCGGTGGAGGCGCGTGGCCGTTTCGCCTTACGGGAAACGGTCACGGTGGGGGAAAGGAGGGGGGGGGGAGCCCTGGTTTTAGCCGGGGCTCGGTGTGTACCCTTTGTGCCACCAGCTTTACCAGGGGAGCAACACGCAGAAGGGTTCCGAATAGGCGTGAAAACGACCGTATTCGTAGGCCTGGAGGGGCCAGGAGCAGAGGGTGTCTTTTTCAGCATTGAGGCATACGACATCCCGGGCAGCGCCGAGGGCGCCGGAAGCAAGTCCTTAGCGTCGCGAAATGAGAGAAGATCCTGAGCCTGAAAGGCCAGGATTTCCTTCTCAAAGAGATACGCACCACATTGCTTCAAAGAAGCAGCGTGCTGCTGTCCGCAATTGACAAACTTGGTCACACACGAGTTGGACTTATCATGTGTGGCCTTGGAGCAACTTACACAGGTTTCGGGTAACCCCGACTGGGTATGGCTGAAACGGTGGCAGTAATAGTACCGCGGTGGCAGTAGCACGAATGCCCTCACGCGGTAGCGATACCAACCGGCACGCACCAACTCAGGGAGCTTGTCACAGTCGAACGTAACGAAGAGTGTAGGGGTGGGTCTCGAGGCACCTCCCTGCTTTCTCATCACACGTTCGACCTTGACCGCCCCATGGTCGGCCAGCTCTAAGGTGATGTCCTTTATGGAGTAGTCCACGAATTTCTTCGCATCAACTACTCCTTTCACGAAGTTCATGGTAGAGTGCGGCGTCACACTCATATGCGTGCAATCAAGTGTCCGAAGGGCGCTAATCATGGCCGCCTCGGAGGGATTTGACGCATTCGCCAAAAAGCTCCCGTCTGAGAAACGGGTCACCTTCGGCTCTCTACCAATCATTCTAGCTAAAGCTCTCCTCTGATAGATCATGTTGCCCTTAGCCAACATGCTGCCATCAGTGAAACGAATAACCAGGAAGCGTTTGAGGCCTGGAGAGGGCGGGGAATGAACCCGCTTCTCCCCTCCCCTCCGCTGGCAGGAACCCCCAAACCGCATGGAGCGGCCTCAGCAAGGTCCTTCTTCGAGATGGAGAAGGTCCTTTCAGGCGCAGGTGCATCGGCCGGAGGAAGAGATCCCTCCCCTACTTGTACTGCCTTGGAGACCCGAGCCATTTGAGAAGGACCTTGCATAGGAGCAGACTCGAGTTCGGTGCTTGGCGCCGAACCCGGATTCGCCCCCATGGATGGCCCTACCGTCTGAGGCTGGGTTGCCTCAAGGACCATGTGTATCTCGGGGCCGGGGAGGGGGGGCTCCATTTGCCCCCTCCTCCCGACATCACAGGTCCAATTGGCAGCGGTTTCACTAGTCGAGTATGGGGAGGCACAGGCCTTGACCTCCGCTATGTTTAATATTCGAGCCAGCAGGTCTTTTGAGGGAAGCGACGGATGAGGCCTATCTTCCCATTTCCCCCTTAAGGGGTTTGCCCTACCGAGCCGCTTCAATTGGGAGCGGTCGGCTATGGGCTGCTTGCTGGCTTTCTTGGCAGGCCGCTTGAAAAAGTAAAGGGTTGGGGGGACTGCCACTGGAAAGAGGGAGGCGCCCGAAGGCACCTCTAGACAAAGGGGGTGAGGGGGAGTCCCCTACACCCATAAGCAAAGGAGAGGAGTAAGCCTCCTCTCTGGTTAAAGAGATTTGGAGAGTCACCTGAGAGAGCACAGGGGGGGGCGGGATCTCAATTTTTTCAGTGTAGCTGCCCAAAGGCGGCCCCATTGATTTTGAGGAGGGAAGAGGAAGTTGTTTTTTTTTTTTTCAATTTGCATCATTGGGCATGGGGACCCTATTCTTTCCGCGGGAAGCAAACGCTAATCACCCCTCGCAGTGGCCAGCTCCGCAAGGGGTGCATATGGGGCTGGCAGAGCCAGGTGCCGCCATTTTAGGCCACCCCTTCCTCTTGGTGACCTGGCAGCCCTTCTCACTTCACCATCTATATTTTTTTTACGCCTTGGGCACGGCGTAAAAAAAAATATAGATGGTGAAGTGAGAAGGAAAAGGGATGTGAGGAAGGTATGGGTGGGGATGAAGCAGGTTGTTAAAAATCCACCATCTCAAACCGGAGCTAAGGGGTTAGGGAACATTGTCCCCCGCCCCCTCAGCCCCGATCCGGGATTGTTGGCTGAGGTCAGCATCTAGGCCTGTGAAAATAGATGCTGACCAGAGAAAGTTGTCGGAGAGGTTGTATGGGAAGTGAGGAACTAGGGGAGAAACACAAGCTATCTTAAAGAAAGATAAGAGGCTAAGCTGGGGCCGGACGGGGCGCTGAGTCCCGTCAGCACGGCGGCCAGGAAGGCAAATCGCCGCACCCCTTACGGGGACCACGAGCATTACATGATGCAAGAGCAGCATCTCGGCTAGAGAATGTGGAGAAATCAGTCGCGAAAGACAGCCACGCACGAGGGGTCCGAGATTGCATTCCCGTTATCATTGGAGGGGGTCCTGTGAGAATTTAGCCCAAATCCTTTTTGACACTCTTCAACACCTCTACAATAGAGGTATTACCGTTAAGTGAAGACATGTATGTCCGTTTGGAAGAGCGGCAGATGTGCTTCGAAACATAACGAATCATAGCCCTTGCTCGACGAAATTCACCGACAGTAAAATCGTTCAGGTGAGGCTTATAGCACATCTAGGTATATCGCTCCTGAAGCGGTTCTCGGGCAATGATGCGTAAACTCATCCACACTTAGGATACCTATCTCCAGCTCGTCGATCAGGTCGACAAAGACATGACCCTTGGGATTAATTTAGTAGTCTCCCAATAGGGGTGTATCTACCGTTCAAATCTCCGAGCGGTACATAGGGCCTCGGTAACTGTGCCACGACGGTACAGAAGATCACAGCGTCCAAGTCGACTGACGGTGAAATGTACGCAGATATTACAGTATACCTGTTATTAAGGTGAAGTTGCAGTGACACTGCCTGAAGGAGGTATTTATAGCAAATATAAGAGACGAGATATCATACCGCTATGCAAGTCTATGCAAGACACGAATGCCTTAACGCGATAGCGATACCAACCGGCACGCAGCCACTCAGGGAGCCTGTCACGGTCGAGCGTGACGAAGAGTGTAGGGGTGGGTCTCGAGGCCCCTCCCAGTTTTCTCAACACACTTGAACTTGTCCGCTCCCTGATCAGCGAGCTCTTCAGTATTATCTAATAAGAGGTAGTCCATGAGTTCCCTCGCATAAACCACTCCTTTCAGGAAGTTCATGGTAGAGTGGGGCGTTACATTCATTCACCGGCGAGCTATTGAATGCCCGAAGGGCAATAATCATGGCCACCTCTGAAGGATCTGACGCATTCGGCAGAAGGTTACCGTTCGAGAAATGAGCACCTTCGGCTCTCTACCACTTAAACTAGCTAATGCTCTCCTCTGATGGATCATGTTGCCATTAGCCAACAAGCTGCCACCAATGGAGTGGATAAATAGAAAGCGCTTGAACGCCAGCTAGTGTCTGAATGAAGATCCTCAACCTAAATCCAGGCTCCACTCAGCGTACTTTCGACTATCTCTGGGACTCCCCGTCCGTCCTTGGAGTCCCTGCGAACGGAGAAAAATCCCTTGTCTTCTTAGACTTCCTCTTGCCTTTTTCTTTTTGGGGAGTGGAGGGTGGGGAGTGAACGAACCCGCTTCTCTCCAGCTCAGGACGGACCGGCCTTACCAAGATCTTTATCTGTTAAAGGGGCCCCAGTCCTTGAGGGCCCGAGCCGCCTGAGAAGCTTCCACGGGGGCAGACTCGGGTTCAGTGTTTGGAACCAAGCCCAGATTTGCCCCCAAGTAAGATCACGCCATCTGGGGCGAGGTCACACCCGGGACCGTCTAGTTCAGGAAGGTCTCCAGGTGGCAATCTCCCCCTTGAGGTGTCACAGTTGCCAGTCGAAGACCCTACAGTCATGTAGTCTTGGGCCGGCGAAACGACCTCCATCGCAGAAGAGAGCTGGACAGGCACGCCGAATCCCTCCAAGCTTGCCTGCATGGCAGTACATAGGTGCACGGTCCGACGGCCCCGCTAACACTTGTCCTATCGCGCCGCTCCCACAAGCATGGAAATGGTTGGTGGGGATGGCCTCCCGACACATAAGGTGGGCGAGGTCGCGCTTGGAGGCGGATCTCCATGCACCTGCGGTCGCACAGTATTTAGTTCTTGTGTAGCCATGGGCCAACCCGGCACGCCATTCAGGCGAATTTGTCCTGGAGCTTTGACCATAAAGGATGGTGTTGATGTAGCCATCTTGTGTGTGTACTGGAGGGCAGTGAGCAGTCGACGGCCCAGTCTAATACATCCCTCAGACACCGGGCTTTCGGCCCTCACGGTATACCGTGCAACTTGACTAAGGTCTGTTAAGAGGACGAAAGTGCGCCAAGCAGGCAGAACCTCTGTAGATAGAAGTTCAGAAGGGAGTAGGTGAGTATGCAATGAAGTAGATATAGGCGGGTCCACTAAAGAGTACGATATGTAATCACCTATTATTATCATCATACCACGGCATCCAGACGTGTGAGGGGATAGTCGTAGAGAGAAGGGAATGCTGAGAGGGAGCGAGGAAGAAGCACACCAGCTTGCCCAGGCTTCGTCAAAATGTTCATGCCTTTCCTATTTGCATTCGGACCAGGGGGATGTGCAGCATATCCAAGTACAAGTGTAACAGGGTACCCACGTGAGAGGTGTTAAAGGAACAAATGCTGTATTCAGGGAGTCTTAGGATTTTGTCGTTGGGAAACTCTATCCTCAGATTAAGCAACAACCCATGCTCTTTGAAAATCTGAAATTTACTTGGAATAATAAATAATTACAATATTAAATCGATAAGATGGAAATAAATACTAGCCATAACAATGGCAATAAATAGGAATAAAAACTTTTTATCCTGAAACTGGATGACTACTTACTTCTTGCGTGTCTCTATACAAGACTAACTGCTCAGGAACCAGAACTCTAACACCAAGCAGCGAACTAAAATCTAAAAGCATAGAGTCAACTAAAGACTAAACGTAAAACGAGTTAGCATGCAAATTACACCACGGAAGCAAAGCTTGCAAACGACCCCATTATAATTACTGTTCGAAACAACTGAGAAAAAGAAACATGCGTGGCAAGGAACCCTTCGTTGGGGAATCTAAAGAAGCAAGCCCACAGAGGCGACCAGTCACTGAACATCATTAAGACCGAGCAGGGAAAGGGAAGTCAAAGGTAACTGGCCCGACAGACAGAAACATCCAATCTACGATATGAGAAAAAGCCAAAGGTCAAACGAACGACCACATGAAAATGACCTCTATCGATCCCATCTACATTGGCGAATCCCCACTCCGATTCGCCATGCCTTACTACCACTATAACGTGGCACGCAGATCAGCGATAATGGACTAAGACAGCTAGACATGCTCTCAAAAAGATGATTAAATAATCCACCTGAATTGAAAGCAGAGGGTTGCCAAAGGAGCCTCTAAAGAATGGTGCACTTAAGCTTTTTCCTCTTGCCGGGGTCTTTCTTCCCTTTGCCGTTCATGCCCTTTGTCCTCTCCAGCTTACGGGAGCGAATCTCCCGCATCAAGTCAAAGAACACCTGCGGCGGGCAAGGAGGAAACGATGTGAAGGGTGCGACGAGTTGCGCCCCGCCACCGCATATCGGTGCCAAAGCGCAAAATAGCTTTCATAGTGATCGAATGGTGGCGGGTAGCGGGCAAGATAGCGAGGGAGAGAGAAAAGGGAGAAGGAAAATCCTCGAATGTGAGTAAGACCGACTGATAAGGATCATGAGAAAGAAACGTCGATATCAATAAAACGAATGACTAAAAAACAAGAAAAAGAGAAAATAAAATAAAAAAAAACATTTTAGAGCACTTTTGACGCCGGCGGGCGTAGCCCAAATCGCCACCAAGAATGAGCCGACATAAGGCGAAACCGAACCACCTTCGAGATGAGAGGAAGAGGGATTAAAGGTTAAGTAACTAAATTTAAGCCATCTAAGTTAGCCTCGCTCCCAAGTTTATTAAAATGAAAACCTCGTCATTAACACCAAACAAAACCAACAGTGATTATTCATATTCTTTTTGTATGCATTTAATGGATGCAAGTGTGAAGAGGGTGGAGATGAAAAAGACTCGCCTTATCAACGTTGGCTCGCGTCTTGGCTGACGTCTCCACGTAGGGAACATTCCACTGCTCGCTTCGATGCTTAGCTTCCTCGTATGAGACTCGTCTTTTATCAGACAGATCCGCCTTGTTTCCCACGAGCAGAAAGGGGATGTGGTCATCTGTCTTCACTCTTAAGATCTGCTCTCTGCAACGAGGGGGGGGGGGGGCAATGTCACTCAACAATTCCTTCGCCACTACAAATGAACTATCCAACAAACTGAAGAAGACCAACCTGAACTCTTGCGTGGCTTGAAAGGACTCTTCTTCGGTGATTGAAAAGACGCACAGGAAACCCTCACCAGTCCTGTAGGTGAGAATACACGCATTTACTACGCAACAATGCATAGTTCCAACTATCCGGAGGTCTGAGCGATTAATCGACCGATTATTTAAATCAGTCTCCCTAACTACCGTTTAAAAAATCGCCATTTGTTACGAGCTACCCGTATTGATATTTCGCCATTGCGTCTGCAAAAACAAAACAAACCTAAATTAGTGATAGGTACATAGCGAACTATATTCTGCCTGTAGTATCGTTTAATACAATCGAGTTATCTATTTCTTTACAGTTAAGTTACTGTACTATGGTTAAGGCAAGAATATACAAACTAAGATGACACAATTCTACAGCTATAGTTTATGGCAAAGTTAAGGTCATGTTACAAGTAACTTTTTATTCATGTAATGAAGGAGCCAAGCCTTGGGAAAAAACGTAGAATGCATAGAATAACCACGAAAGACCTGCAAAATCTTCAGTGAAATAAAAATGAATCCGGCCCCATGACAAAACTTTTTTTTCCAAAATTTACGAAGGCGACAACCAAAGGGGATTGATGCCGCAACAATGAATCCCTTAATTTACATCTATACATATATGTAGATAACACGTATGTACATCAGATGGGGAAAACAGACAAATCAAAAGATCTGCCTCCTCTAAGAACTCATCAACATGGACCAGGGACAGACGGCAGAATCCACGCCTGACTTTCCAAAGCACTCCATCAATCCTCGACAGGGGTGAGGGAACCAAAGCTGCCTTATTGCCGTCTTTCTTTCTGGAGGCAGACTTAGAAAGCCCCGGGGATGGCCTCACCACCACCTTCCTGGTCTTTATCTCCCATGATTTTGATTCAGTAGAGGCGCATGGCTGCTTCACTTTTGGGGAAAGGTGTCTCGTGGGGGGTAGGAGAGTGCCTTGGTTTTAGTCATGGTAGTGCGTGAGCCTTTATTGCCACAAGTGGAACAGGCATGGCTCACAAAGCTCCATTGTACAAAGAAATTCAACCAAAAAGTGCCTTAGTGTCTGGGAGCCTAAGCAATCATAATAACGGCTAAGAGAGACGTTCCATCCCGTGAGTGTCTCCGATTTGGAGGCAGCAAAAAATTATTCAGGATCGTCAAAGCATTTGGGGCAGAAACTCTGATAGTAGTAGCATGCAACTTTCGATTCCCCTTATGCTGACTCCATACTTCTTTGCCATACAACCTGACGGGCTATCCTGATTCCTACCATAGAGTTACAGTGTAGAAGAACAAGAAAGACACTGGTCTGGTCACAGTCTGTGCACATAACCTGGTGCCCTTGTAAGCACACCTATTTCCTGCAATGTCTACATGTCCAAGAAGCCAATCTTGACATTCTCCCACTTGCAGTACATCATGGATACTGAACACTAGGGTGTGTGGGCATTACAATGCCTGAGGGGCACTTAGGAAGCTCTGAGTGTTGCAATAAATCCCAATCCAGTCTCAGAACTAGGCCAGCTGCGTAATATTTCATACTAAACAATATATTGGAACTATTTCCCCCCCTAACTTTAAAGCAAAATACTAATGAAGTTAAATCCTTCAGAATGTTTGTAAGTTGAGATCAGTAAAGTGAAGCTAGAGTGAATGAAAGAGTGTGGGAGACAGCCATAGATCCTCTTGCAGGGATTGGGGCTGGGAGTGCACAATCACCCAGTGGGTGCATAAAAAGATAGATAATGAAAATAAAGATCGGTAAGTAGAAAGCGAAAAGTGTGGAAAGAACACAGATGGTAAAAACCACCTCTCAACTTGATCTGAGAGGGAGAGGCTGAGCCTGCCATGTCCTGACTAGGAATGAATTAACAAAAACTGGTTGATAGCTAGCTGGTGAAATTAGCCCCTTGCCCATCCAGAAACAACAAAGATAATATTAAATTCATAAGAAACTTCTCTCTCACAACATAACCAAGTAGAAAGAAGCCTTGGGCCTGTATACAAGTCAATAAAAGAAAATAGATATTCATCAACCTCTATATACCACTATCACCTTACAAGCCAGTCCATGACCACCTTCTACCTAGCACCTTTACTACCTTAAAGGTTGCCAATGATCCCATCGGGCCTGAATCTCAAAACAGAAAAAATTGGGCCTACAACATCTCAGACTACTTCAATCACCTATTCATTGTAAATATCTCCTCCATCCCACACCTATAATATAAACACAAGATGTCACCCTCAGTTCATCAAACCTGGCTACCATCCTTCTACCAACTGCCAATCCTAAAGAAATTACCACCTACAACAGAGCTGAGTAAAACTGCTTCACCGCCTTTTACTAAAAAGGAAAACCTTACAAGGCAGCAGGAGGTTTTACGATCAGAGTTTCCTTCTAGGAAACTGATTGTAAGACCTCCTCCTGCTGCCTTGAAGGGTACAGCCTTTTTAGGCAAAGGCTAGGCCCTCAACCAATACCTGGGGTGGGTGCCAGTAAGGGCATGCACCCAAGAAAATTTGCCACTGCTACCTATTTGGTGGCTTGAGGGGGGATGGTGAGTGTGCCCTCTAGTCAATGTGTATGGTTGGAGCTGGGGTCCTGGGACTTGAGTATGTCAGAGGGTACAGGGTATGTGGTTTTTCAGGATACCACTTCCACCCAATAGTTGGGGGCCCGAACCTAGGAGTAGCGCCCTAGGAGGCTGCCCTGCCTGTGGGTGAAAAATGGGGGGATAGTTACAGTGCTATGTGCGTGCATGGACAGGTGTCCCTGTAGTTGTCCCGGTGGGGTGCTCCCAGGCCACCGATACATCTGCTGGTTAAGGCTTGTGGGAATGTGATTCATTCTCCTTGCTTTGGCTGTGTGCATGTGAAGTGCTCGTAACCTGTCCTGCCACCCACTTGAAAAGACGCCATTAGGTAAATAAGGCCGACACATGCAAGCATGTATGGAAACTTCAAAAATGATGATGATGAATAGATAAAACAAAAACTCAAAAGTTTGTCAAACATCCAGTTCAGTTGCATAAACACAGCCTAGCCATACTTAGCTAACATGCAAAAGGGTTATTACATATAAAATAACTTATATGATAATTCAATAGCAACTGTACCTATATGAGAGAAAAATATTAAGTCAATATCTTTGAGTTTTGACATTGGAGGCATTTAAAATATTGATTTGTTTTTTTTCCAAATGAGCCTCTTGGACTAACTGGAGACAGACATTTCACCTCTACTAAGGCAAGCATATCTTTGAAATCATGCATTTGGCTGGCCTTTTCTTTAGAGTTCAAATATCTTAGCAATTCAAGTGAACTTTTACATCAACAGCTCTCTGAAAATTGGCAAGACTTAAATGTACACCAAATGTATGCCACTTTTGGAGATTTTTATCTCAAGAGGTATCTTATATAAAGCAACCACAATTTTTTTTCTTCTCTTATTTACCATGTAGTTGACCATTTCTGAGCACTAACTATGTTGGATACTATTATGGGAGTGTCAGAATTTTTTTTTAGATATGTAGGATTTCACAAAATTCATTAAAAATGCCCATTTTGATGCTTCGAGTTGACCATGTGAACAGTTCACTATAATTTCCAATTTTTTACCATGCATTCTTATACGTCTGAAGATGTGACAGAAAATGGGATTTGTAACTAAGTCCTTTCAGTTGTGAATTTTTACTACATGCTAAATTTCAGGTCCTCACTTGCCATAAGGCAGACCAGTTCTTTATCTGTGTAATTTTGGAAGAAATTCGAAGATGAATGTCATAAAATTACTTATTCAAGAAAAGAAGGATCTTGAAATACCTGGTGATCTGGAGTTTTACCAGGTATTGCAAAAGTCTTGAATTTTTGTTGGGACAACAGTCCAGGTTCACCAAGTAGCTGTGCTTTCTGTGCATGTGGGATAGTAGGACCAACCTCAGCATTACACAAAGGACTGGCCTGTATGGGAGGAATTGGGCCTTGCAGAGTAAGAAATATCATAGAGAACCCTCTAGTGGACAGAGACAGGATACTCTTCCCACTGCTGCACATCAAGATCGGCTTGATCAAACAGTTCACCAAAGCTCTGGACAAGGAAGGCCGCTGATTCACTTACTTGTGCCATGCTTTTCCAGGATTAACCATGGAGAAGTTGAAAGCTAGCATCTTTGATGACCCTCAACTGTCAGATCATCAGAGACCAGTTTGAAAACGCAATGAACGAATTGGAACTGGAAGCGTGGAAGTCTTGTATTTTGGTTGTGAAGAACTTTCTTGGCAACAAGAAGGCAGAAACTACAAAGAACTTGTCACCAATATGGTGAATGCTTTCAGAATCCTTGGATGCAACATGAGCATCAAAATGCATTACATCTCACATATGGAATGGTTTCCTGAGAATCTGGCATCAATGAGCAACAAGCAGGAGGAGAGATTCCATCAGGACATGAAAGAGATGGAGACCAGGTATCAGAGATCCTTAAGATGCAGACACTATGGTTAATTACTGATGGACCCTGAAAAGAGATCCATACTGCTAAGCATTCTAGGAGTTTGAAGAAATGGAAGTTCATGCCCTGAATTCTGAACAATGATGACCTAATTTATATGTACTTACCTTTATCAATGTCTAGTATTCAATGTACACTAATCAATTTTTGTAACATTTAATTTAAAAAATTATGTTAGAAAATGTTTTCTTATCTTAAAAACCTATTTCATGAGAAATATTAACAAAAATCAACCCAAAATGTCACAAAATGTTGAGATTGGATTATTAAAAAATCAACTTAGTACAAAAACCTGACCTGTTCAGAGGAAACGGATATCATTTTCCGATTCAGCAGTGCAAACTTGTCCTAAATCAGTTGAAAAAACTTAGATGAGTTACAAAGATTTTTTTTGTAGCCCAGGGTAATCATAGGTTTGATACATGTGATATGATTAAATATAAGCCAATGGGTGCACATTGATAGAATGCTTGTTTTGCTTGAAACTACTGCAGAAGATTTCATTGATATCATGTGTGAATTATTCTGTAAGCTTACACAGCACCACTTTAGTACCAAAGTGCAATCAGAGGCTTTGAATGCATTTAAAAAAAAGCTGGGTTATAATGAAGCCATCATATTGACTTAATTTTGCAAAAAGAATTATAGCTTTATCATACAAAATTCTGTGCAGGGGCATCATTAGAATAATTCCCAAGCTACAGTGAATCCCTTTGTAGTTTATGGCAGACTCATCAACTTCTCATCTCAAATGTGCAAACATATGCATCATATCTGATTGCTTAAACCATGACACTGGCAATTCATGATTTTATTGCTTGAGTACTGACTGCTATAAAATCAAAGCTTGAGGATCTGACCAGAATTATATAGCTCAGTGATGGAACTGCAAACCATAAAATTCTTAAAAATTTTACTAACTTCTGCAGCCATTATGATGATCATGGTGTCTGCCGTAGGGTGGTTGTTAAAAATAAAAGTTGTGAAAATAGTGCTCCCCACTCAGATTCATGTTCCACTTCATTAGAAAACACGGTAGATAAAATTGGATCAAAATAGCAGTACATTTACCTGGTGCTCAATGACCTTGAAGTTTCACCCTGAAGGCAATGTAGTGTTAAATGGTAAAGAGGGCTTTGTCACAAACAAATGCCCAAGATGTTCTTTTCTACATCTCCCGTTAGTAGAAAAACAACACTGACATGTCTAGTAATATTGTCTACTTCCTTATTGGAAATGCCTTAATATTAGTAGTAGTAGTAGTAGTAGTGTGTGTGTGTGTGTGTGTGTGTGTGTGTGTGAGTTAATTGTAGCAAATGTTTCAATGATAACATAATTTATCTGTTTTCATCTGTGTAAAGTAGTATAATTTTCTTTTTCAGACTTGCACTTTTGTCTTTGTGTGTGATGGCAAGCACCAAAATGAAGAAACGGTACCTTGTGGCACCACTGGAAACAATACCTGGAGCCCAACTAGCATCTGCAAGAGAAGTCCTGCATCTAGTTATTTACATAAGCTCGATGTTCAGAAGAAGACGATCCACGTTTCGGCACAGGTCTCCCTCATTGTGAAAGAGGTCTGGGCTAGGGCAAGAATTCCAATGCAACAAATTGATAAGGTGGCCATGAAGATCGAGAGGCTGCATAAAGAATATGCCCTTATCACTCTGGACTCAAAGTGAGTGAGAAAATAAGTTTGATGAGAAACTAAATGACAAGGACTTCCTCCTCGCCCAGCGCGAGCCTGGTCGACGTGGGAGGATGGGCAGCATTGATCCTGTGCAAGCTGCTCTTGAAGAGGGTGTTGCAGAATGCCATGCGGACCAGACATCAAAGGCAGGAGAAGGCGCTTTATGAAGCCACAACATTGTCAACGACTGTGGAGTTTGAATCATCTAACAGCAGCAGCACTCCTGTCAGTAGCCCCACTTGAAGCTCCCACAGCAGCACTCCTGTCAGTAGCCCCACTTGAAGCTCCCACAGCAGCACTCCTGTTAGTAGCTCCACTCGAAGCTCCCACAGCAGCGCCAGTGGCCCCATTGAGCCAAAACAAGCAAAGCATGGCTTGCTAAACGTCGTGACGCAAGGTGTAGCAACATTCCTTGATCAAGCGAAGGTGAGCGACCATGCAGCTATTACGTCCTGACAGAGACAGCACACTTTCGGGACCCCAACCCTGAGGAGCTGAATATCAACCAAAGCTCCATCTGCAATCACCGCCTTCAACATCATGAATGCCACGCATCTTCTCTGAAAGAGGAGATCAAGTCTGATGGTCCTCTCATAGTACATTAGGATGGAAAATTGATGATGGAAATCACTACTAAGGAAAACGTCAATCGTTTCCTAATCCTGGTGTGGGGAAAGAGCAAATCTCAGCTCCTCAGAGTAGCCAAGCTCCCCAGTGGCAGTGATGCTGCTTGTGCTGTTGTCGATGCAGTGCAAGAACGGGGACTGACCAACCGAATCGTCGGCATGGGTTTTGACACCACTGCAGCGAACACTGGCCATCACCAGGGTGCATGTGTTCTAATTGAGCGAGCTCTCGACAAGGACTTGCTCTATTTTGCCTGTCGGCACCATGTCCTGGAGCTCTCTTCCTGTCTGTAATGGGACTTACTGCAGGGCCAGACGTTGGTCTGTTTCGGCATTTCCAGACAAAGTGGGAGTTCATCAATCAGCAAAGGTATGTGAGCGGCGGAACGAAAGAAGATATCGCCCCTCTCCTGTTGGAAGTTGACGCCGAGTGGTTCAGAAAGGCGCTGGATGAACACATGGGACTCAGAGACCACTACAGGGAGCTACTGGAACTGACGCTTATCTTTATCGGCGGTATACCTCTGCGTTGGGTGCAGTTCCTTGCACCAGGCCCAATGCACCATGGCAGATGGATGAGCAAGGTAATATACTAACTGAAGGTATGGATGTTCTGGAAGAAGTTCACGCTGACAATGAAGGAAGAGCAAGGACTCCGGAGCGTCTCCATATTGGCTGCGAAGATTTAGAGCAAGGCATGGATGGAGGCATCATTGGCATCTGCAGCTGCTCTAGGCCCTGGACTCCTATTCGACCATCAACAAGCCTGTGGCAGAGGCAGCACTGAAGAAGATGTTGAGTCACCTTTGGAACTTATCTGAAGAGCTTGTTGGGTTGGCCCTTTTTGATAAGGACAAAACAATCTATGACAAGTGACGGATGCAGGCGGCCATCAAAAAAGAGGAAGAGGATGGTGATGAATCTCCATCAAAGTGACCCACACTTGCTGCAAGTGCGATCGCTGGGCACCGACTCAAAGATTTTGCGACTGCCCACACCACCAGCTTCTTCAAGAAAATGCACCTGGACAGTGATTTTCTGGATGCAGACCATGCTGAGTGGCTGGAACATCCTGCCTATCAGGCTGCATGACCTCTGTGTCACAAATTACCATGCCGAGCAGGGCGTCGCCCTTATTCAGGAGTACAACCTCTTGCTGACACACGATGAAGATCAGCTTCAGTTCCTCTTGAAAGTTGTTGCAGAGCATCGCCGTCTATACCCTGATGCACAGAAACAAACCCTGGCACAAACTGGGAAACAATGAGTGGTTGGAAACTCTGAAACCCTTATGAATGGCCAATACTCCCTAGAAGGGAGGGGGACCTGGATTGCAGTGCCGAAGCTCCAGGGGTAAAACTTTGACATCATTGAGCACCAGGTAAATCTTACCTGAATTAAATGAAACTTTAGCCAGGGGGTTTTCTCATCAATATCATCCAAGTGGGGGCATAAAAATTTCACCCCTATATCTAACAACCACCCTAGACTGTCTGGTCTGCTGAATGGCATTTCTTTGCTACTAACTAGCTACAGAGAGTGTGTGTGGTGGTGTGTGTGGGAAGGTGGGGGCAGTATTAAGATGTTAGTAGCCAGAGGAAGCTTTCAGGTTACTATTAATGACCAAATTCTTTTGCTACCACCCACATGATATGTTGAACTGTGCAAGAAAATGCTATTAAATTAAATTGGCTGAATGGTTTGATGCTTAGAAACAATAACTAGTTAGGTGGCATCACAGTTTCATTCCATGTCCAGGAAATAAGCTTGAGATGAGAAGAGTATCGCTAGATGATATGTACATTGTTGTGAATTTAGAGGGGAGATATGGAGGATCAAGCTAGTGCAAACTGGGATGACTATCAACCAGGCAAGTATGTAGCTTGCATGTAAAATTACAACTAGTATATGGGAAATAATATTGAATGCTCAGTTGAATATTGTGATGTTTTTGTTACCTTTATGAAGAGCTAAAAAAATAATGTTCTTTCTTGACCAGCAGAATCCTCTAAGGATGAATGCCAGGTTCCTTTACAACATCTCATGTATAATCTGTGCCTGCAACTACACAATTATCTCAAAGTGACCTGAACAAAATCCTCACTCTATTCCCACAAATTATACAGAATTAATATGATTGATATTTAAGTTTGACCTAAGAATGTTTCATAATTATTTAATACAAGTTATTGAGTTGGATACTGAAAGTTTTTAATATTGAATTTTGTTGTATTAAATCATTTTGTCACATGCTATTTTGACACTTTGGGTAATATTCTACTTTGTATAGTGTATTAGTTACTTGTCTACAGTTGTAAGTAAAAGTGCTCATGGATAGGCCTTGTCTCTCTACACTATCATGTGAAATGGGGTTATGGATACACATGTAGTAGTTTGACTTTTGTTAAATCAATAAAATATGCTTTAAATTAAAAGATGTTTATTTGTACAATAATGAAAAAATCACAATGAAAATATGCACTATAAATAAGTTGATCCTATATACTGACATCCAATTTTCTGAAAATTCACAACTCTGGAAGGAAGCTCAGCAACAAAACCAAATTTCTGACACATCTTCACAAGTATAAGAATGCATGGTAAAAATTTGAAAATGATAGTGAACTAACTGCCCACATTGTGAACTAAGGGTATCAAGATGGTCACCAGAAATTTTTAAATCACACATATTTAAAGAAATTATTCTGACACTCCCATAATAGTGACTAATATAGTTACTGCTCAAAATGGTCTGCCACATGCCATCAAGAAACAAATACCTAAAAGAATATAGATTTGTATGTTTAATTCATGGCAATTTTCTGAGGCCTTTAAATGAAAAAGTATACAAGATACATTTGAACTACAGTAAAAGATAGCCTCAAGCATGATTTTAAAGTTGTGCTTACCATATTAGAGTAGAAATAGTTGCCGTTGATGCTCAGAGCAAAGAGTGTGACACTGAGGACACTTCCCTGCAGGACACCCTCTTCCTGCTCCATTGGGTCAGAGAGGGCTCCCCCCACCTGTACGTGGAATTGTGTGGAGAGGCTCCATGAAATCGTATTGCCATGCAGTGTCATAGGCCTTCTCTGTGGCGTAGTGCTGTCTACGAAGGAAGGCCTCGTAGACAGCATTTTCCAGTCGGAGCAGAGCATCCGACGTGGAGTCGAACTTGCGGAAGCCTCACTAACTGCAAATAACACAAATGGCCTCCACTGTCCAGAAAAAAAAGTTTATCTAATATTTACCAATTTCTTCATCAACTTGCACACGCAGGAGGTTAGAGAAATTGGACAGAAACTGACCGGGGTAGAATGATCTCTCCCCGGTTTGCGAAAAGCTAGCAGGGTAGCAATTCGCCAGGAGTCTGGGAGGTTACCCTCTACCCAGATCCTGTTGAACAAATCTAACAGAAAGGCCATGCCTCGCTCACCCAGATGTCAAATCATGGTGTACGGGACATCGTCTGGACCATGAGCGGAATGCAACTCACTCGGAGTAAACCTGTCGTTGAAGGGTTCACCGCCTCTGGAGGTAAAGTCCAGCCAGTGGCCTTGCACGACATCACAACATGCATTGAATGCTGGCAGAGCAGCATCAAGTCCAGAGAATGTGGAGAAAGCAGTTGTGAAGGATTCTGCCACAGACGCGGGTTCCGAGATTGCGGTCCCATTCTCCTGGAGAACGGGAGGGAAGGTCCTGCGAGAACTTGCCCCGAATCCTTTTGACTTGCCTCCACACCTCTGCTAGAGGGGTCTTCCAATTAAGTGAAGACACATATGCCCGCCAAGAAGAGCAGTGGGTGTGCTTCGAAATATACCAGAACCTAGCCCTAGCCCAACGAAATTCACTGACAGTGAAATCGTTCGGACAGCGCTTATAGTGCATGTAGGCATAACGCCTCTGTTTGAGGGCCGTCTCACAATTGGCTGACCACCATGGGAGTGGTCGGCGTACAAAATGGCCAGACATTCTGGGAATAGTAGTCAAGCCCACAGTGATGAGGTTGCCAGAGAAGAACTCAATGGCCTCATCTACCAACCTAAACTCCTTGACTGAGATAGAGAATTAAGTCATTTCCTGAAATGCAGGCACCGCGCCTGCACCAAGCACCACCGAAGTGGGCTCTCAGGCGGCAGTGGCCCAGAAAATGATATTTGGATGGGAAAGTGATCACTACCATGGAGGTCATCAACCACCCCCAAATCAAAATCAGGCTGTGCATCCGGAGAGCACAAAGATATATCAAGGCAAGAAAATGAAACGGTTCTCGGGCAGTGATGCGTAAACTCACCCACATTTAGGACACCTATCTCAAGCTCTTCGATCAGATCATCAAGGACTTGTCCCCTGGGATTTATTGAGTAGTCTCCCCAGAGAGGATGTCTGCCATTCAGATCTCCAAGCAAGAGAAAGGGCCTCAGCAACCCTGCCACAATGTGGCGGAAGTCCCCCTGCATTTAAGTCAGCTGACAGTGGAATGTACGCAAGAAATTCTATAAAATTATAAGGAAAATACAAACACAAAACATGCCAAAATAGACAAACATCTACTTAAACAAAAACAAGCCCAATTTCACTTGGGGCAAACAATTTCATACAACACTCTCAACTCTCTCACCTTACCAATCCCAAACCAGCTTCCAGACACCCACTTCACTCATTACTCTATTCAGTCACTTTCACATAACACCCAGCTGCAAGCACAGATAACCTCATGACATCCACCCTTCTGAATTCTCCTTCCTAATTAAAGACATCACCCAGCCCTTCTGAGCAACCAAAAAGGCTGGATGTGACCATGGTGGATTCCTGTTCAGAAGGCAACATTGCACCCCACACAAATGCAATGGAAGACTAAACTACATAAACAACAACACAATATACACTACTTGAGTAAAGAATAGAACGACCTACACTGACAATAGATCACAACATACCTAGGAAATTCAGTGAACACATGATATCTGAGACCTTATAACATGCAAAATCTTACCTTACCTCCATCCCTAACATATCAAACATATGCCTGAAACACCTTGATCTGAGGTATCAAAATACTTGCACAAATGTACATTCATTTTCCCTCAAAACTCCATTTCTGTTGCGAAAATCTGTACACACATTATTTAACCTTGAGCACAAAACAATTGTCATACTACCCTTACTCTGCAATCCATCAAAAATCATGGATTATCTAGTACTTAAGTTCAACTACTACTAATAGTAACAGAAAAAAATCAATCCATACATTCTACTAGATGCCACCCAACACAGATTGCACCCACTACACTCAAGAAGCACCATACTTGGCAACAGCATTTAGCTCATAAAAGGCTTCAAGCAACTCATACCACCGCAAGGATCTTCAATGCAACAACACAAATAAAGCCTTCAACATTGGACCCAAGCATATACACACACACACAAAAAAAATACTTGACACTAACTATAAAAAGTAGTTTGCAGTTTCTTCATAGGCCAACAAGCACAATCATTACACCATAGAAAATTATCACAAAGACAGCACACACACAATGAAGTTGAACATTGATATGTATTCTCCTCCACCTTCTTCCTCAATATCACCATCATGATCAAACATTGCACTAAACTACAAAGATGACATCACTGCACACCCAAGAAGCTCAAGATAAATAATATATCAGACTCAAATTAGAGCTCTAAAACTTTTTAGTTCAAAATTTTGGATTCAAACTTTTACTCCAACACCCGACTCGTACATCAGACTTCCCTTGAACATGATGGCCAGTGTGACATGAGCACCTGACCTTACATCAACATGTTTTAATAAACTACAAAAGATATTATATCGCGGAAGACAAAGCATCGTAATAAACTAACAAGATTCTGGAAGGATACTAGTGTCCATAAACAAGACCTTTACCTCCAAGGAGTGGTTACTCAGACTCCCCTTGAACATGAAAGCCAGTGTGACATGAGCACCTGACCTTGCATCAACATGCTTTAATAAACTACAAAAGATATTATATCGCAGAAGACAAAGCATCGTAATAAACTAACAAGATTCTGGAAGGATACTAGTGTCCATAAACAAGACCTTTACCTCCAAGGAGTGGTTACTTAAAACCTGAGACAACCTTGCTAGCCCCATACCCTTTTTCACAAGGCAAAAAAGACTTCAAGCGCCTACTAGACTGAGGTAGTCCAAAAAATCTCACAACCCGATGCACAAAACATACACAACAGTAGACCATCCAATCAGTGGGTCCAAAAAAACACCTAAATGCAAGTCCACTGGACAAAAACCCAGAAGTCACTCTCCTACACACTCTATACATGGGTCAAAATGACAAGGATACAATGGAGTCACTTTCCAAAACTAAACACATACAAAGATTTCATCGGCTTGACTGACATCTGCACATGCTGACAGCTTGAAACAGTCACAGTTCAATATATTTTCCCAACATGTCCCAAACTTTTACAAATCAGACAAAACCCAGTTACATAGAGTGCTGTTCTCTGGAAGATCCCCACCCACTCAGCAGAGTTTATCGATGATGCCCAACTATGGCATGGACCATATATCAGGAACAATGGAAAATGTTGAACTGCACAGACACCATCGTGAATGAATTTTTAAGAATTTAATTTAAATGAAAAAAACAAAAACAAGGGCATATCCCACAATAAGGTTGTAAGGAGAGATCTGTATAGTGGTTAGAGGAAGTGAAAATGTGACAAAAGATATATAGCTGCAGATTCTCCATGGGCATTGGAGCTTGTAGGGATGTAATCCTCATGATGTCAGCTGTGGCATGTTGTTCCATGCTACACCTGACACCCCTTTGCAGGATTTCTCAAAAGCAGTGCCATCAGGGTCTGGAAGCGATCAAAAGCAAGAATCATAGAAACAAAACCATAAAGATCCACCAAGGCCGGTTAGACCTTACAACAAATACCACATGCTGTATCTTCCTCCTTTGCTACCTGGCACAATGAATGTATGATGGCTTACAACAATGACTTTGCATAAAAGTAGATAGAATGGGAAAAAATAGTTAATAGAATAGACCAACTTCAGGCATATGGTTCAAAGCCATTACCACATTTATAGAATGATCCTCAAAAATTATCAGCCTCCATTGGGCATTAAACCTGCATCCTTTCACATGAATATTACCACTGAGTGGGTTCCCAACCTAGCATTTCCATCCATTTTGCCCACAGATGCTCCAACATTTAGCCTAGAAATGGGAAAGAACACTAAGAGGCAGTTACAATTTTCCCAGGAAGGAGTTTGTACCAGCCATCTAGGAGGATGACCTCAAATGATTGAACAAATTCAATTTTTTTTTAAATAAGCTACTGTACTCCTCCTCAAGGGCAGCTTCAACTGTTGTGTGTGACCTGAAGATACTGTAACCAACCTAAAGTAATTGTCTCTGATAGCAGCATAGTCCTCCTGCCCTGCTGTGTCAAGGATGTCAATCTGAACCTCCTCTCCATCAAGAACCACCTTCTTCCGATAGCTGTCAGCTTTTGTTGGCTCGTAGTCCTCCACAAACTGGGGTATGAGAGATTTGAACCGGTCAATCCTAAGGCAAGGATACCTCCCACACTTGAGGGGGAAGAAGAGGTACACAAGAGATCTGATTTAGTCAAAAAAGCCAGGCAACCAATTAAAGCATTGCTACTATGAAGGTTTTGAAAAAAAATAAGAGGTTTTAAAGAGATATGGGATGAAAAATTGTTTGGAAGATACATATATCCCTATTGCATAATATATAGGTATTACATAAGTTTCCTACTCCAATGCGACTCCATATGAATAAAAAATGGTAAAATAAAATCTGGTATAACAATGAAAAAGATTTATTTATTGGAAAACAGGAAAAACATAAATAATGACAACATAAAATTAATACCTGGGATGACACCATTTATCCTCAATAACCGACATGAGTCGTTTCTTATAAGAATGTACAAGATTAATCCATATTTCTGGAAGGAATTCATTCCACTCTTCTTCTGCAAACTTTTTCAATTCAACAATGTTCTGAGTATATCTCTTATGTACCCGTTTCTTCAGGTTCTTCAAATCTAGGCTTTGAGAAGGCTACTTGTAGACAGTAATGTGGTGTTGTACTAGGTATTTCTGAATAGATTTTTTGGTATGTTTGGAATCATTGTCTTTTTGAAAGTTGAAATGCTTTCCAAGTCCCAGTTTCCCTGCTGATTGGTTCATGTTTTCATCAAGTATGCAATGATAGTTTTCAGAATTCTAGATCCTATCTCTCACTTTTAATACACAACCAAAACATATGAAAAACATAATCGAACCTCCTCCATGTTTGACATTAGGGAGAGTATTCTTTTCTGTGAGAGCTTCACCAAATCTCTGTCAAATGTATCACTTGTAGTTTCTACCAAACAACTTGTATTTTTATTTCATCTGACCATATTATTTTATCTAATTTAGCTCAACTATCTCCTAGATGATCTTTAGCAAACACCAAATGGGCTTCTTTATGAGCTCTCTTCAAGAGAGGCTTCCTTCTAGGGACATATCCATGAAATCCTTCCCAGTAAAAGTAACATTGTTAAGCATATAGATCTATGCCACATGCTGCAAGATTTGCTTGTAACTCATTTGATGAAGTCTTAGGATTGGGTCAGTTTCTTTGGTTGACCTTCATCCGGAAAATTTAATGTGATACCATTAGATTTATACTTCACAATAATGTTCATTACAGAAGAAATTGGAACGTTTCTAATGGAGAAAATTTGTCTATATCTATGCTGGCCTTGTGCAGTTTAACAATATGGTTTCTTGCAGATTCTGAATGCTCTGTTGTTTTCACCATTGCGCTCTTAGAAATGCTTCCTCAACAAAGTCAGGACAATGAATGACAAATCTCAGACATAAATTAGTAGTTAACCTATCCTTCTTGAATATTCTAGTTTAATCTGGAATCATTTCAAAATGTTTAAAAACTTCCATGTTGCCTATACTTTGGTAGTTGCATAATAATGACTTGTATACAAATGAGCATTTATTTACTATAATCTTCTGTTGTAAATGATTTAAATGTAAAAATCAAGGAACAGAATATTCCCGCTACAATATTGGTACAAAAAATTTTCAAACTTAACAAATATACAAATGGAGCACTACATTAGACATCCGACATTGCCTATACTTATGCACATATCTGTATATCCAACTTTTACCAAAAAACAAGGTTAATCAAAGAGAACATAATTATAAAAATAAGGTTGATAACCCCATGCTGCAAACATATTCCTACAATAAACCCAAACTGGAAGCAATGAAATATGGGCAGGCTTACCTCTTCATACATGAACTGCAATGTAAGAGCAGATTTACCAACACCTCCAGAGCCAACCATTATAACTTTATGGAGAGCTGTCTGTACTGGTTTCCCAGCAGACATTTTGAGAATTGTCAGAAAAACTTAGACAAATATGAGTATAAGAATTAAGATTTTATTCTGAAAATAAATACAATGAAAAACAAGTATATAAGGAACAATGTGCTCTTTTGAACTAAGTTTGCAAAAAACAACACTATAAATTACCTTGAAATCAAACCTTTCATAAAAACTTTGAACCAATTTTCTAGAATGTGCAATTGTTGAATTGTTGAACATATAGGTATGAGGTAACTGTTTGCTCATTATTTAGTATATAATGAATAACTTCTTGACATATTCAACTAAATAGAAAACATAGCTTTCTGCTGTTGGAGATCCTATTTAGAAGCAAGAATGCATTTTTGTTTGTGATCAAGCCATTGTTTTTTGTGTTAATATTGCAGTAAAGAATCCACATTTCATCTTTTGTAACAATTGGCTCACAGGCATTTTAGTGTGGAGCACCTTTTTTCTGGTCTCTGCATCATCAAGTCTGACTTAAGAGGAAAACTCAAAGAAGACCTGGTTGATGCCATTCTCTTCTTGAGGACTAATTTAAAATAAATATGAATATTGATTTTACAATGTATCTGCTCTCTATGTTATTTTCTTTTCAGTATTCCATGTTTTGTTAGTTATATGTAGTATTATGTACTTAGTTTATTCTCTGCCAAACATAAGGTATCAACAATATGTATGAATAATAGAAAATTTTTGCCATGCATTGAATATATTAATATTTAAGATTTTTGAAATTTTTCAAAATTCAGTTTAATTCACTTTTTCTAATGTTAATAACTGCAATATTATTTGCTTCTTTCAGTATTATTTAGTTCTTTCAGGATTTCATATTGAATTATTTATGCTTTGTTTACTCTCTAAGTTAAGTTGACATGCATTAATAATGGAAAATATTATCTATATATTTTAATATACTAATATCTAATGTTTGATTTTTTTTAACATTCTATTAGCAATTTAGATGTCATTTGTTAATAAAGAATAGTTAAAAAAGGCATAGTTACTACGAAAAGGAATATTCATTTCATTTTTTTAAAAATGACTACAAAAGTCAAGTAAAATGACAAAAAAAAAGTTATAAATTTTTTGTGAATTACCTTAGCCTAGAAAGGAACCTGACGATTCATGCGGTAATGATGAAATGCCTTGGTTAAAGCAATAAATTGATCTATCTATATAACGTTAGATAGAGATTGAAAAATAATGTGTGACTTATAATTTATAACTCGTATTTTAAAATTGAAAAGCAATTTTATAGTGTTAGGAGTCAGAGTTGCATAATTCTAAATGGGTGGAGTCAGAGTTGCAAAATATTCTTCCAACTCCACAACCCTGCAGAGTGGTGTATTGCAACCAGCTCGGAGATGAAGAGAGATGCAGCACCTGGTAGAGCCATTGGCGACTGATGGAGGTGCCAGGCTCACACATACAGGTGCATAATGTACTGTGCAGAGCGAGTGGAATCATCCCAGCTTCAACAAGTAGGCTCTCAATGGGAGACATGCTGAAGGCATCATTTGCCAGGCAGACCTCAGTGTGGTGGATAGAGTCCAGACTCCAAAATGAATGCTTGGCTGCTGATGCATAAAACTCACATCCATAGAAAAGTTAAATCAGGATGAAGCTGAGCATGGAGGTGATGATGATGATTTCGATTTTAGTTGAGCTTCAGCAAGCAGGGACTCTGACTCTGAGTTAGGTGGATCTCAAAAAACCCCTGATAGTTCTGATGAATTCTATTTTACAGTGAATGAACAAAGGATTGTAGAAAAGCAAGGCCATAGCCTATTCAGCACCCCAAATACTGAATGCCATAGAACGAGAATGTCCAAGGAAATGGTACAAATCCACCACTTCCAGTGGACCTTATTTAGGACCAAGTCCAGATAACAGTTGAGCCAGGGATGGATGTAGATAGTTTTTTTTTTTAATTTCAAGAGCCCATCTGGCAACTGTGTACTAGGGCAAAAGTCACCATACTCAAACTACAGTCAAAAAAAGAGATTAAAAAAACAAATATGTAAATAAATAACAAAGATAAAGAGTGTGACACTTAGCCCACTTCCTTGCTAGCCCCTGATTTCTGCTCCATTGGGCCAGAGAGGGCTCTCCCTCAAACCGTACTCGTAATTTATAATCTTGCAAAAATTTAGATATAAAGATTGATAGGTGTCCCCTTGCCTCCATCATGTGGAGAGTCTCCATGATACTGTATCACCATGCAGTATCATAAGCCTTCTCCAAATCAAAAAACACCATGTAGTGCTGTCCATGAAGGAAGGCCTCGAAGGCCCCATTTTCCAATCAGAGCAGAGCATAACACTTGAATTAGAATTGCGCAAACTGCACTGTGCAAAAGACAGTTGGTCGCCGCTGTCTAGAAAAAAAAAGCTAATCTAACATTTACCAATTTCTAAATCAACTTGCACACACAGGAGGTTAGAGAAATTAGGCAGAAACAGGGGGGGGGTAGAGTGATCTCTTCCTGATTTGAAAAAAGTGAGCACACTAGTAATTAGCCAGGAATCTGGAAGGATACCCTCTACCCTGATCCAATTGAACAAATCTAAAAGAAAGGCCATGCCTCACTCAACCAAGTTTCGAAGCATGGCATACAGGATATCGCCAGAACAGGGTCAGTGTCGAGTACAAGCGAGAGCAAAACACAACTCACTCAACAAAAACCTGTCATTGAAGGGTTTTTCGCATCTTGAGATAAAAGTCTAGTAGGCAACCTTCTGCGACATCACGACAAGCCATTGAATGCTAGCAGGCTGCATCCCAGCAAGAGAATGTGGTTATTAAGGACTCTGCAACAGATGCAGGGTCTTAGATTGCAGTCCCATTCTGCTGGAGAACAGGAGGGGGTCCTGCAAGAACTTGCCCCGAATCCTTTTGACTCGCTTCCACACCTGTGCTAGAGGGAAACTTCCCATTAAGTGAAGACATGTCGTGCTTCGAAAGATACTGGAACCTAGCCCTAGCTCGACGAAATTCACAGAGAGTGAAGTTGTTTGGGCGGCGCTTATAGTGCATGTAGGCATAATGCTTCTGTTTGAGGACCATCTCACACTTGGCTGACTACCATGGGAGCAGTCATTGTGCCAAATGGGCAGACATTCTAGGAATAGTAGCTAGGCCCATGGCGATGAGGTTGCCGGAGAACTACTCTCTGAATGAGACAGAGAAATCAGTGATTTCAAGAAATGCAGACCATCGCGCCCGCACCAAGCACAAACGGGGCGGGCTCTCAGGCGGCAGGGGCTCAGAAAATTATATTTGAATAGGAATGTGATGACTACCATGTATGTCATCGACTACCCCCTACCCCAAATCAGGCTGTGCATCCAGAGAGCACAAAGATAGATTGAGACAGGAAAATGAAGTGGTTCTGGGGCAGTGATGCATAAACTAATCCATATTTAGGATACTTATCTAAAGCTCTTTGATCAGATCGGCAAGGACCTGACCGCTAGGATTGATCGAGTAGTCTCCCCAGAGGGCAGTGTCTCCCATCTAAGTCCCTGAGCAAAACAAAGGGCCTGGGCAACCGTGCCACAAAGCAGCGGGTCCCGGGCAATGAAGTTGGCTGATGGTGGAATGTACGTGGAAATAACAGTATACCTTCTATCCAGGTGCAACTGCACAGCTACTGAAGATGGCCTTGTGACCAACTTAAGGGTGTTGCCTCAGTGGAGGCGCGCGGCCATTTCGCCTTACGAGAAATGCTCATGTTGGGCGAAGGAGGGGAAACCCTAGTTTTAGCCGGAGCTGAGTGTGAACCCTTTATGCTACCAGCTCTACCAAGGGAGCGCCCAGGGTGGGTAGAACCTACAGGTTTCTGAATGAGTGAGGAAATGATAGTGCTCATAAGCCTGAAAGGGCCAGGAGCAGAGGGTATCTTTCTTAACATTGGGGCATAAGATGTCTCAGGCAGAGCCGGGTACGCCAGGACCAAGTCCTTAGCCTCACAAAATGAGAGATGATCTGGGACCTAAACAGCCAGGATTTCCTTCTCAAGGAGATACGCACCACAATGCTTCCAAGAAGTAGGTTGTGGCTCTCCGCAAATGACACACTTGGTCACACACAATTTGGACTTATCGTGTGTAGCCTTGGAGCAACTTACACAGACTTCAGGTAACCTCAACTTTGCACATCTACAGGAGCAATTAGTATGGCCAAAGCAGTGACAGTGGTAGCACCTCCACGCAAGTGGCACGGATGCCTTCACCTGGCAGCAATGCCAACTGGCATGCACTGACTCAGGGAGCTTGTCACAGTCGAACATGATGAAGAGTGTAGGGGGTGGGTCTCGAGGCCCCTCCCTGTTTTCTCATCACACATTCGACCTTGACTGCTTCATGGTTGGCTAGCTCTAAGGTGATGTCATTTATGTAGTCCATGAGTTCCATTGCATAAACTACTCCTTTAATGAAGTTCATTGTAGAGTGCGGCATCACACTCACTGGTGTGCCATCAAGTGTCGGAAGGGCACTAATCATGGCCACCTCAGAGGGATTTGATGCATTCACCAGAAGGCTAACATCCGTAAAACAGGTCACCTTCCTCTCTCTACCAATCATGCTATCTAAATTTCTCCTTTGATGGATCATGTTGCCCTTAGTCAACATGCCATCATCAGTGGAGCATGTCGAATGGTCTCAGCAAGATCATTCTCTGAAATGGAGAAGGTCTCAGCTGTCACTGGGGCACCAGCGGGGGGAGGAGATCCCTCCTCTCCTTGTGAGCCCTCTGGGAACTGAGCCGTCTAAGGATGAACTTCCTAGGGGTGGACATGGGTTCTATGCTTGGCACTAAACCCGGGTGTTAGACCCCATGGAAGATCCTAATGTCTGGGTCAGGGTGACCTTAGGGACCATGTCCATCTCAGGTGGGGCCTCCATGTGCCCCCCCCCTTCCGTTCCGAGATATAACAGATATCATTTGAAGTTCCTTTTTCACCTAATGTCCACAAACTGGCACCCAGCGAGGAAGAAATGGGGGCATGTACAGTGACTCACAGTAGTCTCTGAGTGCAGGATGTCAGGGGGGAAGGACCGATGGACCCTTCCATCTCTTGCCCCCAGGAGAAGGAATGTTGTCCCCTCCCCCCGATCCGAGATACTTGGGTGAGAGGAAGCTGGTCAGCATCTATCCTGTGAAATTAGAAGCCGACCAAAGAAAGTTGTGGTGGGAGGTTGTAGGAAAAGTGAGGGAGTACGGTGGAAATACAGGCTGTCAGAAAGAAGAAAAGGCTAAGCTGAGGCCGGATGGTGCACTGAGTCCTATCAGCATGGTGGCCAAGAAAGCAAATCGCCATGCCCCTTACAGGGGTTTCAAAATGACATCAGCACCACTTCTGTTACTTACACTCCTCCTAATAAACCCCAATACCTTATCAGCTTTATTCCTGGCACTCATGCACTTCTTTCTAGGCTGTCAACTTACCAGGACACCTAAGTCTCTCAGTGGATTACACCTACCTATATTAAGAATACTACACTTGCTTATTTTAAATTCCCTTTGCCATTTCTCTGCACATTAGCATAGTATGGTCATAACATCAGTCAGACCTTATAATCTTACCTAATTTAGTATCAGTGGCAAACTTGCTTAGATCCGTACTTATAAGCAAGTCAAGATAATTAATATAAATCAAGAATAACACTGACCCCTACTGCTAATATTCCCACTCAGGTTTAATCCTGTCTATACTAACTGTTTGCTGTCTGTAACTAAGCCACGAATGAATCCACTGAAAAATACCTCCATCAATCCCATGCGCTTTAACTTTATTCAAAGGTCATAAGCGTGACACCATGTCAAATGCTTTACTAAAATCCAAGTAAATAATCTTTTCATTCTCATACCTTTTTATAAAAAGACAATAAATTAGTCACATACAAATTAGCCCTAGTAAAGCAGTGTTGAGATTCATTAATTAACTCATGTTTATCTAAGTCATCCCTAATAGATTTCGCTATTATAGATTCCATCATTTTCCCCACCTGTGATGTCAAACTCACTAGTCAGTAATTAGATATAATTATTTTATCCCCCCTTCTTAAATATAGATAACACAGCTTTCTTCCATGCTATTGGTACAATGCTACTCTCTAACAATTTTCTAACTGACATGCTAGGGGCTCACACCATTACATTCCTTCAAAATTCTAGGAAAAACCTCATCAGGGCTTGGTGCTTTACTAAATTTGATTCTATTTCTTTTGACACTATCTCCCTTGTAATTAAAATATCCTATTCTCCTCATTACATTTAAAGATCAAGGTCGCAACAGATACAATTAGAGCATCCTCAAGTGTAAATACTGAAAGAAAATACTTATTTAACATTGCATCACTATCACCAACTCTACAAATTAGCCCTAGTAAAGCAGTGTTGAGATTCATTAATTAACTCATGTTTATCTAAGTCATCCCTAATAGATTTCGCTATTATAGATTCCATCATTTTCCCCACCTGTGATGTCAAACTCACTAGTCAGTAATTAGATATAATTATTTTATCCCCCATTCTTAAATATAGATAACACAGCTTTCTTCCATGCTATTGGTACAATGCTACTCTCTAACAATTTTCTAACTGACATGCTAGGGGCTCACACCATTACATTCCTTCAAAATTCTAGGAAAAACCTCATCAGGGCTTGGTGCTTTACTAAATTTGATTCTATTTCTATTAATTAAAATATCCTATTCTCCTCATTACATTTAAAGATCAAGGTCGCAACAGATACAATTAGAGCATCCTCAAGTGTAAATATTGAAAGAAAATACTTATTTAACATTGCATCACTATCACCAACTCTCCCTCAAACCCCTTTAACTCCCCCTTGCTCATCAACGGAGCCGCCCTCGGGCAGCTCCACCGAAAAAATGGAGGTCCCCCCCCCCCTTGTGCTTGCACAGGGGACCCTCCATATTTCTCTAACCGGAGAGGAGGCTTACTCCTCTCCTTCGCCTACGGGTGCAGGGGACTCCCCCTCACCCCCTTCTCTGGAGGTGCTTTCGGGCACCTCCCTTTTCCCAGCGGCAGTCCCCTCTTTTCTTTCCAAGGGGACTGCCAAGAAAGCCAGCAGGCAGCCCTTAGCCAGCCGCTCCCCATCAAAGCGGCTCGGTAGGGCAAACCGCCTTAGGGGGGAGAGGGAAGCCAGGCCCCTTCGGTCGCTTCCCTCAAAAGACCTGCTGGCAAGAATTTTAAACCTTGCTGGGGTCAAGGCCTGTGCCTCCCCACACAAGACTGGCGACACTGCCAAGGGGACCTGCGATGTCCTGGGAGGGGATGGCCAACTGGAGGCCCCTCCTGTGATAGACATGGTCCTTGAGGAGACCCAGCCTCAGACAGTAGGGCCTTCCATGGGGGAGAATTCGGGCTCGGCGCCAAGCACCGAACCCGAATCCGCCCCTATGCAAGGTCCTCCTCAAATGGCTGAGGGCTCCGAGGCAGTAAAAGGTGGGGAGGGATCTCCTCCGACAGGTGCCCCTACGACAACCAGGACCTTCTCCATTTCGGAGAGGGACCTGGCTGAGGCCGGTCCATCTGGCCTAGGGGCTTCTGCCGGCGGAGGTGAAAAGCGGGTTCATTCCCCACCCTCCTCTCCAAAAAGGAAAAAGACAAAAAAGACTAAAAAGACGAAAAAGACTCGGGGCTCCTCTCCATCCGCGGGGCCTGCGGGGACGGATGGGTCTGCTACCACTTTGGTAGGCGACCAAGCCAAGATCGGCACATCCGGCCCCTCTACCCCCTCGTGTGCGGAGCCCCTGACCAAGACTAACACCAAGAGTGCACAGGGTGGAGCCTCGATGACATCGGGGCCCCTCATTCAGAGGTTACCTGGCATTTTCGAGCCCGCTGGCTTCAAACGCTTCCTCATTATTCGCTCCACTGATGGCACCATGTTGTCCAAGGGCAACATGATCCATCAGAGGAGAGGATTAGCTAGTGCCATTGGTAGAGAGCCGAAGGTGACCCGTTTCTCAGACGGGAGCTTTTTGGCGAATGCGTCAAATCCCTCCGAGGCGGCCATGATTAGCGCCCTTCGGACACTTGATGGCACGCATATGAGTGTGATGCCACACTCTACCATGAACTTCGTGAAAGGAGTAGTTGATGCGAAGAAATTCGTGGACTACTCCATAAAGGACATCACCTTAGAGCTGGCCGACCATGGGGCGGTCAAGGTCGAACGTGTGATGAGAAAGCAGGGAGGTGCCTCGAGACCCACCCCTACACTCTTCGTTACGTTCGACTGTGACAAGCTCCCTGAGTTGGTGCGTGCCGGTTGGTATCGCTACCGCGTGAGGGCATTCGTGCTACTGCCGCCGCGGTGCTATTACTGCCACCGTTTCAGCCATACCCATCGCTCCTGTCGACGTGCAAAGTCGGGGTTACCCTAAACCTGTGTAAATTGCTCCAAGGCCACACACGATAAGTCCAACTCGTGTGTGGCCAAGTTTGTCAATTGCGGACAGCAGCACGCTGCTTCTTTGAAGAAATGTGGTGCGTATCTCTTTGAGAAGGAAATCGTGGCCGTTCAGGCCCAGGATAGACTCTCATTCCGCGAGGCTAAGGACTTGGTCCTGGCGCGCCCAGCTCTGCCTAGGAAGTCATATGCCTCAGTAGTTCGAAAGGCACCCTCTGCTCCTGGCCCATCCAGGCCAACGAGCACGGTTGTTTCCGCGCCAATTCGGAGCCCTTCGGCCGGCTCTACCCAACCCGGGCGCTCCCCTGGTAAAGCTGGCGGCAAAAAGGGTTCATACCCAGCCCCGGCTAAAGCCACGGCTCCCCCCTCTTCCCCCAGCGCGCGCCTCCACCGAGTCGTTAGACTCACAGGAGGCAACACCCCTGAAGATGGTCGCTAGGCCATCTTCCGGGGTTCCTAAAGCTGTCCCCCGAAAGGAGGACAGCAACAAAGGAGCTTCGGCTCCTACGCACACGCCCCGAGGTGGAGCGGGTGGCTCGGAGACGGTGGTTCCTCGAAAAGAGGCCCCCCCACCTCCGAAGCCGCAGCGCCCGCCTAAGGTTTCGAGGCGGAGGGAGGAAAAGAATCGCATGGCGAGCCCAACCTCCCCCAATAAGTCCTCGAAGGCGACAGCGCCTCCAGCGCTTTGTCCGGCCAACAGCGCCCGGGGTTCTGCCCCCGGGAAGCGTACGGCCATTTCCGTGGGTGTCTTCAGTTCGAGGAGGGCCCCCGCGTCTCCTCCGAGCTAGGCCTGGAGGGCATATTCCTTCAATGGAATTGCAAGGGACTCCGGGCCAACTGTGAGGAGCTGCGGAGGCTCGCCTCGTCCCGTTCCCCGTTAGCTATTTTTTTGCAGGAGACCATGCTAGGCACGTGCCCCCTGCCTGCCCTCCCGGGGTATAAGGGTCTTGCGACCCCACCACCGCGGGATGGCCGGGCTGGGGGATGCGCGTTTTACACCCGGCATGATGTCTCCGTTCTTCCTTTCTCTTTAGATACCTCCATTCAGGCAGTGGCTGTGCAGCTGCACCTGGATAGGAGGTATACTATCATTTCTGCGTACATTCCACCGTCAGCTGACTTCGACGCGGGGGACTTCCGCCGCGTCGTGGCACGGTTGCCGAGGCCCTATCTCTTGCTTGGAGATCTGAACGGCAGGCATCCTCTCTGGGGAGATTACTCCATAAATCCCAGGGGACAAGTCCTTGCCGATCTGATCGAAGAGCTTGAGATGGGTGTCCTAAACGTGGATGAGTTTACGCATCACTGTCTGAGAACCGCTTCATTTTCTTGCCTTGACCTATCTTTGTGCTCTTCGGATGCACAGCCTGATTTTGATTGGGGGGTGGTCGATGACCTCCATTTTAGTGATCACTTTCCCATTCAAATATCATTTTCAGGGCAACTGCCGCCTGAGAGACCACCTCGGTGGTGCTTGGCGCGGGCGCGGTGGCCTGCATTTCAGGAAATGACTTAATTCTCTATCTCAGTCGAGGAGTTTAGGTCGGTAGATGAGGCCGTTGAGTTCTTCTCCGGCAACTTCATCGCCATGGGCCTGACTACTATTCCTAGGACGTCTGGCCGTTTTGCACGCCGACCACTCCCATGGTGGTCGGCCGAGTGTGAGACGGCCCTCAAACAGAAGCGTTATGCCTACATGCGCTATAAGCGCCGCCCGAACGATTTCACTGTCACTGAATTTCGTCGGGCTAGGGCTAGGTTCCGGTATATTTCGAAGCACGCCCGCCGCTCTTCTTGGCGGGCATACGTGTCTTCACTTAACGGGAAGACCCCTTTAGCTGAGGTGTGGAAGCGAGTCAAAAGGATTCGGGGCAAGTTCTCGCAGGACCCCCCTCCCGTTCTCCAGGAGAATGGGACCGCAATCTCGGACCCCGCGTCCGTGGCGGAATCCTTAGCCACCGCTTTTTCCGCATTCTCTAGCCGTGATGCTGCTCCGCCAGCATTCAATGCACGTCGTGATGTCGCGGAAGGCCGCCGGCTGGACTTTACCTCCAGAGGCGGAGAACCCTTCAACGACAAGTTTACTGTGAGTGAGTTGCGTTCCGCTCTCGCTTCGTGCGCGGACACCGCCCATGGTCCGGACGATGTCCCGTACGCCATGCTTCGACACCTGGGTGAGCGAGGCATGGCCTTTCTGTTAGATTTGTTCAACAGGATCTGGGTGGAAGGTCTTCTCCCAGACTCCTGGCGAATCGCTACTGTGCTCGCCTTTCGCAAGCCGGGGAGAGATCACTCTACTCCGACCGGTTTCCGCCCAATCTCTCTAACCTCTTGCGTGTGCAAGTTGATGGAGAAATTGGTAAATGTTAGATTAGCCTATTTCCTGGACAGCGGACGCCATCTGTCTTCTGCACAGTGCGGCTTCCGTAAGTTCCACTCCACGTCGGATGCTCTGCTCCGACTGGAAAATGCCGTCTGCGAGGCTTTCCTTCGTAGACAGCACTACGCCACGGTGTTTTTTGATCTGGAGAAGGCCTATGATACCGCATGGCGATACGGTATCATGGAGACTCTCCACACGATGGGGGCGAGGGGACGCCTCCCAATGTTTATATCTGAATTTTTGCGAGATCGTCGATTCCGCGTACGGGTGGGGGAAGCCCTCTCCGGCCCAAAGGAGCAGGAAGAGGGTGTCCCGCAGGGAAGTGTCCTCAGTGTCACACTCTTTGCCCTGAGCATCAACGGCATCACCTCGGTGCTGCCGGAAGATGTTCTCGCTACGCTCTACGTGGACGACTTTTCGATCTCTTTTGGCGCGGCCCAGATGCCAACTCTGGAGCGTCGACTCCAACAGGCATTGAACCGCGTCTCTCGCTATGCCGAAGCGCACAGGTTTCGGTTTTCTTTGGCCAAGACTAAGGTGGTGCACTTCTGCCGCCATCCACGGCTTCACCCCGACCCAGATTTGTTTCTTAATGGGGTGCGCCTGGATGTGGTTGAGTCGCACCGTTTCCTTGGTCTTGTATTCGACTGACGCCTCACCTGGGAGGCTCATATTCGCAGCCTTAAGGTCTCTTGTACCCGCGCCATGGACATTCTCCGTTCCGTGACGTTCAGCGCTTGGAGCGCTGATAGGGCTACCGCCTTACTTTTTTATCGATCCTTTGTTCGCTCGAAGCACGACTACGGATGCGAGTTTTATGCATCCACAGCGCAGCGTTTATTGCGGAAGGTGGATTCGATCCACCACACCGGCCTTCGCCTTGCGACCGGTGCCTTCCGCACTTCCCCCATTGAGAGCCTGTTGGTCGATGCTGGGGAGATGCCACTCGCTCGGCGCCGCGTGCAGTGCATCACTCGCCTGTACGCACGAGCCCGGCGCCTCCCTCAGTCGCCAACAGCTCTCACTGCATCCGCAGCTGATCTCGATGGTGCCTATGCCGCCGAGAGACGCCAGTCATACCCTAAGCCCTTTGCGTTTAGGGCCAGGAAACTCCTTCGAGAGGTAGATATAGCTCTCGGGCCGGTGGCGCCCCTGGTTCTGCCCAGGACGCCACCCTGGAGGGTACCACATTTGGCTATTTGTCGCCACGCCTCTGCTCCCAAAGCTTGTACTGCGCCGGGAGTATTGCGTTCGACCTTTTTGGAGCACACATCATGTCACGCTGGTACCGTGCCAGTGTATACGGATGGCTCCGTGACGCCACGGTTTTGGCGAGCCGGGCAGATGTCGAGATTATCTTCTGCTGGGTTCCTGGACATGTAGGAATTGCGGGGAATGAGCGCGCCGATGAGGGCGCCAAAGAGTCCGCGAGGACTCTGCGACCGGACCAGCGTTTCGCTCTTCCTCACACTGACTACATGGCAGGAATACGGGCAGCTCTTCGGACTGCTTGGCAAAGAAGATGGGAGACGGTCGAGGGGAACTTAAAGTTGTGTGCCATTGCGCCGCGACTGTTCCCATGGACCTATCCCCCAGTGCCGCGGCGGCTTCAGGTTGCTTTCTGTCGTCTTCGAATAGGACACACTCGTGTGACACATCGCTACTTGATGGAGCGCTCGCCTGCACCCTATTGCAATGACTGCGTCGTCCCCCAGACTGTTCGGCACATTCTTGTCGAATGTCCCAGTCTGGGTGATCTTCACGCACGATACCTGTCCCGATACCGGGATGGGCGGGGTCGCTACCACCTGTCCCTTGTACTCGGGACGAGTGCGTGCACCATGACTAGTGGACTTATTGACTTTTGGGGGGAGGCTGGCCTTCTCCCTTTCATTTAACCCGGTTTAATTGTTGTTTTTGTTATTGCTTTTTTATTGTTATTGTTATTTCTTTTTATTGTTTCCTGTTTAATTTTTAAAGTAGCCTAGAACTAGGCTGTTTGTTTACGGCGACTAATGCCTAAGTCGGCAGTCGCCAGATAGCCCCTTAATTAAAAAAAAAAAAAAAATCATCTGTAGTTTTAAGTGGGCCTATTTTATCTCTAGTCTTAGTTCTGTATATTTGAAAGAAACCTTTGGGATTTTCCTTTGCCTTATTAGCCAATTTAATTTCATAATTTCTCTTTGCCTGACTAATTAATTTTTTAATATCCTGAGTTAGATCATATAACTCTGCCCCTTAATTGATCGTCACAATTTTTTTATTTTCATATCAATGCCACTTTTAATACCAATATAATATTTAATTTTATCTAACATCCATTTAGGCTTGATAGACTTGGCTCTAATTTCCTTATATGGAATGTTCATATTCTGTCCAACAATTAACTTTTAATCATCATCTCATATTCTACATCAGCAGCATTTCTCTCTACCTAGGGGTTATCTTCCCCATCAATTGCTCTCATTTCTTGACCGACCTCACTCGCTAGTCCCAAGAACCGTCTCCAGGTACCACCTCAGACCACTATAATCTGCTTTTCTAAAGTCTGGAATTTTAACCTCATTTATCCTACTGATAACTCCATTCCATTTTAACTCATCTAATTTTGCAATGGTTGCTATATCCCAAATTTCTCCCAATCTCAGTATCATTATTGTCTTCTTCCCTATTTGTTATAACTAAATCCAATAAATTGTAACCCATAGTGGGTTAATTATCCTGCACTATAGTCAAAAATTCCTCAGCCTTCTGATCACCTACAAGAGCTTCCCAATCTATATTTCTATAATTAAAATCACCCATTATACACACATTCTTACTTCTATATGCACATTCTATCTTCTACCACAGAGGACAGACACAAAGCTTCCTTAGTAAGATTTGCTAGTCTATATAATAATCATATGACAAGTTTATCCTTTCCCTCTTTAACATCTAGCCATAATGACTCTGTGTTAGCATCTGTTTTAATTGTAGTGTTTTCACTACACTGGAGAATATCTTGTAATAAATAATCACCCCTCCTCATTTCCTCCTATTCCTATCCATATGAAACATAACCAATCTGGACCTCAAGTCTAAATTCTTTAATGCCAAATCGAGCCATGACTCTTATCACAGTGACCATTCCTCCAAACATAAGGTAGCACGTGTTTCATAGAGCTCTCAGTCTGTTGATTTATTTTTCACATTTTTCTACAGTTTTTTTTTTTTTTTTTTACCACAATCAGCGAAAGCTAAGTTGCTCTTCTTTTTTTTCTTATTACTACTTAAGTTCTTTCTTTGTTTGAATAAGTGATGGAGTTCGGGGATGAAAGTGAGCATGAGTGTCGGAATGTATGCATTGGTTGTGGTGTATTAGGTGAGGGGTATACATGTGTTGTATGTGGGCTGCGTGAATGCATTGTAGATTTAGAGCGGATGAGAAGGCAGGATTTAGACAGGATATGTAGGCTGGAGGGGTTAGTTGCTGAGCTCAGGAGGGAACTTAGTGTTAGGCCTGGAGCTGGGAATAGGTTAGGTGGTGAGGTAGGCCAGTTAGATGTTTCAGGTGAAGGTAGAGGGCCGGTGGAGGAGGTAGGATATGATAGTTCTAGGGATAGTGAAGTTAGCCCACTTAGATTAGTTAGAAATAGGCCTAGTGAGGATGGGGGACAGTGGAGAGTGGTTAGGAAAAGTGAAGCTAGGGAGGCTTCTCCTGTTCTTTGTGAGAATAGGGTTGCCTCTGTTGAGGTTGTTAGCCAGGGAGAGAATAGGTGTGTGAGTCAGAGGGACACAGAACCTATTAGCTTGACTAATAGATTCAGTGCCCTAAGAGAGGAAGTAACTGGAAGTGATATGACTGATGGGGGTGGGGGTGGAGGTAGAGTGACTGGTAGTTTGAATGAGAATAGGAGTGGGGATAGAGTTAGGTCTGTGGGGGTTAGGAATAGGAGTCTGACTGAAGTGCTTGTGATGGGTGATTCGCGAGTTAGATATTTAGATAGGAAGTTGAATGCAAGTAGATTGAATGGTTTGAGGGTGTGTTTGCCGGGTGCTGGAGTGAGAGATCTGTCTGATAGGTATGAGGAGCTGGTGTCTGGCTGTGCAAGGGATGCGGTTGTGATTACACATGTAGGAGTGAATGATGTGAAGAAGGTGGGTGCATGTGAGTTACGTGAGAGGTACAAGAGGTTGATTGAAAAGGTGAAAGAAAGTAAAATGAAAGGTGTTGTGACAGGTGTGCTTCCAAGAATGGATGTTGGGGTAGAATGGATGTCTCGTGCAATTGGGCTGAATGATTATGTGAGGAGGATGTGTGAGATGGAAGGTGTCATGTTTGTGGATGTGTGGGATAGGTTTGTTGAAATGAAAGAAATGTATGCAATGGATGGACTGCATTTGAGTAGGAGGGGGGTAGATGTGTTGTGGGAGGAGAATAATCGTGTTATTAGGTCTTTGCGGGCGGGAAACTAGATACTAATAGTGGTCAGGGAATTATGAGAGGACATTATAGTACTGAAAGTAGAATGGACTTGGCAGATAACAGAAATAGGTTCCAAGGCAATAGAGGTGAGGTCATTCAGGTTTCAAGAGGTGTTTCAGGGATAGGGGGGTTAAATTGTTTCTATACAAATGCTCATAGTCTTAGAAACAAGAAGGATGAGCTATTTAGTTATATTAGCAATGAGGATATAGATATATTATGTGTTACTGAATCATGGGTTAATGAAATAGAATTTAGTAACACTATAAGTGAATTTGATTTACAGGGCTATAATATGTACATTAGTCAAAGGACAGGTAGGATTGGTGGAGGAATAATTATCTATATAAAAAACAACATTGTTTCAAGTTTAAATACTTCAATAAAGCAGGATGGAGTTGAGTCACTTTGGATAGATATTAGGTTCAGTAAAAATAGAATGGTGCATTTGGGAGCTTTTTACAGACCACCTGGGCAGACTGATGATATGAACTAATGATAAGTGAAATAAGTAAGGGATGTGAAACAGATGCAGTTATTATTGGGGACTTCAACTTAAACTGTGTGGACTGGGAAAATATGATAGGTAGGGATAGAACAAGTGGCAGGTTCATAGAATGCTTTGAGGATCATTTTTTTAATCAATTTGTTAATGAGCCAACGAGGGGGGACAATATATTAGATTTAGTACTTTCTAACAGTGATCATTTAGTTCAAGAATTGACTGTTGGGGAAGCATTGGGAAATAGTGACCATCAGATAGTTTGTTTTAACTTGGGGATTGAGAAGGGTAAAATAACCGAGAATGCTGTAAAAGTTCCAAATTTTCATAAGGGAGATTATGTAAAACTCTGAAGCTTGCTAAATTTTGTAGACTGGGATGTAGAATTCAGAGGTAAAAATGCTTATGGGATGTGGGATACTTTCAAGAATATAATAAATGTAGTCCAAGAACAATGTATCCCAATGAAGGCCATTAGGAACAAAAGTAGGAAGCCATTATGGTGGAATCAGGAGATAGCTAGAAAAATTTCAGAGAAGAAAAGGGCATATAAAAAATTACAGGTTGAAAATAATATTCAAAATTTAAGTGATTATAGAATGGCTAGGAATGAGTTAAATAAGATTATAAAGAAGAACAAAAGGGTGTCAGAAATTAAATTAGCTCAGGATAGCAACAAAGATCCTAGAAAGTTCTTTAGTTACTATAAAACTAATAACAAGTCTGGCAGAGTTAAAATAGGACCTATCAAATATGAAGGGTTTGTGAGAGAAACTGATGAGGAAATAGTTGAGGTACTAAATGGTCATTTTGCATCAGTATTTACAAAGGAGAAACTAAATAGTCTTATGTATAGTACTCATGGGTCAGGAAAAGAGATGTTTACTACCATTAGTGTGGATTGGAGGATGATAAAAGAACTAATAGGTGTTAGATACTACCAAGGCCTCCGGCCCTGATAATATTCATTCTAGGATACTTAAAGAAGGGGTAGAAAGTATCTCAATAGCTCTGAAGAAGTTGTATATTAGGTCACTGGAATACGGAGAAATACCCGATGATTGGAAGAGAGCGAATGTAGTCCCCATTTTCAAGAAGGGTAGTAAAGAGGATCCAAATAACTTTAGACCGGTTAGCCTAACTCCTGTAGTCTGTAAAATTCTTGAGAAAATAGTTAAAAAAGGGATTTGCCCACATCTAGAGAGGGAGGGGTTAATCAGCGATTCTCAGCATGGGTTTAGATCAGGTAGATCATGTTTGACTAATTTACTAGACTTTCTGGAGTTTGTAACAGATCAAGTAGATAAGGGAGAGAATGTAGATATAATTTACTTAGATTTTAGTAAAGCATTTGATAAGCTACCACATAGGAGACTAGTTCATAATTAAAAATTATTGGGATATTTGGGGGTGTTTCAAATTGGATAGCTGAGTGGCTGAAAGACAGGAAGCAAAGGGTAGTGCTAAATGGTGTAAAGTCAGAGTGGAGGGATGTTATCAGTGGGGTTCCTCAGGGATCAGTTCTCGGTCCATTATTATTTGTCATCTATATAAACAATCTTGGGGAGGCAGTTAACAATAAAGTGTCAATTTTTGCGGATGATACCAAATTAGCAGCTGTAGTTAAAGATATTGATGATAATTTTAAAGTGCAGGGGGATTTAAATAAATTGTTATCCTGGGCACATAAGTGGCAAATGACTTTCAACCTTGATAAGTGCAAAGTTATTAACATGGGAAAAGATAATAGAGAATTTAACTATGAAATAGATGGGCATTGGCTGAGCTTAGTAGAGGATGAGAAAGATCTAGGAGTAATAATAGATAAGTCATTAAGGTTTTCTAAGCAGTGTATTGAAGCAAGAAATAGGGCAAATAGAGAGCTGGGTTTCATTAAGAGAAATGTGTTACAAAAGTAAGGAGGTTATTCTTAAACTCTATAACTCTTATGTTAGGCCTTATCTAGAGTACTGTATACAGGCATGGTCCCCACATTTTAGACACGATATTAACCTTCTCGAGTCAGTACAACACAGGGCAACAAAGATTATTCCTTCCCTGAGGCACCTTGAATATATAGATAGACTGAGGGTATTAAATATGTTCTTGTTCGAAAGGAGGTGTGTGAGAGGGGATATGATTGAGCTCTTTAAAATTTTTTCTGGGATAGATAAATTGGATGTTAGCAAGTTTTTTGAGTAAGATGATGGAAATCGGACTAGAGGTCACCACTTGAAAATTAAAAAGCAAGGGTGTAGGTTGGATTTAAGAAAATATTTTTTCACCAATAGAGTGGTAGACTTCTGGAACAAATTGCCGTGGAGGGTAGTAGGTAGTCCAAATTTAAATGTATTTAAGAGTAGGTTGGATGAGTTTATGGGGAGGGAAGGTTGTGATGGTTCTTAAGTTTTGTATATATTAATATTGTTTGTATATATCTATAGCTGCATGATTTAGTTCTTGACGAGCCTTGATTGGTGATACCCTTGTTTCTGGGCGCAATCCTCTATATGTAGTTTTCCTTGGAGTTTGGGTGCCTTAAAAAAGAAGCTGTTTGACTCGGATGACCTATAATGAGCCCTTGTGGCTTTTGTCATCTGTTATATTATATTGTGGGGGACTTTGATTTTGTCTTCCCCTGGTGATGGTGCTTTTTGTGGGTGGGTTTTGACGGATGCGAATGACCTTTGATAGGCCCTTGTGGCTTTTGTCATCCGTGAAATTATGTTATGTTATGTTATGTTAACATCAAAATTCTCTACAGTCACTCTCCCACCTTATTTGTGTAGTATATTTTCAATGCATCTCTCTTTATGGTCTTATCATTAGTACACTCTATCTTCCTAGTCCTCTGCTCATTCCCCCACCTATTTCTCTCCAAATTAATCTGAATGCCCTCACCCCTACTTACCCTGACAGCATCAACTTATACTTCCC
Organism: Ceratothoa steindachneri; assembly: GCA_963969495.1. Taxonomy (NCBI): domain Eukaryota; kingdom Metazoa; phylum Arthropoda; class Malacostraca; order Isopoda; family Cymothoidae; genus Ceratothoa; species Ceratothoa steindachneri. The sequence goes on from OZ018317.1 coordinate 45,008,100, forward strand.
TTGAGACAGTCATTTAACACTTTCACACTCATGTCTTAAGTGCATACAAATCCCCCCTTAAAAAACTCAATTCTATCCAAAAACACTACTCATCCCATACTATCACAAAATGCTTTCACTTAGTGATGTACTGATTGATCGGCACCGGCATATTTTTTTGTGATTTGTCAAGACTTTATGGTGTTTCACATTTTTTTCTCTTAATATTTTTGGTGGTTAAAAAAATATTCACTGAAGTTTGAAGTTTAATTTCTTCACAGTGGTACACTTTACGGTTATGAGATTTTATCATCACTTGCCTACATTTATTTTCATATTACTATAAAAGTTTCATCAACTCTCACTATTTTTTCTACTAAATTTTTTTATAATGGTTGGTGAAAAAAGTGTTAGAGGAATTTCCAGCGATTAAAGTGAATGTTATTAGTGATTAGGATAAAAGCACGAGAAAACTAGATCAACTGGAATAAAAAAAGGTAGTGGACTTACTAAGTTGATTTAGGCTACTAAAACCTGTAATATTGCTTCATATTATTGTAATAGTGTCCTAGAAGTAATAATTCAATGGTGGAGAGGGTCTATAACATGTTATAACATGATAATATTTCAACCTGATACTAAAACACAATACCTAATTCTTCTATGATGCCACCTTGAAAAGCTAATGCTTGTGCATGTATTTCACTATTTGTTTGAGAGTATGAGTTACACTCACTCATGCATTTACATCACAATTTTTGGGCTAAAATAATTGATTGGCAGAGACAACGCTGATCATATTTTGCTAACCTATGCTGAGCTTTTTATGATGAGTTAGGTTTGGTTAGATAGTCATTTATCATCGCCTTTAGTCAAAATTACCGCTTTTTGTGATAGTTGGGAAATAACTGTACTTGGATTCTTATATGAATATTAAGGTCACTTAGATGCTGTAATTGATTTTTGTCAAATACAAGGCACAATCCAAAAAGAACATGTTTGTGAATGTTGCATCAGTAAAGCTGAATTCGATTTAATGAGAAGGATATGGAGATGCCAGAGAAATTTGAAGATTCAACAACAAAAAAGAAGGAAATGTAACTGGTCAGAATCAATTAAAAAAAATTAAGACTAAATATGTTTAAATAACCTACTACACTTAAACCTATATTGTAGTTAAATTAGCAACATTATTAGTAATATGAATTTCTTGGGTCAGACTGGATCATGAAGGGTAAATTTTGAATACAGGGCCAGCGATTTCAAGAAAATTTTATAACTCCATTTCTAGCTCAGCACATTCGCGGAGGAGCACTGGATAAAAACAATGCCTGGCCACCGCATTACACCCCCCTACACTTACCTGCTATTTTTAACAATTCAAAAACCTAGTATTATTTGAATTCAAAGCGATTGCCAGACATTGTTAAGCACTCCAATGTTCATTGTTTTTATGTCAGGTTTCTTGACTTTAGACATATAAGTCCCACCCCCAAATGCTATTTAAATCAATCATATTTTCTTTAATATTGAGTAATTATAAAATGTCCATATAATATTTTACTTCAGAAAAAATCCATTCAAAATTATATATAATACAATATATGTTTGAAACATTATTATCTTCCCTTTTGATTGACCCCTTGTTCAGGCAACAGTCATAGCAGAGTACATGACTGGTAAGAAAATTTATGTACAACATTATAGCATGAAGAGGCATTTGCCCAAGGTTTGGGAGCTTGTCTCAAGCTATTTTGAGGTTGTTGATTAACAATATATTGCATTGGATTGGCCTACAACAGAATTTTTAAGGAGAGGGACACACAATTTTTTAGCTTTGGGGGGGGGGGCTAATTCTATCTTTTTGTTTTAGTTTTTTGCCTATAAAGTAGTGTCACCGTTGGTTTTTAGTTTTTTTTTATATGTTTAATATACTTAAGCTAAGTCGGTGGGTGCAGTTGTGCTGCAATGAGCATCTCTTTTATACTGGGTTATTTCTTTATAAACTGAGTGATAGCAGGATAGCCACCCATATGTACTTCTTTATATCCATATTTTAACACATTGGTTCTTGTATCCCTCAAATAGCATTCTATATTCTGGTTGATGACCCCAGTTTCAGGATCTACACAATTCATTGAGTGGTTCACTGTTAAATACCTATATCCTTTGGATGTCAGGTTATGGCTATTCACTTCTGCTAAATATATTTTATTGCAGCAAAATTTTAAATCCTGCCTGAGAGTTAGTTATGATTGATACTCGAGGCACTAAATTGTTTTAATAGTTTATATTTGACAAAAACAATATAATTCTGTCATGATTTGCTAAGACAGCACCAAAATCATGAAAAGATAGGGAATTTGTTGAAAGACCAATTGATTGTAATATATGGTAACTGACAGGACAGATAGAATGGTCTTAGATCCAAAGCAAAACTACAAGAAAGAATAAAAAGGGTGCTATATGCTTCTAAATTATAGAAAGCAAATAGACCTAACCTAACCTGACATCCTTCAGATGTCAGGTTAGGTCTATTTGGATCCCAAAACTGAGGCCATCACCTAGCATATAGAAGGCCATTGGAGGGATACAAATTAGTGTGTGGAGATTTTAATCTACCAGATAAACTGGCAGAGCTATATTGTAAAGCCAGGAGCAAATAATTTCTATTTTGATTTTATTGAAAAAATAAGCGATTGCTTTTTTGTGCAACATGTTCTCGACATTACAAGATTTAAAGGAGGTTCAGTAGGTAGCGTATTAGATCTCATTTTTAGCAATGATGCATTCCTAATTGAGGACATTGAAATAACTAGTCCTATTGGTAAAAATGACCATGCATGTGTGGGACTTGCTTGTGACCTGAAACCACAGCTGAAGAATAACAAGAAAATGGTGTACTTGTATGAAAAGGCTGACTGGAAAAGAATGAAGGAGAAACTGTCCATAAACTGGGAGGGTTTTTAAATTCAGAAAATGTTGAAATTGCATGGAAAATGTTCAAAGCCAAATTTATGGAGTCAATAAATGAGTGTATCCCAAGAAGGGAGTTTGTGGGGAGAGAGACAAGACACTGGTAAGGTAAGAACTAAAAACAGAAGTTTACCAATGTACAGAAAGTTAGAGTACAAAATCAAAAGGAAACAAAGGTTGTGGGAGAGACTGAAGAGGATTAAAGATGGACAACCTGAGAGTTTTGTGGGGAATACAGGAAAGTACAAGGAGATTACCAAAGGACTAATAACCAGATGAGAGGAGCCACCAGGAAAGAGATTAAGAATCAGGAAAAGGAGATTACTTATGTTAAAGAAACCCTAATTTTTTTTGGAAGTACATTCAATCGAAAACAAAACATGCTACATGTGTTACGGAACAGTATACAGACCAAGAACAAAAAAGCTAAAACCAGTAATGATAAAGAAAAAGCACAAGTGATATCAGACTGTTACAGCAGTGTATTCACAAGAGAGCCTGGAGGAATTTATCCTGAGATACAGAGACATAATGTACCACCTCTGACCTCCATTGAGTTTGGGGTAGATGTTATTACTGGAGTAATAGATAAGTAGATAAGTTAAAAAGAAATAAGTCACTGAGTTGAGATGGTATCCATCCGAGTCATCAAGGAAGTGAAACAGGAAATTGCGGTGCCACTGAAGATCTTGTTCAAAAGATCCTTTATTGAGCAACAATTTTAAGAAAGGAGATCGAAGCGACCCAAGCAATTACAGACCTGTCAGCCTTACTAGTTTTATCTGTAAATGGAATCAATTATTAGGGAAAACATGATCATGCATATGAAGAGGTATCAAATGTTTAGTATAAAGCAATTTGGATTTATATCTGGTAGATCCACTGTGCTTCAAATGATGAAGGTCCTGGACAAATGGCCAGAGGCTTTGGAAGAGGACTGTTCAGTGAATGTTACCTATTGTGATTCCCTGAAGGCTTTTGATAAAGTTCCACATAGAAGGCTGATAGAAAAACTAAAAGGCTATAATTTTGGAACGGGATATGTGAAGTGGATAACATCATTCTCAAGTGACAGTAAGCAGAGAGTGGTAGCGAATGGTTAGGTGTCAGAATGGAGGCTATTACTGTTTGTCCTATATATAAATGATCTGCTTGATGTTGCAAAGACTAAGTGTGATATGTTTTTATATGTGGATGACATACAGATGTTCAGAAAGTTGAACAGAATGAGGACTGTAGAAAATTACAAGATATAGTTAGCTTGAAAAACTGGTCAGAGAAGTGGCTACTCAAATTTCACCCCAGTAAGTGTAAGGTAATGAGGCTCGGAAAGTCAGATGTGCCAGAGGTAGTTTATGACATGGATGGGATACAGATGGAAGCTGTAGCAAGAGAAAGACCCGAAACCATGAAGTTCACACATTGCAAATTTAATTTGCACTTAATTCACACATTGCCAACCCTGAATACAGGAATTTATAACAGCCCTGCTTTGGATTTTTGCATCAAAACCCAGTTGTCAAGAGTTCCTGATGATGATGATGTGTGCTTTTTGCGTAATTGATTGTCTGTTGGATATATTAAGAAATCTCAAAAAATAGCTAAAAAATGTGTGCCCCTCTCCTTGAAAATTACCAAATTACCCCAACAGAATTCAGATAGGGTTTAATTTTGAAATTTTCAGCAAAAAGGGTGTTGTTAATCTGTAGAATTACTGAGAATTCTTGCATTATAGAATCAGGTTGAAACATTGACTTTTTATGACTTTATAAAGGGTATTACAGCCTCTCCACCAACAAATAAGTTAAAAAGAAATAAGTCACTGGGTCCAGATGGTATCTAGACCAGTCATCAAGGAAAAGTAAGTGAAACAGGAAATTGCGGTACCACTGAAGATCTTGTTCAAAAGGTCCTTTTAATGAGCAACAAGTTCCGGAGGATTGCAAATATTACTGCATTTTTTAAGAAAGGAGATCGAAGCAACCCAAGCAATTACAGACCTGTCAGCCTTACTAGTTTTATCTGTAAATAGAATCAATTATTAGGGAAAACATGATCATGCATATGAAGAGGCATCAAATGTTTAGTATAAAGCAATTTGGATTTATATTTGGTAGATCCACTGTGCCCTCAAATGATCGAGGTCCTGGACAAATGGACAGATGCTTTGGACGAGGCCTGGGCAGGATATTACCTATTGTGATTTCATGAAGGCCTTTGATAAAGTTCCACATAGATGGCTGATAGAAAAACTAAAAGGCTATAATTTGGGAGCGGGATATGAGAAGTGGATAACATCATTCTTAAGTGACAGCAAGCAGAGAGTGGTGGCGAATGGTCAGGTGTCATAATGGAGGTTGTTACTGTTTGTCCTATATATAAACGATCTGCCTGATATTGAAAATAATAAGTGTGATATGTTTTTATATGTGGATGACACAAAGATGTTCAGAAAGATTGAGCAGAATGCGGAGTGTAGAAAATTACAAGACATAGTTAGCTTGAAAAACTGGTCAGAGAAGTGGCTACTCAAATTTCACTCCAGTAAGTGTAAGGTAATAAAGATTGGAAAGTAGGATGTGCCAGAGGTAGTCTATAACATGGATGGGATACAGATGGAAGCTGTAGCAAGAGAGAAAGACCTGGGAATTACAATTGATAGGCAGTTTTTATTTGAGAAACATGCTGTTGAGAAAATAAAGTGAGCCAATAGGTTAGTTGGGCTCATAAGGAGATGAGACAATATTCAAATCTTTGTACATAGCCTTAGTAAAACCAATTCTTGAATATGTTAATCAGGCATGGACCCTTACAGAGTGAAGGATATCACGGCCATTGAAAATGTACAAAGCCAGGCTACTAGACTGGTACCATCACTATGGGATCTGTCATATGAAGACAGAGTGAGAAAACCGAGTCTTCCAACTCTTGCCTAACAACACTCTAGGGAAGACATGATAGAAACATACAAGGATATGACAAGGATATCTGCGATGATCTTCTTATTTTACAAGAAGACTCAAATACTGTGTCATCTTGTATTTGAGTCTTCCTGTAAAATAAGAAGATCATCGCAGATTCTTGTATGTTTCTATCATGTCTCCCCTAGAGTGTTGTTAGGCAAGAGTTGGAAGACTCAGTTTTCTCACTCTGTCTTCATATGACAGATCCCATCAGGAAGCACTTCTACAAAAGTCGTGGAAAATTGGAAGTCTACTAGAAAAGGTTGTTAGTGCATTCAATGTAGAAAAGTTTGAGGGGGAGCTAGATAGAGTGTGGAGCCATCAAGAGCAGAAGTATGATTATAAAGAAAAAATCAATACAAAAGCCTTGACCATGCAAAACACCCAACCAAATATAGTCTGCATAGTTTTGAGCAGGGTCTAATAGGCTACCTCTATGCGGGAATCTTCTGTGAGTAAAATATTACTCCTGGAAAACTATTAGAATGATAAAATGAGTGTGATGTAATTCAATAGCATAAAATCTTTATGCATGTCATATTCAAAATTAAAATGTGATGCTTCATTTACAACATAAATTAAGGTCAGATTCATTGGTAATATAACATAATTTCACGGATGACAAAAGCCACAAGGGCCTATCAAAGGTCATCCGTATCCATCAAATCCCACACACATAATGCATCCATAGGATTTTGTCAGATCATGCATCTACAATATATAATTTAAACAATCCATAGGATTATGTCAGACCATGCATCTACAATATATAATTTAAAGCCTCCATAGGGGTCTGTCAAAAACAAATTCAAAGTCTCCAAAATATACAATAAAAAGAAATTGCATCCACAGGAATGAGTCAAGAAACATATCCCCATACCAAAAAGTAAGAAGTTAACCCTCCATCTCCATATAATCATCCAATTTGCGCTTGAAGACATTCAAGTTTGGGCTGTCTACAGTCTCAGGTGGCAAACTATTCCAATAGTCCACCACTCTGTTAGTGAAAAAATATTTTCTAACATCCAATCTGCACCTCTGTTTTTTAATCTTTAAGTGGTAACCTCTAGTTCTATTACTACCTTCTAACTCAAATAACTTGCTGAAATCCAATTTATCCATCCCAGAAAATTTTTTAAAAAGCTCAATCATATCTTCCCTCACACACCTTCTTTCAAATGAGAACATATTTAATACCCTCGGTCTATCTTCATATTCAAGGTGCTGCAGGGATGGTATTATTTTTGTTGCCCTCCTTTGTATTGACTAACAAGTTTATATCATGTCTAAAATGTGGTGACCATGCTTGTATACAGTACTCTAAATAATACAGACTAAAAGTTACAAATCCCCAAAACAACAAAAAAATATAACGCCATAATGGTCACATCTGAAGCTACCGTCTAATGTCATAAGAGATATATTGTAGCCTACTAACAGCGCCACCTACTCTGTGCCCCAAATCTGAAGTATTACCCTATTCTATTCATCTTCACTCACATCATTCACTTCTTTCTCTCCAGTCCCTAGTCTAGGCCTATCTTCCACTCTCCTGGTCCAAGCCACATTCTTCATACATACACTCACATCCTTTCTCACTTCATTCACCAACTCACTTAATCTCTTGCACTCATAGCGCAACCAACTCACCTCCTCTACAAAGCCATATTTGCACTAGTCACATAACAAACCGGGCATTCGGGTACATTTGCTCTTTTTTCAACACCAAAAAAATACAAACTACATACACACTGCTTACATCAAAAGGCATACTCACTTCATCCAAAGCAAAAGCCATACTGAGAACTTTTTCAAAATATAATTAAAAATTCCTTTAGTATTATGTCTAATACTCAAAGTTAATGGTAAACATGAAGATTGGTGGCGGGAATGATGGAATACAAAATATTTGTGTAAACATGAAGATCGGCGGCGTGCCTAAAAAAGTGGGGGGTTTTTGCATGTGTTTTGTTCATCCATGCATGCATATTCATGCTCGTTTGGTTAAATAAAAATGTTAAAAATACATTATAACATTCTATAAACAATTATGATTATATACTGAGGTACAGGTCAGGATCATCACAGGGGGTTACCCCCGCTGTGCTAAACCCCTCATGAGCAGTCCCCTTAAATTTACTCCAAAAAGGTGAAACATATTTGAACACAGATGAAATATTTGCACCCCATCATTCGCGCTGCCCAACATAATGTTTACCAATATTTCATCTGTGTTCCAATATGTTTCACCTTTTTGGAGTAAATTCAAGGGGACTGCGGGGGACCCACCTACGATGATCCTGTTTCAATCAATTGGGGGGGTCTGGCCCTGCAGTATATAATCATAATTGTTTATAGAATAATGGGTAAATATGTAAATTAGCGACTCGGCTGAAAAAGTGGTGTTTTTTTTTTTAATATTTTTGTTCACTCCTGCCGGAATATCCATGTGCGTTTGAATTGCCTGGCATCAGGCCCCACCTCCACCCCCATTATAATTCGCAAAATGATTAAAGGCGCTGATATGATTTGGTTAAATCATTCACCTCTGTAAACGTTAGGACATTAGTCTATAAACAATTAGGATTATATAGTGGGGGGCTGTGCCCCCACCCCAGACCCCCCAATTTAATGAAACTCAGGATCATTGTAGTGTGGCCCCCTCATTGTGTTTACCCCTATACGAGCCGTCCCCTTAAATATACTCTAAAAACGTGAAACATTTTGGAACACAGACAAAATAGTACGTCCCATTATTAAAGTCGCTAATTTACATATTTACCGAATAATGTTCTAACATAACATAATTTTACAGATGACAAAAGCCACAAGGGGTAAATATGTAGATTATCTGCGTGAACGATGGGACATACTATTTCATTCGTGTTCCAAAATGTTTCACGTTTCTGGAGTACATTTAAGTCGACGGCTCGTGTGGGGGTAAACACAATGGGGGAACTATACTACGATGATCCTGAGTTTCATTAAATTAGGGGGGGGAGTCTGGGGGGCACAGCCCCCCAGTATATAATCCTAATTGTTTATAGAATAATAATTCGAAAAGGGCTGCTAATCTACATAATTACCCAACAAGGGCCTATCAAAGGTCATCCGCATCCCTCAAAACCCACCCAAATGGACTATATCAGATCATGCAACTACTTTATAAACAATCCATAGGATTGTGTCAGATTATGCATCTACAATATACAATTTAAACAATCCATAGGATTGTGTCAGATCACGCGCCCACAATATACAATTTAAACCAGCCACACGAGCAGATCAAAAGATACATGCAAAAAAATAGATTTAGTAAATATGTAGATTATCGGCGCGAACGATGTGACGTACTATTTCGTCTGTGTTCCAAAATGTTTCACGTTTTTGGAGTACATTTAAGTTGACGGCTTGTGTGGGGGTAAACACAATGGGAGGATTACACTACGATGATCCTGAGTTTCATTAAATTGGGGGGGAGTCTGGGGGGCACAGCCCCCCAGTATATAACCCTAATTGTTTATAGAATAATAATTTGAAAAGGACTCAAACGCGCATGAATATTCCGACACGAGTGAATGATAATATTTACACACAAATTTTGGGGGGGCCGAGGCAGCTAATCTACATATTCACCATACATTTTTTCGGGCGCGCACCAATCTTCATGTTTACCAAGTTAACTATCTTCCTGAACTTAAATATATTACACCGAAAAAAATTCACTGAATAGAGTGCTCGCCGAGAACACATCCGATCGCTACCGACGCTGAAGTTATAGACTTCCATTTGAAAATATGTATTAAAACCAATCTTTACCCAATTTTTTTCTGTGAGAGTGTCATATTCTGCACTATTACCGGAAGTAGTTCTTACAGCCTTAAAATTACGTTATGTTTACTGTTGCAATGAATATTCAATTATGCAAGACGAGATGTTTGTCCTGAGAGAATTTACAGGCTGGTCTGGGTAACTAACTTCTAAAAAACTTCTTCAAGGGCCAATATGTTAGATCATCGTCTATTAATCATCTACAAGGTGATAAAAGTTTTTTTTATTGTATGGGAGGGGACTGTTTTTGTCACATAATACGCCCTTTAACATGCTGGATAGTTGTTTAAATGTTAAGGGATCATTGTTGATGTATTCAGAGAAAAGCATCAATGAACCAAATTTATAGAATATTCTGGCCCAAATAAAACCAAATAATTGGGGGTTGTGTATTATTTTAGGAAGTGATTGTCCTTTCATACTATTCTATGAAAAAAATAGGAATCCCACTCGCGATATTTGATTACATAAAATAACTAAAGTATGTTATAGGTAATTCATATTACTTTTAGTTTTAGAACATTTGGTATACATTTTTTTTATTGGTTATGGAATTATAAATAAGGTTAAGAAAGAAGGGCGATAAAAAATCAAGAAAGAAAAGAACGTGTGGCGTAATGTAGCTAGGGCTTGGGGGGGGCCCGGGGTCATTATGTCCTTTGAGGGCCGCCGACATGCGAATGTTTGATATCAAGAATGACATGAAAACTACTCCTACAATATTTTTGCCCACTGTGGTATGTATGATAGTGTATCAAATAAAACAATAAAAATATGTAAGACACCTTAATAGGAATAGGTACTTATGTATGACGACAAGAAATAAACTACAAAATGTGAAACCGAGATATTACATTTATCAAATATACCAGAAACAATATAAGTATTGATTAAAACAGTTTAATTCCGAATTTAAAAGTTTTTGCCATTCAAAAAAGGGATGGGATACTCGTTTGGGTCCCTCCAATTGGAGCCCAGGGTAACTTTGAAATTTGTGTGCACCCCCGCGTTTGCTACGTCGCTGATGCGGCGAAATAGTAACACTTTTCCTGCGCACTATGACCAGTGTACGCGCGACCTATTTAACTGGGTTATGGTGAGTAAAAAAAAACTCCAACTCATTCAAATAGATCTTATAAGACAGACGCCTATATTATCACAACAGTACAGGGCCTCCTTCCTAGAAGCGGTATGTATTTAAATAAAGCTGAATGCCGCTTGGAAACGTTATCCAAGGCGTAACGTTCCACTCGATTACAGGTCTCTGGACGCCATTGTAGATAGTTGGGCATAGGAATAAGGGCGATCAAAACTTAAAGAAAGAACAGAGCGGCGACGAGTAGCAAACCCCCTTCCCTCGAACCAGTGTACGCGCGGCCTAGTCGACTCGAGCATCGCGAATACAAAGCAGACTCAATTAAGCAGAGCTTATATGCCACCCCCAAAATATCACCATACAACAATAATAACAAAAAATAAGTTTAAATTACGAGTTTGATGTGCTTGTAGCGGATAAGGAGCCGATAAATGTGTGCGAATTATAACCACGATTTAAACGGTAGTAGTGTGTGGGTATTTAATGTATAGCTTAGTCGGTAAAGTCCCTTTCTAGTTTGATCTCAGCGACTTCGGAGTCAATGGTTCGATTCTCGTTACCCTTCCATTTCTCCTCTCCCTCTACCGCCCTCTCCTCGTTCATAGGTGATGCGCAAGGAGGGTGGGGGGGATTTCCTGGGGTTTTTTTTTACTCTACGATAGATGGAGCTACGAAATATTCTAGTGAGTGAGACGCCTGTTCCGTTTGATCTCAGTTGGATGGAAGGCAATGGTTCGAGTCCCGGTACCGTTCCCAAATTATTTTTTCTCCACCGTACTCTCTTCGGGTCCCTTTAGGGTTACAAAATTTTATAGGATAAGCATATATGTCCTAAAAAAGTAATTTCAGTAAATAAATTAACAAGACAAAAAAAAAAAGAAAAGAGGGCGACTTATAAGCTCAGTTTGAATGTAGTTTGTGTGCGTGTATGTGTTTTAAGTTACGGAATAGCATAATGAGTGAGGCGCTTGCCCCGTTTTATTTTAGCGACGTGGAAGGCAATAGTTCGATTCTCGTCACCGTTCCCAAATTATTTTACTCTGCAGTGACCATATCGTAGGATGGTATTAGAAACCCAAAGACACCTCAAAATTGAGAAATTTGAAGTTATATGAAATCTTATAATAACATTTGATGTAGGGGAATATAAGTGCTCTATTTTATAACGGTAAATACCATCAACACTATAATGTACTCGTATATATCTTCTAACGTTAAAAAATAAACAGCTTAGTTATACTTTTTTTCTCAAATTTCTGTCATTTTCGTAATCGATTTCTCATATGTATGTCTAGCTAAATCATTGTTTTCCTTCTGTTAATTAAAAGAACCTTATAACCGTTCTAAAAAATAAACAAAAGATAGGAATATAATCATTTTGATTATATAATTACAAATATCGGTGTAAAAGTATTTAGGTAGCAATTTCAATCCCATTTCCTCTCTATATTTATTTTGGAGAAGTCCCTCAAGTCCCACGAGTGAGGTGATAGGTGGCGTTAATCTTGTATCTGACTCCACGAGATACTCAAATAATATTCCGGCTTGGCTGGGCTTACCGAAGGCTTGTGATCAAGAAAGGACTGAGAGGAATCACGTAAAAAATAAATGTTTAATTCCAACAAACAAGACAAGCAGAGCAAAAGGGAGGCTCGCGTTTACACGATTACAGTCAGGGAAAAATTCACTACAAGTCAGGTGGCTACAAGGGGGCTTCGCTACGCTAAACGAACCGTAATTAGTTCTTTATCATCGATCTTCTGTGACTTAACTGTCTACCCAAAGTGTGAATGAATTTCCTTCTTTCGAATTCTCCATTTTTCTTCTGTAAATAGGATAGGAGGCGTGGCCTCTGGAATCATAATGTTTTTAGCTCCGCCCACTGGGCGGGATATTCCCATGGTTTTGGAAGGTCATCTATTAATGGCGCCTAAAAATTTACACTTTCTTGATATAATTTTATCATTCCTGAGATGCAGACAGCTGTGTCGGCTTGATTCCATTTCCAGACGAGAAATGTTCGTTTTATTACACTGACGTCAATTTTACTGCTATCTGAATTATCGGCTTCCCGCTTACATCCTTGACCGGTTTACAAATAAATATATATGTATATCCCCGAGGAAATTTGTTACAATTCTTCCTATTCCTGCGAGGCACTTTGCTGGTGCAATTTTAGTGCCAGCGCCATGCTCTCCATAAGTGAATCCAGCACTGAAGATTTCTTAACCTTCAAAAAAATCTCTGGTCACCTTTCTCCAGCCTTCATCAAAGAAACAAGATAACTATACGCTTTGGAGTCAGTGCCTCACCTAAAAGGCACTCCCAAAGAATCGAACTGGTAGGCGTACCAAAAAACCTATCGGGCTACCCAGGAGTGGTACCAAAACCCAATTACAAATCACGTATGCCCTAGAAAGCCATTCCAGTAAATATATTAGAGAAAGAAAAATATACCTGAAAACAAGGAAGAAATTTTCGGAATGCGGGACCATAATAATAAAACATTGAACAGTAGAAAACGTTTGCAAGCAATTATAATGAATTATCGTTAAATAAAACGGATAGCGAGAGAAAAAAATAAGCGGGCAATTTATAGACTCGGTTTGAATGTACTTTGTTTTTTCATCTTTTGAAGAATAGCAGTCCCACATGAGCCAGGACCGTTATTATTCAAAATGATAAAAATGAGACTCTTATTGTTATAAAGGTATTTAATAGGATGCTACTTTAGTCTGCGGTCTACCAGGTTATTTGCACTTCAGTTTGCTACATAACTGATACAAACAATTTAACTTAAATCTTTTAATTAATGCTACTCAGTTCGTATATGATTTAGGGATGCTACAAACAAATTTACTGCATCTTTTTTCAGAACTTTTCAGCAAAAGTGATCAAGGTGTGACTGTAAATTTCACAACTTCATCGTTAGAAAGTTAGCCTTTCCTGTTAAAGTCACTGCTGTATCCATGGGTATTTCCATTACGAAAAAGAATACCAGTTCTAAAATTTCGCATAAACTCCAAATAGCATCGTTAAATAGTGAATGCCAGGTCAGAAAAAACGTTGGCATAGTCTACTTTGACTTCACTCTTTATTAATAAGGATTCAAAAGTGAGCAGCCTTTAAGCAAGCATGAATAAAAGCATATTTGAAAGTTAAATCAAACCGTTTCTAATCAAAGACACTCTTAGGGGGGATTACATGGCTGAAAATTAAAAAAAGTTATTACGCGTTCAATGAAATGTTCAGGATGTAATACTTTGATGAATTGGGAAAATGTGCTTCAGATTTGGATAAACATATTTGGAAGTGTCAAAATAAGCTACATATAAGAAAAGTACAAACATAAATTGTCAATTACGACTGGGCACTCATACGAATTAAAGGCCTACCAAAAAATCAGTAACCCACATAAATTTGTAAATCATTCGTTACATTTTGTTAATAATAGAACAAGTGTTCACACTAAGCATGTAGAATCCTATTGGAACAAACACAAAACTAAAATAAAAAAAGATGTATGGATGCAAAAAATAATTTTTACATTCCTATTTACAGGAATTTATGTATCGTGAAATCATCAGGAAAAACTATCTGATTATTTATGTGCTGAAATTTCGAAGCAGTATTTGTGTAATTTTTAAATTGATTTATGCAAGAAAAAAATTACTAAAGTATTTTCTTGTGTATTTTTTATAAGATTTACTTAATAAAACATTAAAAAAGTACTCATCATTGTTTTTTATTTTACCTAATATTTTTTAATAATAATCATTGGCCCCCAAATTGGGCCCCCTATTCTTCAAAAAACCGAAACTGTGATCTCTGTTGTAAAAAAGTCACGTGGGACCGCTATTCTTCTAAAGATCCGTGTTTTTTTTTTTGTTTTTTTTAATAAATTAGAGAAAGAAAAATATCCTCACTAAAGAGAAGGAAGAAATTTTGTGAATGAGGCCGAATAGGTTTGAACAGAAAAAAATATGTATGTGGGATCATAATAATAAAACAATGAACACTAGGAAACGTCTGTAACCAATTGTAATGAATTATCATTAAATAAAACGAGACGAGTGTAGAGATCGGATTATGTAATAAGTAGGCTACTGGCACCAAATTGCAGGACTCAATAGGCCCAGCGAAAACTTCCACAAAATTGACGCGCGATGGTCTTATTAAATCCCAAGCATACTCCACTCATATAAAATAAATGTATAAAATTGGAATAAGGAATTAAGAATGTATAGATTAATTTGCATCTATAAATTGGAACACAAAAATAAAGAAGTAATATATTTGTTGATGTATATATATAGAAGGCAAACGACCGTTGAAAGTGAGCGCGGGACAAACAATGTACGAACGCGCGAAAGGTCAAAATAACCTTGCTTAGGGAAGTCCTTCGAGGTCGATGATGACGGATGCCCTCATACTAGTCTCGGTTGGTGAGTGCGCCCGTGACTGTGAAGACCGATGCGGGAGCCACAGCAGCGTCCGCATTCATGGCACTGGATGTCTGTAACCCGGGGTGGAGGGTGCCGAGGTGCCATCTCGTGACGCCTATGACGACGCTCATTCCGTTGTCGAGTTCGTTCCATTTTGAAGTGGGTCTCGCTCTTCGAAGACAGGCAGAAGGCCATATGGCTCTGTCGGAAGCTGCAGCTTCGAGATGGTCTGGGTTGATGTTGAAGTTTTTCAGTGTCCTCTTGGCTTGATCTTTGAGCCTCTTTTTCGGGCCACCGCTGGTGCGCCTCCCGTCTGTCAGTTGTCCATAGAGGGTGCGTTTTGGCATACGATTAGCGTGTATTCGAAGCACGTGTCCTAGCCATCTCAGTTGTCTGATAAGGAGGAGGCACTCAATACTTGAGATCCAAGCACACTCTAACATATCAGTGTGGGGCACGCGGTCTTGCCAAGTGAGACCGAGAATTTTTTTTCATGCAGATACTGCATGTGGAAAGCTTTCAGGAGCCTGATGTGTTTCCGGTATAGAGTGAAAGTTTTACCTTCGTACAACAGTATGCTGAGACAGACAGCTCTGCACACAGCAACCTTCGTTGCGAGTCGGAGGTTATGGTTCTGGTTCACGTGCTTGCTGATCCTGCTGAAGGATGCCGATGCTTTTTTGAGTGTCCTGTTCACTTCTTAATCAACAGAGCAATCCGTTGACAGCACGCTACCAAGGTAGTTGAATTGAGGAGAGATATTGAGTTCAGCTCCTGCGACACTCATAACAGGTACCACCTGCGGGGCAGCACCGGACCACTGGTACATCACCTCTGTTTTGTCAGTGTTGATGACGAGCCCAAGAGTACTGTAGTTGTGGTAGATGATATTCAGTGCGTCTTGTAAGTTTTCAGGGGAGTTGGAGACTAGTACGCAATCATCCACGTATGAAAGCTCGAACACTTCGTCGTGTGAGGTTTTTGTTCTCACTTGGAGACAGCATTGGTTGAAAAGACTTCCTTCGAGCCGGTATGTTAGACCAACACCACAGCTAGGTGAAAATCCTTTACGTAATAGGATGATGGCTGCAGCAAGGTAGATTTTAAACATGACAGGGGCAGTCACACACCCCTGTTTAACTCTAAGCTTCACGTCGAAAGTTGCAGTTTCCTCGCCACCGATGACCAGGCTCGTCTTCATGCTGTCATGAAAAGCCCGGGTAACTGCAATTAATTTGTCAGGGCATCAAAATTTCTGAAAGACGAGTCACAGCATCTCCCAGTTGACCGTGTCGAAGGCCTTCGTCAGGTCAATGAAGGCAGGGTTAGATTTTGATGCTGTTCACGGACTTTTCTTGCAGTTGTCTATCCGTGAAGATCATTCCCACGGTGCCCCGCTCTCTTCGGAAGCTACAGTGATTTAGGGCACACTTCATTAACAATATGCTTGTTCAGTCATAGTAGCAGCACCTTACATGCAATAGCCAGTAGGGAGATGCCTACGCTATTCCCACACAGTGCTCAGTCGCCCTTCTTCTTGTAGATTGAGATGATTCTGGCTTCTTTCCACTGCTGCGGCAGGCGTTCAGCTTCCCACATCACAGAGACCATTTTATGGAGCCGGATGTGTAGAGCGTCACCGCCGCGTTTGAGGACCTCACCAGGAATGCTATCGACACCTGGTGACTTATGATTTTTTAAGCTACGGATTGCATTCTTGATTTCTTCTATGGTAGGGGAAGAATCCATCTCGTGAACTTTAGGCCTGTCTGGAATGGCATCGAGCTGTCCGGGGTAACAGGGATTAAGGGTGTTGCGAAGAGTGCGGTAGTGTTCTTGCCACCGGTCCAAAATTTGGTCCTTGCTCGTGAGTAAGATTGTCCCATCATGTGAATGAACTGGTGCAAGGAGGCGTTAGGTTGAGCTGTAGAAGTTCTGGAGGTCCCCAGAGTCCGCAAAGCCTTGTAGGTCTGCGGCAACTTTGAGCCACCATTCACTTTCCATTACTCTTTGTGTTTTCTGAGCTTTGGCTATCTTACTTTGCCACTGTCGCTTCAAGTAATCTGAGTAGGGGCTGCTTAGGGAGATCTGATGTGCCTTGTTTTTTGCTTTCAAAACCTCACGAATGTCGGTAATATTTGCGTCAAACCAATCTGTGTTCTTTCGCTCAGTAAACCCAAGGACCTCTGTTGCACCATCGGTGACAGTCTGTGCAAAATGAGTCCAACCGTCCTCAACACAATTGTTGAGTTCTTTGAGGACGGAGCGTCAGCCATACGGTGAGAGAGGGCTGCAGCCAGGTTAGTTTTTGCATCTTCTGAAAATTGAGGGAGGCACAGTTGAGCTTTTTCTTTGCGGGTCGCCTTCTGGTAGGTGGTTGTGTGCGGAGGAACAGAGAGCTCAGAACCAGGCAGTGGTCCGTCCAGCATTCGGCACCACGCATGACACGGGAGAGCAGCACATCCTGCCGGTCACGCTGCCTGACGATCATGTGATCCACCATGCGCCACTGCCCAGAGAGAGAGGGTGTTTCCATGTTTCCTTATATATGTCCTTCGTCTTGAAGACATTGTTGGTGATGACAAGCCGGTTCTGTGACTAGAGCCTAAGCAGTTCTGGCCATTGGCGTTGACTTTACCAATAACGTTCCCACCGATAACTCCAGCCTATGCGCGGTGTGATATACCCACCCGTGCATTGAAGTCTTTCAGCACTATCATCTTGTAAGAGACTGGTGTACTCAGTAACTCCGCGTCTAGCTGCTCGTAGAATGCATACTTGTCTTCCTCAGGGCTGTCAAGAGTTGAAGCGTAGAAGCTGAATAGGGTTGCATGCCGATCCCTAGAGAGGGCGGGGGGAGGGGGGGGGGCTCATCTTCATGAGGCATGCCGAAAGATCAGCTGGCACGTCTTGAATCAGGCGTGCAAGGGAATTCTTGAGCGCGAATCTGACGCCGTGGAGTCTTCGTTCTTGGCTAGGGTGTCCTTTCCAATAGAAGGTGTAGCCACCTTGGTCTTCACTCAGACTGCCCTCATCTGAAAGTCTGGTCACTGATAGAGCAACAATGTCGACGTTGTAACGCGCCGGTTCCTGTGCGATGAGAGCAGTGCGTCTAGTTGGTCTGTCCGTGAGTAGGTTTGAGTCGAGCATGGTACGGACGTTCCAAGCTGCGACTTTAATGTTATGTTTCTTTCCATTTCGACCACGTAAGAGGGAGAGCTTCGGCAGGCGTGGCTACCTGCCCAGACGGAGTTTTGAAGCACCCTTTTCTATGCCCCCCTCCTCTTCACGGGGGTAAGCAGTGTGGACCTAAAGAGGGCTGCTTAGTCACGGAAGTTGATGCGGGACTCTGTTGCTGCCTCGTCCCAGCAGATAACGACCATATTCGCCTCCGCCGCCAAACGTGCAGCTGTCCAGCTAAGAGCCGTCCCTTATCCACGGTGAGCCCCCCCCCCCCTCCTCACCACCAGAAAGCCATCGCCGCGGGACTTGGTTAGGGTCGGGTTGTTGAGGGCATCAATCCTGCACTAGTTTTATACGGTACGAATATGTGCAGTCTTCGGACCCGTTTCTTGACCGAGGGGAGAAGGTCTATGGTGGCACGAGTGGATCGAGACGACTAGGCTTCATCTTCGGCTGCAGGGAGCTGCCGAGACACCGGTCTGTTGGTGCTCGCCTATAGGCACTCCCGATCCTGGTTTGTGATCGAAGTATCCTTACTCTAGCCTTTGCCTAAAAAAGGAGAGCCCAATAAGACAAACGAGGAAACAAACATTTCGCGTTACAGAATAGATTTACCGAAAAACAGAAGTATACGAAACACCTGAGTAAATATACCTGCTATCCAAAAGGAATTGTATCACAGAGCTGTGACAAACCTATTCTGTGATATTGATAAAACTTGAGATATGCATGTATTTCATTAGCTCAGCCTTTGGGGTGGAGAACGTTGATTCTAGGCCGCGCCCTCTAGGAAATAAGCATATATATATACAAGGAGCGGTCTATAAGTTTTGCAATTCGGATATAAGGAAACGAGATATGAGTAAAAGTGTTTCATTATTTTTCAATATAACTACCCTGGACTTCAATGGACTTGGGCCACTTGTCCCTGAGGCTTCGAATTTCCGACAACCAGAAATCTCCTGACTGCTGTTCAATCCACTCCTGGACGGCGAGCTGGACATCTTCATCGTCCCCAAACCGGCATCCACGCAGTGCAGCCTTGAGCTGGCGGAATAAAAAGTAGTCGCTAGGGGCCAGATCTGGACTGTAGGGGATGTGGTTGAGCTCCTCAAATCCGCACTTGCGCAGGGCAGCTTGTGCAACTCTGGCATTGTAGACAGGGGCATTGTCGTGGAGGAGCAGGACACCACGTGTCAACTTGCCGCGCCGCTTCTGACGGATGCACTTCTTCAACCCAGCCAGTTCCTCGGCGTAATATTGGCCTGTGATGCTCCTTCCACGAGGCGCATAGTCCACCATCAACACTCTTTCAGAATCCCAGAAGATGGTGGCCATGATCTTCCCGGCTGAGAGTTGGGTCCGGAACTTGATGAGGGTCGGAGAGCCCATGTGCTTCCAGGCCATGCTTTCGAACTTGGTCTCGGGATCCCAGTGATGGACCCACGTTTCATCACCTGTCACTATGCGTGACTCGAATCCCGCCGGTTCTTGGTTGTACATGAACAGCAGCTCCTCCGAACTTTGACGACGTTGAAGTCGATCATGGGGCGTGAGGTTTCTAGGGACCCAACGCGCAGAGACCTTGGTCATGGCCAAATTGTTGTGGATGATGTTGATAACACTTTCATGTGATATTCCAAGTTCTCGCTCGATTTCTTCTGCCTTTACCCATCGATTTTCGATGATCCTCCTCTCGACACGAGCCACATTGTCCTCGTTGGTCACGTCTGACGGGCGTCCTGGACGAGGTTCATCTTCAAGGGACCCACAACCATGGCGGAACTCCCTATTCCAGCGGAGCAATGGTTGTATAGGAAGGGGCGGTATCGGTGTACACTGCAACCATGCGTTCATGGATCTCTTTTGCATTCTTGCCTTCCTTGGTGAAAATTTGATCACTGCGCTGTGCTCAACCTTCTCCATTGTTGAAAAATTTGTGACTGACGATCTGCGATCAGCTACTGCTTCTTAAATAGACGAAGTAGGAGCGTGCGGCTGCAGGTCCTTACTTGTCATAACTTGTCCTAACACCCTCACAAAGAGCCATCCCCCTTCCTCTGTTTTGCCCTACCGATTCGTAAAATTTATTGACCGCCCCTTATATATATATATAGTCGGAGAAGATTAGTTTGTATGATAATTGCATTGTTAAGATTACTGTAGTTAAGAAGATTATCTCGTTCACGTTCCACTTTTAAGTTCACCAAGTTTTTTCGATCCAGGATTTAATACTTCGCGTTGAATATATATATATATATATATATATATATATATATATATATATATATATATATATATATATATATATATATATATATATATATATATATATATAGACTACTAGTCGCATGCAAATTAACTTCGTGACGTGCCGCTTGCTCTGTTATAGGCTAATATTAGAATAAAGTATATTCTTACAACGTCCTTCTTTACCTCAATTACCCTGAAGCCTTCAGTAAGCCCAGCATAAATAAGAACACCTTGAAAGAATAATAAGACCCAGGTGAGTACACTAATCATTCATTGGCCGGATGTTTCGGACCTTTACTAGGACCATCTTCAGCGACTATATCGTCTAATGAGAAGGGAAAGGAACATTAATTGATAACAGTCAAAAGAATGCTTTTTTTTAATGCATTCTTTTAACTGTTATCAATTAATGTTCCTTCCCCTTCTCATTAGACGATATAGTCGCTGAAGATGGTCCTAGTAAAGGTCCGAAACGTCCGGCCAATGAATGATTAGTGTACTCACCTGGGTCTTATTATTCCTGCTACATATCAGATTCCCAAGGAACAAAAAATTACCAGTATATATATATATATATATATATATATATATATATATATATATATATATATATATATATATATATATATATATATGCAGGAAAGAAACCACAGTATTTTTGACCAATTTATTGCGAAACCAGGTTTCGACGGAGACATCCGTCATCTTCAATCGCTGGCAAACTAATGAATACAGAAAGATGCTTAGCTTAAGGAAAAATAAAATTTACAAGTCAGAATTTAATTAAGGGGCTGGTATGGAACGAAACCTTTGATCAGAGGCCGGATGATTCTTCTGCTTATCAAGGGATTAGTGTTGAATTGCCCATCGGAAGTATTAAAGTTTTGAATTTCCTTTATAAAAGCTGATTCTATTCGACACCTATGTATATAGTTATGGTAATTATAAATTATTTTTGCATTATCAATGTCAATTGAATGGTCTTCATTTGACATGTGTCGGAACAGGCTAGATGATAGCCTTTTACGGCGCATGTCGCATTTGTGTTCTTTCATTTTCTTGGATATCTACTGAGTTTGCCTTTGTATATTTGTTCGCACATTGTGCATGGAATATAATAAACACCGGGTTCTATATCGGTAGATCTAATTTTAAGCAGACTATTTCGGATCGTTTTTCGTATTGAAAGGTGTGATAGAACGAGTTAATTTCAACTCCTATCCCATATTATTAAAAACCACGATGCTGCCCACGTGCATCTTCGATTCGAGGCTTGGAGTCTTATCTCAGCTACCGAATGCCAATGTTTAAACAAGGAGGTTATCGTCCCCCCGTTCACCCCCATACGCCGACCTCGCCAGATCGAGTTAGGCTTATGAACAGATAAGGCATTGTTCGCCGGCCCGGCTGTGCGTTCCCTCCACGCTTTCACTCCATTTTCCCCCACGCCAAGGAGATGTCCTGGCTATTTATATGGAAACTTTACCACTAAGATCAGATTGGAGATCCAGATTTTCGTCGCGAAACATCACCACGACCCTCTCTCCCTTTGTGCGCCAAGGGACCTCGACCTCGAGATTCACCATCACTTGTCCAGGAGGAGGACAATATTCCTTGAGTGCCAAAGGTTCGAGCCTTTCCGACGCCAAGTCCCAAGGCTTCCCCCCCCTGTTGTTCAAGGAGAACAGCATTAGAACAGCCATTGTTCGTTTTGAGCCCTTCGCCAAGAAACGGTTCTCATCCCCCCCTGTTGTTCAAGGAGAACAGCATTAGAACAGCCATTGTTCGTTTTGAGCCCTTCGCCAAGAAACGGTTCTCATCCCCCCCCTGTTGTTCAAGGAGAACAACCTAGAACAGCCATTGTTCGTTTTGAGCCCTTCGCCAAGAAACGGTTCTCACCCCCCCTGTTGTTCAAAGGAGAACAACATTAGAACAGCCATTGTTCTTGAGCCCGTAGACAAGAGACGGTTCTCATCCCCCCTTTGTTCAGAAGAGAACAACCTAGAACAGCCATTGTTCTTCCAGCCGTTCGTCGAGAAACGGTTCTCCTTCCCAAGACGCCACGTCAGGATCATCTTACCTCCCCCCCCTTCGGCTGGAACTCGCCAGCGGACCGAATATTCCTTCAAGTACCTTCCACCGCACCCTAATGAAAAGTTACGTAAGCCAAACGTCACCTTTTGAGTATTGATCCCTTTTGTCAATTCTATCCTGTGCTTTAAATTGTTTATCGAACCATCCCATCTCTTTAACTCTATATTGGTTTTACCTTTTTTAATCCCTTAATTCCTTGGATTAGCCCGAGTCTCCACGACCCTTTCCATTCTGTTTATGTCAATATTTTCCGTTTTTGTGTATTGTTTATAGTTATTATTAATAAAACTCTATTTTATTAATGATAGCAATATTATTATCCTTGAGCTCAGTTCCACTTCTTAAGCATTTTGTAGATACATAATATCGGCCGCCAGACAGTAAACGCACTCTAAAGATAATTAAGGAAGTTCCCTCAACGAATAGTGTAATATATGGTATCGTCGGGAGTCATTCTACGACATATATATATATATATATATATATATATATATATATATATATATATATATATATATATATATATATATATATATATATATATACTATTTAAATTTGGTGTCAGGTGTGGGGTTTAACGCTATATCTTTGCAAACACTGGTCTCAGTCGAGTAAAGCATAGTGTTATTCGTTATAATAATAGAATATAGTAGTTCCCTTTTGTTTTAACGATTGCTATCCCCTTTTTTTTAAACTTAAGAAGCTGGAGTAGCTCAAGGAACGGTTATAATTATTTGTTTTTGTTTTTTTGTGATTTTAGTCAGTGGCTATTTAGATTGAGAAACCAAGTACGAATAGGTCAGTGCCCATATTTAGGTAGGCTAATTCTATAGAGGCATAATTCTTGTTGCGAGGAATTTTAGTTGGTTGACTAGTGCGCCCCCAAGTGCAAAGATGACTCAGTTTGAAATCTTTAAAGCGCAAGGAGAGTCCTGTGGACTTTCCGGAAAAGAACTAATTGAGTACATTCAAGAGGAGCAAAGAAAAGAGGAAGAAAGAGAAATACAACGAGAAGAAAGAGAAAGAGAGGAACGGATAAGACAAGCTGAGCTTCAGATTGAATTAGCTCGGATTAAAGCAGAAGTTCAAAGAAAAAAGGTAGAAAGAGAAAGGGAAAGAGTAATCCGACAAGAGGAACGGGAAAGAGTAATCCAACGAGAAGAACGAGAAGGAAAAATACAACGAGAAGAACGAGAAAAAGAAATCCAACGAGAAGAAAGAAGGACGGATTCGCGCTCCTTCCCAGGGAAGCTGACAAAGTTTCCGAGCCCCGTAAAACCCCAAAACTTCTTTCCCCAAAACCAACAACGGGACTCCAAACCTCCCGTTAAGACTTCTCCTCCATCTCTCTTCCCGAAGCGACCAACCATATGCTTCACCTGTGGTGTAGAAAACCACATGAGCTGGAATTGCCCCCCAAATTCTAGGCTTAAAAGCGGACCAGCCCACCAAGTTCACCAGATTAATGCGACCCCGGCTCCCCCGGTGGTGCAGACCCAAGCAGAAACTTCTCCCCCTCCGTTAGGCCACCAGGTAAATTTTGTTTTTGGTAAAAGTTCATCGGGAACTTTGAAATATGAGGAGGGCAGCGTGGACAGCTGTCGAGTATCGACTCTCGTCAGGGACACAGGATGTACGTGTTTCATCGTGTCCGACGAACTCCTCCCAGTGGCCTCTAACCACGAAAAATTTGCGGTGGTACATGACCAACTTGGGCGGGCGAACCGATTCCCCGTCGCTAGATGTTACCTGCAGTGTCAATATTATAATGGCTGGGCTGAAGTCATTGTAGCACCCATAAAATTCTGTTCCGTACTTATAGGACAGAGCCCCCAAGTAAGTTTCGACCCTGTGTTTCAGGCCGCCCTTCCTCAAGGCCGAGATAAGAAAGAAGCCCAGGAGCCCGTCCCCATCAGAACCCCGATACCGTCCGATTTCTCGGAGACCCCTAACCAGGACTTTAGGACGGCAAAAGAGGAGTGTGAATCACTAAAACCCTTAGGTGATAAGGCCCCAGACAAGGACACGGAGACTGTCCCTGGACCCCAAGAAAAAAAGAACCCCCAACGCGCCAATGGAGATACCTTCGTAGAACTGGACGAAGCATCGGCGCTTGAAGAGGATTGCCCCGCGGAGTCCCTTAATGTAATCCAGACAGTGTGCATCCAACCTGATGCCGATTACCCTCCTCCTTCCCTACCAGGCGAGTCTTTGGAACCCTCTGACCTGGATAGTGACGCGCAGCTGACACCACGTCAGAAGAGTCAGCTCCAAGAACTAATTAAATGGAATCACCATTTACCCACCCTATTAGCTCTTTTCGAGCAACTGCGTGAAAATGGCCTCACCATTGGCCCCAGCAAATGCCAGTTTGCCCACGAAACCATCAAATATTTGGGTTTCAAAATAGGACAAAGCAAGTCAGGTCCCCACGAGAACAAGATTAAGGCAATCGCCGACATGCCCCTCCCGATTACAAAGAAGCCATTAAGATCGATCCTAGGATCAGCTTCTGCCTATCAGCGATTTGTTCCGAATTTCGCTGCAATTTCGGCCCCCCTATGCCCCCTTCAGGAAAAGAATTTCTCCGATCGTTTACGTTGGAATGATGTCGCTGGTTCCCATTTTAATCAGCTCAAAAGTAAGTTCATTTCTGCCCCCATTTTTAAGTTGCCCAACCCGGAAAAATCCTTTGGGGTTAAGACCGACGTGATCAACGAGGGCATTGGAGGTGTACTCCTTCAATACGTGGATGACAGAACAAGTCATCCAGTTGCATATGCTAGTCGTCAATTATTACCACGCGGAAAGAGATATGCCACTAGAGAAAAGATAGCTCTATCAATTATCTGGGTCATAGACAAATTCAAGCTGTACTTGATATGTAAAGAATTTCAAATAGAAACCGACCACCGTCCGTTAGCCTATATTAGGAATTTGAGACACTCAAACGGCCGCATCATGCGCTGGAGTTTACTCTTGCAAGAGTATCAGTTTAAAATAAATTAGATAAAAGGTTCCGATAACCAGGTCGCTGACGCCCTCAGTAGAAATGCGTTACCGAATAGCGTAGAATAATTGTATTCATAGGATTAGTATCTCCATGTAGGTATATACCGTCTTGTACGACTTAATTTAAGATTCTTTTGTAATATAATTAAGTAATGTATATGTCTGAATTTTGTAACGCTCAATGTCTAATTTTTGTATGTATATATATTTGTTCTTATTAATTTACGTATAAATTATTTTGTCCCGTATGTACTAAGTTTATATCATTTCATTGTTCCATGCCCTTTTTTTTTTCTCTCTGATTAAGTTGTATTAAAGGTTATTTTCCCCTGTAATCTAAAGATCAAAATAATCATATGTATTGAGGTAATACTAGTTAGGTGCAGGAAGGTACGGTTGGTACAAGAAAACGAGTTCCCCACAACGGAGCTCTATCGTTCTCCCTTTTCTCTTTTTAATTCGGAGTGACAACTTCCCCTGGAATGGAGGGGTGTGATAGAACGAGTTAATTTCAACTCCTATCCCATATTATTAAAAACCACGATGCTGCCCACGTGCATCTTCGATTCGAGGCTTGGAGTCTTATCTCAGCTACCGGATGCCAATGTTTAAACAAGGAGGTTATCGTCCCCCCGTTCACCCCCATACGCCGACCTCGCCAGATCGAGTTAGGCTTATGAACAGATAAGGCATTGTTCGCCGGCCCGGCTGTGCGTTCCCTCCACGCTTTCACTCCATTTTCCCCCACGCCAAGGAGATGTCCTGGCTATTTATATGGAAACTTTACCACTAAGATCAGATTGGAGATCCAGATTTTCGTCGCGAAACATCACCACGACCCTCTCTTCCTTTGTGCGCCAAGGGACCTCGACCTCGAGATTCACCATCACTTGTCCAGAAGGAGGACAATATTCCTTGAGTGCCAAAGGTTCGAGCCTTTCCGACGCCAAGTCCCAAGGCTTCCCCCCCCTGTTGTTCAAGGAGAACAGCATTAGAACAGCCATTGTTCGTTTTGAGCCCTTCGCCAAGAAACGGTTCTCATCCCCCCCTGTTGTTCAAGGAGAACAGCATTAGAACAGCCATTGTTCGTTTTGAGCCCTTCGCCAAGAAACGGTTCTCATCCCCCCCTGTTGTTCAAGGAGAACAGCATTAGAACAGCCATTGTTCGTTTTGAGCCCTTCGCCAAGAAACGGTTCTCACCCCCCCCCCTGTTGTTCAAGGAGAACAACCTAGAACAGCCATTGTTCGTTTTGAGCCCTTCGCCAAGAAACGGTTCTCACCCCCCTGTTGTTCAAAGGAGAACAACATTAGAACAGCCATTGTTCTTGAGCCCGTAGACAAGAGACGGTTCTCATCCCCCCTTTGTTCAGAAGAGAACAACCTAGAACAGCCATTGTTCTTCCAGCCGTTCGTCGAGAAACGGTTCTCCTTCCCAAGACGCCACGTCAGGATCATCTTATCCCCCCCCCCCCTTCGGCTGGAACTCGCCAGCGGACCGAATATTCCTTCAAGTACCTTCCACCGCACCTTAATGAAAAGTTACGTAAGCCAAACGTCACCTTTTGAGTATTGATCCCTTTTGTCAATTCTATCCTGTGCTTTAAATTGTTTATCGACCCATCCCATCTCTTTAACTCTATATTGGTTTTACCTTTTTTAATCCCTTAATTCCTTGGATTAGCCCGAGTCTCCACGACCCTTTCCATTCTGTTTATGTCAATATTTTCCGTTTTTGTGTATTGTTTATAGTTATTATTAATAAAACTCTATTTTATTAATGATAGCAATATTATTATCCTTGAGCTTAGTTCCACTTCTTAAGCATTTTGTAGATACATAATATCGGCCGCCAGACAGTAAACGCACTCTAAAGATAATTAAGGAAGTTCCCTCAACGAATAGTGTAATATATGGTATCGTCGGGAGTCATTCTACGACAAAAGGCAACATTAATGTTGTTGTCCCCTGCCAGCTTTTTAAAATTAATTAATTGGTGCGAATATGGGAATGTAATATGATTACTATTAGATACTTTTTCCTTAGGATTAGCTGGTGAGTAAAAGTTGGCTCTGTGTTTATAATGACATTTTTCTATGAACCATAAGGGATAATGCAACTCAATGAATGTTTGGATGATAGTGTTAATTTCATCCTATAGGAAACAAGGATCTCATATACGATATGCTCTCAGGAAAATGGAAGAAACTATATACTTTTTAACAGATTCTTCGTGGCAAGGTCTGTAGCTCACCCCTACAAGCTCTCAGAGTTCATCAAAACCAATAAATTGTCAGAACATATTTTATATCCGGCCCCACAATCATGCTTTTTCGACACAGCCTGGTATGTATGACTCATATTTCCTATCTTGCCATATCATCCAGACTTCCTAGTTGACCGATACTCGGGTTCTCGGGATGTCTAGACTGATAACTCCAACGAGATTAAAAGCCTTTCGACATGACTTTTGCTGCTAATTTGATTGGCTTAAAGCGCACAGTTTTCCATAACCTAAATTCATCTGAGACAATATAAACAAACTAATTAGAATTATTATGTCACAATAGCACATTAATAAGATAACACAATAGCTTATTAACTACATCAATCAATATAATACAACGCACGTTAATGATTATATCACAATAGGACATTAATTTAAAAGTATATTTGGGGCGGCGGCCAGTTGACGTATCGAATGCCTCTGAACCTTCTGTTCTTTCTTTCCATAACCTATTATTTTCCCATATGTTTCCCAGTATTAGACGGTCTCACAGTACAGAAAGAGTAACATGGTGCAACCTGAATTTTTCCTTGATCTTCTCCTAATTTATAGTGACTACTCAAACCCAGTATCAACTTATTCTATATCTAAAAATGTTCATATAACATTATTCCATCGCTGTGCCAAATCTTGTGATTTCATCATTAAAATCACAATTGCTATGAAAATTGAAAATATGCCATTCCCTTATATGGAGATGATGGTGTTTCTCTCACGGCCGCTCGATCATATTTCATTAATTATGATTCGTAAGTGACAGCATATGTGCATATTTGTTTTGAGAAAAGGTGATTGTGTGGATGTTGATGTGGGGCTTAGTCTGATGAGCTTAATACATAAAATATATCATTCTCCCAAAGGATTTCAAAGCACGTATGTACTAAAACCAGAAAAGAAATTTTAAAAAATGTAATATGCACATCTCCGAAGATCTAACTCCCAAATTGAGAGTATATCCCTCTCATTCTACCATGAAGCTGATGTATTCATGATCGTTTAATAAACACAGGATTTGTCAATGTGTAATTTGGATGACGCCAAATGAGCGTCCTCGCCCAGGAAAAGGGAAGAAATTGTTAATATTCATATTCTTAAATTCTCGTTTTTAAACGATTAATGGTAGCGTCCTTTTCTGTGCTAGCATTGCAAAGATATGTATGTAAATAATTACAAGTGAGTGAAAGTTATTCCTTAAATCTTAAGAAGAGTAAAATTAATCAACACTTAGCGCAAATGATATTTTGATCGGTGTACTTCACAAACAGAGACTCATGATAACATGTAAGTACACATTTTTTTTTTTAATACAAATTACGGCGAAAACCAAACAAGGGTATTTATGGCAGAAAGGTTTTAGGAAAAGAATGTAAAGAAGTGGTGAAGATGGAGGAAGTGAAAATGTGTAAGATAGATGTATACAGGGTACTGCAAAAGTCCTGTTACACTTGTTACGATGCTCTCAACAAAGGACACAATGATAGTTTGATACAGTTAGACACATTTTTATTCTTTTACCATATTAATACTCGTATGTGTTTAAATTGTAATAGTAATCAATGTGGTCGACCGAGGCGGCGAACACGCGCTCTAGGCGAGACCTGAAGACCGCCCACACGTTGCGGACGAAGTCCTTCCTCACGCTGGCCCACACACGGTTGGTTGACGGAGGATTTCAGCGCGTTGACGTTACTATGGCGAACCTTGCAGACCTTGCCCTCGACATCCACCCACAGGCTGTAGTCGAAGGGATTGAGGTTAGGCACCTTCTGCGGCCAAAAGTCCTTCGACCAGATGTTCATGTTCGATCCAAACCACTCTTGCTCGGTTTTGACCGTGTGGGCCGGGGCACCGTCTTGCTGAAAGACGTTGTCCGCCTTAGTCGTGATCTTTCTCACCCAGGCAGGAACTTCGTGGCCGAGATGTCCTTGTACTCTGCCGCAGTGGGCCTGTAACCGGCCGCGAATCACATCGGCGGCATCCTCTCCCCATTCGAAGCTACGACGCTGAGCGTCATCACGGAGGCCGGGTGCTTTGGTCGTAGACACGTAGAGGACCTCGGAGACGTCCTGGCCGAAGCTTACAACTCAGTCGTTATGCTTGTTGATGATCGGATCGACCGTGAAGTTTTATTTTTCATTAGAAAAAATAAGAATTCGATTGTCATGACTCTTCAAATCGTTGAGAAAGTGATGACTGCGCTTCCGACGTTATTCTCGCATGTGGTCGCTGAGCAGAGGTTTTTCCACGCACCTCAAACTCCTGCCGCCCTCCTCCTTGATGGCCCTGGACACTGTGGCCACGAAGATGTTATTCTTCTTCGCAAGCGCAGTTTTTTTAGCTTCGAAGCACTTTCGAAGGCCTTTCTCACAGCCAACTTGTTGAAAACTTGAGGTCTACATAAACGAGGTCAATCTTTGAGGCCTTACCCGTTGTTAAGCTTCTCTGCGAGTCTGTGAACAGTTATCCGGCTGACGTTGAGCCACTTGGAGATGTTGCTTTTGTTGTGTCCCGCGCGCAGGAGATCTGAAACCTTGATTCTTTTTATTTCCATCTCGACAAACTTGCACACAATGGAAAAGCCATTTTAATGACAAGTGCAGGAAAAGTAGAACTTTAACTTTATTTTCACGCAAAATTTTCTATCACACTAGTAAACCTCTCGAAAGGTCCCCCCCACCGAATGTAACAGAACTTTGCAAAACCGGGTAATTGCAGATTATTCTACAGGTATTTCGAGCGCATCTGCGGGCCTTGGGAACGGGAGGAAACGCACTCCTCCAGATTTTGTTTTATTACTGGGCTTGTGATAGAATACAAAGATGGGGGAAGTAGAAGAGGAAACATGGTGGCAAGATTTTTTTAATTTAAAGTTTCTCACTTGACGACCCTCATCAAGGGCATAGCCACCGAAATAATGACTGACCTTTTTAGGGCTATATTAAACATTAAAAAAAATAGCGAAACAAGGAAACAACACCAAAACAACTAAGATTAATAAAAAAAGGAAGCATATACAGGGAGCTAAATGAGGCTTTCTCTCTCACGAGCACGAACATAGCCGAAAGAAACACAAAATAACTATATACATTAGATCAGGCCCTTCTCCTCCAAATATTCGATCAGATCCCAATCAGGCATGCATGGACCCGTCCAGAGTGCAACACCTGGACATTTCACATGAATGTGCGGAACAGCTTGAGGGACCATACAGTTGTCACGATAAGGTTCAGGGGAGTGTTCCATCAAATAGCGTTGCGTCCCGCGAGGGTGTCCGATTCTGAAGCGACAAAAAACTACTTGAGGCCGTCGTGGCATGCAGGCCGAAGGGCTGATCTATTCCTAACATGTAGTCAGACTTGGGAAGAGAAAAGCGCTGTTCCAGTCACCTAGTCCTAGCAGACAGTATGGCGTTTCATTATCGCGCTCATTTCCAGCAACAAAGGCGTCTACGAACAAGGAGATGCGTAGAATATACATACCCAGTCTAGTTTATCACGAACAAGGGAACAGAAGAAGAGAAAAGTTGTAACCCTATCAGCATCCAAAGTGCTGCACGCCACGGAGCAAAGAATGTCCATGGCACGGATACAAGAGACACCAAGGCTGCAAATGTGCCTACTCAAGGTGATGAGTTGTTAAAAAAATACAGAAATGGTAAGTGGTACGGCCGGGTCGACGTAAAGCCATTTAACGCGGTAGAAATATACCACCTTATTCTTGTCCAATGAAAACCGAAATCAATGTGGTTCGGCATAGGGAGATGCGGTCCAGAGACCTTTTGTTTCGACACTCCAGGATAAGCATCTGGACTCAACCAAAAGTGATTGAAAGGTCGTCTACACAGAGCGTAGTGAGAACATCTTACGGGAGCAGCGAGGTGATACCGTTGGTGCTCAAGGCAAAAGAGTGACACTGAAGGCCCTTTTAAGCGGGGCGAACTATTCCTGCCATATTGGACCAAAGAAAGCTTCACCTATCCTTACGATGAATCAATGATGTCGCAGAAACTCAGGCATGAAAATATTGAGTCTTCTTATCGCCCCCATAGGTGTGGATAGTATGCATGATACAGTATTGCCAAGCAGTATCAAAGGCTTTCTTCAGATCAAAAAATACCATGGCGAATTACTGTTCACGAAGGATGGACTCGTTGATAAAACTTATAGCAGTAGCAGAGCACCCTACGAAAAGTGGAACTTGCGAAAGCCGCAATTTGTGCGAGATAGGTGTCCACTGCTCTGCAGAAAGTAAGCTAACCTAATATTAATCACTCTTTCGATCATCTTACACACGCAGAAAAGTAGGGAAATCGGGTGGAAACCGACCGGAGTAAAGTGAAATCTTCCAAAAGTGCGAAACGTATGCAAACACGTTAGCCATTCGCCAGAAATATAAGAAGATATCCTCCGTCCGGATCCTGTTAAATAACGATAACAAAGAAGTCATATCTCACTTACCCAGGGATCGAAGCAGGGTGTAAGTGATATCGTTCAGATCAGGGGCGGTATTCGCACTGGGTGCGAGGCCGAATCTTAGCTCGCTTATTGTAAACAGGTCATTAAAGGGTTCCCAGCAACTGGAGGTGAAGACCAGTCGGCGGCCTTAACCGATTTCGTGACCTGCTTTAAATGCTGGTGGAGCAGCATTCTGGCTAGAAAAGTCGCTCGCGAAGGACTTTATCACTGACAATGGGTCAGATATTGCGGTCCTATCGTCCTGGAGGAAGGGAGGGGGTTTTAGTTTATTACTTGCCCCCATCCTCCTTTTGTGGTGTTTCCACACCTCTGTAAGATGAATCTTCCATTTAAGTGAAAACACGTATGCCCGCAAAGAATAGCGCTGAACATGCTTAAAAGTATAGCGGCACCTATCCCTCATTCCTCGACAAAATTCACCGGCGGTGAAAACGGTTGGGCGGCGCTTGTAGTGCATATAGGCATATCGCTACTCTCTGAGGGCTGTCTCACTCGGCTGATCACCGAGGTAGCAAACGGTGTGCAAAAAAGCCAAACGCCAGAGGAATGGTAGTTTTGGCTACGGCGATGAGGGTTCCCTGAAAAAAATTTAACATCCTTATCAACCGACTCAAACTCATCGTTTGAGATTGGGAAGTAAATCTTATTCTTGAATGCAGACTATCGCGCGCCTGCTCCAAGAAATATTGAGGTGGTTTCTCGGGTGGCAGCAACCAAGCAAAATATATTTGAATAGGGAATTGATCACTCTCTTTAAGGTCATTGACCACCTCTAACCCAAAATCGGCTTGTGTGTCCAGAGAACACAGGGATAGCTCGATGAAATTAAATGAAGTGATAAGTGAATTCATACACATTTAGGACACCAATATTTAGTTTTTCGATCAGTTCTGACAGGGCCTGCCCTCTAGGATTGATCGTTTAGTCTTCTCGAGGGGGTGCCTAGGCTCATATCTCCGAGGACGAGAATAGGTTTCAGCAACTGTGCCAAAACAAGGCGGAAGTAGTCACATCAAGGTCAGCTGACGGTGGAATATAATACACTTAAATGACACTAAACCTCCTAATCAAATGTAGTTGGGTAGGGAAACAAAGATATCATGTTGGGTTTAAATTGTGAATCCACCTGCCCGCAACCCATTCCTTGATAATGCGGTTGAAAAACCCTTATACACTGGAGCTGGGCAGAGGACCCGGTCTACTGAAGACAAACATATAAAGGGGAAAGGAAAGAGACGAGCCTCTGCAGCTCATATCAATTAGACTGTAGTCCACAACAAATTGAAGGAAATAACTTACCAAATCTATATTGACGGAGCTGTACGGGTCGTCCAGAGAGCACTGAAGGCGGCGCTGCTACATACCTTCAAGAGCTTAGCAGAAGAAGGTTGACTCGACGCATAAGTCCCTCTCTCATCCTGGTCGAAACCTTTAAATGGCAGGGCTGCTTTGGTGTCGGGTGTCCCTCCTCCTTTGAAGGGGCCCCAAAATTCCCAGGCGACAGTCGAGTTTTGGACTGGGCCGAGAGAAACGAAGTTCCCTTGTTGCTACCCTTCTTTCGGTGGACAGGCTTTGGAAGCGACCGAGATAGCCTCACTCCCACCTCCCTTGGTTTTTCCTCCTTGGTTTTTTACCATGATGACGCTCGGGAGATGTAGAACTCCAAGAAGGGTTTCGACTGACCACGATACTTTTCCTTTAAGTAGACCTATAGGGAACAAAAGTCGAAAGTGCTTTTTTACCCTGAGAGGCGTGTGAATTTCTAAGTCTCGACATAGCCACTTCCTTGGCCTCTCGAAAAGAGATTCGGTACGCAGTTTGGACGGCTAGGACCTCCTTGGAGCTATTTGCACAAATTTCGGCTTGCCCGGACTTTGCATACCAACATTTTCTATTGATATGGCCGAACTGGTGTCACTGTTAACACCGCCGCGTTATTGACATGGATGCCATAAAGCGCTAGTGATTAAAAGGGGCTCGCACCGGCTTAGAGAGTCTGTTCACGTTAAACCTTGACCACTCCTTTGGAATCCAGCTCTTTTGTGATGTTATGTGTGACGTAGTCAACGAGTTCCGTCGCACATACTACTCATTTCATGAAGTTCATGGTAGAGTACAATGTAATCTATACAGGCGAGTCATCGAGTGTCCGGAGAACACTCACCATGGCTGCCTGGGCAGGAGCAGTCACATTCATCAGAAGGACCCCATATGAGAAAGGACAACCTTTAGTTTCCTATCGAGAACCTTAACTAATGTCTGAGGTTGATGGAACATTTGTCACTAGGGAAAAATGCTCTCATCTGTACAACGGATAACCAAAAATAGTTTCAACTCGGTGTCTCGAAAACGCTGGATAGCTCCTCGATGAGGAGCTCTGACTTCATCTGATCATTACTGAATTGGCAAGGGACCCTTCCGTCCCCGGAATCCTTCCATCCGAAATGTTGACAAGAAAGCAGACATGTTAAATAACCCCCACCCCTCCCAGCCTCAACAAGAAGTGGGAGGATGAACGCTGGTAGACAACTAACAAGTAAAACTAGTCGAAGGATAGAGTAAAAGGTGAGAACGAGTGTGTAAAAGTTAGAGTAAAATGGTGAAATGAGATGTCTAAAAGCTATAAAGACAAAGTAATCTCACATAACTATCGGTGAACCTGGTATGGGAGGGTTTGCGACTCCTCTAGGTGTCAAGTGTAAAATTGTTCACTGGTATCCCCTTACTGAATGCTGTTTGGAATGTTTCAGTTGATCACTTTGGGAGCCTGACGTAACCTTGGAAAGTCTCTATCCAGACATGCTGCTTATGGTGTTATGTGATGAACGCAGGCTTCTCACTTTCTGAAATGAACTTAGAGGTCAAACGTCATAAAAGGTCACTTCGAATTGCACACGGTCGCGACGATGCGTTTATATAAATATGAGACTGAGCGATAAGCGGAGTTTTGCAATAGTATGGTTCATTTTCAGGAATTTGTGCATTAAATATGAGGCTGCTTCATTGGTCGAAAATTGAACTGAGATCTAATATGACACAGCGAGTGGATTGTAGAACTTAATGGAAGAAGAAGAAGATTCATTATTTGTAAGAGGTATACGAATAATTGAAGGTAGGTGTTAATGAGGTGTGAGAAAAGAGAACAAATTTTCCTTCTAAATTTATCCAAAGGAGACTTCAAGGAAGAAAGACCGCCTCACTCACTCGCTACTCGGTCTCGATGTTGAGGTTCCTCTTCCGCTGCGATGCTTATTTGTATCTTTATTCGATGTCTGTTTTCTTCTACGTACACATGGAAAGCTAATTGCTGAGAGCGGCGCTTGAACAATTAAAAAAATAAGATTACAAAAGGATTGTTGTAATACTACGAAAACACATACACATATTCTATCCCTCTCCCCCATATTTACAAGAGGGGTTCGGCCGACGAGTGATAGGAAATTGTTGCAATGCAGCGAGTAACTGAGTCACTTTCATAATGTCCACTTATTTTGATTCCATTTATTCACGCTAACTCAATGGAGATTGCAGATTCAAACACACAACGCATCCCACGGTTCCATTTTATACACCGCCCTCACATCTATAGCCCCCTTCTCTCTCATGTGCTCGCAAATCACATGTATGTACACATGGACATATTCCCACATAGCTTCGTATATACACATAAAAATATGGCAATAAGTGGCACAAAAGGAAGAGATGTGCGCGATGAAATCGCTGAAAATCGACGGGCGTTGAGTCAAGGAGAACGGAGCCATTCCTCTCCGGTGACGAAACGACTAAGGAAGTTTTGTCGAGGAATTTCCAGTGCACACGATCGCGAGCGCCCTCTATCCCCCCCCTCTCTCTCTCTCTCTCTTTTCTCTCTATCTCCGTCTCTTTCTTACTCGCTCTGCCTCTCTTTATCTCTTTCTCTCTCTCTGTCTCTCTCTCCGTCTCTCTCTCTCACTCTCTCCCTTACTCTCTCCGCACCTTTCCCTCTCTCTCCGTCTCCCCATCTATCTATCTCCGTCTCTCTCTCCCTCTTTTCTGAATCTCTATATCTATCTCTTTTTCTATGTATTTATCTCCTCTATCTCTTAATATATCCTCCTCTATCTTTATCGCCCCCTCTATCACTATCTCGTATTTACCCTCTATCTCTTAATTCTCAGCTCCCTCCCAACTATACCCCCCCTCTCTCTATTCCCCCTACCCCTTTTCTCTCTCTGAGTAAGTAGGGAAACCTCAAAGGCCTTAGCACCCGCTCGAGAAGAGTTCCATGTTTGCTTATCAATTTCCATACATACGAGTTGTCTCGATAACTTTAGGGTGGGCTGGGGGAACACCCGCCTATTAGTAAAAAAATCTGCATAAAAATTCCACTTTGTACCTGAGCGAGTGCAAACTGTGCCCAAAACAAACTTCGCAACATGGCCCACCTATCACAAAATGGCCCACCTATGTTATACTCATAAATTCTCAACTCAGAAAATAAGTGTCATTTTTTGTCACTTCAAAATTTTGGGGGACCTCGGTCGGTGTTTCATTACCGGAGGGGAATACCGACCGGGATGTGGGGGAACATCGACCCTTATTTTTGAAGCTCATAAAACAAAAAACGTTGGGTTTTTTTTGCCTGAAATCAACATATATGATAATCCTAGCCACCCCCCATCATTATTAAGTGATGAAATGAAAGATAAGCACATAAAAAATTAACATTTATTCGTCAAAACAAAAATAACTCTGGCAGACAAAAATAATTTTTTGAATTTTTATGAAATTTTATGAATTATTAACAACTAAAGAGTCTTCCAATAAGGTCACTCGATTTTTTAATGTAAATAAAACAAGTTGTGTGTGATATATGCACTTAATTTATTTTAAATTTGAAAGTAAATTTTATGGCATTAGGTGTGGAATATGACATCGTTCAAATGTCCGCTGCGGCTTTGCTTGGTGGAACGTATTCGGGAGGCCCAATTTTCGATGACTTTGTCGCATAAATCTGGCCTAATTTGCTGGATGGTGTTCGGTATGTTGACTTTGAGGACATCAACTGTTTGCGGATTATTCGCATAGACCTGCGATTTAAGGTAGCCCCCCAAAAGTAGTCTAATGGCGTTAAATCGCATGATATCGGTGGCCAGTTGACGTCGCCGTCGCGCGAGATGACCCTGCCCTGAAATCACTGGTGCAAAATGTCTATCGTGGCGTGCGCAGTGTGACACGTAGCGCCGCCCTGTTGGAACGACATGTCGTCAGTATACATATCAGGCTCATAATCCAGTTGAGGCCACAAGAAGTTGCTTATCATCGATCTGTAGGTCTCGCCGTTGACGGTTATGGCAATCCCATCTTCGTTCTTAAAAAAATATGGACCGATGATTCCGTTAGACAAAATTCCGCACCAAACAGTGATTTTGTAGGGATGCAATTGGTGCTGGTGTATCTCATGTGGCTTGTTTTCGTCCCAAATACGACAATTTTGCTTCTTCACAAATCTATTCATTCAAAAATGGGCCTCATCGCTGAAGATGATTTTTTGGGGGAAATTTTGGGCAACTTCAAACTGCTCTAGAGCCCAATCAGCGAACATACAGCGTTGTCTATGGTTGTTTACCTTAATTCCTGAATAAGTTGGAATCTGTACGGGTGCAGACCCAAATCCCTATGCATAATTCGACAAACTGAACTCGCAGAAAGGCCAAGTTCTTGTGAACGACGAGAAATGGACTCCCTCGGATTTTCCCGTACTCATTTACGGCAGCGATGTTTTCAGCAGACCTTACGTTTCGGCGACGTACGGGTGTTGGCTGATTGTTGATTGACCCTTTTGCCTGGAATTTGGCTACCAAGCGTCGAACAGTGGACTCGGCAAGACGATTGTGGCGAGGATAGAAATCACGTAATACGCGGAACGTTTGTCGAACGGAGCACTGATTTTGATTATAACATTTGATGATTTTCACACGCTGTTTAACGCTATGACCTTCCATCGTAACTTGCCAAGTACTACTAAACAGTTTACAGTGAGGTTGCCAGATGTTGCTTTAACAACATGGCCACTATTGCCTGACAAAGCTCGAGCGTCCTTGTTGAAAGACCCTTTATTTGAACCAGAGAGGGAAGTTAAGACACCTTAAAGTATATTTGAGCAACTTATAGCCTAATTACATACAAATAAAGGGAATGCAAGACATAAAACTATATACAAATAAATAACTTAGCCTGTAGGCTACTACAGGCTCAGAAGTGCATGCTGAATGCAATCAGAGGGGGGTACACCTTAACCAGGTCGGCCTGCCCCTTGGTGGCACCCTTGGCGGTTACCAGGACACCCTTACACTGTCCTGTCTCTACAGACGCTTCATCCAAGATAGTAGGGTAGGTAAAGGTGTCCTTGGAGAAAGCTGACTTCATGCGGAGGCAAGAAAGATTAAACTTCGCATCCTCCATGATGGACAAGACCTGGGCAACATAGCACACCAATGTGCCCACGTTCCTCCCCTCTTCCAGCTTCAGCTCAACAAGAACAAAGTCCCCCACCTGAAAAAGAATTGAAAGCTGAGATAAAACAAAACAAAAAATACATACATATATATATATATATATATATATATATATATATATATATATATATATATATATATATATATGTATACCAGATTAGGCTAGTCCTGATAATGAATTATGATAATTGATCAATTTTGGCTGCAAAAATATAAAGTCCCTCACCTCTGGTGTCTTTTCGGCAAAAGGGTATGACAATTCTGTCCAATTGTCCTCGTCCTCTACCTCATCTGAGTACTCAGATGAGGCATCGAGCTGCATAGGAACAACATCAACGTCTTCCTCCTCACTATTTTGCTTTACAGGGACAGACTTGCTGCGCCTTGCACACTTTTTCTTCTCTCCTAATGCCTTCTTTTCAGCAGCTGCCTTCTTTTTATCCTCTATCTTCTTCCTCTTCTCTGCCTTCATTCTCAGATCTACGATGGCCTTCTCATTCTGAGTCAGAATGCAGGCCCGTACCCTCTTACGCCCCTTTCCATAAGGACGAGGAGCAGCCTTGGGTAACGGCCTGACACTCTCTGGGGTAATCTCTGGGGAAGCAAACTTTGAGTTGCTAGGGCCTGGGGTGGCAGGGTCAGCAGTGCTAGGGCCTGGGATGGCAGAGTCAGCAGTCCTAGGGCCCGGGATGGCAGGGTCAGCAGTGCTAGGGCCCGGGGTGGCATGGTCAGCAGTGCTAGGGCCCGGGATGGCAGGGTCAGCAGTGCTAGGGCCTGGGGTGGCAGGTTCAGCAGTGCTAGGGCCCGGGATGGCAGAGTCAGCAGAGCTAGGGCCCGGGATGGCAGGGTGAGCAGTGCTTGGGCCTGGAGTGGAAGGGTGAGCAGTACTAGGGCCCAGGATGGCAGGGTCAGCAGTGCTAGGGCCTGGGATGGCAGGGTCAGTAGTGCTAGGGCCTGGGGTGGCAGGGTTGCTGGAGGTGCCAGGGTCCCCATAAGAGCAGGGTTCTACCACACATCAGCATGGGACAGGTCATCATATGAATACATGGGAGACGGATCAGGAGGGTCTACTTCTGAGTTATGGCCTTCAGCTAGTCCTGCCTCTCCATCAGAAGAAGTTGGAGTAACTTCTACTGCAAAATTCACAAGTGGTGCCGGTCGCTCTGTTACCTGTGCTCCTACAAACGCGTCATCTAGGAAGATGTTGCGATTGATAGGCCAGATACCAGTTGACCTGAAACCACCGAGGGTGTTGCAGGGGGTACTGGCTTTAGTCCAAGCCTCAGAGGCAAACTTTGGCAACTAGTGCACTGTTATGTGATAGTTAGGGTGCAGGAGAGAGTGATCGTTTAGTAGGCCACGCAGAAACGTCTTGAAGGGACTAAACACACTCACATCCAATGGCTGAAGTTTGTATGTCGTATGCGGAGGCAAGGTAACAATCACGATACCATGCTTGATCGCAAACTCCACAACATGAATGTTCATGTGACATTCAACATTTTCCATGATAAGAAGAATCTTGTTCTCTACAGAAGAACCATACTTCTCATGAAGATGCTGAAGTGTCTTCACGAAGCATTCACCGTTCAGCCATTAGGATACAATATGCCTTTGGAACCGAAGATCGTGTTCCTCATGAAAGCTGGGTTCCATCTGCATCTGGGAATTATAAACACTGGAGGGATGGACTGCCTGACAGCATTAATAATACCCACAAACGTCATAATGGTGTTCCCTCTTTCCCGAGTTACCTACGTGGCTACTGGCTGACCCCTCGCACACACAACCTTAACAGGCTTCATAACTGTGGACAAAGAACTCTCATCCAAATTGTATATCCGGTCCGGAGTGAATTCTTAATTCTCCATAGCTAATGTTTAAACCTTAAAGAAGGTTTCCACATTAACTTTGTTGAAGGTCCCAATCCTGCCAATTGACATGTCTCCCGGAGCCTTCAACACAAGGTTTGGATGACGGTCTATGAACAAGTAGTATCAGTTTCACGTTGCCATTCTGTCCTTCTCCCAGACATCAGGGATGGTCTGGCTCCCACAAGCTTTGGCATACTGGTGTACCATCCTTCGCACCTAGTTCATGGGCAGACCATAGAACATCTTGGCAGCTTGAATAGTATATTCCACTATGTGCAGCTCCTATTGTGGGGTGAAAACCCTATTAGTATGGGGCTGCACAGGCACATAAGTGACCCCGTCAGACAACTTCTTGGACCGATTGAAGGCATTCTGTAACAAAAGAAATGAATTAGGACTCAGAAGGCCCTTGCTGAAAAGATGAAAAAATAAAATATATAAATCTAGGCTACAAAATAAAGTAAAAAAATGAAATATGGTTCCGAAAATCCTGGCAGACTTGCCTCTTAAAAAAGGAAATATTAAACGAGTCTGGAAACACAGACTGAGGAAGTGTACTTCCAAACCTTTGATGTAGCCTAAATGGATGAATGAATTTTTAAACTTACCACAAGAGTTGTTTTCTTGACCTCGAATTCCCCAGTGGCCGCTTTGATGCTGCAATTGGTTGCAACCCGGTGCTTGAATGCAGCCTCCAGGTTGGTGCGGTTGAGCTGCTTGTCACTTTTCCTGACATTAGACATATAAATAGGTAAAGTTGAACCCCCCAAAAACATACTTCATGCTTCTAGTTTAAGAATTATTAATCTTGTGTATTTCATATTAGCAATTAGCAATATATTACAGTATTTAAACCCTTATTATTATGTTAAATATTTTTTGGCAAAAATCGTAGTGATGTGGGGGTACACCGACCACCATGCCTTGAATACATCTGGTGATAAAAATCTTTTTTGCAAATTGAATATTAATCCTAGAGTCATTTAAATAACCTGAGTCACTTATATAATAGTTATTTCATGTGCTTATAGCAT
Source organism: Ceratothoa steindachneri (assembly GCA_963969495.1). Taxonomy (NCBI): domain Eukaryota; kingdom Metazoa; phylum Arthropoda; class Malacostraca; order Isopoda; family Cymothoidae; genus Ceratothoa; species Ceratothoa steindachneri. Next base: position 45,050,096 of record OZ018317.1, read on the forward strand.
AATGTCACTGATATCGCATCATAATTCACTAAAAATCACCTTAAACTATACACTAAAAAAACACACTGTTCCACTTCACTTAAATGCACTAGTTCAGCACGACCATTTATTTTCCTGCTAATATACATAATCAGTCAATTTTTGTTATGTTTTTCCAAGTATTTCAAAGTATATCGAATTTTCAAAATTTCACGCATCGGTGTTCCCCTACATGTTGGCGGTTGATGTTCTCCCGCATCACCATTTTTTTCACAACAATGCCATGGTGGCCACTTCGAAAGGACGCACTTCATTTCACCCGATAACATGTCAATATGGCTAAATATCGTAATGAAACGTAACTCAAAACAATCACGCCATATTCATCGACGTGAGACACTATATGAGAACAGTGAAAAATAACAACAGACAACCGAAAAAACAATTTTCTTACCTGGTAAACACAGACGTCGTGATGGCGGAAACCTGTTGCTCGCGTGTTGTTCACTGAGGATGGGTGCTGTGTTGGTGGTGAGTGGCCGCGGGCAATTTGAAATAGTTATCGTACAAGAGCATTCGGTCGGTGTTTCCCATCGGTCGGTATTTCCCCTCCTCACCCTACTGCAAAGTTTTAAAGCGATAAGGTACGTATAATTTTGTTTAACTTATTTTTGAACATATCCACGCTTGTACTTTTCAAAACACGTTCGGGCAGTCGGATTTCAGGCATTGACTGTCCGAAACGAAGAATAATTTCCACTAGCGTTAATTGAAAACCTTTATATCCATTTTCACGCGTTAGATTTTTTAAAATTGTGAATAGGTTCCTTTCATCTAGATCGTCGATGCCTTTTAGAGGTAAACGCAATAAATACAATATCAAATATTAGGTACCTGATTCGGAGATAGCTGTGAGCTGAACGGAATTTAAAATTTGTTCCTAGGTGATTTAATGTTTAGTTGGCTCTTTATTCTTTGTAATTGGGTGGTAGAAAAAAATATAGTGTTTGTTAGTTGGTTGTTTTAGAGGTAATTAATTAATGATAAATAGTTAAATAATAGTGTCTTTATTTAAAATTAAGCAATTGTATAACACTGTGGAAGTAGAGTCCTCCTCATTTAGCTGCAGCTGATTGTGTTTAATTAATAGGGACTCAAGGTTATGCAAATATTAACCATAAAATTAACTATAGATTAAACATAAGCTATAAAAATTTAGACCAAGGTTAGTAAACGTTGACTTTCGGAAGAAAGAAAATACAAAGTAACCGTAATTTGAGTTTATGAGTTTTTGAAAAGTTCAGATTGAGCAAAGTTATGGAATAGTGTAAAAGTGTCAGCAAAAGTGTTTGCCAAAGTCAGTTCCAGCGGCCAAACCATAGTTATACCATCAACTTGTTGTATATTTTTTATTAAATGTGAAAAAAAAGAATCGTGAACAACTAATTCTAGAAGTATTAAATGCAGATCGAGAGAATCTATTAAAATTATGTCTATGGTTTCAATTAATAGAATATGAGTAAAGAGAAAGGAAACGAGATAATTAACCGTGTGACAGTGAGAAAGGAGTGGCTTGATTACATCCACAAATTGTTGAGAATTTTATACCGTATAATCATTTCGTGATAAATCAGAAAGTAGAGGGAACTAAAAATTTAGCTAGGTCGTAATTAGGTGAATTGTAGGCGGCCAAAATGGGTCTTAAAGGAACACCAGCTTTATGAGTTTTTGTTAGACCGTATAAGGAACACAAAGAAGAACCAGAAGTTAAAAGTGACTGGGTCACTTCTCAAATCATGACCGAAGAATTCTATGTTTCCAAAACGGAAACAATTATCTCTGATGAATGAAAATTCCATCTCTTTAATATTCCACTGTTTAAACTGATCATTAACATAGAGGATCGAATCCATAGAATTCTAGGCCAGCTTACCTTCAAGAAAGCTGCTCTCGCCGACCTACAAAGAGAGATTAAAATACCCTAGGAAAAAAGTGAAGAGACAACAACCTAACTCCCGATCTTTAAGAGAACATTGACGAAACACTCTCAAGTGAGCTATTCCTTCTGGTTAGAAGTTTGAATATAAATAAGAGAACCAGGGGAAGAAGAAACAGATACATTCTTTTAATTTATTAATTCACTAACGTCTCGAGGGCCAGCCTCATCATCAAGGCACTGAAGATAACATAAGGACAGCTAATTTAGGGCGGTACATTATATGTCCATTGTTTAAAAAGTCATTTCAAATCTTATAAATACAAAGGTAATGCATTTAAACGACTAAAGAGCAACGGAACATATGAAATTTGGTCATTGATGGGGGTGGGGTAGCTTTCAAAATGTATAAGAATTCAAGGATGCGTAGGCCGTAAAGGTTATTTACAGATGAAAGTAAAGAAAATTGGTCGAACCTTATCTGAAAATTACAAGTTTCAGCATGGGAGTTTATTGTAGAGTGGTTTGGTTTGGCCAGCGGGAGACATGTTCTTCATGACTTTCCAGCGTGCTGTTCAATTCTCGAATGATGGATTCGGCTCGTTGAGCCGATATAGGTCACATTGCAGGACGCACACTTGAATTGGTATATGGAAGAAGAACGGCTAAAAATTGTAATGGTGTATTTATAACGAAAAAGTGATGCGATCGTATAGCTATTTGGTGTGATTATCATTTGATGCAAAAAAGGAAGGTGTTACTTGATTATGGCGCGGATTAGTTCTTGTTAGAGGTGAGTTTCAGTCCTTGGAGATTTTCTATTCGATCATAAGGGTAAAATGATGACAAATATGAGTTAAATGAATGACGTTGAGGAATTATAATTTATTTTTTAATATTTTTTTGTAAAAATTTATCTATAAATCTTTTTTAATTCCAGAAATTGCTTTTTCGACAGAAAAGCGTGCAACTATTGTTGTTCTGCACCAAAGTGACCTCAAATGCGAGAAGATATTTGCTAAGGATATTGTATCGAGGAGCACCATCTTTTGGATAATTAATTACTCTAAATATACTGGTTATACACCTGTGAAGAAGTCTTCTGGACGCCGAAGAACTTCAAATGAACGCCAAGGTCACCTCCTGGTAAGAGCTCGCTCAAGAATCGGGTTGGATTCAGTGGTAAGCTTGCTCACGATTGGAAAGAAGCATTTGTGAATGCTTCAGCGATCACAGTAAAGCAGAGGCTTTTCGATAACTCTCTAAATCTCTCAAGTCGAGAAGGGCTGCGAAGAAACCTCATTTCATCAAGAAGAACCTTACGGATAGCATCCACTTTTGTACGAAATATAAATAATAGACTATTGAAGACTGGAGCAGAGTCATATTTAAAGATGAAGCTCCCTTTCGCTTGCTTGGAGCTTCTGTATGAGCCCTCGCTAGGAAAGTAAAAGGTCAGCGTTTTCATGAGTCCTGTGTTTTCCTCACAGTGAAGCATCGGGACACTCGCTATGTCTGAGGCTGCTTCTCATCTAACAGAACTGGATCATTAACCCCTTTGCTCATCAAAACTGCCATGAACTCAAAATGATACCAATACATGTTTCATCAGCACCTTTTCCAAACAGTTTAGAGCCAATTTGGATGATAACTGTATTTTCAAGCAGGATGGTTCGCATTATCACAAAGCAAAAGCAATAACAAAGTTCTTGGCTGAAAATAATATCGAACTCTTGGAACCTTGGCTCTGGAATTCGCCAGATTTTAACCCAATAGAGAATTAATGGGCGATAATCAAACTGGCGGTTGATAAGGAGAAGATACATAATTGTTAGCGGTTGCGGGTCCTTATTGAACAAAAATGGAGGCATCTCAGTCAAGATATCATCCAAAATTTGGTCTCCAGCATGCCAAAACGAATTAAAGCAAGGCTGAATTACAAGGGACATCATTGTAAATTTTGCCTGCGCCCATCAATTAATGTCTTTATTAATAAAAATGGTCATTGGATTAGAAATCTTTGTCTATTTCGCCTTCAAATTATGATACAAACATGCTAAAAGAAAATGTAACGTTTGATTAGTTCTATTAATCTTCTTATGTGAAATAATATAGTAGTCTCAAAACTTGTGACCATAACTGTATTTGCTTTGTTGAGGGTTCCACTAACTCCTTGTTGTTATCTACTTTATTGTTTTTAAGAAATCTTGCTGTCATTATCTGAGGACCGATAAAGAGGCCTTTCTTTATTTTAGCCCTGCTTAATCTAAGAAATTTGGTAGTTATAGATAGAGGGGAGTAGGAAAAAGGGTCAAAGAAAAAAAGAAAGAATGAAAGTAGCGTAGGCAAGTTGCGATCAGCCTCCCGCGTCGCTGGACCACTGTTAGCCAGCAGCGAATCTACTCGGCCATCCTGAGTCTCTAAAATAGAGACTCATTCTAACGAAGCTTTTAAGCCGCTCGCCTGCATTTCTCGTACGCTACACAACCCCCCTCCTAGAAGTGGAACGTGATTGAAGAAATGAAGATAACCCGCTTGGAAATGTTATCCAAGGGCTAACGCTTCCCCCTCTCGGGGCTGGGCACCATTGTATATAGAGGGGAGTATGAAAAAAGGCAAAGAAAAAATTAAAGTGTATGCGAGTTGCGAACAGCTTCCCGCGTCGCTGGACCACTGTTAGCCATTGGCGAATCCGCTCGGCCATCCTGAGTCTCATAAAAGACTCATTCAAGAAAAGCTTCTAATCCGCTCGCCTGCACTTTTCGTACGCTATAGTAGTGATGGACTTGAAAGCTGTTATCTCTTATCGATAGTTTTCACAAAGTTCTTCAGCTGACCAAGTTTTATGTAACAAGGGTGGTATCAGATCCTTTCTTGATTTAACAAGTGATGGCTGCCGAACGTTTCTCTTCCCAAGCTTTAATGACGGGCGGAATGGCTAATCTTTCTACACGAGTGGGAAGACGAAGTTCCCGGAGCTTTTTTTATAAAACAATATATAATTCTTTACTTAGGAGACAGGTTTGGGAAATGACTGGCCTCCATCATCAGTCCAAGAATAATGACAACAAGGAAGTATTGGGTTCGATTTTATATATACCTGCCCGATAGTGAGGAACTAATTGAGAATAATAAACAGACGGATTATAAAAGTTAATCCCAGGGATCAGGAAACCGTGACCACGCTGAAGGTGTTTTTTCTGCACTCATCTTTACAGATAAATTAATTTTACCATCACCAAATCTTCCCCTATCGGCGGTCATCCCCTTTATTATCTCAGGAGCTGCTTTCTCCAAATAAAACGGTGTAGGTGCCGGTGTTTCGTCGACCCTAGTGCTCTCACTGAGCAATAGTAATGGCAACAAAAACCCTGCTACTCTGTCTCAGAAACCAATGTTCCTGGAGGTTCCAGACGGGATCCTCGGGATCTAGTGTGATAGAGCAGTGAACCTCCCTCCGCCCCACACACAAGAGCGATGAAACTGATACTGAACTAAGTCGTCATCGTTCCAGAAGGTGGGGTCATCCTCAGAGTTACAAGGAGTTACAAGGAAAGAAAGTACCCTAGGAGACCTTACGGTCCATTCAAAGACGGTACCTTTGGACTAGCAATCGAGCGGGCACATGGCTGCTCAATTGTTTTGCGTCCCTAAACGGCCACTTTTCAAGACTTTGTCTAGTCTTGACTTGAACTGGTCAACAGATTCACTGTTGACAACTTCCACTGGAAGTGCGTTCCACATACCGCAGATACTGTAAGTGAACAAATTTCCACACAGATTGCGGTTGTAACGCTTCAGTTCAAGTTTGAAGCCGTGATTGCGCGTTCTGTTCTCACTCAGTGTGAAAATATCCCGGTAGTCAACATTGTCGAACCCTCGAAGTACTTTGAAAACTTCGATGAGCTGACCACGCAGTCTACGGGTTTCCAACGAGAACAGATCTAATTCCCTTAGTCTATCCTCATAACTTTTATGTCGGATAGAGGGAATCAGTTTGGTTGCCCTAGCTTGTACGCGTTCCAACCTTGCAATGTCCTTTCGAAACGAAGGACTCCAAAATTGTACGGCATACTCCAGGTGCGGCCGAACCAGGGAGTTGTACAGACAAAGTACTATCTCCCTGTTACGGTATCCAAACTGGCGCTTTATGTAGCCTAACATCCTTTGGGCTTTCTTCTCTGCCTCGATGCACTGTTTCGAGAACTTGAGGTCGTTAGTGATAGCAACACCCAAGTCCTTCTCAGTGTCACTCGATTCAAGAGCAGTGCCCTTAAGGATATAATGAGATTTGGGATTTCTGTGGCCGATATGCATTACTTTGCATTTGTTCACGTTGAAAGGCATTTGCCACGTGTCCGACCACTCCCCAATCTTCCAAAGATCTTCCTGCAGGCGGGCAGTATTTCCATCCTTTGCAACGTTCATACCAAGCTTGGTATCGTCGGCAAATTTGGAAATCTTGGCAACCATGTCACCGTCCATGTCGTTGACGTAGATGATGAATAGTAGTGGTCCCAGGACAGAACCTTGAGGCACTCCGCTAGTAACGGGCACCCACTCAGAAGCCTGTCCATTCACCACCACCCGTTGCCGTCTGCCACTTAGCCAGTTCTCGATCATGACGCAATTGCACCGCCCCTGAACCTGATTCCACTCCTGTGTAGGGAGCTACCTTGGGAATGAGGGCCCAAAAGGTAAGGAAAGGAATAAAAACAAATGAAGAATAGGCGCTAATCTCTATCCTAGGGGTGATGCCTCTGAAAATGGTACAACTGGCCTTACCATAACTACAAGCACGAGAGCCTGCATATATTCAGAACCCATTAGTGGCTTTTACCTATCCTGTTTACCACCACCCTCCCACAACGAATTGCTCAATTTGAGCGAGGCATTGCCACAGAATGTATGTGGCAATTTCCCCTTCCCCCTTGGGCAGTACGAAATCGCGTGCTGGAATGAGGATATGAGAAAGGGAACTTCATCTACGTCATTTTTAACCGAACCTGGGATAGTAGAGGCAAGTGGTCAGTCACCTCTCAAAGAAGCAGCTACAACCATAAAAGCGCTTTGACCGCCTAGGAACTCTATAAAGTAGAAAATGAAGGCTACGAGACGAGCTTAACCTTCTCCAATAAGACCCTCAATGTCATAAAAAACCGGATTCTTCGCGACCAACAGCATTCGGAGCATTGACTGCAAGCACTTATCCACATCCAAGTGAGGATATTCTACATGATAAGGACAACGACAGCTCATTGCCAGTTGGTCCTGCGGGGCATTTTCCTTCAAGGTGATTACCGTGATCTTCGAGCTAATTGTGAAGAGCTGCGGAGGGTCGTTTCCTTTTGTTCTTTTTTAGCTGTCTGCTGTCTTGATACCATGTTGGGTGCGTCCACCATCTTTACCATTTCTCGGGTACATAGGTTTAGTGACCAGCCGCATCCAACCCTCTACACAGCATGATGGGAACGGGCTGACGATTTACAACAGATGGGATGGTTGTTGGCTTTTAGTGCTCCTTCATACCTCTCTTCAGGAGGTAGCACTACAAATGCATCTGTAGAGTAGGTACTCTCTCGTTTTGGCGGGCGTTCTACTTGTCAGTTAGTTTGATGAATTAGAGATTTGCTGTACCATAGGCCGATTCCGAAGGCATTTCTCTTCAGGGACCTGAACGGTAGATACTCTCTATATGAGTAGTTTCCCATAAGACCCAGTGGGCAGGTTCTAGTGGAATCAATATAACAGCTGGACATTGACGGTCTTAAATTTCATGTACTTTCCTAGCCCACAACCAGAATTTTGACGGGGTATATTCGATGACCTCCACTTCGACGATTACATTCCTATTCCCATTAAGTTCTTCTCTGGCGCCCCCCTCTCCTCGGAACTAGCTTATAGTACTGTCCAAAATGATAGAAAAGCCTGTATTTCTATCCCAATATCTTCCTTATCTTTTACTTGAGAAAATGAAAGGTTTCGAAAATTTGTGTACGATACCCTACAGGTATTAATTGCGTATGGGTTGAGGTTATGAAAATTTAAATGAATAAAAAAAAATTAGCAACAAATTATCAATTTATTAGAAAAATTGAAGAGTCCAAATGATTCAAACCCTTAGGTTTCTTATAAAAATGAACGGCATTGTTTGCATAAAAACTACCTTCAGTTTAATCTTGCGTACGTTGGGTCATTTTCTTATTTTCATCCCAGGTATCGTTCAGGTAAAATAACTAAGAAATTTGTTACGCCTCTCTCTGCCCGAAAGATGATCGTAAAGTTGTGCCACCAAGATGGTCTTTCAATTGGAATCATTGCGGAGACTGTCCAACACTCAAAAGTGTAATCCATAATATTATGTTAACTTTTGCCAAAACAGGTGTATGTAAAGATGGTAAATAAATCGGTAGGCCAAGGAAGAGCTCAAAAAGGGAAGATCGAGCCATGCTCTGGTTGGAGGGTATATTTTACAGATTCCTGGTAAATGTCTACCGCGCTTGATTTTCTGAAGAGGGGGAGAAATCGTTTTACCAGTTGGTCCCTGCCCAATTTCTCTAATCACTGTTTTTGCAAGCTGATGGAGAAATTGGTACATGTTAGGTTAGTTTATTATCTGGACACTGGGGGTCACCTGTCTTCTGTAAAGTGCTGCCTCCGTAAGTTCCACTCTGGATCGAATGATATGCTTCAGATTGATAGTGCTCGGCGAGCCTTTTTTCGCATGCAGCATTTTACCTGTAGATTTGTGAAAGGCATCTATGATGTATGGCTATACGAAAAAGAATTCATTTTTACTTATGAGTTCCTCGGAGATTAGCTATTCCGCGTACGCGTGGTGGAAAGCCTCTCCAGGCTTGTATGGCAAGAGTAGGTTGTCACACAGAAGTGTTCTCAGCGTTACTCTCTTTCCTAGGAAAATGAGTGATGCCGGAAGATGTTCACGCCATGCTCTATGCAGTGGAGATTTCATTCTTTCCGGACATCTTAGATGCTTAACTTGGATCACTGACTCAAACGGGCTCTATTTGAACCGCTGAAACGCACCGTTTTTAGTTTTCTTTAGACAAGAACAGAACAATTCACGTCTGCTTTCGTTATGGACACCACCCATATACGGACATTTTCCTTCATAGGGCTCTTCTATACGTAGTAGACTCGCACCAATTCTTCGGCCTTGTATTTGACCGTCGCCTCACATTCAAATACATGGTTTCTTGTACCTGCGCATGAAAATTCTCGTATATTGACGATCAGCACACCAGCTGCCGATAGAGATACCAGTTGGCTGTTTTACTATGTACTTCTTTTTTCGTTCGAAGGTTGACTGAGGGTGGAAAATTGCCTTCCGAACGTCCCCTATAAGTCGCCTTCTTGTCGGCAACAAGGAGATGCCACTTGCCTTATTTCGTGCTCAGGTCATGATGCATAATTCTGCAAGCCAACAGCTCTCATTTCGTTCACGGTCAATCTCACTTGTGCCTATAGCAGCGTGAGACGTCAATCAGGCGCTAAACCTTTCGAGTTTAGAGCTAAGAATCTCTTTCGGTACAGAATGAACACTGGGCAGGTGTTCCGCTCTTTATCCACAATGATTACACAACCGGATCAAGACAGGCTAAATGGCAGAAGAAATGGCAGAGGGTACCTGACAATTTATAGTTACCTGCCATCGCACCCAGACCTTTCTTCCAAACACGTTGATGGCATTGAATCACTTCTTTATCTTCTGAATAGGACACACTCGCGCGACACAGTGTCATCTGATGTAGCGCTTCACTCAACCCTTCTGCGAAGATCGTTTGGTAACTCATAAGGTAAGCCACTTTGGGGTTAAGTGGACTATTCTAGAGAGAACTTAGCGCACCGTACCTCTTTAGGTACCGGAACGAGGGCCACTACCGTCTGTCCCTGGTACTTGCTTCTAGCTCTTGCATACCAGGTTGTTAGACAGAGTTCTTGGAGAAGGTGGCCTCCTCTATACTTATTTAATAGACAAGTGCACTTTTAGTTAGTTAAAGGAAGCGAACCTATCCTGGGGCACTTGATCATTGCGTCTTAGGGGTAATGTTTTTTTCACTATTTTAATATTTTCATATTGCTATTATATTAAATTGACATTTTGTTAAGTTCCGTTTCTTCCGCCTTTTTTTTTGCTGGCCGTGTCCTGATCTGTGGCCACCATAAGCAAACAATAAAATAGAATACATTCCATGGCAGAACATATGCCCGTTGGTTTCACCTGGGATTTTTGTGTGCATTTCACCTTCCCATTTTCTAGTGTTTCAAATTCTTCCTCATCTTGTTATTAATTACAATTTTTAAATGATAAATAATAGCCTCATTTTTATCGATTATAAAATGACATCCAAAGCTTTTGAAAGAACTTGGAAGCGTTTGTTTGTGTGATCATAGGGAACCATACACCTCCGCCTGGCGACGAAGAGAAACTATTTTATTTCGTCGGCCCTGGGGAAAATGAATGGGTGGCCATGAGTGACGCAATGATGATGAAGATCATTTTACCCACATTGACGGAGAGATTGGACGGGAGAGAACACAAAGGGGAAGCGTGTGCGAAGGTAGTGGTGGTGCAGAGATATCTTTTCCGCAATCGCGAAAACAACTTATTTTATATCGCCTCGCGTATGCGCACACACGTTCATCCATGTACACACACATGATATTTCACACGATGGCGTATACGGCCACTTACGCCAATATCACTTTTATTGCCCAGGTGTCGAGCAATACTATCATTTAAAAGTGCGAGTCATCGATTGCGCGAAACACTCTATGTTTTTTTCTCGAAAAACGCGAAATAAATGGGATTTATTTATGACGACGCCAGATTAATTGGGTTAATGACAAATGGGGGAAAGTATTGAAATTGCTCCTTGAAGTTTGATCTGATTTCAAAGTATTCAATAATTTTTGTTTATTTCAACGGGTCAGTTCACCTTTGACCTACTTTCCAACGGCTCGACTGAGCGAAGAAAGTAAGCTAATTTTCAAATGCCGCTCATGCCCTCTGTAACTGGGAGTACAAATGCCCATACCTACGTACACTTAACTCGAAGTAAGATGTGTGGATGATACTTCTGGCATCCTCACGCAAGTGAAACAGAGGGTTAATTATCCAAATAATTCCAGTTTCTTCGTGACGACTCCCAAAACTTGGGGGGGGGGGGGGGTTAACACGAAATATTTTAACAAATTAATTTTATTTTAAATTATATTAAATGAAAAGCGTTTTTTTCCGAGGGCTTTTTAGGGGGGGGGGGACTTTGAGTAAAAAATTCTTTTTAATTCTAAAACGAAGGGTTTATGTGCAGAGGTCAATACATTTACGAGGGGTATCGTACCAATGGTCCGTCTTTGACAAATATTTCGGGGGACCCGTATTGGTTTTATTGAGATTTCAGCAGACGACCTTTCGCAATGCCGTTCACTGACGGTTGCGAATGAATTATCCCTGGCGACACCTGGCAAGTCCAGCGATTAAGCCTGGCGAAGACAACCCTCATTGAGCCCCTTCAAAATGGGCATGAACGGCGATCGGGGTAAGAGGTATCCCAGGAGAGCAAAAGGGGAAGGGGAGAAAGAATTGATAAACAAGACTTTCTTTGAAGGATATTAATGTCCTCTTTCCATCTGAATCCAGTCTCTTCTGGCCTGGGGAAAGAAAGAGAAGAGAACAGCCGCAATAGGAATAAAGAAAGAGAAGAATAATAGTGGGGATTAAAAACAAGGTCAACAGACCTAAGTCGCGTGGTCTCAATTATTCTGATTTATGACCTTCAAAACTTTCAACAAGTGGGGCAATCCGACCCAGAGTTACTTTTATTTTAATAATTCATGGACTAACCTTGGGATGACCTTGATAATTATATCATTCCAAAAACACTGTAAAACAACATAAGGGTTTCAGATTTCGTTAGAATCGGTCGAATAGTTACGATGTTATTGTCAGAAAACTCATTGAAATGTAAAACGGTTTCCATCCGACCGTCCGACCTACGGACCGACATAGTAACTTATAGAGTCGGGTGTACACGCGACTAAAAATATCAGATATGAGATTATCTTTTGTAGTGACCAAATCAAACTTCAATGTGGGGTGAAGAGGGGGCCGTGAAACCCTCCGGTAGCCAATGGACAAGGCTGCACCGACTAGCGTGAGAGGCACAGTCACACATTTCAATTTCCCCAGAAGGTTCGTACAAGAGAAAAGAAACTCAAAATTACGAACTAAGAACCGCCCTTCCCCCATACACACACACGAGAAAGACCTTCGATGAATAGACCAGTCACTAGGGGAAGATAAGGAGTTAATGGGAAGAATATGCCCTTCCATGTAGGGCAAGAGGGGCACTAGCGAGTGAACATCGGGAGAATCGAGAATAGCAAGGATCGTTGCAATGAACCTTAGCATTTAAGGTGTCAAACCCGAGAGGAAAACTCATTTTGAACCTTGGCCGCGAGATGGCCACAAAAGAAGAGCCAGGGACTGCGGCCTTTAACATGGCTACGAGATCCCCGTATTTATACATCCTCTCCTTCCTTTGTATTTATTAGTTTTACTTCGTCTTTCCATTAATTCAGGTTCATGCGCTTGTGATCCTCATCTGAGGCGTGCTCCGTTAATCCTCTTCGAGAATGCACAGTCGGGGGAAGTAATGAGAGGAGGAGAGGGGGAGAGAAGGAGAGGGGGAGAGAAGGAGAGGAGGATGGAAATCAAGGACATGGAGGTGTAGGCAGGGTAGGGGGGGGGGGGTACAGCACGCTCTCACCGGAACAAATGCGTACACAGAACAATGCCACCAAGAGGAGGGAAATCGACCCCTCTTTGCCGTTTAGAGCCTTGCCCGTAATTATCGATGGATGCGCAGATTTGAGGGAAACCAGTTTCGTGTCCCCGCATTGGTAGGGGTAAAAGATGGATTGGGGAAGTCAGCGTTTACCCCTTCCTTCTCGATTCAGTAGACAAAGACAATGAACCGTTTTTAGGTCAAGTATGAGTTTGAGGCGAAAATGAAAACGGGAACTTTGTGTATATTAATGAAGAGAAGAAATTGAATCGTGGTTTCTCTCAGACTACGCCGAAAATGACTCGCGTTTTGCGTGCAAAAGAGGTTTGTCGGGTGTTCTGAAGATGCCTTTGATCGAAACCGGTGTTGTGGATTGACGAATATATATAAAGACATGCATTTAATAAGATTGAATGCAAACAATCAAGATGGCGGAAGGGCCTAAACTATATATATATATATATATATATATATATATATATATATATATATATATATATATATATATATATATATATATATATATATATATATATATATATATATATATATATATATTTATTTATATATATATATATATATATATTTATATATATAGAGAGAGAGAGAGAGAGAGAGAGAGAGAGAGAGAGAGAGAGAGAGAGAAAGAGAGAGAGAGAGAGACAGACAGACAGAGAGACAGACAGAGAGACACAGAGATAGATAAATAGAGAGAAAGAAAGAAAGAGAGAGAGAGAGAGAGAACTACAGAAACAAGGACCAGCAAAGACCCTAAGATCCGCTCAAGGCCAGTCCGCTTACAGAAGATGTTATCCACCACTTTCTAACATTAGTGCATCATGCTTCTTTTTTTTACATGCTGCTTTGGGTTTTTTAACTATTTCAAATCTACGGTACACACTTATCTACATGTGTACCCCTTTTTATATATTTTTACATGATTTTTTTAATATTTTTATTCTACTGTACACACTTATCTACATGTGTACCATTTGGGCTTTCTTTACACGTCCTTTCTAATTATTTCACTTCTCCGCTACATTCTCATCTACATGCATACCCTTGACATGCAGGTTCAGCTATCCCTCAAATACACGAACACGCTCCTTCAAACCAGGGGGGGAGGGGGGAAGTGATAGGTCCGTACTCTCTTCTCCCGCAGGCTTTGCCTGCTAGTGATGAAAATAATATACTTATAGGACAGACAGAAAAAGAAAAGGGGAATTCACATTCACTCCATGCAGGCGGGCGTCGCTGGCATCTTTTTATTGCTCATTTCATTTTATTTTATTTCCAACTCCTTATTTCGTATTACGTTTTCTTCTATGCTCCTACTAAGTACTCATCAAGTCGGTTTTTGGAACATATTAACTGACATGCTTTCTACTACACAGTTGGGCAGGATATTCCACGTTTGCGTGATTATAAATGTGAAATAATTTTGAGCTATAGTATGTAGAGTTAAATCGCTTGTTCACTAATTTTAAACGACTTTGGCGTGTGTTGGCCCTTTCGTCCATCTCACAATAGTCTGTAATCAATATTAGTAAATCCTTTTAAGATTTTGAATACCCCGATCAACTGTCCACGTAATCGTCTACTTCCAAGGGATAGTAGGTTTAATGAGCGGAGTCTATCTTTGTACAGTTTGTTTCGGATTCCAGGAGCTAGTTTAGTAGCCCAACGTTGCACTCTTTCTAACTGCGCTATATCCTTGTTTAGGGAGGGAGGCCAAAATTGAACCGCATATTCGAGGTGTGGGCGCACGAACGCTTTGTATAGTGGCAGGATTATATCTTTCGATTTGAAAGTAAAATTACGAGCAAAATATCCTAGCATTTGGTTTGCTTTTTTACAAGCTTCTGCGCATTGTTTCGATACTTTAAGGTCCACTGAGATTAAAATCCCCAGGTCTTTTTCTAAGTTAACGGATTCAAGGATTTGGCCTTTCATATGGTATTCTACTTGCATTTACCTACGTTGAAGCCCATTTGCCATTTATCCGCCCATTCGACAATTTTATTAAGGTCTCTTTGCATTTGCTCTATATCGGGTCTCGAAAGGGCTCGGCTTTCCAGCTTTGTTTCATCTACAAATTTAAAGATCCTAATAGACACTCTATTATCCAAGCCATTAATGTAAACAATAAATAATAATGGACCAAGGACTGACCCTTGTGGTACCCCGCTGGTGACTGGGGCCCACTCTGAACACGCCCCTTTTACAACAACCCGCTTTGAATGATTTGGTAGTTCATTTTTAATCTATTTAAGTATGTTAGCCCTAATTTTCATCAATGGACTTTCGTGCGGAACTGTATCAAAGGCCTTTTTTAAAGTCAAGGTAAATTATATCCACCGCATTAGTTTCATCGTAGATGCAAATCATGTTATGAAAAAAATCGAGTAAATTGGTTAAGCACGAGCGCCCATGTCTGACTCCATGCTGGGAGTCTGCAATTAAATTATTAGCCTCACATTGGCTCACCAAATCTATCTCTAATTATCGATTCCAAGAGTTTTCCAATTACGGGAGTTAGGCTGATGGGACGGAAATTAGTAGGCTCAGATTTATCCCCTTTTTTGAATATAAGCGTAACATTGCACGCTTGAACTCTATTGGAACTAGTCCTTCCTCTATTGATCGATTGAAAATTGTGCAGAGCGGTCTTGCTAACTCATTTTTTAGTTCCTTAAGATGGGTTGGGTACGCCCCATCGGGCCCAGGTGCCTTCAATTTTTTTTCATTTTATTAATATATGTGAGAATCTCCCCTTCATTTATACTAATGTTGGATAGGATATTTTGTCTTTCAAGATTTATGTCCTCGCCTAGTGATGCTAATTGTGTCACGTCATCAATAGTAAAAACGCTCGAGAAGTGCTCATTTAATATTTTAGCAAATTGTTCTTGGGCATCCGTCATAACACCATCTTTACCTCTGATCGGCCCTACTGAACCCTATAAATCCGTTTCGGTTTGTGTTTCGAATTTATAGCAAGGTCTTTTTCATATTTTAACTTAGATTCTCTAATGGCCCGCTTTACCAGCCTTCGAGCGTCTACGTATTTTTCCCGATTTGTTGTCATTTCGGTTTTTTTAAAACTTTGATAGTCTTTATTACGCTCCCGAATTAAGTTAATTATTAAAGGGCTAACCCACGGTGCCCTCTTTAACTTTTTATTATTACGACGAACGTACTTAACTAACTCGGAATCCACCGTGAGCACATTTTGCTGTAGCTCCGAGTACATTCCTTTTACTGTCTTATTATTAAAACATCTCCCCTACTCTATCCTTTTAATCCGGTTACGGAAGGTTTCAAAATTACAACTCCCAAATCGTTGGATTAGTTGTGAACTCTCTTTTACCTCAACGCTCGTATTAATTTCAAATCTAATTACATTGTGGTCACTCGTCGCCAAATGCTCACCCACGCAAACGTTTTCTACCAAAGTCTCCTCTGTTGAGATACAAATCAAGTATATTTTGATCACGCGTAGGTTCCTCTACTTTTTGCAGAAGAAAATTATCCTGAATGAAATTGACCAATCTCTCCCCAACTTTATCCGAAGTATAGTGTGTATAGTTAACGTTAGGATAATTCAAATCTCCACAAATTATTGTTTTTCCTTTTTTCACCATAGATGAAATGCACTCAAAGAGTAATACATCCTCTGATTCTATTTGGCATGGGGGGCGATAAGTAACGGCTATGTCAATTTTATTATTTTTAGCACACTCGAGCTCAATTAGCAGAACCTCGTTCTTCATATTTACGGTCGTCGCGGCCATCTTTATTACATTTATTCCCTCTTTTATGTAAGCTAAAACTCCACCGCTTCTACCAGTTAGTAGGTCCTTGGGATGATTTTGTACCCTTCTATATTAAATTCCGCAATAAGGTCTCTAGAAGCTGTATCTAACCACGTCTCGCTAATACAGACGATATCGTAATCGTCCTCCTGAATCATGGCTTTAAATTCGGGCAGTTTCTTTCTTAAACTCCGAACATTTGCGTAAATGCATTTTAATTTTCCCTTTAAATAACAGCGTCCGTCTCTCGTATACCTGGAGCGATTCCCTGCTCACCCAAGTTTATTGACTCCTCGCGTGAAATCCGGTCCGGCGCGTCTGTGACTTGGGGGCAAATAACTTCCGTGCCATAAAGATCATGGAGGTTTAAATAATAATTCTGCCAATCTTCGAATTACTCACTGGATTTAAATGAATACCATCATTAAAAAAGTGAGGGTTTGTCTTGAAATCGTCTTAGAAATTCAAAAAATTAACTCCCATTTCCTGACATAAACGTTTAAGACATTCATTTGAGTAAATTGACCTTGACTGCATTCTCAGAGTCGCTTTTAATCTCGGAATTATTTCGATTACTCCCACTTTATTCGCCTTCGCTTTGGCCACTATAATTAGGTCCCTTGCTCGGTCTATAATCTCGGTAGTCGAGCTGTCAAATTAGTGCACATCATTCCCGCCCACGAGTGTGAGGATAGCTCGATCTTCACATGACTCGTTCAGATTTTGGATTTCAACGACCACGTGGTTAATTCCCCCGTCCCCCTTCGAGGCAGATTTATTACGCTTAGCCAGATCATGTGCCTGGAATTTCGAATCTTGGTTCTATATTCAATAGTCACCAATTAGAATACTCTCTGTTTCTCCCTCGATTGGAATTAACAAGGCGAATGGATTAGAGCATGGAATTTCAAGACGGTGTATTACCCTCGATGGTCTAGCCCCGTTTCTAACCAGCCTAAATTGTTATTACGGGGGTCTAGATGAGTTTAGCATACGCGCTTGCTCATTTATAATCACTTACGGGTCTCTACTATCTATACGGCTCGATCGGCGGCTTTGAACGCGATTTTCCCTAACCAAAAGCTCATCAAAGGATGCCCGAACGTCGCTGGCCAGTTCTTCTATCTTACGGTTTGTTGCCACTAAGTCTCTCTCGACAGAGTTAACTTCTGATCTAATTTCATTAATCGCGTTTGTTAATTTTAGCTCGAACGCCTCGTTTAAAACATAAAAGTGATATATTCTAAAGTTATCAAAGTTTGAGGTAACGTATACTTCCTTATTAAATGAAGCCCGGCAGCGAGCCAAATCAAATTTGGCGATGGGCATTGTAAAACACAAGATTATTTAAAATGAGTTGAAATTTATGGAGCTAATGGAACAAATAACCGAAGCGGAATGGAATTTCTATCTATTTCACTTTACAACATGAAGGTTTGGGCACGACACAAGCGTAAACTTTTGTAGGAGCATAGATAACACGTCTTAGCAGGAGAATGGCTGAGCGATATATAAATATATATATATATATATATATATATATAAGACGTGTTATCTGTGTGCTCCTACAAAAGTTTACGCTTGTGTCGTGCCCAAACCTTCATGTTGTAAAGTGAAATAGATAGAAATTCCATTCCGTGTCGGTTATTCGTTCCATTAGCTCCATATATATATATATATATATATATATATATATATATATATATATATATATATATATATATATATATATATATATAAAGAGAGAGAGAGAGAAAGAGAGAGTTACAAGGAGTTACAAGGAAAGAAAGTACCCTAGGAGACCTTACGGTCCATTCAAAGACGGTACCTTTGGACTAGCAATCGAGTAGGCACATGGCTGCTCAATTGTTTTGCGTCCCTAAACGGCCACTTTTCAAGACTTTGTCTAGTCATGACTTGAACTGGTCAACAGATTCACTGTTGACAACTTCCACTGGAAGTGCGTTCCACTTACCACAAATACTGTAGGTGAAAAAATTCAACACAGATTGCAGTTGTAACGCTTCAGTTTAAGTTTGAAGTCGTGATTGCGCGTTCTGTTCTCACTCAGTGTGAAAATATCCCGGTAGTCAACATTGTCGAACCCTCGAAGTGTTTTGAAAACTTCGATGAGCTGACCACGCAGTCTACGGGTTTCCAGCGAGAACAGATCTAGTTTTCTTAGTCTATCCTCATAACTTTTATGTCGGATAGAGTGAATCAGCTTGGTTGCCCTGGCTTGTACGCGTTCCAACCTTGCGATATCTTTCCGAAACGAAGGATTCCAAAATTGCACGGCATACTCCATGTGCGGCAGAACGAGTGAGTTGTACAGACAAAGTACTATCTCCTTGTTACAGTATCCAAACTTGCGCTTTATGTAGCCTAACATCCTTTGGGCTTACTTCTCTGCCTCGATGCTCTGTTTCAAGAACTTAAGGTCGCTAGTGATAGTTACACCCAATTCTTTCTCAGTGTCACTCGATTAAAGAGCAATGCCCTTAAGGATGTACTGAGATTTGGGGTTTCGGTAGCCGATATGCATTATTCTGCATTTCCCCACGTTGAAAGGCATTTGCCACGTGTCCGACCACTCCCCAATCCTTTAAAGGTCCTCTTGGAGGCGGGCAATGTTCCCCTCCTTTGCCACAATGATACCAAGCTTGGTGTCGTCGGAAAATTTAGACATTTGTGCAGCCATGTCTCCGTCCATGTCGTTGACATAGATAATAAACAGTAGTGGTCCCAGGACGGAACCTTGAGGGACACCGCTAGATACGGGCGCCCATTCAGAGGCCCGCCTATTCCCTACTTCGCGTTGCCGTCTGTCACTTAGCCGTATATGCCCTGCACACGCACTTTCCGGAGAAGGCGGCGGTGTGGTACCTTATCAAAGGCCTTTTGGAAGTCAAGGTACACAACATCCAACGCCATGTCTCAATCATCCTCACTGAACACCAAGTGGAAGAATTCCACAAGGTTCGTCCGCATGACCGTTGCCTTCGGAAGCCTTGCTGGGAACTCTTCAGTAGCAGGTTTGACTCTAAATAAGACGTTATCTTGTCCACTATCATGCTTTCCATGAGTTTACCGACCTGCGAAGTCAAACTGATGGGTCAGTAGTTTGACGGATGCCTGGGGTCTCCTTTCTTGATGATCGGAGTCACCCCCGTCTCACGCCAGTCTCTAGGAACGCATCCGGTCCGGATTGACATGTTAAAGATAGCGCTCAGATGTCGTGATATGCGTTAATGTCTGGCGGATGATATTATGTATCTTCGATATGTTTAAGAAGTGGAACTGAGCTTAAGGATAATAATATTGCTATCATTAATAAAATAGAGTTTTATTAATAATAACTATCAACAAACACAAGACGGAAAATATTGACATAAACAGAGAATGGAAAGGGTCGTGGGGGCTCGGGCTAATCCGAGGATTTAAAGGATTTAAAAAGGTAAAACAAATATAGAGTTAAAGAGATGAAATGGTTCGATAAACCATTTAAAGCACAGGATAGAATTGACAAAAGGGTTGAGTACTCAAAGGTGACGTTTGGCTTACGTAACTTTACACTAGTGGTGCAGTGGAAGGGGGCTTGAAGGAATTTTCGGTCCGCTGGCGAGTTCCAGCCGAAGGGGGGGAATAAAATGATCCTGACGTGGCGTCTTGGGATGAGAACCGTTTCTCGACGAACGGCTTGAAAAACAATGGCTGTTCTACGTTGTTCTCTTCTGAACAATAGGGGGGTGAGAACCGTCTCTTGTCTACGGGCTCAAGAACAATGGCTGTTCTAATGTTGTTCTCCTCTGAACAACGGGGGGAAGGGTGAGAACCGTTTCTTGGCGAAGGGCTCAAAAGAACAATGGCTGTTCTTACGTTTTTCTCTTCCTGAACAACGAGGGAAGGGGTGAGAACCGTCTCTTGTTTACGGGCTCAAGAACAATGGCTGTTCTAATGTTGTTCTCCTCTGAACAACAAGGGGGAAGGGTGAGAACCGTTTCTCGGCGAAGGACTCAAAAGAACAATGGCTGTTCTACGTTGTTTTCTTCCTGAACAACGAGGGGGAAGCCTTAAGGACTTGGCGTCACGAACGGCTCGAGCCTTTGGCACTCAAGGGATATTGTCCTCCTTCTGGACAAGTGATGGTGAATCTCGAGGTCCCTTGGCGCACGAAGGGAGAGAGGGTCGTGGTGATGTTTCGCGACGAAAATCTGGATCTCCAATCTGATCTTAGTGGTAAAGTTTTCATATAAATAGCCAGGACACTCCCTTGGCGTGGGGGACAATGGAGTGGGAGCTTCGAGGGAACGCACAGCCGAGCCGGAGAACAATGCCTTATCTGCCCATAAGCCTAACTCAATCTGGTGAGGTCGGTTTATGGGGGAGAACGGGGAGACGATAACCTCCTTGTTTAAACATTGACATCCGGTGGCTGTGATAAGGCGCCAAGCTTCGAAACGAAGATGCACGTGGGCCTATCGTGGTTTTAAATAATATGTGATAGAAGTTGAAATTAACGCAGCTTCAACCTGTTCTATCACACCCCTCCATTCCGGGGGAAGTTGTCACTCCGAATTAAAAAGAGAAAAGGGAGAACGATAGAGCTCCGTTGTGGGGAACTCGTTTTCTTGTACCAACCGTACCTTCCTGCACCTAACTAGTATTACCTCAATACATATGATTATTTTGATCTTTTGATTACAGGGGAAAATAACCTTTAATACAACTTAATCAAAGAAAAAAAAGGGCATGGAACAATGAAATGATATAAAATTAGTACATACGGGACAAAATAATTTATACGTAAATTAATGGGTACAAATATATATACATACAAAAAAAAATTAGACATTGAGCGTTTCAAAATTCAGACATATACATTATTTAATTATATTACAAGAGAATCTTAATTTAAGTCGTACAAGACGGTATATACCTACATGGAGATACTAATCCTATGAAGAATACAATTATTCTACGCTATTCGGTAACGCATTCCTACTTAGTGCGTCAGCGACCTGGTTATCGGAACCTTTGATATAATTTATTTTAAATTGATACTCTTGCAAGAGTAAACTCCAGCGCATGATGCGGCCGTTTGAGTGTCGCACATTCCTAATATAGGCTAACGGACGGTGGTCGGTTCCTATCTGAAATTCTTTACCTATCAAGTACATCTTGAATTTGTCTATGACCCAGATAATTGATAGAGCTTCCTTTTCTATAGTGGCATATCTCTTTTCGCGTGGTAATAATTGACGACTAGCATATGCAACTGGATGACTCGTGCCGTCATCCTCGTATTGAAGGAGTACACCTCCAATGCCCTCGTTGCTCACGTCGGTCTTAATCCCAAAGGATTTTTCCGGGTTGGCAACTTTAAAATGGGGGCAGAAATGAGCTTACTCTTGAGCTGATTAACTTGGGAAACAGCGACATCATTCCAACGTAAACGATCGGGGGAATTCTTTTTTTGAAGGGGGCTGAGGGGGGCCGAAATTGCAGCGAAATTAGGAACAAATCGCTGATAGGGAGAAGCTGATCCTAGGAACGATCTTAATTGCTTCTTTGTAATCGGGAGGGGCATGTCGGCGATTGCCTTAATCTTGTTCTCTTGGGGACCTAACTTGCTTTGTCCTATTTTGAAACCCAAATATTTGATGGTTTCGTGGGCAAAATGGCATTTGCTGGGGCCAATGGTGAAGCCATTTTCGCGCAGTCGCTCGAAGAGAGCTAATAGGGTGGTTAAATGGTGACTCCATTCGCGAGTATTGACGTTGACATTATCAAAGTAAAAGGATACGTTTGGAAGTCCATCTAACAACCTTCTCATGAGACGGTTATATTTGCTACAAGCAGTGACGAGGCCAAAAGGAAGGCGCTTGAATTGTATAAGGCCTTTCTCCGTTGCGAGGCGGTATATGCTTTCACCTCGGGCTGGAGGGGGATTTGATAATACGCCTTGCACAAATCGAGTTCTGAGATGAACTTAGCGTTTTCGGAAAGGTGGAGGTTTTGGTCTACCAAAGGGATGGGCTCGGCATCAAACACAGTTACCGAATTTAACTTCCGGAAGTCGATGCACATCCGATAAGAGCCATCAGGTTTCTTGACCATGACGATTGGGGAACAATAACTAGAGGTGGAAGGTTCTATGATGTCTAAACTAATTAAATTATCAACTTCGGCGTTAAAGGCTTGGCGTAAATGAATCGGCATGGGATAGGGTTTTGAACGGACGGGTTCTAAGGTTGTTAATTTGATATCATGCTCGACACTAGTAGCGCACCCAGGCTTTTCCGAAATAACGTCGTCGAACTGACGTAATAGATCTTGTAGCTGACCCTTTTGATGTGGTGTCAGCTGCGCGTCGATATCCAGGTCAGAGGGTTCAAAAGGCTCGCCTGGTAGGGAAGGAAGAGGGTAATCGGCATCAGGTTGGATGCACACTGTCTGGATTACATTAAGGGACTCCGCGGGGTAATCCTCTTCAAGCGCCGATGTTTCGTCCAGTGCTACGAAGGTACATATCTCCATGGGCGCGCCGGTGGTACTTTTTCAATAAGTTGACGTGATAGAGCTTATCGCCTGCTGGGGTATCAATGAGGTAATCTACCGGTCATCGTGCCTCGCGGACCAAGTACGTACCTTTCCATTGGCTCAGTAATTTATTACTTGCTGTGGGAAGGAGCAGGAGTACTTTATCACCGGGCTTAAATTTACGATCTTCGGACCGGACATCAAAATAGGTTTTGTATTTCTCCAAATTGACATCGGCATTTTTATAGGCGATGTTTGCGCATTTCTCGAGCCTCTGGCGTAGGTCCAAGACATAGGCGTAAGATGACTGGAGTTCTTCATCCAGTTGGGGCTTAATTAACAACTCTTTTTAAATACTGAGTGGCCCGCGTACATTACGTCAATAAAGGAGCTCGAACTGGGCGAAGCCTAATGTACGGTGGGGAATTTCCCGATAGGCGAATAGGGCGACCGGGAGATATCGGTGCCATTCGCGGGGCTGCTCGGCACAGATCTTCTTAATAATGGATTTTAAATTTCCATTTAATTTCTCGCACATCCCGTTTGTCTGTGGCCGGAAGGGGGTGGTCAAAAGGGGCTTTACCATGAGCAGCTTCCATACGTACTCCATCAACTCAGAGGTGAATTGTCGGCCTCTATCGGAGAGTATTTCCTTGGGGACGCCTACCCTCGAAAAGATGGAAATGAGGGCCTCGGCGCAAGAAATACTGTCGATTCGGCGAAGGGGGACAGCCTCGGGAAAACGGGTAGCAAAGTCTACCAAGGTAAAAATGTAGCTGTGCCCTTCGCTCGAAGGGGGGTGGATAGGGCCAACCAGGTCGATGGCCACTCTGGAGAAGGGTTCAGTAATGACTGGTCCCCTTTGTAAGGGAGCAGGGTTGACCCGCCCCTTAGCGGACGTCTTCTGGCACACATCGCACGATCGACAATGCTTTGAGGTGTCAGCTGCAGCACCCGGCCAATAAAAATATTTAAAAATGCGCTGGCCAGTTTTAGTGTGACTAAAATGACCGGAAAAAATGCTGTCATGAGCCACTTTGAGCACTATAGGGACATGGGATCGTGGAAGGCATAGGACAGTAGTAACAGCGTTATTACTGTCCTCGGCGGATCGATAAAGTAAGCCACCTTCCTCCAGGTACCGGATGACTTTGGGTCCACGGACAGTCTCCGTGTCCTGGTTTTAGGCCTTATCCCATAAGGGTGTTAGTGCTTCACACTCCTTTTGTGCCGTCCTAAAGTCCTGGTTAAGGATCTCCGAGAATTCGGACGGTATCGGGGTTCTGAGGGGGACGGACTCCTGGGCTTCCTTCTTAGCTCGACCTCGAGTAAGGGCGGCCTGGGACACAGGGTCGGAGCTTACTTGAGGGCTCTGTCCTATAAGTAAGGAACAGAATTTTATGGGTGCTGAAATGACTTCAGCCCAGCCATCATAATATTGACACTGCAGGTAACATCTAACGACGAAGAATCTGTTTGCCCGCCCAAGGTAGTCATGTACCACCGCAAATTTTTCGTGGTTAGGGTCCACTGGGGGGAGGAGTTCGTCGGACCCGATGAAACACGTACATCCTGTGTCCCTGACGAGAGTCGATACTCGGCAGCCATTCATGCTGCCCTCCTCAAATTTCAAAGTTCCTGGTGAACTTTTATCAAAAATAAAATTTACCTGGTGGCCTGACGGAGGGGGAGAAGTTGCTGCTTGGGTCTGCACCACCGGGGGAGCCGGGGTTGCATTAATCTGGTGAACTTGGTGGGCTGGTCCGCTTTTAAGCCTAGAATTTTTGGGGCAATTCCAGCTCATGTGGTTTTCTACACCACAGGTGAAGCATATTATTGGTCGCTTCGGGAAGAGAGATGGAGAAGAAATCTTAACGGGAGGTTTGGAGTCCCGTTGTTGATTTTGGGGAATGAAGTTTTGGGGTTTTACGGGGCCCGGAAACTTTGTCAGCTTTCCTGGGAAGGGGCGCGAATCCTTCCTTCTTTCCTGGTTTGGGGGTTGGTGAGAAGTTCGATTCTCCTTTGGGTATAAATTATGGCTTGCGGCATAGACATCTGCTTCTTCGGTACATTCTTTAAAGGTCTGGCACCGACGATCCTTGACGAACGCGCGGATCTCCGTCGGGAGAGACGCCAAAAATTGATCTCGCAACACGAAGTCTGTTAAGGACTCGTAGTTCGGATCAACCTTTGAGGATTCTAACCAAAATTTAAAATTCCTCTGAAGAATGTATCCGAATTGACAAAACGTCTGTCCGGGCTTAATACGACCTCCTCGAAATTCTTGGCGGTAGAAATCGGGAGTCATATTATGAGCGGCCAATAACTCAGCTTTTAAGGTGCTGTAGTTAATTGTACACTCAGATGGTAAAGATATAAAAATTTCGCGCAATTTGCAATTTAACAGGGGAAGTAATCTGGCTACACCTTCAGCCTCCAGATCCATGTTATTGATTTCGAGGATCTTTTTGAAGTGGGCTAAAAATGCTCCGAAATCCTCTCCATCCTTGAAATTGGGGAGCTTTAGTGAGAGATTGGGGGGAGCTTCGGAACGGGAACTGGCGGAATGTATCTCTGCTTCAACACGAGCTAATTCAATCTGATGGTGAAGCTCAGCTTTTCTTATCAGTTCCTCTCTTTCTCTTTTTTCTCGTTGGATTTCTCTTTCTTCTCGTTGGATTTCTCTTTCCCTTTCTCTTTCTTCTCGTTGGATTTCTCTTTCTCGTTCTTCTCGTTGGATTTCTCTTTCTCGTTCTTCTCTTTGGATTTCTCTTTCTTTTTCTTTTTCTTCACGCTCTTTTCTTTGCTCCTCTAGAATGTACTCAATTAGTTCTTTTCCGGAAAGTCCCAAGGACTCTCTTTGCGCTTTAAAGATTTCGAACTGAGACATCTTTGCACTTGGGGGCGCACTAGTCAACCAACTAAAATTCCTTGCAATAAGAATTATGCCTCTATAGAATTAGCCTACCTAAATATGGGCACTGACCTATTCGTACTTGGTTTCTCACTCTAAATAACCACTGACTAAAATCACGAAAAAAAACACAAACAAATTATTATAATAGTTCCTTGAGCTACTCCAGCTTCTTAAGTTTCAAAAAAAAGGGGATAGCAATCGTTAAAACAAAAGGGAACTACTATACTCTATTATTATAACGAATAACACTATGCTTTACTCGACTGAGACCAGGGTTTGCAAAGATATAGCGTTAAACCTTACACACCTGATACCAAATTTACATAGTATATATGTATATGTCGTAGAATGGACTCCCGACGATATACCATATACCACTATTCGTTGAGGGAACTTCTTTAATTATCTCTAGAGTGCGTTAATGTCTGGCGGCCGATATTATGTATCTTCGATATGCTTAAGAAGTGGAACTGAGCTCAAGGATAATAATATTGCTATCATTAATAAAATAGAGTTTTATTAATGATAAATATCAACAAACACAAGACGGAAAATATTGACATAAACAGAGAATGGAAAGGGTCGTGGGGGCTCGGGCTAATCCGAGGATTTAAAGGATTTAAAAAGGTAAAACAAATATAGAGTTAAAGAGATGGGATGGTTCGATAAACCATTTAAAGCACAGGATAGAATTGACAAAAGGGTTAAGTACTCAAAGGTGACGTTTGGCTTACGTAACTTTACACTAGTGGTGCAGTGGAAGGTGCTTGAAGGAATTTTCGGTCCGCAGGCGAGTTCCAGCCGAAGGGAGGGGAATAAAATGATCCTGACGTGGCGTCTTGGGATGAGAACCGTTTCTCGACGAACGGCTTGAAGAACAATGGCTGTTCTACGTTGTTCTCTTCTGAACAATAGGAGGGGTGAGAACCGTCTCTTGTCTACGGGCTCAAGAACAATGGCTGTTCTAATGTTGTTCTCCTCTGAACAACAAGGGGAAAGGGTGAGAACCGTTTCTTGGCGAAGGACTCAAAAGAACAATGGCTGTTCTACGTTGTTTTCTTCCTGAACAACGAGGGGGAAGCCTTAAGGACTTGGCGTCACGAAAGGTTCAAACCTTTGGCACTCAAGGGATATTGTCCTCCTTCTGGACAAGTGATGGTGAATCTTGAGGTCGAGGTCCCTTGGCGCACAAAGGAAGAGAGGGTCGTGGTGATGTTTCGCGACGAAAATCTGGATCTCCAATCTGATCTTAGTGGTAAAGTTTCCATATAAATAGCCAGGACACTCCCTTGGCGTGGGGGACAATGGAGTGGGAGCTTCGAGGGAACGCACAGCCGAGCCGGAGAACAATGCCTTATCTGCCAATAAGCCTAACTCAATCTGGCGAGGTCGGCGTATGGGAAAGAACGGGGGGACGATAACCTCCTTGTTTAAACATTGACATCCGGTGGCTGTGATAAGGCGCCAAGCTTCGAAACGAAGATGCACGTGGGCCCTTTGGGGTTTTAAATAATATGTGATAGAAGTTGAAATTAACGCAGCTTCAACCTGTTCTATCACAAACGCACAATTCCTTCAACATCTTGGATAGAAACCCGTCCGGTCCGGGGGACTTATTCGTCTTTAAGTCAGCGATCATTTTCTTTATTTCTCCTTCGGTGAAGTCCATTAGCTCCAGCTTTCTTCCCGAGTAGGAATCCGTGAGCTGGAGGATGGGACCACGCCCTTTAGTAAACACTGAAGAGAAGTAGTCATTGAGCAGGTTAGCATTTTCTGCATCTGATTGAGTTAATGCACCCTCCTCGTCCACCAAGGGCTCAATCCTACGATGGATTGGTTTACGGCTATATACATAGCTGAAGAACTCTTTGGGATTCTCCTTGCAGAGTCTCGCCACTTGGAGTTCCTCAGACCGCTTAGCCATCCTTATGCTGGACTTAACTTTTCTGGCTAGCCTCCAGTACTCGTCAAAGACACCCGAGATCTTCGATTGCCGGTACGCATTTCTCTTCTCCCTAAGCAGTTGGCCGATTTATTGATTAAACCACTTTGGTTGAACACAAGACCGATGGAGGAATTTCAGAGGGATGCAACTTGATTGAAGACTCATGAACTTATTTTTGAAATTGTTATTTTAATCCTCAACATCTTCGCATACCACTAGCCTTACATCAGTCAGCCCAGCACGAAGGCTCGCAAAGTCTGCTCTTATCAAGTCAAGTTTCCTTGATTGACTGGCAACAGACCTTACCTTCGGGATCCTGACGGTAAATCTAATCAGCTGGTGATCAATGCCACCGAGCTCTTCGCCTACAGATAGATCCTCAACGATATCATCATCAGAGGTGAAGACCAAGTCGAGGATATTGTCTCCTCTCGTCGGTTCTCTGACCCATTGAGTGAGCAACTCGTTGTTGGTGAACTCCAGGAGTAGCGCGCTCTCGCTACAGGCTGCTCTGGTTTCCAAGTCAACTTGTCTGTTGCGGTCGCCCATACCGATGCACACTTTGCCTTGAACAAGCTCACCCAGCAGCTGGTACAGTTCCCTGTCCTTCTCAACGGGTTGGGAAGGGGATCTGTAAAGCACTAGGGTCCTGTATCTGACAGGACCTATCTCTAGGTCAACGCCTAGGAGCTCGTGATTGGAAATAATGTTGGAGTTCGTAGATTTGATTGTATCCTTGACATACAACATTACACCGCCACCCTCTCTGTCTGGCCTATCTTTGTGGAAGAGTTGGTAGCCAGGAACTGTGAGTTCACCTTCAAAGTCTCTGTTTGAGGTTTTTATCCACGATTCTGTTATGGCTACCATTTCGGGTTCTTTCGTCGTTACGACGCCACGGAGCTCAGGAAACTTGTTCCTGATTGATCTCGCATTGAACAGAAGAACTTTCAGGGAGTCCCCTAATGTAGTACCCCCTATACTCTTCCGTTTTCCGGCTTCTTGGTTGTCGTGGTGGCACCATTTTTGACAACCTCCGAGAAGGTTGTTTGGGGAGTGACTTGGTCGTACTGGCGCACGTCCGCCTTCCCAATGGGCCGGATACTCCTTTGGGTGCGCTCCACAACATCCTGGATGAGGTTGGCTAGGAAAGCCTTGCCCTTAAAGGAGAGGCGCACCCCATCCCTTTGGTAGAGGTCTTTTCTACTATAGAATACGGCGTAGGGGTCGACAAAAAAGACACCCTCCGCCGTACAGAGTCTGCAAGGCGCCGGTTTAGCGACATGTTCCTAACGTGGGCAGTCTGGCTTGGACCCGACCTCGAAAGCATCTCCACCACGATTCGTCTGCGGGTTTTCAATCCACAGTCGTCAACAGCGCCCATAACCGTCTTTATAATCTGGCCTGTAGGGCCTACCCTACCTCCTCTGAGGTATAGTTCGTTGCCACTTACCATAAGGGCAACGACTGAAGTCTCAGAAATCTGAGACTTCTCGGCCTCAGCTCTAACCTGCTTATTCCCACAGCCTGGGAGGTAGCTAACCTTATCGCTTGTGCGAAGGCCTGCACTAGCAGGGGCTACAGGCCCCGTGCCTGGGAATCACCCACAAGGCTGATCCTGGCACATTTGCTTGCCGAGCTCGGAGTCTTTATTTTCGGAAAAAAGGGAAAGGGTGACATGATCAGAGTAGGCTTTTTTTTCGTTTTGTTTTTCTTTTTGTATTACTGGGAGATAGGATAAAAGTTTAAAAAAGGATAGAGTAGAAAAAGGAAAGAATGACGCACTTAGTCTGGAACCTCGTTTCTGATCAAATCGACAAGGAAAGCCCTACCAGGGGTACCCAGAAGAGGTACTTCCGCCGACATAGCTCGAAAAGTCAAAGGATACACTCAAGCTCTCTTCCCGCGACAAAAGGGCGTCACCTCTATCTCTACTTTCTTTACGAAAAAAAGGAGAGAGAGAGAGAGAGAGAGAGTGTGTGTTGCAAGGAGTTACAATCAGTAGAAGTACCCTAGCAGACCTTACGATCCTTACGAGAGAGAAAGAGAGAGAGAGTAACAATGAGTAACAAGGGAAAGAGCTACCTTAGTAGACCTTACGATCCATTCAAAAAGGGTACCTTTAAGTGAACACTTGAGCAGGCGTAGTTCTCTAAAGGGTAAGATTGACGCTCTAGAAGAGCACTTACGCCACGCTTCAAGTCTCCAAACGGTTATTTTTCAAGACTTTGCCGAGTCTCGACTTGAACTGTTCAACATAGTTGCTGTTGACAACTTCCTCTGAAAGTGCGTTTCAATGGCCGCAGATGCTATATGTGAAAGGTTTCCCACACAGGTGACGCTGGTAACGCTTCAGTTCAAGTTTGTAGCCGTGATTTATTGTTCTGCTCTGGCTAAGCTGAAAAATATCCCTGTAGTCTACAATGTCAAAGCCTCGAAGTATTCTGAACACTTCGATAAGCTGACCACGCAGTCTCCGGGTCTCCAGAGAGAACAAGTCTAATTCCCGTAATCTATCTTACTTAACTCTTGTGTCTGATAGAGGGAATCGAGTTTGGTCGCTCTGGCTTGCACACGTTCTAATCTTGCGATAACCTTTTGAAACGAAAGACTCCAAAAATTGTACGGCATCCTTCAGGTGCGGTCGGACAAGTGAGTTGTACAAACATAGCACTATCTCCTTGTTCCGATATTCAAACTTTCGCTTTATATAACCTAACATCCTTTGGGCATTCTTCTTCCTCTCAATACACTGCTCCGAGAACCTAAAATCACTAGTGATAGTTACATCCAAGTCCTTTTCAGTGTCGGTGGATTTAATAGCAGTGCCCTTGAGGATATACTGAGATTGGAAGTTTCGGTGGCCGATATCCATCATTTTGTATTTGTTCACGTTAAAAGGCATTTGCCACATGTCCAACCACTCCCCAATCTTCCGAAGATCATCTTGAAGGCGGGCAGTATTTCCTTCCTTTGCGATGTTCATACCAAACTTGGTATCATCGGCAAATTTAGAAATCTTGGCAACCATTTCACTGTGCATGTCGTTGACGTAGATTACGAACAGTAGTGGTTCCATGACAGAACCTTGAGGAACACCGCTAGTAAAGGGCACCCACTCAGAAACCTGTCCATTCAATACCACTCGATGCCCTCTGCCACTTAGCCAGTTTTCTATCCAACTTGATACATTTCCGTCTATGCCCAGCGCACGCACTTTCCAGAGAGAGCGGTGGTGTGGTACCTTATCGAAGGCTTTTTAAAAGTCTAAGTAGATAACATCCACCGCCTTATCCAGGTCTTGCTCATTGAAAACGAAGTGGAAGAATTCCACAAGATTCGTTAGTCATGATCATTTCCTTCGGTTCGGAACCCGTGTCGCAATTTGAACTCTAAATATGACGTCATTTTATCCACCATGATGCTTTCCATGAGTTTACCGACTATTGAGGTTAGGCTAATAGGTCGGTAGTTCGACGGCTGGCTAGGGTCTCCTTTCTTGAAGGTATGAGTCACCTCTGGTTTACGCCAGTCTCTAGGAACGTATCCGGTCCAGATTGACATGTTGAAGAGTGTGCTCAGATGTCGTGACACTTCATCGCGCACTTCTTTCAACACTTTAGGTAGAAACCTGTCCGGGCCAAGGGACTTATTCGTCTTTAGATCAGGGATTTTTTTTGCTATTTCTCCTTGGGTGAAGTCCATTTCCCCCAGCTTTTCCCCCAAGTAAGAAACGTGAGCTGGAGGATGGGATTACACTCTTCAGTAAACACTGAATAAAAGTAGTCGTTGAGGAGGTTAGAATTTTCTGCATCTGAGTGTTTTAATGTTTCCTCCTCATTTACTGAAGGGCCAATCGTGTGATAGATTGGGTTTCGGCTCTTTACATAACCAAATAACTCCTTGGGATTGTCCTTGCAAAGTCTCGCCACTCGGAACTTCTCGGCACGCTTTGCCGCCCTTATACTGAACTTCACTCTCTTAGCTAGCCTACGGTACTCGTCAAAGTCACTAGAAATCTTTGACTGCCGGTACACCGTTCTCTTCTCCCTCAGCAGTTGACTAATTTCTTCATTAAACCACTTTGGTTGAACAGAAGACCAACGAAGGCTTTTCAAAGGAACGAATCGTGATTGAAAACTTATGAACGTAGATTTGTATCTATTTCACGAATCTTCAACATCCTCGCACACTTCTAGCCTCGCATCAGTCAATCCGCCACAAAGACCTGCAAAGTCTGCTCTTCTCAAATCAAGTTTCTTCGGTTTACCAGTCGCAGACTCTACCTTAGGCGACCTTGACTATATATCTGACAATCGATTATCACTGCCACCGAGCTCTTTGCCTGCAGAGAGATCCTCAACAATGTCATCCTCAGAGGTGAAAACAAAGTCGAGTGTATTATTGCGTCTCACCCATTGAGTCAGGAACTCGTTGTTCGCGAACTTCAGGAGTAGTGCGTTCTCACCACATGGTTCTCTTGTTTCCCAGTCAACTTGGGTATTAAAGTCACCTATGGCGATACACACTCTGTCTTGAAAAATTTACCCAGCAGCCAGTACAGATCACTGTACTTTTCAACGAGTTGGGCAGGGGGTCTGTAAAGCAGCAGAGTCCTGTATCTGGCAGGACCTATATCTAGGTCAACATCTAATAGCTCGTGGTCGGATACAATGTTGCAGTTTGTCGATTTTAGAGTATCCTTGACATACAACATCACACCGCCACCCTCTCTGTCTGCCTTATCTTTTTGGAAGAATTGGTAAACGGGAATCATGAATTCACCTTCAAAATCTCGGTTTGAGGTTTTTACCCACGACTCTGTTATGGCTACCATTTCAGGTTCTTCTGTCACTACTAGGCAACGAAGTTGAAGAAACTTGTTCCTGATCGACCTCACATTAAATAGAAGAACTTTCAGGAAGTCCCCGAATGTAGGATCCCTACGCTCTTCTGTTTTCCGCTTTATTTTTTGGCGAGGAAGCACCCCTCATTGCGACCTCTGAGAAGGTCGATCCAGGAGTGACACGGGCGTACTGGCGTACGTCCACCCTCCCTCTGAGCCGGACACTCCTTTGGTTCCGCTCCACGACTTCCTGTATCATGTTACAGAGTACAGCCTTTCCTTTAAAGGAAAGATGCACTCCATCCCTTTGGTAGATATCGTTTCTACTGTAGCGGTCCATACCCCTACAAGTGGAAATATATAATCATAATATATATATATATATATATATATATATATATATATATATATATATATATATATGTATATATATATATATATATATATATATATATATATATATATATATATATATATATATAATTCAAGAAGGGTTGGTAATCCTGACTTAATTCGTGAGATTGCTACTCCCGCTCTCGCGAGCGTCTTCAAATAAAATAAATGAGGTTCATTCGTGGTCCTCGGCTGCTTCAGTAAACATACCCTTCCAACTCCGTTATAATCTATTTATTTAATCTATTTATGTATCCAAATTATAATCTATTTATGTATCCAATTTAATCCATACAATATATTTATACCAATCTTTATACATATCAATCTAATTAATATTTGTCAATCTAATTATCATATGTGTATTCTAATTCTCATTAACTCATGCAAAGTTAATTCACTTGCGTAAAATTCAATCCAATCATAAACTGTATAATTTGACTTTTTAATCATAACTGTTCATTCCATAATATATATTTTTAGTAACTCTTTGTTCTTAATTCACGTATTCCCACGACGTCCCTGATTTAGGCCTAACGAAATTTCTTCTGCTGGTATTCAGATTTCGCGTTAGCAAAATAACTTCATTCCTTTGATTAAAAAAATATAGGTCTTTGGGTTTATTGTGACCAGAGCTATATAGTGTATATGGCGCAATAATCACCTAACAACCTATACTACCATAAAAGGTGCGGTAAGGGTCCACAAAAAAGACCCCCTTCTGCCGTACACAAATCTGCCAGGCGTCCGTCGGTTCAAGATGTCCCTCGAGTGAGCTATCCGAGTTGGACCTCTTCTTCGGAGCATCCCGACCACAACACGTCTGCGGGTTTTCAACCAACAGTAGTCTACAGCTCCCATGACCGTGTGTGTGCGTGTGTGTGTGTGTGTGTGTGTGTGTGTGTGTGTGAGAGAGAGAGAGAGATTACATCGAAAGTCTGGTAGCAACAGATCTACTGATCCTCACTAGGCTACCAGAAGGATTATGGAACAAAAAAGCTCTATGAAACGGCAAAGTAAAGGCGAGGCAGGAAAATTTTGCTAAAGTAGATTGCAACTTTATTAGTTATTATTTTTCATCGCCTTTTTTTTATCTACTGTAAAACAAGTCTGAGTTAGGATTTGTCATCATCCACTTATCAAGTTTGTCTCTAAAGGAAACTATACTAGCTGCGTTAACCATAGCATCTGGTAGATTATTCCAGATTCTTATGGTTCTGTTGAAGAAGAATATCGTTTCGTCTGCCCGAAAGTGACTTCCCTAAAGCTTAAGGTGTAACCACGCGTTGATTCATTTGATATAAATATTATAAATTTTGATTTGTTTACATTTTCAAAACCATGAACGATTTTAAATAACTCCATCATGTCTCCGCGTATTCGTCTCTGTCTAAGAGAGAATAGATTTAGAGCTTTAAGACTCTCTTAGTAATTATTTGTTCGCAAGTGAGGAATCATATTGGTCATTCGACGCTGGACTCTCTCTAATCTTTCTGTGTCGCACTCTAGATGTAGTGACCCAAACTGCACGCAATATCCCATATGTGGCCTAACAAGTGCATTATAAAGTGTTAGAATACATCTTTTAGACTTGTTTTGAAATGTACGCCCTATGAGACCTAGTATCCTGTTTGCCTTTTTCACTGCCTTCATGCATTGTTTACTTGATTTAAGGTCGCTGGAAATTTTTACACCCAGATCTTTTTCTACGTTGACGTTTGGTATGTCGGTTCCGCCCAGTTTATAGTTGGTTCTCGCGTTGTTTTTACTAATGTGGAGGGAGCTGCACTTGCGACGTTAAAATTCATTTGCCATTTGCTCGCCCATTCAACCAATTTGTTTATGTCATCTTAAATCAGTGCACGGTCTTCGGAAGTTTTTGCACGGCCGCCAATTTTGTTATCATCTGCAAACATTCATAACTTGTTAATTATTCCGATGTCGATGTCGTTAATGTATGTGAGGAAGAGTACTGGTCCAAGCACCGATCCCTGCGACACGCCACTTGTTACTTGAATATAGCTGTAAGGGGTGCCGCAAATTACTACTCTTTGACTTCTTTTAATAAGCCAGTCTTCTATCCACTTAACTACTTTCCCTCCAATAGAAAGAAAGAGAGAGAGAGAGGCAGACAGACAGACAGAGATAGAGACAGAGAGAGAGAGAGAAATAGAGAAATGGAAGAAGGAGAGAGAGAGAGAAATAGAGAGATGGAAAGAAGGAGAGAGAGAGAGAGAAATAGAGAGATGGAAAGAAGGAGAGTAACAAAAAGGAGTAACAACAAGGAAAGAAGGTAACCTAGGAGACCTTACGGTCCATTCAAAGAGGGTACCTTTGGACTAGCAATCGAGCGGGCACAAGGCTGCTCAATTGTTTTGCGTCCCTAAACGGCCACTTTTCAAGACTTTGTCTAGTCTTGACTTGAACTGGCCAACAGATTCACTGTTGACAACTTTCACTGGAAGTGCGTTCCACATACCGCAGATACTGTAAGTGAAAAAATTTCCACACAGATTGCGGTTGTAACGCTTCAGTTCAAGTTTGAAGCCGTGATTGCGCGTTCTGTTCACACTCAGTGTGAAAATATCCCGGTAGTCAACATTGTCGAACCCTCGAAGTATTTTGAAAACTTCGATGAGCTGACCACGCTGTCTACGGGTTTCCAGCGAGAACAGATCTAATTCCCTTAGTCTATCCTCATAACTTTTATGTCGGATAGAGGGAATCAGCTTGGTTGCCCTGGCTTGTACGCGTTCCAATCTCGCGATGTCCTTTCGCAATGAAGGACTCCAAAATTGTACGGCATACTCCAGGTGCGGTCGGACAAGTGAGTTGTACAGGCACAGTACAATCTCCTGGTTCCGATAACCAAACTGGCGCTTAATATAGCCTAGCATCCTTTGGGCCTTTTTCTCCGCCTCAATGCACTGTTTCGAGAACTTGAGGTCACTAGTGATAGTAACACCTAAGTCCTTCTCAGTGTCACTCGATTCAAGAGCAGTGCCCTTAAGGATATACTGAGATTGGGGGTTTCTGTGGCCGATATGCATCACTTTGCATTTTCCCACGTTAAAAGGCATTTGCCACGTGTCCAACCACTCCCCAATCTTCCTAAGATCTTCCTGCAGGCGGGCAGTATTTCCATCCTTTGCAACGTTCATACCAAGCTTGGTATCGTCAGCAAATTTGGAAATCTTGGCAACCATGTCACCGTCCATGTCGTTGACGTAGATGATGAATAGTAGTGGTCCCAGGACAGAACCTTGAGGCACCCCGCTAGTAACGGGCACCCACTCAGAAGACTGTCCATTCACGACCACCCGTTGCCGTCTGCCACTTAGCCAGTTCTCGATCCAGCCGGCTACCTTTCCGTCTATGCCAAGCGCTCGCACTTTCCGGAGAAGGCGGCGGTGTGGTACCTTATCAAAGGCTTTCTGAAAGTCTAGGTAGACCACATCCACCGCCTTGTCCCGATCATGCTCACTGAAAACGAAGTGGAAGAATTCTACAAGGTTCGTCAGGCATGACCGTTGCCTTCGGAAGCCGTGCTGGGAACTCCTCAGTAGCAGGTTTGACTCTAAATACGACGTCACTTTGTCCACCATTATGCTTTCCATGAGTTTACCGACTATCGAAGTCAGACTGATAGGTCGGTAGTTCGACGGTTGGTTACGGTCTCCTTTCTTGAAGATAGGAGTCACTTCCGCCTCACGCCAGTCTCTAGGAACGCATTTGGTCCGGATTGACATGTTAAAGATACCGCACAGATGTCGTGATACTTCATCGCACACTTCCTTCAACACTTTAGGTAGAAACCCGTCCGGTCCAGGGGACTTATTCGTCTTTAGATCAGCGATCTTTTTCTTTATTTCTCCTTCGGTGAAGTCCATTGCCTCCAGCTTTTCCCCCGAGTAGGAATCCGTCGGCTGGGGAATGGGACCACACTCTTTAGTAAACACTGAAGAGAAGTAGTCGTTGAGGAGGTTGGCATTTTCTGCATCTGAATGCTTTAATGTCCCCTCCTCATTCCTCAAAGGGCCAATCGTTCGACGGATTGGTTTACGGCTGTTCATATATCCAAAAAACTCCTTGGGATTCTCTTTACAGAGTCTCGCCACTCGGAGTTCCTCAGACCGCTTAGCCGTCCTTATGCTGGACTTCACTCTCCTGGCTAGCCTCCAGTATTCGTCAAAGTCACCCGAGATCTTCGATTGCCGGTACACATTTCTCTTCTCCCTAAGCAGTTGCCCGATTTCTCGATTAAACCACTTTGGTTGAACAGAAGACCGACGGGGGCATTTCAGAGGGATAAAACGCGATTGAAGACTCATGAATGTGGTTTTGAAACTGTTCCAAGAGTCTTCAACAGCATCGCACTTCTCTAGCCTCGCGTCGGTCAGTCCCGCGCGTAGACCTGCAAAGTCTGCTCTTCTCAAATCCAGTTTCCTTGATTTACTAGTTGCAGGCTCTGCCTTGGGGACTTTGACTACAAATCTAATTAGTCGGTGGTCACTGCCACCGAGCTCTTCGCCAACAGAGAGGTCCTCAACGATGTCATCCTCAGAGGTGAAAACCAAGTCGAGGATATTGTCTCCTCTCGTTGGCTCTCTCACCCATTGAGTGAGGAACTCGTTGTTCGTGAACTCCAGGAGTAGTGCGTTCTCGCCACAGGGTTCTCTGGTTTCCCAGTCAACTTGTGTGTTGAAATCACCCATGACGATACACACTCTGTCTTTCACAAGTTCTCCTAGTAGCTGGTACAGATCTCTGTCCTTTTCAACGAGTTGGGCAGGAGGTCTATAAAGCACCAGGGTCCTGTATTTGGCAGGACCTATCTCTAGGTCAACACCTAGTAGTTCATGGTCGGATACGATGTTGCGATCCGTCGAGTTGAGAGTATCCTTGACATACAACATCACACCGCCACCCTCTCTGTCTGGCCTATCTTTCAAGAAGAGCTGGTAACCGGGAATCGTGAATTCACCTTCAAAATTTTGGCTTGAGGTTTTTATCCACGACTCCGTTATGGCCACCATCTCCGGTTCTCCTGTTGCTACGAGGCCACGAAGTTCTAGAAACTTGTTTCTGATAGACCTCGCATTAAACAGAAGAACTTTTAGGGAGTCCCCGACTGTAGGACTCCCTACGCTCTTCCGTTTCCCGCTTTTTTTCTCTGTGGCGGGATCACTCCACTCTTTGTGACTTCAGAAAAGGTCGTTCCTGGAGTAACACGGGTGTACTGGCGTACGTCCTCCTTTACTCGGGGTCTGACACTTCTTTGGGTCCGCTCCACAACATCCTGGATTATGTTTGCGAGTGCAGCTTTCCCTTTAAAGGAAAGATGCACTCCGTCCCTTTTGTACAGGGAGAGAGAGTTACAATGAGTTACAGGGAAAATAAGTACCCTAGTAGACCTTACGAGAGAGAGAGAGAGAGAGAGAGAGAGAGTATATGTGTTGGAAAAAGCATAAATTTCAATAATTTCAGAAGTGAAATCGTCCTGGCTATTTTGTATTCATTTATTCGTTCCACCTATGTTTCAGGGCTTGTAGGCCGACATTACTGGCACTTCTATTAATCATACGTTTCTTTTTTCATTTTGCTACTAATAGTAGTAATATTTTACGCACTGATTAGAGATGAGTTTTTTTATTCAAGAAGCTTTTTTCTCTACCTGCCTAAGTGACGAATAAAACCCCATTTTTAATTAAATTTTATCTCCTACATTGAATAAGTTAAAACAAAACAATCCCGGATAGGGGCGTCGGTTGCGTGGTTCGTTCTCAGGATTTACTTCTCATAGATGACATTCATATGCTTCAATATTAGCCTTTCGGCGAGACACTTTGGCGCATTACTGGTAGGCTACAATGAGGTGACGAAAGGAGCAAAGCAGACGAGAGATGTCCTCATTTTGTAAGCAAATAAAGGTTAAGCCGCGAAAGAAGTCTCCTGTTAAAATATAAAAGGCACCAGGTACTCACTAGTCATACGTGTGAAGCCTTTAGGAGGTAATGCAAAAATACAGAGAGACGCGAGCGGCAGCCGTTGGTGGAATAGTGTACAGCCGGAAGAGCGATGCACAACCGAACTCTACTGAATGAGTACACTCTCCCCTTCCTCATATGCACGACGTGCTCCACTCCTCCCAGCAAGAAAGTTCTGTCAATGTTAAGTGGATAAGTAATTTAGACCGCCTCTAGAGAAAGCACTCACTGTACTAGCGGTGGAGACACGGTCAATTTTGAGGAATGTAACTGACATTAATACATGAAAAGTAGGTTTCCTCTTCCAATTTCGTTTCTCCCTTTTCTTCGAACTCTTCACTTTCCTTTCCCTTTTTTACTTCTCTTTTCCTTTTCTTCTCATGATGCTTTTCTTTCTGATACTTCACATTCTTTTCATTTTTCTCGTTTTTCCCTTTTCTTTTCCTTGACTTCTTCCTTTTCTCCTTCTTTTGAAACAATGCCTCCGATAGAGCATGCACGTACTGATGTCCTTCTCTCCATCATGTCATTTCACCGCTAGGAGGAGCGGGACCTGCGAGGTCTCTCAGAACTTTTCTTAATATTTGGTTTGTGCTAGTAGTCTAATAAGGTGAGAAAGATATGCCGGTATGTTTGGTGATATGTAGTTAACTGTGTACCTCTTCCACTTCATTACATCGAATATCAACCCGGAAGAAATATCCCTCCCACAATACACTTGGGTCGCGCTGGCAAGGTTCCGGTGCGGTCACCACCCAACATTAAGCACATAGAAGTACCGCACCAGCCTAGCCGACACAGACATCTGCTCTCATTCCCACCAGGAAACACCGCAGTGGCGTACCCTGTGTAGCCTGTTGCACTTGGTATCTGGGGGAGCTGCGCATCCTCCAGCCTGAGTGCAAATTAGGGAAGCCCTGTTAATGGTTCACTTGAACTCTCGGATGGGGCCTGGAAAAGTTGTTGGTGCGCCTCTCCCTAACTCCCTCTCAGCACTACTTCGTTATTTTTATTTATATACTTATTTATTTATTTTATTATTATTAATTAGGATTATTATTATTATTTATCATATATTATAATTCGTGTGTATTATTATTATTATTGTACATAATTATTATTATTGTTGTTGTTTTTTACGGCTATCCCTTCAAAGATTTCTACCCGCACTTTGTACCAAGAGGCCTGCATCCACCAGGACAGAGTTCGTTCCGGTAGCCATAGTGCCTTGGTGGTCTGCAATCCTCTAGCACCAGGGTATGATAATAATAGGTGATCACACGCCCTACTCTTTAGTGGACCCGCCCCTCTTTATTACATACCCTCCGACCCCCTTTCAAACCTGGTCTTGTATCCACAGAGGTTGGAGTGGATCGAGATTCGAAGGAGGTTGGCCTCCTCAAACATATAGAATTAAAAAATACTTTATTCCAAATATATATTTTATTTTAAAAGAAAACGAATACTTTAAAATAAATTTGAATATAGATTTCCTATATTTGATCCTTTATCCATCTACTGACCATCTTTCATTCGTTCATCTCCATCCTTCTCATTCATCCATCAAAGCATTATTTTGTAAATGTCTTAAAACAACTTCATGAGGCATAATTCATTTATTTAGTCTCATTCACCCACTCACCCTCACTATCTCTCCCATATTCATTCACCCATTCATCCTCATTCATCCATAGCTATGCACTACATCTGCAAATACTCATTGTTTTAAATTTATAATTTGTTTTATTTTTAATATTCTTTATAACAATTATTAAATCATAATTTCAAATCTTCAACCATTTTAGAGCTTTGATCATCCGTCATCCATCTATCACTAATTCCCTGACCATGATAAATAAACAAACTACAGAAAAAAGTTTAGCTGGTGGCAATAACCTAGTATTTTCGCAACTTAAAACCAACAGATCAATCAATCAATCAATCAATCAAACCGCAGAGGTTCTGGTTGCCCGGCCCAATTTCGCCCTCTTATGAGTCTTAGTCGAGTAGCAGTGTATACCATGAGAGTCTTCCCATAGGCCTACAGTTGCGCGCACCCCCTTGAGTCTTCTCATATGCCTACAGTTGCGCCCCCTCACCCCTTTCTTTCAAGTCACTCTTGGGTGATACCATCTTTCGATCAATGGTAGTCCTCCTTTTTCTATAACATGTGACTGCCAAGAAAGTAGGCAGGTGGCCCCAAATCGACCTCTCACTGTGGGAATGACTCAATATAGCCAACCCCCTTGGGGGTGGGCAAAGGAAAGCGAGCCCCTCGTGGCCGTAACCCACGCAGTCCTGCAGTCCCATTTATTTTGGCATTGCGGGTGGTCGTCGTGCCGGCGTCCCTCTCTTACCCCGAAGGAGATCGGTTCGCCGTCCAGATACATGACTCTGGCTGAAGGTACCTCGAATGGGATCGGCGATACCTTTGGGGACTGATGGCCAAATAGAGGCCGTCCTAAGATGGACATGATCGCGTAAGGAGCCAGTCGTGCATGGAAGTATCTTCCAACATAGATCCGCCCTCTGCCACTGCCAGCTTCTTTTCGCCTGGTTCGGGCTGCCGATGATGCCACTTTGACAGCCAAGGCCTCCATTTCGGCGAAGAAGCTTGCTGAAACAAATCCGTCCCTGTTAGGCGCTCCCCTAAGGAGTGGAGGAAAGTGTGACCATTACCCATCCTTCTCTTCCCATAAGAAAATGGTTAGGAAAAAGAAGACAAAGAAGACAAAAGGTTTTTCTCAACCACGGGAGCTACAGAGACGGGTGGATCCGCTGCCATTTCAGCAAGCCAACAGGCCAAGATCGGCACGTACAGCCCCGAGGTGCCTTTGGCTGGGAAGTGGTAGGCAGACAAAGACAAAAGTTGCAATTGCACTGAGCGGAGCCTCGTTTACGTCGCCCCCCACCCATTAAGAGACTACCCAGAGTTTTGGAGCCTGCTAGCTTCAAATACTTTCTGGTTATTCGCTCCACTGATGACACAATCTCGGCCATGGGCAACATGAGAGCATAACTTAGCTTCATTGCTAGAAAACTGAAGGTGGCTCGTTTCTCGGAAGGGAGCCTTCTGGCAAATGCGTCGGATATCTCCGAGGCGGCCATGCTTAATGCCTTCATGACACTTAATGGTTCGCTGGTGAGTGTAACGCACTCTATCATGAACATCCTGGGAGGAGTTGTTTACGCTTGGGAACTCGTTGACTACTCCTTTGAGGTCATCACTTTAAATCTTGGTGACCATAGAGCGGTCAAAGTCGAAGGTGTAATGAAAAAACAGAGAAGAGCCTCGGGACCAAGCCTACACGTTTCATCATGTTCCACCGAGAAAGGCTTCCTGAGTCGGTGCGTGCCGGTTGATATCTCTAGCGCGCGAATGAATTCGTCTAACTAGAGCAGACATGCAACTACTGGCACTGCTTTGGCCATAAAAATCGCTGATGTAGACTTGCAAAGTCTGGTTTACCCGAACTCAGTGTAAGATGATCCAAGGCCGTACACAATAAGTTCCTATCGTGTTTGGCCATGGGTGCCAATAGCAAAGAGCAGCATCCGCTTCTTTGAAAGAATATGGTGCGTATCTCCAGAAGAAGAAAATCTTGGCCATTCAGGCTAAGGATCGTCTCTCATTTCGTGAAGCTAAGGACTTTGTCCTGGCACGCCCGACTCTGCCTATGACGTCTTATGTCTGAATTTTAAAATGGCACCCTCTGCTCTTGGCCCCTCCAGACATAGGAACAAAGTCGTTTTCAAACCAATTTGGAAACCTTCTGCGGGTTCTACTCACTCTGGGTGCTCTCTTAGTTGATCTGGCGGCACAAAAGGTTCAAAAATATCCTCGGCCAAAATCAGGACTCTCCCCCTTCCCAGTGTGACACTTTTCAGGAAGGCGAAACGGCCGCGCGTCTTCACCGAGTCGTTAGCCTCACAGGAGGCAACACCACTGAAGGTGGTCGTGAGGCCATCTTCCGGGGTTTTTACAGCTGCCTCCCTACATGAGTATAGCACAAAAGGAGTTTCGATTCCTAAACCCCCTACAGGCCTGGACTGAATTGCTTGGAAACGGTGAATCCTCCAATAGAGGGACTCATACCTCGCATGGCAAGTCTAACCTTCCCCTATAAGTCTTAGAAGGCGACAGCACTTTCAGCGCATTTTTGGCCAAAATCTCCCGGAGTCCTGCCTCCAGGGAGTGTACGGCCATTCATGTCACGGTATTTTTTACAAGGAAGGCAATTGTATGTTCTCCACGCTAAGCCTGGAGGGCATATTCCTTTAATTGAGTTATTCTCCGTTTTGCAAGGCCCTTTCTACTGCCCGAGGATTTGAAGGGTAGACTGCTCTTCCTGGGAGACTACTCAATCAATTACAGGGGTCAGAAGTCCTAGCGGACCTGATCGACAAGCTTGAAATAGGTGTCCTAAATGTGGATGGATTTACGCATCACTGTCCTAGAACTGCTTCATTTTGGGTGGGGCGTAGTCGATGACCTCCATGGTAGTGGTCACATTCCCATTAAAATATCATTTACTTGACTGATGGATGAAGCCATTAACTTCTTCTCTGGCAACCTCATTGCCCTGAGCATAACTACTATTCCTAAAACGTATGGCCATTTTGCACCCCAACCGCTTCCGTGGTGGTCTGCCGAGTGTGCCAGGGTCCTCAAACAGAAGCGTTATGCTTATATGTACTATAAGCGCAACTCAAACGATTTCACTGTCAGTAAATTTCGTTTGCCAGGTTCCGTTATGTTTCCAAGTACGCCAGTGTGTTACAGTGTGTCAGAGAGTGCTCTCGCACCCGAAGTATGGTAGGCATACTTGTTTTTACTGGATGAGAAGACCCCTCTAGAATGGCAGTGGAAGTAAGTCAAAAGGATTTGGGGAAGTTCTCGCAAGACCCTCTCCCGTTCTCCCGGAGATTGGGATCGCAATCCTGGTGCCCACTTCTGTGGCGGTGTCATTTACGACCGCTTTCTCCGCATTCTCTAGCAGGGATGCTGTTCCGCAAGTATTTAATGCACGTCGTGATGTCACTGAAGACCGTAAACTGGACTTTAACTCCAGAGGCGGAGAACCCTTTAAGGACATGTTTAGGTTGAGTGAGTTGCGTTCAACTCCCACTTTGTACGCAGACACCGGCCCTGGTCCGGACTTTGTCCCTCATGTCACGCTCCAACACCTAGATTGCCTCA
Source organism: Ceratothoa steindachneri (assembly GCA_963969495.1). Classification (NCBI taxonomy): domain Eukaryota; kingdom Metazoa; phylum Arthropoda; class Malacostraca; order Isopoda; family Cymothoidae; genus Ceratothoa; species Ceratothoa steindachneri. Next base: position 45,094,468 of record OZ018317.1, read on the forward strand.
CCTCGACTGTCATTCCTCCAATCTCTTTAACATCTTGCGTGTGCAAGTTGATGAAGAAATTGGTAAATGTTAGATTAGCCTCTTTCCTGGATAACGGAGACTACCTCTCTCTGTACGGTGAAGCTTCCACAAGTTACAATCTACGTCAGATGCACTGCTCCGACTAGAAAATGCCGTCTTTGAGTCTTTTCTTTTTATACAGCCCTATATAAAAGTGTTTTTCGATGTCAAGATGCCCTAGGATACCACATGGCGATACGGTATAATGGAGATCTCTACTCGGTGGGGGAGAGGGGATGCCTGCTATTCTTTATTTCTTAGGTTTTGCGTGATCGTTGATTCTGCGTACGGGTGGGAGAACCCTCTGTGACCCAATAACAATAATAATAATAATATGTATTTATAAAGCGCCCTCCAAGAGCGCAGGTTGTGTAGCGAGTGTAGAGAAGGTTTACAGGGAAAAAAGGCAATTTTGAAGAGATGAGTCTTCAGGAGACGTTTAAAAGTAGCAAGGGAGGGAGAGGATCGGACTTCAGCAGGAAGAACATTCCAAGTCTAGGAGCACAAACTGAGAAGCAACGGTCACCCATCGAGCAGAGGACAGAACGAAGAGTGTTCATGATGGGACCGAGGTTAGACCAGAGTGCCCGAGGAGTTTAACGACGGGAGAGGGCAGACGAGAGATAAGGTGGAGCCTCGAGTTTTAGGGGCTTGTAGGTGATGAGAAGAATTTTATAGTAGGTACGGAAGCGAATAGGTAACCAATGTAGCTCCTATAACAGAGGAATCGAAGGAGAGAACTGGAGCGGCAAAGAAGGAGCCGGGCAGCATAGTTTTGAACTAGTTGTAGGGGGCGAAGTGACGAAGAAGGGAGATTCATTAGAAGATAATTGCAGTAGACTAAGCGTGTGGTGACGAAGGCATGAATAGCAGTCTCAAGGCTTCGTTGATCAAAATGGGATCAAACACGTGAGAAGTTGCGGAGGAAACCAAAGGAAGACTTATAGATACGATGTATGCGCAGTTTAAACGAGATTTGCTCGTTGAAAATAACACCAAGATTACTGACGGTATCAGAGAAGGCGATATTTGTTTCCTCAAGGTTAAGGGAGGGAAAGAAAGCTTTAGATTTCTCCACCATCGAAGCGGTACCAACAAGGAGAACTTCAGTTTTGATCGTGGGTAAGTTTGAGAAACTAATCAGACAGCCATTCATTTATGGAGGTGTAGACTGAAAGGAGCTTGGTAATTGATTGAAAGGAAGGACACAGCATAGGTGGGCGCGATAACGAAAAAATGCATCACGATAACTGATAAATCGATAACGATAAACTTATCGGCGATAACCGATAATCGATAACTAGCGATGAATTTATAGCCCGATAAGGTGATAACTGATAAATCGATAAATCCAAAATTATAATACAATATTGATTATTTACTATATATAGAACGGAAGAAGCTCGGAGACATAGGAAAAAATTATCAAAGAACGCGTAAAACCGGTAGCGCGCAGGAGCAACACCTCGTGAACTCTCGTCGGACAGCTGGTTCCCAGCTCGGACCTACGTATTTCTGCCTCCAAGGCACGCGCGGCTCGTCCCTGTGCTAAACTTGAACCAAAAAATTAAATTATCGATTATTCCTAGTTTGGAACCAAAAGTATCAGCGATACCGATGAATCGACAACGCAAAAAAATATCGGATCACCGATAACCCGATATCATTATCGCGATAACGCCCGCCTATGGGACACAGGGGATTGGAAAGGTATATCTGAGTGTAATCAGCATAGAGGTGGAAGGATAGGCCAAATCGCAAAGAAGGGAGCCAAGAGGAAGTAAGTAGATGCGAAAGAAGAGGGGACCAATGAGTGAGCCCTGAGGCACTCCAAAATGAATGGGTGCGGGCTCGGAAGAGAGGTTATCGAGCGCGACCGACTGAGTACAGGAGGAGAGTTATGAGCGAAACCAATCAAGTGTGAAAGTGTGAAAACGATCAAGGAGGACAGTGCGATCGATGGTGTCGAAAGCAGAGGAGATGTCTAGGAAGATTAGAATGGACGTACAACCGCTATCGGCTGCTCTACGTGAACTGTCTGAAACATTAAGAAGAACGGTTTCAGCAGAGTGCTTCACTTTGAACCCCAATTGGTACATTTCATCGATATTGCAGTTAAAAATATGGTCATTAATGCGAAAGAAAACCACTCTCTTGAGGGTCTTAGAGAGGAATAGAAGCTCGGAGATAGGGCGATAGCTAGATGGTCCAGAGGGGTTAATGTGGGGTTTGTTTAAGGATAGGACGAATTGAGGCATGTTTGAAGGAAGAGAAAACCACCCCTGTGGCAGGAGAAGTGTTAAAGAGATGAAGAATCAGTGGGAGCACAGCAAGAAGAATTTCGTGGAGGAGTTTGGGTGGAAAGACGTCCTTAGGAAATTCAGATTTGTTATAGCGTGAGATCAGGGCAGTTACTTCCTCAGAGGACGCCCGAGTGAGGATTTTGAGCGACAATAGAGTATGGTCGGGGAGAACAGCATGGGCTTGTTCAGACGACTCGGGTAGGACGGCGCGAAGGTTAATAACTTCATCAGAGAAGAATTTAGAAAGAGTTGAGGGGTTGATGGGGGCAGATATGGGGGAAATAGGGCTAGGCGAGGAAATACGAGAGAGGAAACGAAAGATAGTCCGAGGGTCATTCTTGCTTTCAGAAAAATGTTTGCGTGAATGAGACTCGCGTGCTGATTTTAATTTGGAAGAATAAGTCGAAGTAGCAAGACGATAGGCAAGTGAGAAGGAGGTCGTGCTTTATGGAAGGCTCGTTCATGAGCACGAAAGGACCTCTTTGAACGAAGGAGTTCCATGGTGAACCAAGGGTCGCGGTGATGGCGGTTTAAAGAAGGAATGATAAGGGGGGGGGTGCACGTCAAAGCAGGCGAGTAATGATTGATGTAGAGAGTTTAAGGTTTGGTCAGGTGAAGCAGTAGTATCAATAGGAGGTAGGGCCGAAACAATGTCGTTAAAGAGAGAAGTATTATCAATTGATGATAGTCGCAGGAAAGGAGTAGGGTCTCGGGGCAAGCTAGGAGGAAGGTGGTAGGGAATAGAGAATTTAAAATTTACCAAGAAGTGGTCGGAAATCGTATTAGAAATGTCAGTTACTGTTAGATTAAATATATAGAGATTAGAGATGACTAAGTCCAGGGTATTATCATGTATATGTGTTGGTGATGACACATGTTGTGTAAGAGAGAAGGGGTCGATGATGTCAATGAATGCACGAAATGTCTCATTGTGGCTAGGAAGATTGAAGTCACCAAGAATAAGGAGAGAAGCAGTAGAGGATAGGTCTGAGAGTAGGTTAATGAACTACTTAAGAAATAAGGCCGGAGACGAGCTGGTAGGGCGTTAAAGGACCAGAATAGGCAGAGCGGGCACAGCACGTGAGACAGCAATGAGAGCCTTAAATGAGGCTAGAGGAGGGGGAGAAGATTCAGGGAGAAGGGTGAGTTGGAAATCATTGCAACTCCCCTTCCACGGTGGTTCTCAGACTCGAGCCAGGTTTCTGCAAGCCTAAAAAAGGAAACTCAAGTGCAATCAACGATGTCATGGACATACTCCGACTTATTGGTCAGGCTCCTAATGTTCAGAAAAGACGCTGACAGCGCCTGCTGATGAGCACAGGAGGAAGGGGTAGATTTGGAGGTGTTTGGTAAAGAAAGAATGGTAGAGCGAAAGAGGTTCCTAAGGGACGCCGAAAGTCTCTTTCGGCCCCCTCCTAGTTGTGCGAGTTTGGGGGATACCAGCCCACTTTATCTTCGTGTATGCAGCTGGCGAAAGACGATAGTTTAAAGAGTTGAGTGAGAGAATTTATTCCTTATCCTACATAGTGGGGTAGAAAGGAGGGAGCAGGAAACGGATGTTCCGCATTGAAGTGTCCTCAGTGTCCCATTCTTTGCCTTAATCATCAACGATATCACCTCCGTGCTGCCAAAACATGTTTTCGCTACGATCTATGTGTACTATTTTCGATCTATTCTAGTGCGCCCCAGATGACAAATCTGCAGCGGCGACTCCAACAGGCAGTGAACTGCATATTTAGCTATGACAAAGCGTGCACGGTTCGGTTTTTCTTAGACAAGAGTAAGGTGTTGCACTTCTGCCGCCATTCATGGCTCCACCCTAACCAGGACTTGCTCCTAAACTGGGATCGTCTGGAAGTGGCTGATTCGCACCGTTTCCTTGGTCTTGTTTTCGACCGACGCTTTACCTGGAAGGCTCATATTCGCAGCCCTAGGGTCTTTTGTACCAGCACCATGGACATTCTTTGTTCTGTGACCTTCAGCATATGGGGTGATGTTTGGACTACTGCCTTAATTTTCTATCGATCCTTTGTTCGTTCGAAGCCTGACAGCGTATGCGAGTTTTATTCATCCACAGCCGAGCTTGTATTGCGGAAGGTGGACTCAATCCACCACACTGGCCTCCGCATGGCGACCAGTGCTTTATGCAGCTCCCCTATTGAGAGCCTATTGGTGGATTCTGGGGAGATGCCACTCGCTCTACGCCGTGTATAGTGCATTATGCGTATGTACACGCGCAAACCCGGCGGCTCTCTCAGTCACAAACGGCCATTACTACATCCAAGCCGATCTCGAGGGTGCCTATATCGCAGAGAGATGCCAGTCATATTCTAGGAACCTCCCTTGAGAGCTTGATGTAGCTCTCGGGCTGATGACGTTTCTGGTTCTGCCCAGAAAACCACCCTGGATGGTACCACCTAAGATTATTTCTCGCCACACCTTCGCCATCAAAGCTTCTACAGCGGCGGGAGTATTGCGTTCGGTCTTTTGGGAACACACTTCTTGTCACGCTGGAACCGTGCTAGTGTATACGGATGGTTCCCTTTGTGGAGCACATTCCGTGTCACGCTTGGTCCCTGCTATTGTATACGGATGTCTCCAAGTCCCAGGAGGGCGTCGGTTTCCACGCCGTATCCCTTCTTGTTGAAGTCAGCGGCGCTCTAACAGCTGCTCCTCTGTCTTCACTGCCGAGCTGGTTGCAATACACCGCTCCGTACGGGAGATAACGTGTTCCGCCGCATTTCGAGACCGGATTGTGATCTTTAGCGACTAATAAAGCTCCCTGAGTGCCCTCGGGACATTGGACTTTCCACACACTCTGCTTCACGCTATCCATTCGCCACGATTCCTGTGAGCGGGTGGATGTAGAGATTATCTTCTACTGGATTTCTAGACATGAGCGCGCCGATGAGTGCACCAGAGAGTCTACAAGGATTGGGCGACCAAACCAGCCTTTCGCTCTTCCTCATACCAACTATATGGAAGGAATCAGGGGGGGGGGAAGGGAACGGCTGAGGGTAACTTAAAGGTGTGCACAATTGCGGCGCGACTGTTCCCATGGACCCCCCTCCCCCCTAATGTCGCGACGGCTTCAGGTCGAATTCTGTCGTCTTTAAATTGAACCCAGTCTCGGGACACACTGCCATTTGATTTATCGCTCGCCTGTGCCTTATTGCGACGACTGCGTTGTCCCCCAGTTTGTTCGGCACATTCTTGTACACGGGACTGATTCGTGCACACAGACTGGTGGACTATTTTACTTTTTGAAGGAGGTTGGCCTAGTCCATTTTATATGACTCTTTGTTGTAGGTCGCATGTTCCTGGGCGGGGGGAGGGGGAGGTAGGCCTCTCCCCCAACGCCGGAACGTGCTTTCTTCTTGTTTTTTTATGTTTTTTTGTTTTTTGCCAGTTTTAGAATAGTCTAGTACTAGGTGAGAATCTTAATTACGGTGACTTATGTATACCCTTGAAGTCAGTCGCAGATGGGCGAATAAAAAATGCCAACAGGATCCAGGTGCAGTTTGACACATTCACATGTCTGACACTTGTTCAAGTGAAACAAAACCCTTTGGCTGCATCTCTCTGCCTGGGAGAATTTTTCTGAGTAACCGCGTCCGCATGGAATCGAACCCATTACCAGGCGTCGAAATCCAGCCTTTTAACCAATAGGCTAGCGAAAACTTATTTTAATTGGTGTCAGTAAATCTAATGCTAGAATATACTACAGGCCTCATCCGTACACGTTTACATAAGTGTTTTACAAATAGCGCTGCAAAAATGAATAAATAAATTCGATTAAAGATAAATCAGATGTGTGTTTTACTAATAGCGATGTAAAAATGAATACAAAAATAAAATAAAAGATTAATAAAATGTATGATGTTGCGCATGAGCACAACCTTTTTTAATTTCCTGGATATTTCGACGAATGAACGCACATGTTCTTGTAATTCTGAATTTTATGACTACTAAAATTCGGTTGCTTTGTTTAATATAATTTTAATAACCCTCTAAACTTAATGGGTATTTGACGATAAAAAATATAGACAGAACATAGCTGCATTCATGTCTTTTTTTATAAATATAAATTTTACTACATTTATAAAGATGAATGATTAGTTATAAATTTCTATATGATTTCCATTAAATGGCTTAGGCACTAATGCAGCTTTTCTCAACCCTGTTGTTACCCTCGCGAGACCATTGGAATAATTCATGGAACTCCAATATAAAAATAACATATCATAATTAACATCTTTCTTTTTCATTCATAAGCTTCAAACTCACAAGGGAAACATATTTTTCCTGATAGCGTGTTTACGTCTTACATCTTGAAAAGGGTAGAATTAAAAGTGTATAGTCATAGTATAGTGGATAGGGTTATTTAGGATAAAGTAGTGAAGAGGAATGAATAGGAGTTAGTTGCTGGGTGACCAGCCATCTGTTTGGTTCTTATTTTTTATTTTCCTTTATTAGTCTTCTGTATTCTCTAATGGGGCTCTCGCGTATCTGTAGTTCTTCAATATTTCGCATCTTTTGTTTCCTTTTTTGCTGCGGATTTCCTTAATATGGTTTCTGTTTTGAGTCTACAATTTCATCTGCAGTGAATCTTGGGGGCGGTTCATCCCTCGAATCGGGTCTACCGCTTCTAAAGTTACCACGGTTATTTATTCTGTGGTTATGCGGGATTTCAATCGCTCTTTTTTCGTCTTCGTTCATTATACGATCCACTTTGTCCCACACCTTCAAAGCTCTTCTGTGTAAGGACACGTTCGTAGTTGGAAGTTCTATCTCATTGTGAAGATCTCTTCTTGTATTAGTGATTATATATACCGCTGAATTTTGAACTTTCTGAAGCTTCATTGCGCTTGTTTTCGAGAGACGGTTCATTGGGATAGCTGGGTAGAGCAACGTGGCTTTGCAGATGGCGCTGTATATTTTCTTTAGGTTTCTTCTCTTTAGGTTTCTGAGTTGGAACAGTTTTGCTAGATGTGTTTTTGCCTGATTGATTCTATCCGCAATATGTTTACAATAGCCACTTCGGGTGATCTTTAACCCGAGTACATTTCCTTCGTTTAAATAGCGGTATCTCTTCTATTCAATCTCTACTCTTGAAGTCAAGCGCCTTCTTACTGGAATAATGGAAAACTTTTCTGGATTGGTGTGAATTTTCCATTTTCGTTCAAACTCATTAATATTGGCAATTTCGGCCGCTGGGATTCTGGCCATGGTTGGGGGATGCCTGTATGTGCTGTTCGCCACTATCGTAATGTCGTCGGCGAATTGGATATATGTTGTTGTATCGTGGACCGGCCTTGTTAAATCCATCGTATATATACTATAAAGTGTTGGGCTTATACATCCCCCTTGGGGGACACCTTGGAGGATTTCAAAGTCCGGGCCATCGAAGCCTGCTATTGAGATGAACGCCGACCTGTCTGTTACATATTTGCAGAGGCATTTGGTTAGGGCAGAGGGTATCCCTAGGCTCTTGATTTTATATTTCAGGCCAATTCTCCAAACTTTATCAAACGCCTTTTGGGCGTCTCTGAGTACGATGTCTGTGTAGTTTTTATCATACTTGGCCTTTGCAATTGATTCGACCAGAATGCCCAGGGCTTTCTCGGTACTTCTGTTCCTTCTGAATCTGTGCTGATGGTTTGGAATCTGTGTTCTCTCTTCCAGGTGCTTGACTAGTCTATCATTTATGGCTCTCTTCATTAATTTTGCCACTGTCTCTAGTAGTGTGATTGGCCTGAAGTTTCCTGTATTATTTTGTGGCTTACTAGGTTTTGGAAGAAAGATAATCTTCCCCCTTTTTAATGCATCTGGGAAGTATCCTGCGCTTAGAGAGGTGTTGAATACTGCTGATATATGTGACAAAAAGGTGACTGGTGCGCGTATTAGGTATTCTCTTGTTATCCCTGATGCCCCAGGTGCCTTCTGTTTTGTAGCCTTGAGCGTTCATTAAATTTCTTGTAGGGTTATCAGCTCGATCCCTTGCTATATTAGTAGTGTTCAAGTTTATTGACAAAACAAAAAAATAATTTAAATCGAACTATTCGTGTAAGAAACCTCATAAGTTTTTATTTTAGACATTTTGCATCACCATAACTAAACACAAAAATGAAATATAAATGACTTTTAATTTTAAAGTTTTAAATGATTAATGGATTAAAGACATTATTTTGATACACAAAAATTATTTTGGTAGTTTCGTAGGCCTATAATAAAACCATGAATATCAATATAAGCAGAAATATGACTACGAAAATGTATTTCTTCCATTTTTCCCCATAGATAAAAACATTTTAAAGGAAACAAGCCTTATGAATGTGCCTAAGTTGTTTCTAAACTGTATTTGATTCAGAGTTATACAAACCACCCTCTATAAAGTTATGCCTAACTTAAGCATCTTTCTACCGCTGAAGATTAATTCATTTTCTTGAAAAAAAAGAAGTTATTTATCAGATTTTTTTGTATATAATTCCGTATAAAAATAGAACGCAGGTTTAGAACATCAATACCTATATGAGTGATAGGTAGGTTGCGCCATCCCTCCCTCTATCGTGGACTAGAACCCTCAGACTGGATAGTAAAATGCTCATACAGAACAGCGTAACAATTAGTGGTGACTCGAAGGCACCAGGAGCAGGTTCTCGTTTGCGGGCAACGGTATCCGGGTCTTAATGCGTATTTATGACAACAACAGACGTTAGTGGTATTGTATATAAGAGAATATCATCCTTTTCTTATTTAATTTTCAATAGGGTAGTTTTCTCTAGTGTATGGGCGAGCCTTAGAGTGGATTTAGGATAGATTTTTTCTCTAGTTCTTCTTCCATTCTGGGTAGCCTCGGAGTGAACTTGGAGGTCTTTATTAGTTTGTGGATGTTATTTTTCTTCTTCTCTTCCTCCGAAGATAACCATGTTAATGTTCGCGCTGTTGTAATAAATAAAAATATTTCCATAAAGGCTGGATTTTGCTGCAAGAATAGTGCTAATCTGTAGGAGAAAGTGGCATTATCTTAAGTGCGATGAAAGAACTACAATGGATTCATGGAGAAGAGTTTCCATCCCCGAGAGGATATTATAATATCAATCATTATAAGAGAACCTGAGGCTCAATTACCGTAATAAGCGTGACGTAAAGAGAAATCCTTTGAAATATACCCCAATAAAACGGGTTTAGTAATCCTAAAACTTGTTACAATTTAATATTAACTACAATTTAAGATAGTTCTCATTACCACAAGCTTATATAATTTGAAATTTTTTTCCTTCACTCTAAAATGTTTTGGCTGTGGATTTGCTCGACTGAAGCCTTGCCTTTCCCTATCCACATTGTTATCATTTATACGGGGGGGGGGGATTATTCAAGAATAAAATGTAGAAAATTAATTCTAATTTACTTAAATGATTTCTATTTCCAGGGAACTAGGAGACAGCCTACCCTTTCCGCGACCAATTCTCCTCAACAGTGGACAAATGACCCAACAACGGCTCTCTCATAAACTCTACAGATGCACCCTTATCTTATTTCTATATGACTCTCGGTCATCTTCTTTAGATCATTAATCCACACTTAAGGTGGTCTTCCAACTCTTCGTTCACACACCTTGATACTAACTCTCATATATTTTCTCAACAAAATCTTTCAATCCTTCTTCTAACATATCATTTTCAGTACACACTCGTTTACACCTTTTACTCTATCCTTCTGACACCAGCATTTATCTCAAATTATGCATTTGTATAGTTTTCCTTTTGATATTTTCCTTTTTTTCACTACTATATTCTCTCTTCTATATACTAGTGTTAAAGGGGTGGGAGTCCTGGTCGCCAAGATGGGCCCGTAATTTCTTTGTTAATTTATAAAGTGCTGGGCATTCAGTACTGGCTTGCGTACCGGTTCTGGGAGATACGAACAGGAGCCTCACATGAGGATGCCTTCTTGAAGCGCGACTTAGTTGTGGTCACAGCAGTCAGTCGAGCAGTAGGAACTCTGCATTGACTAAGGAGGTTCCAACCAAAGTGTAAGGAGGACCATACAGGAGCGGGGGTTTTTTGTGCTCAAGTTTTATTATCACTTTAGCTGAACTTCTTTGCCAAACTTTACAGCTTTCGAAAGGTCCGATATCGAAGTAGTAGGTGATCAGTCTTTGAAGAATTCTGAGCTAAGCTACCGTTTACAACAAATATGAAGTAATTGGAGCCCAAATCATTTTACAATTTTTAATACAAAAGGAGTCTTTTCCTAATCTTATTTTACTGCGCATGCGATAGGAGTTTTTTTCAAAGGGAAAAATCCACTTAAGCCATACTAGAGTGGTGCATGGACGTTTTTTTACAGATCTGAGGCAATCGCCCTTCGAAGGTAAAATAAGGTTAGGCAGGATTCGTTGGTATGATTCTTAGAACGGAGTAGAACATAAGTTGCAGGAGATCTCCTAGCGAGCTGCAGGGACCGGAAGAAGTGGTTTGTTACACCATCACAAAAAAATTGCCTTCAAGGGAGGGGGCTTGCAATCTAAGGGAGCTTCTAATTGAGCAGGGAGAGAGTAGATGACTTCGCGAGAAATGAAAAGAAGAGTTGTTACAAGGGAGGGTTAACTCGTACGACTTGCTCCTATATACTGTAGCGCTGAATTTAAATTTAAACAATAGCTTTAGTGGACTGAATTCCTCAAGCTTCTTAGTAAGAGTGAAACATGTAAATATACTTATACACACATATATACTTGTATAATTTATATTCACCTAAGGACGACCACTTTATTAGGTATATATATATATAAGTATAACTTAAAAGATTATAATAAAATGCTGGAAGCGGGTCTGTCATGAAATTAGTTACCTTTTTTCTATTTAATTTAGGCTTGTTCACTTGCGCTTTCTTTCAATAATAATAATTTCTCATTTATCAATGGTTCTTATGTAAATGGAGCACATTTACACTAGGGTTGGTACCAACATTCTATCATGAAAATTCCTGCAACATTTAGACGGCCGTACTCAGGTTAGTGTTGTCAGGTGAGAACTATGAAGTAATTAAAAGCCTGTCCCATTCCACACTCAAACCCTTAGTGAACACTTAAGTGTTGATCGCCACCAAGACTTACCAGCTATTCAAAAACCTTGATCTGGACCACTATTATTCTTGATACACTCCACATCATATTCAACTCCACCCAACATCCCATTTTTTCCCCCAGATTTAGTGTGCGATTATCTGACCGGCACCAATTAGGGTTCATCCGCCGCCAAGTCGGGTACAGCAACCACAACAGGCAATATCTAAAAAATATAAAAAAATCTAAAGAAACTATTTCAATGATAAACTATAAATATAACAACCATAGCGCACCAACCACACACTAAAGAAGCACGCTTAGGTGCTCCGGGGAAGTTTCATCTCCCTCAGGAAACCAAGTAACCAACAATAAAAAAATTAAGTAGCTTAAAGGAGCTCTCACTCTTACCTCTCATACTCCCCCAAAAGGTCATTTACCATACAATGTGGTGTGCAGGGGCCAGCACCCCCTTTTTACCATGGTTTCGGGACAAGTGCTGCGCTTGAAGCCCCTCCCAGATGAGGTTATTCAGCCAAAATGTGGCGTACAGTCTGGGGGCCAAGTGGTCTTCATAAAAATGTTTAGGGGAACACCCCCTCTAATAGCAGAGTACTGCAAATGTGTCCGATTCGTGAACGATAAAAATGACTTGATAGTGTCGAGGTACCATCACCTTACTCCTCTCGCGTAAAACACTTCAATTAACTCTTCCCCAATCATCTATTTCTTAGCCTTTAAGACCAACTCGTCATTAAAAATCAACATAAACTACTCCCATTCATACAATTCATTTTTATCTCCTGAGTTCTACTGAGTCGAGGACTTCTGTAACTATTTGGGAGTTGCGGGGTATCCTTGTCTCAGTCTATTTAGATTCGTATTTATCTATTAATTGCAACCATTATGACCATGCCACGTAACTGTATATTTAAGAGAGGGTCTTACTAATTCATCCTTCCTGTAGCGCCCTTTAAGTCAAAGTTGAGGGAATCGAAGGCTTTTTTTTATAGTCTGCTAATGTCATATACAGAAATATTTCATTTATTATTTTTCCGTACTAATTGTTAATTTTCAGATGGTCCTAGGTAGGATAACAATTTGTGATACAATTTGGGTTCTAGTTATTAAGAGCTATTTCCTAATTGCTTACGCATACAAAGTAGACAAAATATTTGTTTCTTTTTCAATTTTGCTTCTGTGACTATGAGAGTGATATTTGGAAATTTAGCATTTCCAATTGGCCAGTGAGACGAATTTGCACATTTTTATTCCCCTCAAATCGGAAAAACGCAGAACTAGCACATATTAACGCTAGGTGATTAAAAAATAGAAATTTACTATTGAACAGTAAATTGCTTTCTTCCTCTGAATACTTTGCAACGTGTATGGATCATTTACAAGGGTAGCAATCTATTCTTGAACAATTTCGAGCATTGTATCACTAATATTATTCTCATATTTTTCTTAACTTTGCCATTTACCGTCGGCAAATTATTAGGTGCTGTTTATATGTTCTAACTACTTGTTATTTTGATGGAATTTATCATTAAATGTTTGATAATCTTCCTTGGATCTTGAGTTATATATATATATATATATATATATATATATATATATATATATATATATATATATATATATATATATATATATATATATATACGAGGGGCGGTCAATAAGTTTTGCGAATCGGTAGGGCAAAACAGAAGAATGAGGATGGCTGTTTGTGGAGGTGTTAGAACAAGTTATGACAAGTCAGGACCTGCAGCCGCACGCTCCTGCCTTGTCTATTTAAGAAGCAGTAGCTGATCGCAGATCGTCAGTCACAAATCTTTCAACAATGGAGAAGGTTGGGCACCGCACAATGATCAAATCTTTGACCAAGGAAGGCAAGAATGCAAAAGAGATCCATGAACGTATGGTTGCAGTGCACACCGACACCACCCCTTCCTATGAAACTATTGCTCGCTGAAATAGGGAGTTACGCCATGGTCGTGAGTCCCTTGAAGATGACCCTCGTCCAGGACGCCCATTAGACGTGACCAACGAGGACAATGTGGCCCGTGTGGAGAGGATGATCCTCTAAAATAGACGGGTGAAGGTCGAAGAAATGGAGCGAGAACTTGGAATATCACATGGAAGTGTTATCAACATCATCCACGACAATTTGGCCATGATGAAGGTCTCTGCCCGTTGGGTCCCTAGAAACCTCACGCCCCATGATCGACTTCAACGTCGTCAAAGTCTACAAGGCCAGAGTTGTACAAGCTGCCCTGCGCAAGTGCGGATTTGAGGAGCTCAACCATTCCCCCTACAGTCCAGATCTGGCCCCTAACGACTACTTTTTATTCCGCCAGCTCAAGGCTGCACTGCGTCGATGCCGGTTTGGGGACGATGAAGATGTCTAGCTCTCTGTCCAGGAGTGGATTGAACAGCAGTAGGGAGATTTCTGGTTGTCGGGAATTAGAAGCCTCAGGGACAAGTGGCGCAAGTGCATTGAAGTCCAGGGTAGTTATATTGAAAAATAATATAACACTTTTCCTCATATCTCGTTTCCTTATATCAGAATTGCAAAACTTATTCACCGCCCCTCGTGTATATATATATATATATATATATATATATATATATATATATATATATATATATATATATATATATATATATATATATATATATATTATATATATATACATGCTTGCACCGTATTTAGGTAAATATCAGTGAATAGTAGTTCCCACGACGTCTTTATTTGGATACTTTTCCTTTTCCTTATCTAATTTTTTTAGTAAACTTATTTTTTTAAATCATTGATGATCTGTTGTAAAGAATAAATAATTTTATAGTTTGTTTCACTCTTCTAACCATAGTTCCACTTGATTATTAAGTAGGGTAAATCCGTTTGTTGCTATAAATGGGATGGTATTTACGTAGTTTGGGGTGTTTAGTATTTTATTTTTATCTTTATTTTTTATCAGGAGTAGTCTGCGATCTTTTTTGTGAGGAAGGAAGTGATAACTGATTTGTCCTTAATGAAACTTTTCCTGTTGAAAAGTATCCAAATAAAGACGTCGTGGGAACTACTATTCACTGACATTTACCTAAATACGGTGCAAGCGTGTATACCATTGAGAAATAGGCATCCAGTACATAATGATAAGCCCAATTGGTAGACCAAATATATCGCGGACTGTTTACTTGCTAAGAAAAAGTCTCACGACAAATTTAAACACAAAAATAATGAGGATGAACGAAAGAATTTCATAAGTCTTCAGCGTCAATTTCATAAAAAACAGAATCAAGGAAAGTAAAAAGGGCATTGGGATACACATAGTGAATTAAAATAAAGCAAACCCCGAACAATTTTAGAGCTATATATGTAGGAAAGGAATTGAAACTTCAACTAGATCCTTGCATACAGGCGTTATGCCAGACAAGTGGAAGCTCGCTAATGTAACACTAATATTTAAAAATGGTAGCAAATCTATACCTGATACTTATTGCCCAATTGGCTTCACTTCAGTTGGGTGCAAAATTCTTGAAACACACATAAGGAACAGAATCGTGAATTATTTGGATCCAAACACCATTCTTAAAGACACCCAGAATGGCTTCTGTAACAAAAGTTCTTGCCTCTCAAACCTTTTAGATTTCTTCCACAATATTATTAATCTATCATATACTTTGACTTCCAAAAGGCATTTGGCAAAGTTCCTCACAAACGGCTAATGATAAAATTACAATCGTGCGGAATACAAGACGACATTTCAAAATGGATTAAGAATTGTTTTAGCAAACGAAAGCAGAGAATAGCCATTAAAGTCAAGGCATCTAAATGGTTCAATGTAACTAGTATGGTTATACAGGGCTCAGTTTTAGGGCCTGTCCTCTTTCTAATCTACATTAATTACATTGATGAAGGTATGACATACACAATCTCGTAGTACGCAGATGATACAAAGATCTCCAATGCCGTAAATTTATATAAGAAAGTAGAAGATATGCAATATAATTTTAATAAGCTATCACGTTGGGCTCAAAATGGGAAAATGTGCTTAAACACGGATAAATGCCAAGTTCTCCACATGGGAAATCAAAATGTAGAAGCATCTTAATGAATGGAACTCAATTGAAAAGCGTAGACAAGGAAGCAGATTTAGGAGTAACAGTGTCGAATAATCTAAAACCCAGTCAACAATGCACAAAATATCTGGGTATATAGGAAGGTAATTTGAGTATAATTCGACACAAGTAACACTTACTCTCTACAAATCTTAAGCTGGCCTCCTCTGAAACACTATGTTCAAGCCTGGTGCCCTTACTATCAAAAATATATATAAAAGGTAGAACGAATTCAACCTAGAGTTATCAAAATGATACCTAGTCTAAAAAACAAGCCATGCAAAGGCAGTCTTATTAAAGAATTAGATTCCTTCCCATTAACCCAGCGTAGACGATGAGGTTTAGCTAATTCACTGATTTAAAATTGTCAAGGATATTGTTTATATGAACTGTAACAAGCACTTTAGAATTGATCGATCTAATTACACAAGGAAAACGGTTGCGAATTTGTAGGTAAACCGTTTAAATCGCACGAGTCTAAAAAAAGAAATCTTCAACTGAATCATCAATTTATGGAGTGGTCTCTCCCATAATGTCATTGACTGCACTATAGTTGATTCGTTTAAACACAAACAAAAAAACACTTTGCCTTAAACTCAAGATTGACCACGTTTATAATGGAGTAATATTTTCTGTTTTCGCCCTCCATCAGATAAATGAACATCACTGATCAAGGTGGCGAAGTTTAATAAACTTAGCTTAGTTAGTGTATGCATGCAACTTCGTAAGGATCAAACGATCTGTTGTTGCATGCCTTTTCTTTTGTATTTCTTTTTATATTTACACTAAGATACCCTCCCCACATAGCACCATATTCTCAGGCTTAGGGTCTCTTGTACCCGCGCCATGGCCATTCTTCGTTCCGTGACGTTCAGCATTTGGGCGCTGTTTATAGGGTTACTACTTGACTTTTCTACCGATCCTTTGTTCATTTGAAGCTTGACTATGGACGTAAGATTTACGCGGAAGGTGGACCCGATCCAACGCACTGGTCTCCGTCTGGCTACAGGGGCCTCCCGAACGTTTCCCATTGAGAGCTTCTTGTCAATGCCGCGGATGTACCACTTGCTCTGCGTCATACAAAGTGCATTATGCGTTTGTACGCGCGGGCCCGACGTTTCCTTCAGTCGCTAAAGACTCACTGAATTAGCGGACGATCTTGATGGTGCCTCTGCCACTGGGAGCTCGGTGTAGATCTTTGTCGCCAAATCTCTGCTCCCAAAACTTCCACAGCGCTTGGAGTATTGCATTTGGTCTTTTTGGAGCACACTTCGTGTCACGTTGGATCTGTGCCAATGTACACAGATGGCTCCAGGTCCCAAAGGGTGGTCGGCTTTCACGCAATATCCCTTCTATTTGAAGTCAACGGGGCTCTCCTAGGTACTGTGACTATCTTTCACGGCCGAGCTAGTTGCAATACACCGCTAGGTACGGGAGATAACGCGTCGTGCCCTGTTCAGTGAACGAATTATGATCTTTAGTGAATCACAAGCGTTTTGATTACTCTTGGGGAATTGGAATTTCTGCACCCACTGGTTCGTGATATCAGTGACGTCACGTTTGCCGCGAGCCGGGCGGATGTCGTTATTATCTTCAGATGAGTTCCTGGACATGTGGGGATTGCGGCGGGAAATGAGCGCGCCGATGAGCGCAGCAAATAGTCCGCGACGACTGGGCGAGCAGATTAGCGTTTCGCTCTTCGTCACACTGACTACATACTCGTAGCAGGAATCAGGTCAATCTCTCAGGCTGCCTAGTAAATAAGATGGGAGACAGCCAATGCCAGGGCGGCTTAATGTCGCTTTCTCGTATTTTCCTATTGGACAAACTCATGGGACGCGACGCTATTTTATGAACGATTCCCTGCACCTTACTGCGATGACTACGTTGTCCCACAGACTTTTCGGCACATTCTTTTTGAATATCCCAGTTTGTATGATCTTCGCGCACGTTACTTGTCTCGATACCGGAAGGAACATGGTCGCTACCACTTGTCTTTTGTACTCATGACGAGTTCGTGCACATAGACTTACGGACTACTTGCCTTTTGGAGGAGGCTGGCCGCCTCTATTGTATTTGAATCTCTTTCATGTTGGTCGCATGCTCTTGCGCCGGGAGGAGGCGGACCTTTTCCCGACAACGGAAAGCGCTTCATTCTTCTCCTTGCTTTTGTTTTTTTCTTGTTTTATTTTTTTGTTAGCTTAGGTTTTGCTTGTGTTTGTTTTGTGTGTTTTTTGTTAGATTTTTGTCTTGTTTTTAATCTAGCCTAATATTAGGTTGCAAATTATTTGCAGCGACTTGTGCCCTTGGCGTCAGTCTCCAGATGAGGGCATTTGAAAAAAATCCCACATAGCATCTTGAGGTGATGGGTTTCATTAATGTGTGCATTTACAAGTGTTACATCAGTCTTTTACTTCACTCGAGTGAAATGTCGCAGGTGCATACACTTGTATTATTTGTATCAAATTCCTATTCAATATTTTATTTAATTGTTGATTAATCTATCGATATTTCTGTGTGAAAGATCCTCCCCTGTTACGGTGTATAAGAAATCTTTCAACCTAGTGAGTCTTTTATTTCTCCATTAACAAGCGAGTAATTGACCAGTTTTCAAATTTATCGTTCTATCTTTGCCTTTTCTTAGGGTTTCATTATTACTTCTATTTTTTTGTCTTTTCTTTGAGTTTTATTCCATCTTTTAACTTTTGACTTTTATATTTTGGGTTTCATTCTAACTTCTATATTTTGCCTTTTCTTTGGGTTTCATTCCAAATTCTATATTTTCCCTTTATTGAGGTTTTACTCCAGCTTCTATATTTTGCCTTTCCTTTGGGTTTCATTCCAACATCTATCACTTGCATTTTCTTTGAGTTTCTTTCAAACTTTTATCCTTTGTCTTTTTGGGGGGGTTTCATTCCAACTTCTATCTTTTGTCGTACCTTTGGATTTTATTCAAACTTCTATCCTTTGCCTTTTGGGGGGTTTCATTCCAGATTATATATTTCGTCTTTTCTTTGAGTTTCATTCCAACTTTTATATTTTGCCTATTCTTTGTCTTTCATTTCAACTTCTATCTCTCATATTTTCTTTGGGTTTCATTCCAACTTGGCCTTTTCTTTGGGTTTCATTACAAATTCAATCTTTTGCCTTTCTTTTGGATTTCATTACAACTTTGTTTTTCCTTTCGATTTCATTCCAACTTTGCCTTCTCTTTGGCTTCCATTCCAATTTTGTCCTTCTTTTCTTTGGGTTTCATCGCAACTTCTATCTTTAGTCTTTTCTTTGGGTTTCAGTCCAACTTCTATCTTTCGTCTTTTCTTTGAATTTGATTTTAACTTTGCCTTGTCTTTGGATTTTATCCCAACTTCTGATATCCTTTGCCTTTTCTGTGAGTTTCATTCCAGCTTCTATCTTTCGTCTTTTCTTTGGGTTTCATCCCGCCTTATATATTTTGTCTTTTCTTTAGGTTTCATTCCAAATTTACCTGTTCTTTGGGTTTCATCCCAACTTTGCCTTTTCTTTGGGTTTCATTCTAACTTCTATCTTTCGTCTTTGATTTGCGTTTCATTCCAACTTTTTTATCTTGCCTTTTATTTTGGTTTCACTCGAACTTCTTTCTTTTTCTTTTCTTTGGGTTTATTCCAACTTCTATCGTTCGTTTCTGATTTGAGTTTCATTCCAACTCTTTTATTTTGCCTTTTCTTTTAGTTTCATTTTAACTTCTATATTTTGCCTTTATTTGGGCTTCATTCCAACTTCTATATTTTGCATTCTCTCTGGGTTTCATTCCAATTTCTATCTTCCGTCTTTTCTTTGAGTTTTATTCTAATTTCTATATTTTGCCTTTTATTTTAGTTTCATTCCAACTTGGCCTTTTTTGTTTTCATGCTAACTTTGCCCTTTCCTTGGCCTTCATTTCAACTGCCTTTTCTTTGGCTTCCATTCTAACTTTGCCTTTTCTTTGGCTTTCATTCCAACTTCTATATTTTGTATTTTCTTTGAGTTTAGTTCCAGCTTTGCCTTTTCTTTGGGTTTCATTCTAATTTCTATATTTTGCCTTTTCTTTGGGTTTCATTTCAACATCTTTATTTCGCCTTCTCTCTGGGTTTCATTCCAACTTCTACATTTTGCCTTTTCTTTGGGTTTCATTCCAACTTCTATATTTCGCCTTCTCTCTGGGTTTCATTCCAACTTCTATCTTTCGTATTTTATTTGGGTTTTATTCCAACTTCTATATTTTTCTTTTCTTTGAGTTTCATTTCAACTTATATATTTTGCCTTTTCTTTGGGGTTTATTCCAACTTTGCCTTTATTTGGTTTTCATTCCAACTTTGCCTTTTTTGCTTTAGTTCCAACTACATTTTCTTTGGCTTTCATTCCAACTTCTATATTTTGTCTTTTCTTTGAGTTTCATTCCAACTTTACATTTTCTTAGGGTTTCATTCCAACTTCTATCTTTTGCCTTTGATCATGGAGCACTAAGGCCAGAAATCTCTAAACTAAAGTTCATGGTGCTTGTGTTGGGTGGAACAAAATGGATAACTTTAATTCCGCTAAGAAAAGAAGCAAAAATTATGCCGCTTTGTGTTCTTAGAAAAGTCATCTGAGGTCAATTACTGCGGCCATTACGACGAGAGAGGAGCGAACAATGAATATGAAAATTTTCTCTAACGTATGCAACGATTCTTTTGTGCATCAAAATATTATTGTACCGTTGTGTATGTCATTAAATTGTGTGAAATTTGTGTGTAGATACGAATCGGACCCCCCCTCCTCCTTATGTTTACCTAGTGTGCTCAGTTTATATTGTGAGATTTCCCCAAACTTAGTTGTTTAACATATATTATGGCGGTATATTGAGAGTATTATATAATAAAATTCGGCAATTGCTAAATTGAATTAGGCAACCCACAAAGGGAAACACAACGAAACAGCGAGCTTTCAAGACTACTATAAACATCTCTTTAATCAAATCTGAACATAACTGAAGGAAAGGAGAGAGATATCATCAACTGATGACTACAAATCTCCGAACGCATTCACTTCACGAATGATAATCCCCCTTCCCCCAAACCTAACTATGTGAATCCTGTGGGTCAGCGATAAGACAGGTACACAGAAAACCAAAGGGAACAAAGGCATTCATCTTTGATAAAAGAATTCTTTGGAGTGTCATAAAAATAACGTCCAACTCAAGGTTACCTTTGTACTCGTATAAAGTGTCGAACTTATTGATAGAAAATGCTTCGAAGAGTCTACGAATTTCTGTGTCTTGAACTTACGAAAACATTTTAGTGTAAAAGTTAGGAATAGCAAGAGATTTAGGGAATTTTTCGAAATTACTAAAAAAAAATAAATATACATCTACAGTCAAGGATAGAACTAAATCTTAGGCCGCAACCCAGAGCTATGTAGTCATAATAATTAACATTTAATTGTTAACTTATCTTCATTGGAACTTTCTTATTAATGACAAATGATCTATTATAAACGAGTAGTAAAAGGATACCGTTAGAATTTAACAGAAAAGCGAAAGTTTTAAGTTTTATCTTCAATTTTTACATTCCTTAAAATATCAGTTTTCTAGCAATATGAAAAGAATAATTGAAAAAATTTATATCTATAATTCTATAATTAATATTCTTAACTGGTAATGGTACAAAACATATTTTAATCAAATTTCATTAACTTTTTTTTTCTCATTTTGTAGTAATTGCCACCACAATTTTTGAAAGCCAGTATACGAGTATGCTTCATCCGGTTTCAGAATCTTCTATAGCTGATATCATTATCGCTCCCAAGAGCTCAAAATCAATTTGGAAAAGCAAATATTCATAACTTTCCTAAAGACTTAAAATGTTGGTCAGTAGAGTGAGGAATGTTATGAAGTGGTTTGAAATGACAGGTATTCTACAGGATCGACAATGAATAATATGGCCAAGAAAGACAAAACTCACAAAATAAGTACATCAGAGTAATATCTTTCCGAAAGCACCGTATTACTGCTCCAGAAATACCTCAGCAATTAGTGTTATATTTTGGGGCCATTTGCAACAGATTTTAGGAGATATTTCTAAAATATCCAATAATTAAAATAACCTGTGTATATTTCAAATTTGCAGTGGCGTGCTATCCAAAATGGAATACTTCTTATCAGTTTGCAGGAGGAAAATGATCCTAAGAAAACATCCAGGCTGTGTCGTAGTTAATTGGAGAAAAAAGAACAGGACAAACAGCTTGAAATCATGGATTGGCCACCCAATTCTCTTGATTGTAATCCTATTGAACTTTAGTAGGATTATCTGGACATACGAGGGAAAAAGAAACAACCAACAAATGCACAGCGTCTATGGGACTGTTTGCTTCAATGTTGAAATGAAATTCGACAAGACTATTTGTTTTCTTTGGTAAATAGGATGCCAAACATACACTCCGAAGTTATCAAAGCAAAAAGCGGACATTTTCACAAGGTAATAATCTAATGTTCTTGTTCTCTAAATCTGTATCTTTTGTTATTACAGTATTACAGACTAGTAAAGATCCTTAAATCCATGTGAGCCTAGTCTTGAGGGGATTAGAACTAAAAATTTAAGGGGAAGTATTTACGTGCACTTAGTTACACATACCCTGTGAAAAGATTATATTTAACTATTTCTGCTCTTATTAATTAGTACGAAGAATGATTAATCATCTAAGATGGAGGTCACTCGCGCATCATGCAGTTAGAAGGGAAGGACGAATTAGCGTGCACCTATTGTAAGGTAGTATGAGTAAGAATTTTCCCAAATACGGTAATAGAAAAAATCTGTGGCAGAGATTGCGTGTATATATATATATATATATATATATATATATATATATATATATATATATATATATATATATATAACATGAATGCGATAAGATGATGGAAATAAATCAATCAAAGCGCAAGGAAAGAGAAGATAAGCAGAATTTTTTTCTTCGGAAAAATTCATTTTTCTATCTCAATTAAAGAGATCCCTTAGACCGAAGAAAAATTATGCCGTTTATCTTCTCTTTACTTGCGGTTGACTCCTCATAGGTGCCCAGGAGTCCAAATTTCTGACCCAAGTATACGTTAAGGCCACGAACTTGGGCTTCTGCTTAAACGGTTCTTCTGAGTGTCCTGAACGTTACAAGAGATCAGTTATCAATGCCTTAGTTAACAAGGCAATTTCTCATTCATCCTCGTGGACGGCTGTTGATCACGAACTTAAGAGGGTTTCCCGAGTTCTCGTTAACAACGGCTACCCACAAGAATCCATCGACGCCATCATGAAAGAGAAAATGAACTTGGCTGCTGGCCCTGGCGTCAGGTCTACTCCGAAGAAGAGTAATATCGACCTTTATTACAAGGCCAATATGAACACCAGCTACCGTGAAGACGAAAAGGCTCTCAAAGCCATTCTCCATCGTAACGTGACCCCAACTGACCCTAATACGGATATTAATCTAATTATATACTACAAGACCAAGAAAACAAGTAGTTGCATCATGAAGAACAGCTGTCTCCCTCCAACGAGCGAACTCCAGGAGAGTAACGTCGTGTACGAATATTCGTGCAAAGTCAGTAACTGCGAACACTGCAATTCAAAGTACATCGGCGTAACCTCCACAACCCTGTCAAGGCGACTGACAACTCACCTTCAAGATGGCGCGATTAAAAAACACGCCCAATCTCATGGCACTACCCTAACCCGTGAAAAACTTAATCAGGACACCTCCATCATCCTGAGACTCCAAAATCGCAGAAGATTGTGAATGGCCGAAGCCGTTATCATTCAAATAAAGAAACCGGCAATTAACGTGCAACTTCAGCCGGAAACCATATTCCCGACATCTCGACGTCCCCGAGTTGACCGCCGTTAAAAGAAACACGTTTTCAAACTCGATTTTCCTTTGCCAGAGAACTAGATCGGAGCGACAAATAGTCAGACTTTTTTTTTAGGGGGAGAAAAGGTACGGCTCGTGGTTACTCCTCCCCTCTGTACCCCTCCCATGATCAGGGGGGGGGGGCACAAAAGAGGAGGAGGCCCGTGGCCGACTTGCTCCTGGAGAAACTCCCCACACTTCTGACTGAGTTCGTTAACCGATAGTGAAGTGTTTAATGGAAAGTCCGGAACAAGCTTTAGAAGAGGGTTTATAGCTGTTGGAGACGGAAAGTTTTGAGTTAAAAGAGGACAGATTGGTGAGGAAGGCAGATTGAGCAACCTCGGTAGTCAAAGGTGGAAAGGGTGGAATACCCTTGCCCGAGGGACAAGGGAGACCTGGTGATTAACGTGGATTCCGAACCACCATCATGCATTTACTCATCATTCATCATGCTTACTTCCTTTCTCACACATTAGCACCTATGTTCCTCATACAGAATCAGGAGGACCGACTAATCTCTGTTTCCTTATTCTTTTCATCTTTCATTCATGTGTTTATTGTAGGTAGCATTCATGCCGGTTTGAGTTATCTTAGCTCTGAGCTTTGTTTATGTATTGTTATGTTACTTGTTTTTACTTTCCTTAATTTGTATCACTTTCTCTTGTTGTTATCACTTTTTCACTTTAGTTTTACTTTGTTCACTTGTTTTACTATTAACTTCCACTCCACTATCAATTTTGTTAAACTTATTACACTTTTAGTTTACTATGATCGTTTTATTTCTGTTTTACTATTAACTTCCACTCCACTATCATTTTTGTGGAACTTTTTAATATAGTTCACTTATTACACTTTTAGTTAATTTTGTTTGTATTATTTCTGTTTACACTTGATCTGTGTCGTGGTATAGGAAGGACCGAGTGATGGAAGGAGTTCTTACGTATGGGTTGTTTACGTACTGCACCAAATAAACTCCTTGATTAACGTTATATCTCTCTAAGAGTGCTATATATGTTATTATTATTATCTTGATTAAACTTTGAGGGCTTCTTGTGCCATACTTAGCATTTCGAGGATAGAATAAAAATTTGTTAAAACAAACTAAAACTTTAATTGAAACACCCCCCCAAAAATAAACATGAGCCAAAGAAATATTACGCACGAAATACACAGTAAGGACTTAAATAATTTTTAAGTAAGGCTTTCTAACTTGACCTACTTGACATTATAGTGATGGTTGACCCACCGCTCACTTCCATCTAAAAAAAATACTAACGGCCTTTACCAGACGGATACCGGAGTTTAAATAGCTTTGTGGATCCCTCTTGAAACGGGTTTGAGTCTGACCTTGAACTCAATGAGTTACGTTACCTCAGGAATGTTATTGTCTGGAAGACACGTGCCGCTCGTCCAGATGGTTGGTGCGGACGAAATAGCGTTAAAGCTACAGATGACTTTGGCGAGCGTAGTAGATGGGGGGTGCCACACGCCTTCGGCAGGAAATGATATCAACACTGGATAGTGAAAGAATGTTCCTTTCTTCTCTTCGGATTATTCTGAGGAATAATTCGCACTGGCTAGCGATGAGCCAAGACTGAAATACTTTGACTCATGGGAGCGCTGGAGGAAGTGCACTCGGGGGTCTTCCTCAAGGAGAGGGCGAGGACTATCTCTGTGCTTCAGGATGTACCAGGATAG
This sequence comes from Ceratothoa steindachneri, assembly GCA_963969495.1. Classification (NCBI taxonomy): domain Eukaryota; kingdom Metazoa; phylum Arthropoda; class Malacostraca; order Isopoda; family Cymothoidae; genus Ceratothoa; species Ceratothoa steindachneri. Next base: position 45,119,617 of record OZ018317.1, read on the forward strand.
GAGGGGTTTCTCTGACGAGAGTAAGTTGAACTTGGTTCTTAAACCAAGTTAACTTAAAGTTCGGTATGGCCACCAGGAACGGGCTCGAGGATGAGCTTCTTCTTATTTCCGGTATTCTTCAAGGGCAAGGACTATCTTGGTGCTTTGGGCTACACCAGGATAAGGGTGGAGGGTTTCTCTGACGAGAGTAAGTTGAACTTGAACAAGTTAACTTAAAGTTCGGTGTGATCACCAAGAACTAGCTCTGGATGAGCTTCTCTTTAGTTCCTTCTGTTGGTAGCCCGGCCTCTTGCCGGGGACTTCGTAGCTTGCTGACTCACGTATTCTACCTCGGTTTTCCAAGTTTTTGGTATATATACGTCGTCACCCCATTGGGGTAGGGGTAGGAGGGGGGGGGAATTTGTGGACGGACCGCCTGAAGATTCCTCCTCCAACGGTTTTTCTCAGGGCGTCGTACAGATGGCCCGGTGGGACCTTCAGGATTTCGGGCGACGCTTCTCTAATTTCGCTTCTGAGGTTAAATTGAATACCCGCTCTTAGGGGAAATCTTGCAGTTTTCAACCGATGTTAGGGTCTCCAGTCCGACCTGAGCTGATTATTGCCTGCTGTGGTCTCGGAAGGTCGTTCAGCTTCTAACCAGGATGAGGGACGAGAGCGACGTGGTTAAGAGTTTAAACCATGGTGTCTAAACGGCCAGGATATTGTGGTCAACGTCCCTTGGCTCGCCTGTGAAGGAAGGAGGGGGGGGTATCGATTCCCTCACAAACTGTGTTGTCTCCTTAGTTGGTTGTTTCTTCCTATTTAGGTTGTTTAAATTCGGTTGTCTTATTAGGGTATCAATCTGGTGTCTTGGTTGGTTATTTCGTTGGTTGGGTTTGTATATAGTCGGGTAAATATCTTTATCGTTATGCTTGTTCCTTCTCTTTTTTTTAATTTCTACTTAGGTATACATGGGAACTTCCTCGATTCTCAGTTGTTGTCTGCTGCTGGGAAATCGAATGTTATTCTCTGCTTTGGCCTTTGCTATTTTCCTGCTATTATGCCAAGTGCCATTGTGATGTATCTGCCTCTTCTGAATCCGAACTGATAATCATTATAAAGGTCATTTTCTTCAAGATATTCTTTTAGTCTTCTGTTAAGGATTTTCTCGAAGACTTTGCCCATGAAGCTCAATAGCGATATTGGCCGGTAACTGCTGACAATCTGAGCCTCCCAATTTTGTATGTTTCTTGTAGCGCTTAGTTTCCCCTTAAAAATTTTCCGCGCCATGATTAGGCAATTTTTGTAATACTTATGTTCGCGTAGAAATACTATATATAATGTAGCAATTTTTGAATAATTCCATATAACCAGGTACTGAATGCTCTCCTGAAGGCGAATAATCTCCCTTCAGTAATTATGCCTGAAGACGCCGAATGCTCCAAGGCAACCAAGGACTGATTCATAAAGAATAATACCGTCAAGTCTAGACTAGAGGACATGATTTAAGCTCCCTCACCGGAGGAATCGGAAGAGGAAGACGAATAGGAAAAGGCTGAAAGTGAGGAGTGATCCTCCTCTTCTGACAACGAAGAGGGCCTCTGCACCCGTACATGAGCTACGAAGAGCATCTCCAAAACCTCGAGTCCATCTCCCAAAAAGAAAAACCCTGGGCCAAATAAAAGCGCCCAGCCAGCCCCCAAGAAGAAGAAGAATAAGAAGAAGAATAGGTAAAAACAATTCATGATGTTACGGAACGCACTGAAGATAATGGAAATTAATACCAATGGCTGGACGACGAAAGGAATTCTTTACGGAAATGTATTCAGGGAAATTGATGCGGACATAATCTTAATTTCAAAACATATGATCAACACGCGTAATGCAGAAATGAAAATCTAGAACTACGATGTGTTGATCACAAATTATTCGCAGGAGCGGTTAGTCGGAGCCGCTATTGCAGTCAAGAAAGGAGTTAAATACAAGCAACTAAGAAATCTAGAAGAATCTTACCTCGCGATTGAGGTCGAACTCGACTTAGGAAAGTTAGTCATTGCTACCAAAAATCAACCGCTATGGAGAGATGTGTCACCAATTCACACTTTCACTGGCCTATTTGGCAGAAAAGCCCCCACTATATTAATGGGGGATCTGAACGCCAGAAGCCGAGAATCTGGTTACAGGACCTTCAACGGTATAGGAAGAATCCTGGACCTATTTCTGGACAGAAATATTGCCCAGCGAATAGGCCCCGACTTCCCCCCCTTTGTCAGAGCCGCAAGTGCCACAAAACCAGACATCTGTCTGGCGAATCGTTAGCTACCGTTCAATTACTACAAGGAACTAGTCCAGGTAAAATGTAGTGACAGTAAAGGGATTCTACTCACCATCAACAGGAACCCTATACAAGTTCCAGCTCTAGTCAGAAAGAACTACCAAAGAGCAGACTGGAGACGGTACGCGCGCCTTCTTGAGGCCTACGATCCACCCAACTTGGACGAGGCAATTCTCGAGGAGATTGACGAGGCACTCGACGACCTCAATAACCATCTCATCAAAGCAGATAGGGCTTGTATCCCTAAATACGAGTATAGGACCATCTCTACCTACAGATGGACAGAATACATGAAGAAATTATACCGTGAACTTAAGTTGTTGTATGAAATCAACATCGTAAATGAGTAAGTTCACTCAATGCAGCGAAGTAAAGAAGTCAAAGAGGAACTGAACCAGTTGATCCTCTAACAACAATATAGAAGATGGGAGGATGCGATCGATAGCCTCGATCACGAAACGACTCCCAAAGATTTTTGGAAAAAGATCCGAAATCTCAAAGGATCAACTGGGAAGAAGAAGAAGCAGAAGATCGAGCTACAAAAGAAAGATGGAAACATTGAAACGGAAGAAGGAAGAATTGAAGAAATATTCCGAAGTTATTGGGAAAAGATCTTCATCATAACTGAAGAGGAAAACGAAGACTATGACTTAGAGTTTGAAAGCAACATCATCGACGAGCTTAACGAACAAATACAAAAGCCACACCCTCACCACCAGTTGGATAGACAGCTCGAAGGAGACGCCGAAATTATCGAAGAAGAAATACTCGGCGACCTCCGCTCATTCCAGCAAAAAGCCCCAGGACAATCAGGGCTTACAAAGTTTAACTTTGAAAAGGCACCAGCCAATGTCATCGAAGGAATGAGAAGAATATATAACGCCTGTCTGAACACGGGATACTTTCCATATGCTTATAAAACGGCTAAGATGATTTTCTTGCCTAAACACGGAAAGAACCCAACGTTGAAGGAGAGCTATCGGTCAATTTCACTTCTAGAATTTGGCGGGAAGCTCTTCGAGAAGATCCTTAACAAAAGACTGGTGTCTCACCTGGAGGAGAACTTTATTTTCAACCCACATCAATTCTGGTTTAGGAGAAAGCGAAGTACGGTGATGGCGATTAATGTCATCACGAAAAAGCTAGCCCAAGCAAAACGGGAAAAGAGTTACGTGGACATTGTTTGTTGAGGGGGAACAAAGGCGTTTGATAAGGTGTGTCAACGGGGAATGCACTACAAGATCTTACGACAGGGCCGAAGTGAAAACTTAGAAAGAACTCTCTGTGACTATGCTATGGAAAGAGCGACGTACATCAGTTTAGGGTGTACGGACGGACCAAAGTTTCCGCTCACGGCAGGCCTCCTTTAGGGGGGGTGTCTGTCCCCTACTCTCTACTTGATTAACACCGCGGATGTCCCAGCTCCTGTAAGCCCCACTTGCTTCAACATTCAATTCGCTGATGACTTTACCCAGATAATCACTTGTCCATGGAGGAATGCGCCTTGGCAAGCTTGTATGACAGCAGCAGAAATTGACAATCTTAATACATACGAGGCCCGGTGGAAGATCCGCACCAACCAGGAAAAGTTCAAAGTATTCCCCATAGGCAGGAGACTACTTTGCGACGTCAGGGTGGGGGATAGACGTTATCCCCACACCACAGAGTACAATGTACTCGGAATGAAGATTACCTCATCCGGGTACAGGAAGCACGCCCAAGAAAAAAACATCAAGGCCACTGCTGCAGTCAAGACTCTATATAGGTTTAGTAATCTCCGTCAAAGCATTAACGAAAAGATCTACAATGCACTTGTAAGATCGACGCTGCTATAATCCACTTCCGCCCTCTCGTGTGTCTCTAAGACACAAAAGAGGAAACTACAAGTGGTGCAGAATAAATGTACGTACCTAATTACAGTTACACGCAGGAGAGAAAGAAGACGCCAGGAAGAGCTGCACCGGCAGCATATTCACACCGCGAAGGGATGATTTTTAAAAATGTATGTTTCCCATATGCTCCAGCTTTGGCCCCCTTAAAATCGTATGCGAACGAAAATTTCATAAATATCATATTTAAAATTCTAATACCATGTGAAAATCCTTTACTAGACTGCGTCCAACCAATCACGACGCTGGGGTATATCGTATACCATGCCATAATTGCAATTTGGCATACATTGGGGAGTCAGGCCACTTTAATAAGAGAATAAAAGAACATCAAGCCGATATAAGAAGGTGTACAAGTTCTTCAAGACTCTTAAAGTACATGCAAAAGTACGACCGTAGAATCGATTTCACCTAAGCAAAAATCATTGATAAATCAAACAATTATATTGAGAGTAGAATTGCGGAATCTATCATCATTAGCAAACACGATAATTTCAATTCATCCGAAGGGCAATACAAATTCAACAAATATATATCGAATAAAGTCGCCAATCGTATTTTTAAACCCCCGGAAGCAATTGCTCTCTGAGATTAGTAACTTCCCCTGAGTCCGCCAAAAACCCTTGTGTTTTTCCAGATTGTTTCCTGCGTTTTAATTTTGTTTAATATTTTGTTCAACTTATATATACTGGTCTCCTTCTTGTTTGGCTTTTTTCATTACTTGGTTGAAAATGGCAATTATAACTTTGCGGAAACTAGTTTTGTGGTTATAAATAAATCTTGATTCATATATTGTGGTTTACTAGTATCTTCTAACAAACATATATATATATATATATATATATATATATATATATATATATATATATATATATACGAGGGGTGGTCAATAGGTTTTGCGAATCGGTAGGGCAAAACAGAGAAAGGGTAATAGATGTTTGCGAGGGTGTCAAGACAAGTTATGACAAGTCAGGACCTGCAGCCGCACGCTCCTGCCTCGTCTATTTAAGAAGCAGTAACTGATCACAGATCGTGAGTCACAAATTTTTCAACAATGGAAAGGGTTGAGAACCGCGTAGTGATCAAATTTTTGACCAAGGAAGGCAAGAATGCAAAAGAGATCCATGAACGCATGGTTGCAGTTTACACCGACACCGCCCCTTCCTATGCAACCATTGCTCGCTGGAATAGGGAGTTCCGCCATGGTTGTGAGTCCTTTGAAGATGAGCCCCGTCCAGGACGTCCATCAGACGTGACCAATGACAACAATGTGGCCCGTGTGGAGATGGTTGATCCTCGAAAATCGACGGGTGAAGGTCGAAGAAATCGAGCGAGAACTTGGAATATCACATGGAAGTGTTATCAACATCATCCACGGCAATATATATATATATATATATATATATATATATATATATATATATATATATATATATATATATATTGATATATATATATATATATATTGTTGGGTCCCTAGAAACCTCACGCCCCATAATCGACTTCAACGTCGTCAAAGTCCACAAGGCCAGAGTTGCACAAGCTGCCCTGCGCGAGTGCGGATTCGAGTAGCTCAACCATCTCCCCTACAGTCCAGATCTGGCCCCTAGCGACTACTTTTTATTCCGCCTAGCTACAGGCTTCACTGCGTGACACCGGTTTGGGGACGATGAATATGTCCAGCTCACCGTCCAGGAGTGGATTGAACAGCTGTCGGGAGATTTCTGATTGTCGAGAATTCGAATCCTCAGGGACAAGTGGCGCAAGTGCATTGAAGTCGAGGGTAGTTATATTGAAAAATAATAAAACACTTTTCCTCATATCTCATTTTCTTATATCCGAATTGCAAAACTTCTCGAGCTTTGTTTCGATTTACAGCCGTTTATTTTTTTAGATTATTGATTTGATCAACTCTTTTCGTTTTCTTAGTGCTTGTACTTCATCCAAGAAGTTAAAGAGATGTATATCTAATCTATTCTTAAAAGTATTTACATGACTTTCAACCACAACCGCAGGAAATGAATAGCGGACTGGAATCGTTTCAGTTTGAGTTTAAAGCCATTAGTTCTATTATTCCTTTCAGGTGTTCGTTTGAAGAATACTCCACAATTTATATCTTAAAACCCCTTGATCATCTTTAGTGTCTTAATCATCTTAACACGCAGTCGACGACTTTCCATGGAAATTAAGTAAAGTGATTTTAGTTTTTTTCACGTCGTAGGATAAAATACCAAGATTGTAGATAAGCTTTGCCTTGCGCCATTGCACCCTCTTCAATACGTTAATTAATATATTTGCGCAAAAGAGTGAAGAGACTTGGCTCCATCCTCGAATTGTGCTTGGATGATCGACTTAACATTAAAACGATTATATATCTATTTTTGTATTACAGATATAAAATAAGCATGTCTATAAGTTTTACATCATTGTACATGTTGGAATTGATGAAACTGCAAGTTATGTGCAAATAAACACTTTTATTTCAAAAATATTCAGGTCAAAATCATCCGGACAGATGGCACAACAAACGTAGATCAGAAGGTACATTGATATGTTACTGAACAAATAATTTTAGGTTGTCACATTATATTAGTACTTGGTATGGTTTACATCCTTTCATAAATTTCGTCTGCTTCTGTTCCTCGCCACCGAGAAAACCCTCTATTCCCCGTCCGAGATCCCATATCACGCCCCAGTGCCGCCTGAAGAAATGACCCCCCCTCCCTCTTTCATCAAAAATACCTGCACTTCTTAGAGTCTTTATTTTCAAGTAACTACGGTCAGTTCCTCTATGTCCTCTCATATTGCTGTATTGGTATACTTAATAACTCCCCCCCTATAGGCTGTGCTACCATCTGAGTTCAAACGCGATGTTGATCATCTGATCATAAAGAAACTTTACCTGAATTCAACGCCCCAACAAACTACCAACCAATCTCTCAACTTCCGTTCATTTATAAATTTCAGACAAGTTGATGTAAAAGCCTGCTCCAACATTGATGAGATCTTCCAGTCCTGCTTCAAGTTTGAAAACAACACTGAATCAGTTACCCAGATGTAACTCCCCGTCCTCTTCGCACCTCTGATACTGGACAGTTTTCCATTTTGGTACTCATTGATCTCTCGTGAGTATTTGATACTGTCAATCATATTGTTCTTCCCTATCGCTATTCTAAATTTCAAAATATATAAGTTATTACACTTAAATAGTTTTTCTCGTATTTATCATTTCTTACTCAGTCAATTCCCATCTCAGGCGATAGATCTCAGCCAGCAGAAGTGTATTATGGTATTCCACAGGGTTTGGTTCTTTGTATACTCTTGTTTCGTATCTATATTGTTCTGCTTGGTATTTTCTTGCGTTACCTCTGGCCATCAATCTAATTCCATGGTGATGATACCCAAATCTATTTCTTCTCTCCAAACCTGTTTTCTGAGGCTCGATCTTAACAAAAGTGAAGTTTGGCTGATGTGATTCACTTTAAAAAATATTACTCTTTTTCTTAATCTAGGTGACTCCTCAGTGGCTCTAATTATGACAAATGTATGAAAATCTCCTATGTTTTATTGGTAATCTTAGCCGCATCTACTTACACTTTGATGAAAATAGTTTCGAGAATGTCATTCATGGTTTCGCAACTTCAATCTCGATTACTTTAACACATTTCTCGCTGGACTACACACTAATATGATTCGACTCTCTCAATATTGTTCAAAATATTTACAGTCCAAGTTCTTCACCACCGGGGACGTTTCTCTTATGGAACTCCTTGGCTGCGTGAACTGCGTTGGCTGACTATTCGTTCCAGAATCGCTTTCAAGGTCGTCCAAATTACATAAGTTTGTAAACATTGAACCCACCTTATATCTGTTTTCTCAATGAACCCATCTAGGCCCATGAAAACTCTTAGTTTTGGATCTGTCCTCTTGCTTTCTGTTGTTCGTAGACATTTGTGCTGCATGGGTGATCGCACATTCTCCATTTCTTTTCCTACAATGTGGAATAATCTGCCTGCTTTTATACGCTCCCTTTTCCTTCCCTAGGTGTTTTTAAAACGCAGCTCTTCTATCAAGGCTTTCCTTATATACGAGTATATATCATGATGTAAACCATAAACAAAACAATTGGTAGAAGAATTTAAATTAATATTTTTCTGTTAGACCTGCGAATTAATAAAAAAAAAAATCTAAAGCGAAAACATACTTGTAACTAATGAATTTCAATTTATTGTCAGAATTGGATAATTTCTCTTAGATGCATTGAAGTCTCGATGTGGGCCTTAGCAAACTGGTGGCAATCGAAAATGGATGTGACGCTATCAAGCGTTCTACAGGATGTAGTCGGTAACTGATTTTCAGTTACTCGTTTTCTATTTTTCTTTTACAATTTTATTTTTTAAAGGTAAACTTAATTGGAGGATGTTTTGATCAGGTAATAAAAAATATAATATTTCATTATTATACCAAGTGTTTCGGAAAAATCGTTCTTAAATCCTTTTGTCTATATGATAGAATGAGAACCTAAAAATGGGATTATTACCTGAATTTAAGGGGTAACTTTTTTTCCAGCTTGGTTAGTTCTGTGACATCTCAGCTGCGAGTCCGAGTTTAACTTGAACTGAAGACAGTCAGTCATCGTCATGATGTTGAAGTGTGTAGTTGTGTTGCAGATTTTTTAATATCTCAATCTTCACCTATGTTTTTAAGTACTTTTGTTTATAATTAATACAATAGTAGTTAATATTAAGCAAATATTTAAATTTGAAGATTGAATTGATGTTTAATGAGTGCCTATTATTTTTGAGGCCGAACAGAAATTTTTCAACGACTGCACGAAGGTATGCCAAATATTTCTCTATTTTCTTTACCAAACAGGTGATACCTTGCTATGTATGGGCATTCTGATTGTAGGTCAGGCGTACTTGGGCTGGGGAAGGGACAAGAAATTACTAATTTCATGCTACCTAAAAGTGTTGATTGCTATCAGAAGCCCATTTTAGCAGTAGGCATCTTCTATAATTTCTCACCATGTCTTAGTTGGATGTAATTCACCACACCATGGAGAAGTCAGCGATTTCATGCGTGGAAAATGCGAGCGATACTTTAAGCACAGGTGGAGATGGGAATTATGATGCTCTCATTACACTACAATGATTGACATTATGTGCGTCAAGAAAAGAGGGAAAGGGGGTTACAGAAAATTTATGACATTAATTGCATTCTGAGGAGTGCATCAATTCTTTCAAATCTCTTGTACTTTTCTTGGCATTATTTATACATATCATTCAAACAATTTATTTAGAATTATTTTTAATAAATTTTCTCTCTTACCACGTTTATATTTTACTTATGTAGTATATTATTAACAATTTCAGGAACCCGAGTGCTTCCACTTTTACATAGTTTTATTATTGGTAAAATTGTTGTTGATTCCAGTTTCACACATGTCAATAATAAAGAAACCTACATTGAATTTTTTTCCAGTGGCATTTAATCCTTCGCTTTATTTGAGAGGTTAAATGAAACAGATCTCATCCGGGGAACTTATACAGGATCTTTATTATGTCTTTTTACTATTTAAAAAATATTTCAAATCAAATGATTAGGTAAATCTCTAGAATTTCTTAGAAAATAAATAAATGTTTACAAAATATGTCATTTGGAATTGTAGAGAGACGATGGAAAGTAAAAAAAAACTGTGTTTGTTGGGCTTGTAGATGGCCAGTTTAATAGGCAATGAGGTCAAGACACCAGTCACTACAAGTGGCATTTAATACTTTGCTTTATTTGAGAGGTTAAATGAAACAGATCTCATTCAGGGAACTTATACAGGATCTTTATGATGTCTTTTTACTATTTAAAAAATATTTCAAATCAAATGATTAGATAAATCTCTAGAATTTATTAGAAAATAAATAAATGTTTACAAAATATGTCATTTGGAATTGTAGAGAGACGATGGAAAGTAAAAAAAACTGTGTTTGTTGAGCTTGTAGATGGCCAGTTTAATAGGCACTGAGGTGAATGCTGTTCTCATGAAATCAATATATGATTTTAAGAATTTTGGAACATCTAAAAGTGGAAGGTGAATCAATGATGCTCAGCCAGGGTTGTAAAATGGGAGATCATGACTAACAAAAAAAAAATCTATATAGAAGAGGAGTTTACATATTAAACAGGCTAGGGATATCTGAGAGTGCTTCAAGTTGGATAGCTGAATGACTGAGGGATAGGAAGCAAATGATGGTACTAAATGAAGTAAAGTCACAGTGGAGGAAAATTATTAATGGAGTGCCTCAAGCATAAGGTTTAGGCCAGCTATTCTATGTAATATACATTAATAATCAGTTAAAGCAAAGTGCCTAGTTTTGATGATGGAATAAAATTAGCACCCCCGATAGAAGAAGTTTAGAGAAACTTTAAGTGCAGAATGATTTGAATATATTAGTATCCCAGCCACATAAGTGATAGATGAGTTTTAAGCTATAAAAATGTAGTTATTCACATGAAAAGAGATAATAGAGAATTTAGCTGAACTCTTGAGGATAAAATGGATTTAGGAGAGGTTATACATAGATCTGTCAATGAGATTTTCTAAGCAGTGTATTGAAGGAAAAATAAAAGCAATTAAAGTGTTGGACTTTATTAATAGAAATGTTATGACAGAAGTAAGGAGGCTGTCCTCCAAATCTATAACTTGTCTGTTTAGACACATCTTGAATATTGTATACAAACATGATCTCCACATTTTAGACATGATATCAACCTGCTAGAGTCAGTACAAAGGAGGGCCACAAAAATAATACCTTCCCTGAAGCACCTTGAATATATAGATAAGTTAATGCCGGTGCTAAATATGTCTTTATTTGAAAGATGATTTATGAGATTGGATATAATTGAGCTTTAAAAATTCCTGGTATATACAAATTGGATATTAGCAAATTCTTGGATCTGAATGGCAATAATAGGACCTTGGGTTATCACTTGAAGATTAAAAGAACAGAGGTGCAGGTTGGAGGTGAGAAAGTATTTTTTCACCAATAGAGTGGTAGACTTCTAGAATAAATTAATTCAGGGGTGTGTGAGTAGTCCAAGTTTAAATGTGTTCAAGGGCAGCTTAGATAAATGGATGGGAAAGGAAACTTATAAAGCGTTTTGAGTTTTAGGTTGGGACAAATGTACATATTTTAATATTGATGTATATATTATAACATATTTTATTTTTTTACAAACCATGATTAGTGATGCTTTAGAAATAGTATTCTGAATGCAGTATTTGATGATTATGGAAGATTCTTACAGAGCTCTTTTAAGGAGTCAGATGACCTCTGAGAAGCTCTTGTGGCTTTTTTCGTCCGTTAAATTATGTTATGTTATGTAAATCATATGGTAAAGATCGCTGACTTGTTGTTTCCATGGGTAAATATATAGAGCCCTACTGTTTCTGGTTTATTTTTGAATGCTGGTCGATGTGGCAGTAGTCTTCCTTTTGCAAATTCATGTAACACTTTTTAAAATGTTCAAACCTGTCTTTGTTTTTCATTTGCACAAGAAAAAGACTATCACCAAGGGAGGAAACATACAAAAACAGGCCTGAAATAGTCGGGCTCGTCACTAGACCTAACCACATATAGCAGTTAGAGCTCTTTCTAGCAGAGTGGATACGGTGTTATTCTTCTAACGTCACGGTACCTGGTTCGATCCCTGTCTGAGCGGACACCAACGTAGAGATCTGTCTACCGATTGGTGGAGGCGCTGTGCTCACTCTGTATTGCAGCGGGTAGATCTTACACTTCTCATCACACACATAGCCAGTTAAAACACTGCTTTCTTTCCTCTCCCGTCTTCGCAGCACAAAACACACACTATATGTTCCAAGGAATCCTATCTCTGACGCGGAACAGGTTCCTCTTCCCCGGGGCGACGAAGGTTCTACCTGAACGCGGTTTGGCATCAAAACACAATACTTCCCGTCACCTCTTCCCAAAGAGGAGCGACCCCAGGTATCCTTGGGCTCACCAGGGATTGTCATGTCTCTTTCGTTATCCGGTCGGGATCTACCGGATAACCACAGGTTAGTGACCACCACAGCTACTACTACATATAGTAGTTATTGCTGATGTGTGTAAAGACACCCATTGTATTTAATCTCGCGCAACCGATCACCATCTTTGAATAAATGAGCTTCTATCAGGCCCGCTCATTTCAAGATGGCGTTGCAGGCTGAATGTGTGTTCAGTTTTTTAAATTAATTTTACCACCTTACTGCAGAATTAAAAAATGCAATTAAACCATAATCATCATGAAAAGTAGCAAACTCAAGGAATCCAACCTCCATAACATGTCAAACAACCTAAAATATTCAAATAAAAACTACAAAAAGAAAACTGTAAACACTCAGAACCTGACTCTATCGATGTTTGTTTTTTCAATCGACGACTCTTTGGAGGAAATCCGAAGTTCGGCTCACAGTACAGTGAAATAAAATCCTTCACTATTTAATTTACACTATTTATTAAAGGCGGAAAGACTCTAACCTCTTGAAGAACATTGTGATTGTGTTTGATATTCTGCTTAATGTTCGAGAATTCATAGCGTCATAGGCACACTAATGTGATTTTGAAAATATACTAGCTGTTCATCGATATTGTTGTCGGACTTGTATGTCGAACAGAGTCTAACTGAATTCAAATTTAAAAGGTAGGAGCGTTTTCTTAAGCTATAGAAGTTAGGGGAAAAGTAAAGAGTAACTAGTTTTAAGATACTAGGCAAATTATGACTATATGCAATGCGACATTAGTATTTGGAAACATTATTGATTGCTTTCCGTATGAAAAAAAATCCTCTTAAATTTATCGCCTTGGTTGATTCTGGAAAATTACTCAAATTCTTAATGCCGAAGTGCACCCATCTGGTGGATGCCGCCATAAAGGACTAAAATATAAATAAGATTCTATAAATTGTATGGAAGTATTTGTAAAAGCTTTGACGATCTGTATCGTATGAGGAAAAATTGGCCTGAGTAAAAATGGTAGCTATAAGTACGAGTGCAAACCAGTCGTGGATCTATACATTAACCCTTCCGTACCCACAAGGAAACAATATTTTATAGTAATCATAATATATAGCAATGCTATATTATTTGTTTTGGATGCATCTACGAATGAAGAATATTGATAAAAGTTTCAAAATAACCTAGGTTAGATAAGGTTGCATGTTATAATGATGTAAAGTTAGAGGACATTTGTACATATTTTTTTTTTAAATGTGACAAAAGTAAGTCTCGCACGCATTGCTGAACCCCGTAGAGAATTTTAAGTTACGCCTTGTCCGAATTTTTTTTCTTATTCCGTCCTTCTCGAGAGCACTGCAAAAAAAGGTCCTTCACGTGCAAATGAAATTCTAGGTGCGGCGTCGGCGATGCAGACAGAATCTATATCAGCACGGTGGATTCTTTTCTCTTTTTACCTACATGAAACTTGGAATTATACATGTTAGCAGGAGACATTTAACTAAAATATATAATACTAACTATCCTTTAATTAACTCTTAAATTTCTGCGCAATGTTAGAGAGATATAACTCTGTATTAAACTTTATGCACTACGAATTTGCAATGTCCCTACGTGAACTGAACCAAGAATGGGCAGTAAGAACCCCTGCGCACAGATAAAAGTTCTATTTGGTGAACACATTATCACTCCTAATTTACCCTTTATTTTTATTGTCAATGTCTCTGCTAGGCAAAATGACCGAGGTATCTCCGGACGCTATATATTAATTCACCTTTATAAATGGCGATGCGTTTACCTTTACTTTTCAAATGGTTGTGTAAATGTCGGCGACAACTTCCAAGATTTGTTCAAATATTTCAGGTTTGAAGTACGCCGTATATATGCGACAATGTAGCCGGTGAAATTATGTTTACACCGGGGGGTCGGTATAAATTACAAAATTCTAAATACCTCTTGCACCGTTTTTCACTTAAAAACGACATTTCAAGACTGAATTGAAAAAGAGCAATTCGTCCTTCTCTACAATTCCATAAAGGTCATCAAGGCCTGAACAGTTCATCTTCATCAATTTATATCAAATGAATGAAAAACAAAACAAATGCCCCGATATTTAAAAAAAACTAATCAACATGAAGTTGATCAGTGCCAAAGACGCGTTGCGAGCAATCCTTTGACCTTCGCCGCTAAGGCTGTTTAAAAACTTGTTCCTAGTAATTTATATAACGCCACCTCGGCCTTGGTGTTAAAGGTTGAAGAGTATTTTTTATGAAGTCTTTGCTACCCTTAATCCTTTTCTTAATTCAGGTTGGATCTTTCTTTTTCCTAAATGGTCGTTTTATTTTAAGGCCTTCGCAAATTCGCTTTCTCAAATTATGACTTCCGAAATCGATACAGATTTAGAATCGCTGTAGACGTTCGTGGTAATTTATGTGTATTCACTCACAAAAAAATTAATAATTAATTGAATATAATTATACGAAGTGAATTTATTAAAGGTAGAAAAATAATACGAAATGAAGAAGATAGCGACAGCGTTTGCAACGATTATTGATATCTTTTGCCTTTGAAAATCAATGGACAAACTTATCCCAAAACGGTTTTATTAAAATACTAAAAGACTTTTCGAAATCCACATTTCGCATGAAGCCTCGCCTACCCTCTACGTTCTCTTCAAAATTTTAAGGGCGAATTAAATTAATACATAGATAAGACTCAACTACAAAACGATTTTGAATAATATTTTGTAATTGATATTTTGTCCATCTGATTTCCGCTTGAGGCATCGAACATGGCGACTAATAAACACAGTCACCATGTTCAGTGCCACAAACGAGAAAAATCCATATTTACAAACCTCTTTTAATAAAATTATTCTTTTTAATTCACTAAAGGAGGACATAGAAGACAACCCTCGCTTCAACTTTTAATATTTTGTGGTAGTAAAAAATGGCATGACGTAATAATAATTCGTATTTTCATTACGTAAGAAACAACGAATCTTCAGGAATTCAACATCTACCTGTTCCCCCTCCCCCTAAAATGAGGTCGGTGTGCTTCAATGCCACCCGAACTACCAATCCCCTACTAAGCAAGACGACGCCCATAATTTTTTCCACACTAACTTACCGATAGGGTGTTAAGTACTGTAGTCCCACCCCCCCTAAATCAGGGTTAAGCCCTGGGTAGAAGGCCTACAGCACGGTTCCTCAAAGCCTCCAACAATATGTATCATACACAATATCATTCAGTTCATCCTTGGTAACCCATTTCTCTCTCAAACACTCATTCGCATAACCAACCCACCTATCACACGCCCTTCCAACCTACATACACTCACTCTCGTACCTTCTATTCGCAAGTTTATTTCCATCGATTCTTCTTACTCACCCACACCACCTCAGAACACTGTGAGTCAACTTCTATTCCCACCATATGCATTTATTGTCCAGTCGTTCCTCACTCTATCCACCTTACACGCACCGAACATCCTTCTCAAGTCTGGCATGAGCACATGCCAGTACATATAGAACCCAACACTCACCATTTCTTATCTATATTACATCCTTTTCCCTCATTACCATATATACTACTATCATTCCTCCATCCATGCCGACATCACAACCTTATCTTGCATCTCTATATCTGTCAAACCACTCACTCCGGCTTTCTTTCACTCTAATACATATCTTACTCCCAAATTATGACTTTACATCATTCAATATTATACTACTCACTCCATACATTCTTAGCACCTGCCATAATGCATCTCTACTCGATCATAAGCTTTTCCAGATCCATAACCGCTATATACTATTTACACCTCGTATCACTTTTTCAGCTCACCGTCTCAGTGCAAATAATTGATCCGCCCCCTTTATTCCCGATGACAGCTTTAAGCCCCTCCCTATTTTTTTTCCCCCACCAGCCCCTAAAACATCCAAAAACTTTTTTCACGCAGTTTACTCACAACATCAACAGACTTATCACCCTGTAGTTCTTGCATTCCATTCCTCCACTTTAACCTTATACAACAGCACTATTACTTCACTTTTCCAGTCATCAGGTACTCATCCACTTTTAAATGTCTACAGAATTTGTCGAGAGAATTCAACACCATCTCTCATGTATTAGAATCATTCCCAACATTTACTTGATTGTTTTTGGTCCAGGGTAAGGTTTGCATAGAGATGGGTCTCTGGCTAAAGATGGTTTAATTTTGTATAAAGCTGGGTCTCTGACTAAATTTGTTTAGTTTTAGATATTGATGGGTCTCTGACCAAATAGGATTTATTTTTTATAAAGCTGGATCTCTGATCAAAGATAGTTAACTTTTCATACAGATAGGTCTCTGACTAAAGAAGTTTTAGTTTTGTATAAAGCTGGGTCTCTGACTAAAGATGGTTTAGTTTTGTATAAAGCTGGGTCTCTGACTAAAGATGGTTTAGTTTTGTATAAAGCTGGGTCTCTGACTAAAGATGGTTTAGTTTTGTATAAAGCTGGGTCTCTGACTAAAGATGGTTTAGTTTTGTATAAAGCTGGGTCTCTGACTAAAGATGGTTTAGTTTTGTATAAAGCTGGGTCTCTAACTAAAGATGGTTTAGTTTTGTATAAAGCTGGGTCTCTGACTAAAGATGGTTTAGTTTTGTATAAAGCTGGGTCTCTAACTAAAGATGGTTTAGTTTTGTATAAAGCTGGGTTCTGACTAAATTTGTTTAGTTTTAGATATTGATGGGTCTCTGACCAAATAGGACTTAGTTTTGTATAAAGCTGGATCTCTGATCAAAGATAGTTAACTTTTCATACAGATAGGTCTCTGACTAAAGAAGTTTTAGTTTTGTATAAAGCTGGGTCTCTGACTAAAGATGGTTTAGTTTTGTATAAAGCTGGGTCTCTGACTAAAGATGGTTTAGTTTTGTATAAAGCTGGGTCTCTGACTAAAGATGGTTTAGTTTTGTATAAAGCTGGGTCTCTGACTAAAGATGGTTTAGTTTTGTATAAAGCTGGGTCTCTGACTAAAGATGGTTTAGTTTTGTATAAAGCTGGGTCTCTAACTAAAGATGGTTTAGTTTTGTATAAAGCTGGGTTCTGACTAAAGATGGTTTAGTTTTGTATAAAGCTGGGTCTCTAACTAAAGATGATTTAGTTTTGTATAAAGCTGGGTTCTGACTAAATTTGTTTAGTTTTAGATATTGATGGGTCTCTGACCAAATAGGATTTATTTTTTATAAAGCTGGATCTCTGATCAAAGATAGTTAACTTTTCATACAGATAGGTCTCTGACTAAAGAAGTTTTAGTTTTGTATAAAGCTGGGTCTCTGACTAAAGATGGTTTAGTTTTGTATAAAGCTGGGTCTCTGACTAAAGATGGTTTAGTTTTGTATAAAGCTGGGTCTCTGACTAAAGATGGTTTAGTTTTGTATAAAGCTGGGTCTCTGACTAAAGATGGTTTAGTTTTGTATAAAGCTGGGTCTCTGACTAAAGATGGTTTAGTTTTGTATAAAGCTGGGTCTCTAACTAAAGATGGTTTAGTTTTGTATAAAGCTGGGTCTCTGACTAAAGATGGTTTAGTTTTGTATAAAGCTGGGTCTCTAACTAAAGATGGTTTAGTTTTGTATAAAGCTGGGTTCTGACTAAATTTGTTTAGTTTTAGATATTGATGGGTCTCTGACCAAATAGGACTTAGTTTTGTATAAAGCTGGATCTCTGATCAAAGATAGTTAACTTTTCATACAGATAGGTCTCTGACTAAAGAAGTTTTAGTTTTGTATAAAGCTGGGTCTCTGACTAAAGATGGTTTAGTTTTGTATAAAGCTGGGTCTCTGACTAAAGATGGTTTAGTTTTGTATAAAGCTGGGTCTCTGACTAAAGATGGTTTAGTTTTGTATAAAGCTGGGTCTCTGACTAAAGATGGTTTAGTTTTGTATAAAGCTGGGTCTCTGACTAAAGATGGTTTAGTTTTTTATAAAGCTGGGTCTCTGACTAAAGATGGTTTAGTTTTGTATAAAGCTGGGTCTCTGACTAAAGATGGTTTAGTTTTGTATAAAGCTGGGTTTCTGACTAAAGATGGTTTAGTTTTGTATAAAGCTGGGTCTCTAACTAAAGATGGTTTAGTTTTGTATAAAGCTGGGTTCTGACTAAATTTGTTTAGTTTTAGATATTGATGGGTCTCTGACCAAATAGGATTTATTTTTTATAAAGCTGGATCTCTGATCAAAGATAGTTAACTTTTCATACAGATAGGTCTCTGACTAAAGAAGTTTTAGTTTTGTATAAAGCTGGGTCTCTGACTAAAGATGGTTTAGTTTTGTATAAAGCTGGGTCTCTGACTAAAGATGGTTTAGTTTTGTATAAAGCTGGGTCTCTGACTAAAGATGGTTTAGTTTTGTATAAAGCTGGGTCTCTGACTAAAGATGGTTTAGTTTTGTATAAAGCTGGGTCTCTGACTAAAGATGGTTTAGTTTTGTATAAAGCTGGGTCTCTAACTAAAGATGGTTTTGTTTTGTATAAAGCTGGGTTCTGACTAAATTTGTTTAGTTTTAGATATTGATGGGTCTCTGACCAAATAGGATTTATTTTTTATAAAGCTGGATCTCTGATCAAAGATAGTTAACTTTTCATACAGATAGGTCTCTGACTAAAGAAGTTTTAGTTTTGTATAAAGCTGGGTCTCTGACTAAAGATGGTTTAGTTTTGTATAAAGCTGGGTCTCTGACTAAAGATGGTTTAGTTTTGTATAAAGCTGGGTCTCTGACTAAAGATGGTTTAGTTTTGTATAAAGCTGGGTCTCTGACTAAAGATGGTTTAGTTTTGTATAAAGCTGGGTCTCTGACTAAAGATGGTTTAGTTTTGTATAAAGCTGGGTCTCTGACTAAAGATGGTTTAGTTTTGTATAAAGCTGGGTCTCTGACTAAAGATGGTTTAGTTTTGTATAAAGCTGGGTCTCTGACTAAAGATGGTTTAGTTTTGTATAAAGCTGGGTCTCTGACTAAAGATGGTTTAGTTTTGTATAAAGCTGGGTCTCTGACTAAAGATGGTTTAGTTTTGTATAAAGCTGGGTCTCTGACTAAAGATGGTTTAGTTTTGTATAAAGCTGGGTCTCTAACTAAAGATGGTTTAGTTTTGTATAAAGCTGGGTCTCTGACTAAAGATGGTTTAGTTGGTTCTTGATTTTATGTCAATGGGAATCACTAT
The DNA here is from genome assembly GCA_963969495.1 of Ceratothoa steindachneri. Lineage (NCBI taxonomy): Eukaryota > Metazoa > Arthropoda > Malacostraca > Isopoda > Cymothoidae > Ceratothoa > Ceratothoa steindachneri. Next base: position 45,139,025 of record OZ018317.1, read on the forward strand.
TATTTTGATTACGATTCAGTTTTTGTATCACTCTTTCACTTGAACTATTTGCAATATTTAAGTTATTGCAGTTTTGTCTTGAATCTGCATATCACTGAATTTAAACTGTACCGATTCTATCTTATTTACCTCTTTTGGAAAACATATCTTCCAGTTACTCTCTTGTATTAGAGATTCCTAAGTTAATATCACCTCAGATGAAATAATATAAATATTATATTTTGATAGGTCACCAGGAAATTATGGGCATTTGCAGATTATGCAGCAAGTAATCCATATATATCAGGTCTCTCTCTCCGTAGCTGTCAATGCATTCATAGTTTAGGTCCAAGGGTATTTCTCAACAACTAAACCTCGACTCTCCCGATCTCAATGCCTTAATACTAGGAGAAGATGTCATTTTGATTTGTTTAAAATTGTGAACTTGTTTACTTAACAATGAACATTTCTTTTATAACTTATGTCCCCCCCCCCTCCACCCCGTAAGGGGCGCGGCGATTTGCCATCCTGGCCGCCGTGCTGACGGGATCCAGCGCTCCGTCCGGCCCCAGCTTAGCCTCTCTTCCTTCCTTCAGATAGCCCGATTTCTCCCCTACCTCGTCGCTTTTCATACAACCTCTCCCACAACTTTCTCTGGTCAGCCTCTAATTTCACAGGGTAGAATGCTGACCTTCTTCTCAAGCCAACCACCCCGGATCGGGGCTGAGGGGGGGAGGGGACATTGTTCCCTAACCCCTCAGCTCCGGTTCGGGATGGGTTTTTTTTAACAACCTGCTTCATCCCCACCCACATCTTCCTCACATCCCTTTTCCTCTCCTCTTCACAACCTATATTTTTTACGCCGTGTCCAAGGTGGAGCCGCCATGCCGAAGGACTGCCAGGCCACCAGGCGGGAGGGGTGGTCCCGAATGGCGGCGCCTGGCTCTGCCGGGCTTGTAAGCACCTCTCGCAGTGCGGGCAACTGCGAGAGGTGATGAGCTATTGCGTCCCGTAATCAAAAGAGGGTCACCATGCCCATGTATGAAAAAAAACAAAAACCCCAACCCCCAACTTCCCCAAAAACATCTACGGAGCCGCCCTCGGGCAGCTCCACCGAGAAAATGGAGGTCCCCCCCCTTGTGCTTGCGCAAGGGACCCTCCATAATTCTTTAACCGGAGAGGAGGCTTACTCCTCTCCTACGCCTACGGGTGTAGGGGACTCCCCCTCACCCCCTTCTCTGGAGGTGCTTTCGGGCACCTCCCTATCTCCAGCGGCAGTCCCTCCTTTGCTTTCTAAGGGGACTGCCAAGAAAGCCAGCAGGCAGCGCATTGCCGACCGCCCCTCGTGCAAGCGGCTCGGTAGGGCAAACCCCCTTAGGGGGGAGAGGGAAGCCAGGCCCCTTCGGTCGCTTCCCTCAAAAGACCTGCTGGCAAGAATTTTGAACCTTGCTGGGGTCAAGGCCTGTGCCTCCCCACACCACCTGACTAGTGACAATACTGCCAAGGGGACCTGCGATGTCCTGGGAGGGGATGGCCAACTGGAGGCCCCTCCTGTGATAGACATGGTCCTTGAGGAGACCCAGCCCCAGACGGTAGGGCCTTCCATGGGGGGGAATTCGGGCTCGGCGCCAAGCACCGAACCCGAATCCGCCCCTATGCAAGGTCCTCCTCAAATGGCTGAGGGCTCCGAGGCAGTAGAAGGAGGGGAGGGATCTCCTCCGACAGGTGCCCCTACGACAACCAGGACCTTCTCCATTTCGGAGAGGGACCTGGCTGAGGCTGGTCCATCTGGCCTGGGGACTTCTGCCGGCGGAGGTGAAAAGCGGGTTCATTCCCCGCCCTCCTCTCCTAAAAAGAAAAAGACTAAAAAGACTCAAAAGACGAAGAAGACTCGGGGCTCCTCTCCATCCGCGGGGGCTGCGGGGACGGGTGGGTCTGCTGCCACTTTGGTAGGCGACCAAGCCAAGATCGGCACATCCGGCCCCTCTACCCCCTCGTGTGCGGAGCCCATGACTACGACTAAGACCAAGAATGCACAGGGCGGAGCCTCGATGACATCGGGGCCCCTGATTCAGAGGTTACCTGGCGTTTTCGAGCCCGCTGGCTTCAAACGCTTCCTCGTTATTCGCTCCACTGATGGCACCATGTTGTCCAAGGGCAACATGATCCATCAGAGGAGAGGATTAGCTAGTGCAATTGGTAGAGAGCCGAAGGTAACCCGTTTCTCGGACGGGAGCCTTCTGGCGAATGCGGCGAATCCCGCCGAGGCGGCCAAGATAAGTGCTCTTCGGACACTTCATGGCACCCCGGTGAGTGTGACGCCGCACTCTACCATGAACTTTGTGAAAGGAGTAGTTTATGCGAGGGAACTCGTTGACTACTCCATTGAGGACATCACCCTAGAGCTGGCCGACCATGGGGCGGTCAAGGTCGAGCGTGTGATGAGAAAACAGGGAGGGGCCTCGAGACCCACCCCTACACTCTTCGTCACGTTCGACTGTGACAAGCTCCCTGAGTCGGTGCGTGCCGGTTGGTACCGCTACCGCGTGAAGGCATTCGTGCCACTGCCGCGGCGGTGCTATTACTGCCACCGCTTCGGCCATACGAATCGATCATGTAGACGTGCAAAATCGGGGTCACCCGAAGTCTGTGTAAATTGCTCCAAGGTCGCACACGATAAGTCCAAATCGTGTGTGGCCAAGTGTGTCAATTGCGGAGAGCCGCACCCTGCTTCTTCGAAGCAATGTGGTGCATATCTCCTTGAGAAAGAAATCCTGGCCGTTCAGGCCCAGGATCGACTCTCATTCCGCGAGGCAAAGGACTTGGTCCTGGCGCGCCCGGCTCTGCCTGGGACGTCATATGCCTCAATAGTTAGAAAGGCACCCTCTGCTCCTGGCCCATCCAGGCCAACGAGCACGGTTGTTTCCGCGCCCATTCGGAGCCCTTCTGTGGGCTCTACCCAACCTGGGCGCTCCCCTGGTAAAGCTGGCGGCAAAAAGGGTTCATACCCTGCCCCGGCTAAAACCAGGGCTCCCCCCTCTTCCCCCAGCGTGACCGTTTCGCGTAAAGCGAAACGGCCACGCGCCTCCACCGAGTCGTTAGACTCACAGGAGGCAACACCCCTGAAGATGGTCGCTAGGCCATCTTCCGGGGTTCCTAAAGCTGTTCCCCGAAAGGAGGACAGCAACAAAGGAGCTTCGGCCCCTTTGCCCACGCCCCGAGGTGGAGCGAGTGGCTCGGAGACGGTGGTTCCTCGAAAAGAGGGCCCCCCGCCTCCGAAGCCGCAACGCCCGCCTAAAGTTTCGAGGCGGAGGGAGGAAAAGACTCGCATGGCTAGCCCAACCTCCCCCAATAAGTCCTCGAAGGCGACAGCGCCTTCAGCGCTTTGTCCGGCCAACAGCGCCCGGGGTTCTGCCCCCGGGAAGCGTACGGCCATTCCCGTGAGGGTCTTCAATTCGAGGAGGGCCCCCGCGTCTCCTCCAAGCTAGGCCTGGAGGGCATATTCCTTCAATGGAATTGCCGTGGACTCCGGGCCAACTGGGAGGAGCTGCGGAGGCTCGCCTCATCCCGTTCCCCGTTAGCTATTTTTTTGCAGGAGACCATGCTAGGCGCGTGCCCCCTGCCTGCCCTCCCGGGGTATAAGGGTCTTGCGACCCAACCACCGCGGGACGGCCGGGCTGGGGGATGCGCGGTTTACACCCGGCATGTTGTCTCCGTTCTTCCTTTCTCTTTAGATACCTCCTTTCAGGCAGTGGCTGTGCAGCTGCACCTGGATAGGAGGTATACTATCATTTCTGCGTACATTCCACCGTCAGCTGACTTCGACGCGGGGGACTTTCGCCGCGTCGTGGCACGGTTGCCGAGGCCCTATCTCTTGCTTGGAGATCTGAACGGCAGGCATCCTCTCTGGGGAGATTACACCATAAATCCCAGGGGACAAGTCCTTGCCGATCTGATCGAAGAGCTTGAGATGGGTGTCCTAAACGTGGATGAGTTTACGCATCACTGTCCGAGAACCGCTTCATTTTCTTGCCTTGACCTATCTTTGTGCTCTTCGGATGCACAGCCTGATTTTGATTGGGGGGTGGTCGATGACCTCCATGGTAGTGATCACTTTCCCATTCAAATATCATTTTCAGGGCAACTGCCGCCTGAGAGACCACCTCGGTGGTGCTTGGCGCGGGCGCGGTGGCCTGCATTTCAGGAAATGACTGAATTCTCTATCTCAGTCAAGGAGTTTAGGTCGGTAGATGAGGCCGTCGAGTTCTTCTCCGGCAACCTCATCGCCGTGGGCCTGACTACTATTCCTAGGACGTCTGGCCGTTTTGCACGCCGACCACTCCCATGGTGGTCGGCCGAGTGTGAGACGGCCCTCAAACAGAAGCGTTATGCCTACATGCGCTATAAGCGCCGCCCGAACGATTTCACCGTCGCTGAATTTCGTCGGGCTAGGGCTAGGTTCCGGTATATTTCGAAGCACGCCCGCCGCTCTTCTTGGCGGGCATACGTGTCTTCACTTAACGGGAAGACCCCTTTAGCTGAGGTGTGGAGGCGAGTCAAAAGGATTCGGGGCAAGTTCTCGCAGGACCCCCCTCCCGTTCTCCAGGAGAATGGGACCGCAATCTCGGACCCCGCGTCCGTGGCGGAATCCTTAGCGACCGCTTTTTCCGCATTCTCTAGCCGTGATGCTGCTCCGCCAGCATTCAATGCACGTCGTGATGTCGCGGAAGGCCGCCGGCTGGACTTTACCTCCAGAGGCGGAGAACCCTTCAACGACAAGTTTACTGTGAGTGAGTTGCGTTCCGCTCTCGCTTCGTGCGCGGACACCGCCCATGGTCCGGACGATGTCCCGTACGCCATGCTTCGACACCTGGGTGAGCGAGGCATGGCCTTTCTATTAGATTTGTTCAACAGGATCTGGGTGGAAGGTCTCCTCCCAGACTCCTGGCGAATCGCTACTGTGCTCGCCTTTCGCAAGCCGGGGAGAGATCACTCTACTCCGACCGGTTTCCGCCCAATCTCTCTAACCTCTTGCGTGTGCAAGTTGATGGAGAAATTGGTAAATGTTAGATTAGCCTATTTCCTGGACAGCGGAGGCCATCTGTCTTCTGCACAGTGCGGCTTCCGTAAGTTCCACTCCACGTCGGATGCTCTGCTCCGACTGGAAAATGCCGTCTGCGAGGCTTTCCTTCGTAGACAGCACTACGCCACGGTGTTTTTTGATCTGGAGAAAGCCTATGATACCGCATGGCGATACGGTATCATGGAGACTCTCCACACGATGGGGGCGAGGGGACGCCTCCCAATGTTTATATCTGAATTTTTGCGAGATCGTCGATTCCGCGTACGGGTGGGGGGAGCCCTCTCCGGCCCAAAGGAGCAGGAAGAGGGTGTCCCGCAGGGAAGTGTCCTCAGTGTCACATTCTTTGCCCTGAGCATCAACGGCATCACCTCGGTGCTGCCGGAAGATGTTCTCGCTACGCTCTACGTGGACGACCTTTCGATCTCTTTTGGCGCGGCCCAGATGCCAACTCTGGAGCGCCGACTCCAACAGGCATTGAACCGCGTCTCTTGCTATGCCAAAGCGCACAGGTTTCGGTTTTCTTTGGCCAAGACTAAGGTGGTGCACTTCTGCCGCCATCCACGGCTTCACCCCGACCCAGATTTGTTTCTTAATGGGGTGCGCCTGGATGTGGTTGAGTCGCACCGTTTCCTTGGTCTTGTATTCGACCGACGCCTCACCTGGGAGGCTCATATTCGCAGCCTTAGGGTCTCTTGTACCCGCGCCATGGACATTCTCCGTTCCGTGACGTTCAGCGCTTGGGGCGCTGATAGGGCTACCGCCTTACTTTTTTATCGATCCTTTGTTCGCTCGAAGCTCGACTACGGATGCGAGTTTTATGCATCCGCAGCCGAGCGTTTATTGCGGAAGGTGGATTCGATCCACCACACCGGCCTTCGCCTTGCGACCGGTGCCTTCCGCACTTCCCCCATTGAGAGCCTGTTGGTCGATGCTGGGGAGATGCCACTCGCTCTGCGCCGCGTGCAGTGCATCACTCGCCTGTACGCGCGAGCCCGGCGCCTCCCCCAGTCGCCAACAGCTCTCACTGCATCCGCAGCTGATCTCGATGGTGCCTATGCCGCCGAGAGACGCCAGTCATACCCTAAGCCCTTTGGGTTTAGGGCCAGGAAACTCCTTCGAGAGGTAGATATAGCTCTCGGGCCGGTGGCGCCCCTGGTTCTGCCCAGGACGCCACCCTGGAGGGTACCACATTTGGCTATTTGTCGCCACGCCTCTGCTCCCAAAGCTTGTACTGCGCCGGGAGTATTGCGTTCGATCTTTTTGGAGCACACATCGTGTCACGCTGGTACCGTGCCAGTGTATACGGATGGCTCCAAGTCCCAAGAGGGGGTCGGCTTCCACGCCGTATCCCCTCTGTTTGAAGTCAGCGGGGCTCTACCAGGCGCTGCGTCTGTCTTCACGGCCGAGCTGGTGGCAATACACCACTCGGTACGGGAGATTACCCGACGTGCCCGGTTCGGAGACCGGATTGTGATTTATAGCGACTCACAAAGCGCCCTGAGTGCTCTCGGGGCATTGGAATCTCCGCATCCCCTGGTTCGCGAAATCCGTGACGCCACGGTTTTGGCGAGCCGGGCAGATGTCGAGATTATCTTCTGCTGGGTTCCTGGACATGTAGGAATTGCGGGGAATGAGCGCGCCGATGAGGGCGCCAAAGAGTCCGCGAGGACTCTGCGACCGGACCAGCGTTTCGCTCTTCCTCACACCGACTACATGGCAGGAATACGGGCAGCTCTTCGGACTGCTTGGCAAAGAAGATGGGAGACGGTCGAGGGGAACTTAAAGTTGCGTGCCATTGCGCCGCGACTGTTCCCATGGACCTATCCCCCAATGCCGCGGCGGCTTCAGGTTGCTTTCTGTCGTCTTCGAATCGGACACACTCGTGTGACGCATCGTTACTTGGTGGAGCGCTCGCATGTGCCCTATTGCAACGACTGCGTCGTCCCCCAGACTGTTCGGCATATTCTTGTCGAATGTCCCAGTCTGGGTGATCTTCGCGCACGATACCTGTCTCGGTACCGGGATGGGCGGGGTCGCTACCGCCTGTCCCTTGTACTCGGGACGAGTGCGTGCACCATGACTGGTGGACTTATTGACTTTTTGGGGGAGGCCGGCCTTCTCCCCTTTATTTAAGGTTCCTTTTTTTGTTATTGTTTTGTTTTAGATTGCACTCTCCTGCACCGGGGTGAGGGGGACCTCCCCCCGCTGCCGGAGATTGCTTCGATTGTTAAGTTTTTCAAATTTATATTGATTGTTAAGTTTTCATATTTTAACTTTAAAGTAGCCTAATTCTAGGCTGTCGTGTTTTTCGGCGACTTATGCCCAAGTGGGTAGTTGCCAGATGGGCTCTATAAAAAAAAAACAAAAAAACAAAACCCCCCCTCCACTTCAATGCCCTGAATTTCGTTCAATCGGTGACAATTTGACATAAATTATTATTGATCATTGAGGCACCAACTGGACTCTATAGATGACGGTATATAGGAAGAAGATGCACACATACCGGGTTTTGTATTCCTACAGCGTTCACCCTTCTTATACACACAATAAAAATAGAACAACAACAAAACACCTCCCATTGGTGTATAGCAACCGACCTTTTAATTCTCCCTATACCCTCGTAAGTTTTCTTTCCGAAACCTTTCTTCTAAGTCTGCATGATTTTTTTGTGGTCTTCCACAGTGATCCCTCCCTGTTCTTTATACACTGTCGAGGTTTGAGTGAGTGAGTAATCCCAGTCCCACTTCCTGGACATATATTTTATTACCGCATCGAGGTGAAGCGGAGGTGAAGCGTATCCAATACACCTAACTTAGCCACTTCCGGTGAATAAGAATAACCTCTGTGCGTACCTTTTTGATCAAACCTAAGATGATAATCCCCTAAGTGTGTTCCCCACTCAGTATAAGCCAACCATGGGTGGGTCGGTGGAATATTGAGATTTAAGCCGAGTGGATTGCTTAATAATTGGCAAAGGATCGTCCAAAATAGTTAAACACACGTATACAAAAATAATCTTTAATGTAAATGAATTGGAAATAAGTAACAGCGTATATAAATATAAATAGGATTAATCTTGCACTGAATAAATAAGTCTCAAAAATGACGTGGGGATTACTTGCAGATTACTCACTGGGATGTTTGCGTCTTAATGACACCAGACAGAACGAAGGGAATATCATTATCGAGTTAAACACTGAATTAAGTAAACACTTCTAATATTGGAAGGTATGGGCTCGGGTGAGAATTCTAGTTCACAAATAAACTGGTGAAGTTAGGGGAGGGGATAATTCAGTTAACGATACCTTTGAGTTCGTAAGTATTTTTGAAGGGGGGGGGCGGTGAAGATCTTCTTCTGGTCACGATGATCGCACCTAGTCCGGCGTCCGAAGTTACCGAATGAGAGGGTAATCCTAGACTGGTGATATGCTCATCCTTTGCCGGATCACGAAGGTGAGCCACACGGTGACTCAAATCGGACTTCTTCCTTGAAGTACCTGTCCGATTATTCGGCTCCTGTTGTGGGTAGCCAAAACTGATTACCTAGCTACGTCTAGAGTAATCCGAAGAGGGAGGTCCTGTGTAACCTCAGACTCTAAAGGAGGAGGGGGGCTGCGAGAAGTTTGGCACCTACAAGTACCGTGACGGCCAGAACCAATTCCCCAAGAAGTTCCTTCCTTGCAGCGGGCGAATGGTTTCCTATGTGGATTGAGTTTCACACACTCGACGTAGGTCCAAGAGCTTCTGCCTCATTCCAGGGAGAAGTCTTCCTTTTATTTCTTTCACGAGCAGAATCCAGAGAGAGAATCGAATTCTCGTAAAATCCATATCGTCGCGCAAAAGACATTTTTTCATGTTTGGGCCGACGGTATTTCTTCCACGCCTTCGAGCCATCTCGGAGTTTACGGCGGTGCGAATAAAGGCGATGGAGAATTCGAGGCGAGAGGTGCGTTTCGAGATATGAGAGGGCACGCAGCTGGTGTCGGAGTGTTTCTGCATACACCTATGTACGCGGTATTTAGACTTTTACATACACATACACAATTGACTTGACTGGGTCGGAAAAATATAGAAAAGCTCGGACTCTGAACGCACCCTCGTCGCTCTCCCACTCACTGCCTGGTTTTAAGAAGGCAAGTAAAGTGGAAACTCGAAGTCTCAACTGCAGTGTAGTTTTCCAGGCTATGCATGGCAACCCTTTGGGGGCTGGGGGCATAAACATCTTAACAGTTATTTTGATTTTTCTAATAACTCGTTTGTGTCACTGTAGTACAAAAGAGTGACCAACCTTTATTCCTTTCCAAGGGATCGGGGGCCACGCATTTGGTGGCTTATGCCTCGAGAGCGAAGGAGACGGAGTTTGGCGAGCCGGAATTCATATGTGGACGTTGTCGGGATCCAGAGAATTAAGAATTTTAAGATCGCATACGAGAGTTTCCGTTCTTAAGAGGATGAAGGCACGCTTGATTGTTCTCGAGGCCAACCCTGACTCTAAATTGGGCTTGCAGGCCTACCGTATCTAAGGAATAGCAGGCTTCTCCCAACTGTGCCATTCTATTCGCTCAGAATCAACACTCTTCCTTAAAGACTAGGGTTCACTATTTTCTCCTATCTATTCTCCGACTCCTTCATGTAAAGGGACTGCTATCCCTACCCCCTCTCGGGCGGGGGTGTAAAAGTTGTATTGACAAAGGAAGAGGAGAAATGGAAAGGGAAAAAAAGAAGACAGGAAGGCAGGAGCGCTAAAAAAAAGGAACCGGGTAGATGATAGCGTCCATGTTTGGAGGGGGTCTACCCCTCCCCCCTAAGTTGCATATGTGTACGTTGTTGGGATTCAGAGAATTGGGAATTTTAAGATCACATACGAGAGTTTCCGTTCTTAAGAGGATGAAGGCACGCTTGATTGTTCTCGAGGCCAACCCTGACTCTAAATTGGGCTTGCGGGCCTACCGTATCTAAGGAATAGCAGGCTTCTCCCAACTGTGCCATTCTATTCGCTCAGAATCCACACTCTTCCTTAAAGACTAGGGTTCACTATTTTCTCCTAGGACCCCAAACCGGTGGGGGATAAATTACCCGACCCCTTCATGTGAAGGGACTGCTATCCCTACCCCCTCTCGGGCGGGGGGGCAAAAGTTGTATTGGCAAAGAAAGAGGAGAAATGGAGAGGAAAAAAAAGAAGACAGGAAAGCAGGAGCGCTGAAAAAAGAAACGGGGTAGATGATGGCGTCCATGTTTGGAGGGGGTCTACCCCTCCCCCCTAAGTTGCAGTTTCATAGGTTTGACGGCGCGCGGGCACAGTTTCCATAACAACGGGTCTGCCGAGCCCACGCTGTATTGGGGTCAGAGCAATGATGGGACCGAGCCCATTTTTCTGCCCTGTTGAGAAACAACAGGAAAACCGGTACCCAGGATAAACACGCACACACACATACACACACGCATTCCTTGCCCCAGCTGGTGATGATGCGCTCCTGGATGCGCTCACGTCTAGTTTTTGCGCCCCCTCCGTTCCCCACGTCATTCAGCTCGCTGGACTGGGGTCTGACGGCCTTGGCTCTGCGCGTAAGCATCGCGGATGCACCGCACAGAATCAGGATCTCTCCCCCCCCCCCACCATGTACTCTTGCCGTATACACACACTGACATGTGTACACCCAACTAGGGAGAGATGAGCGAGGCAAAGGCGCCTCTCATCCTCCTCCACGCGCCTGTGGTGAAGAGCCAAATGGGTATTAAGCCCCTAAAACCGCCCTCTCGCTCGCGCTATCCTTATCCTGATGAGGGGGGCATCTGCCCCCTCCGAAGAACCTCGGCAACGGAAACGTGTTGACGCCCTTTTTCCCACACGAGCTCTCCTAATGATTATGGCGGCGTTGGATTTCTGACGTCGAGGTGCCGAGTTCAATCCCAGTGAGCGCGGATACAAAACTTCAGCGTCGCCCATTGGGTGGATAATACACATTTCACCATGCACATAACCAATCACACCACCGCTATCATTTTCACCCCTGTCTTCTCACCTATGCACAGTCTCCTCCGTTCTGAGGGGGTGCTCATATCCGCATACTCCTAACGGGGAAAGGGTGCTGCCCCCCCACCTTGGATCCAGGAGCCTACCCCCCCCCTTCTCCAAAGAGGCTCTTCTCATTGTGCCTTCGTGCTCATCCGACGAGGGGATCTCGTTCCCGAAAAAGGACGGGTGGTGAAACATATTAGTAGCAGTCCCCCATCCCCTTTCCCCACCAAAAAAGGGAGGTGCTGGGTTCGAATTTGGTAGTGTAATCCAACGAGGTCGTATTCAGGCAAATGGGAATGACGCGAAAAGAGTGGAGGGACCCGGAACCCATTTGTCCTAAGGTGGGACCGGACTCAAAGATTTCGACTTCCCCTCTAGGAGCAATGTAATGTCAATCTCCCCTCCCCCCCTCACTTAGGAGAAGTCCCCGTCGGAGGAAAGAGGGAGGGGGCTATACGTCGACGATGTGTGTGTTATTATCTAATGATATTAGGGAGGAAGCTTCTGATCACGTAACCACAAAATCAGTCCCGCACTTGTCCTTGAGAGGGGGGGTGGGGCTCTCGTTGCCAATTGTGAGCTGCTACTATCATCCTCATGGGGTCGGTCCCATTTCCAGCCGAGTCCTTTCTGGAGGGGCTTTAGGGGGACCCTTTCTCTCTTCCTTGACCCGGCAAGGAAGGGGGAATTAGAAGGAGGTTGGGGAGAACAAGGATCCTAGGCATTTCAGGGTCCCTCAGGTGGATGTACTGCCCCGTTGCCCCTTGGGATCTGAGGGTTGTTTTCTAGCAACCTCGGCGGAAAGGAGATGCAACTCTCTCACTCACCTGCCTTCATTGCGTGACGAAGGCAAGATAAGGAGAGTTTCGCTACCCTGGTACCTTAATTGTCTGTTTACTCAGGCTTATACCTTCCACACATTTTTCACCTGCCCTAACTTTACAGTTTTGTGTAGAAACCTTTTACTCCCCCAAGAACTTGGGGATGTTCCGCGCCTCTGACTGCGTCTTCGTCGCCATGGTGACCCCGACCTTTCTGTCGCTTACCGTGGCACCCGCGATAGCAGCTCCCTCGCGACTGCCGCATTAACGCAGTGGAGTTAAGAACAATAAGACAGGGGAGGGAGTATAAAGCGGAAAGACCTCCCCCAACCCCTCTATACCTCCAGGCTCATACTTTTCGCTGTATTAAGATTATGTGATATACAGTGCTTATAAAGTATTAAGATACCTCTGTATTTATTGTTACGAGTTTATCTAACCTTTGAAAGATAATTTCATTAGCTCGTCAGTGGTATTAAAACTATACCAATTTGTTCATTTGTTCAAATTTTAGGGAAGAAAACCATATATGAAAAAACACTTTTGAGTATTTATTCTGCATTCTATTTTATGACAAGACAAAATGAACCAATCAGAAACTCCTTTTAATAGGTAATAAATACAGTTTGTGGGCGGAATGTTAAAAAAGTGAATAATTTATCTAATTTACTGTTCAATATATGGCTGTAAACAAAGAAGTGCAATTTGCAGGATTAATGCTTTCAGAAGATGAATACATAAATCATTAAGAAAAAGCATCACTTTATATTAAAATGGTAAAAGGTATCCGTTAATTCAAGACAATAGGAAGGAAAGTTCATGATTGTGAAGAAAAGCTCTTTCCTCCACGAAAATCTACATCCTTGAACTACTTCTTTAAGAATGGAAACAGATTGACAACAAAGTTTTGCTTAGAGTACAGTTAGAAGAGAACGCCAAAAGAAAAGAAAAAACGGGTTGGAAGGTTACACATCAAAAAACAAGCCTCATGTAGCAGAAAAACGGTGTAAACCAAGAATTACTTTGGCCAAGCTTCATCATCACTGGATAATGAAACAATGACCAAAGAAATTATTTAGCGATGAATCCACTTTTATTGCAGCACATAGTCTGGAAATTCAATTTTCACGCATATCAGAGGTAAAAAGTGTATGTGTTTTAATAACAAATAAGTACACTGTTATACCATAGGGATGTATGGCAGCTTTAAAAGTTTTTAGTTTGCTTGTTGTGAAACAAACCTTCGGTACATCTGATTTCACAAATTATTTTAGCATGGTTTCAATTAGTTTGCCATAATTATTTGAAATGGGTTTTTAATACCCATATGTATTTTATATTTAAATTAATTTTCTACATTGCTACGAAGGCAAGTTTTATCCACAATCATAATTTATTTAAAGTTTCTGCTCACCTCATTTGTTCAACCCCTTTAAAAATGAGTAAAATTTACATTTTCTAAAGTTCTAAGTTTATAAAGTTTTTTCCAGATAAGATAAAATTGTTAATGAAACTTTAATATCTAAAAAGTTAGGTATGGATGAAATATGGCAATCGCAAGAGTAAAATTGAGAAGTTAAGAGAGGAAGAGTTGCGGGAGCATAAAGGATAAAAAAGGTGAGGTTTTTGTGAATGCTGTGGTGGTTTTAGAGGGGTCGAGGAGTTTGAGAGCTGTAAAATGTAGATATCTAAAAGAAATTAAATGGGATTATGGTTGGCCTTAATTGTGAAAACTGGTTGATGTGTAGGAATATGCAACGGTTGAGTATGCGAGAGGTCAGAACAATGGGAAGTCGGATGGAGTGGATGATATGGTATCCACGATAATAAAAATTGTGGTGGTTGTATTATCGATGAGACGGGTGGTTGTGTTTTGGGCCTTTGAAAAGAGGATACTACCTGGGGACTGAAAGATTTCTTTTTTAATGGAGGTGGCCTCTACTGGCGACTGCCAGCAAGGAGAGGAGTGAAAGAATCCTGTTACTTTGTATAACAGAAAAGGTGAGAAAGGTATATGCAAGAATTGCAAGTGACTAAGTCTGTTCAATGTTACAGAGAAGGTGTATGGAAGATCTTTGCTTGATCAGAATAACACAGGGAATGAAGAGGTGATATTGGGTGTGTGGATCAAGTGAGTTCTATAGAATGTCAGACCCGGCGGCAAATGAGGCCCTTCCCAGTGCCGTAACCTCGAGGTCAGAAAGGGACAAGAAGCTCCACGTCTACACCTGACTGCCAACGCTTGATGACTGAGGTGAGAGAAAACTTTGGATGCCTTCCAATCACACTCAGCTGCCACAACTTGAAATGTAAACTTAGAATTTAAAGCGAAAACAAAAAAGACATTTCCCGCGGAAGGTGAATTGGAGATATATTTACAGAAAGCGGCGAAGATAGAATGAAAATGTGTAGAAGATATATATCCGATTCTTCTGCAGTCATTGAGGCGGGGATGGTATGCATTTGTCCAGATGTCCGCTGAAGCTCTATGCTACAACAGGTACCTCTTCGCGGGCACATACACACATATTATGAGGGATTTGAATGCAAAATGAAGAACAAAGACACGATCATCGGTCGTAAGAAAATTCAGTGTAGGGAAGTGGAGGGGGGGGGGGTGCAGAATTTGAATATGGAAGAAGCAATTAAATTGTGAGTTCTTCCTTACTAAGGCGATTACAGATTACTCAGATGAATAATTAAAATAGGTCTGAGAGGGAGAAAGAGATGGATAGATAGAGATAATATATAAATATATATATATATATATATATATATATATATATATATATATATATATATATATATATATATATATATAGAGAGAGAGAGAGAGAGAGAGAGAGAAATATCATAGAATGAACAATACAAAGCTAGTGATGAAAAAATCCTTGAAGACAAAAAATCCCTAGTATCAGATGTCTCCTCACAATTAGCAACAGACAATTCCAAGAGAAAATGATAAACAGAGAAATGAAATCTCAAAGATAATAGATTATGGAAATAGTTAAGGAATTCGATCAAGAGCTGTATGATTCCAATTAGTATTAGACCTAAAAAAAATGCTTAGTCATAAATGCGGAGAAAGTCTTGACCCCCCCCATCCTCAAATACAAACTTTTGCACTTAGTTGAGGGTATGAATAATGCGGAAGCACCTGGGTACGGTAGTTTAACAATCTACTACCACCATCACACACGCAAAAACAAGTTTCCGTCTCGGAACTTACCCAAAGGAATTTTAATATCCACAATCTCCTGGCTCGGAAAAGGTGGCCATTCCTCGGGCCACATAAAGTACTCCACTGCTAGTTGGTATAAAAACAATACTCATTCTCTTTCTTCACCTTCCTCTCGTGGTGCCATTCTGCTTACCAACAATTGTCAGTCTGGTCTTTATGTGACTTTATCTGGTCGGAGGACCTCATCTATGATTGAAAATGGACGGGTAGCGCCGTTTAACTAACATCTTTTACGTGGCATTCGTAGACAACGCCAAAGGTTCAATAACACCGATTTAGTCCAAGTGCATTGCGGAAACAAGTAATTATCGAGAGTTACATTAACACCTCCCCCAACCCCACACCTCCACAACACCTCATGCCATACAATTACTCAACCTCGTCTTCTAAGCTGCACTCAGTCAGTAGAATGAGAGCCTTATAAAGTGAAACTGGGAAAATGATCCTCTCTCTCTTGAAACCTCTGGAGAAGACCGCTCGCCGTGACGGCATTCCTGACTGAAGGGAACCCCCTGGGGCCCCACAATGTAAAGTAACTGGAAACAAGGTCAACAGACCTAAGGCACGTGCTCTCAATTATTCTGACCTATGACCTTACTACCTTCAAAACTTTCAATAATTCCCGGACTAACCTTGGGAGGACCTTGGCAAATATATCATTCGAAAGAGAATGTAAAACAACATAAGAGTTTCAAATTCTGTTAGAATCGACCGAATAGCATCGATGTTATTGCTAAAAAAACTAATTAAAAAGTAAACCGCTAACCATACGGTCGATCAACCTACGGACCGACATAGTAACTTATAGAGTCAGGTGTGCACGCGACTAAAAATGACACGACTCATGTCCACATTCTTTCGAGCGTATGGATAGAGTACAAAGGGGAGTTCGAACACTCTCCGAATAATCACAACATCACCATTAGAAAGTAGGGTAATAAACAAATAAGCTCCAAATCCTACACCTTGAATTAAACGTTTTTAGTCGCGTTTCTAACGAAATTTGAAACCCTTATGTTATTTTACATCTTCCTTCCAATGCTAGAATTACCAAGGTTCTCCCAAGGTTAGTCCGGTAATTATTAAAAGAAAACTAACTAGGGGGCGAATTTCCTAACTTCTTAAAAGTTTTGAAGGTCGCAGGGTCATAAGTTCGAATAATTGAGAGCACGCGCCTTAGATATGTTGACTTTGTATTTACTGTATACAAGATACGACCATAAATAAAATAAGAAATATTCGAGAATTAATTGTCGTCGTTGAAGCTTTAGAACGCTAGAGAGCGTAATACAAATGTATGATGCATAATGAAAACAATTACTAACAAGAGACCCCATCTATGGGTCTGGAAGCAGGTGAGGTCTAACAAGAATTAATTAAAAGGAATCAAATTTGAGAGAAAAGTGCTAAAAGTCTCTAAAAAGGCGTGACTGCTGTTAATTGAGAAGTTGATTTTTTAAAAGAAAGTTTAGCGCCCTCTTTTGCCCTCTGTTGGGTTCATCCAGACGTGCAAAAGATAGTGGAAGCTTTTAAAAGAGATGCAAAAAGTTGACCTGAAAATTTAACTAGTTTCTCCTGGGGCACTAGGGTGGGGAGGGCACGACGCTCCTCCAGGTTTCGGTTGCAACAGGGGTATTGATAGCCCCCCTACACCTCTCCATCATGTGGGGAAGAGAGGTGGGTAGTTTAATGGAAAATTTATATTAATTGGGTGAAGGGGTGTATTCGGATTAAGGGATAAGATTTTCTGTTGGGGAGGGTGGGGCACGCGGAATGGGAATTTACCATTCGCTTCCCATGAGAGAGGCGAATCGAACCCGAATCAAAACAATGATGATGCATAAGTTGTTGTTTTTGAGCCGATTGTTTTTAACAAAAGGAGAAAGTCATGTCCTAGTTTATGCTCCTCCTTAACTGCGTTCTGGGTGTAAATCTCCGTGAAAATACAAGTGTCCAGTCATCAAACTTTCCATTGTTCTAAGACAAGGTGGGGCGTAAAGATCTCCCACATCTTGGATTTTAAAATTAAAAAAATACAAGTATAGAGGAGAAAAAACATTATATTTCTATAAAGTACATAGAAATAGTTGAGTGTTTACGGTGAAAGATAATTGAAGAAAATGAAAATTATAAGAGTCTAGGCTACGAATGAGATCTGCCCTGCCTCCCTACTGCCACCACAGCACACATAGTGCTCACTCCAGATGTGAGAGAACTTTATGTCCCACCCTGGAGTAAAAATTGATTGGTTGGCTGTTAAATTTCGTGCCAGTTATAATATAGTCAGAATTGGGCTTCGGCCAAAAATTCAGATTTTTATGCTTAAGAAAATAGCAACTCAAAGAACCATGAATTTTCTTTTCAATTTTAAGAGCTCATCTGGCGACTGCCTACTTGGGCATAAGTCGCTGTACTCGCGACTGCCCAGTATTAGGCTCCTTTAAAATAACATACAAAAAACAAAATGAAAACAACAACAATATAAAAAGGAAAAGGGCAACAAGCAGGAAGCAAGCTCCGACGTCAGAGGGGGGGGGGGGAAGTCCGCCTCCACCAGGCGCAAGAACATGCGACCCACAAGGAAAAAATCTGGTTAAATAAGGGGGAGAAGGCTGGCCCTCTACAAAAAGTCATGGAGTCTAAAATTCGATGTGCACGAAACGGTCCAGAGTACAAGGGATAAGCAGTAGCGACCCGTCTCGTCCCGGTACCGGGACATGTAACGTGCGCGGATATTGCCTAGACTGGGACATTCAACAAGAATGTGCCGAACAGTCTGGGGGACAACGCAGTCTTCACAGTAGAGCGCAGGCGAGCGCTCCATCAAAGGACGCGAGTGTATCGAATTCGGAGACAACAGAAAGCAACCTAAGGCCTTCGCGTCATTGGATGGGGGGGGAGGGATTCCATGGGAACAGTCGCGGTGCAATGGCAACCAATTTTAAGTTCCCTTCGACCATCTCCCATCTTCTTTTCCAAGCAGCCCGGAGAAATGCCTGTATTCCTGCCATTTAGTCGATGTGAGGAAGAGCAAAATGCTGGTCCGGTCGCCTAAGTTTCGCGGACTCTTTAGCGCCCTCATTTGCACGCTCATTCTCCGCAATTCCTACATGTCCAGGAACCCCGTAGAAGATAATCTCGACATCTGCCTGGCTTACCAAAATCGTGGCGTCACAGATATTGTGAACCAGGGAATGCGAAGATTCCAATGCCCCGAGAGCACTCAGGGCGCTTTGTGAGTCGCTATAAATCACAAACGGGGCACGTCGCGTAATCTCCCGTACCGAGTGGTGTATGCCACCAGCTCGGCCGTGAAGACAGACGCAGCGCCTAGCAGAGCCACGCTGACTTCAAACAGAGGGGATACGCCGTGGAAGTCAACCCCCACTTGGGACTTGGACTCATCCGTATACACTGGCACGGTTCTAGCGTGACACGAGGTGTGCTCCAAAAAGGTCGTACGTAATACTCCCGGCGATGTAGAAGCCTTGAGAGCAGAGGCGAAGCGAGAAATATTCAAAAGTAGTACTTTCTATGGTGGCGTCCTTGGCAGAAAGGGGTGTCACGGGCCCGAGAGCTATAACTAGCTCTCGAAAGAGTTTTCTAGTCCTAAACCCAAAGGGCTTAGGGTATGAGGGGCTTCTCTCGGGGGCATAGGCACCGTCGAAATCAGCTGTGGGTGCAGTGAGAGTTTTGTCGACTGAGGGAGGCGCCAGGCTCGCGCGTACAGGCAAATAATGCACTATGCACGGCGTAGAGCAAGTGGCATCTCCCCAGCATCGATAAGTAGGCTCTCAATGGCGAAAGTGCGGAAGGCACTGGTCGCCAGGTGAAGACCGGTGTGGTGGATCGAGTCCACCTTCCGTAATACACGCACGCTCAGCTGCGGAAGCATTAAAATCGCATCTGTAGTCGAGCTTCGAACGAACAAAGGATCGATAAAAAAGTAAGACAGTAGCTCTATCAGCGCCCTAAGCGCTGAACGTCACGGAACAAAGAATATCCATGGCGCGGATACAAGAGACCCTAAAGCTGCTAATATGAGCCTCCCAGGTGAGGCGTCAGTCAAATACAAGACGAATGAAACGGTGCGATTCAACCACTTGCAGGCGCACCCCATTGAAAAACAAGTCAGGGTTAGGGTGGATCCATGGATGGCGGCAGAAATGCACCACCTTAGTCTTGGCTAAGGAAACCCGAAACCTGTACGCTTCGGCATAGCGATAGACGCGGTTCAATGCCTGTTGGAGTCTACGCTCCTGAGTTGGCATCTGGGCCACGCCAAAAGAGTTTGAAAGGTTGTCCACGTAGAGCGTAGGAAAACATGTTTCGGCAGCACCGAGGTGACGCCGTTGATGCTCAGAGCAAAGGGTGTGACACTGAAGACACTTCCCTGTTGGACACCCTCATCCTGCTACATTCGGTCGGAGAGGGCTCCCCCCACCCTTACGCGGAATCGACGTTCTCGCAAAAATTCAGATATAAAGAGGGAGGCGTCCCCTCGCCGCAATCGTGTGGGGAATCTCCATGATACCGTATCACCATGCGGTATCATATGTCTTCTCCAGATAGAAAAACACCGTGGCGTAGTGCTGTCTACGAAGGAAGGCCTTGCAGACGGCATTTTCGAGTCGGAGCTGAGCATCAGGCGTGGGGTTGAACTTGCGGAAGCCTCACTGTGCAAAACACAGATGGCCTCCGCTGTCCAGGAAAAAGGCTAATCTAACATTTTCCAATTTCACCATCAACTTGCACACGTAAGAGGTTAGAGTGATTGGGTGGAAACCGGCTGGGGTAGAGTGATATCTTCTCGGTTTGCAAAAGGCGAGCACATTAGCGATTTGCCAGGAATCCGGGAGGAGACTCTCCACCAAAATCCCGTTGAACAAATCTAACATAGAGGCCATGCCTCGCTCACCCAGGTGTCTAAGCGTAGCTTACGGGACATCCTCCGGACCAGGGGCGATGTCCGCGCACGAAGATAAAGCGGAACGCAATTCACTCAGAGTAAACCTGTCGTTGAAGGATTCTCCGCCTCTGGAGGTAAGGTCCAGCTGGCGCCCTTCCGCGACATCACGACGCACATTGAATGCTAGCGGAGCAGCATCCCGGCTAGAGAATGCAGGGAAAGCGGTCGCGAAGGATTCCGCCACGGACACGGACCCGGTCCCATTCTCTTGGAGAATGGGAGGGGAGTCCTGTGAGAACTTGCCCTGAATCCTTTTGACTCGCTTCCACATCTCTGCTAGAGGGGTCTTCCCGTTAAGTGAAGACACGTACGCCCGCCAAGAAGAGCGGGTGGGCGTGCTTCGAAATATACCGGAACCTAGCCCTAGCCCGACGAAATTCACCAACAGTGAAATCGTTCGGACGTCGCTTATAGCACATGTAGGCCTAACGTTTTTGTTTGAGGGCCGTCTCCCACTCGGCTGACCACTATGGGAGTGGTCGTCACGTATAGGCATTTGGTAACGAAGGAAAGTTGGTATTTGATTGGTGGACGCTCTGTGCTCACCCCGTTTTCGGGTGAGTAGATCTTACACTTCTCACCTCACAAATAGCCAAGCTCAACACTGCTTTCTTTCCTCTCCCGCTTTCACATCACAACATACACACACAAACACACACACATAGACTCTCTGTTCCAAGTAATCCTGCCGATGGGTATCTATATCCACGTACCTCTGATGCGGAACAAGTCCTTCTCCCCTGAGGCGACGAATGAGTTTCAATCATATTCTTCACTACTTTTTCATACCTGCCCCATAATTTTGTCCAAGGCTGTATATATATATATATATATATATATATATATATATATATTTAATATAAAGCCAATGAAGAAAAATAATCCAATCATTTTTCTAAATCGGTTTATTCAAAACAACGTTTCGAGCTTGTGCGCCCATCTTCTGGTTCCTAGGAATATATGACAATTCATTAGCAATTTAACAATAATGAGAAATATAGCTTTAGATTACTTACATGAATTGATTGTAATAACTGGAAATTAGGGGAATGCTTAATTCACTCTATGCAATTTAAATTAATAATACTGCAAAGTTATGATATACAAAATGTTTTTGGTAATTATAGTGAAGAACACGCCTTAACACTAAGCGGTGAAATATTTTATTTGACGAATATTTGAACAATATTATTGAGTATGGTTTGGTAGGTTGTGGTTTTTATAGAACGTGATGAGGAACTGCCGAATTATCTGAATTAAGAGTAGGTTTTAAAGATTTAATATATATTGATTATGCGATCCTGAGTGTGGTCAGACATTTATTGCTGGCTATGATTTTTAAGTTATTTATTGTTATTGACGTTTTACAATTTATTATGTGAACTCTTACAGGTGACTGTTCTTTTGTCTAAAGAACAGACCCTGTTCGATGGCTAATTTCCATATGCGAAGAATAACGATCCCCCATTGATCACACAATGCTGCCGATATATGTCCACAAATTTATTTGTCCAGGTTATCCTCGGATGCAAAATGTCTATCGTGGCGTGCGCAGTGTGGCACGTAGTGCCGTCCTGTATCCATATCAGGCATATAATCCAGTTGAGGCCACAAAATGTTGCTTATCATCGATCTGTAGGTCTCGACGTTGACGGTTATGGCAATCCCATCTTCATTCTCAAAAAAATACGGACTGATGATTCCATTAGACGAAAATCCGCACCAAACAGTGACTTTGTTGGAAAACAATCGGTGCTGGTGTATCTCATGTGGATTGTTTTCGTCCCAAATCCAACAATTTTGCTTGTGCACAAATCCATTCATTCAAAAATGGCCCTCGTCGCTGAAGATGATTTTTTTGGGGAAATTTGGGGCAACTTCCAACTGCTCTAGAGCCCAATCAGCGAACACACGGCGTTGTCTATGGTCGTTTACCTTAAGTTCCTGGGTAAGTTGGATTTTGTACGGGTACACACCCAAGTCCCTACGCATAATTCGCCAAACTGAAGTCACAGAAAGGCCAAGTTCTTGTGAACGACGAGAAATTGACTGCCTCATTTAAGGCAGCGATGTTTTCAGCAGACCTTGCGTTTTGGCGACGTACGGGTGTTGGCTGATTGTTGATCGACCCTTTTGCCTCGAATTTGGCCATCAAGCATCGAACAGTGGATTCGGCAGGACGATTGTGGCGAGGATAGAAATCACGTAATGCGCGGAACGTTTGTCGAACGGAGCACTGATTTTGCTAATAAAATTTGATGATTTTTACACACTGTTCAACGCTATAACCTTCTATCGTGACTTGCCAAGTACTACTGAACAGTTCAGAATGAGGTTGCCAGATGTCGCTTTAACAACATGGCCACTATCGCCTGACAAAGCTCGAGCGTCCTTGTTGAAAGACCCTTAATATATATATATATATATATATATATATATAT
This sequence comes from Ceratothoa steindachneri, assembly GCA_963969495.1. Lineage (NCBI taxonomy): Eukaryota > Metazoa > Arthropoda > Malacostraca > Isopoda > Cymothoidae > Ceratothoa > Ceratothoa steindachneri. The sequence continues at coordinate 45,161,578 of OZ018317.1, forward strand.
ATATATATATATATATATATATATATATATATATGATAAATGAACAGTAACGTTCTAGTAAATGCGGTTAGGCAAGGGTAATAATAAGAATTCCTTAATCGGCTAGAAAAGTCTCCTGGAGTGCCTCAACCCTATTCAGGAGCGTCATATATACGACTAAGAAACCATCCATTTCTCTAATAAGAGAAATTAAAAAAAAAGCCTTTTGTAAGGAGTAATGTTTACTTTAACAGAAAACGGAAAGAAATTAGAAGGGCGAAGATCATCAGGGAAATTCACATTACCAGTTTTCTGTTAAAGTAAACGAACGTTAGCTTATACGTAAGACTTGTCGTATAGCTGACACTCCTGAAGAGGGTTGAGGAACTCCAGGAGACTTTTCCAGTTGGTTAAGAAATTCGTATTATTACACTTAGCTAACCGCATTGACTAGAACGTTATTGTTAATTTATAATATATATATATATATATATATATATATATATATATATATATATATATATATATATATATATATATATATATGAGATATATAATTCAATGACTTATACTGAAATGTTCCATGCATGAAAAATAAATACATGTTGTTGTCCCACAAAATACTAGGCAATCTATTGCATCATGTATTATATATTATTAAAATAACTAAAAACAAGATTTTACAATTGCTAATAGAAAAGAAGTAAATAATGAATCTAAGCGATCGAAATATTGTAATGTATTGTTTGTATATAAATCTATTATAATTAACTGCGCCAAATACATATATTCAAAATACATGAGAAGATGAAAGAGGAACGCTTTATTATTATTTATTTTGAGTATTTATTCATCATCAGTTTGGGCAGACTAACAACAAAGAACCCACTGTGGAGCCAGATTCTATAGTGTTCCATCCTAAGCAAGCAAGGTACCGCTGACGGATTGGTTCAATTCCATGGACAGGTAACAGGAATGGATCAATCCAAGAGACAAACTAGGTACGACTTTACGATTTCCCTCACCTCTGCATTGAGGGATCCCAGTGACTTTGGAATTGACGGTGATCGTGAGATTCCGACCTTCTCAGCCTATATAAAAAGGCTCTCTGCCGCTCGGCTGCAAGATGAGTATCATGGAGGAGGTGGACAAAAAAAAGAAAGAAGCGAAATGACATGGTTTATGCTCAAGGAAATCAATCCCCACCCTCCAGGGTTGACCATGAAACCCCACAGTTCGGCTTGAAGTCAAAAACATCAGGAAAACAATTTAATGGTAAAAATGATATATAATATTTAAAAAATTAAACGCAAACTAACGAGGACTTGTTCCCAGAAAATATTTCAAGTGGTTCGTAAAAAATGTAATGAAGTTAAAGGGAATAAAAATGCTTATAAGGCCCATAGTCTACGCAGGCAACTTGAGACAGAAGTTGTGTCACTCTTCTACCCTGCCATTTTTCAATGATATATATATATATATATATATATGCCCATTTTGGCAAATGGTAAAGATTCGAAACCATTCCACGAATGACTCCTCGCTTATCGTTCCAATGCTCTTAAGTATGAATTTCACTGTCGCCAAATTATATTACCTCCTTTCTTAACATATTCCAATATTAATTTCTTTTCAATAAATAATAGTATTAAGTGAAAAAAAACGCGATTTCTTTTTATTTTGTACCTACAGAAGATGGTCAAAATTTGACCAATGCCACACAATTAGCTACGAAGTACAAAAAATGGAGGCGTAGCGTCCAAACGTAAGGCCCTGTGAGGTGGGAGAGGTTCACTGAAGAACACAGAAGAGAGATTTGTATTTAAAACCTTGTAATTAAAAAGAACCACCTTAAATACGATAGATAATTGGATAGGAGACTATAAAGGTTCTTGAGGCGGCTGCAAAGCCGAGGAAAACTTACCGCGCGGAAAAGACGATTTGCACATTTTTGAAAAAGTTGATTGAGTCGGAAAGTGGAAGGAGTTCCAGCAAAAGGGAGGTTATATTAACAAAGGAGGAGGTATGAAAGCATGTTGGGAGTGAGCTCAGCGAAGTTAAAAGGAAGGAATAGTAATTTTAGAATGTGAAAACACCCACATGCACCTTTAGTAGTGTAGAACAGACAAATATATATATATATATATATATATATATATATATATATATATATATATATATATATATATATATATATTTTGTGTGTAGAATTATACCCCATATATATCACTTTATTAACAGTAATTAAATGAATATCCGATGGATTAATAAACCTAGAAATTAAACTATGAAATGGGTATACCTACAAGCAATTCAAGCTTATGTACCTACATAGTCCCAGACAGATGAAGAAGTCTGGGACTTCTATGCAACACTGATGAATGCAAATATACAAGGAAATCATCAGTTCCAGATGGTTATGGAGAACTTGAAGAAAAAAAGTAGAAGACAAAGAAAAAGGGTCATGGCTGGGACGAAATGGGCAAAGTCATCCTCAATATACTGCCACTGATCATGGCCCTGCCCTCGAGTCTGTTATGCCATTGCTGCAGACGAGTGAATTACATCTTTCCAACTTCTGCGAGGACGTCATCTGGATGTATAAAGCTGCCTAGTTTAAGAACTCCTTTGATCTTCTGTCATTTCTTGGAGCAATGTGTCTTGCCCATTACTACTTCAAAAACTGCAGCCGTTATTATATGCCGCCCGTGCTTGAGTTCCTATCTATGAGTTTCATTAATGGTCTCTGAACACAATTCTTAATATAAGTTGCTCCAGGTTGCTTTGTTTTCTTAGGTTCCTGTATGCCCTTTGTTAGGCGTTCAAGTTTCCCCTCCATAAATTAAAACTGGCAAATTGCATTAACTAAATACTCTACGTTTTAATCATTGAGGCATGTCACTTCTATAGATGAAACTACTTTCCTACCGTTCTCCATCCTTATTTTATTCTACTGATTTCTTTTTCGACGCTCTCATCAAGAGTCAAAAGCTACCTTAATTATACGTATTCGTCAACTGCTCTAAAATTTAATGGACAAATCTAATCTTCTGTGAAACATTGATCATAATTCTCGTTCTTGAGTACTTCAAATTCTGTCAAATGGGATTGTGGTTTGTGATCATTCTTTTATCGGTCCAATTCCTACCTGTTGCATGGACTTCTAGCACAGGAGAGTGCTATAAATTTCACATAGCAGGCAACAACCTCCCTCTACTCTAACATGGTTCTCATAGGACAGCCGCGATGGCTACAGGACAGACTATAGGATAAAAATTCCTCCTTTAATCTCGCAAGCGGTTGGAGTATACTCAGATGTCATTTGCTTCCGGGGAGCTATGAACAACAACCAAAGTATTATCAGTAATTGTAGTTTTTATGAGTTCGCGGAAAATACATAATACTATGCTAATAGCAGAACGAAGTTGACCTAAATATTTGCCATTAATTCATATTCCCTTTTGTTCCCACTTCGAAGTTCTAAACATCTCCATAAAGACTTGTGAACAGTTTGGGGGTAAATTAGATCCCCTTATTCCATCCTTCATTCTACCTTTATTTTATTAATGACTGAGTACAACATAGATGAAGATGTTGAGTAACATATATGGAGAAGGGTATTTCAATGTAGGTTTTGTAAATATTTTGTTTCTTTAGTGAGTCGAAGGCTTCTTCATGGTCTTCGAATGCTTTGTGGAGGGGTATTTCGTGTTCATTTGTTCTCTGCAACCAGGCGAGGGTGCGGAGGGGGGGGGGGGCTTGGGTGCTGAAGCTGCATCCCCAAAATTCAGACCTGTTTATATTTAATTTTTGAAGCCCTACTTGTATTCTAATATTCAGAAGGAGTTATGTAACAATATATATATATATATATATATATATATATATATATATATATATATAGTAGGAATATGAAGACCCAGGTGATTACACTAATCATTTATTGGTCATAATGGTTGAAAAAGCGGATGAAGAAAAGTTAAAATAATAAAATTGACAATTATTGAGATTAAAGTAAAAACACAAATAACAATATATAGAATTAATTAATACTATCCAGTGTAATTTTAAAAAATAATAGTAAGAAGTGAAGTTATAACATAAACTGACTTGGATATCAAATATTAAAGGTAACCGGAGTAAACAATAAAATAACCTATTATATTAAATTATAAAAAACAACAACAAAAAACTCGAAAACAAATTAGAATGAATTAAACAGAATGACTTACCTTTATCGTATATAGTAGGAATATGAAGACCCAGGTGATTACAGTAATCATTTATTGGTCATAATGGTTGAAAAAGCGGATGAAGAAAAGTTAAAATAATAAAATTGACAATTATTGAGATTAAAGTAAAAACACAAATAACAATATATAGAATTAATTAATACTATCCAGTGTAATTTTAAAAAATAATAGTAAGAAGTGAAGTTATAACATAAACTGACTTGGATATCAAATATTAAAGGTAACTGGAGTAAACAATAAAATAACCTATTATATTAAATTATAAAAAACAACAACAAAAAACTCGAAAACAAATTAGAATGAATTAAACAGAATGACTTACCTTTATCGTAGGAGTTGTTAGATCAACTAACTAAAGATATAAAAACTACTAAAGAGATTTGGTCGGTTGAAGTGTTGGTTGATTATATAGTGAATAGTTTAATTGAGGAAGAATAATTATTTAGGTTTAGATTTCTTTTATTGAGGTACAGTGACTCTAAGGTTTTTCAAATCGAGAGAAGTTAAGGCTGAAGATAATATAGTAAATGAATCAGAATTCAGAGGATGATGGTAATACTCAGAGTGTTGCCTGATGGAAGAGGCTTCAGGTTTAGAAATGGGAATACCAATCCTATGAGACAAACCTAAGTGCTTTGCGATCCTGCATTTGAATTGTAAGCCAGTTTGGCCTACATAACGACTGCAACAGGTCGTACATGTATAATTGTAAATTATACAGGATCGCAAGCCTAAAGGGATTGGCTCCTTATGGAGAAAATAGGAATTCAACGATACAGGGTTGGAATTTGTACAAATGGATTAGCATTGAAGGAAATGATTGTTGAGGGTAGAGAAAAGGAGTTTGTTAAACTCGGATGTCAAATGCTCGAGATAGGTTAGTCTAAGGAAAACCTTCTGCTTAGAAACAGTAGTAAGAAAGGGTCGAGGATAATATATTTTGGAGAGAAATATGGATACTAACTGGTCGAAGATGAAATCAAGGTAATAATTAAATTTGAAGAAATCCTTTAAATAAGTCAGTTCTTCATGAAAAAATAACAAGCTAGAGCATATATGGTAGGCTCTAAAAATTCGCCTTCCATATATATATATATATATATATATATATATATATATATATATATATATATATATATATATATATATATATATATATATATATAAAGGGTGTTCCATTAAGAAGAATCGAAGTTAGCAGTAAATAAAAGTGTTATTGGTGAAAATTTATTGATTTAACTATTGGATCATGTTATTTGATTCATGGCAATTATGTGTGAAAAATAATACTGCCTAAATGTCCGCCAAGGCTTCGGCGGCACACCTCCACTCAATGGTCAAAATCTTTTATGACGTCTCTGCATAGTTGCTCCTCGATCTCACCAATATGCCTTATTATCTCATCATTTAGCTGTTTAATTGTTGTTGGCTTGTTGGCATAGACCTTACTTTTGAGATGACCCCAAAGGACGAAATCTAAAGGTTTCAAGTCACACGACAATTCTGCTTATTAACGAATCAACCAAGATGAAAATGGGCTTCATCACTAAAGATGTTTTTTTGCGAAAAATCATCATCGGCTTGTCTTTGCTCGTGCACCCAATTACCGAATGTACGGTGCTTAAAATACTCAGCAGTCTTCAGATATTGTGTCAATTTTAATTTTCTAAGCGTGTAAAGACAAATCTTTTGTCAAAATTTAATGTAACGTTGTTGAGGAGAGGTTCAATTCCTGCGCGCGATGACGAATAGAGGTGTCTGGATCTTCGGCCACATTCTCGCGCACTGCAGCAATGTTTTCAGCTGAACGGCGTAAACGAGCACGCAATGGCGTTTTTATATCTGCCAACGACCCCGTTTGTTTGAAATTACGAATAATTTTCTTAATTTCACTCTCGGTTGGTCGATTATGTTGACCAAAAAAATCGCGAAGTGCCCGAAATGCGTTTCTGTTTGAACGTCCATTTTCGTAATTGGCTTCGATAACTTTAACACGTTGTTCGATTGTTAATCTTTCCATGGTTGAAATTGCCAAAGACTGGAGTTGTTAAATCTTAAAGAAAAAGAAAAAAATATTTAGACGCTTAAACTTAACTCACATTTAAAATCGGTCCAATTTATTGGAACACCCGATATATATATATATATATATATATATATATATATATATATATATATATATATATATATATATATATATAACAGTTTTTAAACCGTTGGGGTCGAAGGTACCTATATGATACATGTGTAAAAACAGGTAAATCTCAAAATTAATGATTAAATTTAGTATTATACCTTAGCTGACGTCCAAAATCTACAATAAGCCATAATTCTAATTGTTTGATGTGTAGTGCTCACTCCTGTGTGAGATACTGTTATTTATTATCAATAATATGTAAGATAACCATTATTAATCATCATCGCCCTTTTCTCAGACTACTCTGAGGGAAGAATTCAGGTTAGCCCCTTCCCTAATTTTTTATCCTGGATCTTCCATTGTCTACAAGGTCTTTTGAGCAGCTTGATCATTATCTTTAGTACTCTCGTTATTTCTGAAATCTGCTTGTCCAGTTGACGATTGCCGTCGAGAATTTCTATTAGTCCGTTGTTTATGACGTTTGTAAGTTGAGTATTGCTGATAAGAGATTGATTGGCAGTCATTCTTTAATTTTTCCGTGTCACATTTTTTAAAAAGTACAGCCGAAGGTTTGAAGCATTCCATTGGAATCCTACTTCCTCTCACTATTTTGTAATGCGGACAGGCAAGTAGGTCAGCAGGACGTTTACCTTCATCCTTAATAGATTCGAAAATTATCCCATCTTCCCAAGGATGCAAAGATTTGTCTTTCTTTACTGGTGGAAATTACTCATTATTTATTGAAAATTTCTTATCTGCAGTATCGGGAACATTGCTATTTCGTAATTTAAGATAGAATTGTTCAATAATTAAGTGTTGTTTCGTCAGTTTATTGATGAATATTCAATATTTCTTTACTAGATTTGTATTATATATTTCTGTTCTTTCCCGAGCAGTTGCCTTTTTAAATAACCTTGTTCAATTCAGTATATTCGATCCTTTCTCTAATTGTCCTAATGCGCCTTATTTTTCGCCTTTTATCAAATAAGTCTTTTCGCAACGTAATTTCTTTCCCTTTTTTATGAAGATAGTATCAAATGATCATTAAATTCATTCGACTTGTTTGCGAGGGAAATTTGGGAGTTATTTACTTTCAGTCTTTGTAACAAGTTTGTGTTTCTATCTCTTTGTTTGGACTCAGCACCCCGTCAGACCCCAGCTTAGCCTCTTCTCCTTCCTTCAGAACACTTATGTTTCCCCCCTGTTTCCTCGGTTTCATACAACCTCCCCCACAACTTTCTCTGGTCAGCCTCTAATTTCACAGGGTATATTCTGACCTTCTTCTCAGCCAACTATCCCGGATCGGGGCTGAGGGGGGAGGAACAATGATCCCTCACCCCTGAGCTCCATTTTGGGATGGTGGGTTTTTTAATAACCTGCCTTATCCCAACCCACATCTTCCTCACCTCGTCTTCCTTTCTATTTTCAAACACTATCCATTTTACGCCGCGTCTAAGGTAGAGCCGCCATGCTGAGGGACTGCCAGGCTACCAGGCGGGGGGGGGGTTCCGAAATAGCGGCACCTGGCTCTGCCAGGCCTGTACTCACCCTTCGCAGAGCGGTCCAGTGTGGGGGGTGATTAGCGTTTGCATCCCGTGAAAAAACGGTCACCATGCCCAATGATGATAACTTAAAAAATACAAAATCTCTCCCCATTTCCCCTTTAAGAACGACGGAGCCGCCCTCAGGCAGCTCCACAGAAAAAATGAAGGTCCCCCCCCCGCCCTGTTGTTTCCCAGGAGACCCTCCATAACTCTTCCACCGGAGAGGAGGCTTAGTACTCTCCAGTGCCTACGGGTGCAGGGGGATCCCCCTCACCCCCTTCCTTGGAGTCACCATGACACTCCAGCTCAAACCTGGTAGTCCTGCCTTTGCTTTCACAGGGGACTGCCAGGAAAGCCAGCAGGCAGCCCATAACCGGCCGTTCCCCGTTGAAGCGGCTCGGTAGGGCAAACCCCCTTAGGGGGAGAGAAGGAAGAAAGGACCCATCGGCCGCTTCCCCCTAAAGACCTGCTGGCCCAAATATTGAATCTAGCGGGGACGAAGGCCTATGCCCCTCCAGAACATGGACAAGACTGACATGACCTGTGATGTCATGGGGAGGATGGCCAAATGGAGGATCCCTTGAGATAGACATGCTCCCTGACGCAGCCCAGCCTCAGAAGGTGGGGCCTTCCATGGGGGCAGATTCAGGCTCAGCATCAAACACCAAGCCCGAGTCTGCTCCTGTTTGGCGCCCTTGCCGGAAGGGTCGAGCTGCTAAGACAGCACAAGCAAGGGAGGGATCTCCTCCTCCGGCTGGCACCCATACGAATGCTGGGACCTTCAAAATCTCAGCAAAGGACCTTGCAGAGGCCAGCCCATCTGGCCTGGCGGCTCCTACTAGGGGAGGGGAGAAGCGGGTCCATTTCCCGCCCTCCTCTCCTAAAAAGAAAAGATCCAATAAAAAAGAAAAAAAATGACTCGGGGCGCTTCTCCCTCCACGGGGGCGGAGGGGACGGACGAGGCTGCTACCATCCTTGAATGCGATCAAGCCAAGGTCGGCGCGTCTGGCCCCGGTGCTCGCCTGGGCGGGGAATCCCAAAATAAGACCAAAAGTGCGCCGAGCGGAGCCTTGATTACATGGGGGCCCCTCATTCAGGGATTACCTGGAGTTTTCGAGCCCGCTGGCTTCAAACGCTTCATAGTTATTCGCTCCACTGATGGTAGCATGTTGGCCAAGGGCAACATGATCCATCAGAGGAAAGCTTTAGCTGATATGAGTGGTAGAGAGCCTTCTGGCGAATGCGGTGGATCTCTCCGAGTCAGCCAAGATAAGTGGTCTTCGGTAACTTCATGGCACCCCGGTGAGTGTGACGCCGCACTCTACCTGGAAATTTCTGAAAAGAGTAGTTTATGCGAGGTACCTCGTGGACTACTCCATAGAAGATATCACTCTAGAGCTGGCCAACTACGGGGCGGTCAAGGTCGAGCATGTGATGAGTAAATAGGGAGGGGCCTCGAGACCCATCCCTACACTCTTCGTCACGTTCGAATGTGACAAGCTACCTGAGTCGGCGCGTGCCGGTTGATACCGCTACCGCGTGAAGGCATTCATGCCACTTCCGCGGATGTGCTATTACTCTCACTGCTTTGGCCATACGAATCGCTCATGTAGACGTGCACATTCGGGGTCACCCGAAGTCTGTGCAAATTGATCCAATGCCGCACACGATAAGTGCAAATCGTGTGTGGCCAAGTGTGTCAATTGCGGAGAGCCGCACCCTGCTTCTTCGAAGCAATGTGGTGCATATCTCCTTGATAAAGAAATCCTGGCCGTTCAGGCCCAGGATCGACTCTCATTCCGCGAGGCTAAGGACTTGGTCCTGGAACGCCCAGCTCTGCCTGGGACGTCTTACACCTCATTGCTAAGAAAGACACCCTCTGCTCCTGGGACATCCAGGCCAATAATCATGGTTGTTTCCGCGTCCATTCAGAGCCCTTCTGCGAGTTCTACTCAACCCGGACGCTCCCCTGGTTAAGCTGGCGACACAAAGGGTTCAGACCCAGCCGCGGCTAAAACCAGCACCCCTCTTCCCCCAGCGTGACTATTTCTCGTAAGGAGAAACGGCCACGAACCTCTACCAGGTCGTTAGACTCACAGGAGGCAACACCCCCGAAGTTGGTCGCCAGGGCATCTCCTGGGGTTCCTAAAGCTATCCCCCGAAAGGATGACGGCAACAAAGGAACTTCGGCTCCTTCGCCCACGCCTAGTGGTGAGCTGGGTGGCTTGGAGACGGTGGATCATCGAAAAGAGGGCCGCTCGCCTCCGAGGCCTCAACGCCCACCTAAGGTTTCGAGGCAGAGGGAGGAAAAGACTCGCATGGCGAACCAAACCTTCCCAAATAAGTCCTCGAAGTCGACAGCGCCTTCAGCGCATTGTCCGCCAACAGCGTTCGGGATTCTACCTCCGAGAAGCGTACGGCCATTCCCGTGAAGGTCTTCTCTTCGAAGTGGGCCCCTGCATCTCCTCCAAGCTAGGACTGGAGGGCACATACCTTCAATGGAATTGCCGCGGACTCCGGACCAACTGGAAGGAGCTGCGGAGGCTCGTCTCATCCCGTTTCCCGTTAGCTATTTTTCGGTAGGAAACTATGCTAGGTGCGTGCCCCTACCCACCTTCCCGGGGTATAACGGTTTTGCGACCCCACCACAACGGAATGGGGGCCGGGCTAGGGTATGCGCGGTTTACACCCGGCATGATTTCTCCGTTCGACTTTTCACTTTAGATACCTCCTTTCAGGCAGTGGCTGTGCAGCTTCACCTGGCTAGGAGGTATTCTGTTATTTCTGCGTAAATTCCACCGTCAACTGACATCGACGGGGGACTTCCGTCGCCCCGTGGCACGGTTGCCGAGGCCCTTTCTCTTGCTTAGAGATCTAAATGGCAGAGATCTTCTCTGGGGAGACTACTCAATAAATCCCAGGAGACAAGTCCTTGCCGATCTGATCGAAGAGCTTGAGATAGGTGTCCTAAATGTGGATGAGTTTACGCATCACTGCTCGAGAACCGCTTCATTCTCTTGCCTTGATCTACCTCTGTGCTTTTCGGATGCACGGCCTGATTTGATTGGTGGGTGGTCGATGACCTCCATGGTAGTGATCACTTTCCCACTAAAATATCATTTTCAGGGCAGCTGCCGCCTGAGAGCCCCCTCGGTGATGCTTGGAGCAGGCGAGATGGCCTACATTTCAGGAAATAACTGAATTCTCTATCTCAGGCGAGGAGTTTAGGTCGGTAAATGAGGCCATTGAGTTCTTCCCTTGCAACCTCATCGCCGCGGGCCTGACTACTATTCCCAGAACATTTGGCCGTTTCGCACGCCGACCACTCCCATGGTGGTCGGCCGAGTGTGAGATGGCCCTCAAACCGAAGCGTTATGCCTACATGCGCTATAAGCGCCGCCCGAACGATTTCACTGTCGCTGAATTTCGTCGGGATAGGGCTAGGTTCCGGTATATTTCAAAGCACGCCCGCCGCTCTTCTTGGCGGGCATACGTGTCTTCACTTAACGGGAAGACCGCTCTAGCAGAGGTGGGGAAGCGAGTCAAAAGGATTTGGGGCAAGTTCTCGCAGGGCCCCCTTCCCGTTCTCCAGGAGAATGGGACCGCAATCTCGGACCCCATGTCCGTGGCAGAATCCTTTGCGATCGCTTTCTCCGCATTCTCTAGCCGTGATGCTGCTCCGCCAGCAATCAATGCACATCATGATGTCGCGGAAGGCCGCCGGTTGGACTTTACCTCCAGAGGCAAATAACCCTTCAACGTCAGGTTTACTGTGAGTTAGTTGCGTTCCGCTCTTGCTTCGTGCGCGGACATCACCCATAGTCCGGACGATGTCTCTTACGCAATGCTTCGACACTTGGGTGAGCAAGGCATGATCTTTCTGTTAGATTTGTTCAACAGGATCTGGGAGCGATCATTCTACGCCCGCCGTTTTCCGCCCAATTTCTCTAATCAACTGCGTGTGCAAGTTGATGGAGAATTTGGTAAATGTTAGATTAGCCTTTTTTTCTGGACATCGGAGGCCATTTGTTTTCTGCACAGTGCGGCTTCTTCAAGTTCCATTCCACGTCGAATCCTCTGGTTTGACTGGAAAATGTTGTCTGCGAGGCCTTCCTTCGTAGACAGCACTACGCCACGGTGTTTTTCGAGCTGGAGAAGGCTTATGATATCGCATGGCGATACGGTATTATGGAGACCCTCCACCCGATGTGGGCGAGGGGACGCCTCCCAGTCTTTATATCTGAATTTCTGCGAGAACGTCGATTCCGCGTAAGGGTGGGGGGATCCCTCTCCGATCTAATGGAGCAGGATGAGGGTGTCCAGCAGGGAAGTGCCCTCAGCGTTAAACTCTTTCCCTTGAGCATCAACGGCATTACCTCGGTGCTGCCAGAAGATGTTCTTGCTAGGCTCTACATGGACGACCTTTCGATCACTTTTGGCGCGGCCCAGATGCTAACTCTGGAGTGTCGACTTCAACAGGCCTGTAACCGCATCTCTCGCTATGCCGACGCGCACAGGTTTCGTTATTATTTAGCCAAGACTAAGATGGTGCACTTCTGCCGCCATCCACGGCTTAACCCCGACCTAGATTTGTTTATTAATGCGGTGCGCCTGGTAATGGTTGAATCACACCGTTTCATTCGTCTTGTATTTGACCGACTCCTCACCTGGGAGGCTCATATTCGCAGCTTTAGGGTCTCTTGTACCCGCTTCATGGATATTCTTCGTTCCGTGACGTTCAGCGCTTGGGGCGCTGATAAGGCTACTGCCTTACTTTTTTATCGATCCTTTGTTCGTTCGAAGTTCGACTACAGTTTGAGTTTTATGCATCCGCAGCCGAACCTCTATTGTGGAAGGTGGACTCGATCCACCACACCGGCCTTCGCTTGGCGACCGGTGCCTTCCGCACTTTCCCTATTGAGAGCCTGCCTGTCGATTCTGGAGAGATGCGATTATCTATGCACCGTAGACAGTGCATTACTCGCCTGGACGCACGATCGCAGCGTTTCCCTTTATCGCCAACAACTCTCAGAGCATCCGCAGCTGACCTCGACGGTGCCTATGCCGCCGAATGACGCAAGTCATACCCTAATCCCTTTGGGTTTCGGACTAGGAAACTCCTTCGAGAGCTAGATATAGCTAGCAGGCTGGTGGCGCCCCTGGTCCTGCCCAGAACCTCACCCTGGAGGGTACCACCGTTGGCTATTTGTCGCCATGCCTCTGCTCTCAAAGCTTGTACAGCGCCGGGAGTATTGCTCTCGCCTTTTTGGAGCACATCTCGTGTCACGCTGGAACCGTGCCAGCGTATACGGATGGCTCTAAGTCCAAAGAGCGCGTCGGTTTCCACGCCGTATCCACTCTATTTGAAGTTAGCGTGGCTCTGCCCGGCGCTAGGTCTGTCTTTACGTCTGAGTTTGTCGACATACACCCCTCGGTACGTGCGATTACACGACGTTTCCGGTTTGGAGGCTGGATCGTGATTTATAGCGACTCACAAGGCACCCTGAGGGCTTTTGGGGCATTGGAATCCCCGCACCCTCTGGTTCGCGATATCCGTGATGCCACGGTTTTAGTGACCCGGGTGGATGTCGAGATTACCTTCTGTTGGGTTCCTGGACATGTAGGAATTGCGGGGAATGAGCGCGTCGAAGAGGGCGCCAAAGAGTCCACGAGGACCGGACGAGCGGACCAGCGTTTCGCTCTTCCACACACAGACTTCATGGCAGGAATACGGGCAGCTCTTCGGACTGCTTGGCAAAGAAGATGGGAGACGGTCCAGGGGAACTTAAAGTTGCGTGTCATTGCGCTGCGACTGTTCTCATGGTTTATCCCCCAATGCTGCGACGGCTTCAGGGCGCTTTCTGTTGTCTCCGAATCGGGCACACTCGTGTGACGACCGCCATTTGATGGAGCGCTCGCTTCCGCCCTATTGTGACGACTGCGTCGTCCCCCAGACCGTTCGGCATATTCTTGTCCAATGTCCCAGGCTGGGTGATCTTCGCGCACGTTACCTGTCCCCGGTACAGGAATGGGCGGGGTCGCTACCGCCTGCCCCTTGTGCTCGGGACGAGTACGTGCACATTGGCTGGTGGACTTATAGACCTTTTGGGGGGAGTCCGGCCTTCTCCCTTTTATTTAACTAGGTTTTTTTGTTGTTTTCTTTGTAGGTTGCACGTTCCTGCCCAGGAGATACCTCCTCCCGACGCCGGAGCTTGCTTCCCCCTTGTTGCGATTTTCTCTCATTATTGTTATTGTTTTTCATTCTTATTTTAAAGTAGCCTAGTGTTAGGCTGTCGTGAGCGCGGCGACTTGTGCCCAAGTGTGTAGTCGCCAGATAGGCTCTTAAAATAAAAAATAAAAAACTCTCTTCGTTTGTGTCTCATATTTCAGATTTAATTTGACCTTTCTCCTAAGTAATCCAAGGGCGCTACTTGTATTAAATGAGCGGATCAAAAATATGGTCTTAAAAAATAAGAATTTTCGACAATATGGAATTGATCCTAATCTTTGTTCCGTTTGGTCCCCAATACCCCCAGATGGATGTGCGGCTATAAATATTTGACACGTTTTCACTTCCTTCATCTTCTCCACTTTCTTTGCAAACTTTATCGCGTCGATGCCATTGTTGGTTTTAACTCCCTAGTTGCAAGTAACACACACATAACACATAACCACCGTCTGAAAAGACATAGCTATTAATCGTGTCTCTATGAAGCATCCCTTCAAGAAGAGAAAAAGGGTAGTAGAAATTAATTTAGCTCACATAATAATAAATAAAATTCTTTAGCTATTATAGAATTAATAACAAATCTAACAGTGATCAAATTGGGCCTATTAGATATGAAGATGAAGGGGTTTTGAAAGAATCTGATGAGGAAATAGTAGAGGTTATTAATGATCATTTTTCTTCAATATTTTCTCAAGAGAATCCAGATAGATTAATTGATCATAATTATAGGTCAAGGGAAGTAGTATTGAATACCATTAATGTGAACAGGGAAATAATTAAAGGGTTTATATTGGAGTTAAATACTAGTAAGTCATCTGGCCAAGACAACATTCATTCTAGGTTACTTAAAGAAGGTGTAGGTAGTATTGCAGTAACTCTTGATAAGTTATATACTAAATCACTAGAGTTTGGAGAAATACATGCTGATTGAAAATTAGCGAATGAAGGGCCAAATTTTAAAAATGGAAGTAAAGAGGACTCAAATAACTTTAGACCGGTAAGCTTAACTTCTATCGTTTGTAAAATTCTTGAGAAGATAGTTAAGAAGGGGATTTCTGACCATCTACATTGTGGTAGGTTAATAAATAATGCTTAGCATGGGTTTAGAAGAGGTACATAGATCGTGTTTAACAAATTTACTGGATTTTATAGATTATGTTACTAAACAATTAGATAAAGAAGAGAGTGTTGATGTAATTTACTTAGATTTTAGCAAAGCGTTTGATAAGGTTCCACATAGGAGACTAGTTCACAAATTAAAAGTGCATGGGATAAGGGATAATAGGGAATTTAGCTATAAAATGGATGGGCATTGGCTGAATTCAGTTGAAGATGAGAAGGACTTAGGCGTAGTAGTAGATAGGTTACTAAAGTGTTCGAAGCAGTGCATTGATGCAAAAATTAGAACAAATAGGGTGCTAGGATACATTAACAGGAATGCTAGCTACAAGAGTAAAGGGGTTATCCTTACTCTCTATCACTCGTATGTTAGGCGACATTTAGAGTACTGTATACAAGGATGGTCCCTACATTTTAGACATGACATCAACCTGCTAGAGTCAGTTCAAAGGAGGGCAACAAAAATAATACCTTCCTTGAAGCACCTTGAATATGAAGATAGACTGAGGGTACTAAATATTTTTCCATTTGAGAGAAGATATGATTGAGCTTTTTAAAATCTTTTCTGGGATGGATAAGTTGGATTTTAGCAAGTTATTTGAGTTTGAAAGTAGTAATAGGACTAGGGATCACCACTTAAAAATTAAAAAAACAGAGGTGCAGGTTGGATGTTAGAAAATATTTTTTCACCAATAGAGTGATAGACTACTGGAATAGTTTGCCATCTGAGACTGTAGACAGTCCAAACTCGAATGTTTTCAAACACAGATTAGATGAATATAAGGAGATGGAGGGTTAACTTCTTTTTTTTTGGGGGGGGGGCGGTATTCTGGACTCATTTCTGTGGATGAAGATTTTTTTATTGTATATTATGATTGATTTGGATTTTAATGAGCCTTGATGATGATGCTTTTTGTTTTTGAAATATTCCTGTGGATGATTCTAATTGTATATTGGAGATGCATGATCTGACACAATTCTATGGATGCATTTTGTGGGTGGGTCTTGACAAATGCAGATGACCTTTGATAAGCCCTTGTGGCTTTTATCATCCATTAAATTGTTATGTTATGTTACTGCAGCAGGAATCTCTCGGAAATATTAAGACAAATAGTGGCAAAGCTGTGAACCGTTTCACAGTGTCCCGTTGCCTCAATGAATCCGGTTTAAAAGCTCGTAGTCCAGCAAACAAATCACTCAGAAGAACCAGAAGAGAGACTCGAATACGCTAAAGCTTATGTTGTTTGCAGGGATGAAGATTGAGCCGAGAATTCATTCCCGCGACGAAAGTAAATTTAATTTTGTTCGCTCTGATGGCAGACGCTTTGTAGTGACGTGCGGCCAGTCATAGACTTAACCTTAAATGTGTTAAAAGTTCTATCAAGCAGGAAGGAGGCAGCCTCATGGTGAATGGGGTGTTTTCGTCTGAAGGAGTTGGTTCGCTAGTGCGTATAATTGTAAAGGTAAATACGAATGTGTACCTAAACCTCGTTCGACAACATGTGATACCTTTACTCCGAGCATCTCTGAACCAGCCAGAAGTATTTATGCAGGACAACGCGCCATGCCATACTGCAAAGCAAGTAAAATATCCTTTCGATCAAAAAGATATCGAAGTAATGAAATGGCCTGCTCAGAGCCTGCACCTGGATTTAATTTAGAACCTCTGAAAGATCATTGGAGACAAAGTTCGAGACCAGTAGCCTTCAACTGTAACAGATTTAGGGACGAAAATTGAGCAAGAATAGAACAAAGTGACACCAAAATTTTGCAAGAAACTGGAGAGGTCCTGCTTCGTCGTTGCGTCGAAGTAATAGAAAACAAAGTCTTCAACACATATTAACTGTTTTAAATTTCATTGTTGTCAAATATTACTTTGTTTCTAGTGTATTTTTTTGCTAAGCAATTCTGTGAATGATTTTAATCTTTTTTTGCACGTGTCAATATTTTATTTTGTTAGTTTATTTAGCATAATTTCTTGAATATACGATTGTATTATGAAATCTTCATAAAATATATTTAACGCATGCCTTTATGTACCATGTAAATTGCATTTACCTACTGATCATATTTTTTTAAATATTAATAAAAGATAATCGTTCTCTAACTTTGCTCAGCAGTGTATATGCAAATATAGAAAGAAGCCAAAGCTCTCTAAAACAGCTGTATTTTTATGTAATTATTTTCGTGGAGTTAAAATAATCATGGAAAAATGATGTAATATCAATAGATGGAATCTAAATGCCATATTAAGAAACTAACAAATTCTTTTTGGATTGACTATTTTAGTGTCAAGAGATCATTTGCCGATTATTAATGAATAAGAATGCATAGAACTTCAACCTAGATATATAAACAAATCATAAAATAACAAAGTATTACAAGTTTAAACAACTTATAGGAAGAAATTGTAAGGAATACAATGAAGAGAAATTAGATGAAACATAATTTTAAATGAGAACTGTTCAACAGCTACTGGACAAAGAAACTTTTCTTCTGCATATTTTTTTTTTGTTGTCTGCTGAACAAGTCAAAATATTGATGCGATCAGCAGAAATATTATTTGCAGCATCTTGGATTGCTTCACCACGGTCGCTTTTGTTGATAAATGGCCTCCCATCTGCGCAAACGTCTTTCTACAAGATGCTAAAGTTTTTTTATTGGATTTAGGTCGCAACTGCTCAGAAATCAGACTGTGATTGAGTCTCCTACGAATCTTTTTTACTCTAACCAATTTTTAGGGAACTACAAACCATGATTAGGAGGATTATCCTGCATGGGGATAAGTGACTTCCTCTTGAAACAAAGTAGAAAGTTTTTCTCTAGGAACTCGCGGTACACCTTCTAATCTATTTTGACCCGATCATCGACTTTAAAATATCCCATAGCTTGTCTCCAAACATTCAGCCCAAGTCATCAATCCTCCGACTACTTGTCGTTTGGTAAATGCTCCACCTGAGGTCCATTAACAACTCAGCCTCTTTCCCAACCATCTAGCACATCCAGAGTGATTCTTAATTCGTCATTGAGGATAGCTTTACTAAAGTAGTTTTCAGGTATGTCTGAGTCCACAACAGACGTTTTTCATTGTGACTATTGGTTAGGAAGGGTATGGGATCTTTTCCTCGACGGTAGAATATTTCCGGAGAGCCTTAAACCTTGTTTATTTCGCTACGGAAGGATCACCAACAGCTTTAAAAATGGCTCTTTTGAGAGCATGATGGGTTTTAGATACTTCTCTTTTGATTTACAAAGATCTCTTGGCGTAAGAGATCGAAATTATGGTTGAGCCATTTTCTTCTTTGGTAAATTGGCATTCTCTACAATTTCCGTGACAGTGCGATGATCACAATTCAAACCTTTTAAAATTTCCAGAGAACACTTTCATTTACATAGTTCGTTCACGATATAATTCTTCTGTACTTACCAAAGTTCCTCTTTCCTGTTTATTTATCAGGAAATAATTCTTGCAAAAGGTTTCTGGATGATTGTTGTAACAGAATTTCAGAAAATCGACTATAGCAGGTATTGCAAAAGTCCTGTTGCACTCATTACGACACTCTTAACAAGAGACACGGTGATAGTTTTGATGCAGTTAGACACGTTTTTATTTTTTTAACAAACAAATTTGTTTTTAAATTGTAATATTAATCAATGTGGCCGCGCTCGACGGCGAGCATGCGCTGCGGGCGAGATCTGGATACAGCGCGCATGTTGTGGACGAAGTCCTTCCTCCTGCTGGCCCACACGCAGTTGATGGAGGACTTTAGCTCGTCCACGTTGTTGTAGACCTTGCAGGTCTTGGCCTTCTCATGAGGGGATTGAGGTCGAACGACTGCTGCGGTTAAACGTCCTTCGACCAGAAGTTCATGTTCGACCCCAACAATTCTTACACGATTTTGCTGGTGTGGGCCCGGGCCCCGTCCTTCTGAAGACGTAGTTCGCCTTCATTCTGATCTTTCTCTTCCAGGGTAGGACTTTGGGGGCCAAATGTTCCTGTAACCGGTCGCGTAACACAGGCGGTATTTTCTCGCCATTCGAAGACACGACGTCGAGCATCGTCACATAGGCTGGGTAATTTTGGTCGTGGACACGTAGTGGACCTCGGAGACCTCCTGGCCGGGGCTTACTACATGGTCGTTCTGCTTGTTGATGACCTGATCATCTGTGGAGATTTTTTCATCATAAAAAAATGAGAGTTCGATTGCCATGCCTCTTCAAGTCGTTGAGAAGGCGACGCCACCGCTCCCAAAGTTTTTCTTGCATACAGTCGGTGACCGGAGGCCTTTCCACGCACCTCAAGCTCTTGTCGCCCTCTTCTTTTATGGCTTTGGACACCTTGATGACCGAAGTTTCCTTCTTCTTCGTGAGCGCACTCATCCTGAGCTTCGAAGCACCTTCGAAGACCTTTCTCATAGCCAAACGGTTGACAACTTTAGGTTTGCTTGAACGAAAGATGCAAAACAGGAGTTTAATAAAACTTTTGCAAACCCGGTGCTTATTACATTCCTAAAAGTATCCAACAAAAGAAACATTTTTCTGAAAAATGATGAGAGACTAAGGAGGTATTACATATAATCTCTAAACACTAAAAGAATGAAGAGAGGGCAGAGCACGTGAGTGTTTATTCTACGTCGTCCCTCGTTCTCCTCATTCCTAGTACACCAATAAACGTGGGTGGCTGGCCTATCGGCCATTCGCAGCCCATGAGAACATGAGACTTTCAGCATATTTTTGGCCTACAAACCCATTCATTCCTTACTAATTTCAGCCCGGTGCCCCAGCCCCACCACATTCCGTGCCCAAGGTGACTATGGACAGTTAAAATGCCTGCTTGCGGTCAGTGCCAGGTGGCGGGTTTTGTTTTTGCTAAGGGGCATCTAACGAGGGAGGTGGGGGGTATCTTATCCCCTATTAAAGGGGTAAGATTGGTCTGAAACTGAGTCGATCAGAAGAACCTACACTAACTCACGTGCAGGCTTAGATTGTGGAACCTTGTCGTTGTTGTGTCACGACGCAATGGGGGGGAAGGGGAGATGACGCGTCGAGAAGGGCGCGGCAATGCCTTGTTGGGCGCCGCGGTCGCACAAACAAATGCAATAGTAGTGGCGAAAAAGTCCTTGACAAAGTGAGGATACGCCATTGGAGTCGGATTTATTGATTACAACATGTAATAGAATAATCCAAGAGACACATTATTTGACATCTTTGACTTATGGAAGCGTTATTAGCTTCAATCTCTTGTCCAGCTCCATGAACAGCTCCTGGGTTTTCATATCCGCACGTAGGAAGGCGGCCCAGTTACCACGAAATTTGGTGCCCTTTTTCTCTCGAGGAATTGACTAGTTTCGCAGTACGCATCTGAGACAATGATAATGTGGTAATTTGTTTCAAACCAGGAAAGGACGTAGGGTGAAAAACAGTGTCAAACAGTCACAACAATTCTAGTAAGAAGCATTTGAAGAAGCACAGTTGCAGTTATCACTGGTCTGTAATTGTTGAGATCTATGGGAACAATGCAATCTAGAATCTCACTCTTGGCTCCACGATGCATTTTTTCCTTCCCATTGAGTGAAGGTAGATAGGGAGAGCTTTCATATGAGAATACTGCCTCATTGATTTGCGACCAAAAAGAACAACCAGCAAAGTTTGGGTAACATTTGCTTGTTGATCTTTGAAAACAGCTGCTTCTTATTTGTTGCTTGATTTAGAAAACAAAGCCTTGCACAATTTCAGCCTGGTAAATGGTATTAGAGCCGCAAATGTTCTTCGATCCTTTACATTGTCTACATACTACAACATCTGAGGACATGAAGCTTGATTTATCTAAGTCTAGCAGATCCAAGTCGTTTTCCATGAAGGGATTTTCCAGCTCCTTCAAAGCATCCACCAGCAGACAAAGAAATAAATCTTAAGGTTATTTACTAATTTGCATGGTACTCTTATGGTACATTCGTTCTTCTGACATCTTTGTGTCCTCAAATATTCTGACTAGGCGTTCCATCTCAAGCTAAGCAACCTGTTGTTGCCGAACTGCTTCCGGATCATTTAGGTTCTTTATGACTCCCCCATGACTCGAGCCATCAATGAGTTGCTCATGCATTTTAGTCATACGGAATCTTGACAACTCTTCTCTCTCATGAAATGACACTCTTAAACTCTTACAAACAGAGAGGGATGTTGTTCTTCTAGTGTTGCCATGTCACGGAAATGTACGGGCAGGTTCCAGGTATAATGGATATGACCCAGCGCAAATACTTAGAGCATCATAGTGTCGAGTGTATTTATGTAGATTAAGTTTACTGAACGACATGACTTGACACACTGAAAAGGCTCTTTATATGAAATACTTGAAATAGGCGGAGTTTTCTTCTGAAGTTAAGCATATAAGTTTGAGAGAATGCATAAAACATGAATTTAATCATGTCTTTTCTGAAGAATGAGAAAATCCAGTTCTATTGACTTGAATCACAAATTTGCTTTGTCTTGATCCATTTGCCAAAGGGCATAGGCATGAGGTCTCTGTGCAAATCATGACTAATGGCTGACTTCTTCACGTACTAATCATAAACCTTCCTCATGAGCACAGAGAACAGTTCCACGTTCCTGATGCATGTACTAAATTTTGGACAGGCGTTGATCTCAAGCGCGGATCCAGGAGAGTTTAGGGGCTGAAGGCCCCCAAAAATATCAGACCCGTTTATGTTTATATTTCTTTTTTAAGCCATACTTGCATCCTACTATCCAGGAGTTTTATAATAATATATATATATATATATATATATATATATATATATATATAAATATATATATATATATATATATATATATATATATATATATATATATATATAAATATATATATATAAATATATATATATAAATATATATATATATATATATATATATACGAGGGGGAGTCAAAAAGTTCTCAGATAAATGGCCTAAAAATTTTATTTGTAATAATACTGTAATCATTTTTCTACATAAGCTCCATTAACATCTATACACTTTCTTAATCTATGAATCCAACGGTAAAGACCATCTTTGTAGAATTCACGGGGTTGTCTCTGGCACCAAGTAATGACCTGCTTTTTTGCTTCATCTAATGATTGAAACCGGGTTCCTTTTAGGTGTCCCTTTAAATTTGGTTAGGTTAGGTTAGGTAACCTAACCTAACCTAACCTAACCTAACCTAACCCAACCTAACCTAACCTAACCTAACCTAACCTAACCAAATTTAAAGGGACACCTAAAAGGAACCCGGTTTCAATCATTAGATGAAGCAAAAAAGCAGGTCATTACTTGGTGCCAGAGACAACCCCGTGAATTCTACAAAGATGGTCTTTACCGTTGGATTCATAGATTAAGAAAGTGTATAGATGTTAATGGAGCTTATGTAGAAAAATGATTACAGTATTATTACAAATAAAAATTTTATGCCATTTGTCTGAGAACTTTTTGACTCACCTACGTATATATATATATATATATATATATATATATATATATATATATATATATATATATATATATATGAAGTTTATAAACCGTTGTAATCGAATGTATCATATATGATACATATCTAAAATACAGGTAAATCTCGAAATAATGATTAATTTCAGTATTATACCTTAGCTGACATCCAAAAACTACAATTCATAATTCTGATGTGTGGAAAAAAATTCTGATCCGATAGAGTATAGTGTTCACTCCTGTGTGAAATACAATTATTTATTATCAATGTTGTGTAAGATAACTATTATTGATATCATTGCCCTTTTCTCAAACTATTCAGAGGGAGGAATTCAGGTTAGCCCCGTCCACCCCGGAATTTTTATCCTGGATCTGACACTGGTCGAACCCAAATCAAAGACAGCTTTGCCAATAGTTGAAAACTACTACTGGTAAGCTCTGTAGAACGCATTATAATAAAACTCAAAGCTATGATCTAAAATGAAAAATAAACTTGCTTGAACATCATTAGAAAGATAAGATAACAACAAACTTAGGCAAAAACAAAAATCAAATATGTTCGAGAAATAGTTATAGAATGTTAACCTGCTGACATTTACTTTAATGAGATCTGCATATTTTAGTCGCATTTGTTATTATTGTTAGAATATTTTTTTAATTTTATTTAGCCTTGAAACCTATTTAACTTGATTCCTTGACCACATGAATGTACGCTTTGACACAAATAGTTTCCTTAGAGCTGGAAGCAAATAAATGTGAACTAGTGTATTTATTGCCAGCTGTCATTTTGAAAAGAATGTGTATAGTTTAGTTGAAAGTGATATTTTTTCTTATTTGGCGGTAAAGAACTTCATAGTAAAGGTGACCTTTGCATCATTAATTAAAGATAAACCTCACTTAGCCATTTACTATTAACTCAGTAAGTTGTTTCTTTCAAATAAAGGAATTAGGAAGTAGAGGATATATATATATATATATATATATATATAGATATATATATATATATATATATATATATATATATATATATATATATATATATATATATATATATATATATATATATATATATATATATATATATATATATATATCTATATCTATATATATATATATATATATATATATATATATATATATATATATACATATATATATATATATATATATATATATATATATATATATATATATATATATATATATATATATCGCTTTGGGCGAGGTAGAGTCACTGTACCTGGTAGCTTAACGGTAGAGCATCTGACCGGCAATCAACAGACCGGAGTTCGAGTCCCGGCCCGGAATTTCGAAGTTTTTCCCCCTGACGTTATTTCTGTCTTCTCGGTAAAGGATTGCCTTCATTTGGTGCCCTCTGCTCTCTTTGATTCTAGTGTTCTTCTAATGTCCCTCTCTCTTACCTCTAAAAAAACAAACAAACTCCTGTTTCTTGTCTCATTGCTCATTCGCGTCCAATTTCTCTTTCTCTTGTACTATATATATATATATATATATATATATATATATATATATTTGCTTCCCACTGCTGAAAGAAATATTTTCTTTTCTTTCTGAACTTTTGTCAGTTTGTGCAGTTTGTTTCATTTCCAATTTTTAGCATATTTTTGAAGATCAATTTTTCTGCTCCATCTATCGTCTGGGAATCTAGCCACATGACCAGCTCAGCTCCATTATAGCTTTTTTATAGCTTCCACTATATCATGAACTTTAATTTGTCCACGTATCAAATGACTGATTTTCTGACTGATTTTCAAGTTTTTGCTCCATACGTAATAGTCAGGATTATGCATTGGTTGTATACTTTTCTTTTTCCTGCGCACCATTGGCATTTTGCTTTTGAAGACGATGTTTGCTTTTCCAAAGGCTTTCTAGCCTAGAGTGATTTTGCGCTGGATTTCCTGATCTCTTCCCGATGACATTGTAATCTGTTGACGCAGATAGATATTTTTGTCTATAATGTCAATTTGCTCATTGTCAATTGTGATGTCTATCACGTCGAACTTTGGTTGGTTTGTTAGGAATTTTGTTTCTCAAAATTTATTTTTAGGCCGACACTTTTGCTTTCGTGCTTAAGTTCTTGAAGCATTGTTTGAACCTCTTCTAAGTTATCAGCTATGAGTACAAGGAAATCTGCTAATCTCAGATGAATGGGGTAATCTCCATTAATCCTAATGCCTTTGTTTTTGTCAGTTTAGCCTCCTGAAGATTTCTTCTACACAGGACGGGAATAATTTCGGAGAAATAATATCTCCTTGTCAATATCTTTCTGTAATTGCATGATGTTTGAATCCTCATGCAATGTAATGTAGGATCTGTACTTTTAGTATATTGTTCTATGATATTTATATAGATCAGATCTATACTTTGATTCTTCAAGGCTGTTATGACCACTGGTGTTTCTATTGAATCAAATGCGTTCTGTTAGTCTACAAATACAAAGTATAGAAGTATATTTTATACTGGGATTTTCTCAATGATCTTGTTGAGAGTATGTATGTAGTCAATCGTTGAGAACCTTTTTCTGAAGCCAGCTTGTTTACTTGATTGTTGGTCATCTAGCTGTTTTTTCAGTCTGTTAATAATGACTCATGTGAACAGTTTATAGACACAGGAGAGAAGGTTGATTTGTCTGTAGTTTGTAAGGTATGTTTTATCACCTTTTTTGTGTAGAAGTATTATTATGGCAATGTGCCAGTCCTCTGGAATCTAGAGACAAGCTAGTTTGTCCACAATGACATCTCCAGAATCTTTCAGTAAGTCCGAAGGGATGGTGTCCTGCCCTGGTGTTTTGTAGCTCTTCATATGATTTATTGCAATTTCAATTTCTGATTTGAGAACGACGAGACATTAGTGGGTGATGTTGGTTGGTTGTGATTCTAGATAATTTTGTCTTTTGACTACAACTTTTCATAGTACTCATTACTCATTAGTTCCTTTAACTATTCTTTCTCGATCTTGGATGATTCTAACATGTTCCTCTTTTTTAGCTAATAGGTGAGATTTTCCTTTTGAAGTCTCTTTTTAGCCATTTTAATCTCCTTTTCTACTTTGATGGTGTCTTCAGCAATAGTTGAATTATGTTTTCTAGAGTCAGCTATCTGTTTTCTGTGTCTTTTTATTGAACTTGCTTAGTTCTGCTAATTCAATTAGTTGGATGACGTTTGTTGCTTATGTTATGTCTCCAAGGTATATATATATATATATATATATATATATATATATATATATATATATATATATATATATATATATATATATATATATATATATATATAAGTGAAGAGCATAGAATTTATTTACAAGACTATTTTCGGTATGAAATTTACCATACCCTCTTCATTCGTATAATGATAATGGAATGAACAACACAAGTTACTAAATATCTCAAAATCCCAGCAAAAGAAAAAAACGGAGAAAAGGGATGATTAATAAGGAAGTGTTGTTATAAGATCATTAACTAAACTCTTTTACAATCAGGTTCTGGGAATAGAAGCTACATTTAAATTGACCACCGAAAGATTAAAATTGGGAATTTCTCCTATTAGTATTGATTATACAATTTTTCTTTTATGGAAATCTTTACAATTATATATAATTTGGGCCTTTGAATAATCTATTTGGGGGTTGTAATTGCTAATATGGTTAAAAATATTGGATGTAATACTGCCTCGCCTGACATCACTTTTGTGTTCGTATATTCGTTTTTTTTAATGTTCTCCCAGTCTCTCCTATGTAGAATGATAGATAGTATAGATAGTTAGTGGATTCCACTGGGATTGCATATACAACCTGCTTCATTTGGCTGATTCATGGGCTTGGTCGAAGGAAAAGATTTAAGGATGGAAAAAGGGTATTTAAACGATGCTCGATCTGGAGAAATAAATGATTCTGTTTACTCCTTTGAGGAGGGGAGAGAACGGGAGGGATAGACCATTCGTGTTACTCGATTTGTTTTTATCCTTGGGACGGTAGTATGGAGATTTAGCTTTAGATAAACTCACATTGATGTGGCAATTCTTTTTGTAATTGTAGCAATACTATTATACTTATATTTTGATATTTTTAAAAGTAATAAAAATAGATATATGTTTGGATGTTCAAAAGAGCTGATTTAAATTATTTCTAACTATAATTTTTATTTACGTTTCATATGTCTATATTTTAATTAACCGTTTTTTCATTACATTTAGGAAAGACAATAAAGACTTCAAATGTATATAACATTATGCAAACAAAACAAAGGTGGAACTAATTATTTGGACACTAGATAGAGAGAGACTAATATTTCGTTGCACACCCATTGTTTGCTATAACTACTGTCACGCGTTTCGTATAGAACTTGAGCAAGTCATGACCAAATTGTGTTGGAATATTTGCCTATTCCTTCTTACATCTAGCTTTTAATTGGAAGATATTTGCAGGATTCATCTTGTAGACTTGTTCCTTCAATATGCTCCACAAATATTCGATCAGATTCAAGTCAAGGAATTGACTAGGCCATGGTAGAACATTAATATTCTGCAGAGATCCCTCAGGTGTTGCTTTTTGCCGTGTGGTTCGGATCATGGTTTGCTGTAACTTCCAATCGTCCTCCATTTTCAACTTCTCCACCGTTGACGTTAAATTTTTGGACAATATTTGCCAATACTTCACTCCATTTTTGGTTCCATCATTTACATGAAAAGCATCGGTCACATTAAAAGAGAAACAGCCTCACGCCATAATGTTGTCTCTTCCGTGCTTGGCAGTGGGGATGTTGTTCTTCCGAAAATAGTGGTGGCACCATGGCGCCAAACAATAGCGAGCTTAATTCAGACCAAAGAGTTCAATTTTGGTCCCATCAGATCAAAGGGCATTCGTCTTAAATTGATCTAGCTTCTCTTCGTGTGCCTGAACAGCCTTCCCAGTTTAACAGCTGATTTTTCTTCAAAATGGGGGCTTGTGTGGTGATCGATATCTGAGAACTTGTTTCTTGAGCTCATTATAATTGTTTATTTTCGTAACTGATGTTCCAGCCTTATATAGATCGTCTTTCAGCTCTGCTTTAATTATCATAGGGTCTTCGGTATCGATCTCAGCTTCCGGCGACGAGCTTGTTGAGATATTTTGATCGGAGTTCCTCTGCGAGAAATGCTTGCAGTGGTCCTGGAGGTCTTCCAACCTACAGTTTTGCAATCGTTGTAGTGCTAAATTTCCTCGCTTTTTAAATTCACTTTGAGATCTCTTTACTTTTAACTATGAGGCTACTCGTATGCAACAAAAATAAAATCATACTTAAGTAAACTATTGTTAGAACTTATCGGATTTTTCTACAGGGTGGTCAGAAGGTCTTGTCACCCCTTACCGAAGAGTAATAAGAACAAAAGAGCGACAATATAATAATATCAAACGTGTGTATTGGTTAACATTGTGGTTTGGGGAATTCTTAGCTCGGAAGAGCGGTTTCGCAGCGATTTCAAGGGTAATCGTAGCACAGATGCCTTACCCTCTGCACATGTCCTGTCCTCGAGTTGTCCTTAATTGATCCTGTCAGAAACAGTTTATGGCCCATGGCAGTATCGTACTCTTCAGGGGGGGGGGGGCGAATCTTGAAGTGAAGTCATGTCGAGCATCTTCCATGCTCTTGCCAGAATGCAGACGATCAATCAGCCTCTCTTTCATACGAAATAGAAAATTAAAACAATATTTGAAATTGAAAATTATAAAAATATTACAAGGGGTGACATGACTTTCGGACCAGCCTGTAAATGAAAAAACCCCTCTAAATAAGCTAATTTAAAAATATTTTGCATGAATGTCTAAATACTTATTTCCACCCTTATTTTCTCTTTTCGCCAATATAATATAATATACTCGTTAGTATCACAAATTTTCATTTTCTTTCGTTGACTTTAGACATGAAGTAAAGAATGAGAAGATCGAGAAGACACAATTAATAATAATTCATCAGTTTATTGTAACGTTCCTAAGACCTGCCTCTCCCATTCAGGACCTCTGGAAGTCACATAGGTATTTATAACTATTAAAATTTAAATGCTAGGCAATTTTATGCATTTTTTTATCAATAGGGGGTAAAGAATGAGGCGAAAACCGATAGATGAAGAAACAAAAAGTAAAAAAAGTGAAAATAGTAGTAGTATACACACCGAGGATGAAAAAGATTAATAAAACAAACATCCGCCCTAAATACTGGTGCAGGAAGGGAGCATTTGAAGCCTACACGAACAATTTTGAGTACAGGTACTCAATAGTACACCTCCCTCCCCTGTGGGTGAAGGAAAGAGTGGGTAGCGGGAAATCGGGAAAGCTCGTGTAATTCTTTAATTGTAATAAACAATGGAAGCAATTTCGTGGTTTGGCGCCTTTGGCTGAAGATGTTTCAAATTGCATTTGGGCCATCGCGAGCGTTTATTAGTCTGCGTCTTTGTTATTGTGTGTGTGTGTGTGTGCGTATTTGCTAGTGCATGCATTCCCTCTGTTAGTGCGCGTACGTTTTTTTTTAGAGTATTTGTGAGTGTACTTGTGTGTATATCATTGTGTATGTGTACATTGTTAATCAAATTAAGATAAATAACTGACATACCGCTCCCTGCCCCCCACCTATGCCCGAAATCGGACGAAATTCGATCGTAACCTTTCCGGCGGGAATTGCGGGTACCCGTGGGGGAGGGGGGCACTGGGCTTCGAGGCGGCATTCTTTTATCCCCTTTGGATGGGGGGCGTTGGAACCGATGCAGGCCCCTTCGCCCTGTTTATCATACTCCCTGTGCTGTTTTTGGGTGTGGTCACCATGGGGTGGGGGTACGTTCATTCCCCCCTCCTCTTCCCCAAACTCCGGGTACCAAAAACGCTTAAGGCCTAGAGGTGGGGCCAGAATCGGCCCCGGACGAGTCCGCGAGGGACTGGCCTCGATTGGGAATGCCACAAATGGCAGCGCTTCTTTGCGGGCGGTCGAGTGCCAGGCCGACGAAGGCGGCATCGCCACTGACGCCATTTGTCTCCCCCCCCCTTTCTGTGTGTCACTGGGGCAAACTCTCGCCCTATTTTTATTTACATATTGGTGCGCACACACAGCCTCCTCCCCCCACAAGGGGAATGGGGTTTGAACTGTGTCATCTTCTCCCGTATGCCACCTCCATTCATGCGGGGGGGAGGGGAGGATCCATCTCATCCTCGATCTTGTTATGTCCGTTCCACCTCCTTTTTGCTGTACTTAGACCCAGCTTGGAGGTGAAAGAGGGCGTTAAGTCCATTCACGTAACTCCTCACTCCCCCCCACACACGTCCGACATTGTTTGGTGGCCTGTGCCCCACTTTTAGGTCAGGGGGGTGCATCCTCTCTTCGCTCGCAGCGGGGTCCTTCACCTCTGATTGCGCGCCGGTCGTTGCAGTGGCGTGCGGCTTCCCGAGACCCCCTCATCCGGGGGGCACCCCCCTTCACCGACTTCCTCCGGGAGCTCCCCCAAAACGGATCGTTGGGGCCAATCCCCAACCCATTCATTATTTGGGGCTTCCATATGAGTGTGTGTCGGCTCTGGGATGATGCGCTCACTATCTCGGGAATGAGGCACGCTCAGGAGAGTTGCGTTGTTCCCACCACACATTTCCACCTACCATAATTTCACCAGTTTTAACTAAAGTCTTCTCAAACACTTTCTGTTCCAGATTTGCCTCGTTGGATTTCGCTTTATTTGTAAATAAATAAACAAATCCAGTTCCTCTCTATAGCAATGACCATCGCCTTTCTCTTATCCATAGCAACCGCGGCCACTTTCTTTTCCTCATAGCAACGCTAATCGCTCCTCCCCCCCTCCCTTCCTGTTAGAACGCAGGAGAGGATGAGGGGGGGGGGGTGTCTTGGTGCACAATTCGGCTCAGCCGAGAAAGCGCGGGAAAGTGGGTGATGCGACTTGCAGGGAAGTGCGTGCCTGTTCGGTTCGTACTCTTTTTTTTTGTATAGTCTCTTCGCTCCCGATCTGAAGGAGGGAAAAGTGCTAATTGGTGGGGCCGCAGCATCGTGAGCTCAATTCCCTAGTGTAGCTTAGAGTGAATACCTACAGTTGAATGTGGGATTCAACTTTGGTTGTCTAAAGCGTGAAGTGAACAAGAATCGAGACTCCAACTGGGGTCTAACCAAACCCAATGTGGTCTAACTTCGCATTAATCGAAAACGGTGTTTATACCCGGCAAGACCATACATAACACATTTGAACTTGTGAGCTTCGAATCCCTTAGTAACGTGGGGTGAGTGTAAAGTTGTGCAGTAGGTCACAAATGGGAAGAGAAACCGCAGACTGTCGCTCGCGGTGGATGAGTAGTGCTTCAGCTGAATTGACACTCATTCCAGCGAACAGTCATCTTTTGCGACCCAGATTTCAGCGTTTCGTTGGCCGGGAGTTGGGAGTAGGGGGGGTTAGCTGACCTCTGCGGTTCCCTACCAAAAGGAATTTCCCAGCGTTGGCATTTAGACTTTGATTTTTCCCTGTTTTCCAACTTAACGTAACCGGGACTTGAATAGGCTTCCTACTTAACGCTTGCAATCCTGATGATTATTTATTATTATTTAATTAAATTAAGAAGGTTACTCTAAGCGACTGCCGACAAGGCATAATCCGAGCTTCATAACTAATTACAATCAATATCCTCCTGGCTGATACCTTCCCTGAAAGAAAGTGCTTAAGAGGTGACATGGTTGAGTTTTTTTAACATTTGTTCTAGGATGGATAAATTGGATTTAGCTAGTTCTTTGGGTTGGAAGGTACTAATAAGACTAGGTTGGATGTGAGGAAGTATTTTATCACCGACACAGTGCTAGATCACTGGAATGGTTTACAACTGGAGAAAATAAGCAGTGCAAATTTAAATGTTTTCAAGTGCAGGTTAGATGAGTATATCGGAAAAGTGGGTTAACAGGGGTTTTCA
Organism: Ceratothoa steindachneri; assembly: GCA_963969495.1. Lineage (NCBI taxonomy): Eukaryota > Metazoa > Arthropoda > Malacostraca > Isopoda > Cymothoidae > Ceratothoa > Ceratothoa steindachneri. The sequence goes on from OZ018317.1 coordinate 45,193,258, forward strand.
GTTGCATTGGGGCAAATTACATATTGTAATATCGATATTGTTGTATATTGGAGGTGATGTTCTGAAAGCATTCCTGTAGATTCAGATTTTTTAAGGGAGAAGGGGAGGTGCTTTTTTTGTCAATTTGGTGTTGTGTAGTGTAGCTGTATGATTTAATTTTTAGTAAGGTATGCTGGTGATGCTTTTTTCAACAGTGTTTCGGACGCAATCTTGTGGATTCAGTTTATAGGGAGGGTGTTGACTCGGATGACCTTTGATAGACCCTTGGGGGCTTTTGTCATCCGTTAAATTATGTTATGTCAGACTTCCATACCATTGGTTTAACGCAATCATGGCTGAAGAGGAAAGGTAGGAATAATTTAGATTATCTCAGAATCTGGGTTATGTTTCTTTTGTAATGGAAATAATTTAGTAGAGGATTTTCCCTGCCAATTTGCACTCGTTTTTGTGGCTTTTTATTTCTCAGTGGGGGATCTACAGTTTAAAGTGGGGTCTTAACCCTTTGGTATCTATAGCGACAAACCATGGCGAATGTGTATCAAACTCCAGCCAGTGTTTTCCCTCGCTTAGGCTGAAATTCGTTTTATTTTCAAAATTAAACAAATGACCCAAGAGTGTGTGGATTTTGTACTGTCGAGGCAAAAAGTAGGTTTATAATATATTTTACTGATTTAAAAAAAAAAAAATGTAATGAATAAAGGAACAAAAATACTGTATACATGCTTTGGGTCTACTTTATATATCAAGAGGTTCTGGGGTGACCTACTCCTAGTTGTGCTGACAAATGAACCCGCTTCAAATTCGACCCCAAAAGGGTCCCGACGGGTTTGCTTGGAAATGCCATAACAAAAAACAAAACAAACGGCAAACGCTTTGAGAACATAACTTCCATAACCCTTGAATTGAGGCAATAGATTTATGTTATGTATTGATGGAGTGAAAGGAGAAATTTGGAATAAGAACAACAAATGGGACTTTCGGTTAGGCTAGGGTGATTCCTAAACCAACCCAACGTTTAACGGGTTGATGTTCATTTGTCAAAACGTTGAGACAATGTGGAAGATGTTAAAATGCGTACATTAGGGGGAGATAATGTTAAAGTGATCTATCTAACCTATCCTCTTCTGGCATCACTAAAAATGAGCACTGGTTGTTCATTTTTGGTTAAATAATGTAAATTATAATTATAATTGGCGTTATTGTAACTGGAGGACCTAAATCTCCAAAACAATGCTTGGCTGCCTACGCCAGAGCTAATAAGGAATTAATTGATAATGCAAATATTTTTTTTACTTTAAAGCGAAAGTCATCTTTGCCGTTTATTACTTAGGCTTCATAAAGATAAGTAATTGAAGATGAGCGAACAGATTCTAAACGTTGTAAAAGTAGACATTGAACAGGGTCTTTCTCTTCTTTCTCACCTCCTTGGTAAACCTCAGCCTTAGTGAGATTAGAAAGAGTGCAAAAGAGGACAGTGAAATTAATTTGAAACCCTCCCTCTTCACAAATGGGACAAAGATAGATTAACGGAATTTATTCTACTTACGCTAGAAATATTTAGGTTAAAGGAACAGTTAAGAGTTATTTAAAATGTTAAAAAGGCCTTATTATTGTGGTCCGGAATCATTTACTATGAATGGTGGTTGATCTTTTCGTGAACTCACTCATATGGTCCATATCGATTTTAATCAGCTGGAACGCCAAACACATAATTGCGGACCTTGTAAAGATGAGCATCCCAAGGTTAAATTTTCGACCCTAATATAACCGAAACTAACCTAATTTAAACTAACCTATTCTAAATTGAGTTGGGTTAAGCTAGGTTTAGTCAGGTTAGGATATAATAAGGTCGAAAAACCTTGGAATGCCTTATCTTTACAAGATTCAAAATTGCTAACCTTTGTTATGATCTCGTCAAGGTTGTTTCAAGTACGGTAGTTAATAAGTTTAAAAAATAACCTAACCTAACCTAACCTTAAAACTAAGGGAGATAGATATACCTTGTGCGATAGAATATCGCCTAAATTTGGTGGTCGAGAAGATCCTTTTTACACCATTCCTATTTTTTTCGGATACATGACTTTACTTTCCCCCTCCCCTCCCACCCACCCCTTTCCCCTGTGAGGTGGGGGCCCTAGGAATCCCGCTACGCTCCCTGGGTGGATCCACGGATCGCTAAGAGAGGAGATATTGGGTGTAATGCGTGCTTGCGTGAAGTTTGGGCCAGGCGCGGATCCAGGGGGGGTAGGGCTAAAGTCACCACCCCATCCCTTAATTAGAGACCCGTGAGGTTTAGATTTCTTTTTTTTTAAGCCATAGTTGTATTCTGCTATTCAGAAAGAGTTATTTAATGATATATATATATATATATATATATATATATATATATATATATATATATATATATATATATATATATATATATATATATATATATATATATATATTTTATGAAAAATAACGCAGAGGAAAATGAAAAGATGAATCCAAGCCCTTTCGAACTATAATTGCAAGTTCATTTTCAAGCAATAGCATGAAAATGGAGAAGACAACCTTATATAGGGTACA